>OZ004725.1:47286767-49686767 GCA_963924685.1 Dexiosoma caninum | reverse complement strand
CACATTGGAAATTAAATTTAAGAAAACATAAATAAATCTGCGCAATATGAGGAAAAAGAAATTTTTAAAGAAACAAAAAATATTAAGAGAAAACATTAAGGAAAAAGTATGAAAAATTATTCTGTAAGAAAATATCGGGCAATATGCAATATGAGAAAACATTAAGGAAAAAGTATGAAAAATTATTCTACAAGAAAATATCGGTCAATATGCTATAAGCACGCTGACGATATTCACATAAAATTAAGAAATATTGAAAATAAAGAAACAATCGAATAATATCCCATAGGCGTACGATTTAAAATTGAATGTTAGAAAATATGAAGTAAAGTTAGTATAATGAATATATTAGTAATATGAATTATAAGAAACATGAAATAAAGGAACATGCAACATTAAAATGTAAAGCAATTTATAAAATCTTATTATTAAAAATTGAAAATCTGACTTAATCTTTCAAATAAGAAAATATTCGAAAATAACTGTCATTAAAATATAAAGGAAAAATCTATATTTAAGAGTTAGTAATTTGATTAAATCTTTCGAGTAATTAAATATTTAACTAATAAAAATAAATGCTAATTTTTGCATTCGGAATTCGAAATATTTGATTATACAAATTCACAACTGATTACCTTAAAAGACGGAACTTTGAATATAATTCACGTAATAAAACTAGAAGAATACGCAGAACTGACTACTAAAATAGAAGTCGCAATTAGAAATACCATAAATTCAACTCATCCTTTCCTAAAACATGAAATTTTCCAAATTCGAACTTCAATTGCAAAAATTTCTCCTAGAGCAAATTAATCACTTGACTTTTTCGGCTCAGCGTGGAAGTGGGTTGCAGGAAACCCTGACCAAGCGACTTTATAAACTTCATAAACGGAAATTTAAAAACCTTAAATGAAAATAATGATAATCAGATAATAATAAAGAAGGAATTAATAAAAAAACTAAATGAACACAAACAACTTATTAAAGAAGAAATTTTAAATATTGAATATGCTTTACATTGAGCTAAATCCGGTGTTGTTAATTCTTTTATATTATCTAATATAGAAATAGAAACCATAGAAAGAATTGTTAAACAAGAAAGCATACCATATATTAATGTTGAAGAGGAATTAGAATTCACAGATATAAGCATGTAAGCAAATGGCACTATGATAATTTATATATTGAGTTTACCTACAACTGAAAAAGAAGAATGCGAAATATTATCCCTTAAACCTGTAAAATCAAATAATAGAATAACGCTGTATTGGGACGCTGTGGCACAGTACGTGGGATACGTTCTGCGGAGGAAGAAGAGGGACCACGATGCGTTGCTGCATAGCGGCGCCCCCTCTGACGGGGACCAGGCGATACGGGCCGGGGCCATGGCGCCGGCTGCGGACTTGGCGGACCCAGACGAGGGTGAGTGAGATTGGTCCTGATTGGGACGTCGATCTGGGCCTTCCCGAAGTAATGCGGAAAGCGGTCCCGGGGAGGAATCTACCCAGAGGAGGAGGAGGGAATTTTTTAGTGGCAACACCACTCGACGCAGAAGACGACGGTCTCTGTAAGTTTTTTTTTTTTTACACAATATATATTATTTATTGCATCTTCAAAATCAATTGAACTAACAATAAGTATTAAAATCTTAAGAACTAATTGCTAATTATTATTAAGTACAGCCTAGCTGTACAAAATTATTTATTGCTCGTATAGTTTTATTTCCGCGTCTACTACGTTCGGGCTAGGGAAAGAGTATCCCTTCTTTTCAGTCGAATGAACCCTCTTTCGCTTATAATATTTCGGGCTAGTATATTTGGATGATCTTGGAGTTTGGTTAGGTATGACGTTGCGTATGTTGTTATCTATTGTTTGACTCTCGGAATATTTAAATCCTTGTGTATGTTAGAATTTTTTATATACCACGGCGCATCTGTTATCATTCCAAGTATTTTGTTTTGACACCTTTGAATTTTTTCTATATTGGAAGCTGAGGCAGTGCCCCATAGCTGGATACCATAGCTCCATATTGGTTTTAAAATTGCTTTGTAAAGCAAAAGTTTACAGTCCAGTTTTAGCACAGAATTTCGACCAATAAGCCAATTTAGTTGAGTTGCTTTTAATTTCATTTGAGTTAATTTTGCATCGATGTGCTGTTTCCATGTTAGCCGTCTATCAATGTGCATCCCTAGATACTTGAACTCCAAACGTTGAGGTATTAACTGGTTGTTGATCAGAATAGGAGGACATGTGTCTCTGCGCAGGGTGAAGGTTATATGTACGCACTTATTCTCATTAACTTTGATTCGCCATTTTTTTAGCCAGCTTCCCAGCTGCGAAGTTTGGTGCTGTAGGCGACGCGATGCTTCGTCAGCACTTTCGTGAATGCTTAAGAAAGCTGTATCATCAGCAAAAGTTGAGGTATGGATGTTCGCGACTGTTGGCAAATCTGCGGTGTATATCAAGTACAGCAATGGACATAATATGCTGCCTTGGGGAACTCCAGCTTCTATCGGCTGCGGTGATGACAGCCAATCACCTGCCACTCTCTTCGAGCTCTTCTTTTTTCAGTTAATAATAATTCGATGTCTGTGGAGCAAATTTTGTCTTGCCTAATTTTGCGTGAATTAATAATAGCGTGCTGTGCCGCCAGCTTGAGACTTTCGTCCAATTGTGTAAGAGATGCATCTACATCGTCTGGTGTACGAAGTAATACGTTTTGGCAGCAGTGAGTAGCAAGGTATTTGCGAAATTTCAACCAATTTGTGTATGTTTTTATTTTTTCAGCTATCTCAGTCGCGTGTGAGTTTTATGAGAGTGATATTGTAATTATAGTTGGTGAATGATCTGATGATAAGAAGATTCAACAAGAATGGATTTAGCTGCAATGCCCTTTGTGATTGCGAAATCTATGACATCAGGTATTTTGTTACGATCAGTTGGCCAATATGTTGGTTGTCCGCTTGAGGCGACCGTCAAACACATTTTGGAAACTACGTTGTATAAAACGCGACCTTTTGGGGTAATCAGGCGTGATCCCCAATACGTGTGCTTTGCATTAAAGTCGCCAGCAGCTAGGAAACTATTGCCCAACGATTTAAAGAATTCAGAGTACTGATCCTCAGCAATTGAAAACCGCGGAGGCGAGTAAATTGACGATATAACTAAGCCTTTGAAAAATTCTTCAAGACAGATCGAAGTTGCTTGAAGATAGTCTTTGCTGAATGCACCCACTAAGTAGTGCTTTATTCTGTTCTTTATTAATATAGCTGAGCCCCCACATGCTCTACCACGGGGACCTTTGGCGTCATAAAATGTATAGCCTATTACCTCAAAAACACTTCTAGGTGTTAAATGAGTTTCGGCAATGAGCATAACATCGATTTGTTGATCCGCTAGGAAGTGCTCAAGTTCGTTTTTTTGTTGGCGTATGCCGTTAGCGTTCCAGAAACATAACCTTAGGCAGTTCATGGACTTTTTGTTACAGCCTGCAAAAGCGCAGTTTGCATATTTATCAGTGTTTGCATCATTGGCAACATGGTATTAACGAAATTTTGAACTGTTTGCACCAACATTTCTATTTTGGCTTCCATTTGGCTGAAATTTATGGGTTGTGGCTGCACTGTAGGCTTGGAGCTGATGTTTGTGGTGTTATTGTTTGTCTTCAGGGCACTGCGCGTTAGAGGCGTGGCTAAATTTGCTTTTAGAATGTTCGCATATGAAATTTGTTGATTATTTGATGTCGGCAGCTGAGGGTAATCATTGGTAACGAGCTGTTCTTGTGTTCGGGAAGCAACATTTCGTATCTGGTTTGACGAGCTTCTAACGAGAGTAGACTCTGCACCCTCTATAATTTGCGGTATGGTTTTCGCCACAGTTGCTGCATTCGGGTCACCTTTTGGCTTTTTGCAGTTTGCTGTACTATGTAGGTCGCCACACACTACACAGACAGCATGTAGCTTGCAGTAAGTCTTACTATGGCCAAATTCTTGGCAGTTTTGGCATTGCACAGGTCCTGATCTCTTGTAAGGTTCCTCTATTGTCACCCTACGATGCAACAGATATCTCACGTTGTATATTGAGTGAACTTCACCCTTCTTTAATTTTTTTTTACCTGGCTCAAGTTCGACACGAAAGATGGGCTGTGGTACCTTTTCTTTATTTATTAAGTTTATTAAATTTTTTACATTAAAGCCTAGACTCTCCAGGCTGTCCTTTATTTCCTTTGTAGCAACACTGGGGTCAACACCTTTTATGATCACTTGAATGCCTTTTTCACTTTTAAGCTGATAAGTGTAAAAGCTTTTTTTTGTTTCCTCAAACGTCTTTACAACTTTTCGATAATTGTCTTCTGTTAGGACTTGAATTTTCGTTTCACTGATTTTACCGCGTCTTACCGGCACGGTGTAAAAAGAGTTCTCTCCGATAGTTTCTATCAAATTTTTTATTATAGTGTTCGAGCTTGCCTGTCTTAGATATATTGGAGGTGGTTTTGGGGATTTACCCGAGGTCGTAGGGACGTTATCGTCATTACCCAGAATTGCAAATCGGTTTTGAGAAGCAACGCTAGCGGTTTCCGAATCTCTAGCTACCTTATGTTGAGATGCGATGTTGGCCGATTTCGGGCTACGTTTCCTTTTCGTCACTATTACGTACCTGTCCATACCGGTTTGTGCCTTTTCCTTATCCGAATTCGGAGGCAATGTACCGTCTAAGGGCGTTGTTAAGGCTGAGAATGATGTTTTTGGATCCTCTTTAGATCGCGAGCAATCTGACTCCGATTGTGTTCGCTTGGGTGTTTTAATGGAAACGTAATTACCGTTGTCCACACTCTTCATTAAGTTGTTGCTTGAACGAGTTTTACCTTCATCCGATTTCGTTGTTACGTATATATTCCTTTCGGGAACACTTGAACGACTAGGGCTTATATTTAAGCCATCATGGCTCATTTATTATTTATTTATTTATTTATTTATTGTTAATTTTTGTTTGCTGGGTAAAAAACAGAAAAATATACAGCAAGTAAAGCAGAGCAAAAACAACATAAAATAAAAACTAGCGGTATTTGGTATGCTATATGTTGTTGTTTAATTTATATTGTTTATTATATTATTTTTGAACTAAAAAAAATTCTTAGAACTTCACTTCTCACTCTCACTGATAAAAAGCGACCGGTCTCTGTAAGTGCGAAGGCATTTTCAACCCTACCTCACACGCCAAAAAAAAAAAAAAAAAACAAAAAAAATAATAGAATAACAAAATTGAATATGATAAAATTCTGAATTGTAACAAAAAGATATTTAGAATTAAATCAAAATGTAAGGAATACAATAAAAAGGCAATTTGTAATAAAAATAATTTAATAGAATTAAGTCACCTCGTAAGAAGTCAATTAGCAAACTGTACACGCACAAACGCTGATCACATAACAGATGCTGAGGAAATTTACCCAGTTATACATCTTCTCAATAATTTCAATGGTGCAATAAAAATCGATGGCAACAATTTACACTAGCTCAGACCTTCATCATAAAACATCATAACTCCACAGTAAAAATTGGGGAAAACATATTTTTTATACGTGAAGAAATATATTCTAAACCACTGCCAGCAGTATTTCAACAACAATCGGGGAAAAATGATCTGGAAGAGATTCTTTCTTTGGAACTGATTAAGGATCTTCAATTCAAAAATAGGAAGAAAATTTCCAAAATCGACACATAATAAAATTGGCTTAACCGTTAACTCAATAACCTTAGTTTCATTTGCAATACTTACTGCCACAGTATCATACGCATCATGGAAACCCAAAAAAAGGCACCCCTAAAAGAAAACCCAATTCGTGAAGAAAAGGTCATGCCAACGAGTACGTTCGCATTTGAGAAGGGAGGAGTTAATATTGCAAAAGCTAATGCAATATTACAATCAGACACACATAAAGTTTAACAAAAACCCTATTCAGCAGTTTTCATAAAAACACACACGAACAACAGTGTGAAAACATATTCTACAAAATTAAAGGGAAAATTAAACAACTTCCGGCACATGCCAAACCTTATCAAAATCCAGGTGATCAGGCCATCGAAAACAGTTTTTATTTAAAGCTTTATAAATATTCTAAGTTAGTTCTTAAGCCACTGTCAACATGTAAACTTTAAAAAAATAAATAAAAATAATAAAGAAAATAGAAAAAAGGAATTAAAGTTTCTTTTTTTTATGAAACAATAACAATAATAAAATTAATTTGTATAACCATTGCTTTTAATACATTGCTTATGCTATCTTTTTATTCACTCACATGAACGTGACCATAAAGTATGATTTAAGACTTTTTCTTACGTCCCTTGTGTGTATTCTGTATAGTATTCTGTGTCGCCATCGTAGTAACCGACATTGTTATATATATATATATATATATATATATATATATCAGAGCCAACAATATCTTCGTGACTCATCATGGTTATCGTTTGTAAAAAGCAACATTTTTCACAGCTTCACAACAAAAGACGTATATACATTCCAGCTTAACCCATTAATGCTCACAGCGATCCAGACTAGGTATATTAATGAACATTAAATAGCAAGTAATTGAAGTTAATGAACTTATTTCAATAAAAAAAAATTTTAGAAATACGTAAAAGTGGGCAGTTTACACAAATTTTGCCCGTTCGTTTTTTAAAATGAAACTGATATATTTTACTAACCAAACTTAATAAAAATTTACATTTATTAAATAAAAGGTACCAGGAAAAGATCTGCTTAATTAACACCAACTTGCCTATTATACACCGCATAATTGTAGTTTCCATGGCATAGCATTTTTGATAACTCATCGTTAAAAAATTTCTCTAATTGGACGTAGTGTGGCAAGTCAGTGCAATCACAAAAATGAGGTTCGGGAAATTTACGTTGATACCATATATCATCATCGTCCATCACTTGGCGGAACTGTAGCATACAAGGAATCTTAGAAGTGAAGGAGTGTTCACTTCATTCTATACTGCTTTTCGCGTAGGAGATTCTGTTGGCGATTCCAGACTACACGGTGCAGTAGTGGTAGACCCAATGCAGTCAATATATAGTAGAAGAGTTATTCATAGTATATTGCAATGCTTCTTCTATCATCAAGTTTTCGTCGTCTATATTCTGAGTTGCATCTTCGGCACATGATCCGGACTTTCGAATTGAAATTTTGCAAGGTTTTATAAGTAGAGCTTTCGGCAAATTTTTCATCTCCAAAGTCTTCATCATACGGCAAAAAGTTAGCAATCGGCGGCACTCCTGGCTTTCGTCTGACAAGAGCTTCTTCAAATAATGTGTCGCTTCTTCTAAAGTTAAATACCCATATCTGTAAAAAAAAATTATAATTATATATTCACTTTTGTAACGTACCAAAAGTGGGCCAAAAGAGAGTTACTTCTGGTCAGTGTTACAAATACGTAGCACATACTTTCTACAATACAGTATATATGTAAGTAAAATTTTAGATTTTCCTTATGTGTTTTTTATAAGTCTTAATATATTAATTATGTTTAAAATTATTTAAAAATAAATAGGTAACTAAAAGGTTTTTTTTTTTTTTTTTTTTTCCCATGTTATTTTTGAATTTTGGATCTTTCAATATGAAATTAACAAAATGTGTTCAAATCTTAATCTAAAAATATACTATAAAAAAAAAAAAATAGTTTCCATTGCCACTGCAATTTCAACCCAATGGTTACACAGAATTTTCATCCAATCAGATCAAACGTTTGGGTCCTTTTGAGTCTTCTGTGACCCTCAAAGACCAGCAATTCTCTAGCAAGTGGATTGGGATGCACCGTGATCTTCGTCCTATACTTCGTACAGACTTTTTTGATTTCATCATTAATTGATGGAATTTTTAGATCCCTGTGGATATTTACATTTTTCATGTACCATGGAGCACCTGTGATTATTCGTAAAATTTTTGACTGTCTTCTTTGTAATTTTGCAACATTTGATGCGGAAGCAGTTCCCCACAGCTGAACGCCATATAGCCATATGGGCTTTAAAATCGCCTTATACAACAGCACCTTCATATCTAGGCCTAGTGCAGAGTGTCGTCCTATAAGCCAGTAAAGCTGCGCAGTTTTCAACTTCAGTTGAGTGATTTTGGCCGCTATGTGACTAGTCCACGTAAGACGTCTATCGAGATGAATACCAAGATATTTTACGTGGTTGCCCTCAGGTATTGTAACACCGTTTATCGTGATGGGAGGACAATTGTCCCTTCTCAGAGTAAACGTAATGTGGACGCACTTTGAAGCATTTACTTTTATCTTCCACTTTGATAACCATTTATCCAATCGGTTCAAATGCGCTTGAAGATGTTGGCTTGCTACTGCTGCATTCTTGTGTATGCTTAGAAAAGCAGTATCATCCGCGAAAGTTGATGTATGCGTCAATTGACTTGTAGGCATATCCGCAGTAAATAAAATGTACAGAAAAGGACCAAGGATACTTCCCTGTGGTACACCAGCATGGATATTTTTAATGGAAGATATCACCGATTTCGACCTTATATGAAAAGATCTATTAGTTATGTAATTTTTGAACAATTTGTGAACGTTTTCCGGTAGCAAGTTTACAATTTTGTGCATCAGACCGTCGTGCCAGACTTTGTCGAACGCTTGAGATATATCAATAAAAAGTGCCGAACAGTATTCTTTATTCTCGAAAGCCGATCGGACAAGGTTTGTTATTCTGTGTACTTGTGCCACAGTGCTGTGCATTTTCCGGAATCCAAATTGGTGATGTGGGATAACAGAATTAGTGTCAACGTGGTGCCGTAGTTTCTCGAGAATCAATTTTTCAAAAAGTTTGGACAGTATCGGCAATAAGCTTATTGGACGATAAGAAGATACTTGCGTAACATCTTTACCTGGCTTAGGAATCATTACGATTTCTGAGTGTTTCCATGCTTTCGGAAACGTACCCAACCTCAACATAGAATTGAAAATAAAGAGAATCAGCCTCAATGCTGATTGTGGCAGATTAGTTATCATTGCTCCTGTGATTTTGTCACTGCCTGGAGCTTTTCTGGCTTTTAACGTTTTTATAGCAGATTCGACTTCAGCAAATCGGAATTTCAGTGGACGTTGTACTCTTTCGTTTATGACAATCGGCGCAATACGGGAAGCGGTTACATTTGGTGTAAATACGTTTTCCAGGTGGTTGGCGAATTCCTCAATTTTCTCCTCTGTACTCTGTGCAAATTCACCATTATGTAACCTTATTGGGGCCTCGTAGGAAGTAGGTTGTTTCATTTTTTTTGTAGCTCTCCACAAACTATAATCTGTTTGCTCTGTTGTGTCCAACCTTTGCAGATATTCATTCAGTTGAAATTCTTTGTCCTCTTTCAGCAAAACACGCAGTTTCCGTTGGCATTTATTTAGTTGTGCCTTTAAGCCAGGTGAACGGAGCTCCTGCCACTGACGCCTCAACTGTCTTTTATGCCTTATCAGGGACTCAACGGTAGCATTACTGTTGTAATGACGCCTGCTTCTTATCAAAACGTTTGATGCGGAAACTGCTGTCGCTTCTTTCAGGATGTTTGTTGTGAGGATTACAGCATCCTCTACTTCAGACTCCGATTTCAAAGACAAGTGTTGTGGCAAGTGGGTACTAATGTACATTTTGTACTTTAGCCAATTTATATGTTTTTTATGATAACACTTATTCTGCTCTGCATTTTCAGAAGCGCGAAAAAAATTCAAAAAAGTAGGTGAATGATCCGACGAAAGATCCAAAGACGGAACCAAATGAAATAGTTCTCTTCTTATGCTGCGAGTGACCGCAAAGTCGATCACATCTGGAATTTTATTAATGTCTGTAGGCCAGTATGTGGGTTGACCTGCAGATATTGCGTCCAAATTGTGAAGGGATATCGCATCGAAAAGTTGCCTTCCTCTTGGTGAAATAAGTCTAGAACCCCAAAAGGTGTGTTTTGCATTAAAATCACCCGCTGCAATAAACTTTGTTCCTAACGTTTGAAAAAAGTTCCAAAATTGATCCGTAGTAATGGAGTGTCTGGGTGGACAATAAACGGCAGAAATCGATGTACCACAACGTGGTAACCTTATGGTGGTGGCTTGTATGTGATCCGTCGAAAATTCTGGTAGGGGAAAATGGGCAACATCTCTGTGAACCAGTATTGCTGTCCCTCCACAAGCTCTGCCACTTGGATGCTTTGTGTCATAATTATAATAATTTTTTATTTTGAAACAGTTCTTTTGAGTAAAATGTGTTTCGGATACGAGAAGTACATCAACTTGTTGTGATTGTAGGAACTGTTGCACTTCATACTTGTGCTGGCTCAGGCCATTAGCATTCCAAAAACAAATTTTCAGCGTATCCATTATTTTTTGTTCAACAAAATTTGCATCAGCATGCTCTGGTTTTGCAGCATTTGCTGGAACATACCCTGCATGTTGGACATAAAACTGTTCATAGTGTCTATCAATTTCTCGATGGCACTTTGAGTGTCGGGCAGTGGTTTGTGCTCACCTTCCTTCAAAACGTTTGCATACGAGTTAACTCGATGACTTTCTTGCGATGTATTACCTTTCTTCAACGTTTCAGCGAAACTAACGTGTTGCACATTTGTACCCTGAGCTCTTTGAGTTGCACGGGCAGAAGTTGTTGGCAAATTAGGAAAATTAGTTTCCTTATACTCGAGTGGTACTGGCACTGATCTTCTTGCCTTGTTTGAATTTTTTAGTTGCAAAAACACTTTGCAACCACGATAATTGGCGGTGTGTTTTTCACCACAATTACCGCACTTTCTCACATTCGTGTCAGATTTCGGGTGTGGGCATTCCAAAGATTTGTGAATGTCTCCACATCTCACACATACGGATGGTAATTTACAAAAAGATTTTGTATGTCCAAACTCCTGACAATTTTGGCACTGAGGCGGACCCTTACGCTTAATTGGTTCCTCTACGACAATTCTTCGGTTCAATAAGAATTTTAAATTGTAAATGGGGTGAGTTTCATTTTTTTTCAATTTAGTTGAGTCGAAAGCAACTTCAACTTTAAACATTGGCTGAGGAATTTTCTCTCGGTTAATTATATTGAAAATTGATTTAGCATCGAACCCCGCATTCTTCAGGGCGTCTTTAATATCCTCAGTCGGCACAGAATTGTCAATACCTTTAATGACCACCACTAAGCCCTTTGCACTCTTCAATTGGTAAGTGTAGTAACCTTTTTTTTCCGCATCAAAATTGTTCACTATGGCCCTATAGCCTTTCTCGCTGTCGGCCTGAATCTTTGTCTCCAGCACGTTACCTTTGCGAATAGAGACCACGTAAAAGTGATCTTTACCTATCAACTTTGACAATTTACTCACCAAAGAATTAGTACACACTTCTCGCAAATATATTGGTGGCGGTTTTATTGCTCTTTGCTCTGGCTTTTCCGTATTGTTATTGGCCATTTTGCCAAGAATGGCAAACCTATTTTGACCCTCATTGGTTCGTGGCATTTTAGGGTCGGGTTCAGTATTGGCGGCCCTAGGACTGGATTTACGCTTAGTGATCGTGATGTAGCGGTCCATTCCAGTAGGTATTTTATGGCTTGAAAAATTTTAACACGACGGAAGATCCGTACTTTTATTTATGGGAGAAAATGGGCGCGATACAATTATTTTATCTTCTGTACACTTATTCAAATTTGAATCACTTGCACTTTTTTCAGCAAAAATTGGACCAGTGGTCGGTTTCAGGGTTAAATAATCTCTATTGCATTTAGGATCGTAAATATTCTCACTACTCTTGCTTTCAGAGTTGACAATTATGTATGCATGTCTGCCGTTTTGTTTTTTCACATTTGCTTTGTTCGAGCAATCGCTTGCACTCATATAGAAAACAATGCACTATACAGTAATGCCACGTACTGTTGTTGTTGTTGTTTATGTTTGAGTAGTATTTGTTGGTTTGTTTAAATTTATTTTTATATGTATTGTTTGTGATAGTTCTATTTTATATTTGTTATGTTTTTATATTTTAATATCTATTTGTGTTTAGTAAAAACTTCACTTTATGTTTTCTGTTTTCTTTTTTCTTTATGTGTGTTTAGAAATGTCCAGTTTGTATGTTTTAACACAACACTATTTATTTACAGAATTTTCAAAAAAATTAACTGCTCCTAATTCCTTATTCCGATCCGGGACTATGATACACCTTTGGAAAGCTCAGAAAACGCCCTTTCCAACGATACTATCCGCGAATTTTCCCAATCAAAAATGTACGAGTTATTAATTCAATTAATTCAAAAATTTGTACCGATCACACACACGCACACGTATATTTATAACTAAAAGGTGGCGCAAAATTACTCATCTAATTTTGTTTTTGAATAACTTTTTTAATGAATAAAAAATATTATTTTGAGAGGTGGAAGTCTTTATTTAGACCTGTACAATTTTTTCTGTTAATTGGAAAATATGATATCAGCCAAGTGGCTGCCGCCAGTGTTGATACACATTTGTGCCCGTTTTATTGCATTTTCCATAACTTTCTGATGATAACTGTTCGCATTCCTGTCGAATATTCTTCTTAAGTGCTGCGATTGTCTGCAACTTGTTCGCATAACCCCCCGAGACTTCAAGTAGCCCCAAAGAAAGAAGTCTGAGATGATTACATGGTGATCCTTCTGGTCTTGGCTAATCACCAAAACGGGAGATTACGCGACCAGGAAATGCTTCTTTCACAATATCGATTGTGCCTCCTGCTGTGTGTTGCACTATCTAGTTGAAACCATATGTTAACCAAGCCCCGCTCATTCCGGCTGTAAGAAGGCCCTTATCATATCTCTGTAGCGTTCGACAGTATCACTAATTGTATAGCCGATGACGTCTTAAAAAAAATACAGTCCATTCACTCCTCCTGCTTGAACACCGCACCACATTGTAGTCTTGACTAGATGTAACGGGTTTTCGTGCATCACACGCGCATTTTCAGTGCCCCAGATACGATGATTTTTTTTATTGACGTAACCGTTTAAATGAAAATGCGGATCGTCGTTCTTGATGATTTTCGGCTCAAAATCGTCGTCTTCGTTGTTAAGATTGAGGATAGCTCTACAGTAATTGACACGCGAATGACGGTCAGCATGCATCCCCTTATGCACTGTTTGCACTTTGTATGGGAACATGTGTAAGTCTTTCACTTAAATTCGCTGCAGGATCCGCCTGGTGACGTCCAATTGTGTGGCACGTCGCACTGTGGTTCAGAATCAATTTTCATTTGCCAAAACCTATAATTTTTCATAACATAGATTCTTAAAATTTATACGCCAGCAGAAAGAAACATATCAAAATTAAGGTAGCCAAAAAATTTAGTCAAAATATTTGAAGTAGCATGCGTGGGCATGCTGCTAAAAACAAAGAATTTATGTTAATAAAAAAAAAATGTCTCATATTTAATCTGAAATAAATTATAATTCCTCGAAAACTATTATCGATAGCGGGCTGTGGTTTTTTTATTACATTGGTAAACTGTTGTTTTTAATAAATGTTATGTGCGCATCCTGTACATTTTGTAGTTAGGGTGCTATGTAATAAATTTTAAACACTCATATTTTCATAAAATTTTAAGTTTAGTAGAGTCTAACTTTACATTAGAAAGTAGATTTAACTTCATTAAAAGTACAACGAAGTACCATGATATAGAATAGCACACGATTTTTTTTATCTTGGACCAGCACTCAGGAGATGACCGGAAGGGTGTGCTGTAGTGCTTTCCTGGTAAACTGCGACTTACCAATAAGTATATCTCATATATTGTGTAGGATGATGTAGTAGCCGTTAGGGTACCGTATAAATTCTCCCATCAACATGAAATGTGCTCATTTTACGTTTTTCCACGAAGTGTCTAGAATTGTGGTAAGTCTGTTCGCTACAAAGTCATTCCAAGCATTTTGTGGTTTATTAAGCCATGCTAAGACTATCGGAGAGTCTGTCCAAAAGTAAGTTTGGCATTCTTGTAAGCCTATCTGAAATTTTAAATTATGTGTAAGATTGGCCAACAGGACCGCAAAGTTTCAGTTTGGGTAATGATATAACTTTGATTGGCGCTACTATCTTTTTAGCCACAAGTGCAAGGTTCACTAACGAATGTGACTCGTCTGAAAAGGCGTATAAATAAATTTTCCCTGATGGCTCAAATTTAATCCATCTTGGAATGTGTATTTGGTCAATGCTGTCATAGAATTGTTAGAAATTCTCCCATTTTATTAGAGATGGCGGGGACAGGAATTCATCCCAAGCGGTTTTGTCTTGCCATATTTGTTGCATATATTCTCCAGTAACTTTCTTGTATTAGAGAACCATTTTCTTAGAGGAAATCCCGCAGGGGGAACAAGCTGAGATTTGTTGTGTCTGAGCACTTTTTGCTTCTTCAGTTATATGCCCGCCTGCTAAAACGTCGTGTACGTATTATTCTTCAATATTTTTGAAGCTATTGGGTGGATATGTTGAGTGTCTGTGGCCACTTCCAGTAGGGTTATTATGGCCAAATAAGGAGCGCAATTGATATCAATATTACATTGCAGAATTTAAGAAGTGCAAAATAATGTACAACATTAGATTTAGAATCTGGATTTCACCAGTTAAAGATAAAACAGGAAGACAGAGAGAAAACCGCATTTTGTGTTAATGAAGGCAAGTATGAATTTAAACGTATGCCTTTTGGATTAAAAAGGCCCCATCAATATTTCAAAGATGTGTAGACGACATACTTCGAAAAGTCATAGGTAAATTTGTATATGTCTATATAGATGATGTTTTAATTCTTCTCCTGAAGAACATTTAGAACATATACACATTTTTTTTTTTTTTTGGCGTGTGAGGTAGGGTTGGAAATGCCTTCGCACTTACAGAGACCGTCGTCTTCTGCGTCGAGTGGTGTTGCCACTAAAAAATTCCCTCCTCCTCCTCTGGGTAGATTCCTCCCCGGGACCGCTTTCCGCATTACTTCGGGAAGGCTCAGAGCCACGTCCCAATCAGGACCACTCTCACTCACCCACGTCTGGGTCCGCCAAGTCCGCAGCCGGCGCCATGGCCCCGGCCCGCATCGCCTGGTCCCCGTCAGAGGGGGCCCCGCTATGCAGCAGCGCATCGAGGTCCCTCTTTTTCCTCCGCAGAACGTATCCCACGTACTGTGCCACAGCGTCCCAATTGTCCTCACAATCGAGCATCCTCCCTATCACGGTGGCAGGAGCGAACCCGCCAACACGCTGCGCCATTGCACCTCTCTCAGTATGCCACCTGGTGCAGTCGAAGAAAGTGTGTTCTGCATCATCATCCGTAATACCACAGTACATGCAGTCGGGACCATCTGCCCTGCCCATCCGGTGCAGGTACTTTCGGAAGTATTCGTGGCCCGAGAGGAATTGTGTCAGGAAGTAGTTAGTCCCCTATACGCATGCCGACGCCGAGTGGTATGTGTGCCCGCGTCATCAACATCACCTCGGTCTTCTCCTCGGCCAATTCCAACCCGTGGTCCTCAAGCCACATCCGAGTCCTACTCATGACCCGGTTCAGCTTCCCCCTGGCGTCATCCATATCCCGCGCCAAGATCACCGCCGCTATATCATTCGCGTATCCCACGAGCTGAGCATCCTCGGGCATTTCCACCCCAAAGATCCCATCATAGGTCCGGGCCCAGCACGTGATCGTCCTGCTTCTCCGCCCCGTCGGCGTATCGTACAACAGTACCCGACCGTCCAGATAACTACGGAGAATTCTATACAAGTATCCGGGAATACGGAACCTCCCCCCTAGCGCCTCTAGAACATCAGCCCATCGTAGGCTGTTGAAGGCATTCCGAACGTCGAGTGTTGCCGGGACAACTATGCGCTTCGGATAATAGCGCCTCTCGCTCTGAGCGCGCTCGAAGCACCCAACCACATCAGCAATCGCCCCGAGCGTTGACCTGCCAGGTCTGAAGCCATGCTGTCTATCCGACAACCCCCCAGCCATCCTCACGGCCTCCGCCAGCCTTCTTTGCAGAAGCTTCTCCAGCAGCTTGCCGGCACCATAAGCCGATGGCTGGGTCGGATCGCCCCTGCCCTTGCTAACAAGCACGAGCCGCTGTGTCTTCCAGCGTCTTGGGAAGACGCCCTGGACTAAACAAGCATCATATACCGGAAGCAGTGCTTCCGGCCTGTTCTCAGCCAGGATCTTCAGCACCTCCAACGGTATCCCATTCGGGCCAGGGGTTTTCCCCGTCCTAAGAGCCCCGGCGGCGATCCTCAGCTCCTCCCTGGTAAAGGGCGGTGGCACCTCATCATCGTAGGACCCACGTTCGCCGCCTAGCGGAGGGTGTGTGGGGAACAGGCCCCCACAATCGCATCGATCCGCGCGCCGTCCAATTGCACCCCAGCGCGGCTCGCGCTTAATTTACCCACATATACACATAGTGTTTGAAGCTTTAAATAACGATACCTTGAAAGTTTCGGACGAAAAGTCCAAATTTTTCATGACCGAAGTTGAATACTTAGGTCATATTATTAAACATAAAAAACTAACGACGGACCCAGAAAAAATAAAAGCTATTGAGAATTTTCCAGTTCCTACCACACTCAAAGATTTGAGAGGTTTTCTAGGATTAACTGGTTATTATAGACGTTTTGTGCAAAATTATGCCCAAATCACGAAACCATTAACAGTTCATTTAAAAAGAGAAAACCCCATATAGGCAAAAACAAGAGTAGTAATAAAAAAATTAATTTATAAAACGCAGCCATAGAAGCTGTAAATCTATTAAAACTTAAATTAAAGGAACAGGTTGAATTATTTCAACCAAATTTTGACAAACCGTTTGAACTTACAACAGATGCATTCAACATAGCTATTGCTGCAGTGTTGAGTCAAAATAAAAATCCATTCTTTTTTTTTTTTTATCTTGGACCAGCACTCATGAGATGACTCCTACACATGCGAAGCATTGTGCTGGAACTATAGGAAAGGGATAGTAGGAGAAACGACAGGAGGTGAAGCTTAATTAGTTATTTTTGCAGCTCTGCTTTCGCACATTCTTTGTTTATACTCGTAGCAGTGCTGAAGCTTCGGTTCTGTAGCCATTTTTATTATTGTTTTACTTCGCCGGTGCTACACAATACCGACGAAGGAGGGCGTTCTGATGCGATTGTGGATTGCTATCAGCTGAAGCCGGTATTGTTCAGTGACCAGTGACTATGCCTTCGCCACTGAACCTTCCGGCAACAACTGACACACAAAGACACACTAATGCGAGATGTTTATTTTTATTTCAAAATTTTAGTCTGAAACTGGGGTTGAACCCAAGTCTGTTTTTGGTTTTGTAGTCAACGTGCAGACTACTATCCATCGTACCATCGCCACCCTCAAAATTGACAAAAATACGGTCACGAAGGGAATTTGGGGGCAGCTTTTACCCCTCCGCAACTGCAACACTGATTTTTATAATTTTATATCCATATATATCCTATGTATAGGAACAAGTTATCTATGCAATTTTTACAAAGTTCGATCACGAATGAAGATTGAGTGCAACTTCTGCCTTTCCAGAACAATCTTATCAGTTTTAATTAAATTTAAACGATAAAATTATCATTATTTAGATGAATTCAAAAACTATGTATTTTTATTTTATTTGGAACACCATGAAAAATAAGACTTGATTACAGGGAGGCATATTAACGCACGCTGAGTAAATTTAAAGAAATTCCCGGTGACTGTAACTATATTAGCTATAAGTTCAAGAAAACTGTATTAATTTCAGTTACGTTATCTAAAAAAGCAAAATGACCGTTCAATATATATTCTTCCGTTATATAAATAAAACTTATGCGGGATTCTTTAAAATAAATACCCACTACCTGTCAGTATATAAGATTTGTATTTAATATTTAAGTACATGTTTCAAATAATAAAATTTTATTTCTATTAATTATGAATTTTGAGTCAAACATGATTTTATTGTAATTTTCTAAAATCCAACATAATTTGTGACCCCATCTTTCTGTAAGACCGCGTAAGTATTACTTTTTTTTTACACAATATATATTATTTATTGAATCTTCAAAATCAATTGAACTAACAATAAGTATTCAAATCTTAAGAACTAATTGCTAATTATTATTTATTGCTCGTATAGTTTTATTTCCGCGTCTACTACGTTCGGGCTAGGGAAAGAGTATCCCTTCTTTTCAATCGAATGAACCCTCTTTCGCTTAAAATATTTCGGGCGAGTATATTTGGATGATCTTGGAGTTTGGTTAGGTATGACGTTGCGTATGTTGTTATCTCTTGTTTGACTGTCGGAATATTTAAATCCTTGTGTATGTTAGAATTTTTTATATACCACGGCGCATCTGTTATCATTCTCAGTATTTTGTTTTGACACCTTTGAATTTTTTCTATATTGGAAGCTGAGGCAGTGCCCCATAGCTGGATACCATAGCTCCATATTGGTTTTAAAATTGCTTTGTAAAGCAAAAACTTACAGTCCAGTTTTAGCACAGAATTTCGACCAATAAGCCAATTTAGTTGAGTTGCTTTTAATTTCATTTGAGTTAATTTTGCGTCGATGTGCTGTTTCCATGTTAGCCGTCTATCAATGTGCATCCCTAGATACTTGACCTCCAAACGTTGAGGTATTAACTGGTTGTTGATCAGAATAGGAGGACATGTGTCCCTGCGCAGGGTGAGGGTTATATGTACGCACTTATTCTCATTAACTTTGATTCGCCATTTTTTTAGCCAGCTTTCCAGCTGCGAAGTTTGGTGCAGTAGGCGACGAGATGCTTCGTCAGCACTTTCGTGAATGCTTAAGAAAGCTGTATCATCAGCAAAAGTTGAGGTGTGGATGTTCGCGACTGTTGGCAAATCTGCGGTGTATATCAAGTACAGCAATGGACCTAATATGCTGCCTTGGGGAACTCCAGCTTCAATCGGCTGCGGTGATGACAGCCAATCACCTTGTTTTAAAATAAATTTGCGACAAAGCAGGTAACTTTCCAGCAGCTTACAAATATTTTCAGGAAGGCACTGGGTCAGTTTATATATTAATCCCTTATGCCACACTTTATCAAAAGCTTGGGAAACATCGATAAAGAGGGCTGAGCAGTACTTTTTTTCTTCTAGGGTATGCTTTATAACATTCCCAAGTCTATGTGTTTGCTCAGTTGTGCTGTGTTTACTTCGAAAGCCAAACTGATGGTCTGGAATGCAGCGCTTTTCGCTAATGATTTTATTTAACTTGATAGCTAATAATTTTTCAAAAAGCTTAGATAAATTTGGCAAAAGGCTAATTGGCCTGTAGGACTAAACTCTGGTGTGGTCTTTACTTGCCTTTTTCTGTGTCGTTTCTTGCCCAATCCCCAGTTGGGGTTCGAAATGGAGGTTTACGAATAACCGGTCTAATGAGATATCTGGTAGCACGCCATAGTGAATGATCGGATTGCGGTGTTGCATCAAGACCTTTAAGATACTCATTTAAATAATCAGTTTTTTTGTATTGTAACATCTCTCTTAGCTTTTTGGTACACTCTATTAGTTTTCTTTTGAGTTGAGGGGATCTATGAAGCTGCCTCTCTCTTCGAGCTCTTCTTTTTTTAGTTAATAATAATTCGATGTCTGTAGAGCAAATTTTGTCTTGCCTAATTTTGCGTGAATTAATAATAGCGTGCTGTGCCGCCAGCTTGAGACTTTCGTCCAGTTGTGTAAGAGATGCATCTACATTGTCTGGTGTACGAAGTAATACGTTTTGACAGCAGTGAGTAGCAAGGTATTTGCGAAATTTCAACCAATTTGTGTATGTTTTTATTTTTTCAACTAGTATTACTAATAATTTCTTTTTTGGTGAGTATTATTATGCCGGTTAAATATCCGCTTCTTGGCAGTATATTTGGAAAAGCTACAATTTTACAGTTTTATGTTATTTGTGATTTGTGTAGTTCGAGTGCTAAAAATACATAATATTAAAAATGCCGCGACAAAGAACATCTAATCTTTCTCCATGAAGCCGTAATGCGACAAGACTTCGTAATATCACGCTTCAATCCATTGAAGAGGAACGAGAAATTCAAAAAGAATACCGCCGTGATAGTATGGCCCGACTTCGTCCTACTCAAACGGAAGAGCACAGAGAGATAGCCCGTGAAACGTCTCGGTTAGCAATGAGAAGTCGTCGAGATTATCGCACAGATCAACAACGATATAATCTTCCTCACGCGGGAAGAAATATTGCAAATTTTGATTTGAATCGAACAGCGTTTCTTTACGATTATACAGTAGATTACAGCTTGCATCCTGCCGTTTGCATTGGTCCAATGAAAGTTATTTGTGGATATTGTGGTGCGTTCAAGTTTGTTGGAGAAAAGCCTGATTTGTGTTGCTTGAATGGCAAAGTGAAATTGCCATTATAGACTTCACCACCAGAGCCATTGCACTCATTGCTTTATGGCGAAACACCAGAATAACGATATTTGCTAGCTAATACTCAAAGATTTAATGCCTGTTTTCAAATGACTTCATTTGGGGCAGACATTGACGAAGAACATGGATTTAATCCAACATTTAAGGTAATTTATGTTAAACAGAGTACCGCAGATACAGACTTTGCTTTCCACTCAACAGATTCAAGGCCAAACTCACCATCGAATTGGATCATTGCAGTCTGTTGAAAATGCACAGCATTAATTTAACAAATTTATTTCATAAACAATATGGAAGAACAACTTGATCGTCGTCAAGAGCTTAACTCTGCAATGAAAAGAGTTCATGATCTGCAGCAATTACTTTTTGAACATCATGTGTTGGTTACACTGTTTAAGACTGCCTTGGAGCGCATGCCCAATAACGACTACAAGATCATCATTAGAGCAGATGGATATCACTTCAGCATCAAGATGGTAAACCAATTGAGTGGTGAGAATTAATATAATATTATCATTTCAACACCCCTCCGTAGAAGGTCAGTTTTACTTTAAACAATAATTTTTCTGCATTTACTTTAGGTGAGGAAACAACCAAAAATGTAAGCTCCATGAATTATTATGCATATCGTTTGATGATTAGTCAAAATGCTTATAACTATTTGTTGCGATTTCGTCGATTCATGCTTCAGCAATTTTGCGTTGACATGTACGTCAAAATCGAAACAGAGCGCCTACTTTTCATTCGCTTGAATCAAGCCAAATTGCGTTCGGAGGAGTATATCCATTTACGCGATGCTATTACCTCCGAAGAAATTGCAACAAATATAGGTCGATTAACTATTCTACCAGCGACGTACACAGGTAGCCCGCTACAAGATGCAAAAACATATGTTCGTCATTACGGTCGCCTAGATTTATTTATTATCTTCACATGTAATCCAAAATAGATAGAAATTGTTGAAATGCTGCTTACTGGGCAATCATCAAGTGATCGTCATGACATCACTGCACGTGTTTTCAAGCAAAAACTACAGTCGCTGATGAACTATATTGTTAAGCAACGTTTCTTTGGGGATACTCAATGTTGGATGTACTCAATCGAATGGCAAAAACAAGGTTTGCCGCATGCACATATCCTTATTTAGTTAGTGGAAAAAATTCGAACAGACTAAGTTGTTGACATCATATGCGCGCAGATTCCTGACCTATAAACCGATCCAGAACTACATGATGTTGTAATTACAAATATGATACATGGACCCTGTGGCGCAATCAACATGCATGGTCGATGGCAAGAGTTCGAAACGTTATCCACGGAAATTAACAGCGGAAACCATCACTGGCAATGATGGTTATCCACTGTATCGGCGTCGATCAACCAATGATAATGGTCGAAGGCACGATGGTAGTCTGCACGTTGACTACAAAAACAGACCTGGGTTCAACTCCATTTTCAGACTAAAAATTATAAAAAAAACCAAAAAAAAAAAAAAACTTCTCGCAGTTTTCTGATGTGCATTAGTGTGTCAGTTGTTGTCGGAAGGTTTCAGTGTCGAAGGCATAATCACTGGTCACTGAACAATACCGCTTTCAGCTGAGACCAATCCACAATCACATCAGAACGCCCTCCTTCGTCGGTATTGTGTAGCACCGCCAAAGTAAAATAATAATAAAAATGGCTACTAAACCGAAGTTTCAGCACTGCTACGAGTATAAAAAAATAAAAGAACGTGCGAAAGCAGAGCTGTAAAATAATTAATTATGCTTCACCTCTTGTCGTTTCTCCTACTATACCTTTCCTATAGTTCCAGCACAATGCTTCGCATGTGTAGGAGCCATCTCCTGAGTGCTGGTCCCTGATAAAAAAAAAAGTGAAAGGAAACGATTTCGTAGTCGACAACAGTTGGATTGTTCCATATTCGCCAACTTCTTGCCAAAGCATTTAAGACACATTGCAACATTGAGTATTGCAATTCAGTAAAGTCTATAAAATATATCTGCAAATATGTCACGAAAGGTAGCGATATGGTAGCTTTTGGTATAGAAACGTCCAATACTGATGACGAAATTATGCGTTATCAAGTTGGTCGATATGTGAACTGCAACGAGGCGATTTGACGTATATTCTCATTCCCTATTGTCACGATTGTTTTACATTTGGCTGTGCATCTGGAGAATGGTCAATGAGTATATTTTACTAGGTCAAATATTCTTTAACGAGCTGAAACACCTCCAGCTACAACACTAACCAGTTTTTTTGAGATTTGCCAAAGTGATTTGTTTGCACGAACGTTCCTTTATTCGGAAATGCCATGTTATTACACTTGAAATGCTGCATCAAAAAAGTGTCAACGTCGTAAGCGAGGCGATGCAGTTCCTGGCCATCCAGGTTTGCGTTCTGCTGATGCTCTTGGTTGTATGTATACACTTCATCCAAAAAATGATGAATGCTTCTATTTGCGTTTGTTGCTGGTGAATGTCGTGGCCCAACATCATTTGAATCACTTCGAACTGTTAATGGTACAGTGTGCCAAACTTTTCGGGCTTCATGCCAAGACCTCAATTTGCTTGAAAACTATACTCATTGGGACATGACACTTTCTGAAGCAGTTATTTCTGCATCTTCAAGTCAGATACGCACATTATTTGATATAATCATTTCAACGTGCTTCCCGTCTAATCCACGTGAGCTTTGGAAGAAATATAAGCATAACATGTCACAAGACATTTGCATCGAATTCCTCTTAATTCAGGAAATCTTGATCTTGAGGCGAATGAGGAAATACATAACCAGGCCTTGCTCTTAATTGAAGATATGTGTTATCTTATGTGTGGAAATTTGTTAGTCAGGTTAGGGCTTCCAGCACCAGATCGTGGAATAAATGACGCATTTAATCGAGAGTTCGAGCGTGAACGTGAATATGATCGGCACGAGCTACATCAATCAGTTCAAGATAATGTTCCCCTATTAAACCCCCAGCAAGAACAAGTTTATGACACATTACTGAAAGCAATTGATGATGGAAATGGTGGTTTATTTTTTCTAGATGCACCCGGTGGAACTGGATAGACATTCCTGATGTCACTGCTATTGGCCACTCTTCTAGCAAGGTGTTAATTTTGTACGATTCGCTGCAAGATTTACTCTACGATTTATAACGCGCCTACATATTAAACCCTACCTTTTTCGTCATTCTTCCATCCAGTTATCCACCGGAACCACAGTCAAGTATTACTTCAGGGGATTTGTGATTCAATGAATGCTGCTCTCCCTTTCTGCATACCTTGCCCTTTCCGTTATACTCTGCCGTAGAAAAACTTCTCTTGTTCACACACAGAATTCCAACTTTCACTTGATGTTAGCATCAAGTCAATAATATTATATAGGGGCATTCTGGGCACACAGCATCATCGGCGTGACCATACGTGTAGAGGTATATTCTGAAGCATCTATGTCCGATTAGCAACTGTGTCAGATAAAAGTTCACCTGTCCAGTCCGCTATTCTGTGTGGTCCAATCATGCTTTCATCTTTACATTGCCAACAACAATCATCCGACAGGGGTGCGCTAGTCCCATTTCTTTTACAACATATTTCTCCTTCTCGGTATCTCCCACTAATCAGTTGCGTCCTTAGACAGCGTGCGGAAGGCAGAAACGTCCCTAAGAGCAGACCACCTCTAAGACGCATCTATTATGGTCAGCAAGTCTGAGACCTATACTCGTGATCGAAATTCTAACTATAGCGACGGCATCGTTGCACGTTCTTACAAGCTTGTCGAGGTGTTTGCGCTTTATTACTAGGATAATGTAATCGGCAAAACCAATGATCAGCGAACCACCATGTACCGAATCAGGCCTTAGTACCGACTCATACATGGCGTTCATAGTATTGAACCCAGCACAGGACCCTGAGGCACGCCTGATGAGACCTAGTATGACTTCCTGCCATCTTTCGTGCTGTTCAAAAATATTCTGTCCTAAAAGTTGTCGGCAATCAATTCATTCAAGTATTTGGGTACGTTTGTCCCATTGAGTGCAGCTAGCTTGGCTTCCCAGTGGGCCAAATTAAATCCGTTTTTGACATCCAAGGTGATGATGACGCAATATTTATTATCATCCTCCAGCTAGTGGTCGCCCTTGATGGCATCCTTCTCAATAGTCATGACCGCTTCTACTGTAGAGCGTGCTTTTTTGAAGCCAAATTGGCGATTCGATAGGCCTTCTTCCCATTAAGCCAGTTCCAGTCTCCTGCAGATTATCTTCTTCAGTAGTTTATCGGCCGTCTCAAGCATACAGAGCGGGCGATATTCCATTGCATCCTACGCGTTATTGCCCTTCGAAATGAGCAACAACCTTTGCTTTTGCCATATTTTAGGAATTGTTCTGGAAGCATCGAACACAACTCTAAACGCCTCAATATAGCTCTCCATAGCCGCCTAGAGTGCAATGTAGGGGATGCCATTAACCCCTGGTGCTTTTTATCTCCTTCATACAGCTGAGACCGTGGACCTCTCGGATCGCATCATGCGGCTCATTGTCCAGTACGAGTATGTGATTTCGGACCTCTGCGGAAAAATACCTTCGACAATTGATTTCAGCTTGGTTGCACATAATGTCGCTGGTGGATCACCATCTTATACCCCATGCCCAGGGTTTCCCTGTCGAAGGTGGAATCTCCATCGGGGGTTTGGAGGAGCGTCCGGAAAGTGTATCTCATAGGTCGTACGTAGATTTTGTACAGGTGGTCAGTGTGTGTGACAAATCTCAAGCCATTCTTAGAGCTTCTTTGTATTTTCATGTCTTGTTTGAAAAGTTAAAAATGTGTAGTAGCAATATAGGCGCATATAAATATAACGAATTGAAACCTACATAAATATATATAACAATTATTATTTCCTATTATTCCTGATGATGTTAACATGCTGTTCACAAACTATCGAATAATAAAACGAAATAAAAAAAAAGACCTCAAGCTTAATAAATATATTTAAAAAAAAAAAAAAATCTCTAATAAATAAAAAAAAATTTTTTTAGGCTTATGTCCAGTTTACTGAAGCAGCTCAAAAAAAATAGCGTATGATAGAAAATTTAAAAATAAAGAAAAAATATAAAATAAAAAAGTTGGCGGCAACCCATATTTTCCGAGTTATTGTCCTCTGAATTTTTAGTAGAAGTTTGTATATAGTTCGTGTATAGTTTTCATATTTCAAATTTAAGCGCGGCCTAAGTGTTTCAATGTGGAAAATCTTTAGTATGCAGCTCCGTTTCGGGTGGAGAAAATGATTACGGGGCGAGGTTTTTTTTATTAAAAACGAGAACATTAATTAAAAATATAATAAAAATAACTATTCACTTTCGGTCCCACGGGAAAAAGCCCTACCGGTCATGCAGGAAAGCTTTAGTTAGCGAAGCCGGTGTTTGTTATTCCATAGAGGAGAAAATCCCTGCAGCCGGCAGATGGTGGGTCATGCAGAAAAGCTTAGTTAGCGGAGCCGGTGTTTGTTATACCATAGAGGAGAAAATCCCTGCTCTCGGCCAAAGGCCGGTCATGCAAAAAAGGTGTAGTTAGCGAAGCCGGTGTTTGTTATACCATAGAGAAGGAAAGCCTTGCGCCCGGTCATGCAGAAGTACTTTAGTTCACGATGTTCTATATGTTATTTCATTTTTATTCCACTTTGAATCAATATACATAGACTATTTCTTTTTTTTTGGAGCTGCTTCACTAAACTGGACTTTTTCCAGTTTACGTGAAAATCCGCTGATTTTCAATACGGAAAAGAGCTGCCTCACTGGGACTTCCAAGAGCGATTATTCATGAAATTTAAAAAAAATGATCTGAAGTTCCATTGTTTTAAAATTCAAATCGTTCAAGATCTGAAAGAAAGTGACTTTGATTTACGCAAAAATTTTTGTGAAACGATGTTGGAGCGTTGTAGTAAATCCCATTTTTTGGAGCGACGAGGCTCATTTTCACTTAAACGGCCACGTCAACCATCAAAACTGCCGTTACTGGTCTTCAAGAACCCGCAACCCTCGATTGAAACATCAAAAACCATTGCATTTCCCCAGGGTAACTGTTTGGTGTGCCTTATCCACGAATGATATTGTTGGACCATTTTTTTTTTCGAAAATTCTCGAGGCCAGGTGACGAATGTCAACGGTAAAAATTATCGACGCATGATTACGGAATTCTTTTCCCAAACCTGAGAGCGCATCCATTGTACTCTTCACAGACGTGGTTTCAACAGGATGAGGCGACTGCACACACAGCCAGAGCTCCGATGAATTTTCTTCGGGAAAATTTCCCCCAAAAACTGATCTACAATAGACCTTACTGCACAAGGATATTTACTGCAAAATGTGGAAGATATCACGTGCTAGGGAACACATCCACAGTCTGCATAGGCGACAGTTTTCGTACATACCCTTTTGACAAATAATTGCTCATGATAGATTTATAGGCCTCGTCAAATTCAGGGTTTCTTTGTATTTTCAGTTCTATACAAATTATTCTATTTAAAGCCATAGAGTAACTGTTAGGTAGCGCTGCAATGTCACTCCGCCACAAATGTCGAATTTGAAATCTACCGTCAATTTTCACAGTAAACTCTTTCATAATTTGATGAGCTCGTAAATCGTCTTAAAAATCAATGACTGCCAAGGCTTTTACTCAAAAATGTTCGATCTGTTATTTATTATTTAATTAAGTCATGGCGTAGACGGTCTGGCTGAAAGCAAACAGAAACATGAATTAGATGACTTACCCCTCATCGAAACAAATTCCACCCAACTTAGCGGTGCGTTAGCGACATAAGGACAACTTTCCTCCAGGCGCACGATTTCATCGAGAAGGCCGAGGACGTCCAAACCAATCAATACTTTTGGAGTAACACCATTATATAATTTTGTAGGCAAAACAGGATGAGCACTTAAATATATATTAAAACTTTAAGCAGACAATTTTAAATTCGATGCGCTATAAACTTTCTTCAAAGCATATTTTCTACGACTGCCAACTCCATTTACATGCGTAGTAACCACTGCAACCACTTTTTGCGTCGTCTTGTTAGCATACAAACTCAAATTCAATTTACTTTGTTGCCCCTGAAGAACCAGTTGCTTTACCAAGGTGCTATCAATCTTTGTAACAGAAGAGCCTTCACCCAATAACGCACAAGTTTCAATTTTATTACAATCTTCACTATTTACAACACTGCTTTTGCACGTTATTTTTTTTATAGCAGTGTTGTAGCGTCTCTGATGTCAAGGAGACGTATTAAATTTTGAAGCTTCGTTTTGAGAAGCCAGTTTGTACACGTCTTACTAATTTTGCGACTCCCTGAAGACAATTACTAAAATCCAATACAGTAGACCAATGTTGAAAAGTTGTAGTAAACTGAGCCCAATCTTACCGTTTACTCATTGGCAGCTTGTGAACTAATTCTCCCATTACGCAGCAGTATAATTGTTGGAAATAACACAATTTTGTTAAAGTTTGTTTAATTTTGTTGAATTGACTGATTCTTTCAGCAAAAATATGTGGATTATATTTTAAGGAATTGGTAAGTACTTAATCTAAATAGATAAAGCTATTTTAGCCATGTGCAAGTGCCGGACATCCCAAATGCCTCTGCTACTTTCTTATGAAGTTGAGGAATGAAAATTCATAAATATAAAACTAGAATAAAAAATAAGTGCATCTTAATCATTACAGGTGCTGTGTATTATGTGTTTGGCAAAATTCTTAAAGATAATGTCTTTAATTTTATAATGGTTAACTGGTAAACTTTTCACTGCTTTCATGGTTAATTATTTTATTTATTTATGGTTAATTACTTTATTTCTGGGGACACAACAACATTTAGAGCAGCAGCAACAACAGCTAATTTAAAAACAACATCAGTACCATCAGCAGCAGCAACATTGCTCAAAACACTGAAACTAAATTCAAGCAATAGATATAATCATCATTAGATGGTCCTGTTATTAGGCAATCGCATATTCATGATGATCCCTGTTCATCATATTCATTTTCCTCAAACAACAATAATCAAAACAGAACAAAGCTCTCGTCTTAGCCTTTAAATATTTCACGCCACTACTATATGTCTGTAGCTCAATCTGAAACTAATCATAATCCATCCAGTTACACTAATCAAGTCAATCGACTTGCAATTCTAAACCAATTGCGTTAACCAGTTGAAGGAGGTAAGAAAAAGATGGCTTTGAGGAAAAAGAAAATAAGGGGTTTGTGTTTTTGGGAGTGGCGGTGGTAAGAAAACTAAATATCTAGTACCTCAATCGAAATAAAACCTAACGAAGACGACCGAAAGTGTCACAAAAGCCATCTCGAAATTATATCCCACTTTATGCCACTAAAAATAAGAAAATGAAAAATACCATAAACATAACCTGAAAGACCAAACGAAACTAAATTGAATTGAGACCATTAAACGTGCTACGAAATAACGAAAATAAGCCAAACAACGCCTGTGAATTGTCATAAACCCTAACCCAAACCACCAGATGACACCGCAATACAGGAATCTGAAACTACCTCACAAACATAACCAGAAATATAAAAACAAATTTAAATTCAACTAAGGTACGTAAAAAGTGTCCTATACAACCTAACCTGAAATACAAAATGAAACTAAATTACGTCAAGCAAACCTAATAGAAGACATTTAACCCTAACCTGAAATACACAAAAACGCAATAAATGTAAACTAAAAATATAGAAAATACCATAGAAGAAAAATAAACCTGACTGGAAATATACCAACGTCATTCAATTAAACTAAGGTACGTAAAAAGTGTCTTAAAACCTAACCCGAATTACCGAAAACGACACAACACAAAATCAAACCAAGATTGTAAAAAGTTTCATATAAAACCTAACCGGAAGAACAAGGTGAAACTAAATTAAACTAGAAATTGACTTAATTAATAGTAATAGAGAAAACAGAACATACCCTAAACCTAACTGAAAAACCTAACGAAATTGCATAAAACTGAGAAAATTGGATATAACTTATAAACTAAATCTAAAACACCGATTGAAATAAACATGAACAAATAAAAAACACCTTAAAAGAAAATAAACCTATCCTAAATCACCAGATGAAACCAAAATACAGAAAACTGAAAATACCTTATAAACCTAACCTGAAATGCAACCAGACGAAAGTAAATTACACCAAGCAAACACAATAAAAAAAAATAAACCTTACCAGAAATACACCAAAACACTATAAACTTAGAAAACGCCTCATAAGAAAATAAACCTAGCCTGAATTGTAGCAAACTAATTGAAACCTAAAACCACCCCACAAAACCATTTTGAAACTATCAGCAGGTCACGTTTTAAACAAATATCAGTCACCAACTTCAAGCAACCAGCTACCAACATCGAGCAATCAGTCAGCAACATCAAGCAACCAGCCAACAACATCGAGCAATCAGTCAACAACATCAAGCAACCAGCCTACAACACCGGTAGCGTATAGCCAGGGCCGGAAGTAGCGGTATACAGTTATCTGCCAAACGACAAAGGGACTTACTTCTAAATATAACATATTTATCTATTTCTCCATTTTTTTGATACGAGACTAGGAATAACATTTGTGAAAATAAACATTCCTTTTGCAACAATAGCGGCAAAAATGAGCGCTTCGATCCCATAAGTTGAGGTCAAGCTATAGGTTTCGGTCGTTCTGGGGAAAATTCCCACAAAACAACAACTGATTGAACACGTCACTGAATGACAGCAGTCACGATATCGCATTTGGTATTGTCCATTGTTATATTTGAATTTGATTGAGTTAAAATTTATGGCATATTTGTTTTCGCTTAACTACATAGCCTATATATCTACCCAGGAACCCATTCTTACCTATAGAATTTTTTTATAATATATATTTTTTAATTCTATATTATAAATATATTATACAAATCTCTATTTGTATGAATTAGGAAGAAGCCACTTGAGGTGGATATTTTGTAATACTAATTAAAAATTTTTTTAAATGAAAAGGAATGTTCATTACGGTGTTATTTATTGAGATTACGGAGTAGGTTTTTCTGACTTCCAGTAATAGGAAAGCGATGGAAAAGTAAGTACATTTAAGGATGGTCGGACGTTTTTCCGTTTTTCAGGTCCAGAGTAGTGTACACCTTGGCTTCCTGCAGTCTATGAATGACGTCATCGACTAGAACCATGGGGAAGTTGTCGCGAATGATTTTTTCTTTTAGCAGTCGATAATCACAGCCAAGTCTTGTCGACCCATCTTTCTTGGCTATTAACACGACCGCAGAGGAATAATTCGAAAAACTCCTTGATAACACCTTCTCTCAGCAATTCTCTTACCTGACTCTCTATGGCATGTTGATCTGCATATGACCTTCTGCGTGGTCGGCTGGCTATCGGAATCTCAGCAGACAATATAATTTTCATCTCCACGGTGAATCTGGTTGGTTTCTTTGGCATGTAATTTCTGATCATGGACCGAATCGTCTTATTATAGCCTTTGTCCAGGTGATCAATCTCTTCACCCTCTAAATCTGCTATATTCGCTATTGCAGCAAACTCCCTCTGTAGCTCGGCTATTGGATTAGCGTCCAATGTCGGCTTCTGCCAATTCCCGCTGATGATTCGTCTGCCGACTTTATACCCTGAGCGTAATTCGTCCTATATTCGAATAAATTAACCTCACGAATCCTATATTTAAAGTTGCTTTCTTACAAATCGACAACTAGGTTTAAGCGATTCAAAACGTCATTACCGATGACTTCAACGTACATTATGTCGTTTTCTCTTACTACATGGAACTCTATCATGTCCATCAAGGATAGTACGCATCTTCAATCCATCCAAAATGATGATATCGCTGCCAGTGTCAATCATCACAGAGATCATTCTGCCAGAAACGAAGATTTTCTTAAATATTCTTCTCGATGGGGAGCCGTCATCGCCTGTTAGGCTGTGTATGTTCGGTTTTCTAATAGCGCCACGTGCCATTTTAAACGTTGGGCATTCGAAAAATTTGTCACTTGGTTTCCCGCACTTAAATATGGCCAATGTCCTGCAGTCTCTAGCGATATGTCCTTCATTCCCACACTTAAAACATTTTCGGCTATCACTACGCAAGTCCGCCATAGTCCTCTCAACCAATGTTTTCGCTCCTTTAAAGTTTGGTGACTTCTCGGTGGCGGCAATCTATTCATATACCACCAGATTCTCCTTCAACTCACCAAAGTTCCTAGGCTGGTATAGTATCGCCTTATTTTCTGCATGACCCGGAATACTATCAATAAAATATTCTACAACACTGATCTCGTCCAGCTGGATGACCGAAAGTTTCGTCGTTTCTTTCAACTCTTTAGCAAATGGTTCTGCTTCGCATTCTCTGCGTAGATTTTCTTAGAGAACTCTCCAATCTTTCACACCAGATTGACTTCTGATAAAAGTTTTGGCTGCGCTCGTCAAAGACCGCTAGGTATATATAAAACATTGTAATGGGCTCAATTCAGTACATGTGCACAGTCATCGAATCCACGAAGCTATATCATGACTGTCTTCTCCCCAAAATTTCGTTATTGAGTCCTCAACATCTCATAAAGTGAAATGTTGACACACTGTCGCGGAGCGTTCACACCTGATGCCACATCGTCGGGCTCTAAGTCTTCACCAGCCATCAGGCAGCCTAAATGTCATATGAGGGGTTCCTGTAACTCCGTCTTAGATCTAGTCGAGTCTTGTCCAATGTCCGAAGCCCTAGTCATCAACTCATCCGCTGTCATCGAAAGTATCTCTCTCAACTTCATCCCCCATCGCCGCGAATAATCTATCAACCATATAAAGCAAGCCCACCAACAAATACCGGTCACGTGTATAAAATATCAAGTAATTATATTGTATTGCTATTATGTAATAGAAATAATTATCATCCAAATGATGGTTTATATTCAAACAAATTAACATTGAAATAAAATAATTAAATTATTTTGCTGTAAAATCAAAAAACTAACACAAATTGTTTTGTGTTTTCTGAAATAATATAAATTATAAAAGTACAATAAAAATCAGAGAATCTGGAATCAAATCGAATCAATCACTCTACTGATTAATTAATCTACCAAATTAGTCCAATATTAAAATGAAATTTACAAAATAATTTAAATTAACTGAATTTATTTTGGGAATATTCATTTATATATATGATTCTAATTAAATAAAAAACTAAAAATATAAATATGTGTGTGTTATAAAAGTAAACTCATGGATTGTTATGTTTTTGTTTATAGATTTTTTGGTTTGTATGTTTGATATTCAATTCAATTCTCGTTTGATTAATTGAATTTTAAACACATAGATCTTGGGTTTGTATTCAAAAATTAGGAAAAATCCACTGATGAGCTAAGTAAGCATTAGCGAAATAGTACTATATGGATATGCTTTCCTCCTCAATTATTGAGTTGCTTTTGTAATAAAAAGCTTTATGATATTTTTCATACTGTATGAGAATATCATAAGGTATGTAATAATAAATTTCACATATAGTTTAAAAGGGAAAAAGCACAATTAGAAATATATATATAAAATAATTTAAATTCCAGATTATTATTCACTTCACTCAGGCTTAATGTAATTCACTTATTTATGTAAATATTTTGTAATATAATAATAAGTTATGATATAATGTAGATGTTGATAAAATGAATTCACTATTTGTCAGCTGTACAAATTCTTCTCTGATATTACAACAATGGCTATTTATTTACTCCTAATTTTGTTCTTTTTATGTACACGCATACATACACGCGTACATACATACATACATACGTATCTATGCAAATGCAAATTCTCTACTTAGCTCTACTACAGGTCAACTCACACCTGGAATGATTTTCACATGCTTACTCGCTCCAAACGGTATCACGGCTTTTTTTCTCAGTTGTACTTTTGTTTTTGAGGTTTGCCATTAGCGTGGTAAATTGTTTTTGTTCTTCGTACTATCGCTATTTACCGTGCACTTTATTTCTCTTTTACTTTTTTCTTTGGCATAGACACTCTCTTAGTTAGTTAGTTTTTTTTCTCTTTATTTTAAATATATATTTTTATAGTTTCTTTTATATTTCTGAACGGAACTTTAGATTTTGATTACCTCGAAAATTGTTGCCTTGCGTCATCAAAATCAATTTGTTCAGATTAAAATTTTTCAATATTACTTATGCTTGAAAAAGTTTAAAGCTGTGCGTAGTTTGTTTGAATTAAGATACACTTATCTTTTTTATTCAAAAAATATTTATTCCAAGATGTATCTTGAAGCAATCTTTATTTAATGAATTTTTTTATGAACTATGTTCTCTTAAACTAATGAACTGCTGTTCATTTACATGAGTTTACTTATGAACTCTTCATCTTTGAGTTTTCTTATGAACTCTTCTGCATTGAGTTTACTTATGAACTGTCTTTACATTATAATACTGAGTTTACTTATGAACTCTCCATCATTGAGTTTACTTATGAACTAACGAATGAAAGTATTTACAAATCTATTTATACTTTCATTCTGTAATACTAAAGACATATTTTTATTTAAGGGAATAACCCAAGCCACATTATCAGTTTATTTCTTTGTTTGCTGATATTGTGTTTTGGATTTTACAAACAAAGGATTAAAATAATTTATTGTCGACATATGTTTTCTTAATAATGTTGTCGCCATTATTATTAGCTCCTGTGGTGTTTAGAAATGTATTTTTAAAATAGGGTTAATTTGCGTTACACTATTTTTATACATACATATGTCGTTTACTTAATTAGTTTTTCTTAATAATTATAGTAATATTAGTTTTTCCCAATAATTGTTGTCTACTTGTAATTATTTTCTCGCCATAGTTAGCATCATTCTTAACTCTCTCCCTTGTTAAAAAATGAATCGTCCCGATTCAAAGAGAAGTTAACCTTACTAGTTTCCTATTAAAATTATTAATAAACAATCACATCAGAACGCCCTCCTTCGTCGGTATTGTGTAGCACCGGCGAAGTAAAATAATAATAAAAATGGCTACTAAACCGAAGCTTCAACACTGCTACGAGTATAAACAAAGAACGTGCGAAAGCAGAGCTCTAAAATAATTAATGAAGCTTCACCTCCTGTCGTTTCTCCTACTATCCCTTTCCTATAGTTCCAGCACAATAATCGCATGTGTAGGGGTCATCTCCTGAGTGCTGGTCCAATATTAAAAAAAAAAATGCTAAATCTGACGTGGATGTTAAAATTTCAAATATTTCTAAATTTTCATCATGTTTATTATGAATGGCTTCTAGCATTCTATCGTGTATATTTCTGAAAGTAATAATATTTATTTCTACCTCAGCACTATAACTAACTAGTTTAGTTCCTGATACTGTTTGATTATCTATTATATTTGTTCCTTCCAAGAGGATAAATCCTTCTATTTGCATCAGTTGAGAGTTATATTCGTGAATTATTTTACATCTAGCCTTTCTATTTTCCAATACTGTTAATACAATTATCCTGTTCATTATTTATAATACATATATTTCTGTTAAGTAATTTTTGCAATTTTTAATTCTGATATACTCTTTGTCATATTTGTGACATGAAATAAGAATTCATATTCATTAAACAAAAGTACATCATCTGTCCTTGTTAAAATGTATTTTTTATCCTCTATGTTTTCGATTCGAGTTGTTGCTTCTGGTGTCTGAGACGACATTACCAGCACGGCTAATATCAGGTATATTTGTATCATGTTCTTTAATTGTGATATTCTTAATATTGTTTTTATGGGTTGGCTTTTCTTTCTAACATCTGTGATTCTTACTAAAATTTGGGAACATTTTTCGAATGGTCGATGTTTTGCGTTGTGTTCAATCTTTCTAATACCTTGGTTGATGCTTTACGTAATTTTTCTGTAACTGATTCTTTACTATAATTTATCGTACCGAAATGTATTTGCCTTGGTCTGTATCCTATTACAGAATGTATTGAGTTGTTCAATTCTTTAACAGCTCTAAATATTTCTTCTTTTACTGTAGAGAAGTTTTGTATTTTAAAAATGCATGTTAACTCACTGATAGAGTTATGAACTCTTTCCACTTGTCCGTTTGATTTTGATCGATGCACTGGTGTTTCTAACTTCTGTATGCCATGTTTTATGCACATTTGTTTAAATGCTGGTGTAACAAAACTTGCTTCATTATCAGTTTGCATTCGGGAAAATTATTGATAATTATTTCTTCCATTTAATCTTCTAGTTTTGCTTTTGTATTTATTTCTTGGGCGACTATGTATTTGGAAAATTTATCTATAGACACAAGATACGTGTTATTATCATTAAAGTAAATATCTGCATGGATGTATTCTCTTGGTTGTGTTGGTATGTCTGATTCTCGGAGAGGCTCATTAGTTGGGTTTCTCTCATAACGTCCAAATAAACATACAGGACAGTGATTATTAAATTGCTTGCTATCTTTTTTTATGGTTGGCCAATAATATTTTTCTAAAATTTCTTTTGTTGTATTAACGCTTCTAAGAGCTCTTAAATGTGTTTCTTCTACAATTCGAAGTTGATTGTTTCTTTCAATTACATCTTTTAATTTTCTTGGTGTATCTACAAAATTCGTACCTATAAAAGTTTCTTTAATTAGTACAACGTATTGGTACAAATCTACTATATTCATATGTATATCTACGATTCGCTTTGGGACCAATATTTTTTTTTATTCACTTATCAGGTCATTATTATTACCTTACTAGGAAAAATTGTGCGTGTTCGTGTTTCAGTAAAATTTGGAGTAGGTACGAGTTGTAGTTGTATGCCATATGCATTAAATGGCTGTGTAACAGTTTTTATTATATTACTGGCGGAACTTTCAGCTGAGTGTTCCGTGTCTATAGAGGATGTATTAATAATTAGTCGTGATACCGCGTCTGATACAACATTTTCAGTACCGGGTTTGTATTTAAAGGCTTTCCAGCGCTTAAGTTTTACGTTTGGGTTTTCCGAGATGGCGTAAATTAACGTTTGGTGATCTGTGTAGATTGTTAAATCGGCCGTATATATAATTTCTGCTCTTTTTCATTCGTGCTGTAGTTTTGCTCTGTCATACTAAGTGTTCGCGATAGAATAGATAGATAGAGGGTGGCGATGGCACGATGGATGGTAGTCTGCACGTTGACTACAAAACCAAAAACAGACTTGGGTTCAACCCCAGTTTCAGACTAAAATTTTGAAATAAAAATAAACATCTCGCATTAGTGTGTCTTTATGTGTCAGTTGTTGTCGGAAGGTTCAGTGGCGAAGGCATAGTCACTGGTCACTGAACAATACCGGCTTCAGATGTTAGCAATCCACAATCGCATCAGAACGCCCTCCTTCGTCGATATTGTGTAGCACCGGCGAAGTAAAACAATAATAAAAATGGCTACAGAACCCAAGCTTCAGCACTGCTACGAGTATAAACAAAGAACGTGCGAAAGCAGAGCTGCAAAAATAACTAATTAAGCTTCACCTCCTGTCGTTTCTCCTACTATCCCTTTCCTATAGTTCCAGCACAATGCTTCGCATGTGTAGGAGTCATCTCCTGAGTGCTGGTCCAAGATAAAAAAAAAGAATATGCTATGCATTGCACTGGAACTAGAGAGAGGGATAGGGTAGAGAATAGCGGTTTTCTCTCTGTCTTCCTGTTTTATCTCTAGATTCTAAATTTAATGTTGTACAATATTTTGCACTTCTTAAATTCTGCAATGTAATGTTGATATCAGGTATAATATATCTGTTAATTATAGTATGTTCATTAAGTTTTCTAAAATCTATGACCATTCGTCGTTTTGGTTTCCTATTCTCATCCAATCCTTTTTTGTGGACTGTTAACATTGGAGAATTATAAGGACTATAACTTTTCTGTATAATATCTTGTTCCAATAATTTTTCTATTTCTTTGTTCACGAAATCTGTCTCATTAAAATTACCTGGATATTGTTTTGTCCAGATTGGTTCATTTGTCGGAGCTCTAATACCAGCTTCTATTTTTGTAAATAATAATGGACCTATACTATTATTCTCTCTCATTAGTTGATCTATTTCTAATGCAAATTTCTGATCAACTATAGAATAATTTAATTCAATAAACAATTTATCTTTATTAATGTCTATAACAGTGTCTAATTTTGTTAATCCCTCAACTCCCAACATCAAATCATAATCATTATCATTTTTAAGTTCATAAAATTCTAATTCTTTATTAACCAGTTTTGTTTTCTATTTGAAATTTAACACTGATTTACCATGGATGGAAATCATTCTCAAAGGTTTTGTTCTAATTCTCTTACCCATTACTAAATTTTTGTTTAAGTAATTGTGGGTTGCACCACAATCTATGAAAATTTTATATTCTTTACCTTCTTCATCCTTCATAAAAATATAATACAACCCATCTATTAGTTTTAGATTCTTAATAGTAGACTTATTTTTATAGCACTTACTACTTTTTTCTGTGATGGTACTAGTGTTGTCTTCTTGTTGAGTTTTTATCTGATTGTGTTTCTGAACTTTGTGTACCTGTTGAAAGTTTCCACTTTGGTCACGAATTCTTTTCCAGGGTTGGCTATGAAACCTCTTTGGCTTGTACTGCTGTCTAGCGTTGTTGAAGTTATTGAAGTTCCTGGTGTACCCTGACGAGGTGTCCTTTGGCTCTAGCTTTGGAAAATTGTTTTGTTGTTGATGTTGATTTTGATAATATGATGGTCTTCTAGTATGCTGATTTTGATAATATGATGGTCTTGTAGTATGTTGATTTTGATAGTATGATGGTCTCGTAGTATATTCTTTTTCTTTCCTGACTTCCGTATAACGTTGAATGAATAAATTCATTATTTATACCATTTTTAAATGTTCTGACTGCATCTTCCATACGACGTGCAGTCATGCATTTTATTGAGTCTGGTGGGTCTCTAGACATAGATAATTTTGATGTTACTACTGTTAGTGCTTTACTAACCTCATCGTGAAATTCTGATAGTGATAATATCCCTTGGGTCAGTCTGGTTAGTTCGTCCTTCAGGACGTTTAATGGGAACTGATCACAATACGTGTAATCCAGTCTATTAAATATTGCCTCAAAATTAAATATTGTATTGTGATTTAACAATATATTAGCTGCTGCACCAGTTATTTTTGATTTAACAATGGTAAGAGCTTCAACATACCTATTCGAATTTGCATGTTGACTGATACTATTCATTAATCGAGTGGCGTCTTCTCGCCAGAGTCTATAATTATTTTTTGTTCCGTCAAATGTATTTAACGATTTAAAAATTTCCAAATTTATTTCATTTGGATTACTATATATTTCAACCCTTGCTTCTAGTTTTTCCACTTGGGGGTTATATATTGTAGGACTGATTGGTATTTGTTCCAATCTAGTCCTTAATGCTACGTTTTCTGCTTTAATGTTCTGAAGCATAATTTTTAAGTTGGCCATCTGTTGGATCATGGCGTTTGCGTCGATTTGTTCCATATCGTTAATGACTTCTAAATTTTTTTTGTTCGTTAAATATACTTAATCTGTCAATAGTTTTCTTCGTCGGTTCTTTTTTATGAGGAGTTTATTATTATTCGTTCACTTTTATTTTGTGTTTCACTTTTCACAATATTTTATTACAAATTAGTATATATATTTTATTTTTTTTTATCTTTTTCTATGAAGGATTGTGTACGTCCTTGCTGCGACAAGGATGATTGTTTTTCCGGTCTGCTCATTGGAACATCAACGTATATGATGCTCCTGGCAGGATCGCCAATTAATATACGCTTATCTTTTTTATTCAAAAAATATTTACTTCAAGATACCGATGTATCTTGCAAGTTCTGAGGGACACCTTTCATTCGAACTCATTAAAAAAAATCTGCTACTCGACGCCATGTTCTTTACTACCTCATCCATCGACCACATTATATTCAATGCTACTAATGCAAATAAGAGTCTAAATAACTTTTACTGCAGTCCATATGTAAACATGTATGTACAAGGTGGGCCAAAAGAAATCACCTTATTGGAAGATGCTCTTATTTTTGCAAATGGCGGCCAATGTCAAATCTGTTCTGACATTTGTGAACTAGATATATGTAGAATACAAGTGAACAAGCCATGGAGCGATACACTCCCCAAGAACGCGGAACGCAGCGCTAATTCCGTCGCCGATTCCCCGGTCGTACGACAATGAATGCGCAAACACCGCGCCGTTTGGCTACCAACCTTGAAGAGTATGCGACCACACAAGACGCTGCCAAGAGTGGCCGGCCCAGAACGCGCGTTCTGCCGAGAATATCGCCGCTGTTGCCGAGGATGTCGAGCTGTCGTCAGAAACATCGACCAGACGGCGTGCCTCACAATTAGCCTGTCGTCCCTAAGGCGAATTTTGGTCAAAGACCTGCGCATGTTCCCGTACAAAGTCCAGTCCGTGCAACAGCTGCTGCCTGTCGACCGCCAAATGCATGTAACCTACGCCCAAGCCATCATCAATCTAGAGGACGAAGTGGACGATTTTTCGACCAAAATCATAATGAGCGATGAGGCTCATTTCCACCTCAGTGGGTACGTGCACAAGCATAACTATCGCTTCTGTGCACCGAAAATGCACGAGTGATGCACGAGGAGCCATTACACCCGCTCAAAGTGACTGCATGGTGCGCTGTTCACGCTGGAGGAGTCATCGGGCCAATTTTTTTTGAGGACGCCGCTGGTCAAACGACAACAGTGGACGGTGCGCGCTATATGGCCATGTTAACCAAGTTTTTTCTGCCGCATTTGTACGAATTAGGACTTGAGGACATGTGGTTCCAACAGAACGGAGCAACGGCATACACTGCGCAAGCCGCAACCGATATTCTGAAGGCGGCGTTCCCGGGTCGCCTCATCTCTTTGGCGATTTTCACTGGTTCCAGACTTTTTTGTGGGGTTTTTTGAAGTACCGTGTTTACGTGAACAAGCCTGATACCCTGGAAGCCCTCAAGGACAACATTCGACACGAGTGCGAGAATCTGTCGCCCGAAGTACTCGCCGAAGTGATGAAAAATGCCACAAAACGAGCCCGTATAGCAATTGTGACGGCGCCCATTTGGCCAATATCATCTTCTCGACCAATAAAGCTCTAAAGGTTCAGATAAACATAATCAAAAAACAGAATCGAAGTTTTTCATTTAGAAATAAAATAAAAGCCAAACAACATCGGATGACTTCTTTTGGCCTATCTTGTATATCAATATTTATATTAATGAAAACCAATGTTACAAAAATCAGCACTTTTTTAAACTGTTGAACACTTTAGAACTTTTTTCAGTCCGATCCTGGCAACCCTGATTGTTATATTCAAAGCTTTGTTTACTTTTGAAAGTGCAGTGGAACTTTTTTAAATTGTAAATAATTGTAAATTGGAAGAAAACATAAATAATTATTTAATTTAAAAATGTGGGAAACTTTTTAAATTGTATTTACATATAATATTAAGAAATTTAAAGTAAAATATTCACCCAATAATATAAAAACGTGGAATATACAGGGTGGCACAAAAGGAGCTATATGGTTTGTATTCTTTATAACTTTTTTAATTATTACTTTTTTTTTGTTTTTTATCAGCATTTTGTGATGCGATGCATTGTGCTGGAACTATAAGAAAGGGATAGTTAGAGAAACTGACAGGAGGTGAAGCTTAATTAATTAATTAATATTACGAGTACTTAGATTTTAAGGAAGTAGAAGATTCCGCAAATAGTTTATTTTTACTAAATAAAGCAAATCCTTCTAAAGAATAAGAAAAACATTTTGTTGCCTTAGAAAATTTCTTATTGGTCTGTGAGAACCGCAGAAACATTGGTCTTTACAGACTTAGAAGGATATATTTATTTATTAATTATTTACAGGTAATAGATAACGGGAAAAAACATAAAAATATGTCTTTAAAAACATATTCCTACTATGTATAGGTTTTGAGTAATGAAAGTTTTCTAATTTGAGACAAGTTTTTTGATCGAGGATTACTGCATTTACTTCTGTTACATCGAGATATGTATGCACATATACAGGGAGGCGCAGAATGAGCTATATGGTTTGAATTCTTTACAACTTTTTAAATTATTATTTTTTCTTTGTCATCATTTTGTGAAGAAAACTTCTGGAATTAATTATGAATCATTACACCAGTGGTTTTCAACCTTTTGGAAGCCGCGACCCCAAAATGATTTTCAAAAAATTTGGCGACCCCTTAACGTTTTTGCTCTCAAAAAATACAACACGCAAGTGTTTGTATGAAATGTTTTTGGAAACCACCAAAGATTTGAACTTTGACTGGGAGCTTTGTGTTGGTATTTGCACTGACGGTGCTAGGGCAATGACTGGCAATAAAAGTGGATTCGTAGCAAGACTTAAAACAATGATGTCGAATGCGAAGTGGACGCACTGTTTTCTCCATCGTCAAGCCTTGGCAGCCAAGTTCTTACCGTCAAATTTAAGCGATGTGCTTAATACTGTCATCAAAGTTGTAAATTCCATTAAAAAAAATCTTTACAGTCAAGGATGTTTCGAACAGTGTGTGAAGACATGGGCCCTCTCTATCAAAATCTGCTTTATCACACAGCGGTGAGGTGGTTATCCAAAGGAAATATGCTGACAAGAGTAATTGAATTGAGATCGGAATTTAACATGTTTTTTCAAGAAGGAGAATCCGAATATGAAAATTTGTTTACTAATCCTAAGTGGCTTTTGAAATTAGCATATATTGCAGACTTTTTTCGCCATTTGAACATCTTAAACGCGAGTATGCAAGGGAGAGACGAAAACATTATATCAGCCAAAGATAAAATCAAAGCATTTATTTTAAAAATTGAAATGTGGGCAACATCTTTGCAACTACTAAAATTTCATTCTTACAATAGCTTTGAAAGTATTGCAACAGAAATTTCATCCAATGAATTGGTGAGCGATTTTATTCCTACCATGATAGAACCGCTGCAAAATTTAAAAAAGGAACTATACCGCTATTTTCCACAAGAGCAGCAAGAAGATAATGGTGATTACTGGGTATTAAATCCGTTCATAAATAACTTCGTTGAGTTCGCCAATCATGCCAATAAGTTTAAAGAAAATTTACGTGAGCTGGCTGCGGACAGTGTGCTTAAAATGGAATATTTATCTCAAATTAATTCTACATTTCGGCTAAAGAGAAAGGCAGAATACCCTGAGTTAGCTAAAAAAAGCACTTAAAATATTAATTAAATTTTCAACATCTTATCTGTGCGAAATGACTTTTTCACAAATGGTGAACATTAAAACAACAAAAAGGAATAAACTAAATTTAGAAAACGATTTGATTGTTTGCGTGTCACAATTGCAACCACGTTTTTCGAATTAAATTAAAAATAAGCAAGCCCAGGGTTCGCATTAATATAAGTACTTTTATGTTTTTGAATTAAAATTTTTTTATGTTTTTGAATTAAAAAAAATAAATATTTAAAAAAATCAATGTATTTTATTTAGATCAGCTCGCGAACCACCGGTTGAAAACCACTGCATTACACGATCGAACATCGTTTACGTGAAAAAGCGGAGGAAAATCCAAAGAAAATCCATATTCGGCGAACGCATTGTTTCGCCCACAAGTGATTTTAACTGCCCTCCACGTTCACCAGATTTAACAGCTTCTGACAGTTTTCTTTGGGGATATTTGAAAGAAATAGTGTACGTTAACAAACCATCAACCATACTCCAGCTAAAAACCAACATTCGAAATGAAATCATGGCTGAAATTTTGCGAGCAGTTAGGGAAAATATGCTAAAAAGAGCACGTATGTGCGAAGCAGAAAATGGACATCACTTACAGGATATAATTTTTCAAAGCTAATTGCAAAAAATTACCCAATAATATACTGTATTTAAAAAAAAATTATAATAATCGCATACATAAAAAAGTTATAAACCATTTAAACTATATAGCTCATTCTGCGCCACCCTGTACATATGTATTATACTTAATTATAAATTTGAATTTTTTTAAGGTGAATACTTTTGGAGTACGTTTACTACATATTTGCCTATATATACATGTATATAGGCTAATTATTTCACAAAAATTTTATGGAAATATTTATGTTTCTTTTGCAAAGAAACGGAGAGCGAAACCTGATCCTGGATACAGATCTGAATGAGTTTTTAATACAAAATTCCCAGTACCCCGTTTGCTAGTAGAAAAAAAAATGTTTTTTATATTCTATAATTATAAAAATATCAATAAATAAATAATACAAAAATAATTTTTTAAATTTATAAGTTTTCAATATTATTTAAACTTTTTTTAGTTACTTCATAAAGAAATTTAAGACATATGTAAATGTTCACAGATGAATGCTGATGGTTGTAAATTTCTAAAACTATTGAAATAAACGTTTTTGTAATTTTGCGCTTGGCTCACGGTACTGATAGCCAGGAAAAAGGTAGATAATTTATTATTTTATCCAGTAGTCATCCTCCAAGGATCGTTTAGTTAAGACTAACCGTTTTATTATAAAATACAACCATATTATATTATTCGAAAATAAAATATACTGTTTGTGAATTTTACAATTAGTTATTAAAATGCGGTTAGTAAAACAAAACAAAATGTTTTAGCTCGTAATATCGACACTTCATCATCATCAAATGCCGGTTCAAAAATAAGGCATAGTTCCTTGTTATCAAATTCTATTCCTGCATTAATAGTTGTTCCATCAAACTGTGGAAAAAGTAATGTCATGATTAGTTTGTTGGTAAGTCCTAATGGACTCAAGTTTGAAAACATCTATTTGTATTCATAATCGCTATATAAACCGAAATATGAATACCTAAAGAAATTAATTTCACCAATTAAAGGAATGGGATACTCCACATTTACAGATAATGAATCAGTTATCCACTAATGAATCCAAAACCAATTCAATCATGATTTGTGATGATATTGCTTGTGAGAAGCAAAATAATATACGAGCATATTTTTGTATGGGTGATAAAAATTACGACTCATTCTACTTGTGTCAAACTTACATGTGAATTCCAAAACAAATAATAAGAAAATATTTCAATGTAATTATTATGTTTAAGCAAGATACTAGAAACATGAAGCATGTGATAATGTTATTAGCGACATGAACTTAGAAAAATTTCAGAGTATTTGTAGAGAGTGTTGGAAGGATAAATATGGATTTTTGATGATAAGTAAAGATAACGAATTAAAGAATGGTTGTTACAGAAAGTCATTTGATTACTTCATCGTAATATAAATTACTGTTCATAAAAGGTATCGCTTCGTCTTTAATCAGACTTTAGACTTCATACATACATCTAAACGATGCTTATGAGTGGGCTATAACTGATTTTCATTCATACAATAGTATCCCAAATGTAGATGTCAATAATAAGTTTCATATAGGTGAACATGTAATTGAAATACCATTTAATCTTATTAATTAAATGATATAGTCGACTACATAGAAGAACAATATAAACTATATAGACCAGAAAACAAAATTTTTATTGAAGCTAATAACAAAGGCGATGGCGATGGCACGTTGACTACAATACAAGAACGTGCGAAAGCAGAGCTGTAAAATAATTAATTAAGCTTCACCTTCTGTCGTTTCTCCTACTATCCCTTTTCTATAGTTCCAGCACAATGCTTCGCATGTGTAGGAGTCATCTCCTGAGTGCTAGTCCCAGATAAAAAAAAAACGCATATAGTATTCTATTAGGTGTTTGTTTGGTTGTGGTGTGCTTGGTATTATTATGAACGTGCATGGAATGATGTAACCATTTATCACAGTTACTTCCATCCATTTTAACGAAACTTCTCAAGTACTCGCCCAGAGGTCTATGTGTTCTTTCCACCGACCCTTTGGATTGTGGGTGATATGGAGTTGTATTGATATTCCTCACTCCCAGGAGTCTCTAAGTCTTTTTGATGTAAAATTACTTTCATTACGGTCACTAAAGCCTTGGGAATAAAGTATCTTGAAATTATCTCGTTGAAAAATTTCCTTGCCACCGTAGCTGCTTCCATGTCAGGAATGGCAGTGCATGCCAAGAATCTTGAAAAGTCATCTAAAAAGGTTAGTATGTATTTATTGCCCCCAGTAGATTCCGGCAAAGGCCCTACGATGTCCATAACCCTTTTCAAAAGGCATTATTGGTGTCTTCGTTAAAACCATTGACATTTTTTCTATTTTCGTACTTTTGTTCTGTTGGCAAATTTTACAACTGGTCTTCATTACTAGCATCTGTGGTCAGAACAAATGGTTGACCAAAATCAGGATACTGCAGAAGATGAGGATGCGTTACTGCCTCTTTCAAGTTATTCATGACGCGTTGACACTCCGGGGTCCATTCCCATTTCATGTCCTTTCTTAACAACTTATTTAATGGTAATGCTCTTTGCGCCGAGTTTTGTATAAACGTTCTATAATAGTTGATCAATCGTAAAAATGCTTGGAGTTGCTTAATATTTTTTGGGAGGTGGTATTTCCTTAACTGCTTTTGTCTTATCCGGATCTGGTAGGACTTCTTTTGCTGAACATTTGTGTCCCAAATAAACCACCTCTCTCTGAAGGAAATTACACTTTTCAGGATGTAGCTCAATATTGTATTTTTGCAAGATATCTAGTACCCTCCTCAGCCGCAACTGATGGTCCGCCAGGTTCCTGCCATAGATTACTAGTCATCCAAGTAGACGAAACCATCATTTCCTTGTAGTACGGTCAATATTGAATTCATTATCCGTTGGAAAGTGGCTGAAGCGCCTGTTAGACCAAAGGGCATACGCTTAGTTATGATCGATATTGAAGACAGTTTTAGTTTGGAGCTCTCCGTGTGTTATTATAGGAGATGACTGAAATCTTCTGAGTATTTCCCTAGTTTCCTGGATGTACTTGGCAATTTTTTCACCAAGCTGAGTGTCTTCTAGTTTAAGATCCCTAAATTTCCTTTCGTACAGGGTGAGGTGATGCAAATTTTCCGTTATGGTTCCCGTAGTATATCCTCTGTTTTTTTCGCGTTTACCAGTGGTTCTTTAGCTTATTTAATAATATCTGTGCTTCCTCTTTGTTCGACTCTGATATCTCCAGTTGTTCTATAATAATCGAAGCGATCTCCTTGGTAAATTCTTATACGTCTGTCAATTGACTTCCTTAACGGAGCCGGTGAGCCAGATTTGTACGCAATGTCTAGCTCTCTCTTTGCGTTCGCCAATACCACATAAAGCGTTTGTATCGTGTCGTCCTTTTCATCAACCAGTTGTTTCAATTCCAATTGTTTTGCAATCTGCTTTTCGCCCAGGCCCCTTTTCTGCAACTGTTGTCTTAGTTCCTCGTTCTCCTGTACCTGGTTTTCCAATAATTCGCTTAATTAATATGCGATCTCAGATTTCTATGATATCTTTCCAGGTTAGACTTTGTCTCCTCCAAGTCCTTTACTTGATTTACCAATTTTTCTGACTCGACGTCACTCAATTGGCTTACTAAGTCCAACACCTACTGTACTTCTTCCAATTATGTTAATTTATTACACCTTATCCTTTCCTGATGGTCCCAAATAAATTCTCGCTAGTATTTACCTTACTCAGCTCCGACCACGCATGCATCTGCAAACTGTCCACGATGTAGTTGTAGTCCCTCACCTTTTCCACAATTTCGTTATTCTGTATCTGTGGATGGTCCATCTAGTAGATCACCATATATACCATTCTCGTTCATCAACACCCTGTTTACGCCCTCAGGTTGCTCTCCGCGTAACAAATCCCTGCGCTCGGCCACCACGTCACCGCTTGTGGTCAACCTTTGCCTCGCACTCGGACTCCAAAGGCGTAGCAGAATGTGGTCCCTTAGGATATCCTTGTAACAGCGCCAAACGATTTCCTTAACTTTTACCTGCGACGTTGGCCTTCCACTTTTCGGGTACTGTAGTTGCTTACTTACAATTCTTTTTCCGCGAATATCGACTGCGCCAATTTATGTTGTAGTTTTTACGGTTTTATTTATTTCGTTAAAACTCTTATGACTGATTACAACTGAATTCCTCTTAATAAATTATTTCCTTCTTATTTTAACAGAAACTTATTATTCTAACAGAAACTGCTTACAATTAAATTTCGCAATTCTTATGACCTAATTATAGTTTAATTTATTCTTAAACACAAATTGCTTACTAGTAAATTTTTATTTCTGTAATAGTATTCTTATGACCTAATTATAATTTACTTTATTCTTAAACACAAAATTCTTATGAAATCAAAAACCAATTAACATAAATAAAAGTTAACAATTAATATTATGCATGTTAAGCATATTGACCAATTATTAAAATTGTGCAATGTATGAAATGTTAACAAAGTTGTAACAATGCAAATTGTTACGAGGCTGAAGTATAATTTAAGCACCAAGTTGTACCTTCTTCCCAGAGCGGTGATTTGTTAATAACCAAGAGCGACCAAATAGTGATTCCTCAATTTATGGATCGAAGATTTGGTATATCTATGCACTTATTAGCATAATCTTAAGCGCACGCTGCTTCAAGTGGTTTCTGAAGAGCTTCTTATTTTTGCACTTCTCCTGCCTGCGCACGGTGTCTAATCTTTTTCTTTGCTTTTCCCCAGCACTTCCACAGGTTTCACAAAATGGCGAATAATTAGTCCAGTATTTTATTAAACGTACTTATATAGCCGAAAATTTTATATTCTCCAAAGGCTGAATTAAAAGTAGCGGAGCCATGAGTCACATCATAAAATTTATATAAAAGGTCGCATAGTTAAATATTTGGTAATTAATTGTCGAATTCATTGAACAGTAAATAAATTTGGGGAGTGTATTTGAACTGTTAAATTCAAACGAATAAAATTCGGATAGTTTATTTCATCATGGTTGTTCTACACAATCCCCCAGACAGAATCAGATTTTGGGGATCGTTTTTTTTTTTGTTTGTTTTTAGTTCATTTCATTTATTTAAAAAATTAGAATTGCATTACAATGTATGTGCCCCTGCACCTTGAACGCATTTTAGAGGTGAGTTGACAATAATATATTGCATAACTTAGAAATATTTTCCATTTAGCCATAACTGTACAATTATAAAAAAAAGTATAAATAAATAAAAAAAAATAAGATATTAAAGTTAGAATATTAAAGTTAAGGAAAGAAGGGGAAAAAACAATATTTTGACATTAAACGTGATGATAATTACATTAGAAGTTCTTCTATGTTTTGATGTAAAAAATTCTTTAAATTCTCTTTCTCAGCTTTATTCTCATTTTTCTTTTCAGTTTTGCCCGTTCTATTGTTACGCTTTTTAATAAAATAGGCATCATCAATACTATCCGCATTTAACTCTATATCAACTTTACTTGTGAGCTTTAAAATTGTTTCGACGGCTGACGATCCAGCTGGTGCCTCTACTCCACTTACTAAACAACCATTATTAACTCGTTGATCATTTATAAATCGAATGGAATTCTTTAAAGTTTTTATTGTTTCAATATTTTGTTTTCTTTCTGGACAGCATCAATTTTCTTCTTGTTCTCTGCAACACCCTTCAAGACGTCATCATATTGTTTTGCCATGAAATTCATAGTTTCTTGCAAACTGTCTAATTTCTTTTAATCTTTTTTGATCTCACTCGGCTCAGTTTTAATGGTGCCATTACTATCACATTGATGACAAACAAACTTTTCATTTTCATGCTGCAAGAAGAATTCATATTTGCGTTTGTCTAGTTGTGTACAAACTACAAGATAAATCTTATTGCACTTGTCACAAACAATAAAATCATCTTCCTCTTCATTTACCACGAAAATACATTGGCGCAATTTGTCTTATTGTTTTTGAAAATACGACGATTAGCTTTAGACATATTTCATAAAATCTAAATTCCACAGAATCTGTTTATTAATTAAAACTGTTTTTTTTATTATAAATATTTATATGTGTTCTTAAACAATTTTAATATTTTGCAGTATCACTTAATTTTTTTACATTGTCTCGATAGGGTTGCCAACTCTTGTACCAAAATTTTATCTCGCATTTTATCTCGATAGCAGTAGTTATTCTGGCTTTATATGTTTTGCGTGATACTTCCCAACGTAGTTTCCGCGCAAGTCTCCCAGCTCATAGTTACACTTCCCTATTTTTTTTATTTTCGTTGCTTTTATAAAAACCTTATCCAACTTAGAGTTGTATCCGTTTTGAAAATTCGATTGCCTAAAATTTCTTCGGAGAACTTCTTGGCCCTCTTTAAAACTTCCTATTAGATCTCATATTATATGCACGTTCATTCCTCATATAGTGCCTCTCCATTAACTGTCTGGCCCTATCCCTTTTTATCCCCAGCGAATCTTCTCTTGTGAAATTCGCTGTTCTATTCTCTAAAATTATAAATTTCTTTAACAATGACTAGGTTTCCCCACTCGTTATCATGTTCTGACCAAAAGTTAGACAATATGGGGCTACACCTATAGTTGAACGGACACTCGACCGTATTGCGCATGCTATACCGCTCAACACCTCATCCCAGTGCTTTCAGTCTGTATTAATATATGCTTTAATAGCTGCTATATCGGAACGATTTACTCGTTCGGAGGCGTTTACTTGTGGTGAATGCACCGCTGTTAATGTATGAAATATTAGATATTGGTTCAAAAGCTTCCTAAACACTTTCGATTTGAATTGAACGCCATTATCTGCTACGGTCGTCTCAGGCTCTCCGAAGACATGAAAAATCTCTTCCTCTAAATATTTCACAACCACGCCAGGTCACAGGTCTCAGAAAGAGGTATTTCGAAAAATTATCGAGAACCATAAAAATCCCTATATTCCCACTCCCAGATCTTGGCCTTAAAAAATCGATGAACAGTCTCTGAAATAGGCGTTCTGGTAGAGGAGATCGCCCCATTGGAGGTCTTAAAATATAATTTAGATGTGTCGTCGATTTGCAAACATCGCATTCATTTATAAAAGTTGTCACACTATTTGCGATACGTGGCCAATAAAAGTATATACGAACTCGTTCCAGAGTTTTGTGAATGCCAAAATGCGCCAATAATTTACCATCACGTGCAGCTGAAAGTATTCTGGACACCAATTCGATAGGAATCGAAGTTCCAAAGTTCCAAAGTTTCCAGCAAAAGTCATCGTTCAGTTGTTCGCCTGTAGCATGTTCCGTACGTCTGTAAACGTAGTCATCTAAAACCTTCAAATCCGGTAATTTAGTCTGCTCTTCCGTTATACTTGTTTTGAGTGAGTTTCGTCCGATCGAAAATGTGATGAAGTAAGGTTCACAAAGTCACCAATGTCAGCGGATATGCCACTTTCCACAGCCTCCACTGCCCCTTATATTACTGACTGCCTTTGGTCTGACGCCTTTCCGGTGTTGTATTTTAAAATTGAACCCCTGTAGTTTCAGTGCTCATCGAGCCAATCGAACTCATGTCCTTCAACATAAGGTCGAAATTTTTTATGCTAGGAACAGCAGCTAAACATTCCTGTTCGGTCACTGAGTAATTTCTCTGCGATTTATTTAGCTTCTTTGACATAAATGCCAAAGGAACTTCTTCACCTTCTGAATTTATTAGGACCAATACGCTTCCTATACCTGTCTTGCTTGCGTCATAGTGGATATAGAAGGATTTTGTAAAATCCGGACTATGATGACAGGTGCCGTGCTCAACAGACATTTTAACTTCTTCTTTTAACTTCTCTTCTTTACTCCGAATAAATTTTCTCCTATTTTTCAGAAGATCTGTCAAAGGGGTAGTAAGCGATGCGTAATTCTCTATGAATTTTCTGTACCACGCCGTCAAGCCAAGGAATCGTCTTATGTCCTTCAATGAGGTAGGGGGTAGGGAATTCGAGAAATGGCGGGTACTTTTTCAGGATCCCCCTTCTAATAATGTGACCCAAATACTTCACCTCCTCCATACAGAAACTAATCTTCTCGACATTTATTGTCAGACCAGCCTTACGAAAACACTGAACTATATTTTCTAAAACACACAAATGTCTATCAAAACTATCGGAAACAATGAGCAAATCATCGAGATATACAAAACTTCGTTACGCAAATTAACCGGGATTACCTTATCCATCAGACGGGATGGAGCATTGCACAGACCGAACGGCATTACCTTATATTGATATAAATGTCGGCCCGGAACGATGAATGCTATTTTGTCCGCTGATTTTAGATCCATAAGAATCTACCAAAACGCATCCTATAGATCCAAACTGGTAATGAATTTTGATATGTGTAACCGGCTTAGTATACCATCGATGAATGCCAGTGGGTTTGCATCCTTAATTGTAGCCTCGTTAACTTTCCTGCAATCCAAACATAGTCTGTTTTTACCGGGTTTCCTCACTAAAACATAAGCAGAGCTTCATGCGGTGTTTGATTCCTCTATTATATTCATATTTAACATCCGATCTACCTCCTCATACATAAGCCGTTCAACAGGTGGCAAAACTCGGTAATGAATCAGTCACATCGATTACATGGATAACTAATGTTGCTCTGCCCAGACCTTCAATAGAGAAAGACGGAAATGATTCTATGACCCCCTGAATTTGACGTCTCTGATTAATGTCCAAATTACTAGTGTCTAAGAGAGCTGAAATTGAAGGATCCTACAATGGCCCTTGGATACAGAATGGTAAAAGTTCCTACAACTTCCAGAAGTCAATGCCGAGATAGAGTGATTGGGATAAGCAGGGTGTTATATATATGTACTAAGATTTTTCCTAAGACATAAAAATCACGGTCGTCTCCACAAAACCCACTATATTCTGCGGTTTGCCATCTGCGGTATATACCCTACAGTCAAAATTCCTATAAGGTTATTCAGTATTAGGGAATTTACTTGCGAAGCTACCTCCTATACAATTAATTATTGCACCTGTATCCAGCAAATCACTAACTTTCTCCCAAAATACTAGACACTATGCTTTTATGTCGATTCCTTATTCTCTTCCAATTAGCACTCATTCTTTTAGCCGATTTCGTTTGCTGGCAAATTACGCCGTGGAAAATCCTATCGCGTACTCGATTGTAATTTCCCCAACGTTTGTGTAAAGGTTGGATTGCTATTGGTGACACTCCGGTGGTACCTGTATTTGAACCTATGATTCGTAGTTTTATAACTCTATTTATAAAGGGTGGTTAAATTTCAAGGGCCGATGTTGATTTTGAATAAAATACAAACTATTTAGGAAATTATTGTAATTTTATTTTATTATGATATATTGGTATTACTCAATTATGTATGGAGCAAAATATCGGCCAAATGGGTGCCGCGACCACGGCGGCACACTTCCATCCGATGGTCCAAATTTTCGATGACCCTGAGGCATAATGGAGGTTCTATGCCGTTAGTGTGCCGAATTATCTCATCCTTTAGCTCTTGAATTGTTGCTGGCTTATCGACGTACACCTTTTCTTTCAAATAACCCCAAAGAAAAAAGTCCAACGGTGTCAAATCACATGATCTTGGCGGCCAATTGACATCGCCATTACGTGAGATAACACGGCCATTGAATTTGTTGCGCAAAAGAGCCATTGTTTCGTTAGCTGTGTGGCAAGTGGCACCGTCCTGCTGAAACCACATATCGTCCACATCCATATCTTCCAATTCGACCCATAAAAAGTTCGTTATCATCTCACGATAGCGAACACCATTCACAGTAACTGCCTGACCGGCCTCATTTTGGAAAAAATACGGCCCGATGATGCCGCCAGCCCATAAACCGCACCAAACAGTCACTCTTTGTGGGTGCATTGATTTTTCGACAATCACTCTTGGATTCTCATTCGCCCAAATGCGGCAATTCTGTTTATTGACGAATCCACTGAGGTGAAAATGTGCCTCATCACTGAAGATGATTTTCTTCGAAAATTGATCTTCCACTGTTGCCGTTTTCGCGGCGCCCATTTGGCCGATATTTTGTTCCATACATAATTGAGTAATACCAATATATCATAATAAAATAAAATTACAATAATTTCCTAAATAGTTTGTGTTTTATTCAAAATCAACATCGGCCCTTGAAATTTAACCACCCTTTATATAATCTAATCGGTGCTCGTTGAGCGGTTAATTTTCTTCTATTAAGTTTGCCTTGCTTCCCCTCAGACAAAAATATCAGAAGTAATCACATAAGACGATTAACAACTTATTATATAAAAGTTTATTACAAAAGCATGTATATAAGTATAATTCTTTTCTTTTCCTCTTTTTTTTCCCATAAGTATATAACTTGAATTCAACTAAAAATAAAGTTCTCGCATCGAAACTCGCTCAAGGACCCTGTATTATTACATGGCAAAATAAGTATATAAAAATTGCAAATTATGTCAATGATCTTAGGTTAATGATCACTTGCCATCGTAAGATTGTAACCTCATGAAATAAGTGGACACGACTGCATAAGGAAATAATTAAAATATGATTGATTATGATATGATATGATTCTATTTTCTATAGATAAGATATGTAAGCGGCATCAGGAATAATGTGTTTAAATATTTACTTAGATCAAGGTGATCTTATAATTATACAAGGAGGCTGTAACGATTCACTGTCTCGGTGGTATAATTTTTTTTATAATTTCGGGAACTGTGCTACCTAATAACATTGGCTAAGCTCGTCGTTAGGAGGGGTGTGTTAGTTCCCACTCATTGGTATAAAAAAAACATGTGGAATCATTATCAAAAAGATTTTAAATTTAGGTAGCTAAGGAACAAAATGTCAAGATACAATCTATACAAACCATAAAGAAAAAGAAAAGGAACAGGTAATGACAATGTTGTGTAGCTTAAGATGTCATTCGCTACACAAATTCTTAACCCACCCACCTTGCTAACAAAATCTCAGATGGTGTTGTTAGCCCTTTTAAAATTTAAGTTAAAATTAACATTCTAATTATTCCATACTACCAGCTTTACCTTTCACGATAAGTATAATATTTAACTTCCTTTATTTAATGGTAATATTCAAAAAGTTTTAAGTATTTATTTATTTTTTTTTTTTTTATAAAAATTATTTTTCTTTTCTAACTAATTATTCACCATTCAAATCAAATACATTATTAAATAATTAAACAAAATTAATATTTTTGTAAGAAATAGAATTCGTAACAATAAAAAAATTTGGTATTAGTGAAAGTTTTTATAAGGATTTAATAATGTAACATGTAATTATGTATATAATATATACATATTTATATAAATGTATAAGAATTTTATTTTATTTATTTATTTTAATTTTGTTGTTTTTATAAAATTGCGAAAGATTTTATTTATTTATCACATAATAATAATGTTCTTTACTTACTTTGAAATTGTACAACTAAGTGATCAGGCGCCGGATTACTGTTGACTTGCTATGCTTAGAATTTTTAGTTCTATGATTTTTTTATGTGCACCATATAAATTAAATAAGATCTTCACTGTATACATAAGTATTATTTTTTTTTATAATTGTTTGTGTAGTGTGTCTATGTATTTGTATTTATGTGTATGTATGTGTATGTATGTGTTTACATTTTCTTTTAGTGTGTGTAGTTTACATTAGTTTGTGTAATTTACGTTAATTTATTATTAGATAAGAGCGTTGAATTGATTATTCTTCCGAATTTATTTGGATTATTCGGGAATGGAACTTAGATGACCAAAAGTTCTGTCAGGATACGTTTTCTTGTACAATAAAATTTGTTTCCCAGTCAGCACAATGACAAAAATGTCCAATTATTCATTTATATAAATTTCAAACGAATTGCTGCACTATTGTTAACAAATTTATTGTCCTGTTTGATCAATCCTCTTCAATACTGCCACCAGGTTCAATATATGTATATGAATATTAAAAGTTAAATTTTTCTTTCCAGACAAGTCTTTGCAAATAGAAAAAATCTTTCTTAATGTTTATTTGTGTTTATATCCTCTTAGTAAAAATATTCAGCAAGGATTAATAAAAATTCGTTTTTTAAAATTTAAATTTCAACTCACACAAAGAAAATTGAATTTTAAAATGAAAATAAATTTTGAAAAAAAATCAAATAAAAATTTCTAAAGCAGTGTTTGTATTCTACTACCTCCAAATGTCTTTTAAGTGCTAGATAGCAGTATAACCTCCTCTGGCATCCTCGAGCTCGTAGCTAATGTTTCCAATTTTCCTTTTTAGAATTGCTTTTATTCCAATTGGAGCTAGTTAGGCATTGTAATTATTTGCCATCGAGCTTTGGGCATAATTTCGACGTATTACTATTTGTCCAATATTAAATTCACGTTTCCTTGTTCGTAAGTTATATGATTTCGTGTTTCTGTCATAAGCTTCCTTAATCTTTGATATTATAGAATCACGCAGAAGAGTAAATTGGTCTAATCTTTCTATTTCAGTATCCGTCTCGGACAATATTTTTAAATTCCTTAAAATTGAATAATCCTGACCATGTTTAATCATAGTCTGCCCAAAAACAAGTTCATAAGGTGTATTTTGAATGGTTTGGTGTACACTGCTTCGCAGTGCACAGTTAATATGTGGCAAATATTCATCCCATTGTCTTTGATCATTATAAACAAAAGAACGTAGTGCTTCATTTATAGATCTATTAACTCTCTCACTTACGTTCGATTGTGGACTATGAACAGCCGTATATTGTTGATTAATGCCATGCTTTTCAATTAATCTCTTAAATTCTTTCGACCTAAATTGTCCCCCATTATCAGAGACAATTGTTTCAAGAACTCCATAGCAGTTAAAAATATCATTACTTAAATATTCAATGATCGGTTTTACTGTAAATTTTTTCAATGACTTTAAAAAAAGTAAATTTAGAAAAATGATCCAAAATTATTAGAATTCCTATATTACCATTCTTGGTGCGTGTGAGAGGACCAATTAGATTTATATAGAGACGTTGAAATAGTCTTTCCGTAATAACTATTTTTCCCATCGGTGGTTTAAGAGTATAGGTTCGAGCTTTAGATGTTTTACAGGACATGCCGTTTGTAATATAATTCTTCACATCAATTACAAACTTTGACCAGTAGAAATATTTTCGTATAGAATGCACAGTTTTGGCAATGCCGCCATGTGCCGCATTTGGAACATTATGTGCTACATACATAATGTCTTTCCGTAATATCTGTGGAACTAGCAACTTCTAGGAATCCGTCTCATCTATATTTCCACATGTAAAACTAGTACAAATTTATCTACAACTCTATAGTCTGGCATTTGCATTTTCGTTAATTCACTTCTCAAATTCATATACTCTGCACTTTCAAAAGCACTTGAATTGATGTCTATTGAATCGGGCACAATATTGTCTTTTCCTTTTCTATGTTCTATTACGACATCGAAACCTTGTAATTTAAGAGCCCACCTGGCCAACCTTCCAGATAAGTCCTTTTGCTGCATCAGCCATTTTAAGCTCGCATGGTCACTTATTACCTTAAATTCCTGACCATCTATATATGCCCTAAATTTTTTTATAGCTAAAATAACAGCCAAACACTCCAATTCCGTAATAGAATAATTCCTTTGAGCCTTATTCAATTTCTGCGACATGAAAGCAATTGGTGTCAAGTCTTATCCGGTTTATTTGTTGCTATAGGTAAATTAAAATCAATTATGTGAGAAGAAATATTTTCTGGTAGTCCTATTTTCTTTTTGGATGTCCGTTCGGTTTTGAGCGAACATCCCCTATTGAGTTTCCCCATTTAAGAGAACAATTCGGACATTGAGGCCTAAAAATATTTTTCTCTCCGCATCCGTAGCAAAACACTATTCGAGGTTCCAAACAATCAACGAAGCTATGACCAGATTTATCACAATTCCAACATTTTCGAGAACTAACAACTAAACAAAGTTCCAAATCTTTACCGTTATTAACTTCCAAATCCAAATTTTGCTTATCTTGTAAAACTTCCGTAACATGACTCTTAGTAAATGAACGTTTACACCAACTTGTCATAGGTAAATCGTTCAAAAAATTTCTCGTGCATCAACTTGCATGATATTAATGTGAAGAAGTTCATATCTCACTTCTTATCTCAGATTTCTCTGGATGGTCTCACAAAGCTAATAATCTTTTTTTTTTTTTTTTTTTTTTTTTTTTTTTTTTGGCGTGTGAGGTAGGGTTGAAAATGCCTTCGCACTTACAGAGACCGTCGTCTTCTGCGTCGAGTGGTGTTGCCACTAAAAAATTCCCTCCTCCTCCTCTGGGTAGATTCCTCCCCGGAACCGCTTTCCGCATTACTTCGGGAAGGCCCAGAGCCACGTCCCAATTAGGACCACTCTCAATCACCCACGTCTGGGTCCGCCAAGTTTGCAGCCGGCGCCATGGCCCCGGCCCGTATCGCCTGGTCCCTGTCAGAGGGGGCCCCGATATGCAGCAGCGCATCGAGGTCCCTCTTCTTCCTCCGCAGAACGTATCCCACGTACTGTGCCACAGCGTCCCAATTGTCTTCACAATCGAGCATCCTCCCTATCACGGTGGCAGGAGCGAACCCGCCAACCCGCTGCGCCATTGCACCTCTCTCAGCATGCCACCTGGTGCAGTCGAAGAAAGTGTGTTCTGCATCATCATCGGTAATACTACAGTAAATGCAGTCGGGACCATCTGCCCTGCCCATCCGGTACAGGTACTTTCGAAAGTATCCGTGGCCCGAGAGGAATTGTGTCAGGAAGTAGTTAACTTCCCCAAATTTCCTCCGAATCCATACTTCCACGCAGGGAATGAGCCTTGCCGTCCACCTGCCGACCGTGTCCGCGGTCCACCTGTCCTGCCATCGCCGGACAGTTTGGGGTCTCAGACCAATAGCACCAACACCAGGGTCCTCCCCCCTCGAGTTCCAAGCCTCCCACCGCTCGCGCGCCAAGAGGTCTATGGGTATTTCCCCACATATCACCAGGACCGCAGCTCCCGAGACCGTGCGGTAAGCCGAAGCAACCCTAAGGGCCGCCGTCCGCTGTACCGCCTCGAGTACCCTGCGTTTGGTTCTCTCACCCAGTACATTTCCCCAAATCTCGCTCCCATGCAGCAAGATCGACTTCGTGACCGCCATAATCAGCCTCCTCTTGCTCTGTGTCGGGCCTCCGACATTCGCCATGAGTCTGCTCAGCATGCCAGTCATCTTCGCCGCCTTAGTCGCCACATGCCGTATTTGGGCCCAGTAAATCAGCCTACAGTCGAGTCTGACGCCCAAATACCTTATGGCACTCTGGGTAACCAGAGACACATCCCCTATCTGCATGCCGACATCGAGTGGTATGTGTGCCCGCGTCATCAACATCACCTCGGTCTTCTCCCCGGCCAATTCCAAGCCGTGGTCCTCAAGCCACATCCGGGTCCTAATCATGACCCGGTTCAGCTTCCCCCTGGCGTCATCCATATCCCGCGCCAAGATCACCGCCGCTATATCATCCGCGTATCCCACGAGCTGAGCATCCTCGGGCATTTCCACCCCAAAGATCCCATCGTAGGTCAGATTCCATAGGTCCGGGCCCAGCACAGATCCTTGGGCCGCGCCGGACGTGATCGTCCTGCTTCTCCGCCCCGTCGGCGTATCGTACAACAGTACCCGATCGTCCAGATAACTACGGAGAATTCTATACAAGTATCCGGGAATACGAAACCTCCCCCGTAGCGCCTCTAGAACATCAGCCCATCGTAGGCTGTTGAAGGCATTCCGAACGTCGAGTGTTGCCAGGATAACTATGCGCTTCGGATAATAGTGCCTCTCGCTCTGACCGCGCTCGAAGCACTCAACCACATCAGCAATCGCCCCGAGCGTTGACCTGCCAGGTCTGAAGCCATGCTGTCTATCCGACAGCCCCCCAGCCATCCTCACGGCCTCCGCCAGCCTTCTTTGCAGTAGCTTCTCCAGCAGCTTGCCGGCACCATCCAACATACAAAGTGGCCGATAAGCCGATGGCTGGGTCGAATCGCCCCTGCCCTTGCCAACAAGCACGAGCCGCTGTGTTTTCCAGCGTCTTGGGAAGACGCCCTGGACTAAACAAGCATCGTATACCGGAAGCAATGCTTCCGGCCTGCTCTCAGCCAGGATCTTGAGCACCTCCGACGGTACCCCATCCGGGCCAGGGGCTTTCCCCGTCCTAAGAGCCCCGGCAGCGATCCTCAGTTCCTCCCCGGTAAAGGGCGGTGGAACCTCATCATCGTAGGGCCCACGTTCGCCAACCAGCGGAGGGTGTGTGGGGAACAGGCCCCCCACAATCGTTTCGATCCGCGCGCCGTCCAATTGCACCCCAGTGCGGTTCGCGCCCAATTTCCCCGCCACGATCCTATAGCCGAGTCCCCATGGATCACGGTTCAGGTCGCTCCGAAGTTCCTCCCATTTCGCCCTCTTGCTCGCCATAATCGCGCGACGCAACGCCCCGCGGGACCGCTTGTACTCTTGGGCCTCCAGTAGAGCCTCGCCGGCCCGCCTAGCCCTAGTATAGACCCTCCTATTGCGGAGGCAGTCACGCCTGAGTCCAGCAATCTCCGGGGTCCACCAGTACACAGGTCGCCTCCCCGCCCTTCGCGACGATCGGGGCATCGATGCGTCGCATCCACGGACAATGCGCCGCATCATAGCACCCGCCAGGGAGTCAGCGTCCCCCCCACCGTCCAAAACCGGAATACCGTCCAAAACCGGAATACCGTCGAAACCTGCCAAGAACGACCCGCGGTCTAACCACGCGCGCCTCTCCCACCGTGCGACCGCGCGACGCCCGCCTCCAATACTACCCCAAATTCAATATACTGGTGATCACTCCCAGTATATTCCTCGAGTACCCTCCATCCTTCGATCATCCCAGACAGATTCTCAGATACCAAAGTGATGTCAGGAGTGGTGAACTCGCACCCCGGCCGCCTGAAGGTAGTCGCACCGCCAGCGTTCATGACTACCAGGCCCAACCTGGCCGCCATATCCAGGACGCACCTCCCCCTCGTGCTCGTCACCGGATCACCCCACTCCACAGCCCTGGCATTGAAATCACCGGCCACCACAAAGGGTCCGGCCATACCAGCCAGAGCGTCCTCGATAGCGGCCATCTTCGCCCTAAATCGCGCCACGTTATCGCTAGGAGTGAGGTAACAGCTCACCAGCACAAAACCGCCGATCCGAGCCCACGCATAGCCGCACCCGATCCCGTACCGCGCAACCGCGAGTTCACCGCCGCCAGGTAGCCAGAGTGCCGCCGTACCCGTTTCGTCCCGAGCCAGAACCCCCGGTGCATCGGACCGTATTGTTCGCTGATAACAACCACGTCCGCGCCCCTCTCGGCAACCATCTGCCATAGCAGAGCATCCGCCGTCCTGCTCCTGTGCATATTCGCCTGGAGCACCCTCATCTGCGGGATAGAGGCAGCCCTTCGAGCCCGGCAGCTGATCAGTCCTACCGCGCCCCGCCCCCGAGCACAGAACGCACTTGGGGACCGCTGTGCAGTCCCTCATCTTATGTCCTGCTCCTCCGCACCTTATGCACAGTTGCCTCCTGTCTGTCCCAGTACACCTTGCCTGGGTGTGTCCCGCTCCAAAGCATCGATAACACCTACCGACACTCTCGGACATCCGCATCGCAGCCCTGATCCAACCGACACGCACGTAGCCAATATCGATCAGTTTCGCGGCGCCCTCCACCGACAAAGTAACGTACGCCCGAACCTGTTCGCGCACGTCCGGTGCCGTCACCCTCACGCGTAGCTGCTCTTCGCGCCCGGCGAGCAGTCCACGGACCGCCATCTCTACCTCCTCCACGACCGTCAAGGAGTCAAGACCCCGCATCTCCACGGTCGCGCTCGGTCTTAATTCCGCGACCGACGCTGTCTCACGGACAGCGTCCCTCAGACGCCGTACAAACTCCGGGTCAATCCTGTCGCCCCTCCCGAGTTCCAACAGGATGTCACCGGCCCCTGTCCTTCTGACGGACCGGACCCCCTTCGCGTCGCCCGTCACGCTGCCACGCAGATCCTTCAGCACACCCGCATAGGTGTGCCCCACCGCGGGCTTTATGAGCACCGCCTCTGGCTTCGCGCGCCTAGGTCGTAACCGACGGCCCGCGGGCGGTGCCCTCCCATCATCTACCGCCGGGGTCCCCAAACCCCATCTCTTCCTCCTTCTCCCCGAGGTGACTGTCCTCCAATCGCCATCCCCGGTCGCAGGAGTTGCCCCGAGGGTCCCATCCGGCCCCTCCGCCCTGGCCCTCTTAGATCCGCCAGTGGCAGCCGGGCTGGCAGCCGCCCGCTTGGCAGGTGCAGCCCGTTTCGCAGGGGCAGGGGCAGCCGGACAGCCAGCAGCCCGCTCATCGGCGGCACCCGGGCCCCTAGGCCGTCCGGCGGGGGCACTCGGGCCGTTAGCCCGTTTGACGGGGGCACTCGGGCCGTTAGCCCGTTTGACGGGGGCAACCGGACCTCGAGCCCGTTTGGTGGGGTCAGTCGAGCCGTTAGCCCGTTGGGGGGGGACAGCCGAACCACCCACCGACCGTCCTGTGGGAGCCGCCGCAGCAGCAGTTGCAGGAGTCGCAGCCAGCCAGTGGGGACCCGGAAGCGGCCCGTTCCCCTCAGCTGCCCTCCATGCACGCCTACAATCGAGCGCGACATCCAGAAGCTCGGCCATTTTGGCCACGCCTCCCTTCACCTCATTACTTATGTTCTTCTGCCGAACACAAGCTTCCCGCATCCCGCTCAACACAACCCTGCATTGAGCGATCGCGGCCTCTTCCTTCGCCCTCATGTCGCGGATACGTCCCAGTCGCGGCGATTCCCCCGCCCGACCAGACACACCCGCACGCGGCGCGTCACCGCCCCCGACCCCGTTGGTCGTCGGGCAGACAATATCCCCCAGAGATCCGGCTTCCACAGGCGAGGCAGAAGCCGCGCCATCCGTGGTCACCACCGGGGGCGGGGAGCATCTCACAGGAGGCGACCTTAGCACCAGGCCGCTCCTCCTGAAGATCGCATCGCCCCCCACCCTCGGTGGTCCCGGAAACCACCCCGCGCCGGGAAGTGGAGGAGGCCTGGGCGCCCGCAGCAACGACGTCCGCAAAAGAGTTGGGTCGCCCAACTAGTGGCGTCCCAACCGAAACTGTTGGCCCCCTTTGAGGGTCGGCCCTTGGGGTGGACCCAATAAGCCCCCCTTGTGGGTCGAGCTTTTTCTCCTTGGAGTCCGCTACAGAGTCGGGTCGGCCCACTAGTGGCGTCCCAACCGAAGCTGTAGCTGTAGGCCCCCTTTGAGGGTTGGCCTTCGGAGTGGAGCCAATAAGCCCCCCTTGTGGGTCGAGCTTCTGGTCTCCGTCCTTCTTCTTCCTATCATCGTTTTTTTTTGTTTCATTGAATTCCATATAATTCCCACGAGTGTGGGGGAAAGTACGTCGGCCGGGCCATAGCCCCCGATAACCCAGCAAGGCCAAAACATTATTCACCGAGGCGGCCAGGTATCGGTGAAGCTCCGTTTGCGACTAGACTATTTTCTGAAGGGGGCCTCTAGCTAAGCTGATCCCAGGCACGGGTCGCATCACACCATGATCCAGCCCCCAAATCGTTGCTTACTTTAGCCATGACCGAGTATTGGTCTCCAGAAAGGAAAAAACGCTTCCCACCACACATTGTAGGGTGAGCGAGGTTTCCTAGAAAGACCCAGACCCGAGCATGTTAACGGTGGCCGCCGCGTGGAGGCAGTAAGTCTTCTTGTGTGTTTCTCCATAAGGATCGTACTCTGACTTTACCCTATGGGCTCACACCTGACCACCACAAAGCTGATAATCGGATAATGGTTTTTGCAATCTGTCACAGAGTATTAAATGTGCATAAAATTTGTCAAAGGTTTCATTCTGTTTCTGTTTTCTCTTTAATATTTCATACCTTATATCAAAATCTGTTTTAAAATCTTTAAACTGATGTTTCAAACCATCACATAATTTCCAATCTAAATTTTCCCATTTTTGATGAAAACGCCAAAACCATTTGAGCGCTTTACCTTCAAAGAGAATATTAGCATGTTGACACAAAAGATTAAATTCACCGCATAAATTGATGTTTGTTAAAGTGTCAATTCTGTATATAAATTCATCCACAGAAATATCCGATATATCTCCTGTAAATATAATCTTCCAATTCCGAACCAAATTTAAAACCTTTTCCGTTCTTCTATCTGAATTTCCATTTATAATATGAGACCCTTGATTTTCGCGTACCTCTCGCCTATTTAATGAATTTATGCTACGCCTTTCCGTATTCTCACCAAGTTATTCCTGTCTAATTCTATTAACATTCTCCAAATTTGATAAGTGTATTCATCAAGTCTGTCATCATATTACCAATTTCTACTCTAAAATCTGTTAATGAATCATTAACACTTTGTTGTATACTAACAACATATTCCTGGTCTATGACATTTCTCCGTGTACGTATTACCTAAAACTATTATCTATATTATCTATATTACCTAAAACTCCATCATCCAATGTAAGAGTAGAGTTCACTATTTCCCTATCTACCTGTTCAGGTATATTACCCGTACTACGAACCAATGGCATATTCCTGAATAAAACTTGTATTTATCTAACAAAACAATAAAAATAACTATTACTAAATTCTTAGTAAAATACTAATTATAGATAAAACAAAATACAATAAAATATAAAAAAAATGTTCGAAACTATTGAAAAAAACTATTTTCACAAGAACATAAACAATAAAAAAAATTTTAAAAAAAATCTCATAATATCCAATCAATATTTTTTTATAAAAAAAAATAATATATAACAATATGTAATTAATCAATATCACCGTAACAATTTATCGCTACTCGGTAAAGCATCCCAGTTTGAATAATATTAAAAGAAAATTAAATATGTATATTGTATCATAAAATAATAAAATAACGGTAGTAAAGATATAAAAATAAGAATAAACATAGAATAGTTGGTAAATCTATAACATTAGTCACAAATATTATTCCAAAACTAAACTATGCCAATAAAAAGAATGGTGGAAAATAGCCTGTTCAAAGCAAGTTACTCTGAATCCAACACATGAAAAACAAACAAAAAAATTGCGAAAAAGAAAATGAAAGTAAAATAAAAGTAATCAAAACAACAATCTTGAGTCGATCAAGGAAAGAACCGAAATAATACAGAAACAAACTCACAAGTTCAAACTCAAAACCATTTTAACCATTGCCTCAAGAAATGCAAATATTGGAATCAAAACTATATAAATCATTTATAAATTACGTCCGATATTACATTAAATAATTCAAAAGTCAAATTAAAAGGAGAAAAAAATAAACAAAATGAAGTATATATATATATAAACGTATATGTTCGTAAACAAATTTGTCACACATTAAGGATTCAAAGGACCCCAGAATCTAGATCTAATTGCCTATAATAATACCAATAGAACGATAACTGAGGCCCTACGTTGGGTGCCAAAAATCCCGGGAACTGTGCTACCCCGCTGTCTAAGGTCGTAGTTGGGAGGGGTGTGTTAGTGCCCATTCATTGATATAAAAAAAAAACATGTGGAATCATTATCAGAAAGATTTTAAATTTAGCTAAGGAATAAAAAGTCAAGATACAATATATATATACTATAAAGAAAAAGAAAAGGAACAGGTAATGACAATGTTGTGTAGCTTAAGATGTCATTCGCTACACAAATTCTTAACCCACCCACCTTGCAAACAGAATCTCAGATGGTGTGGTTAGCCCTTTTAAAATTTAAGTTAAAATTAACATTCTAATTATTCCATACTACCAGCTTTACCTTTCATGATAGGTATAATATTTCCCATATTTAATGGTAAGAAAGACCCAGGTTCGATTCCCAGCCGGGTCAAATCAGAAAAAAGTTTTTTCTGAGTTTTCTGTGCTACAGCATCCTCCTTCGTTGGTATTTGAGCAATAAAACGTCGGCGAAGTAAAATAATAAATAAAATGGCTCCATTAGCTTAAAAATAATGCGTCAAAAAAAACATCAGAGACGCCGCAACTTTGCTTTATAATTTACACGCAACTGCAGAGTTGTGCAAGAATTAAGCTCTATCTTCCTACCACTTTCACCACCTGTCTATTTCTTCCCTATCCTTCTCTCTAGTTCCAGTGCAATGCATTGCATATGTAGGGGATAGCCCCTGAGCACTGGTCCAAGATAAAAAAAAAAAAAAAAAAAAAAAAAAAAAAATATTCAAAAAGTTTTAAGTATTTATTTATTATTTTTTTTTTTTATAAAAATTATTTTTCTTTTCTAACTAATTATTCACCATTTAAATCAAATACATTATTAAATAATTAAACAAAAATAATAAGGGTCCTCATGAAAACGTGTAAAAGTTTCGTAAACTGCGCAAAGTGTGCAAGTTTACGCTCTCGTAAATGAACTGTCAAAATTAGTTTGAAAATTTATTTACACAACCCTCGTAAATTTGCCCAACAATTTAGTCTCGTAAACTTGCACAGCTTAATTGTGCATTGAATAAGTCAGCTGCTTTTGTTTACTATCGTTTAAAGAATGAAATAGTGATGTTATAGTTAAAAATTAAGAAGAAAAAGTAATAAAAAATACCCTGGCCAAAATTTTACTTTTTCCAATCAAAATAGGAGCAAGATCATGCAAATATTTTTCTCTGCACTCCTTTGTTTATGAAGTTACTGTGTCCAAAACTTTTAACAAAATTACCGTTATCTTAAAAGCACATGGTTATAGTGTTGCCTAATGAAAAATGCTCTACAAAAAAAATTTTGGGAAGCCAAGCCAATGTTCGAAGTACATAAACAATTATAAGCGATTACTTGACATTGACACGATATTTTTTCAGAATTTTTTATATTTTTTTTTTTTTTTTTTTTTGGCGTGTGAGGTAGGGTTGAAAATGCCTTCGCACTTACAGAGACCGTCGTGTTCTGCGTCGAGTGGTGTTCCCACTAAAAAATTCCCTCCTCCTCCTCTGGGTAGATTCCTCCCCGGGACCGCTTTCCGCATTACTGCGGGAAGGCCCAGAGCCACGTCCCAATCAGGACCACTCTCACTCACCCACGTCTTTGTCCACCAAGTCCGCAGCCGGCGCCATGGCCCCGGCCCGTTTCGCCTGGTCCCCGTCAGAGGGGGCCCCGCTATGCAGCAGCGCATCGAGGTCCCTCTTCTTCCTCCGCAGAACGTATCCCACGTACTGTGCCACAGCGTCCCAATTGTCCTTACAATCGAGCATCCTCCCTATCACGGTGGCAGGAGCGAACCCGCCAAACCGCTGCGCCATTGCACCTCTCTCAGTATGCCACCTGGTGCAGTCGAAGAAAGTGTGTTCTGCATCATCATCCGTAATACCACAGTAAATGCAGTCGGGACCATCTGCCCTGCCCATCCGGTACAGGTACTTTCGGAAGTATCCGTGGCCCGAGAGGAATTGTGTCAGGAAGTAGTTAACTTCCCCAAATTTCCTCCGAATCCATACTTCCACGCAGGGAATGAGCCTCGCCGTCCACTTGCCGACCGTGTCCGCAGTCCACCTGTCCTGCCATCGCCGGACAGTTTGGGGTCTCAGACCAATAGCACCAACACCAGGGCCCTCCCCCCTCGAGTTCCAAGCCTCCCACCGCTCGCGCGCCAAGAGGTCTATGGGTATTTCCCCGCATATCACCAGGACCGCAGCGCCCGAGACCGTGCGGTAAGCCGAAGCAACCCTAAGGGCCGCCGTCCGCTGTACCGCCTCGAGTACCCTGCGTTTGGTTCTCTCACCCAGTACATTTCCCCAAATCTCGCTCCCATGCAGCAAGATCGACTTCGTGACCGCCATAATCAGCCTCCTCTTGCTCTGTGTCGGGCCTCCGACATTCGCCATGAGTCTGCTCAGCATGCCAGTCATCTTCGCCGCCTTAGTCGCCACATGCCGTATTTGGGCCCAGTAAGTCAGCATACAGTCGAGTCTGATGCCCAAATACCTTATGGCACTCTGGGGAGCCAGAGACACATCCCCTATCCGCATGCCGACGCCGAGTGGTATGTGTGCCCGCGTCATCAACATCACCTCGGTCTTCTCCCCGGCCAATTCCAAGCCGTGGTCCTCAAGCCACATCCGGGTCCTAATCATGACCCGGTTCAGCTTCCCCCTGGCGGCATCCATATCCCGCGCCAAGATCACCGCCGCTATATCATCCGCGTATCACACGAGCTGAGAATCCTCGGGCATTTCCACCCCAAAGATCCCATAGGTCCGGGCCCAGCACAGATCCCTGGGCCGCGCCGGACGTAATCGTCCTGCTCCTCCGCCCCGTCGGCGTATCGTACAACAGTACCCGATCGTCCAGATAACTACGGAGAATTCTATACAAGTATCCGGAAATACGAAACCTCCCCCGTAGCGCCTCTAGAACATCAGCCCATCGTAGGCTGTTGAAGGCATTCCGAACGTCGAGTGTTGCCAGGACAACTATGCGCTTCGGATAATAGCGCCTCTCGCTCTGAGCGCGCTCGAAGCACTCAACCACATCAGCAGTCGCCCCGAGCGTTGACCTGCCAGGTCTGAAGCCATGCTGTCTATCCGACAGCCCCCAGCCATCCTCACGGCCTCCGCCAGCCTTCTTTGCAGTAGCTTCTCCAGCAGCTTGCCGGCACCATCCAACATGCAAAGTGGCCGATAAGCCGATGGCTGGGTCGGATCGCCCCTGCCCTTGCTAACAAGCACGAGCCGCTGTGTTTTCCAGCGTCTTGGGAAGACGCCCTGGACTAAACAAGCATCATATACCGGAAGCAATGCTTCCGGCCTGCTCTCAGCCAGGATCTTGAGCACCTCCGACGGTACCCCATCCAGGCCAGGGGCTTTCCCCGTCCTAAGAGCCCCGGCGGCGATCCTCAGCTCCTCCCCGGTAAAGGGCGGTGAAACCTCATCATCGTAGGATCCACGTTCGCCGCCCAGCGGAGGGTGTGTGGGGATTTTTTATATAACACTTTTATAAATATATATACATATATGTATCTATATATAAGCTGTGCCATTATTTAAAACGGATTAATCGTAAAATGCGTCAGTAATACTCATATGTTCCATTTAACTTTGAATAAAGATTAAGTTTACATAAAAAGTAATTGCTGCGCTAACATCACTAAGATGGAGGTAAACTAAATTGGAAAAATTAAATTGAAAGTTTCCTCCAAAAAATTCTGTTAATAAATCACCAACAACAGCTTCTTCAGTTTTTTTTCTTTCTTTAGGCATTTTTAGATGTAAATTTCAAAATTCTTTTATTATGCATTTCTTTTTGTTCAATATACATATTTTTTGTTTTGACATTTCTATCAAATTGAGATTAACTGTTTAAAATTGCACAACAATTGAAAAAGGGGCTTCATGAAATAGGTCTCGCAAACTTGCCCAATTGCACAAATGGCAATTTTAAGCGTTTTCATGAGTGCCCCTAATAATTTTGTAAGAAATAGAATTCGTAACAATAAAAAAATTTGGTATTAGTGAAAGTTTTTATAAGGATTTAATAATGTAACATGTAATTATGTATATAATATATACATATTTATATATATGTATATGAATTTTTTTTATTTATTTGTTTTTAATTTTGTTGTTTTTATAAAATTGCGAAAGATTTTATTTATTTATCACATAATAATAATGTACTTTACTTACTTTGAAATTGTCCAATTAAATGATCAGGCGCCGGATTACTGTTGACTTGCTATGTTTAGAATTTTTAGTTCAATGATTTTTTTATGTGCACCATATAAAAAATAAGATCTTCACTATGTATGTATTATTTTTTTTTTATAATTGTTTGTGTAGTGTGTCTATGTATTTATATTTATGTGTATGTATGTGTTTACATTTTCTTTTAGTGTGTGTAGGTTACATTAGTTTGTGTAATTTACGTTAATTTATTATTAGATAGGAGCGTTGAATTGATTATTCTTCAGAATTTATTTGGATTATTCAGGAATGGAACTTAGATGACCAAAAGTTCTGCCAGGGTACGTTTTCTTGTACAATATGATTTAAAATTTGTTTCCCAGTCAGCACAATGACAAAAATGTCCAATTATTCAATTATATAAACTTCAAACGAATTGGTGCACTATTGTTAACAAATTTATTGTCCTGTTTGATCTATCCTCTTCAATACTGCCACCAGGTTCAATATATGTATATGAATATTAAAAGGTTAATTTTTCTTTGGAAAAAAATCAAATAAAAATGAGCTATATGGTTTGAATACTTAATAACTTTTTTAATTATTATTTTTTCTTCGTTTTTTTCAGCATTTTGTGAAGAAGACTTGGGAAATTAATTATGAATCATTACACGATCGAACAACGTTCAAAAATAATTTTATTTTATTTTTCAAACCAACAATCTATTGTGTTGACACAGCGTGCATATCGTCGTCATTTAAATGTACGTATTGCACCCAGATTTAACCGCCCCTGACAGTTTTCTTCGGGGATATTTGAAAGAAAGAGTGCACGTTAACAAACCAAGAACCATACTTCAACTAAAAACCAATATTCGAAATGAAATCATGGCCATTACACCCGAAATTTTGCGAAAAAGGAAAATAGAAATGGAAAATATGCTAAAAAGAGCACGTATGTGCGAAGCAGAAAATGGACATCACTTACAGGATATAATTTTTCAAAGCTAATTGCAAAAAATTCCCCAATAATACACTGTATTAAAAAAAAAATTATAATAATCGCATAAATAAAAAAGTTAATAACCATTTAAATCATACAGCGCATTCTGGGCCACCCTGTATGTTCTTATATATCGTGATATGTCTCCGTACGTAACTAATTTATGTATTCTTTTCAGAAATATTTCTTCTATTCTCTTTTTTTTTTGTATTTATCAATAACAAACAACTTTCGGTTTTGATATAAAATATTTGCATATACTACTTCTCTTTCCCAAATTCTTCAATCTTATTAGTTAAAACACACATTTTGCAATTACTAAGTTAAAAATATCTTAAATTTTTCTGATTTTATATGTAGAAAGAACCATATAAAATAGAAAGATTTGGGAAGACTCACGAAATACAATTATTACAATTACAGTATTTGTTTTACTTACTCATTGCAGTGGTTTCTCCGATGAATGGGCATTCTGCTGCGAAAATCCGGTATATAAGAAAGAGTGATTATAGATTTAGTATGGCTGAAGTGTGCAATGGATTTATCTTCTGCTTCCAAGCGATTATACTGTTTTTACGAGATTTCTTATGATTGGTGATAAAATTACGTAAGGAGACAAGTTTGAAATGAGATTAAAGAAAAATAAGCTATAGAGTATATAATTTAAGGCAATGTTATTCTAATGTAGATCTGATAACGCATGTGGTACTTATCTACAGTATAGTATATGTAGAATTATGGAGACTGATGTTTGATTCGGCCGTTCAGTTCATGCTCATTAAGTGCCCGCTCAATTTTATTTATTATTGCCAGTGTACAGAGACAGAGGCTAGTTGTGGTTATGCAGCACAAAGGTCTTATAGAAGGGATTTTTGGCCAATCAGGGGTCATATGTTACGTCCTGATTAGGATTGAGATGTGGCACTCGGCCGAAGTATAATTTAAGCACCAAGTTGAACCTTCTTGCCAGAGCGGTGATTGGTTAATAACGAAGAGCCACCAATTGTGATTCTTCAATTTATGGATCGAAGGTTTGGTATATTTATGCACTTATTAGCATATACTTAATGCGCACGCTGCTTCAAGTGGTTTCTGAAGAGCTTCTTATCTTCTGCACTGATAAACTTCTCCTGCCTGCGCACGCTGGCTAATCTTCATCTTTGCTTTGCCACAGCACTTGCATTGGTTTCACAAAATAGCGAATAATTAGTCCCGTATTTTATTAAAACGGAGCCGAAAATTTTCTATTCTCCAATGGCTGAATTAAAAGTAGCGGAGCCATAAGCCACATCATCAAATTTACATAAAAGGTTGCATAGTTAAATATTTGGTAGTTAATTGTGGAATTCATTGAACAGTAGATAAAATTGGGAAATGTATTTGAACTGTTAACTTCAAACGGATAAAATTCGGAAAGTTTATTTCTTCATGGTTGCTCTACATATTTCTGTACGCATTATGACATTTCACATCCACGCGATTGCGTACTGAAATATTAATTAGAACTTAGCACCCGTCGCCTATCCTACTTACGTACATACATATCCACATACGGAAAAAATAAACGGACATGCTCAAACAAATAGATGCAAATATTTAAAACAAACAGATTTTCATGCAGCACAAAAAAAATAAATAAAGTATCAGATCGTCGTCCACTACTTAAACACACCAAATATAAACACACAAAAAATATGGAGGTTCTCATATCATAATACCCATTACCGTATTCCTAATTGAAACCTCATCCAGCAAGTGTCCACATGACAAATAATTTATTTACTTCTAAACATACACACATGTAAATGTCAACGTCTCAGAACAACTCATACTAACATCAAAGCTCACCTACAAAACAACTCTACCTATTTCACCAATAACAACAACATCCATTCAAATTACTCTCAGACACAAATTCACACATTCAGAACGTCACCAATTCCCACAGAAGGCACACTTATAGTACACTGACATACCGCCAGACAAATATTGCCATGGACAGATACATAAACTATAGAAATAAAAAAACAACAACATCATTACCCCTATTAAACCGTGGGAATATCACACACACACACTTACTTCAAAGCATGCCGACAAACCAATTAACCTCATTTTGGCAATTAAAACTTTAAAATTTAAGTACCCAAATTTTTTTAATTGGCCCAGAACATACATTCTCTATCTACTTGCATTCTGTTAAAACCACATTGCGCCGTAATATACATATAAAACTTTCGACCCTTCATTGCGGATAACTAAAGTAACTTAAAATTTAATTAATAGAAATATGTGAAATAAAATTAATTTATAAATATATTCGATTATAGAATTTTAAAGACATAGCAAGTTATTAAAACTTGATATTTATTTCGACATTTCTTTAAAATTCTTATGAGATAAGAACGTAATAGCACAATATGTGAATACTAACGCAGGCTGCAGCTGTGCTATAAACCAGATAATAGCAATACCGTAACTTGCTAGAAAAGCCTCAGTAGTTTCCGCAACTTTTGCTGTGATGTAGATATTTTTATGTGGATCTGTAGAAAATGCCGACGAATTCCAACACATAACCTATGCTTTCAGGCAAAAATTGTTTTATCAGAAGACTTAGTGGATTTACCGTCATATAAACCTTCTCAAAGCCCGGCAACTCCGCACGCGATATACGTCCGGCTTGGTGTGAGCAAGGAAGAACAGCTTCGATTCCAACAATTGGAGAAAAAATGCAACTGAAGCAGGAACTTTTGCGCGAAATACGAGTTGTTGCCAACAGCTGATAACGAACGCTACGAAACTTCTGAAGTTCAGCAAGCTCAAAATGTACGGCCAGTGGTTTGTAGTTTAAATGAGTTTTCCTCCTTAAACATATCACCGTGTGTACATAGTAATAGTCATAGAAAAACTACGCAATCGCAATGTATTTCTAAAGATGTAAATATTAATATAAGTCACGAAAGAGTAGGCAATTCATCTCCAATCAATCGCAAATAGTTATTATAGGCACAAACGGAAGGTGTGCTTTACCTTCTAAGATACTTAACGATAGTGTAAAACCGGCCACCTACCAATGCAAAAACACATGTCAAAATAAAAACAAGGCTATCTATCATAAAACTAATTTTAACAAAGAAAATAACACAAGAATGAAATATTTTGAAAGTGAAAATAATAGTTCTAATAGTGCCACAATTCGTGGGAAGGCACGAGATCTGCCAACTTTCAGTGATTGAAGATAAGGACCAATTTTTTTAAGCGCCTTTGAGTAAAGCTCTCATGTATGCGCCTACACAAACGACGAAAATCTTCACGTCTTTACGTCTTCAAAAGAGTCTACAGGGAAGGACACGCGAGGTTTCCGGAACTGCCTTATGCTACCTGAAATAGTGCCGGACATTATTAGAACGCTTAGAATGTACTTTGGCAGGCCGGAATGTGTTGTTAAAAGTCTAATCGACGAGGTGAGAAAGATAACAATTCCTAAAGGTACATTAGAAGCTTGAATTGAATTGCGTTTGCTGTTAAAAATATTTGTGCTTCAATTCAAGAATCAAAATTGGATGAATATTTAGCCAACCCTACATTAATTCAGGAATTCAGGATAAATTACAAACCGAAACAATAGGTTTATGTTATGAAGCCCTTAAATTGATTCAGTGTCAAAAGTTTAACTAAATAGTCTATAGCCGAAAGATGGGAAATTGTAAAATCGAATAATTTGTACCGAACTTGCTTAGACGAAGTTGGTTTTCGAAAGAGTGGTGTTAATAGATGCAACATAATGTATTTTTACATGATGGTCCCCAGAGTGCTGTTTCGGTAAGTTCTCTGAACTGTCATAAAGATGAGGGCAATTCATTATTTCGTATTGTGCCAGTCACGCTATACAGTGATGGGCTATACTGTACACTTCATATCATGATACATATGTCTGAAAACATATAGTATGAAAACAATATTATAATATCTGATATGACTGGCAATACACTAATATTGCAGTTGACATGTGATGTGATATCAAATTTGAAGTTTGCTGCTATAAAAATATTTGATATTATATCAGTTGTAGACTCTATAGCTCTGTTCATTTACTAAAAATTTTTACAAATTTGTAATAATTGTTTCTAATAATAATGTAATAATGCTTTCATTAACCCAAAAAATTTGCAACGAGAGAGCGTAAAAAATTGAGAGGCAGAAAAATTCTTTCAAGTTTTTACAAGTAAAATTTTTACTTGCAATAATTATTCAAACAGCTGTTTTGCGTTTGTGTTTACAAAACAATTTTTCTAAATTTAGTTAAAAATAAAAATATTTTAGAAAATTTAAGAAATTGTAAGTAAATGTAAACTTTTAAAACGATAAAAAGTATTTAAAAGGTAACAAATTTCTTTTTGTGTAATTTAGGAACAACAGAAGCAAAATAAGATGTCTAATGGAATTGAACTAAGCAACACAGCATAGGCTAATTTTAGGATTCTTTTAGGATGTTCCGGCGAACAGACCAGCTGATATTTTTAGTATTGTAAATATTATGGGTACCTATCTAATCGGTACTTTACACTAAGCAGGCAAATAATTCAATTAGTTCAGATATATATTTCCAAATAAATTTAAATTAACACATAATTTAATAAATTACTTTTTTTACTGCTTTTGGGGTTTAATGCTGGCAGCAACAAGATATTTTATTTTGGATAAATCTTTTTATTACAATGAAAATGAAAATTGCTTAAATTTGTTTCCTTGTTTTCCGTTTTTCGGCGGCTGTTTATTATTTTATTTACTAATTCAATTAATAGAAGGCTTATACTTATTGAATATTCGCTTTAAATACTTTAGGAGCAGATTGCTATAAATTTGTGAATATGCTACAAAAAGTAATAGGGCAATTTTATTTGCAAAAACTGAAATATCTTACAAATTAGTGTGTAAAAATCATTTATATTATTTGTCTATAAATGTAAACCCTTTTGAAAATATTTCATTTATGGTTAGAAAGACTTATTTTCTCTTATTGTGAAAAAGCAATCTAAGTCAAAATTTGGAACTTGTAAATTTACATAAAATTAGGGAAATTCGCAAAAGTTATTGGTGTACATATGAAATGAAACATAGTTCATAGTATGTACCTAAGTCCCAAAATTTAGTCAAACAAAACGCTCAAACCCCCATGAACTTCAGTTCGTATGAGGAATCAACACATTATGAAAGTCGTTTGGAAAATAAAACACAAAGTTGGAAATAAACATTTTTGCGACCTCATTCTGCCGTTATTTCCGATGTTTAAAATAAAAATGCTATGTATAGGCAGGCTGTTATAACGTATCAACTAATTAAAAATAGTTATTTTATTCATTCATTTTATTCAAAAGTAGCTAATCACCCTTATCGTGTTTAGCGTATTTCGATTACGCCTAGTATTAGATTAAATAAAATTGCAAAACTTTTCATTATTCTATTACAAGCCGTACTCGAAAAACGCCAGTCACGACAATGCTGAATATAAATGACCATAATCACAATATTTTTATAATAATATACATATATGTATAATTTGTCAAAAAAATATATGGGCAGTTATTAAGTACTCATATATACCTATACATTACAACACTACTTTAACTTGCAAATTTTAGCAAGTAAAGCGTTCATTTACTTTTTCACATTTTTGTGAGTAATTTTTCTTGTTACTCTCTCCTTGCTAATTTTTACTAGTAAAGTAAATGTACAAAAGTAAGAAAACGAAAAAAACCATAAAATTTACCAGAAAAAAAGAAATGTAAATTTTTTACAGCTCTGTTTATATCGGAGATGATATTTGACAATTTTAAAATTGTACTTTTTTGACCCCAAATGTACGAAAAACATAAAAGTTGTGTTAATTTTTACTATTATTAACTATTAGTAACAGAAAGATAAAATAAAATGAATTCTTGTATATTGAGAATTTGTTTCGAAATCAATCAAATTAAAGTAATACTGAAGGAGTTTTTATTACTCGAGAGACCACCTCGTTGCGAGACAACTAACGTGTTGTCGAATAGTTAAAAATTAATGCAGTTCATTACAAAAGTATTCTTGAATTTTCGCAAATTCATCAATTTTACAGAAATGATAATTTTACTCGTTTGTAAACTTATAATTCGGACTATAGTTTTTGAAGCTCCGTACGACTGAGTTTAGACGAGAAAACATTTAGTTTGGTAGCATGTTACGGGTGTGGAAGAGAGCATCGTTTTTGTGTTCGGCGCTCGGCGACACGTTTTAACAACAACATATGTTGTCTTTGCTGATGGATAGAATTAATTTTTATGCGAATCCCTGAATAGTTTGTTTTAATATTTGTATATTTTAAATAATTGTGGGCAAATATATTAAGAAAAAATTCACAGATGATGGCCCACTCCAAGGTTCTGATGGATATTTCTATTTTATATTATATTACATTTCTTTTATTTATATACATACTTATGTACATATAAGAATATTGAAATAAAATCAACATAAAGAATTGAAATAAAAAGTGTTTCATTTCAATTGGGATATCCGTATACAGTGAGCGATATATATGCATCAACGCTGATTATCATATGCACACAGAAGTTTCGGGCATTTTTCTCATATTGCCCTTAAGAAAATGATATAAACTTTGTTCTACGCAATGACCGATAATTCTGTCAGCAATGACGGTCATATCACCGGTCAAATGACCGTCAATGTTCTTGTAGGGCAGCTAAACTTATTAGCTATTTCGCTGGCCACTTCATTCAACAGGCTAAACGTCAAAGTTTGTGAAAAAGTTGTGGAAAGTGGTTGTGAATAATTTAATAATTAAATATTATATTAAGAAAAATCGAAAATATATTTTTGCTATAATTAATTTAAATTACTGAACAACGTATAATCATATGAATATACCTTGGTACTTAATATTTAGTGAAGTAAAGTAGTACTTTTGCAATGCAAAGTGTACTGAAAAAAGTACAATTGTACGAACTTGATTATCCCTGATTTTCATTGAAAGTTTAATGTGATTGATGACAGTTTATCAAAAAAAAACTATTTTGAAAGAATTTATTTAAAAAAACCAGTATTGAAAGAATTTATTTAATTATATTTATTTTTCAGCGATGGTCTTTTTTATGAAAAGTTTTTAACAATTATTTATTTTTCAATATTTCGCTACCAAATAGGTAGCATCGTTAGGAAATAATAATTTGTATTAACAAAAATATTTATTTAAAAAAATGGTATTTTTTGTGAAAAGTTTTTAACAATTTATGGTATAAATAACAAAAATGTTTGTAATTAATTATTGTTAAGAAAAATTTTTAACACAACTTTTTTAATGTCTGTCAGCTGTTTGGGACATTTGTAATTTTGCTTTGTTATTTTCAATGTTTATTATAAACAAACTGATTGCTTGTTCTTAATGCCCAAACTAGCCCGAAGAAAAAGTACGGGCGTTCTCGTGCGAGAAGAACAAGAGCATTACTCTCTCAAAACGTCTCTCATTTACTCAATTTTTGCGTAAGAAAACGCTTTTGAGTAAGATTGGGCGCCCGCGAACAGACCTATAAACGCTCTGTAACGCTGAGTTAAATACCATGAATTTACTTCTGTACTTCAGATGTGGGTTGAAAAGGTTGCGAAAGTTACAAAAAATTGATGAGGATATTATACTACCGATAATAATTTTTTTGTCTGGTTCAAAAGTAGAAGAATATGATAACATATTTGACATGCAGCCAAACATTGTTATAGAGTTTCTATATTAATAGAAATGCTTTTGAAAAGTTATTATTTTATGTACCAGATTTTTTCCTATTTCTACTTAACACTAGAAACGCCGAATGTTACGACCTTTCCTTAAACGCCGCCGTGCCAAAATTGTCCCATTATATTTATTGCAAATTTTATTAGTACACGGTGGGCCAGAAGTCACGCCTGCGTGTAAAAATTTAGTTACTTTTATTATTATTTTTTATTTTTCGAAAATATAATATTAGCTTTTTACGATCTATTGACCTGATCTCAGCTTCAATGTTGTGTTTCAGTTGCTCTATAGTTTGGCGCTTGTTAACATACACTCGTTCTTTGAGATGTTTGGCTGTTAATTATGGCCAATTGAATTCTGAATTTCTTGAGATAATTCGGTCTAAAGTAAAATTCTACCACTTTGGTCCGTTGCCCGGTAATTAAATTTTGCATGGTGGTGTAACACGGTTCGATGAATAAAATATAAAAAAAAAACTATAAAAAAAATAATAATAAACAAAAAAGTTATTAAATTTTTACACGCAGGCCCACTCTGTATATGGCATCAAGCTAATTAAAACTATATATGATTTTTATATCCGTTTGTTTTATAATTTAAATCAAATTCCTATTCTTTGGAAAACAAAAACTTAATAAATGAATTAAGAGTCTAATATTTTTGATACTTCTTAACAATGAAATATCTATAAACCAATATTTGAATAGCAAATATTGCATAAGGAATATTCTTTACTAGTACATTTATTGTAGACAGTTTGTGCACTGGTGGCATTTAACGAATGATTTATTACACAGTGGTACAAAATTGAATGAAGTAGAAAAACCTGGGACCGGATATTATTTTTCTTGTAGGTGTTGTCGATTTAAAGAAGAATCCAATAGTGAAATATGCCGGACACCTCCAAAAGTGGAGTAGTGTTTATTCGTTCGTCTGGTAGACACGCGTCTTCTTTTGGTCCAAATAAATAAAATTGAAACGGGAATCGAATTTATTATTCACATTAAAAATAAAACAGAACAAGTGCCAAAAAATTAATAAACAAGATAGTGACAAATAGAAAAACACAATAAACATAAACAACTGAAAAATTCACTTACACGAAAAATTAACAAAAACAATAAACTGAAAATAAAATACAAAAACTATAACAATTAAACAGTGAAAAAACCTGGAGACAAAACAAAAATAAAGTATTCCAAACATATACACGAATGAACAACAACAACTTACACAAAAAACAAATATAAGAAAAGGAAAAGCCCCGTTACCAGTGACGGAACATTTAAAATACATCAGTGCTGACACTACCAACCAGTGCTGTCACTTCGGGTCACGGTGACCGGATGAGGTCTTTCATGGCCTTTTTTCGTGGCATTGTGCTAATTCCCTTTACCATACCCGACTAAATCTTTTGCATTGTTGGTGCCATTGTGTTGGTTACTGCTAGACTGTTTGGTGATGAAGGAATAACACTGATCACCGGCAGTCGTTCAAGCAGCGATTAGCTCAGTGGCAAATACAATACAAAAGATAGACATTTCATTTAGGTTTTCTCCCGTTAATGACAGGCCGATTTAGAATTGACTTCTGCAACATACGTGGTCTAAGGGCAAATTTCTTCTCTGTCTATGTTCACGTTTGTCTCCATCGGCCGGATGTTTTCGACTTAAGTGAAACCCAGGTGTCTGAGGATGCTGACCCACAGGATTTTCACATACCTGGGTATCGCCTCCTATCTCTTTTCTATCTACACAGGGGCCTTGCAATTTATATACGCAATGAAGTTGTGTACCAGTGCCAGCAATCTTTAGACACGCATGATCCCGAATTTAGCTGTCTTTGGGTTAAATTCAAAATCAGGGCACATCTTCTGCATTTCGGGTTTCTTTACAGAAGCCCAAACACGGAAAGGGAGAAGACTATACAGAACTTCGATGCCCTTTCCGACAATATATCGGGGATCCTCGAGAATTACCCGAACAGTGAAATCGTTATTGCTGGTGATTTCAATGTCCATAATTTATGGTGGCTCCGCCATTCGAGCAATACAACTCCAGAAGGCCAATATGCTGAGCTATTCGCAGCGCACAATCACCTTGCGCAATTAGTGAATGAACCAACACATATTTCATGTGTTGACGGGCACCAACACAACACCCTCGACCTTTTTCTCACTTCACACCCTGAAAAGTATGAAATTAACATTAGCGCACCTGTCGGTAATTCGGATCATTGCACCATTTCTGCCTCCTTTTCGTTTGCGGAACTTCGAGGCGTTTCACCGCCAGCTATGAAACGTTTGAAATATATTTACGAAAAGGCACGTTGGGCTGAGCTCAACGATTTCTTTCGGCATTTCAATTGGAGGCTCTGCTTCCTCGACAATGATGTCAATGCCATGGCTAAAATGGTCCAAAATATAATAATGCTTGGTATGAAAACGTTCATACCATCGAAGCAAATTTCGATTAGGCCTAGACCAAAGTCTTAATTTAATCAGACGTGCAGACTTGCAGTCAGATCCAGAGAGGAAGCATTTAGTGTCTGGCGGAATAATAAAAACGCAGATACTGATATGATGCGCAAAAGGGCGAGAACTTCGTGTGCCAAAGTGCTAAGACGTGCAAAAGCTTTGTACGAGCAGAGTCTTCGCGCTAAAGTTCTTACTGCCTCACGGGGAAGTAAAAGCTTTTGGTCAGTCGTTAAAAGAGTTAAGGGAAATGCTAGTTCATCTATTCCGTCTCTTTTAAAGGCTGATCAAATATTCACTGACCCGGTTGAAAAAGCTAACCTCCTAGCTGAAATGTTTGCAGGTAATTCTCACCTGCCGGAAAGCAATCAACCGCTGCCCGCACCCGAGCGTGTATCCGTAACTATGCCAAAGATATACTTTCGGGCTCGTGCAGTTAAAAGGGTTTTATCGGACCTTAACATAAATAAGTCTCCTGGCCCGGATGGAATTCCGGCACTGGTCTTGAAGCAGTGCTCTTCGACGTTATCGCGTCCTCTGGCAATCCTTTTCAGCACCCTCTATTATGCAGGTGAATTTCCGTCGTGCTGGAAAGTTGCAAATGTTACGCCGATCCCCAAGAAGAGAGAGGCAAGCAACCCTGAAAATTATCGCCCAATCGCAATATGCTCTACCATTTCTAAAGTAATGGAGAGTATGCTAAATTTCCATCTCATGAAATATCTGGAGTCCAATAGCTTACTTAACGACCGGCAATATGGCGTCCGTGGAGGACGTTCCACGGGTGATTTATTAACCTTCCTCTCGGAAAAATGGTGTCGGTCCATCCACCATTTTGGCGAAAGTAAGGTAGTGGCTCTAGATATTTCAAAAGCATTCGACAGAGTGTGGCATGGAGCACTCTTGTCCAAACTTATTGCTTTTGGTGTCGGTGATATCTTCTATCGATTTATATCGAGCTTTCTCAGGGATCGCGCTATAAGAGTTGTTATAGACGGGATCTCATCAAACGAGTTCAAGATCAATTCAGGGGTACCACAAGGCTCCATTATTTCTCCTACCCTATTTCTTCTTTTTCTTAATGACCTCCTATGTCATACTTCAAACCCTATCCACTCTTTCGCAGATGACAGCAGTATCTGCCATTCATATTCATTCGATCGTAGGCCGACATCAACTATGATCGCGGCGACGTGGCAGAATATGAGTGATTCGCTAACAGGTGACCTCACGAGAATATTGGAATGGGGTCACGCGAACAGGGTCGATTTCAATTCCCAAAAGACCCAATGCTGCATGCTAACACACCGCCGTATGCACGATCACGCTGCCTCATCTGTAAAAATGGGTGGCATAAACATTGAGGAATCAGAAGCTCTTGATGTTCTTGGCATGAAAATTCAGTCTGATGTCCGATGGACTGAGCACATTTTTCAGGTCTCTAAGGAAGCATTCAAGTGCCTAGGCTTTTTAAGGCGGTGTAAGACATACTTCACCCCATCTGATCTCCTCACTATTTATACCGCCTACATCCGACCGAAAATGGAATACAACTCTCATGTGTGGGCCGGTGCTCCAAAGACTATTTTGAAGTTACTCGACCGTGTACAAGAAAGGTCGAAGAAACTCATAGGAGACAGTAGGGTAGCCAACTCTATTGACTCTTTTGAGCATCGTCGCAACGTGGGGTGCGTTTCGTTGTTCTATCGTTACTATAATGGGATGTGTTCTGATGAAATCAGGGAACTTGTTCCCGAAACCCGGTTATTCGCGCGCACGACGCGATCATCATTAAGAGCGCATCCATTTGTGGTCGATTTGAGGGCGACTCGCACTACGCATTACAGGGAAAATTCGTTTTTTGGCCGAACGGCACGTATGTGGAATAGACTACCCGCAGAGGTGTTTCCTGTCACTTTTAGCATGGAAGATTTAAATCAAATGTCAATAAACACTACTCCCTCTATCGTCCTTCCCATAACCTAATTTCCTAGTTCCAGCACAATGCATCGCATGTGTAGGGGTCATCCCCTGAGTGCCGGTCCAAGACAAAAAAAAAAAAAAAAATCCGGATTTACTGTTAAAAACCGGTTTTTGTACCTTTGCGCACTTATAAGCCTGTAATTTTGTTGATAATAATCCGATTTTCAATTTGTTACTAGATTTGGAAAGAAGTAACTGAGATCTTTCGAAAGATATATAATTTATCTAAGAAAACTTAAGAAATTTGGGTGTTATTGTCGAGCAAACACAAATTTTGTAGATTTTTCAAAAATTGTTCAACTTTGGTGATGTTTTTATACATTATAATGTAATAAACTATAATACTATTGAATTTATTTAAAAAGTACGTTTATTAACGATTACAACGCATATTTGGGGTTAAAAATAGATAAATAATTGACTGAGTTATTAAACTTTTCATGAAAATAAACTTTTATACATTTTATACAAATTTTATTTTTGGTCATTTAACTCGAAAGTGTTTGCTTGGCCGTTTTTTTTAAATCAGCATCATCAGTTTCTTGTTTAAGTGACCAGCAATATTCTGAAATCATTTTTATTATATTTTTTCCTTCAAAGCGTTTTTCAATAGTTGCCATTTCCTGGTGAAAATGTTCGCCTTGGTCATCACTGAACTGGCACAGGTTATCTGGGAAAAAGTCCAAATGCGAATGCAGCTCTGTTGATTATTCCAACGATACTAGTATTTTTAGACTTCAAGTATATCGCTAGTGAAAGGGAAGTAAAAAAATTGTCACAAGTAACGTTTCTGCTTTTACCGACGTAAGGCGCCAAAAATTCATCACCCAGTCAGTTAAATGCTCATTATTTGGTCTATTATCATCTTTTCCAAGGTAAGAAAATGCATTTATTATATAATTTTCATATTTTTCGACAGCCACCCAAAATTTTTTTCCGTATTTGTCAGGTTTTTGAACTAATAAATTGGGTAAATCGGCAACGGAAATTAGAAAAAAGTTGTTCGTCAATCGTTGTATACTGCTCGGGTATGTAATAAGCTTGCCACCCAGCCACCCAAAATTTTATACCGTATTTGTCAGGTTTTGAACTAATAAATTAGGTAAATCGGCAACGGCAGTTAGGAAAAAGTTGTTCGTCAATCGTTATATATTGCCCGGGTATGTAATAAGCTTGTGCATTCGTGATCATAACACATTTCGGAAATCATAGCAAACTTATCTTCTTTTAGTCTTTAGCGCCTATTAGATTTGACATCGAATCGCACACTACGAGACAATATTGCCTTTATTATGGGATTACCCTATTTCATCGACCATAATGAATCCACATCTAATTTACTTGCACCAATGACCCCACGAATGTATAGTACATCAATAAAGGCCTCTAATTCTTCCATGGCCATATACTAGTTATCATTTTGTCATTCGCGTCGATCCTCTTTCGTAGTACATTCTAAGACATGCTGCATCATTTTCTTTGGAAACATTAGTTGCCAAGCGCTTTTACAAGTTTCATCCGCATTACGTTTAGCATGTGCGGTTTAGCCAATGCGATTTGTAAAAACATTTTGACATCCATATCTACCAGGTGTCCTACCAGCTTCAATTATTGTCCAGGGTACCATCGGTAGAAAAAAGTTTTTTGCTTGAGCCGGATGACATTTCGGTCAGATATTTTGTCAATGCTGCGGACAAACCCCTATTTTTATTCGACCAGCCACGAGTAACCCGAAGACCTCGTCGTCGTCTTTGACTAGGCCCTGGATCTTTTGCTTCATTTATGGTGCTCATGAAACGTGTTGCTTCTGAAAAATTAATAATCCCCATATTTAATCCCTAATCCGTATGTAACCTCTGAGGTATGTTACAGATATCACCCTTAATAATCTTCAAAATAAACAAGACTTTGAACATTGTTCTACGGCTTTTCAGAGTACGAAGTTTTATAAGAGCCATTGAGCTGCGTATGACGGTAAAAAAAGTCGATTAAAGTATAGTCCATGCTAAGAAATTATATATCCAGAGTCTATATGCAAAATATACCACATACTACTTGTCCAAAATAACCATCATTGATATAGTAGGTTACGTTACATAGGTACTACTTTTACACTGTACGTATATGTATTCATTTGTAAATTAAAATTGTATAACCATGAAATAGATTAATATTATTGTATAATGCATACGTATTTGGATACATGTCTTACCACACAATAGATTTAGTTTTAAAATTTTATAAAAATCCGTAAAACCAAACCATGACAATAAAACATAATTTCCCTTTTAAAGGCGTTTCGTTTTGATTCAATAAAATGTGTACAAATGCCTTTTCATTGTAAAACATGTTTTCCATTTATACATGTTTGTTATTGCAATAATTAATTTATTTTACCCTTCACCAGAATTACGTGTGTCTAGCTGTGTAGTTCAATGTAAAATTTGTTTCATATTGTAAGGCGATGACTTAAATAAGGAAGCTGTGACTGAGAGATTCCACACGACATGCAATGTGTGTAAATATTATGTTGGTTAGAATACCTTTAAACGATTTAACCCCTATTTTATCTGTTTAGCAGATAGCGTATGTGCATACAATCATACATACACATGTATCATCAACGATACGAAATCACTCTCTTTCAATGAATATATTTTATTCAAACCACTCCCTGAAGTTCTGACATTTACGAAAATGATAATAGAATATGAAATGTATGAGGATGTAAAACATAAAAATCTGTTGCGACACGCCTAAATTAATTTGGAACGCCAGAATGTTAACTTACATTGGAATCTTTCTATTCTATAACATAGTATCCTTTGTTGATATCACAATGACATTTACGAGCGATTAACATACTACATTCATATATACAGTCGTAACATTAGTGCTGGTTATATTGACATACATATGTATGTATATGTACTTATGAACTTAATTAATTTCATAAATAACCCATAATAATTGTTACGCAGAAAATATTAACTGACTGCTTTCGGAAAACAAACAATTTTCAATGTCATGTTCATGCATGATCATTGCTAACTCTCCCCTGTGTTCAGGGCTGCCTGCATTAGGGATTTGCCAACTTTTTAGGGACGAAAAATTTCGTTTGGGGAGAGGAGATTTTTTTGAGGATATTCAATAAATATTATGGGGATTTGTTGGAGATAAAAGTGTTTAGAATTATATTTATTATTATTGCTAAATTCGTGTCGAAGTTTTAGTTATGAAACGTAGTGGAACAAAATTTTTACCAATTTGGATACTTACTTTGACAATAAGCTTTCAAGAAATCTGTATAGATTTTATCATGCTGCCGGAACATTACATTACAAATAAGTTTCTGAAGTATTACTAAATATGCTAATTATCCTAACAAGGAATGCATACATCGGAAGTATATTTTCAATAATGAACTTAACAAAACAAATTTTCGTAATAATATGCAATATGAATAATTGAGCCGATTTAACAGAAAGACTTTTTGTCGCAATAGCGATTTTATCTACCCCATATGCTTCTCTACAGCGATATCACAATTAACGTAAACATCCTTTTAAGTCACATTTAGTCACCCGTAATGCTTATGTAATTGCATCAAACCATAACGTGTGATCTATAATAGCCTATCAAAATGCGTACAATGCTACGTAACGTCATAAAATAAATTATATTTGCTACAGATTGACGACGTTACAGTTACGTGACATTTCGCTCAGACAAGCAATTCCATAGATTTTGGTACATCATAGATTATGGTTTGAGGCAACTAAAGGGTGTCTGGTAGCAGATTTATATTTTCAAACTTAAATAAAAACCGTAATAATTGACACAAAGTTTTATTAAGAGCTTTGAACGATATAATAGAAATGCGTATTTTATTTTTTAAAGAGTATGTCACCCAGATCATTCAAATCCTTTTTTAAAATTTCACGAATAATCGCTCTGGGAAATCCCAGTGAGGCTGCTCGTTTCCGTATTGAAAGTCGTGGATTTTCACGTAATCTGCTTTCAACCAGTTCAATGCTTTCTAATCGACTGGGCCCTGTCCGTGGGGTATTCATAGCCGAAGCAGTTGCGCGGAATCTCTGCACCCACGAATGAATTAAATTTACACTCGGTCCACCACTTATTCTCCGAATACCAAACTTTGAACAAAATTGTTGACGAGCAATTACGTAGGATTCATTATTCTTAAAAAATGTCTCCACAGCGAACGCGCGATGCTCACTCGACCACTGCCACATCGTGACTGACAAATCCGCACAATCGATAATTCCAACGGCAAATTTACTGAATTTATATTACAATTAACACAATAAATAATTGTATATTAACTGAATTTATTTTGAGAATATCTCTTTATATATGTATATGATTCTAGTTTAAAAATTTTTCTTTTTCCGGAAGAAAATGTATGAAATGTATTATTCCATACTTTATAATATTCTCATAAAGTATTTGTTATAAAAGCAAACTCAATAATTGAGGATGAAAGCATATACATATATTACTATTTTGCTGATGTTTAGTTAGGTCATCTGTGGATTTTTCCTAGTTTCTACCTACAAATTCAAGATTCTTATGTTCAAATTCAACTAATCAATCTATAATTAAAGTTGAATGCCGACCACAGCACAAAAAATTCTTAAACAAAAACAGAACAATCCATAAGCTTACTTTTTTTTTATTACACATATGTACATATTTCTATTTTTAGATTTTTCTTCCCATCTACACTATGCTGTCCACCGTCTTTTTTATGTTATTGTTTATCTTTTACAAATTTATAAATTTAGTATAACAATCTTAGTATCTTTAGTATAGCCTTACTAATTAAATTAACAACAAGTCTAGATGAGCTGAATGTTGTTTGTGTGATATGCAATAAACTTAAATTCATAAATATATAGGTGCTGATTAGTGCAAACGAATCTTCATAAGAAATTTTCCTATATCGAATATCTTTTTTCAAAAGTACACATATCCGTATTTATTTTCACATAATAACAACAAACTTAACAGAAATATGTATGTACATATAAGGTATTGTAAAGATAATAAACAAAACTAAATGCTAATAATATCAGGATTATCAAATGGGCAATTAGTCCTAGCTGCTTTTACTTTTTAACCATCGTAACAAATGAAAATGAACTGGGCTATATCTGGAATGATTTTTACTTATTTATACTTTTCCTCTAAATGGATCGATTAGGGATGGTAACCGAACTTTGGCAATGCCACAATTGTCATTTCAATTGGTTTTTAGTGTTTCTTTGGCAACTAAAATCAAAACATAAGGAATGCCCTTGAATCTGATCAGATGGCATAAAAAACACTTAAACTCCATTTATGCTATGTTGGCCACAATCATAATATGAAAATGTATTTCATTAGTTAAAGCCCTTATGACACTTTATTTATTTAGCATTGATAGAAAGGGTAGCAAAAGCCAGACAGAAACAAATATAAAAACATTAACAAAAGTTTTTTCTTCCGTATACATCCATTTACATTTTACAAGACTAAAAAAGTAAATACAAGATATAAAAAAATTTTTAAGAAAAAATTACTTAATTAAATTATAATATTTTTTTTATTTAATTTGCTACACTTCGCTGCCCCACACCAACTTATCTAATCTCGCCCACTTTTGTATAGATATTGTTATGGTATACCATCTGCATCCAATGTGAATACTTTTATTGTTATACCAACCAAAAAATAAAAAAGGCACAAAACCCAGTTTTGCTTAAAAGTTCCCATTCCAGTTTATTTTAGGTTTTCTTTTTAACAATTGTTTTCATTTGGTACCCATGTAATTTTTATTCTATCTGTCTTTTGAGTGTATCTGAACATGGAAAGAGGAGTCTATATACCGAATTTTAACCGATGAGTGGCTGGGCACTTTTCCTTTCCCCCAAATTTAAAAAAAATTTTAGCGGAAAAAAGAATTTTGGAAATTGGTTCACAAACGACGAAGTTATTTGATATTCACTTTTTAAAGTCGGTCACTTAGTTCCCACCCCTCTCAAATTTCGATAATAATGAACCTTTTCGATATGCAAAATGATTTTTAAAAGTTGATCCACAAATGGGGAATTTATTTGATAATTAATTTTTGGGGAGGGTAATTTGGCTTTCCATCCCCTCGCCAAATTCCAAAAAAATCTTTGTGAACCTTTTCAATATGCACAAATGGGTCACAAATGGTGAACTTATTTGATAATAAATATTTTAAGCATGTTAAGCCTTCCTCCCTATTTCCAAAAACAAAAAATTTGTATTCCTTTTGTAAAGGAAAAAAAAATTTTGAAAATTGGTCCACAAATGGCGAACTATGTGGAAGGAGTAACATAATTTACGAAAGTAGGCGTAAAAGGGGGCGTGGTTAAAAGAAGTATCATATAATTCATACAAGAGTCCTACTTAGATGTTGTGATATTATCAGGAAGATATGTCCAGCGGTTTGGTCTCCTATTAGGTACAAACAAACAAACAAACTTACAAACAAATAAACAAACATACTTTCTGCTTTATATTCATAAATATCTATGTATATATGGATGATGTACTCGCACATAAAGCTGAATGTGGATTTGTTTGTCCCTTATAGGAGCCCAAACCGCTGGACCGATGTTCCTGAAATTTTCACACCATATAATTGGCACTCTTGAATGAATTATAGGCTACTTTTTTTCATCACGCCCACTTTTACGCCTACTTTTTTAATAATGCTACTCCTTCCACAAGGTTTTTAACAGATTTTATAATATAAACGAGCTTAACTTCGCCATTTGTGGACCAATCGCGATGAAATTTGGTGCACTTAGTCTGTGCAAATCCGGGAAGGTTATAAGGTATTACTTTTTCTAAAACTAGGACCAGGAGGGTGATAGGGGGTAAATTTCTGCCCCCCCGAAACGTTCAAACCGATTTTAAAGAAATTTAGAACATAGATACGTTTGCGTCTAGAAATTCACATAGGCTATATACATTTTAACAACTAGGAACAGGAGGCCGGTAGGGGGAATTTCTGCCCACCAAAAGCTTAAAACAGATTTTAATGAAATTTAGAACATGGATAGATCTGCATATAAAAATCCTCATAGGTAATATACATTTTCGAAACTAGGACCATGAGGGTGATAGAGGCAAATTTCTGCTCCTTCGAAAAGTTCAAAACAATTTTAATGAAATCCAGAACATGGACAGACTTGTGTCTAAAAATTCACATAGGGTATATAGATTTTCAAAACTAGGACCAGGAAGGCGATAGGAAGGAAATTTCTGCCCTCCAAAAAGTTCAAACCGATTTTAATGAAATTTAGAACATAATAGACCTGTACCTAAAAATGCTCATAGGCTATACACATTTTCAAAACTATGACCAGGATGTCGATAGGGGGAAAATTTAGGCCCCTCGAACCGTCAAACCGATTTTAATGATATTTAGAACATAGATCTGCATCTAAAAATGTTCATAGGTAATGTACATTTTCGTAAAGGGGAAAATTTCGGTCTCTCCAAAACTATATAGCCGATTTTGATGAAGTATAAAACTTGGATGTATTTGAGTTTAAAAGACACATTGGCAATTGTGCAACTTCGGGAACGTTGTAGGATATTACGTTTTTTAAAACTAAGACCACGAGGGAAGGTAGGGGCTATTTCAACAGCGAGACCATCTAACCGATTTTGATGAAATTTAAATGTATTTAAGTTTTTGCGTCTAGAAGATGTGTCCTTGCTACATATACTTTTTTTAAAAAGAGCCAGGAGGCGTCGTAGGGGTAAGATATGCCTTCCCGAAACTGCATAACCGATGGAAATAATAACGAGAGCGAAACCGCGGGTAAAAGCTAGTATATGTATATAAAACAAAAACTGTAGCTGTGCCTTCAAAATGGGCGATAAAGAAATATTAGTCGTCAATCAACTAAAGGTCGCCTAGATAGGTGCTAGCATGCTTAGACTTTTTAATCCACACGCTGAAATAGAAATCCATACAGATGCCAGCAAGAACGGCTATGGTGCTATTTTACTACAGAGGTATTCACAGAATGCTCAGTTACATCCTGTTCAATTTATGAGTCAGAAAAGAGCATCTTTCGAAAAAGAATACCATCGTAAGCTTTAAAGGTTTTGGCAGGAATCGAAGCGTTGATGAAATGACATGTATTCGTGATTAGAGTGATAATAAAAATCGTCACTGATTGTAATGCATTTACGATGACGATGAAGAAGCAGGACGTGCCGTTGGGAGTATCAAGCTGTGCTCTCGTTCTCCAAGATTTCGATTATGTAATCGAACCATGGTCGAACATTATGGGGCTTGAGCAGGGTCTCTTGCCTGATGATTGAGGAGTCTCTGCGCCATAAGAATAATTGGAAGGTGAATGGATGAGAGCTGTGATAAAGATTTTAGAAACTCATAAACACGAAGATTTCTTTTTAAATTATGGCTTGGTGCACAAGTATCCAAATAAGGAACTTATTGTCCTTGCCACCAGTATTGAATGCGAAATCATAGATTTGGCTCATAGGAAAAGTCATTTTGCTGCTAGAAAGATGGCAGATCTAGTTGAGAAAAACTTTTTTATTCGAAAACTAATTACCAACGTAGCGAACAACTGCATCGAATGAATTGTGTCTCAGTCTAAAGTTGGTAGACAAGATAGTTTGCTGAGACCCATTGATAAATCAGACAAACCATTGATGACGAAAGAAATTCTCCCTTTGCTAATCTCATCAGGAGTGCCACGAGGCAATGGGCAAATTCTCAAAATAATTTAAACAATATCCTGAATATATTTACGGAAATCGATCCAGGAGTTCTGCCATGATGCGCTTATCAACGAAGATCATTTAAATTTTAATTATATAGATAATTGTGTAGTTTCGGTCAGTAATATATTTTCCCCTTTTCTTCTTCTGGTTCTATTTTTTTTATGTATATCCTATGACTTATTTTCGACTCAGATATACATATTTTAAATCTCATTAAAATCGTTTACATAGCTTAAGAGAGGCAGATTTTACCCCATACGTACCCTCGTGGTACTATTTCTAAAAAAATATATTACCTACGAGTTCTTTTAGTATCAGATCTACCCACGTTTTAAATTTTATGCAAATCGGTTTGATAATCAAAACAATCACTTAAGAAAATTTCACTTATTGAAAAACATTTTTGTATAAGTAGATACGCAGATTCATTTTGTATGCAGTTTCAAAAAATCCGTTAAAAATAAAAAAAATTGTTTTTGCCACATTTGGCAACCCTGCTGTCCACTTCCCAAGGCCTCAAAACCTAATGTGAATTGACCCGAACCTGCGTTGAGAATTTCACCACGATAGCTATTACAGCTCCGGAGATCATGCGTTACTAACAAACGATTTAATATATAGATAAATATAATAACTTATTTTGTCATAAATAATAAATTAATTATTAAATTTGTAATTTTTTCTATTTGTGTTAGAATATCTCAAAATTTCTTTATTGGGTCTCACTTGGGAAAACCTGATGATGGTGCAGTAACTTTTTCGTTAGGGGATACCAATAAATTCGCAAATCTCTAGTATAATCTTATTTGGTTTGCCTCAACCATTCTCAAATTGTTCCCAATATGTGTATTGGTTGAATTTCTAGTCGGTTAATATCTTAATAATGTTCATTAAAACAAAACTGGCATTACTTAAAATCATATATCAAATACCTACAGCCGTATTCATAAAAATTTTAAACAGCATATCAAATCTGTTTTAAGAAATTCTCGCTAATATTGTATTCATAAAATAATTTTAGTTTAAAAAACCTTTTTTAAAACTTTGTGTAAATAGCAAATTTTAAAATTGGTTGCACCCATTTTAAAATGACATTATTGATATTTTGCTTTATGTTTATGTATGTGCATACTTATATGTTTCGTAAGATAACAACGCTTTAAGGATAAATAATATGTAAAATACAACAGCCCTTTAATATAAAAAAAAATATTATTTTTATTATTTATTTTTAAACTGTAATACTATTTCATTAATTATTTTCGCGTAAATTTTCATAATAATTGCACAAAATGTTAGTGATGTATAAACAATCAAAACAAATAAAAACTCATTAATCTAATGCTTTTTAATCATCAATAAAATATTCATATAAATAACGGTTTCTGCAATATTTTTCTGAAAACAAATGTAAGTACGAGTACTTTGTAAATTAATAACACTGGTCAACACCAAAAAAGGGCTTATATCACCACTATTTTTTTAATACGCTGTGGTCACCTACGTAACTACAAAAATAATAATTTTTCAAATTCTATTGTAAGGTTTTTGTTTAGCAAAATTTTTTTTATAATTTGAGTTTTTTGAAGTGGCTGCCTTATATCTGATTGTAATTTTGGAAAGATTTATTCAATCTTTAAGTTTTGTTACTACCATTTTTGTATTTAGCCATTAGTTTTGCAGTTATTGATGAAAAAGTGAAAAAAAATTTTTTTTTTGAAAAATTACCAAATTTTTTAATTAAAAAAAAAAGCTGAATGCAGTAAAAATAAAGTAAGCATTATTTCATGGAAATCCATGATTAAAAGCGTGTTTTATTGCCGATTAAGTGAAAGTACCTACTTTTGACAGAAAAGCGATTTCTTTACCAGCACTATTATAAATTTTGAGAACAATTAATTTTTGGCATAATAATAAGAAATCAAATAAAATATTCCATCATATGTTACTCCCTGATAACGTTGCTCCATGGTGGAATTAAACTTATTTCATTTAAATCCATGGATAAATTCTTGTTTTATTGCCGAGTAAATGAAAGTACCTACTTTTGAGATTTTTTTAACCAAAATTTCTGTAGAGCCAAAAACGGTGTGATTGTCTGTCATGTCTACCTGCGTGCATGAATATTTAATTTTCCTTTTTATTACAAAAATGAATTGAAAGAAAAACGTATATAAAGGGTTTACTTTTCACAATCAGCATTAGTCAACAAGTGAATTCCGAGGAGACAAGTGTTTATTTGAGATACAAGATAAAAAAATTAACAAAAAGGTTTTAAAAATGTTGTGTCAAAATAAGCCAAATATATTTTGTCAACTCCTCAACCTTCATCTTCGCGCATGTGTAGTACGTCAGATGATCTAAGAGCGAAACTTTATAATCAATGATCATGATTCAATGAGTCAATTCTTATAAGAGACCTCGAGCTAACAAAAGAGAAGGCGGAGCTTTTAGCATGTCGCTTAAGTAAGCGAAACTTCTTAGAAAACGACATCAAGTCAACTACGTACCGGAATCGACATAAGCCTTATTCAAATTTTTATAAAACAAGCAATAATATATGTTTTTGTTACGACATAAATGGTATTTTTGTGAAGCGAATTAAAGTTTTCACTTGTTTAAATTTAAAAAAAAAATTTTAGGCGACATGCGTCCTTTCACTTTTATTATAATTCTAAAATTTAGTTTAATATAGTTAATTACTTATGCTATATTATACATAATGTAAAGTATCCTGCATTAATAAGTACCATATAATATAAAGCTGAGATAAAGTTAAAAATTTTGTTAAAGCACTAGGCAAATATAGTAGAACCTTTGCTTATTTAATAACAATAAAATCTTCCATTTGCAAAACTTTGTGAAGGCGTTTTCGGCGGGTCTGCAATTTGAAAACTGCTTCTAAAGCCTACCTTTTATTTCTTTATTAAATTTTTAGCCTATGAACTAATTTCTTACAGGCTTAAGCATAAATTAAATTCTAAAATATTAATAATAAATATAACAATAGTAATAATATTAAATTATAAATATAAATAAAAAATATAACATTAAAATAAAAGATACGTATGCAATTATTAATAAAATGCATTTAAGTGCCTTAAAATATTGTTTTTTTAGAGTATTAGAATCAATCGAAAAATCAATGGAAGAATATAGATCATTAAATTCAGGCCACATTCTACGGAATGCATCAAAATTGGCATAGTTGGAGCGGAAATATTGAAGTTTTATAGGAACATAATATCTTGTTGGACGATTTGGTATTGTAAATTCAATGTGACGGAGTAAGAACGCTGAGTCAATAACGCCATTTATTAGATTCATTACAAATGATACATTCATGCGGATAGGGGATGTGTCTCTGGTTACCCAGAGTGCCATAAGGTATTTGGGCGTCAGACTCGACTGTAGGCTGACTTACTGGGCCCAAATACGGCATGTGGCGACTAGGGCGGCTAGGATGACTGTCATGTTGAGCAGACTCATGGCGAATGTCGGAGGCCCGACACAGAGCAAGAGGAGGCTGATTATGGCGGTCACGAAGTCGATCTTGCTGCATGGGAGCGAGATTTGGAAAAATGTACTGGGTGAGAGAACCAAACGCAGGGTGCTCGAGGCGGTACAGCGGACGGCGACCTTTAGGGTTGCTTCGGCTTACCGCAAGGTCTCGGGCGCTGCTGTCCTGGTGATATGTGGGGAAATACCCATAGACCTCTTGGCGCGCGAACGGTGGGAGGCTTGGAACTTAGGGGGGGGGGGGGGGAGGGTCCTGGTGTTGGTGCTATTGGTCTGAGACCCCAAACTGTCCGGCGATGGCAGGACGATGATGATGCAGAACACAATTTCTTCGACTGCACCAGGTGGCATACTGAGAGAGGTGCAATGGCGCAGCGGGTTGGCGGGTTCGCTCCTGCCACCGTGATAGGGAGGATGCTCGATTGTGAGGACAATTGGGACGCTGTGGCGCAGTACGTGGGATACGTTCTGCGGAGGAAAAAGAGGAACCTCGAAGCGCTGCTGCATAACGGGGACCAGGCGATACGGCCGGGGCCATGGCGCCGGCTGCGGACTTGGCGGACCCAGACGTGGGTGAGTGAGAGTGGTCCTGATTGGGACGTGGCTCTGGGCTTTCCCGAAGTAATGCGGAAAGCGGTCCCGGGGAGGAATCTACCCAGAGGAAGAGGAGGGAATTTTTTAGTGGCAACACCACTCGACGCAGAAGACGACGGTCTCTGTAAGTGCGAAAGCAAATTCAACCCTACCATCACGCCAAAAAAAAAAAAAAACACATTCATGTATATTCTCCTACTTTTCAAAGTAGGAAGCTTAATAAGTGCAAGGCGACTTTCATATGATGGGCGGTGCCATTCTCGACAACTCTAACTCTAGAATACTTGCCACGGAATATATTTTCTACGTGGCCAAGCTACCATTTTGTTGGGGAGAGTTGTCTTGCCTGATGACTACTAAATCGTCCTGAGTAAAGTCCTTATGAGGATGTTTCCATTTAACACGCTTATGAAGTTCTTTCAAATATTCCTCTGTGCACTTAAGTGCATGGTGAAGAATGTTCAGCTTTTTCCACAGGTTTTTATAGCCCAAGGATTGATTACTGGTTAGGGGAGGGAGAAGTGATCTTCTTGTTAGAAATGTCCCGGGGTTAGAGCTGAGAGATCAATGCGGTCATTGCTCATCGGTGTAAGAGGTCGTGAATTGAAGCACGCTTCAATTCAAAATTCTTCATATGTGAAACTTTGGGCGTGGGAAACCTTCTTAAAATGAGTTTTAAAACTCTTAACTACCGCAATCCGCCCATATGAGGAGCTCTAGGAGGTATAAAGTGTCATTAAACTGGCTGAAATACGTTACTGGACATAACTTTCTGTTGCACCTTGAGTATTAAATTATTTTTGTGAAAGTTCATTATATAGGCAATACCGATTAAGGGGGTTCCTTTTTCAGAATAGAGCGCTCTAAGACAACTGAGTCGAGAGAAAAACCGGTCCAAGGCAGCCAAAAATGCAGCAGTCGACCAATCCGATGTAATTTCGAAATGTATTGCCTTAGTTGAAAAATATGAGCAAAATCGACCCCCGTATTAGTGAATGGACGAGATAACGACGTTTGCTCTGGCGGAAGAGCCGATTTAATTGCTGGCCATGGAAACTCGTTTGTATGAATTTTTCAGTCTCGGAACGCAAAATTCTAACCGCATTAATCGAACCACTTTTGATATACGCTTTTCGGTATGGCCATCAGCTCATCAGATTTTGACTTTATCTCATCAATTGTGGTGAAACGCTTTCCTTTCATTAGTCTCTTGAGTTTTGGGAATGGTTTAATGAAAAGCAGGGTGCCAAATCTGGTAAATAAGGTAGTTGAAGCATGATTAGGGTGTTGTTTTTTCTTTTTTACACAATTCCAATCGTTTGAGCCCTATTGCTTCACGCAAATGTTGCATAACTTCCTTGTAGTATTAATTATAAACTGTACGACCTGTTGGTAAGAACTCATGATACACCATGCCTTTATAATCGAAAAACACAAAATTCACATTTTCTTTTGAACAAACCTTGTAAATGACTAAATCGAGCATTATATGGGGCGTTCTTCGGTTAAAGTTAGTCAGAAGTTAGCGAAGTTAATGTCCATGAAAGGAGTAAGTTATAAAACATGACTCTTTCGAAGTAATGGTACTCCCTTCAGTAAGTAGCCACTTTCAGAAAAATATAAGCTCTGACATACCTTCACTAATATAGGGAACGATTCTCACACCAACGTCATGACGAATCTGGGGATAGATATCTCTGCCTAATAAGAGATCAACGTGGGACCCTGTTGGCAAGTATTCGATGTAAACAACATAGGATACCTAATCTTGTCCAAAGGCGATGCGATAATAATAGTACAACCTCGGCTGGAAGTCGCAGTCAAGGAGTCGCTTAGACCTATAATATCTATGGTAGTACATCTATAACGTAATGAGAATTTATTTTGTATAGATGTAGAAATAAATGACGCCTGACAGAACATTTGCCCTTGTATCATCTATACACATGTCAACTAAAGCAGTACCTTGGAGAATAGTTGACTGTAACTTTTTTTTTTTTATCTGGGACCAGCACTCAGGAGATGAACCCTACACATGCGAAGCATTGTACTGGAACTATAGGAAAGGGATAGTTAGAGAAATGACAGGAGATGAAGCTTAATTAATTATTTTACAGCTCTGCTTTTGCACGTTCTCTGTTTATAGCAGTGTTGAAGCTTCGGTTTAGTAGCCATTTTTTTATGATTTTACTTCGCCGGTGCTACACAATACCGACGAAGGAGGGCGTTCTGATGTGATTGTGGATTGCTATCAGCTGAAGCCGGTATTGTTCAGTAACCATTGACTATGCCTTTGCCACTGAAACCTTGCGACAACACATCATCAAATGCACATCAGAAAAAATTCGAGATGTTTTTATGAGTCTGAAACTGGGGTTTAACCCAGAACTAATTTTCGTTTTGTAGTCAACGTGCAGACTAGTTCGATTATCGCCACCTTCATTTTACAATTTGATTTATTGAAAAAAATTTACTTCTACTGTTGAAATATATTTGTAAAATATTAGTTTTAGTTTTAATGAAAAAAGCTGAAAACTCGTCAGTGATTAGTGAAAGTCGTTTGAAACATATTGCCGTTTTCTTAATCCTAAAAATTTTAATATTTTGGTAATATATTGGTGGTATGTGATAAAATTATATTTTTTAATTTGTTTTTTTTTTATTATTTTTATTTGCTGCTGGCCAGTCTGGAATTTGTTGGTATTAGAATGTCTGAAAATATTTTCAAAATAATATATAATAATAATATAACCAGTTCCAAAAAATAGATATTATTTTTTTTTTCTTGTACCGGCACTCAGGCGATAACCCCTACACATGCGATGCATTGTGCTGGAACTAGGAAATTAGGTTATGAGAAGGAGGATATGCGCGCTCTTATTGATGAACGCGTCATGCGCGTGAATGACAGAACACATCCCATTATAGTAATAATAGAACAACGAAACGCACCCCAAGTTGCGACGATGCTCAAGAGAGTCAATAGAGTTGGCTAACCTACTGTCTCCTATGAGTTTCTTCGCTCTTTCCTGTACACGGTCGAGTAAGCGGTATAAATAGCGAGGATATCAAATGGGGTGAAGTATGTCTTACACCGTCTTAAAAAGCCGAGGCACTTGAATCCTTCCCTTGAGACCTGAAAAATGTGCTCAGTCCATCAAACATCGCACTGAATTTTCATGCCGAGCACATCAATAGTTTCTGATTCCTGGATATTTATATCGCCCATAATTACAGATGAGGCAGCATAGTCGGGCATGCGTCGATACGTAAGCATGCAACATTGAGTCTTTTGAGCACTGAAATCGACCCTGTTCGCGTGACCCCATTCCGATATTCTTGCGAGGTCACCATTTAGCGAATTATTCATATTCTACCGCGTCTCCGCCATCATATTCGACGTAGGCCTACGAACAAATGAATATGAATAGCATATACTGCTGTCATCTGCGAAATAGTGGATAGGGTTGGAAGTATGACATAGGAGGTCATTAAGAAAAATAAGAAATAGGGCAGGAGAAAGAATGGAAATGTGAGTGATTACTTGCAAGTAGCATATACATATTATCATCGAAAAAGTAAAAAATAAGTTGGAATGTCTGGTAAGTTGTTTGAATGTTTATACACTTGTGTGTAAGTTCATTTGGAAAATGCTGTCAACAAGTAAAGTTCTACCAAAAATTGCTATACGCGTTCCGTATTGCCGTGTTGGCAAAATCTGGAAGAAATATTATCATAGAATTAATTTTTTCCAAAAATATTAAATTATTGTGTAACATTACCATTAGGTCGTATTTTTTTTTTTTTTTTATCTAGGACTCAGGAGATGACTCCTACACATGCGAAGCATTGCGCTGGGAACTATAGGAAAGGGATAGTAGGAGAAACGACAGGAGGTGAAGCTTGATTAATTATTTTGCAGCTCTGCTTTCGCACGTTCTTTAGTTTTTATACTCGTAGCAGTGCTGAAGCTTCGGTTTAGTAGCCATTTTTATTATTCTTTTACTTCGCCGGTGGTACACAATACCGACGAAGGAGGGCGTTCTGATGTGATTGTGGATTGCTCTCAGCTGAAGCCGGTATTGTTCAGTGACCAGTGACTATGCCTTCGCCACTGAAACCTTCCGACAACAACTAACACACAAAGACACACTAATGCACATCAGAAAAATGCGAGATGTTTATTTTTATTTTAAAATTTTTTTGTCTTAAACTGGGGTTGAACCCAGGTCTGTTTTTTGGTTGTGTAGTCAACGTGCAGACTACCATCCATCGTGCCATCGCCACCCTCATTTTAGTATAGTTGTATTCCTTTTTATTTCTTTTTTTTTACGAATACAATAAAATTCATTCAATCAACATTTCATTAATTTTAAGGATACTAGTAAATTAATAGAAAAATCGTACTTGGTAACACTCTTTCTTCATTAGGAATTTTACTTCTACAATAACGTTCAGATTCGAATTTCAATACAAAATCAAGATTTCTAAGTGCTACCTATTTTAAGTTATATATATGTGAAAGGATTTGTTGTAGATGAAAAAACTTTAAAATCTTCAGATAATTTCACATTAGGAAATAATTTGGTTGCATACCTCTCTGAAGAAATTCGTTATGTACTTAATAGTATTGAAATTGATCACACAAAATATTTAGGTGTCAGGAGCACCATAAAAAATTTCGTTTCTCTATCGCGGACGGAAAGCATTATAATGCAAATTCTGGATGGAATAAAATTGATGGTGTTTAACTTGTAAATGGATATTTGAATTTCTATGTACCGCTTAATGTACCGCATTCGAACGTTTCTGCTGACAAAGCCAAACTTACGATTTCTCATGGAGAATTCTACGTGTACAATTATCTGATCTTTGCAAATTGAATATGATTAAAACTATTAACAATTATGTTTCTATACCGATGGCCTTTCGTAGATGATATTGTCATGTTAAGCCACAACTAAATACGGGAACTAGTCACATCTGGAATGTTAAACTGGCTGCAATAGAGAACGACTTCGTTTTATCTTGATTGCATTTCAACGAGGAAATAAGTTTGTTCATTGTGACCTCACCAATTTAAAATACATTTGAACTCTGTCTCATACCTATATGATGATCTTAATATTAAATTTAAAATGAAGGATATGCAATTCTCTATGATATGTAAGTAAGATTTCAACAATGCTACTATATGAGAGAATCTCAAACGCTCCTATCTGCTCAAGAGTTTAAAAATAATGCATCGATTTTTGTAGTTGATGTCAGCTATCAAAACGAATCACTCAATAGCGGACCAATTGATATAAAAATTTAATTTCAAAGAGTTATAAATATTCCCGCAAAAACATCAGCTTACTGCATACTTATTCATGATCGCATAATAGAATATATACCAATAAAAGGACAAATCAGCAAACTCTTGTAAATTAAGCAGCATGGAGGATAATAAAATATTTTTAATAGACATGGAAGGTTTCAATAATAATTCGAACAATTTTATTGTGAAGGAGCTAGCATTCGTTTTCAATAATAAGCAAAACATTCATATGATTTTGAATGTTTATCAATGATAGTACACCGAGAAGCGAATTGGTTAATTAGAAATTATCATCATCTGAACTGGAACGATGGTTCAGTTTCATTGCAGAGCGTTTGTGAATTTCTACAATGCAATATACGATATACAAAAGTATATATCAAAGGTGAAGAAAAGGGAAAATGGTTGGAAAAAAGATTCATCAACGAGTATTCAACATTGAGGATATGGGCTGCATCAACTTTAACAATCCAGACTACCTATATTGAATATATCACTACTATGGTATTTGTGCCTTAAAAATTCACTCTAAAGATAACATAATTTTATTAATAAACTCAAATATTTTTTGATATAAATTCTAACTAAATGTCAACGCATTTTTAATCAGTAAAATGTCAATGCATTTAATTTAAAAAAAGGTCTTTTATTTCAAAAAACAAATATGTGAGAGCAACAAATAAAATAAAAGAAAACCAGTCTGTCACACATATGCAGTGACAGTCATACAGCCTGTCTGACAGACAATCGCCACTCAACAAAACACAAAAGATGCTGAACTTTAATAAAATAAACAAACTCACTTCATCTAGTACACCAAATAGAAAAACCATCGAAGTTCGTCATTTGATTTAATAAACAAATAATACGATATTAATGTGTAAACAGAGTATTAATGAAAACTTTTTTAAGTAAACATGCTATATATACTCTGAAAGAACAAATCTGACTTCCAGAAAAAAAAGAAAACACAAATATTAAAGCCATTCTGATATCTAACACTGTTAAAATACCTTACTATTTGCCAACAATATTTATAATAGCCAGCAGATTCCCTATGCATACTTTTAACATAAAGTTAACTAATACAGCACCCCTCCCACATCACAGACTCAATTTCGCACATATGGAGAGACAAAAACTCTCACAGTTACTCACACACATATTCTGCATTATTACACGGTTAGACAAACATTGCCACGCTCATTCATAAACTAGTAAAAATATCCACGCTCATTTACACTGACCTCCGTAGTCTAGTGCAGGAGCATTAGTCTTATCAATATGGAGGTGCGGATTCGATTCCTGTTTAGACCCTAGGTGTTTCTACAGACAAGCAAGCTGTAGGAGCTTCGTAGAGTATGTATTGTCTTAAAAAAACACATACGGGCAGAGAAGAATTCCCACAGACAGATGCGTAAACAAAAAAAACAATTACAAGAACAACATGAAACCCCTATTAAACCGTGGGAATATTACAGACCCACACTTACTTCAAAGCATGCCGACAAACCAATTTACATCATTTTGGCAATTAAAATTTTAATTACCAAAATTTTTTTAATGAGGGCAGAACATGCATTCTCTATCTACTCATACAAATATTAACTAAAAAGAAACAAATAATATATTTATATGATTCTAATTTCAAAATTGTACTTTTTCCAGAAAAATATATGAAATGCATTATTACATATTCATACATATAAATACATAATACATTTCATATATTTTTTTACGGAAAAAAATACAATAAATAAATTCAGTTAAGAAACAAATAATAATCTTTAAAATTCAAACACTCATGAATTTATAAAAAAAAAATTTCTTTTTAAAAATACTATAAAAGAACAATGTATAAAAAGAAATATAAAAAATGTTATATTAATCATAGAATTACACAAGTCTTTTCAATTATTCAGTTGCTATTTATACATCGGGTTAAACGAAAGAAGCAGGAAATAAACTAGTGTTAAGTTTGAGACTTTTTTTTGACGTGTGAGGTAGGGTTGAAAATGCCTTCGCACTTACAGAGACCGTCGTCATCTGCGTCGAGTGGTGTTACCACTAAAAAATTCCCTCCTCTGGATAGATTCCTTCCGGGGACCGCTTTCCGCATTACTTCCGGAAGGCCCAGAGCGACGTCCCAATCAGGACCGCCCTTACTCTCCCACGTCTTGGTCCGCCAAGTTTGCAGCCGGCACCATGGGCCCGGCCCGTATCCCCTAGTCCCCGTCAGAGGGGGCCCCGCTATGCAGCAACGCATCGAGGTCCCTCTTCTTTCTCCGTAGAACGTACCCTACGTATTGCGCCACAGCGTCCCAATTGTCCTCGCAATCGAGCATACTCCCTATCACGCCGGCAGGAGTGAACCCGCCAAGCCGCTGCGCCATTGCATTTCTTTCAGTATGCCATCTGATGCAGTCGAAGAAAGTGTGTTCTGCATCATCATCCCTCATGCGGTACAGGTACTTTCGGAAGTATCCATGGCCCGAGAGGAATTGTGTCAGGAAGTAGTTAACTTCACCAAATTTCCTTCGATTTCATACTTCCACGCAGGGAATGAGCCTAGCCGTTCACCTGCCGAACGTCTCGTATAAACAATAAAACGAAAAGAAAACAAAAACTAAAAACAAAAAATTAAAAAAAAAAAAATAAACAAGGGTTAACTCTATATGAGTAACCCAAACAATAACAAATGCAACATTAATGCAGATAGCAGTGATGCATATATAATTTTAAATGCTGAAACAAGCACAGTGGGCGAAAATATGAAAAATGATGATAGTTTATATTTAACAGCTAAACCAAATAATCGTTTTCGATCAAGTTCCCTGAACTCATTGCCGAATGACGTAATTGACAACACAATGCCTAATGCGAGTTTAACTGCAAACTCAGATACCCAGGTAAATAACACGACAAGTGCTAGGGTCATTAGCTTTTCAAAGGGTGCTATACCGAAAATAATTACACCCAATATTTCTTCCGAAAAATGCAAGGTCCAAGTCGGAATGGACAGATACATTACTGTGTTGAAACGTGGTCGAAGCCCGAAATCTTCGGAAATCTCATCGGTTGCAAAAGTAGCGAGGGACGCAAATCCTGTTAGGGCGAATATTCAAAACCGTTTCGCAATATTGCAAAATGATGACGACGAGCCCGCGGCAATGAAAAAAACTTTTAAACCACCACCAATTTATTTAAGGGAGCAAAATTCTAATAAACTGGTAAATAGTTTAGTGTCACTATTGGGAAAAAAACTCCTTTTATGTGATCCCAATAAAACGAGGCAACATTAATGAAACTAAAGTTCAGGTCAACACTGAGGATGGATATCGCAAAGCGATTTCTGAATTTGAAAAGAAAGGTAAGAACTTTTACACTTACCAATTGAAAAGTGCGAAGGGCCTGATCGTGGTGATTAAAGGTATAGATTCATGTGTGGAGCCAGAGGAGGTTAAACTTGGCCTCGAGAATAGTGGCTTTAAAATAAAAAATGCAATGAATATTAAAAATAGAGACCGGGTACCCCAGCCAATGTTCCGCGTAGAACTAGTGCCTGGCGATTTAAAATTAAAAAAAAACGAATCCCACCCAATCTACGGCCTTAAATATTTATTGCATCGTAGAATTACTGTGGAGGAGCCACATAAAAGAACAGGGCCAATTCAGTGCCTGAACTGCCAAGAATTTGGGCACTCTAAAGGCTATTGCAAGCTACCGTCGGTTTGCGTCGTGTGTGGGGAGTTGCATGAAACTGCCACATGTAAGATACCGAAAAATGATGCGAAAAATAAAAAATGCAGTAATTGCGGTGGTAACCACACCGCCAACTACAGAGGGTGCCCTATTTACGACCACGTTAAACGGAACTTGAAAAAACCCACTGTACCCATATCAGGTCCGCCAGTGAACAACACCAATACCAATTATCCGCTTTTACCACAATCTACCATCAACCATGTGCATTTTAAAACTAACCCAGTAACGGTACCAGCTGGTCCATCAAATTACCAGTATTCATACGCTGAAGCTCTAAAATTCAGACAGGAGAAAGTACTGGAAGAGAAGTCCGAAAATAATAGTAGCGGGCTCAACTTTTCTCGTTTTGAAGCAGCGATTGGGTCCTTAATACAGACAATGACCAATTTTACAACCAACATAACTAACATGATGCAGGAGATGTTAAAAATGCAGTCTACCTTGTTGCAGGCAGTATTAAATAAAAAATGAGCTTAAGAATCTGTTTCTGGAACGCAAACGGCATCCGCCAACACAAAAACGAAATCCAATATTTCCTCAGCGACAGGCAGATTGATGTGATGCTATTATCGGAGACTCATTTAACATCCAGAGGATTTTTTAAAATTAATGGTTATAATTTTTATGACACCAAAGATCCGCGCGGTAGAGCTTGCGGCGGTTCGGCAATTTTGATCAAAACGCGCATAAAACACCACTTATTGAGCGACATCCGCGAAGAATATCTACAGGCAACGAATATCTGTATTGAGGATTCACACCAAAATTTTGTTATTTCATCTGTTTATTCTCCCCCACGGTTTTCCATAACGGAAGGTCAATATACTAGTTTTTATGAAACGTTGGGTCCGCGATTTTTGGCAGCTGGTGACTACAACGCTAAACATACTTTTTGGGGCTCACGTTTAATAACTCCAAAAGGACGGGTTTTATTCGAAACCATAAATAAAATGAAGCTAAATGTAATTGCCAGTGGTCAGCCAACATACTGGCCAACTGATCGCCAGAAAATTCCAGATGTCATAGACTTTGGTGTAACTAAAAATTTACCCAGCGATTGGATTGAAGTCGAAGCTTCGCTTGATTTATCTTCAGATCACTCACCCACTATTATCACGTTGCACAACCTGTTAAAAGTATCGCCAATTGATGATAACAGGATGACGGTTACACGGATAAATTGGCTGAAGTACAAAAAGTATATGAGTACTCATTGTACTGCCAATATGCCTTTACGAACCGCAAAAGATATTGAAGATTTCGTTGACAATTTTGAGGAAAATGTAAAACAGGCAACTCAACACGCTTCCTCTACTCTGCCTAAATCAAGATTCAATTACATTTACTCTGCCGACGTAGAACAACTATTGAATGAAAAAAGGAGGGCCAGGAGAGAATGGCAACAATGCAGGTCACCTCAGCTCAAGTCTAGACTCAGAGAATGCACCAAACGATTGAAAACCCTCTTAGATTTTAAAAAATCGGCTTCTCTTCAAAAATTCCTGGAAGAGCTGGATGCCACTCCTCAATCAAATTACTCCCTCTGGAGGGCAACAAAAGGGTTGAAAAGGCCTGTAATAACTAAGTTGCCACTGAGAAAGCAGAATGGAGACTGGGCAAGAACTGAAATGGAAAAAGGCACCCTATTTGTAGATCATTTGAAAAATGTTTTTACCCCACATATAAGTAATGAAGCTTCTGAACTGCCTACTCCTACTGTTGGACAAAACTTTCCCTTTAGATTCAATATGCGAGACATTGACAATGCTATCGGAAATCTAAACTATAGAAAAGCACCAGGTTTCGACAGAATAACTAACAAAATGCTCATGGAGCTGCCATTCATTGCAAAGAAAAGTATTCTTTTTATTTTTAATGCGGTTATACGTCTGGAGCATTTTCCAACCAAATGGAAACTAGCATTAATCATTATGATTCCTAAACCAGGTAAAGACAGCACCAAAGTTGAATCTTTTAGACCAATAAGCCTGCTCCCAACTATGTCTAAATTATTTGAAAAATTATTTATGAGTAAATTGCTACCTATGGTGAATGAGTTTCAATGCATACCAGATCATCAGTTTGGCTTTAGAAGGAAGCATAGTACTATAGAACAAACTCATAGACTTGTGAATGTCGTTAGAAAAACATTCGAGGAAAAGAAATATTGTTCTGCACTTTTCATAGACGTCTCACAAGCTTTCGACAAAGTAAGGCATGAAGGCTTAATACATAAAATAGAACAAAAATTACCATCAAACACACATAAACTTCTAAAATCATACATAACCGGCAGAAAATTTATGATAAAAGAAGGAAATTTTTTGAGCCCTCCACAACTTATACAAGCTGGAGTTCCCGAAGGCAGTATCCTGGGGCCTTTGTTGTACTTGATATACACTTCTGATATGCCTACGAGCAATGAAATCCATACATCTACATTTGCAGACGATACAGCCTTTCTAAGTGTTAACGATAACCCACATGTAGCTTCAAGAAAATTACAGGACCATATATCTCGATTAGAAAATTGGTTAAAGCAGTGGAGAATTAAAGTAAATGAACAGAAATGTGTACATATCACATTCACTTTGCGGCGGGAAACGTGTCCACCTGTTCAAATTAATCACCAATATATTCCGCAACACTCAGAAGTTAAATATCTCGGTATTCACCTTGATCGTCGTTTGACTTGGAAAACCCATATCGATGCAAAGCTGACACAAATGAAATTAAAGGCAATTCAACTGAACTGGCTTATGGGCAGAAATTCAACGCTAACCCTAGACTGCAAATTATTACTGTACAATTCAATTTTAAAACCAATATGGTGTTATGGTATACAATTATGGGCTACTGCCTCACGCACGAATATAGAAAAAATCCAAAGGCGACAGAATAAAATCCTACGTATAATTACAGCGGCCCCTTGGTACATTAAAAATTCCCGACTCCACGAAGATCTTAATGTTCCGATTGTAAACACCGTGTTTTCCAAATTAACCATAACTTATGTAGAAAAACTTGAAGTCCACCCGAATCCACTGGCTCGAAATATCAAAAATTTCTCAGGTCATACCAGGCTGAGAAGGAGGGATACTTTAGCCCTCTACCTGTCTCAACTCACATAAAAAAAAAAGAATCTGAAACTACTGTGGAACCGATGCTTTCGCCCTGGCGCTGGCTGGGGTGAATATTTTCTTGTTTTATTATTTAAGATTTGATTACTTGTTGTTAGTTCAATATACATTGAAGATTCAATAAATAAATAAATGGAAAAAAAAAAAAAAAAAAAATGTTCAGCTTCCGGCATGCTCTCATCCAGGATCCTCAGCACCTCCGCCGGTACCCCATCTGGGCCAGGGGCCTCATCCGTCCTAAGAGCCCCTGCGGCAACCCTCAGCTCACCCTCAGTAAAGGGCGATAGCACCCCATCGGTGTAAGGCACATGTTCGCCGCCCAGCGGAGGGTGCGTGGGAAACAGGCCTCCACAATCGCGTCGATCCGCGCGCCGTCCAACTGAACACCAGCACGGTTCGCGCCCAATTTACACGTCACGATCCTAAAACCGAGTTCCCATGAATCACGTTTCAGGTCGCTCCGAAGTTCCTCCCATTTAGCCCTCTTGTTGGCCATAATCGCGCGACGTAATGCCACTCGAGACCGCTTGTACTTCTGGGCCTCCAGCAGAGCCTCGCCGGCCTGCCTAGCCCTAGTGTAGACCTTCCTATTGCGGAGGCAGTCCCGCCTCAGCCCAGCAATCTCTGGCGTCCACCACTACACAGGTCGCCTCTCCGCTCGCCCCGACAAGCGGGACATCGATGCATCGCATCCGCGGACAATGCGCCGCATCATAGCTCCCGCCAGGGAGTCAGTGTCACCCCCACCGTCCAAAACCGTAGCACTGTCGAAACCGGCCAAGAACGCCCAGCGGTTCAACCTCGCGCGCCCGCCTCCGATACTACCCCAAACTCAATATACTGGTGATCACTCCCAGTATACTCCTCGAGCACCCTCCATCCTTCGATTATCCCAGACAGATTCTCGGATACCAAAGTGATGTCAGGAGTGGTGAACTCGCACCCCGCCTCCTGAAGGTTGTCGCGCCACCGGTATTCATAACCACCAGGCCCAAGCTGGCTGCCAGCCGAGCCAGAATCCTCGCTCCATCCGCTCGTATTGCTCGCTGATAACAATTACGTCCGCGCGCCTCTGCCGTCCTTGGGGACCGCTCTGCAGTCCCTCGTCTTGTGTCCTGTTTCCCCTCTCTATAGGAGTGAGCGGAACATATATATATATTAATATACATGAACGTAAGCTATCATAAATGAAAAGCATATGTCCGCTTCAACAAACAATTGCTTAGAAGCCACGCCACATTTAATATTTTACTTTTTAAAATTAGTTCATGACAACAGCATAGATTACAACTAGAAAGTCAAAAGTGTCATTTCCAAAATCGAAAAATCAGATGTTTCGTTTTAATTCGCCGTGATTGCATAGTACGTGCTAGTGAATAAAAATATGAAAGACCTGTGCTAAAAGAACCAACTTCATTGCTTTTTTTTATATTATGATTAAAAAATTTGGAAAAATTTAAGTTGTGCAAAAATAAAGAAATTTTTCAATTATAAGAAAATTGTATTAATAATTAGTGAAATCATAGACTAACCTTTAAATTGTTTAGTCTATGAAAAAAAATTAAATGAAAAATTAGTGGATAATGGAAAAATGTGCATTAAAAGCAAAAAAAATATTAAAACGAAAACCATCCTCATCGTGTATAGAAAAAAATTGTGTTAGTTTGTTCCAATAAAATAATTATTTTAAATTATATACTTGAGATTAAAAAACCAAAAGCATAATGCAAACCAATCTCCATTCACCGGAAATTTTAAGTGTACCCAGTGATTTTTATAAGAAGCCAAGTTGTCCAAGTTGTTCCACAACATCTGTTACTTTTACAGGTCACACACAGAAAAACAGGTTCCTGCTTGAAATAATGTTCCCTAAGATAGTATTACAAATTTTACTTAAATTGATCAGAATGTAATATCACAAATAGCTTTATAACACAATAAAGTTCGCGTCATTGTTTTGAAACTATTTGTGGATCAAAATTTACCGCCTTCACCATAGGGCTATTTGGCTTTCTATCCATATAAGCCAAGAAAATTTGATGAGTTGGAATTGAAAAAAGGTAATTAAATATCAGTCAATGTCGACAATTCAAAAGCTTGCTCTACTTTAATGTTACATTTAAGGGAAAAATTTTAAAGGATGTAAGTTAAATATATATTTGGAAAATCTAAATGCTTGTTTGACGCTGCTGCATCGTCATCTACAACACATTCAAATGCATAACATTACATTGCAGACTCAACAGGCACAACGTTTACAAATACCTAATGCTCCAAATCATTATAGACAAATGGCTAATATGAATACATCTTTTCTAACACCAGGTCATGTTCGGCATGTATTCTTATATTGAAATAAAAAAAGGTTTTGATGTTATTTATTTAAACTTTTTGTTTTTCAGAGTTATGGTTCAAAATAACAGCTGCAACTGTAAATAATCAACAATCAAAACAGTTACGGCTCGCATTGTATGAAAGGTCATAAAAGACGGACTTCAGTACCAGCAACTATCTTTGTAGATAAAGTCAAATTTAAACGCCAATAACTAAACAACTGGCACACATCATCGTGTATATTTAATTTTATGTACATATGTATGTACATATCGACCCCTGTGCGCGAAATTATCGTATGTTACACTTTTTTCGAAATCGACTTTTTTATGCAAAATGGTTCTAAATCTATTAATGCATCTGCAGATAAAGTATTATAGCGATAATTGTTATAGTTATGGAGATAACACTATGTACATTTTATCGTATGTGACAGTTACCGCTGTCAGGCAAATAAAAAAAAGACGAATAAAAACGCTCTCTTGTGAAATTTAGTTTTTGTAACATACGATAATTTCGCGCACAGGTGTCGATATGTTATTTTCTTAGCATTAATTTTAATTTTTATTTCTAATAAATTTATTTTCGAATAATTCTAAAAATTTTAAATATATAGAATAAAAATAATATATGAATCGCTATAGGGCTTCCTTAAGTTCTTAATAATAAAGATTAAGATTTAAATTGAAAAATTTTTTCTTAGTATTTTAATCGTAAAGAAATCTTCACGAAACACTTTGTTTACAGTAATCAGCATCTTTCTATGAATTTTAGTTTTGTATCTGGTAGTAGCCACCCTCAGCTATTTCCTTCGCGTGATATATTGTCATTGGCTTAACATATTGTCCACGACGATCTTATTAAAAATTGTTGATGTTTACCAAAGAAATATTTGTATAACAATGCAAATGTTGCGTTGAATTTTCAAATTTTAGCTTTTTTCAGGCAGTCTATTAAGTCTGTCCAATAGCACTTGATATCTTGGTTAAATCTATATTTAGCTGAAGCATTTTGCTTACAATATCTTTCTTCAATATAATACTCGTATAATTTGGTCAAATAATCTCCTGTAGCATTACGTGTCTCTTGTTGAGTTCTCTGTTTTTGTTTTATCGTTTTTCGGCTTATTGGAATTTAAGATTTGCTGAGCTTTTTCCAATATACGAGTACAATGACAATAGATTCTCCCATGCGTGTGTTTCACAATCTGAATCGTACTTAGGACCTAAAGAATAATAGTGAAAAGAAACATAGAAAATTACATTTTGTTTGTATATGAGTTTTGTATAATAGTTTTGTTAGAGTTTTTTAATATTCTATATAGTTCCTTTCAAAAAGCACAACAGATAGTAATCAAACGTAGCTTGTGGTGCGCAATTTTAACTTATGGAAATAAGCCTTTTGTATGCTTTTATGAACTTGCACATACTTTTATACAAACACTTGCACACTACTCACTTCACATTTTAAATAAACTTCATTCTCATTGGATCAGAACATGCTCCTGTTCAAATGCCACAAAATATTGCAGAGTGGATAAATTATGTCCTCACCCAATAAGAATTTAAAAATTTAATTTGTATTTAGTTAACACTTACCTGTGAGGGTTTTTCGGGAACAGATGCACGTTCTGTCCTTCTGGGCATCCTAAAACACGTCGTCGGCTCCTAAAACACAATACAAGATAATTAAAAGCAATTTGAATAAAATATGTACATATGTATGTACTTACATTTTTTGGTTTCCTTCGCTTGCGTTCACATTCCGTAATTTTTGTTTTCTTATAATTTTTCTTTTCTTTCACTCTTGGTAATATGTGGACATATTAATGTATTATATTATTACACAAATTACCAACGTTGCCCAGGATATTGTGACAAAAAGTTAATTTTTTTCTACTTTCCTTAAATTCATCTAAAAATTTTTTTCCAATAAATTTGATAGTTGCACAAAACACTGACGAGAGACAATTCGAAAATTTTGAGTTTTCGTTGATAAAATTTTTAATTAAAATTTACAAACATTGGCACAGTTTACAATGAATTTTCTATTTCCTTATTATTATTATATAAATTACATAAAATCGGAAAATTTTCTATACATTAGGTTGCTTAAAAATTTTAAAATGTAAAATTTTTAAAATCTTCCCTATTTTGCAAAAAAAAAAAATGCCCACTTAAATGCGAGCTACATTATTATAAATTTTTTTTAAAACCAGAACTCTATTTAAATTAAAATTCTTTTTTAAAATTTACGAAATGTAATGTTAAATCTAGTAGTGAAAATGTTAAATTGGGAACGGTGTTGATAAGTGAATGTGAATTTTTTTTATTTTAAGAATTAAAAAAATAAACTTTCATACATACATATTGAAATGCAAAAGGGCAAATTAATAAAAAAAGAAGTATTGTGATTGTTTATAAAAATAATTGCTTCACAATGAAAAAATTTTCTATGGCAACTAAATGTTTCTTTTATTCTTCAGACTAATTTGCTTTATTTAGTAAAAATAAACTATTTGCGGAATCTTCTACTTCCATAAAATCTAAGTAATATTTGAGTCCTTCATTTAAATATATGAAATACTTACAGCACAAAATGGTGTAAGCCTCTTTTGGAAAGATCTGATCACGCAAGAATGGCGTAAACAAATGCATCAAAATATTCGTTTTTGGTAGCTTTACAGTAAAGAAGACACTATTGTTGTTCAAAAAACGTATGGCATAGGTGACTTTTTTCGTCGTACAAATTTGAGACGCATATTTGTTTCTGGTAAAAATTGTGCAAAAATGTATTTTCAATTTCTTTAAATGCAATAAATACTTACTGCCTACTTCTTCAAAATTTATTTATATTTTTATTCATTTCATTTATTAAAGGATTAATAAATAAATTTCCATGAAAAATCAGTAATTTATTTCATAATTTAAAGCAAACTCACTTTATTGCACCGTAATAAAGACAATGAAATTTTTCAGACTGCTGCTAGCCATAACATAGCCCCACAATTCGTCTCATTTCCTTCTTTTGCAAAGCCAGATTTATAATTTTATTATTTTTCATGATGACTTCATGCATATATATGTACATTTAATTACAAATATTAGTCTCACTTCTATTTTTATTTTGACCTTTAATAAATTTTTTAATTATAAATATTTTTGAGCGATGGTCTTTTTATGAAAAGTTTTTAACAATTATTTATTTTCAATATTTCGCTACCAAATAGGTAGCATCGTCATATACAATATAATTAACAATTCAAATTATTTCCTATTATACTTTTTATTCTGTTACAATGTGCATTGTCCTTATTTTTATTCTCTATTATAATGTGACATGTTTTGTTAATTCCTTATATCAGATGAGAACAAATTTTTAAACTTGCTGTTAACAGAAGAGATTATAAAGGGTGTCCCAAAAAGAACGCAAGATTTAAATTTGGCGCCATTCGAAGTGTCATTGTTTGACATGTGAACAATTGTTCTTGTTTGCTAGTAGAAGGTACGAGGTTAGTAAAAATGGAGCGCTACACTAATGATCAACGCATTCTAATTGTGAAATTATTTTACCAAAATGGTGAAAGTTTTGCGGCTACAGTTCGCAAATTGCGACCAATTTGGGGTCACACTGTAAAGAGATTAATGGATAAATTTACCGAAACTGGGACTGTTAGTGATGTAAAGACAACAACGCGCCTTCGACCAGGTCGATCGACCGAAAATGTCGCAGCTGTACGTGATGATGTCGCTCAAACTCCATCCACCTCAATTCGACACCGAGCTCAGCAAATTGGTGTCTCCAAATCCACTATGCAGCATATTTGACGAAAGATTTGCATCTTCCTGCATACAAAGTTCAATTGACTCAGGAACTGAAGCCAGCTGACCATGGACAGCGAAGGGAGTTCGTTAATTGGGTATTGCAGAGACAACATGAAAATGCTGATTTTGCCGGTAAAATCATCTTCAGTGACGAGGCCCATTTCCATCTTGATGGCTTCGTCAATAGGCAGAATTGTCGTATTTTGGGTGAGGAAAATCCTCGAGTGATTCACGAGAACCAAATGCATCCTCAACGTGTCACTGTGCCAACCTTTTTTTTATGAAAATGAGGCAGGTCAAGCGCAAACAGTCAATGGTGTTCGGTATCGTGAAATGATAACCACTTTATTCGTGCCTAGAATTGAAGAAATGAATGTGGAGGGCATGTGGTTTCAACAAGACGGCGCCACATGTCATACAGCCAGAGAAACAAATCAATTGCTGCATCAGTCATTTAAATCTTGCGTTCTTGTTGGGACACCCGTTACATATAAACAATTTGTGAGTTATTAATATAAAATAAATTAATAAAAAAAATAATTCCCAGTTGCCATTGAATTTAAAATATCCCCTCATTATGTTAAATTGTCACGTAAGAAATTCTATTTTAGACAGCTTGGATGTTCCAGCGACTTCACGTTTTTTTCGGTACGCATTTACATTGTTTTGCATAAGCCAGAAACGAACATCTGAGACATTACAGTAGAGCAACGTTCGGCTACGAGGCCTAAAATCTTTCCTACTATGTATTTTAACAACAGTCTTTGATAGAATCAATTTAATTAAAATTGACTCAGTTCTTTGTTTTTTCTTTAAAAGTCTAATTATAAACATATATAAATAAAAATCGGATAATCATCTATATGGACAGAATAATTGTAGTTTATGTCTATATGCCGAATTAATTATTTTCTGGCAACAGTGTTTGTTAAAATCAGATCTTTTTATTGCGTTGTAAAAGAAACAACAATATTTCATTTCCATACAGAAATGCTCGAAAAGCAATGTCACTCTTTCGCATGAACATACACATAAATAAAACAAGCAAAGAAGAATGAGGAGGTGTGGCTTCTAAACAATTGTTTGTAAAAACTGGCACCTTGCTTTATGTTTATGAGTACTAAGAAAAAATGATAGAAAAAGAGATTACGCCATCCGCATGTTTTCCCGTTAGATAAAGTAGTTTAACCCAACCAAGGGTTGCATATTCTCTATATTTCCAAATCATTTAGGGCTGTGTTTGTAATGAAAACTTTTATTTGTATAATTAATAGTAATGATACGAAATGAAAATATTTTACATTTGGAAGATAAATATAAATGTTGTATGTGTAGTAGGGGCATAACTTATTCCCATTTTTTGCAAATATCAAAATGGCCCTAGCATAGTCGAATTTGAAAACTATTAAAAAACATGATATTTTTCGCGGTTTTCAAAAAAGGTCACCTACAAAACGCGGTAAATTATTAGGGGATTGCCCTATTCATTTTTAATCAAGATTTTTAATGGAAAATTTCTATTCAAAAAATATTATTATCTTATAGATTTTTGTTGAATATTGTATAATAACATGTTATTAATATACCGTGTTTGTGTTTAATACTTCAAAATAATGGGTTTTAAAAGATGTAGTTTAAGTGTTTTGAAAAATGCTAAAAAGTGGGTAAAGGCGTTGACCAAATTTAAAGATAGCATAACGATGGGGAGCAATATTCCAGATATTGTCGTTCTGCTACATCAATTAGGCAAAATGCCAACCCATAAAATTATAATTGGAAGATTTCATGCTTTATCTGCTTCGGAAAGATCAAAAAAGGGAGGTATAAAGTTATATCAAATGAACTTTGCGATCTGTGGAGTAAAATGAAAGTAGAAACAATTCAAATGAAATCAATAAATAGAAAAGTTGATAAACTGATTGGAACGTGAAAGAAAATTCGGTATCAGAGAATGAGAGCCAGTACTCTTCCGATGAATCCAATTACAAGCCACCGAAGAATTCAAAATTAAATAAATCACTGATAAATCCAGCAGTTGCATTAGTTACTAAAGCCAAGGTTAGTACCAAAAAATCAGCAAAAATTTGCAAGGAAATAGCAAGATCTGGAGTTCAAATTGCAACTCCATCACAGCCATTATAAAGCTGTAATCAAAACAGCCGAGCATAAAGAAGAAATGATTAAGGCATCCTTGAAAAATTAAAACTGGTGCTTGCATTTATCCGTATTCCGAAATATCGAGACCAACTTACCCCAATTTGTAAGTTCATATGTGGAGCATGGTAAGAGATATGGTTGTCCGATCACTGTTTTAACAAAGAATACTACACAGCTTTGGAACAATAATTAGCAGGATTTAAGAACGCGCATGAATGTTTTAAAAGACACTGGGTTAAAGAAGGTTCAGTAATTCCAAAGAAACAGCAAAGCAACATATGTGCAGAACGTACTATTAAACTGGTACAAGATATTTACCCATTATGGAAAACAACACGCACATTAAATTTGAAATTCATGCCCCTTAATAATTAAGAAACTTTTTAACTTTTTTTTCATTTATTAATAAAATATTTAAAATTTTTTTATTAAATTTTTTTCTTTAGGGATTTTAGAAAATCGCTTTTGTGAGTGAGGTTTTTATTTTCAAACGACCCAAAAAAATTGTTTTCGTAAATAACACAATATTCGCTATCGCGTAGTGCTAGGGCCAAAAATTGGTTATGCCCCTAATGTGTAGTGTATTGAATTTTAAAAAACTATGTATGCATGTAGGTATAATGAATTTTTAACCAAGCAGCAATATATTGAGCCCCTCATTTTTTTCACCAGACTTAAAATTGATAATGTAGTTACGAAACCCAGAAGTTTTTTTTGGGACATCTTTAGCTTATTGTATTTATTTTTCCAAAGAATTTTAATATTTTATTTTGGGCGCAATATCACTCCGAACAAATTTACAAAGAATTAAATATGGAAGTAAATAACTTGCTGCATTTTCATTATTGGACAAAATATTAGTATTTAAGTAAAGTGTACAGAGAGTAAGCCATTAATTACCAGACATTGAAATTTTTTATATACCTGTTTTGACGGGTAAAAAGTGGCAGTGTTTCTTTATGTACACTTTACTTCAATACCAATATTTTGTTTATTGCTCCATTTGCGTTAGCGAAAATACGCCCAAAATTAAATATTAAAATTCTTTGGAAATGGAAATAATTATGATCGGTAAGATATTAAAATTAATGCAAATAACAATAATAAAATTCTTTGCAAATGAAAATAATTACAAAATTAAAATTCTTAGGAAGTTAAGATAAAGTATGGCAAAAAGTAAATTAAGGGAATAATGGGAGACACTATAACATTACGATTCATACGAAACTCTATCCTTTTATCTAAAGATAATATTAATAATATTGTTAATTAAGTATGTATATTCCAATAGCCTAACTAAATAATATGCATACTTATATCTAGACACATACATACATATTCTGATAACGAAAATAAATAATATAGAGAAACAAAGATGCATTTTGTTTAAACCTAAACCGATAAGATAAGAATACACAATACAATGTGAACCAGATGTGGGTATTTTCTAATTCCTTATAGAAAATATGAGTTAGTCTTGAGATACATTTAATAAAATTAACTCCAATAAACTGTTGAAAATATTACCTAGTAACAAACCTACTTGTGTTTCTATATATATGCTTTCTAGGCAACATTTAATTTTGTTTCTAAATGTTTTTTTCTTTACTCTGATTTTTATGTAACTTCTTAATAAAACTTTTAACTGAAAAGACGTTATATTATTTTGTATATATATGTATATAAAATAAAATATTAAACCAAAAGGTTATGGTGCCCAGATTTACGTAGCTGTTAATAGTTAAAATTAAAAAGGCTGAAGTGAGTTCGTTGTATCAAATTGAATAATCAAGTGATACAAACTACGACTGCTGGAGCATACAGATGAAAAATGTTTTGGTTCATTCAGAGCTGTGGGGCGTTATTAACGGAGCTTTAAAGAAGCAACATAATGAAGCAATTTGGAATTGGCTACAATTGTTTTAAGTGTTAAACCATCCCAATAGAATTACATAAAAAATTTTGCGACAGCCAAAGAAGCATGGAATTGTTTGGTCGAGGTATATAAGCCTAAAGCTCGTAAAGTTACACTCTACAAGAAGTTGTTGTCATTAAAAATGAATGCTGGTATGAGTATGTCCGAATATTTGAATTTATTTACAGATTTCGTAGAAAAATTATCTGAAGTTAAAATAGATATCAAAGATGAGCTGATGGTAATAATATTATTATCTAGTCTGCCAAAGACGTATGAAAATTTTGTCATCGATATGGAAACCAGGGATGAACTTCCGGATCTTAAAATTTTAAAAGTAAAACTATTAGAAGAAGGTGAGCGTATACATGAAGAAATTAAAACTACAGAAGAAAGAGCGGAACAATTGGTTTTTTATGCACATGATAATAACAAGAAAAACAATAAGCCTGACAATAAAATTTTAAAGAACAGAAATCAAGATAGTGGTGCAACTTCCCACATGTGTTGCCAAAAAGGTATGTTCACTAAATTTGTTCTACATAATGAAAATATACAGTTGGCAGGGGAAAATTATATATCAGATGAAGGGATAGGAGAGGTTAAATTGAAATTTGGCAGATGTGAAATCGTTTTAAATAATGTTCTTTCTGTACCAATGATGAAAGGTAATTTCATGTCAATTGACAGAATAACACAGAAAGGATTCTCTGTGCAATTTAATCGAAATTCTGCCAGAATTTTATCTAAAGGTGAAACAATTTTTATATTTGAAAAGAAAAGCAAATCGTATGTTAAAGAATATGAAATTGAGAACAAATGTTTTTCTGCTGTATTTTGGCATAATAGATATGGGCATTTAAATTTTAAAAGTTTGTCCGATGCTAAAAAAAATGGTTCGTGGTATGGAAAATGTCAATTTTACAAAAGATAATTGTGTGACTTGTATGAAAGCAAAAGTGTGTACCCAACCATATCCGAAAGCGACAGAAAACAGAGCTGAAAATATTCTAGATTTAATACATACATACTTATGTGGCCCTTTTGAAAATCAGTAAATTTCTGGTTCAAAGTATTTTCTAACATTAATTGACGATTATTCCAGAAGAGTATTTGTATACTTTTTGGCAACAAAAGATCAAGCTTTTAATAATTTTTTTTTCATTTCAAAATTTAGTAGAACGACATACAGGCCGAAAAATTAGGAAAATTCGAAGTGATAATGGCGGTGAATTTATAAATAATCAATTTAGTAAATTTTTGGAAGAAAATGGCATTGAACGGCAACTTACAGTTCCATATTGTCCATCTCAAAATGGTGTAGCTGAACGTTTTAATAGAACGTTAATTGAAATGGCTAGAAGTATGCTGATACATTGCAATATGCCTGAGATTTTATGGGCTGAGGCAATCGCTACTACCGTATATATACGTAATCGATCACCTACAAGAGCTTTAGATGATGTAACACCTATAGAATTTTGGACTGGTAAGCAACCATCCGTTAAACATTTGCGAATTTTTGGAAGTGTAGTTGTAGTACTTGAAAAAATACACCGTAGTAAGTTTAAGGCGAAGGGCAAAGAATATCGTATGATTGGATATTCTTTAACATCAAAAGCATACAGACTTTATGATCCAATTACACGACAAGTTGTTGAAAAACGTGATGTTTTATTTAATGAAGATAAAAATACAAAATTTGATGCCCATATTAATATGTCGTTATCATATCGTGTATCAGATTATGGAAGAGAAATTGATGATTTATCAAATTATAAAGGAGAACCTGAGAAGCAAAGCTCTGAAAATATGATTTCAGATAATCTTGATGTTACTCCGAAGAAACTAAAGGTGATGAAAGATACAAAAGTGCTGAAGAAGGAGATGAGCCAGCAAGACCTGATGATGTAATTATTGGAAAAGGTAGACCAAAAATTTTGCGCACTGGTAAACCAGGTCGACCAAAGATAATATACAATATTTTGGGTTCTATGGTGAACAATAAAATATCAATACCACAAACTGTGGCAGAAGCAATGAATAGTCCTGAATCAAAGCAGTGCTTCGATGCTAAAAAGAATATAAATCTTTAAAAGATAACAAAACTTGGAGTCTAACGATTTTACCCGATGGTCAAAAAGTGGTTGGATGTAAATGGGTTTATACGATAAAACGAAAATCTGATGATAGTATTGAACGTTTTAAGGCCCGTTTTGTAGCAAAGTAGTGTTTGTTAGTTCGACCGGTATACACGTATCTTCTTTTGGTCCGCTGTTCGGTCTTCAATTAAATTAAAACAGAACAGAAATAAATTAAAAAAGAAAAATACAAGTGGAAAAAAGAAAAAATTTTAAAATAAAAAAAAAACAATCAACTTTGTGACAAACAACGAAACAAAATAAACTTCAAAGAAAGAAAAAATTTTTTTGCTCAACTTACATTGACAAATAAAAAAAACAATAAACTGCAATAAAACAAATATAATACAAAAAACAACAATAAATTAGACGGTGGAATCTGAGAAGAAAAAAAAAAAAAAAAAAAAAAAACCGCTATACCAGTGACGGGCGAGAAAAACAAAAATCAGTGCTGACACTACCAACCAGTGCTGTCACTTCGGGTCACGGTGACCGGATGAGGTCTTTCATGGCCTTTTCGTGGCATTGTGCTAATTCCCTCTACCATACCCGACTAAATCTTTTGCATTGTTGGTGCCATTGTGTTGGTTACTGCTAGACTGTTTGGTGATGAAGGAGTAAAACTGATCACCGGCAGTCGTTCAAGCAGCGATTAGCTCAGTGGCAACTACAATACAAAAGATAGACATTTTATTTAGGTTTTCTCGCGTTAATCATGACAGGCCGATTTAGAATTGACTTCTGCAACATACGTGGTCTAAGGGCAAATTTCTTTTCTGTCTATGCTCACGTTTGTCTCCATCGGCCGGATGTTTTCGCCTTAAGTGAAACCCAGGTGTCTGAGGATGCTGACCCACAGGATTTTCACATACCTGGGTATCACCTCCTATCTCTTTTCTATCTACACAGGGGCCTTGCAATTTATATACGCAATGAAGTTGTGTACCAGTGCCAGCAATCTTTAGACACGCATGATCCCGAATTTAGCTGTCTTTGGGTTAAATTCAAAATCAGGGCACATCTTCTACATTTCGGGTTTCTTTACAGAAGCCCAAACACGGAAAGGGAGAAGACTATACAGAACTTCGATGCCCTTTCCGACAATATATCGGGGATCCTCGAAAATTACCCGAACAGTGAAATCGTTATTGCTGGTGATTTCAATGTCCATAATTTATCGTGGCTCCGCCATTCGAGCAATACAACTCCAGAAGGCCAATATGCTGAGCTATTCGCAGCGCACAATCACCTTGCGCAATTAGTGAATGAACCAACACATATTTCATGTGTTGACGGGCACCAACACAACACCCTCGACCTTTTTCTCACTTCACACCCTGAAAAGTATGAAATGAACATTAGCGCACCTCTCGGTAATTCGGATCATTGCACCATTTCTGCCTCCTTTTCGTTTGCGGAACTTCGAGGCGTTTCACCGCCAGCTATGAAACGTTTGAAATATATTTACGAAAAGGCACGTTGGGCTGAGCTCAACGATTTCTTTCGGCATTTCAATTGGAGGCTCTGCTTCCTCGACAATGATGTCAATGCCATGGCTAAAATGGTCCAAAATATAATAATGCTTGGTATGAAAACGTTCATACCATCGAAGCAAATTTCGATTAGGCCTAGACCAAAGTCTTAATTTAATCAGACGTGCAGACTTGCAGTCAGATCCAGAGAGGAAGCATTTAGTGTCTGGCGGAATAATAAAAACGCAGATACTGATATGATGCGCAAAAGGGCGAGAACTTCGTGTGCCAAAGTGCTAAGACGTGCAAAAGCTTTGTACGAGCAGAGTCTTCGCGCTAAAGTTCTTACTGCCCCACGGGGAAGTAAAAGCTTTTGGTCATTCGTTAAAAGAGTTAAGGGAAATGCTAGTTCTTCTATTCCGTCTCTTTTAAAGGCTGATCAAATATTCACTGACCCGGTTGAAAAAGCTAACCTCCTAGCTGAAATGTTTGCAGGTAATTCTCAACTGCCGGAAAGCAATCAACCACTGCCCGCATCCGAGCGTGTATCCGTAACTATGCCAAAGATATACTTTCGGGGTCGTGCAGTTAAAAGGGTTTTATCGGACCTTAACATAAATAAGTCTCCTGGCCCGGATGGAATTCCGGCACTGGTCTTGAAGCAGTGCTCTTCGACGTTATCGCGTCCTCTGGCAATCCTTTTCAGCACCCTCTATCATGCAGGTGAATTTCCGTCGTGCTGGAAAGTTGCAAATTTTACGCCGATCCCCAAGAAGGGAGAGGCAAGCAACCCTGAAAATTATCGCCCAATCGCAATATGCTCTACCATTTCTAAAGTAATGGATAGAATGCTAAATTTCCATTTTATGAAATATCTGGAGTCCAATAGCTTACTTAGCGACCGACAATATGGCTTCCGTGGAGGACGTTCCACGGGTGATTTATTAGCCTTCCTCTCGGAAAAATGGTGTCGATCCATCCACCATTTTGGCGAAAGTAAGGTAGTGGCTCTAGATATTTCAAAAGCATTCGACAGAGGGTGGCATGGAGCACTCTTGTCCAAACTTATTGCTTTTGGTGTCGGTGATATCTTCTCTCGATTTATATCGAGCTTTCTCAGGGATCGCGCTATAAGAGTTGTTATAGACGGGATCTCATCAAACGAGTTCAAGATCAATTCAGGGGTACCACAAGGCTCCATTCTTTCTCCTACCCTATTTCTTATTTTTCTTAATGACCTCCTATGTCATACTTCAAACCCTATCCACTCTTTCGCAGATGACAGCAGTATCTGCCATTCATATTCATTCGATCGTAGGCCGACATCAACTATGATCGCGGCGACGCGGCAGAATATGAATGATTCGCTAACAGGTGACCTCACGAGAATATTGGAATGGGGTCACGCGAACAGGGTCGATTTCAACTCCCAAAAGACCCAATGCTGCATGCTAACACACCGCCGTATGCATGATCACGCTGCCTCATCTGTAAAAATGGGTGGCATAAACATTGAGGAATCAGAAGCTCTTGATGTTCTTGGCATGAAAATTCAGTGTGATGTCCGATAGACTGAGCACATTTTTCAGGTCTCAAAGGAAGCATTCAAGTGCCTAGGCTTTTTAAGGCGGTGTAAGACATACTTCACCCCATCTGATCTCCTCACTATTTATACCGCCTACATCCGACCGAAAATGGAATACAACTTTCATGTGTGGGCCGGTGCTTCAAAGACTATTTTGAAGTTACTCGACCGTGTACAAGAAAGGGCGAAGAAACTCATAGGAGACAGTAGGGTAGCCAACTCTATTGACTCTCTTGAGCATCGTCGCAACGTGGGGTGCGTTTCGTTGTTCTATCGTTACTATAATGGGAGGTGTTCTAATGAAATCAGGGAACTTGTTCCCGAAACCCGGTTATTCGCGCGCACGACGCGATCATCATTAAGAGCGCATCCGTTTGTGGTCGATTTGACGGCGACTCGCACTACGCATTACAGGGAAAATTCGTTTTTTGGCCGAACGGCACGTATGTGGAATAGACTACCCGCAGAGGTGTTTCCTGTCACTTTTAGCATGGGAAAATTTAAATCAAATGTCAATAAACACTACTCCCTCTATCCTCCTCCCCATAACCTATTTTCCTAGTTCCAGCACAATGCATCGCATGTGTAGGGGTCATCCCCTGAGTGCCGGTCCAAGTAAAAAAAAAAAAAAAAAAAAAAAAAGGATGCAGCCAACAATACGGTATAAACTATAAGAAACTTTTTCTCCAGTTTGCCGTTTTGCCTCCATTCGGATGTTACTTGCTATTGCAGTGGAAAAGAAGATGTACCTACATCAAATGCATGTATGTAGTGCATATCTCAACAGTGAGCTAAATGATGATGTGCACATGAAGCATCCCGAAAGTTTTGTTGACAAAACCAAACCGAATCATGTTCTAAAAATTAATAAGGCTATATATGGTTTGAAACAATCGGGAAGGGAATGGAATGAAAAGTTTGATTCAATTTTAAAAAATATTGGTTTCAAACAATCTGAGCATGAACATTGTCTATATATGATGTTAAAAAGAGGCAAATTATGTTTAATTGTTATTTATGTAGATGATATCATTATAGGATGCCAATCGAAAGAAGAAATGTTATGTATCAAACGAATAATATCAGATGAGTTTGAATGTGTGGATTCAGATCAATTAAAATTTATTTTGGGTATGAGAATTACTCGTGATGGTGAGTGAGGAGCAATTACTATTGATCAAACGCAGTACATTGAACAATTATTGAATAACTATGGTATGCAGGAATGCCGACCTGCATCGACTCCATTAGATGCTGGTTGTAAACTTAATTGTATCGTCGTGAAATGTAGAGTAGATCCTAAATATTATCAATCAATGATTGTATCTTTAATGTTTCTTGCATTAGGAACCACACCTGATATTCTATACTCTGTATCAAAATTGGCGCAGTACAATGTTAATACACATGGTGAACATCTTACAAGTATTAAGCATATAATACGCTATTTAGCTAGTACTAAAAATATGAAATTAGAATATTATTCAACTGGTGTACCGTTACATGGGTATGTGGATGCTGATTGGGCAGGCGATGCTTTAGATCGCAAATCACATACTGGTTTCGTTTTTAAATTAGCTGGATGTATTTGCTCTTCGGAATCGAAGAAGCAAAATTCAGTTGCCTTGAGTAGTACCGAGGCCGAATATATGGCCTTGTGCTCTGCAGCAAAAGAGGCATTCTATCTGAAAGGACTTTTAATGGAAATTGGTTATATTAAAAAAGAAAATTCAATTGAATTCTATGGTGATAATTTAAGCGCACAGCAAGTTGCTAAAAATCCGCTTTACCATGCTAGATCAAAACATATCGATATCAAATATCATTTTGTTCGAGAAGTAGTTAAAAATGAGGATATATTTTTGAAATATGTCTCAACAGATAATATGACAGCTGATATTTTAACAAAGTGTTTGTTGAAAGGAAAACATTCTAAATTTGTAAAAATGTTAGGATTGAAACCATAATTTCTTGTAAATTCTTATTTTTGTAAAGAACACAAATTCGGTTTGTGGAAGAGTGTTGAAAATATTACCTAGTAACAAACCTACTTGTGTTTCTATATATATGCTTTCTAAGCAACATTTGATTTTTGTTTCTAAATGTTTTTTTCTTTATTCTGATTTTTATGTAACTTCTTAATAAAATTTTTAACTGAAAAGACGTTATATTATTTTGTACATTTATATAAAATAAAATATTAAACCAAAAAAAAACAAATTATTATCCTAATTTTGCCCGGAAAAGTTTATATGCTGTGTGAGATTTGGCAACCCTGCAGTCGAAATCACTTTGACAGTTCTTCAAAAATTAATTATTGGATTTTGTTATTTCTCAAGAATTTTTAAGTTAAATTTATGACATATAGTGTAAAAAAATAATTATTATTATAAAAACCGTATGTGAAGTGTGCTTAAAGGCTTTAAATGCAAAAAAAATTGCTTAAAAATTTGAAGCAAATTGATGAAAAAAAAATCAAGTAAGAAATTGTGCTAAAAACTTATTTTGTCAGTGTTTTTAATAAATCATATTTTAGCTGTGTCCTTTTACACTTATCCAAAAATCAATGAAGAACAAAGAAACCATTGGATACAATATGGAATCGGCCGGACACCATTAAGATACAAACAAATATTCTTCAAACAGAACAAAATAAATTTAAACTCAAAGTAGTTAACCAAATTATACACATTAATTAAAAAAGGGATAAAAAATTTTATATTCAATGTATAATTTAAATTGATTATATTATACTATTTTACGTTTAATTTGATTTATATGTTATTCTTAAAAAAAATTTAATAAATTATAAAATAAAAACATAATTGTAATTTTTATAGATTCTGATGATGAAATATATAGATGGAGCAAAAATTTAAATGTGTTTTTATTTAAAACTAGCTGAAGCCACCACGCATTGCTGTAGCTGTTATAATAGTTTTATTTTAAAAACATTTATATGCCTCATGTGCCCTCGGTTAGTTACTTGCGGAGACGCGGAAGTTTCCCCCTACCACAAACAACAAAAATTTACTATCAAGTGATTCAGACCAAAATGAGAAACTTTAGCTTTAACCGTACTCAAGATATACAGAAATCAATACTTAGTTTGTACCCGCCCACTTGTCCAATCCCTCTCTTTTTTGTCTATAAGGCAAATATATATATATACATACTTACATATAAACATGTATTTTTTAGATATAGAAATGAATCAAAAGAAGCAAAACAAAACTATAAAATTTAAAATAAAAAAAATTTTCTCATGAAATTATTTAAGGAAAAAGATAAGAAATTGCCCCACTGTTATGTTTATACAACTTTGAAATGTCAGGTGGTTTCGTGACGTCACTTGACCAGCATGCGCAGTTTTTTGTTCGGGATGGCGTAAACTCTCTTTCTATCATTCTTGAGTACTAAGGATGTATTTCTTTTATCAGATCGTATACATATATGGTAAAATTTCTTTATATGTATTGCTAAAAATTATCGTTACACTACTTGCATTATTTTATTATATATTATTGTATTATTATATATTATTTTATTATATATTTGTTGTTCTCAAAAATATGAACATTATTTTTAAGTGTAGTTCGAGTAACTGCACATACTTTGCAAGTTTATATGTACTACTTAACGTCCTTTTACATTGTAATACTGAGTAATACGACATGTCAAAAGCTTTAATCAAATGGGAAAGTATAATAGTGTAAAAACAATATGTTATGAAGCTGACCAAAATACAGATGGGAATTTGATGGCTGTCACTATATTTCAAAAATTTTCAAAAAGCTTATACTTTTAATTTTATCTGGGATGTGTTTTGTTTTAAGCAACCAAAGAAAATAACAAAACAACAAAAAAGTCATTCGCTTCTAAACCGGTTTTGTTTTTACTACTTATACAGAGTGGCGCAGAATGAGCTATATGGTTTGGTTCTTTATAACTTTTTTAATTATTATTTTTTCTTTGTTTTTTTTTCTGTATTTTCTGAAGAAGACATGGGGAATGAATAATGGATCATTACACGATCAAACACAGCACATACTGCAGGTGCCTCAATGGCTTTGTTAATTCGGCGAACGCATTATTTCGCGCACAAGCGGATTTAACTGGCCTCCACGTTCACCAGATTTAACAGCTCCTGACAGTTTTCTTTGGGGATATTTGAAAGAAAGAGTGCACGTTAACAAACCAAGAACCATACTCCGACTAAAAACCAACATTCGAAATGAAATCATGGCTATTACACCCGAAATTTTGCGAAAAGTTACATAACGTACATAACGTACGAAAATGGACATAACGTACAGGATATAATTTTTCAAAGCTAATTGAAAAAAATCTTCAATAATATATTGTATTTAAAAAAAAAATTTTAATAATCGCATAAATAAAAAAGTTATAAACCATTTAAACCATATAGCTCATTCTGCGCCACCCTGTATTTTTCATTTTATATCAAGTGTGATAGTGTGAAAGCAAAATGTAATATTACTTTAAATTTTTTGGCACAAAGTATTATACATATATGTGCGACTATTTTTTATAAAATAATGCACACAATGACAAATATTGAAGCTGAAGATTGATCGTGTATCATTCGTTTAAGACTTGTACTAAATGTGAAAGGGTCTTTAACAACAAATTCATTTATGCAGAGGTTTAATATAGACCAGCTAAACCGTATAAAAAACATAGATAAATACGAGTAATTGCAATAATTAAAAAAAATTTCTAAAACAAATAAATTAAACCATAAAAATATTCTGTAAAATAAGTTCTACCAGTTAATTGGGAATAAAATCAGAATTTATGAATGGATTTTAATGAAATAAGGCTCATTTTATTTGTAACATATGCGAGTACCAAAATTAATATTAACCTCTCAGATTTTGTTTATTTTATATTTTTAATAAATTTTTTAAAAGAAATTTTTATAAATTTTCATGAAAAAACGGCTGTTTTCTCAAAACATTCTGAATATCTCCAAAACTATAAGGATTTGCAAAAAATTAATAATAACAAAATTTAAAGGTTATTTTATTCTCGATCTTTCCGTACTTTTCTTAGTTCTATCGAAGAGCAATTTCTTGAGTTATTACAAATTACGTGGTGGAACCTCCGCTTTCTCTATATAAGCATAAATCGCGAGAACCAGAGTCAATCCAAAAGAAGTAATTTATAAGCTTTGAAGCAGAGCACCATATGTATTCAAATTGACTAAGCAGGCTCAGGACACAAAATTGTTATTGACCTGTGTTATAAATAATAAAATGATCAAAAATTTAAATAATGGTGGCAATGGCTTAAGTAGTCTCCACATTGACTACAAGACCATGAAAGTCCTGTGTTCGACCGCTGATTCAGACTAAATCATAAAAACATCTCTCATTTTTTCTGATGGACATTATTGTGTCTTTGTATCAGTTGTTGTTGGAGACTTCATTGGCGAAGGCATAGTCACTGGTCACTGAACAGCACCGGCTTCAGCTGATAGCTGCTTCGGCGGTATTGTGTAGCACCGGCGACGTAAAAGAATTACTAAAAATGTCTACTAAAACGAAACTTCAGCATGTGTCCTTGACGTAAGAGGCGCTTCATCACTGCTATAAACGAAGAACGTGGTAAATCAGAGTTGTAAGATAGTGAAGCTTCAACTCCTGTCATTTCTTTAACTATCACTTTCTTCTAGTTCCAGCACAATGTATCGCATGTGTAGGGATCGCCTCCTGAGTGCTAGTCCAAGATATAAAAATATAAATAAAATTATTAACAAATGCCCAAAATCTTTGGAAAATGATTAGATTTTTTCATGATTTTGGTTAACTGAACTGAATATGGATAATTTGTGTTGATTAATCTTCAAGGCGATATCTTCAAGGCGATAACACCAAAAAGATTAATTGTTACAACTCAAGCACTTGGAACTTGTTTGCTCGGAACTTAAAAGATGAAATTTGTCAGACAAGATTTTTGCTATATGCCTTTCTACTTTTAAGAAACAAAAAGTCACAAGTTTTTTTATACAGGGTGGGGCAAAAGTCCCGCCAGCGAAAAGTCACGCCTGCGTGTAAAATTTTAATAACTTTTTTGTTTATTAAATTTTTTATTTTTTTTTAATATAATATTAGCTTTGTATGATCTAAATTTTAAATATGAAAAATAAGATCAAAGTGATGACCACCATTTTCATCGATGCATAATTGAGCTTTTAAACAGGCGTTTCGCAAAGTTTCAGGCTCTATTGCCCTGATCTTAACTTCAATGTTGTGCTTTAGCTGCTCTAGAGTTTGGGGCTTGTTAACATACACTCTTTCTCTGAGATAACCCTATAGAAAATAATCAGGGGCAGTTAATTCTGGCCAATTGAATTCTGAATTACTTGTGATAATTCGGTCTAAAGTAAAATTCTACCACTTTGGTTCGTTGCTCGACCGTTAAATTTTGCATGGTGGTGTAACACGGTTCGAAGATAAAATCTAAAACAAACAATAAAAAAGAATAATAAACAAAAAAGTGATTAAATTTGTACACGCAGGCTTGACTTTTGGCCCACCCTGTATACTATCTTAATGCTATGTCATTATATTTATTCTATAAATATTATTGCCTAATTAATGCTCTTGTTGCACTTCATTGCAGTACAAAATTGTTTAAGTGGTTTAGTAAATTTGCAGACGTATTACACTGTTTCAACAAAAATTTAACCAAATAAATTATGTTAATCACATTAAAGTAAAAAAAGGAACGCACAATGATCTCTATTTAAATCAGACTTTTATGGTAATCAGCGTCTCCTCAGGCATCGCTCAACAACGGTATATCAATCTGGCTGCAATTTCTCATTGCCGTCATTCTGTGCAAGATTAGACTTCCTGTTAGTAACACCATGTTTTTGTTAGTATTGTTGATGTGTTCAATCATCGTGATATATGGATCATTCAATTCTGAAATGTTGCCAATGCTTGTGTAGGATGAGCTTGGTTTTGTGAATATTCATTGTTTCCCAGACATATACATGAAGTTATGCTTGACACTGTAGTTATGATTGATGGTAAGTAAGCCATAACTCGGCAGGTTGATCGGTATGATTGCTTGAATATTTTGCTATTTTAACACTGCTTGTGTCTATCATTAGCGTGGTGTTGTGCATGGTAGTGGGAGTTGGATGTAAGTATTAAGGTTGAAACTTCTCGTGTTCAATAAGTGGGACGGTTACATTAAATACTACATGTTCCTGAGATAGTCCGCCTTTAAAATTCAAGTGAGTCATCTTACAGTACTGGCAACTCCAATGATTGAAGTAAATGTTTTTTAATATTTTGTATTTCAGTTTCTAGTTGAATTGCAATGCAACAGCAATGCATTAATTCTTCCATGATTTTTTTTTTTTTTTTTTTTGTCTTGGACCGGCACTCAGGGGATGACCCCTACACATGCGATGCATTGTGCTGGAACTAGGAAATTAGGTTATGGGAAGGAGGATAGAGGGAGTAGTGTTTATTGACATTTGATTTAAATCTTCCCAAGCTAAAAGTGACAGGAAACACCTCTGCGGGTAGTCTATTCCACATTCGTGCCGTTCGGCCAAAAAACGAATTTTCCCTGTAATGCGTAATGCGTAGTGCGAGTCGCCGTCAAATCGACCACAAATGGATGCGCTCTTAATGATGATCGCGTTGTGCGCGCGAATACCCGAATTTCGGGAACAAGTTCCCTGATTTCATTAGAACACCTCCCATTATAGTAACGATAGAACAACGAAACGCACCCCACGTTGCGACGATGCTCAAGAGAGTCAATAGAGTTGGCTACCCTACTGTCTCCTATGAGTTTCTTCGCCCTTTCTTGTACACGGTCGAGTAACTTCAAAATAGTCTTTGAAGCACCGGCCCACACATGAGAGTTGTATTCCATTTTCGGTCGGATGTAGGCGGTATAAATAGTGAGGAGATCAGATGGGGTGAAGTATGTCTTACACCGCCTTAAAAAGCCTAGGCACTTGAATGCTTCCTTTGAGACCTGAAAAATGTGCTCAGTCCATCGGACATCACACTGAATTTTCATGCCAAGAACATCAAGAGCTTCTGATTCCTCAATGTTTATGCCACCCATTTTTACAGATGAGGCAGCGTGATCGTGCATACGGCGGTGTGTTAGCATGCAGCATTGGGTCTTTTGGGAATTGAAATCGACCCTGTTCGCGTGACCTCATTCCAATATTCTCGTGAGGTCACCTGTTAGCGAATCATTCATATTCTGCAGCGTCGCCGCGATCATAGTTGATGTCGGCCTACGATCAAATGAATATGAATGGCAGATACTGCTGTCATATGCGAAAGAGTGTATATTGTTTGAGGTATGATATAGGAGGTCATTAAGAAAAAAAAAAAATTGGGTAGGAGAAAGAGTGGAGCCTTGTGGTACCCCTGAATTGATCTTGAACTCGTTAGATGAGATCCCGTCTATAACAACTCTTATAGCGCGATCCCTGAGAAAGCTCGATATAAATCGAGAGAAGATATCGCCGACACCAAAAGCAATAAGTTTGGACAAGAGTGCTCCATGCCACACTCTGTCAAATGCTTTTGAAATATCTAGAGCCACTACCTTACTTTCGCCAAAATGGTGGATGGATCGACACCATTTTTCCGAGAGGAAGGCTAATAAATCACCCGTGGAACGTCCTCCACGGAAGCCATATTGCCGGTCGTTAAGTAAGCTATTGGACTCCAGATATTTCATAAGATGGAAATTTAGCATACTCTCCATTACTTGAGAAATGGTAGAGCATATTGCGATTGGGCGATAATTTTCAGGGTTGCTTGCCTCTCCCTTCTTGGGGATCGGCGTAACATTTGCAACTTTCCAGCACGACGGAAATTCGCCTGCATGATATAGGGTGCTGAAAAGGATTGCCAGAGGACGCGATAACGTCGAAGAGCACTGCTTCAAGACCAGTGACGGAATTCCATCCGGGCCAGGAGACTTATTTATGTTAAGGTCCGATAAAACCCTTTTTACTGCACGAGCCCGAAAGTATATCTTTGGCATAGTTACGGATACACGCTCAGATGCGGGCAGTGGTTGATTGCTTTCCGGCAGGTGAGAATTACCTGCAAACATTTCAGCAAGGAGGTTAGCCTTTTCAACCGGGTCAGTGAATATTTGGTCAGCCTTTAAAAGAGACGGAATAGAAGAACTAGCATTTCCCTTAACTCTTTTAACGAATGACCAAAAGCTTTTACTTCCCCGTGGGGCAGTAAGAACTTTAGCGCGAAGACTCTGCTCGTACAAAGCTTTTGCACGTCTTAGCACTTTGGCACACGAAGATCTCGCCCTTTTGCGCATCATATCAGTATCTGCGTTTTTATCATTCCGCCAGACACTAAATGCTTCCTCTCTGGATCTGACTGCAAGTCTGCACGTCTGATTAAACCAAGACTTTGGTCTAGGCCTAATCGAAATTTGCTTCGATAGTATGAACGTTTTCATACCAACCATTATTATATTTTGGACCATTTTAGCCATGGCATTGACATCATTGTCGAGGAAGCAGAGCCAATTGAAATGCCGAAAGAATTCGTTGAGCTCTGCCTTTTCGTAAATATATTTCGAACGTTTCGTAGCTGGCGGTGAAACGCCTCGAAGTTCCGCAAACGAAAAGGAGGCAGAAATGGTGCAATGATCCGAATTACCGAGAGGTGCGCTAATGTTCATTTCATACTTTTCAGGGTGTGAAGTGAGAAATAGGTCGAGGGTGTTGTGTTGGTTCATTCACTAATTGCGCAAGGTGATTGCGAATAACTCAGCATATTGGCTTTCTGGAGTTGTATTGCTCGAATGGCGGAGCCACGATAAATTATGGACATTGAAATCACCAGCAATAACGATTTCACTTTTCGGGTAATTTTCGAGGATCCCCGATATATTGTCGGAAAGGGCACCGAAGTTCTGTATAGTCTTCTCCCTTTCCGTGTTTGGGCTTCTGTAAAGAAACCCGAAATGCAGAAGATGTGCCCTGATTTTGAATTTAACCCAAAGACAGCTAAATTCCACTGATGAACAGTGGTGAGATTAGAATTCCTTCGATCTCGAAGATAAAATTTTCCAGCTGCCTCCCATAAGTATTCGAAATGAGATGCTCGAGGTGGTAAGAAGTGGAATTTCATACCCTTCATGACCAGCACTCAGGAGAAGACCCCTACACATGCGAAGCATTGTGCTGGAATTATAGGAAACGGCTAGTTAGAGAAATGACAGGAGGTGGAGCTTAATTAATTATTTTACAGCTCTGCTTTTTGCACGTTCTCTGTTTATAACAGTGCTAAAGCTTCAGTTTAGTAGCCATTTTTATTATTATTTTACTTCGCCGGTGCTACCCAATACCGACTCAACTTATAGTGACCTGTTATTGGACCGCAGTATTCTATTGAAGAATTAATGAAGGGCCTTGCTTGTGTTACTCATGTGAAGGGCAGATTTTCCATGATTTGGTGATAGAGCACTGGTTTAACTTTATCCTGATTTTGCCTTTTTTTTGCCAAAGTTGTTGTTTCATCATTCCTGTAGTATATTAACTTGTATTTAGTAATTAAAAAGCGGCGCTCTAGTAACACTTTTTAGTAATTACATAAGTTTATTATAAACCCACTTTTTTAGAACTTTATTAGGATTAGATTACTTTAAATTTGAGCAAACAACAAGTAACATGTTCGTTTATTACACTGGCGACGAGTAAATTTAAAAAAAATGCCAATAGATAATGTTCAGAGCAGTGCGGCAGTCCAAATAAGAGTTCCAACTTTTAACCATGAAGTGAATACATGGAGCATATTTTAAAAGAAACTGGAACAATATTTTATTGCAGCAATGAATTCAGAAAATAAAAGGAAAAGGCTATATTGTTCACGGCACTGGCATATAATATTTATACCATATTGGAGAATCTATTGTCTCCGGTAAAAATTGAGACCGCCGAGTTCGACAAATGTATAAAAGAATTGCGGGATCACTTCAAACTAGCAACATCAGCATCCTTAGAAAGTTTTAAGTTCTACGGCGCTGAAAAACACTCGAGTGAATCTGTCAACGTGTGGGCGGCACGAATCGGGCGATCGTTAAATATGCAATAGTTCAAATATGGTATTGAGTGACAAATTTGTATGGGATTGGAAAAGGATCCAGCACGTGACAAGATATTTGTGGTAATTATAACCTATAACGAACACAGTCGAGTACATACAATAACGTAATGATCACGTGATAAAAACGGAGGCAGAGTTAATCTTTATGAAGAAAACTAAGAAGAAACACCAGCAGAGAGCAAAGCAGTAACATCAGCAGCAGCAGAATCAACTGTGTGAAGTGTGTGGGTATACTAGTCATACTAAGAAGTATTGTAAGTGTAAAAATTATAATTGCAATTTATGTAAACGTGGACGACATTTAAAAAAAAGAAAAATGAGAAAATTTTAATTTTGAGATGAGTCTTATTGCATTTGAAAGTTAACATGATAATCCGATTTGCGCTGAAATTTTTATTAATGGTAAAATTTTTAAAAGTCCGCGCGCCGTTCAATTGTACACCAGCACGGTTCGCGCCCAATTTACCTGTAACGATCCTATAGCCAAGTCCCCATGGATCACGGTTCAGGTCGCTCCAAAGTTCATCCCACGTCGCCTTCTTGCTCGACATAATCGCACAACGTAATTCTCCACGTGACCGCCTGTACTGCTGGGCCTTCAACAAAACCTCGTTGGCCCGCCTAGGCCTAGTGTAGACCCTCCTATTGCCGTGGCAGTCCCACCTGAGCAAAGCTATCTCCGGCGTCTACCAGTACACAGGTCGCCTCTCCGTTCACCGCGACATGCGGGGCATCAATGCATCCCCGGACAATATGCCGCATCAAAGCACCCGGTAACCAGAGCGCCGCCGTACCCTTCTCGTCCCCGAGCCAGAATCCTCGGTGCATCCGCCAATATTGCTCGCTGACAACAACCACGTCTGAGGCCAACCACCTGCTGTCCTGCTCCTGTGCATATTAACCTGGAGCACCCTCTTCATCTGCGGGATGGCGGCAGCCCCTCGCGCCCGGCTGGTGATCAGTCCTACCGCGCCCCGCCCTCAAGCATAGGCCACACTTGGGGACCGCTCCGCAGTCCGTCATCTTGTGGCCTGTTTCCCCGCATCTGATACACAAATGCCTCCATTCCGTCCCAGTACAAATCGCCTGGGTGTTTCCCACCCCAAAGCAGCGACAAATCGCACCATGCATTTTTTGGCCTAACTTCGCATATATTGAACACACCCCTGCTGAGATCTTTCCTGTTACTTTTGACGTGGGAAAATTCAAATAAAATGTCCATAAACACTACTCCCTCTATCCTCCTTCCCTTAACCTAAAATGCTAGTTCCAGCACAATGCATCGCATGTGTAGGGTTCATCCCCTGAGTGCTGGTTCAAAAGCGCTAGTTGCTACTCACGCCGGCGCCCGTCACGTTGCCACGCAGATTCCTCAGCATCTCTGCATCGGCCCCAGCTGATGGCACCGGCACTGTGCACCTTCCCTGTCCTTTGGCGGACCCTGTCGGTCGGCAGCCAGACAACATCCCGCAGAGTACTCCCATCAACAGCGAGGCACCAGCCGCTCCAACCGTTGCTTCAACGGGGGGCGGGGAGCATCTCACAGGAGGCGACCTCAGCACAAGGCTAATCCTCCTGAAGGCTTTTGGTAGACAAACCATATGTTTGGCCGGCGAAATGTTGAAAGGCAGTTGAAGAACTGAAGAAGTATATGTTATCTGAATATTGCTTAGCATATTTTAATCCGAAAAATAAAACGAAAATCACGGTTGGTGAAAGTCCAGTATGGTTAGTTGCTGTATTTTCGCAAATTGAAAGCCAGGGAAATGAAAGGCCGGCTGCGTTTGCTTGTAGGCCACTATCTAAAGTGGAGAAAAATATTCACAGCTAGATCGTGAAGCCGTAGCGATATTGTTCGGTGTTAAAAAGTTTCACCAATATGTTTTTGAAAGGCCGATTACTTTAGTAACTGGTAATCAACCCTTGTAACACATATTCAACCCGAAAAAGTTATTCCTGAAATGACATCAAACAGATTGCAGCAAATTGTCTTGCTTTTATCCGGTTATCAATTCAGAAAAAATCAGATAGTAACATCGCCGATTATTTTTCAAGATTTCGACAAAGCTCTTGCGCAGATGAAGACGATGTTTGTGACATTGTTTATTTAAACTTTTTCAAAGAAACAACATGATAGATTCAAATCATAACTTGTGAAATAGAGACCAAAAGAGACGATCTTTTACAAAATTAGCAAAACGTAATAGGGAAGGTTGGCCCGAAAAGAACAGGGATGCCCATTAACAAGTGTTATGTACATGAATCATATATAAGTATTGGCAACTCAAACAGTTAATGTAATGGGGCAATATCTTGAAACTGGATATTCTTTTATTTAAAACTCAAGTGACTTAGTTTCGGCATATTGCTAATTCGGCAATACTTAATTCTTTGTTCTGGCTTTTGCATGTGACACCTATTATATTCAAAATTGATGAACATAAAACAGTTATCAAAATCGGCTACCACATACGCCGAGGAAATTAAGGAGATTGCTAAGAAATTAGGTGGGGCCTACATTCGAGAAGGCTATCCACAGGACATAGCCCAAAAATTAATACAGCAGAACGCGACTAAAGCCATCGCTCGAAACGCTTCAAGTGACGAGGTGAAACATAAAATTAAAACAGCGAATTTCAATTCTTTCAACGAAGTTGTCGCTAAATTTTTTGAAGCCAGCACTGAAGCTATGACAGCAAATGGATCAATGTTCTATTCAAAATAACAGCGAACGTCTAATAAATTGGGATGTGGTCTAGGTTGGCCCAATAATGGCAATCGATATAATAATAATTGGTAACAAGGAAATCAAAACTCATCGACAATCATTTGGCCGTTCACAGTTTGGGGGACGTGTAAGGCTATCCAGGGAAATCTCGGAAAACGCGTCTTCCCCCCAAGACATGGGGGGCAATCTTATGAATTGAACCAACTTGTAACTGAAAAATCTATACTCCATTAAAATCTTAGGTTGAGTATTTAAATAACAGTACTGCTACCCACAAATAACAACTTGAATACAGGAATGAAGTTCTCAAAGAATTGACGGCATTGTTAAATATAAAATTATCACATTCAACTCCATATAGCCATCAAACATTGAGAACCATAGAGCGTTCGCATAGAACTTTCAACGAATATATCAGAGCTTACATTTCGCAAAAACTTGATGACTGGGACCAAAGGGCTCCTTACTTCACTTACTGTTACAATACAACACCAACCACAACTCACAATTATTGCCCTTTTGAACTTGTGTTTGGGAAAAGACCGGAGATTTTTAAACCAGTTAAAGACAGTACAGTACAACCGTTGTGTAATTTTGATAAATACGTCAAGGGACTCAGATTTAGATTACAGACGGCTCATCAAACTGCCAGCGATTTGTTAATGGTAAATAAGGAAAACCGGAAAACACAATATGACAAAAACACTAATGGAATAAAGTTTGAAATCAATGATATTGTTTTGCTTCACCATGAAGCAGCTCATAAACTTGCTAATATTTATAAAGGACCATACACAATCATAAAAATTGATAATAAGAATTGTACTTTAGTAACTAAGGAAAATAAGAAAATGATAATTCATAGGAATATATTAAAATTAGCAAAGGAATAATATTCAATATTTAGCAAGCTACCTTAAGCAAGCAATTTTATAAAAATCAAATAACAAATCAAAATATATTTATATAAAAATTAATATGTAATCAGATATACTATAAATGGGTGCCCAACAAAATAGAATTACAAAACAAAATTAAAAAAAAAAAAACTAATAATATCTAAGTAATTATAGAAATTAAAAATATTATTAAAGCATTGCATTACAATTAGTTAATGATTTGAAATTTAAATTTTTTAAAATTGGGAGGTGTTATGTGCATGAATCATACATAAGTATTGACAACTCAAACAGTTAATGTAATGGGGCAATATGTTGATACTGATATTCTTTTATTTAAAACTCAAGATTCGGCATATTGCTAATTCGGCAATACTTAATTCTTTCTTCTGGCTTATGCATGTGACACCTAGCTTTTTAAATAGTATATAAGTAAACGAATATGAGATATAGAAAATGCAGTTATTAACAAAATATAATGCCGATAACAATTATTAATAAAACTTAGAACTTATCAATAAAAAGAAAAAGTAAAAACGTTACACAAGGATGAATTCGCCACGAAATGTATTGTTGCCATAGAAGAGATCCGAAGAAGTCTGGTCAAGAGTTCGTATAGACTTTTTCGGACATTTCAAGAAGCGTTGGTATCTGATTATTGTGGATAGCACCAGTAACTGATTATGATGTGTTGACATGGGAACAAACACAAACAGTCATGGTTAAAGACTATTCACGCCCAAATAAAGTTGTAGCGACAAAATTATTTAATTTCTCAAAAAATTTTAAAAGAAACTAATATTGTGAAAACTTTTGAAAACAAGATTTTGGGAAGGCACGCAAATCAAATGATAATAAGGGAGCAAGAAAAGGAAAACGCAATTTTAAATGATCCTCTACATGATGTTACACCAATTATTGTAAATGATCAAAATACTAGTAAAAAACTTGTTAATTTAATTCATGAAACTGAGACTCAGAGCACAGCTGTTATACCATGTAATTTAAAACCCAGAAACCATAGCAAGTAAAATTAATGACAAAATAATAACTTTATTACCATCATAATATTGTAATAATTCAAAATTAATAAAAATTATTTCTGCATATTAAGCGAGGGGTATTATAATATATTAACTTGTGTTTTTTTATTTTGGACCAGCACTCTTCCCTACATATGCGGTGCATTGTGCTGGAACTAGAGGAAGGGATAGTAGGAGAAATGAAAGAAGATTGAGCTTTACTATCTTACAAAACTGCTTTTTGCACGTTATTTTGTTTTTATTGCAGTGTTGTAGCGTATCTGATGTTAAATATGTCTTAAATATTGAAGCTTCGTTTTTAGTAGTCGTTTTTAGTAATTATTTTCCTTCGCCGTTGCTACACAATACCGACGAAGGAGTGCGTTCTGATGTGCCTGTAGATTGGATACATTTTTAGTAATTAAAAAGCTGCGCTATATATGTTTATTATAAACCCACCTTTTTAGAACTTCATTAGGTTTAACAATTAATGAAACATGAATAAAGATTACTTTGGATTTGAGCACCACAATGCTTGTTATTTTTATGAATCATTTGGAACACAAGCTTTGTAATTAAATCATGTTATGCAATGAGCAACTGGTGTTTGGAGTCTTACTGCAATGAAGAAGCTTTAAGTCGACATCCCACGCGTATTAAACCCTCTGCGTCCAAAAAGGGTGAGAGATTTTTGAACCTGCCTTTTTTATATTTGATATTAGTAATAAAATGCAAAATATATCCAATGATATCCTGAAGATGGCAAAATGAATGTTTATGGTTTATACGGTATATATAATCAGGTACCGATGAAGTGATTGCATTTCCTTTCTTTCAAGGTTGGAATTGCATAGTTTAGATTAATTGAGGGGGTCCGGCTGCATCTGGACTATCAAAAATAGGGGACCATAGAACCATCTGGAGCAATCCTAGACGTGCCTGTGTACGAGACACAGACACCCTGTGTGCGGTATTGCATTTGTTGCTGATGTGCCGCCATTCCTCTGCTAGAGTGTTGCCTAAAATGATTGAAATATGATTAGCTACAAAGTTGTTAAGTGACAAAGATGAGTTAATCCACGACAATACAATTTCTGACTTGGTCCAAAACCAAACTTTGTTCGTATATTGAAGATCTGCTATATTTCTTATATATAATTGTGCTGCAAATCGTGCTGCGCATAGCTACAAGAGTGGTATGATTTGAGTTTAGAGTTGAGTGATTTCGCGCAAAGAAGTCGTGTTTATAACATATACTAGGTTTTACCCGCGGTTTTGCTCCCGTTATTATCTCCATAGGTTATACAGTTTCGGAAAGCCATATCTTACCCCCACATCGTCTCCTGGTTTTATTTAAAAAATATATATGTAGCATATGTGTCCTTCTAGACGCAAAAACTTGGATACATTTAAATTTCATTAAAATCGGTTAGATGGTCTCGTTGGCGTGCAAATTGCCCTTACCTTCCCTCATGGTCCTAGTTTTAAAAAACTAACATCCTATAACCTTCCCGGAGTTGCACAATTGCCAATGTGTCTTTTAAACTTAATACATCCAAGTTTTAAAGTTCATCAAAATAGGCTATGTAGTTTTGGAGAGGCCGAAATTTTGCTCCTATCGCCCTCCTGGTCCTACTTTTAAAAATGTGTATCGCCTAGAAGCATTTTTAGGTGCACATCTATCTATGTTCTAAGTTTCATTAAAATCAGTTTGAACGTTTCGGAGGTGCAGAAATTTCCTCCCTATCGCCCTCCTGGTCCTACTTTGAAAATGTGTATAGCCTATGACCATTTTTAGATACTGATATATCTATGTTCCAAATTTCATTAAAATCGTTTTAAACGTTTCTGAGGGGTAGAAATTTCCCTCCTATCGCCCTCCTGGTTCTACTTTTGAAAATGTGTATAGCCTATGAGCATTTTAAGATGGTATGTTGGTACATATATGTATATGCAAAAAGAAACTTAGAATGATTACTCACTGACAGCTGTTAATGTGTATGCGTGTATGCGCTACAACGTGTATTTACCGTGTGTATGAAGTCAGCACACAGTATACATACGCATTTGTTGTTTTTTTATATAGAAAAAATCACATGTTATCATGAAAAGTCATAACTCACGAACGTGTCTACCGATTTCGTGCAAATTTTAGATAAACCACATACACGACCATACGAACAAATCCTAAAAATTTAATCGAATTCGGTTTGACCGTTAGTGAGTTACAAAGTCACAAATCACTTGCAAGAATTTTTTATATATATAGATTCTGTATTTCGTAGGTGAGCGAAGGTAAGCCGCCAGCCCGTAAGGCTTTTCTAATGCATATAAAAAAATTTGTAACTGAATAAATTTTGGAGATTTTCCATTAAAAGTTTGTCTTGATATTTTCAGTGTTTTCTGTTCATCCAATTCTGCAAAAAAGCTGATCCCAGTCGAGTTTAAATCTGCACAGTTCTGAGATAAATATTTTTTCCGGGACGGCTATTGGTGACAGTAGGTCTAATGGATCGAAAATTTTTGCTAAATCCGATGTAACTGTATATTTTGTGATTCTCTTACTGTCATATTCACTTTTATGAATAGCTCATCTTCATTTGGAAGACACGTGAGTCCAAGCGTGCTAATGGAGTTGGACTTCGAGATCTCGAAATACAAATTGAGTTCCAGATCATCTTGTGGAGCATTTGAAAGCAATTAGGGGTGATTTTCACCCCATTTTATGAGGTTGAAAGATTTTGCTTCATAATCTTCTGAAACTGTTCTTCTAATTGTATTGTGGCGTTTAAGTTATTGCTTCTACCAATTCCATCATCTACATTTGTTTAAGAAATTGAGATACTAACGGATATTGTGTACCGTTCTCTTCCGCTAATCGTTACAGATAATTAGTTGACAAGAAAATGGCTGATCTTGTTTTGTAAGTTACCGTATTCAGCAGGAAGTATGGGAGTGGTCTTGATGCATCTTTTTTTTATTCTTTATTCAATTTTTACCCTATGAACTAATTTCTTACAGTCTTAAGCATAAATTAAATTCCAAAATATTAATAATAAATATAACAATAGTAATAATATTAAATTATAAATAAAAAATAAAAAATATAACATTAAAATAAAAGATACGTATGCAATTATTAATAAAATGCATTTAAGTGCCTTAAAATATTGTTTTTTAGAGTATTAGAATCAATCGAAAAATCAATGGAAGAATATAGATCATTAAATTCAGCGCACATTCTATGGAATGCATCCAAATTGGCATAATTGGAGCGGAAATATTGAAGTTTTGTAGGAACATAATATCTTGTTGGACGATTTGGTATTGTAAATTCAATGTGACGGAGTAAGAACGCTGAGTCAATAACGCCATTTATTAGATTCAGTACAAATGATACATTCATGTATATTCTCCTACTTTTCAAAGTAGGAAGCTTAATAAGTGCAAGGCGATTTTCATATGATGGGAGATTAAGACAAAATAAAAGAAATTGTTTTTGAACTGATTAAATTTTCTTTATGTGGATATCATACTGCGGATCCCAAATAATACAGGCGTATTTAAGAATGGATCTCACCAGCGACGTAAACAAAAGCTTTATAACGTAGGGATCATTAAATTCCTTACCCCAACGTTTTATGAATCCCAAAACTCCTTTGGCTTTATTCACTGATTGGGAAATGTGTAAATTAAAACTTAATTTTCTGTCGAGTAGGATACCAAGATCAAGGAATGTTTCGACTTCCTCAAGAGTATAATCACTAATATAATAATTATAGGATAGATGGCTTCCTCTATAGAACAGCATAAATTTGCATTTTTTTAAGTTGAGGTCCATTAAATTGATATCACACCATTGACTAAAATTATTTAGGTCAGATTGTACTAATGAACACAGGTGAGGATTATTCAAACTTAGAAAAAGTTTTACATCGTCGGCGTACATTAATAATTTTGAATATTTGATACAAGATGGTAAATCATTGATGAATAGTAAAAATAAAAGCGGACTTAGGTGGATACCTTGAGGATCCAGATGGAACAGAAATACATTTGGACTTCATATTTTTAAATAATACGCACTGAACTCTGTTCGTAAGATAAGTAGATATCCAACTCTGAAAAGCTGCAGAAAATCCAATTTTGTCCAGCTTGTATAGGTGTAGTTTGATCAAAGGCCTTACTGAAATCGGTAAAAATTGTGTGTGTCTGCATACCAGAATAAAAAGATTTAGTTATACAGGATGTAAATTCCAAAAGATTTGTTGTAGTTGAACGACCTTTTCTAAATCCATGATGCCAAAAGAATTCGGTTACTATCTTTTCAAAAAGCTTGGGGATAATACTTACTTTACCTATACCTCTATAATTTAATATGTTAGATCTGTCTCCAGTTTTAAACAGCGGGATAATAAAAGACTCTTTCCAAAACTTCGGAAAATACCCATATGACATGTTAAACATGTACGCCAAAGGCATAGATAACTGTGCTGAAGATTCTCTAAGTATACTGCTGGGAACACCATCGGGGCCATATTTATAAGAGTACTTAAAATTTTGCAACTTATTTAAAACTGTAGAGGTATCACGTCTTGGAGAAGTAATGTTATTCGCTTCAGGAATAATATATGGATATTCCGATGAGTCATTCCATACCTTCGTTGAGTATGAAGTTGAAAAGAAATAAGCAAACAAATCACTAACTTCCGATCTTTTGAAGATTCAGTGATTCATAGTTTCATCACCGTTGGATATCCCGAAATTCGACGTTTCGAATTGATGAACTGATAAAAAGTCCGTGGATCTCTCTTCAAGCCCGACTTTATTTTAAAGATGTAATTATTGTAACATTGGCCATTTACCAAATTATAAGCCGATCTAGATACGGAATACTTGGCGTAGTCAGAGCATAGACCAGATCTTTTTAATATTTTTTAAATTTTTTAACCTTGCAAGGTATTTTGTATTCCATGGCGGGCCATTCGGGGTTTTTATCCTTACCATTGGGATCGATTTTTTAAAGCAATTAAATAAGTCAGTATAAAACTGCTGAAGACATATATCAATTTCCTGAGTGTTACAAGGAAGATATGTAAACCAATTTCGGGTTACCAAGTTGTTTAACTTAGACAAATCCGCATGTTTGAAGTCAAAAATTTTTTCATGATTTACTTCATATTCTACTGGCAATTATGTTTGGACGAACATACTCAATTTGATCGTAGGATGATATGAATCCTCAGGCATTAATAATGGATTTATATGCTTAATGTCAAAGTCTTCAGGATTATTAACAAATGCCAGATCAACTAATCTACTTAAACAATTCTTTACACCACTAATTTGAAAAAGCGCTGGGTCAACAATGTCATCGATAATATTAGGAGTAGACTCGAAATTAAAGGTATGTGTAAAAAAATTAATATCCTCATTTTCATTCCACACGATATTTGGGAGATTGAGTCACCAAGTATAATAACAGAGTTACCAAGCTTAGATAAATTTGTTACGAGTTTCCGCCAAATTATAAGTTGAAATTGATGGTACTCGGGGGCGATCAAAACTAGTAGTATCTTCTTATTCAATACGAACAGTCGTGTTTCACTTACTGTGCAATGGACGCTTCTTATTGTTCTTCATTGTACACAGATATTGTTAAAAAAAACATATCAATAGTAATAAAAACGTGATTACCAAATAATAACAACAAAATACTCGTACGCACGCGGCTTCTTACGTGGCGATGGCACGATGGATGGTAGTCTGCACGTTGACTACAAAACCAAAAACAGACCTGGGTGCAACCCCAGTTTCAGACTAAAATTCTAAAATAAAAAAAAGTACATCTCGCATTTTTCTGATGTGCATTAGTGTGTCTTTGTGTGTCAGTTATTGTCGGAAGGTTTCAGTGGCGAAGGCATAGTCACTGGTCACTGAACAATACCGGCTTCAGCTGATAGCAATCCACAATCACATCAGAACGCCCTCCTTCGTCGGTATTGTGTAGCACCGGCGAAGTAAAATAATTACTAAAAATAGCTACTACTAACGAAGCTTAAAAATTTAATATGTCTCTTTGACATCAGAGACGTTACACTGCTTTAAAAAAAGCAAATAACGTGCAAAAAACACTGTTGTAAGATAGTGCAGCTTCACCTCCTATCATTTCCTCTAGTTCCAGCACAATGCACCGCATCTCCTCAGTGCTGGTCTAAGATAGAAAAATAAACAACAGAAAATAGATCAACAATAAGAACAAAACAAACCTTCCTCGCTGGAAGGTTCCAAATGTAACGCCAATCCCCAAAAGGGAGAGACTAACCACCCAATCGCAGACTGTTCGATTTCCAAAGTGGTGGAAAGTAAGGTGAACTTTCACCTAATGAAATATCTAGAGTTCCAAAATTTGCTGAATGACCGGCAATATGGCTTCCATAGAGAACGCTCTACGGGCAACAGAGTGTGGCATGGGGCACTTTTGTCCAAACTTATTGCTTTTGGCGTCGGTGATATCTTCTCCATTCTTTCTCCTACTCTATTTCTTATCTTTCTTAATGGCCTTCTATGTGAAACTTCCAAGCCTATCCACTCTTTTGCAGATGATAGCAGCATCTGTCACTCATATTCATTTGGTCATAGGTCGACATTTACTATGATCGTAGTGCTGAGGCAGGATATGAGTGAGTCAGTGAATAGTGACCTCACGAAAATATTGCAATGGAGTCACGCGAACAGTGTCGATTTCAATGCTTATAAAACCTAATGCTATATGCCCGATCATGCTGCTTCGCCTTTAATTATGGGTAGTTTAAATAATGAGGAATCAGAAGCTATCGATTCTGTGTGATGTTCCATGGACTGAACACATCTTACAGGTCTCAGAAGAAGCATTTGAGTACCTCGGTTTTTTAAGATATACTTCATCCCAACTGATCTGCTTACTATTTATACCGCTTACATCCGACCGCAGATGGAATACAACTCTCACGTATGGGCCGGTGCTTCAAAGACTATTTTTAAGTTACTCGGCCGTCTACAGGAGAAGGCGAAGAAACTCATTGGGGACGGTAAGGTAGCCAACTCTATTGAGGGGTGCGCCTCGTTGTTCTATCGCTACTATAATGGGATGTATTCTGATGAAATCAGGGATCTTGTCCCGAAAACCCGTTTATTCCTGATCATTAAGAGCGCAACAATTTTTGATTAATTTGGCAGCGAATCGCATTACGCATTACGGAGTATACTAATTTCTCGGCCTAGCATCGCGTATGTGTAACAAATTCTCTGCAGAGGTCAAATGTCCACAAACACTACTCCCTCTATCCTCCTTCCCATTACCTAATTTCTTGTTTCCAGTACAATGTCCTCCACTGAGTGCTGGTCCAAGATAGAAAAAAAAACTGTTCTCTACATACGTAGAGAATACAAACCTTCGAAGCAGTAATTTAAATAAAATTAAAAAGAGTTGACTTTGTATTATTGGTCCTGTGTATATCAGATCATTTAGCGAGCCTCATGATGTTTTTTTGCTGACGGTTCGAATGCAACCTGCAATTTGGTAGTGGCGCTGTGAGGACTCAGTACAGAATGATGTGAAATGAAGTAGTGCGGTCTACCAATGGAATCTGCTATTATGTTCGTCTTCTGTTTCACGGTTCAATGATAAAGGTTTTTCGCGAGACGTAATGTCAGCGAGATCCCAAAATTTTTCCAAAGAAGCCTGGTTGTCGTTAGTTGTGGATACTCCACATAAAAAAGTTGTTGAACCTGCATCTGGTATTTTTATTTAAAGTATTCATCCATGCGCGGTGTTTTGTAGGATTGGTAATTATGGGAATAGTCTGAATGTTCCTACTTACAGCAGCTGAAGAAAGTGTTCTGCCCCTAACAAAATTTGTCCGGTCGATATAGGTGGAATGGTGCAAAGATGTAAAAATCCTTCTGGGTATAAAATCCGTTAAGTCTAGAATGTAGTGCTACGTTAACTCGATCTTGTGTTTTGATGTTGGTGCTTCCATTTCCTATGATGTTGACCGATGAGCAATTTTTTAAACCCGACGTTGGCAAGAACCACCCCCGACGACGAGCACTAGCCGATGTAAACGCCAGCATACGAGCGGCGCCTAAAGTTAGGATAAGAGAATTAACTGACAGCTATCTTTTGAGCTGTCACGAAAGGATAACATTTGCACAATCATCGTGAGGTAGAAATTACAAAATTCTGCCTCCCTTGTATTCTCCGGTGACGAGCTCATCAAGGCTGCTTCGAAGCGATCTTTATACTTTCCCACAAGCTCTGATATATTTTTTTGGTAATAATTTTGAATATTTCAATCTTTATTTTATAAAATTCTACGAATATTTCTTTACAGGCTATATTAAAATTACAATTATTCAACTACCGATTATTTAAATGCATTATTATTAAATTGCGTTTAATATTGTATCAATTTAGAGAAAAATAAATAAAATGATGTAATCCATAGAAACAACAACATAATTATCTCAGTGTATCCTACGTTGCAAAATTTTTAAAATAAATTCTTACAAAGAGTAGGTGACATGAACGTAAAGAGAGTTGGAGAACCTTAAAATTTAATTTGTTTAACAAAAAGTCCGAGTATACATTTTCATTAATCAGAAAATTGGACCAATGTGACTGACCTGAGGGACTCCGGAACTAACAGGAATTTTTCTTAAAATAGATGATCGTCGGTATTGTATAGCACCGGCGAAGTAAACTAATTATTAAAAATGGGTACTGAAAACAAAGCTTCAAAATTTAATATGTACGTCTCCTTGACATCAGAGATGCTACAACCCTGCTACAAATAACGTGCAAAAAGCAGTGTTGTAAGATAGCGAAGCTTCACCTCGTATCTTTTCTCCTACTATCCTCTTCCTCTAGTTAAAGCAGTCCTTCAAAGAGCAGAAAAAATTATGGAAATCGGTTGGGAAACAAATAAGTTATGACTCTTTCAATTTGAAACTCTAAAAAACATTTTTTTACTACATTTACAGTCATTAAATCTTTTTTTGAAGTGACTTAAAAAAACTAAAGTTATTTTCGTTCTCTATGGACTCCAACAAAAGATAATTGGTATAAGAGAACACCTGCATTATATTGCTCTAGCACAGTGTTATTTACCATAAAATTGCTTTGTAATTGCTTTCTGTTAATGGTTAAATTATCAAATAATTTTTTTATACGATAACACAGCCAACAAACACCTTTGCTGATTATAGCTAGTCTATAACCAAATTCTTAAAAAAGAGCTAAGAAATATCACATGTTTATATAAGAACTACCAATAAATATTTGAGAAATACGAAAATAAAAACAAAACAAACCAAATAGCTTTTTTAAACATTGTCCCTACACAACAAACATGTTATATTTGATTTTAAATTTAATTTTTCTAAACAATTCTCACAATTAGTCAACAATTTGGTTGGCAATGATTGTATTTTAAAGGCAAAATGAAGAATTAAACCTTCCAATACAATTATGTAACTATTCTTTCAATTAATCAACGTTAGTCAAAATTTATTACTGTTCATCATTTGAAGTATTTTAAGTTATGAATCCCTAAATAAATATAATTTTTCTTTTGCATAACATGTACAATGTTTGTCTTTGGCTAATATACTTATATTTAATTTTGTATTTTTACAATGCATACCTTGCATAATTTTATTATTTGTTTTGAACTACAATTTTATTTTAAATTGCTTTCGTTGCTTATTATTAGTATTTTTATATTTACATTTATTTCATTGGTTAGAACACCTTAAATATTAGTATTTATTATTTTGCTAAGATTGCATAATTATGTAGAATTTTAGGTATAAATAGTATAGCAGAATGTATCTAAAATGTACAATAAAAAAAATCAACTTCATTTGAATTACTTGGGCCTTTTATTTTATCTTCAAGTTACAAGTGATTGAAGATAAAAATACAAGACCCATTCAAGTTACAAGTGTTTAAAAAATAAAGAAAAATAAAATTAGTTCAGTTCAAATTTAAGTGTTTGAATATAATCCTACTAAACTTCTTAATTATTTATCTATATTTGCTACATGGTTTAGCTGGTCTATATGAGGCATTTTATTTGGTGCTAATACTAAAATCTTTAGTGGAACTTTAACCAAATTCTTGAAAAAAAGGTAAGAAATTTCACATGTTTATACAAGAACTCCCAATAAATATTTGAGAATAACGAAATATACAACCAAAACAAACTAAACAGCTTCTTTAAAAATTTTCCTTATACAACAAACGTTTTATTATTTGATTTTAATTCTATTTAATTGTTCTAAACCTTTCTTACAATTAGTCAACACTTGGCAATGATTGTATTTAAAAGGAAAAATGGAAAATTAAAACTTCCAATATATTTATGTAACTATGCTTTCAATTATAAAACGTTCATTACGATTATTTATTTATGTTCGTTATATGGTTTACATGGTCTATATGTGGCATTTCATTTCGTGCTAACACCAAAATCTTCAGTAGACCTTTGATCAAATTATTGAAAAGACCAAAAAAAATTTTACAGAACTCCCAAAAAACATTTGAGAATTACCGTCTGAGGATTTTGCAATTAGTAACAAATGAAATGTGCATAAACCATATAACAAACATAGATAAATAAAAGTAGTAAATAATTTTTTCACTTAATATGAATGAGAATTGGACCAACCATAATAGTATGCATAACATGATTTTCCAAATAAAGGAAAATAAACATCACTTACGTACTATAAATGCTTCAAGAGCAACTATAAAAGATGTGAAAGAATTATTCAGAATGCTTTTATTAGAAGTAAGCTAATACGAAATAATTCAATCCTGTTCTACTGCGAGTAGTAGGTATAATTCTTTAAACACCTCTTGTTAAATAAACAGTTTAAGTTTACTCTCTTTGAATAATTTATGCTTAAATAGATATGCGTATGTATGTACACTTTAGACAATGTTTTAGGTAATGCCTACATACTCGTACATACGTAGGTGAATTTGAGCACTTTTCAGTCATTTTATGATAAAAATCAAATGGCCAATATTGGTATCATTTAAAAGGTTTTAAAAATATCTTGCTATAAGCATAAATTTTATTTAAAAATTCTTAACCTATTAGAGACCGGATATAAATTTAGAAATAAAAAATTTTTTTTTCCGTCGGAATTTCTTTCCCAGCATCTATAAAAATTTTATATTATTAATTTTAATTTAATTTTTTTACACACACTACACTTTCCACTTTTACTTACCTCCAAATCCACACATCAATGGCATCATTGGGGATTAATTTCAATGGATGACTATTACTGCATTAATAATGGCCTTCCTTTGGAATAAGCCCCCAATCTCTTAAAATTGGAAGAGCTTCTTCTAGTACTGAACCTTTTAAATTATTTTTAAAAATATTAAAAATTTCACTAGATCTTTTAATCTCCATTTCTTTTTAAATTGTGAACTTTTAAAAATAGCTTATAGTTACATTAATAACGGCAAAGTTTTTTATATATGATTGCATATATGTACATATATGATTGTACAAATGCATACTTTCAGAGACAAAAGTTTAAGTGAAGAGAAGCTTTTGTTAGCGAAGCCACTGTTTGTTATACCATGGAGGAGAAAATCTTTGCGCCGGCCGAAGGACGGTCATGCACAGAAGATTTTTTTAGCGAAGCCACTGTTTGTTATACCATGGAGGAGAAAATCCTTGCGCCCGGCCGAACGCCAGTCACACAGAAAAGCTTTTGTTAGCGAAGCCACTGTTTGTTATACCATGGCGGAGAAAATTCTTGCGCCCGGGCGAAGGCCGGTCATGCAGAGAAGCTTTTCTTAGCGAAGCCAGCGTTCCTTATATTATTATATTTTTTATTGAATGAATTTTGAACTTACCTAATGCACTTTTGTAATATTTCAATGTAAAATTATGCAAAAATTATATTGGCACTTCAAGCATTGGGAATATTTAAATAAATTTTATGTTTATAGTAAGGTATTTTTAAAACCTTTCAAATGATACCTACATATGTATGTACATATATTTGGTTTCTGAAATATAGTAGAAATGTGCATTTCTATATGGAAACTTTGTAGGTCCATAACTCGAAAACTAAGCGCTGCCGGAATTTTTTCACTTTATTTTTTATTCTTATTTTCTAATTTTCGATTGACCTATCTAATTTTTTTTTTCAATTTGGAGCGGCGTACGTAAACTAGATTTGTTCCAGTGCATTATTTGCTTTTTGCATATGCATATAAGTACATATGTGTGCAAGTGTATGGGTCAGCACGATTAATACGTACATATGTATGAATGAATAAATGCATGTACTCTACCTATGCGCATGCATACATATATATGAAGATGTGAATAAGTATGTGAATACATTGTTGTAAATACAACATATAAGTATATTTAATTATAATGATTGCATATCCCAATTCATAAACACTAATGATTGGCGCATTGACAGAACGTTCACATTGGCTAAGTGAAAACTACATAAATAAACATTTTGGAAGCGCCCAAATCATCTAGAAGAATAATAATAAAGAAGTGCACGCCTCCTCTATCTTTTTAACCAATCAGAATGTGATGCTTGTAAGAAGGGTTAATGGCGTTTACAAAACTTTGTTTTTGTGCCCTCTTAAAAATGGAATATTTTCCAGTTGTACAATAGTTGTATATTAATATATGTTTGTCTCTGTTCTTTATTACCTTATACTTTTTCTAATTATATTCCTTTCATGGAGTGTTGCCACTTTATGTGTAATTATAAGGGACCGAAAATAATTGTTTTTTTGAGAAGAAAAGGCTACGCAAAAATGACCTTTATCTGCTTTAGATTATTTTTAACCTTTATTGTAAGAAATATTTTTTGGTTATTTTATTTCTGTTATTTATTTTTTTGTAATCGCTAACCATATACATATGCATATAATATCTCTAAATATATCATATAATCATAATAATATTATGAAATATACATATGCATATATATATACATATGTATATACTACTAATATTATAAATCAGAAAGTTCGTATATTTGTGGGTATGGATGTTTCTTTCACTATCATGCGAGAACCTCCTAATATATGTATATAAATTTGCAAAAAATTTGGCAGATTTATATTATTTATTTTGTTATAATATATATACAATATAATATATATATATATATATATATATATATATATATATATTATTTATTTTGTTATAATATATATATAATATAATATATATATATTTAAAAAAACAATATAATATATATATATATATATATATATATATATATATTATTTATTTTGTTATAATATATATATAATATAATATATATATATTTAAAAAAACATATATAATATATATATATATATAAATAAAAATTTATAAAATAAATAATATAAAGCTGCCAAATTTCATGCAAATCTATATATATATAACTACTAATATTATAAATGAAAAAGTTTGTATGTTCTTAATGGATTTGCACAAATAGAATGTCGACCATACTAAAATATAGGGTACTTTTTGATGGGTAAAAACGGAAAAAATTACTACTTTTGGTACTTTTTCTCTTTTGGATAAAGCTGGTCGTAGGTAGGGCTGCTACAGTGCAACCTCGGTTGACGCAACCCTTGATGTACGCAATAACTCGAAAATCGCAACACCGAAATTTTCCACATTCGTGATTCTGTTAGCTCAACTTTTCAAAAAGAGTTTTGTTTTTCTCTTTCGGTTTCTGTTGTTCTACTTGAATGAACAATTGACCATGGCTACAATGACTGATTATCAACAAGAAATTACTCCAGAAACCACAAATCAAGAAATAAATTCTTGGATATATGAAAATGGTCAAAACATTCAAGTTGAAGAAGAAATCACATTGGAACAAAGTGAAACTGAAGACGAGAATGAAAATTTTGTGTTACATCCAATACCTGCAAATGTCAGAATGCTATTGAAAGCTTTGACGTTTGTCTTCAATGAGCGAATGAGAATAGTAGCTCTTTGGAAGATATAATGATCTTATAAAAGGCTTGAGAAATTGCAGTTCAAAAAAATATGTCTTCTAAAAAAACACGGTCATAAATTTCACACTTTTTTCGTTAACTTGATGAAAAATATCAGTACAATTTACATACATTAGAATGCGTATTTTAAATAAATGCATTTATTATAAAAGTTAACATTAGTTTTTTTAAAAAAAAACATTTATTTCGTTTTAAATAAGCTCTTTAATCGAATAACAGGGGCAAATTTTGACTCGGTTTTAGCAACAGCCCAAAATTTCTATTGATTGCATTTACCGAGATTATACTTTATTTTTGTTTAAATAAATAAGAACAACTAAAATTTCTATATTCGGCTTTGACGAATCTTATATACCCTTCGCCAAGCTTTGTATATAATTTCTATATGTATTCGAAACTTTTATTGTACTGCACACAACTATTTTACGAAACTTAGCTGTGTATTGTTGGATAAATTTTATCCTCACTGTTATTTTTATTATTATTAAATCAAAAAAATAAGTCACTATGTGCTTCATGTTTCGTAGTTGCTCTATGTTTATCTATTATTAGGCTATCAGATTTTCAAAAAGAAAAAGATTATATTACGAATATATATACGAGTATATAAATATAAATCCTTTAGTATTCAAAAATCTTCCTATGTCAGTTTCTTCGGTTTTTCTAAATACAGTAAATAACGGATATAAAAGCATCTCATATAAGAAAAAACCGTTTATAAGAAAGAGTTTGAAAAACACCATGTCCATTTAAGTATCATTAATGATACGTAATGAGTTAACACACTAATTACACTGGTCAACAAGAATTTATTGGCCCGAGGTTTTTTTAGTCAATTTGAATACATACGATTCAATAGATTTTTTTGGATTGACTCTGGTTCACAAGACGTGCCTATGGAGGTTACACCACGTAATTTGCAATAACTCAAGAAGTAGATCTTCGATAGTAACACGAAAAGATCGAACATAAAATAACCTTTAAATTATTTTTTGCAAACCCTTGTAGTTTACGAGATATTCAGAATGTTTTGCGAAAAAGATCCTTTTTTTTCAAGAAATTTTTTTTACGTACCGCACGACAGGCGATATGCCTCTCGTAAGGCGAACAGCGAATTGCGGGCTGCGGGATCTACCTATCTGTAATTGGAAGGTAATCAGGGGCGACAAGGAGGGTTGTCGTGGTCTTGAATAAGGACCTGACATTACTCCGGGATAGGCAGGACCTGGTCTTTTATGGCTTCATAAGGATCACACTCTGCTTATACCGGGGGATGGCAGACCCGACGGATGACGGATCGAGAGAGGAAAACTCGATAAGACCCATAATCCCAGGAGTTATACGTACCGTGCCTATGGCATGAATGGCACTACGTCAGTGTGCCTTTTAACGGTGACCTCCAGATACCGCGCGCCCTCTGGTTGTATTTAGCCTTACCGTGAAACCGCGGCACTGTCTCGTCTCGCTCAAATCCTTCTCCTTACTCGTGTGATCTATGGAATTGGATAACGACGTAGTTATAAAAGAGGTAGTTATAATAGAGAAGATGAGCTTGAGGAGGGAAGGAAGCCTGCTCAAGAGCCAGCGACAACGCTCTAGCAGGACAACACCAAATCAGAGCTCTTCTAAGAGGGCTCCTGTGGCCGGAAGAATGTATGCATAGCATAGGAGCTGTAGTAGTTGAATACATCGGGGCGAAGGCAACAATGCCTACCCCGATGGTGAAAACTAATGCAGAACGGATGCCCTATAAGGATGCAACATGCAGACTAAAGTTGGGGATAGTCCCGCAACCATATGGTCGATAGCACAATTAAGGGGCATACAGAAGTCCATTGTGGATGCGATCAGAAAGAAGCAGACTGGTGGTGTAAAGCCACAATCTAACAGCTGTACTTCCTGCCAGACTCAGGCAATGGAAAGAGGCGCAATTAAACATTATGCAGGAGGTGGATACCACGTCCCCAAATCTTTATCGGTCGCTTCGCAGAGCTCATCAGTATCACTACTGAGACCTTGCTAAATCTCCCCGATGGCCAAAATAAGAGCCTCGGGTTGGAGAACTGGCGTGTCCTCAATAGGGTTGAGAGAAGCTCGGTGGCTGAGATCACAGTGGCAATGGAGACAGTCTCTGCTGAAGTAATATCAGTTCACCAATACTGGCTGAACTATGATTTTGGCAGGATCCAGAGGAGGCCAAAAGTAATGGTCTCCGCGGATACAGTGGTGATGGTTTCAAAAGGTTTAGGGGCCTCAGGGCCCTCGCGGACGCAAAAGATACCGAGCACATCGACCGCAGTGGTCCCGGCATGTGAAAAACCACAGTGTTAGAGAACGGCGGCTCCCACACCGTCTAACTTTTTTTTTTTTTTATCTTGGACCAGTGCTCAGGGGCTATCCCCTACATATGCAATGCATTGCACTGGACCTAGAGAGAAGGATAGGGCAGAGAATAGACAGGTGGTGAAAGTGGTAGGAAGATAGAGCTTAATTCTTGCACAACTCTGCAGTTGCGTGTTAATTATAAAGCAAAGGTGCGGCGTCTCTGATGTTTCGTTTGACGCATTATTTTTAAGCTAATGGAGCCATTTTATTTATTATTTTACTTCGCCGACGTTTTATTGCTCAAATACCGACGAAGGAGGGTGCTGTAGCACAGAAAACTCAGAAAAAACTTTTTTCTTCTGATTTGACCCGGCTGGGAATCGAACCTGGGTCTTTCTGGTTGCAGAGCCAACACGTTGACTACTCGCCATCAGCACCTTAGTTGATCGTAAGGTGTCTGAGGGCATTAGAATGCGTCCACCGCTGATATCGTGCCGATAAGGACCAGGGTAGGGATAACCGAAGGATGGGGAACAGCGGTCTGCAGAGGAGGAGCTCGTGGTGAAGAGTAACCACGGAAGGAAAAGGTAGCCATTGCCAAGAAAGGGCGTACTGATGGAACAGTCATCAATAGCTTCCGGAGATCAAAAAAGACAAATTACGTGCCAGGTAAACCACCTTCTCGCTAACGCCGCCTCGGATATGCTACTGAGCAGATTAAACTCAGAAATCTTAGACATGGCTTTCATCTAAGAATCTTGTCTGCGAAGCGGAGCCATTAAAGGGCTCCAGAGTGGAAATGGTAAGTTGATATATGCTAGCGGCATGCTAATTAATGATCGACTAAAGTTTATTCCTATTCCACAGCTTATGACTGGGGACTTGCTTGCAGTATGGGCAAAGGTCCCAACAAGCAAAGGTGAGCATGAGGTAATACTAGCCTCTGCATACTTATCGGGCGATGAGTAGGAGGGCCCGACTAGGGAGGTTACAGCCCTGGTGAAGTACTTCCGACGGAAACATCTCTGAATAATCGTCTGCTGCGGTGCGGTTAGTCTATTTTTGAATATTACCTTAAGAATGACGCGTCTGTCTTAAACCGGCGAAATAGGCCGAGTTTTGTTAATGCGGTTAGGGGAGAAGTCCTGAACCTTAGCCTTTCCAGTCGGAAGATTTCGTCGGTGACCTCGTACTGGCACGTATCGTGGGAATAATCAATGTGGGACCGTATGCATATAAGGTTCAACATGGCTCTTGCCTCACCACAGGTAAGAACTTACCGGGATCCCAAGAACACCAATTGTGCTAACTGCTCCAGGGAGTGCATATTACTAAGAGATAAACTTTAATGTCAGGCGAAAGGGCTTCTTGGAAGTATTGTTTCTGCTTAGAATGAGAGTTCCTCACAGAGAGAGAAGGCGCCACGGAGGAATATTCCTTGGTAGAACAGTATACTTGGCAGCCTTCGTCGTCAGGCTATGGCTGTGTTCAGCAGGGCCAAGGTGACGGGGGACTGGTGTCCCTACATAATAGACTTAACTGAATATAGTATGGAACTGAGGAGGTCCAAGAGGGCTACTTGGAGGGAACACTGCAGCGGGATTTCGGGTCTTTCGGCTGGGGCTTTGCACTATAGATCTTGGTCGCGGTGATTTGGGTTAAAACTCCCCAGTGTAATTGCGCTAACTTCTCCCAGAATTTATTATAGATGATCAAATTAAAAGCGATATTTTTAATCAATACTTTTTGCAAGTACCAAAAAATTTAAAGCAACTAATTGACTATACCTTAAGTGCTTTACATTGTGCCGGCACTAGGAAATAATTTTTTGGGAGAAAGGGTAGAGGGAGTAGTGTTTATTGATTTGAATTTTCCCACGTCAAAAGTGACTGGAAAGACCTCTGCTGGTAGTCTATTCCACAGAAGTGCTGTTCGGCCAAAAAACGAATTTTCTCTGTAATGCACTACCTTACTTTCGGCGAAATGGTGAATGGATCGACACCATATTTCCGAGAAAGAGGCTAATAAGTATTCCGTGGAACGTCCTGCACGGAAACCATATTCCCGTTCGTTAAGTATGCTATTGGACCCCAGATACTTCACCAGATGGAAATTCAGTATACTCTCCATTACTTTGGAAATGATAGTACATATTACGATTGGGCGATAGCATTCAGGGTTGCGTGACTCTCTCTCCTTGGGGATCGGCGTTGCATTTGCTAAGAGAGGAAGCTTCAATATCTTACAGCACTACTTTTGAAATCTATTTGTCTTTATAGCTGTGTTGTAACGTCTCTGATGTCAAGGAGACGTATTAAATATTAAAGCTTCGTTTTTAGTAGCTATTTTTAGTAATTATTTTACTTCGCCGATGCTACACAATACCGACGAAGGAGGGCGTTCTAATGCGGCTGTGGATTGGGTACAGCTGAAGCCGTTACTACTCAGTGACTAGACACTAAGCCTTCGCTACTGAAACCTTCCGACAACAACTGACACAAAGACACACAAATGTAAAGGGTGGTTAAATTTCAAGGGCCGATGTTGATTTTGAATAAAACACAAACTATTTAGGAAATTATTGTAATTTTATTTTATTATGATATATTGATATTACTCAATTATGTATGGAACAAAATATCGGCCAAATGGGCGCCGCGACCACGGCAACAGTGGATGATCAATTTTTGAAGAAAATCATCTTCAGTGATGAGGCACATTTTCACCTCAGTGGATTCGTCAATAAACAGAATTGCCGCATTTGGGCGAATAAGAATCCAAGAGTGATTGTCGAAAAACCAATGCACCCACAAAGAGTGACTGTTTGGTGCGGTTTATGGGCTGGCGGCATCATCGGGCCGTATTTCTTCCAAAATGAGGCCGGTCAGGCAGTTACTGTGAATGGTGTTCGCTATCGTGAGATGATAACGAACTTTTTATGGCCCGAATTGGAAGATATGGATGTGGACGATATGTGGTTTCAGCAGGACGGTGCCACTTGCCACATAGCTAACGAAACAATGGCTCTTTTGCGCAACAAATTCAATGGCCGTGTTATCTCACGTAATGGCGATGTCAATTGGCCGCCAAGATCATGTGATTTGACACCGTTGGACTTTTTTCTTTGGGGTTATTTGAAAGAAAAGGTGTACGTCGATAAGCCAGCAACAATTCAAGAGCTAAAGGATGAGATAATTCGGCAAATTAACGGCATAGAACCTCCATTATGCCTCAGGGTCATCGAAAATTTGGACCATCGGATGGAGGTGTGCAGCCGTGGTCGCGGCGCCCATTTGGCCGATATTTTGTTCCATACATAATTGAGTAATACCAATATATCATAATAAAATAAAATTACAATAATTTCCTAAATAGTTTGTGTTTTATTCAAAATCAACATCGGCCCTTGAAATTTAACCACCCTTTACAAAAGAAAAATGCGAGATGTTTTTATGAGTTTGAAACCGGGGTTGAACCCAGGAAAAACTTTTCGTTTTGTAGTCAACGTACAAACTACTTCGACCATCGCCACCCTCAGTGACGGAAATCCATCCGCCCCAGGAGACTTGTTTATGTTGAGGTCCGTTAAAACCTTTTAACTGAACAAGCTCAAAAGTATATATTTGGGATAGTTACGGATACATTCTGGAGAGCGGTTCGTGGTTGGTTGCTCTCATAAGTGAGAATTACTTGCAAATATTTCACCTAGAATGTTAGCTTTTTCAACCGGGTCAGTGAATAATCTTCCTTCAAAAGAGCCGGAATAGAAGAGCTAGCATTTTTCTTCACTCTTTTTACGAAAGACCAAAAGCTTTTACTGCCCCGTTGGACAGTAAGAATTTTAGTGCGAAGACCTTGCTCGTATAGAACTTTTTCACGTCTTAGCATGTTGGCGCACGAAGATCTCGACCTTTTGCGCATCATATCAGTATCCGCGTTTTTGTCATTCCGCCAGATACTAAATGCTTCCTCTCTGGATCTGACTGCAAGTCAGCGCACTGATAAACCATGACTTAGTTCTGTGTTTAATCGAAATTTGCTTCAATGATATGAAAGTTTTCATACCGAGCAATATTATATTTTCAACCATTATCAAGGAAGCAGAGCTTCCAATTGAAATGCCGAAAGAAATCATTGAGCTCAGGCCAACGCGCCTTTTCCAAAATTTACAATAAACGTTTCGTAGTTGGCCGTGAAACGTTACGAAGTTTCTCAATCGAAAATGGGGCAGAAATGGTACAATGATCCGAATTTCCGAGAGGTGTGTTAATATTCACTTCATACTTATCCTGGTGTGAAGTGAGAAAGAGGTCGAAGATGTTTGTTTGGTGCCCGTCAACACACGGAATATGTGTTGACTCATTCACTAGTTGCTCTAGGTGATTGTGCGTGGCGAATAACTCAACATATTGGCCCTCTGAAGTTGTATGGGTCGAATGGCGAAGCCATGATAAATTATGAAAGTTGAAATCATCAGCAATAACGATTTCACTGTTCGGATAATTTTCTAGTATCTTCGATATGGAGTCGGAAAGGGTATTGAAGCTGTATATAGTTGCATCCCTTTCCATATTTGGGCTTCTGTAAAGAAAACCGAAATGCTAAAGATGTGCCCTGATTATAAATTTAACCCATAGACAGCTAAATTCGGGATCATTCGTGCATAAGGATTGCTGGCGCTGGTACACAACTTTACTGCGTAGGTATATTGAAAGCCCCCTATGAAGAATAAACAGGGATAGAAGGTGATACCCAGGTATATGAAAATCCTGTGGATCAGCATCCTCAGACACCTGGGTTTCACTTAAAGCGAAAACATCCGGCCGATGGAGACAAACGTGGGAATACACAGATAAAAAATGTGCCCTTAAACCACGTATGTTGCAGAAGTCAATTCTGAAACGGCGTGTCATATTTTACGCAAGAAAAATCAAATCAATTGTCTGTTATTTATATTGTCGACACCAATGAACTAGTTGCAGCCCGAGAGACTGCTCGGTGATCAGTGCTACGCCTTCATCACCAAACAATCCAACAGCAACTATCCCAATGGTATCCACAATAAAAAAAATTTTTATTTAACTTTTATCAGGTTTCTGCTAGAGTTATTAGCGCAATGACTCGTAAAACAGCCATAAAAGCTCTGATCAGGTCACTTTCACCTGAAGTGCCAACACTGGTATAGCGGAATTTATTTTTTGTTTTATTATTTTGGTTGTTGTTTTATGAATTTGTGAATATTTTATTATTTGACGTTATTTTTCAAGAAAGCAAAACTTCCAAATTATATACCGGAAGAAATGGTTGAGCTCTACCTAACGTGCCTTTTCGCAAATATATTTCAAACGTTTCATCCTGGCCGTGAAACGTTCGAAGTTCCGCGATTGAAAAGGAGGCAGAAATGGTGGCATTATCCAATTTTCCGAGAGGTGCGGAAGTGAGGGTGTGAAGTGAGAAAGAGGTCGAGGGTGTTGTGTTGGTGCCCGTCAACACACGAAATATATGTTGGTTCATTCACTAATTGAGCAAGGTGATTCTGCGCTGCGAATGGCTCAACATATTGGCCTTCTGGAGTCGTATGGCTCGCAAGGCGGAGCTACGATAAATTAGGGACATTGAAACCACCAGCAATAACAATTTCACTGTTCGGGTAATTTTAGAGGATCTCGGATATGACACTATATAAGGGCATCGAAGCTCTGTATAGTTTTCTCCCTTTCCGTATTTGGGCTTCTGTAAGAAAACCCGAAATGCAAAAGATCTGCCCAGATTTTGAATTCTGTTGAAGGTAAAATCTTTTCGCCTCAATATTCTTGTCTTCCAGTACCATTGCTTTCCGATATTATATGTTTAGATGATGATTTCCAAGATATAGAGAGCACAGAAGAGGTAAAAGAGTTTACGCCATTAATTTAACGGCCGTTATTTTAAACAATCGAGCTGCCAAAAAAGGAATGAACAAAAAGACCAGGCTATAAGTTCCCGCAATGCACGCAAAATTCAAATGAGCTATTAGAAACCATAAAATTAGTTACAGTTCACTAAAATAAAACCTCAAGAAAAATATATAGATCAATTGATACGTTAAATCAACAATTTAAACAATATTTTATAAAAGTAGAAAGTATGAATCGGGAAGAAACGCTTCAACGCATTCGTGGAAAAGCTTAGGGTAAAAGAAGTGGGCTACAAATTAGAGAAAAAGAGACTACAAATTCAAATGCAAGAATACAAAAATTAATACTGGTAGTATGGAAACGGTCCTATTGGTTAATTATAAAATTGAATTGATATTTTTTATTTACTAAGATTATAATCATAAACATTTAATTTTCTCTTTTTGTTGGCAGTTTTATGGACTTGTGTCTTTGTTTTTTATTATTACTTTCAAGTAATTGATTAAAAAAACATTTCATTTAATTAATAAAATTAAAAAGGAAAGGTAATTGCGTGTCTTTGTGTCAATTGTTGTCGGAAAATTTGAGTGGCGAAGGCATAGTCACTGGTCACTGAAAAGTATTGGCTTCAGTTGTAACCAATCGAGAGACACATCAGAAGGACCTCATTCGTCGGTATTGTGTTTCACCGGCGAAGTAAAATAATTACTAAAAATGGCTACTAAAAACGAAACTTAAAAATTTAATAAGTCTCCCTGACAACAGAGGCGCTTTAACACTGCTATAAATAAAAGGACGTACAAAAGCAGAGTTGGAAGATAGTGAAGCTTCATCTCCTATCATTTCTCTAACTATCCTTTTCCTCTAGTCCTAGCACAATGCATTGCATGGGTTCTCTCTTGATTGCTGGTCCAAGATAAAAAATAGTCACAACTCGAAATTGGTTAAAAATTTTATTTTACAAAGATGTACTTATTGTAATTAATCGTTGTTTTTAGTTTTATATTTTATTTTAGACTGACAAGAAATATTATTTTAATTATTCTTAAAATATTTTACAATGCTTATTAGGTTAATAAGAAATTTTATATTTAAAGTTTAAACTAAGTAACTTATTACAAAGTACTTTCACGTATATTATTTCAACACTCCTCCTCTTTGTTTGTAATTTATATAAGCCCTAAATATAGTTTAAGTTAAGAAGCAGTATCTTTGAAAGTGGTTTTGTTAGAATATCTGTTATCATTGTATCAGATGGGCAATATACAAGGTTTATGAAATTATTAAGACAGTAATCTTTTACAAAATTATATTTTATATTTTATATGCTGATTTTATATATGATCTACATTAAATTTTTCATTCAATACCATTTTAATGCAATTTTGATTATCCTCCATAATTGTAATTGGTGTATTTTCATTATAATACATTTCTTGAAATATCTCAAAAATCCATTTTGCTTCTTTACAAGCTTCTGAGAGTGCAAGAAACTCAGCTTCTGTTGTAGACAGGGAAACACAATTTTGCTTTCGACAAGACCAGTCAAAAACACCACCATTTAAATAAAATACATATCCACTATGTGATTTTCCATCAATGTTATTTTCTGCCCAGTCTGCATCAACGTATCCATAAAACTGATTATTTTTCGTATTGGTACTCATCACTAATGACAATTTTGACGTACATTTAAGATATTTCAACCTCATTCCAATCTTCTCGATTGGATGCTTGCGTTTTTCTGAGCTAATAAAATTTTTTCTGAATTTGACAATTTATTATATGATGGAATTAATGGTATATCAGAGTTTTTTGTGAGTCATGAAGTCCAAATTATATATAACTTTGTTAAAATATACATATTTTGGTTTAACAAAAAATTACCTTTCATTTCAGGATAGAAACGAAAAGAAAACAAAATTTTTATACAATTTTCAACTTTAAGTTTAAAGGGTGTATATCTTTTTTTTTATCTTGTTATGAGCATTTTTATCTAACTATCTTAGTATTGTTGAAAGAGTCAATTTATATTGCAACTTAAAAAAATTTTTCATAAAAAATATATTGATTTCCAAGAGGCGTCGATCTAATCTTAATTTTCTATTCTTAAACATCAATTCGGGTTTTTAAAGATATTCTCTCTAATATAATTTCACAGTGATGAATTGTTAGTATTAAAATCCAAGAATGTCAAGAAGATTGGGGGAAGAAACTGAGTTGTAAAAGTCAATGGTGGAAAGTATGAAGCTTTCTTTGTAACTAACAGTAGTGAGTGAAATATTTCATTATGTATGTATTATATATTTATAGCATATACATATAAGTATATATATTTCGTTAGAATTAATTTTGATTTTATGACTCAAGTATGTAAAAAATTTTAGATGACCCAATATTCTTGAATTAAAAAAAAACAACAAATTTTAACATTGACACTTAATTCACCGTCCACATCATGTCTCCCATCCTTTTCAGAAAATACAGCACTTGAAATAGCATTAGAACCAACTACCAAAAAATGTACTAAAGCCAAGTTAAACATAAACGATTCTACAAAAGCCAAAAGTTTGCACTCGATAATTAAAACCAAAAATCAAGTATGCATAACAAAAAATTTACCCAATGAAAAATTACAAAATATTTCAAAGGGATTTTACTACAAGCGCCCTCGTGATATAAAAAATACAGAAATTCCATATATCAACTCCCTATATGATAATAAAACTACAGTAACTAACATTTTTGAGTTGGATAATATTGAAAATTTGCAGGAAACAGCAATATCTGAAATTATAAACACTATTTCTTCACAAAATACTTTATTACCCCTTTTTACGACTAAAAGTGCCGAAAACAAATTACAATTAAATAATGTGTTTGATGTATCTTCAATTCATGGAGATGAAACGGAAACGGTAAACTTTCCACCGGACTCAATATCTCATAATAAAAATAGCACAATCTTACAAGCACCGCAAATAGTTTGCAAACGCAAACTCTTATTGATACAAGTTCTATTCGAGAAGATGACACTTCTTTTTCAGAATATATTCCAGACTCTTCCGCTGACATAAGTGAAGATATTTTAGAGCACTGTAAAAATATTGAAAAGTGATTGTGTCGATGAAATAGTTGATTCACTTAATATAAATTAAGTTAAAATTCCATATTCTAAATCCAGCACAAAAAGACATTTTTGCATATTTTGCAAAAAATTACATACCAAACTAAGTAGGCACTTGAGATCAAAACATAAAAACAGAGGTTAAAATTATTTTTGATTTTCCTAAAAGGAGTAAAGAGCGCTTGGAAATCATAAATGATATAAGAAGTAGAGGTGATTTTGAACACAACACTACTGTAAAGTTTAATACTGGAATTCTTATTGTTAGTCGACGACAACTCAGTAAATGTAAGAATAAGGTTGATGACAATGTATGTTGCAAGAAATGCAAAACAGTTTTTTCTAAAAGAACTATTCGAATCCACAAAGCAACATGTGGAACTGTCAAAGTCAAACATAGTAATCAAATCGAAAGTCGTAGTTTGACGCAGTATATCCATACGTATGCAAATTAAATATTAAAAACCAAAATCTTTCTAATTCTTCGAAACGATAAAGTAGTACAATCAATAAGATATGACGTATTAGTAATTAAATATGGAAATTATTTGGCAGAAAAATATTTCTCACCACATTTACATGATATGATTCGCGCATAGTTACGGTTACTGGGTCGTTTTAAAATTGAAATGAAAAAGTTAGACCCTAGAACAAAGGATTTAAAAGAAATATACATACCAGAATTGTGTGATAAATGCGAAAATAGAATTGGAAAATTTTTTGTTCTTGTGGGAACAAGAGATTGTCCTAATTAATAAAAAATCTTTGGACGATCAAAGTAATCAAAAAAGGAACCAAAAAGTTGTTTTACCTTTAATAGATGATATACAAAAATTGGACGCGTACTTAACAGAAAAAATTGTTAAGTATATGGAAAGCTTACGTCATCACTTTTCTTTGTCCTGTTGGACTCGACATCACTGATATTTATTAAAATTTTTAACAGGCGAAGATTTGGAGAAATCGAGAGACTCACAATTTAAAACTACGAAAATAAAGAATATATAACTGATAATATTGAAGAGCAGATTTTAATAAAAGGTTACCAAAGACTCGCTTAAATTTGCAAAGCAGTTTGTCAGAATTACACTGCGTGGTAAGCTGCGAAGGACAGTGAGTGTATTGCTAAGCCCCATGTCTATAAAAGCCATTGATTTGATCAAAAAATATAGAACAGAAGCAGGAATAAGCAGTCGTAATAAGTATATTTTTGGTAGACCAACTTCAGCAAGCTTCACAAAAGAATACTACAGAGCATGCCCATTATTACGAATGTATGCACAGGAGTGTGGTGCATAAATTCCAGATACTCTTAGGGGAACCATCTTGCGAAAACACATAGCAACTTACACATCTTACATATCTTTTTATTGATAATAATAATAGTTTTTTTTTATATCGGAATAACTTAATTAAAAACATAACTTTAGTCACGATAATTGAAAATATTGAATTGCCTAAATTTTAAAACTGTACATTATGTTGCTTTAATGATTTCGTTAATAATTCATTGCATTACACGGCTGTTATCGAAACATTAATAAACAATAAAATATTTTAAAACATAAAAAACAATAAAAATAAAAAAAAATTAAACATTGTCTGCAGAATAAAGTACGAATGTTCGCTTAATATAAAGTTAAAACAACAAAAAATCAAGTTATACAAGTAAATAGAGATAAGTGAACCAAATCCATAACCTGCATTAAGAAGTGTACAACCAGACCTAATTTCATATATATATTTTATTGCCGTTTTTGAATATTTCAAAAGAGCCGTTTGTGAAACAATAGCAACTACAAATCTGATTAATTTTTGGGTAAACATACATACCGTTGGTTCCCGTAATAAATTGACATTATAAAAAATTTACTTTGTTCGTGGACAATATAAATATCTTTCCCAGTTTAAATAAAAAATGCAATGTTTCCGCTGATGAACGCATGGTAACATGTTGGTTGTGCTTTGAACTTTGCCATATAAAATGTGGCAACCTCAAATCGCGTGATGCAGATGCTTTTTCCTACCCAGCCAAAAATCTTCACTGGTCTTGTACTAATTGTAAGAGCATTGGCATAGAATTTTACAATTTTTTTAAAAGTTATCAATCCGAGTTTGTTGGTATTAGGAAGGAGTTTGAAATACTACAAGACAAACTTGTTAAATATGGTGACCTTTTTTCTAAGTTTACTGCGTTGGAAAAGTTCTCGACGTCTCCTAAGCAGAGAAGCAAACGGGCTAATAAAGCTCCATCAACCGCAGGTCGTAAATCTCCTATTCAAACAAGAAGTGGTGGTTTTCCTACCGTTAATGTGACTTCGCCTAATGGAAATCCTATTTCTTCTCTTCCAACATCATCATCCGCAGCTTGTACTTCTCCCATTCTAGCCAGAAAGGATGCTGTTGCTGCCGGTAGTATTAAGTCTATTACATCGTCTAATGGAAATCCTATTTCAGAACCAGCCTTAAGTGTGATTCAAACTGATATGGTTCCGATTCCGTCTACATCACACTATGCTCTTAGTAATGCTGGCTCCTCTAATGCTTCCTAAAAGTCTTCTGTTTCTACAGTGTCGCCGAAGCCGCTTCGTGCTCCTCCGCCCAGAAAAAAGAGGAAAACTAATTTCGCTATACGTTTTGTTGAAGATACTTCTATAATTGATATTGAGTCGCACATTAAAATAAATATTGGCAATAAACTGTACAAGGACATCCAAATATTTATGATTAATTCATCTACTAAAGTATCATTTAAAATTATTGTTCCGGAAGATATCTTTGATGAAGTAGTAAAACCAAGTTTTTGGCCTTAAAATATTTTTGTTCGTGAATTTATATATCGTAATGATGACAGAGCTAAGCCGACGCATTCCAATTCTATTGCAAAAAACTGAATAGTGTTCACGCCTCATCATGTAGCAGTCGTCAATTGGTTGAATCTAGTACTTTATCGTCAATCAGCTTAGCTTACCAAAATGTTAGGGGTATGAATACATAATTAAAATCGTTTTATCTTCAAACTTTTGATATTATATTGTAGTGCTCACGGAGACTTGGCTTAGAAGGAGTTCAACAAAAAAAATTAATAATTCCGAGATGATGTGTAGTAAATTCCAAATTTATAGACGCGATAGAGAAGGTAAAGAAGGTGGTGGTGTATTAATTGCCGTATCTGCTTTTTTACATTCCGAAGAAATAATTTTTAATGGAGTTCCTGAAATTGAATTTATTGCTGTATGTGTGAAACTGAGAAGTATATCGTTGTTTATTACATGTTCTTATATTCCACCTGCTTCAAGCCTGGAAGTTTATGAATTACATTCAAGGGCTATTAAACTTGTTACAAATTTATCTAATCTCTCCCAAATATCGTGTGGAATGAAAATGATGATATTAATTTATTTACACCTTCCTTTAATTTCGAGTTTACTCCTAATATTATCGATGTAGAGATGTAGATTGTTGACCTAGCGCTTTTTCAAATTAATGGTGTAAAGAATTGTTTAAGTGGATTACTTGATCTGGCATTTGTTAATAATCCTGAAGACTTTGACATTAAGCGTATAAATCCATTATTATTGCCTGAGGATTCATATCATCCTCCGATCGAATTGAGTATGTTCGTCCAAACAAAATTGCCAGTAGAATATGAAGTAAATCATGAAAAAATTGTTGACTTGGTTTACATATCTTCCTTGTAACAACCCTCAGGAAATTGATATATGTCTTAAGCAGTTTTATACTAACTTATTTAATTGCTTTAAAAAATCGATACCAATGGTAACGATAAAAACCCCGAATGGCCCGCCATGGAATACAAAATACCTTGAAAGGTTAAAAAATTTAAAAAATAAGCATTACAAAATATTTAAAAGATCTGTTCTATGCTCTGACTACGCCAAGTATTCCGTATCTAGATCGGCTTATAATTTGTTAAACGGCCAATGTTACAATAATTACATCTCTAAAATAAAGTCGTGCTTGAAGAGAGATCCACGGACTTTTTATCAGTTCATCAATTCGAAACGTCGAATTTCGGGATATCCAACGGTGATGAAACTATGAATCACTGAATCTTCAAAAGATCGGAAGTTAGTGATTTGTTTGCTTATTTCTTTTCAACTTCATACTCAACGAAGGTATGGAATGACTCATCGGAATATCCATATATTATTCCTGAAGCGAATAACATTACTTCTCCAAGACGTGATACCTCTACAGTTTTAAATAAGTTGCAAAATTTGAAGTACTCTTATAAATATGGCCCCGATGGTGTTCCCAGCAGTATACTTAGAGAATCTTCAGCACAGTTATATATGCCTTTGGCGTACATGTTTAACATGTCATATGGGTATTTTCCGAAGTTTTGGAAAGAGTCTTTTATTATCCCGCTGTTTAAAACTGGATACAGATCTAACATATTAAATTATAGAGGTATAGGTAAAGTAAGTATTATCCCCAAGCTTTTTGAAAAGATAGTAACCGAATTCTTTTGGCATCATGGATTTAGAAAAGGTCGCTCAACTACAACAAATCTTTTGGAATTTACATCCTGTATAACTAAATCTTTTTATTCTGGTATGCAGACACACAAAATTTTTACCGATTTCAGTAAGGCCTTTGATCAAACTACACCTATACAAGCTGGACAAAATTGGATTTTCTGCAGCTTTTCAGAGTTGGATATCTACTTATCTTACGAGCAGAGTTCAGTGCGTATTATTTAAAAATATGAAGTCCAAATATATTTCTGTTCCATCTGGATCCTCAAGGTATCCGCCTAAGTCCGCTTTTATTTTTACTATTCATCAATGATTTACCATCTTGTATCAAATATTCAAAATTATTAATGTACGCCGACGATGTAAAACTTTTTCTAAGTTTGAATAATCCTCACCTGTGTTCATTACTCCAATCTGACCTAAATAATTTTAGTCAATGGTGTGATATCAATTTAATGGACCTCAACTTAAAAAAATGCAAATTTATGCTGTTCTATAGAGGAAGCCATCTATCCTATAATTATTATATTAGTGATTATACTCTTGAGGAAGTCGAAACATTCCTTGATCTTGGTATCCTACTCGACAGAAAATTAAGTTTTAATTTACACATTTCCCAATCAGTGAATAAAGCCAAAGGAGTTTTGGGATTCATAAAACGTTGGGGTAAGGAATTTAATGATCCCTACGTTATAAAGCTTTTGTTTACGTCGCTGGTGAGATCCATTCTTAAATACGCTTGTATTATTTGGGATCCACAGTATGATATCCACATAAAGAAAATTTAATCAGTTCAAAAACAATTTCTTTTATTTTGTCTTAATCTCCCATCATATGAAAATCGCCTTGCACTTATTAAGCTTCCTACTTTGAAAAGTAGGAGAATATACATGAATGTATCATTTGTACTGAATCTAATAAATGGCGTTATTGACTCAGCGTTCTTACTCCGTCACATTGAATTTACAATACCAAATCGTCCAACAAGATATTATGTTCCTACAAAACTTCAATATTTCCGCTCCAATTATGCCAATTTGGATGCATTCCATAGAATGTGCGCTGAATTTAATGATCTATATTCTTCCATTGATTTTTCGATTGATTCCAATACTCTAAAAAACAATATTTTAAGGCACTTAAATGCATTTTATTAATAATTGCATACGTATCTTTTATTTTAATGTTATATTTTTTATTTTTATTTATAATTTAATGTTATTACTATTGTTATATTTATTATTAATGTTTAGGAATTTAATTTATGATTAAGCCTGTAAGAAATTAGTTCATATGCTATAAATTGAATAAAGAAAGAAAGAAATAAAGAAATAGCTATATTAACCCTAGAACCATAATGTACGTAAATTTTACGTACAGTTTTTTTTCACATGTATATAAAAGAAGTGATAGGCATTCTAACGACAATTCATTTTAGATATGCTTTCATCAATTGTGCTGCTATGCTTACAAGTGTTAAAGCAACACATATTTAATGTTTTATAGGAATTCACAGTTTGCGCACTTAGAGACTGTACGTAAAACTTACGTATCGTTGGTAATAAAGGTTAAATTCCTGCACGTAATTTTTTCGTAACGTTAGCACACTATGAAAGAACAAGGCTGAGATAACTCCCGAGCTACTCGGTTTGCAGCACTGTGGATCATCGAACTGCGTTTATGATGAAAACATGACGTTAGGCTCTTTTATGCCGATGAAGAATAAAAATGTAATATTGCTGTCATCAATGCACTATGAGGGATTATTTAGAGAAAAATGTAAATATTTGCAAATTATTTTACTTTTTATAAGAAAGTAATTTCAATATATATTTTTAATGAATTAAAAAAACAATTGAAATGAAATACTACCGAAGATTTGTCATTTATTGAAATTTATCAAACGAAATGTATATATACGTACAATTTACGTATCTTTGGTATTAACGTATTATAAAATATCGTTATGGTTCTAGGGTTAAATAGTTAAAGCAATAATAATTCGAAGAAAAGTTAATTTAAGGGAAAATTTAGGCAGTATATAGGATATCAAGCTTGATTTAAAAAAAAATTTTCAGATGGTGCTTGAACGTTCTTTTAGATAAGTTAAACCTCTTCAGTAGAGGTGCAAGGATCTTTCAAAGGTAGAGTTTGTAATTCTCGGCAAGATTAGTACCAGACTTCCAGTAGATCTAAAGAATATAGAGAGGAAAATTCGATAAAAATCCGTAATCATAGGTGTTATTCGTACTGCGCGTATGGAATGAATAACACTACGTTAGTGTGTCTCCAACGAAGACCTCCAGATACTGGGCGCTCTCTTATTGTAATCAGCCTTACCGTGACACCGGGGTACTTACGCGGCTCGACCAACACCGTTCCCCTACTTCCCTTATGGAAAGGAAAACGAAGCAAAACAATAAAAGAAACAGCAGTGCCTCACGAAAAACAACATCTTTGAATGAAAGTGAGCCTCCGACATCACCGCAAAAGAGGAGGATAAACTTTTCACCTCTCCTGTTCATGGCTCAGGAACTGAGGACGAGAAGCTTCGACTCAGTAGGCCCGCTAAAAAGCGACTATAATATTTCTAAGGGACATGATATTGGAAAAGCAACAGTTAGCTACTATGGAGCGACAACGCTCCATCCAGTATAACTCCGAATCATATGAGACGAAGTACTGTCAATTTTGTAAAAGTGATACATTGTTCTGTACTCTAACATTTTTTTAAATATCTTCCTATACTTAACTGAATTTATTTTGGGAATATTCATTTATATATATGATGATAATTGTGCTTAAAAAAAAGGAAAAAGCACAATTAGAATCATATATATCTTCCTATACATTACGAATTTATTTAAAAATGCTCAATATTTCAAATGGTAATCCAGTTTTTACGTAACTTTACATCGAAATTTTTCCCAAATGCACTACGTAAGGATATATATTTTTCAGAGAAAATTGCAATGAAAATAAAATTAGATAATTTTCTCCTCTATGGTATAACCAACACCGGATTCGCTAACAAAAGCTACTTTGTATGACCGGCCTTCGGTGGAAGAAGAATATGGCAATAAAATAAATTAATTCGTTTTTACGTTTAATGAAAAATTTTCTATAGTGCAAATTCATCACCGCCTTTTAAAAGGTTAAGATTTTTTAAATAATATATATATATATACCGAATAATATTTCCAAAATCTTTCAAATGATACCAATATTTTTCATATACGTTCAGAAATGTAGTGGAGAATCGCACTTTTATATCGAAACTTCCTAGGTCCTTAACTCGAAAACTGATCCTTGTCGACAAATTTTTTTTAAATTTTCTATAACCTTATACAGTTTTTTTCCATTTGGTGAACAATATCTAAGCCTAGCAAAATAACGATTTAGCGTTTTTCCTTAAAAATATTTTATACTGATCTAAATATGACAAATTTATGCATGTTATATAGACGACATCGCAGAAAATAAACATTTTGTAAATAAGTCAACTATTATTTTCTGAAATTAAGTAAGTGCAGCAGCAAGTGCTATTTACAGAAGCATTTTTAGAGAGTGTTTTTACGATGATATAAAATATTTAATATTGCCGGTACGACTTGAAACTTTTTTTAAAGTTTACTACTACTTTACATTACATATGTACTTAAATATTTGTCATATATCGCATTCGTGAAATAATATAATATATTGGCTCATTGGTTTTCGTTTTTATGAGAAGTCGACATTTAGTATTCATATGTACCCATTGTAAAAATTTGAGGCAATTCTGCCTAGGCTTTATTAACAAATTTTTTTATTTAAATTAATCCTATCATATACATTAGGTGTCCCAAAAATTGTTTTTTATGATTTTTATAGGTGCCCAATCAAAATATAAAAGCTTATAGGGTAAAGTATTTTTGATTTTTTTTTAAGAATTTTCGGAATAGGGTTAGAGGTCGCGCAAATGGAGTTTTCGGTCTTTTTTCAAACTTGGTTAATAACCACGGCTTTCTTCACTCCTGAGGACACAATTTTAAAGAAAAGTATCCAAGCTTTATTCCTGTGTGAAAAACTTATAAGTTTTGGTGATGAGTTTGCTCATTTAGATCCCCTAAATTACAATTTTCCGTAATTTTTTCAAAAATTTTGTAATAACGCTTTACAACTTTTTAAGTTTCAATGAAAACGAAAAAAACTAATCATGCACTTTGAAAGACAAATTAATTCTAATTAATATGAATACAACAATTTTTAAATTTGCTCTTACCGTTCCTGAGTTATACCCGTTTTTATATTTATACCCAGTATATGTTATTATAAGCTGTTTGCCAGTTCACCAATCATACCCAATCAAAAAAAAAAAACTTTTGTTTTGCTCTGTGAAAAATCATTTATTGAGGTTCTTGCGATGTAGTTCTATACCTTGCAATAAATTCTGGAAATCAGTTTCAGAAGTTGTGACATTAATATAAGTATTAGCCAAAGCCACACCTCGTTTTGCCACATCATTTACTACTTGTAAATGTTGAACTTTTTTCTTTGCATCTTGAAATGACTTGTTGGCTTTCCAATTCTCTGGATCTATTTTTAAAAACTCAATTGAAATATTGCAAGCTTCAAAAAAAGTTAGACTGGTGTTTGAAATGAATTGTTGAATTTCTTTATTTCTAAAGTTTTCTTCTGTTAAAGTTACATTTGCTACTTCATAATCGCTGCATGGCATATCTGCAAGTTTTTTTGTCATTAAATGCAAAGTTTTGGTGTCGATACATTCATCGGAGATAAGTACCACTGATGACCTAGAAAAGTTTTAAGCGAGCCTTGTGCAACTGCTTTATTAATAATTTTATAACTATCCAATTCCTTTAATAGGATCAGATCATTGAGAGGAGCGTATCGAGGGCTCTGGCAGAGGTACCAATATTTAATATATATTCTTAAAATAAATGAACTAAATTCAAGCAAGGCATCAATTGCTGATTTGTGTATATAAGATTGCAACTGGTTTCGGAAAATGCATATTTTCAAAGAATATATAATTTTCATCATCCAGCGAGCCCGATTGATAGCTCCTGGAGCTTTTACTCTTGCGTAGGGAATAGATTTATCACCCAAAAAGATTAGACTCAGATGAAGTAGTTCTTTATAGTCCTCTCTTGGTTGCGTGTCTTCAGGTTGGCCTTTAATAAAATTGCTTAAGTCTTCGCGTATTGGTTCCGGAATAATCTTTTCAACAATTTTGTGATTTATGCAGTCGGAAAAACTGGACTTGTTAATAGACTCCCACCTATGCTGGAGTGTGCCGAAAATTTTTATTTGCGGTGATGTGGTCTGCTCTTCAATATTAAGCGCCTTGAAGGTTGATCCAGCCACAAGCTCCAACATATGATGCCGACATGCCAAAAATATGAGGTCTTTTTTTAGTTTTTGGCAAAGTAAAGCACATGCACCGATTCGGCGTCCAGTGTTGGAACTTGTTGTATCTGCAGACATAAATTGGATATTTTTAGTTAAATTCCAGCTTTTAAGCATTTCAAACACTGCATCAGCTTGATCTTCTCCCCTTCCCGATTGAAGTGGTACTACTCCTAGAAGTTTGGGGTCCGAATTTCCGGTTACACTAATAGAGAGCCGATCATTTTTTTCTTTTTATTCTTTAAGTCGGGCATTATTTTTCCATCCCAATGTACGGTAATATAATTTGAGGCCTCAAACGATTTTTTAATGGAATCTGCAATAATCTGTCGCTGCTTTATACGTTCCCTCCAAATTGAACTCTTTGAGCATGCAATTTTTGCCATGTTTTGGCCAGGATCTGTGCAGGAATTTACTATAAACGAAGCTTTACGGCAACTAATTCCGGTTCTGTCAAGACTTGCACAAAGATGTTGGGTTTTTTGAGGAAGCTGGAACTTCTTTATGGACCACTTTTTTGGTTGGTTCATACATTAAATCGTCAGAACTCTCGTCCGAAGTTTCTTATATTGAATCATCCGAAGCATCGCTATCAACGCTGGAGTTATCCTTGTTTACCAGATATTCCGATTTAGTTGTAAGAACTCTGTTTAATTCTCTAGATTTCCTGGAAGGTTGAATTACTTTTCCGAACAAGCTCTTCATGTCGCGCAAGAAATTACATCGTTTTTTCTTCTCGATTTCATTTTTTCTAGACGTACTCTTATTTAAAACTATCCACTTCGAGTGCAATTTTACAATTTCACGCGAAATGTTACGTACCTCTTGGGTTGTTTCCCACATATCTTTAAAATTGCTTGCTATTATTCTGGCACTCTTTGCGATAGTATATTTTTGCATTAGATGTATTTTAAAAAATCTTTGCAAAATTTGCATTTTTGTCGGCGGTTTGGAGGGATCAAGGGCATCAATCATTTTTCCCACAAGCCACACATTTCTTGTTTTCACAAAATTCATATCTAATTTGAATAAAATTACACATTTTTGCACTAACCAAAAAAACAATAAAATAAAAGAATTCTTACCGGTACGTCGACGAAAACTTTTATATATACAAAGAACTTTTCTATTTGATTCGTAGGTCAGCTAACTCAAAAATTTTTGTTATGTAAAATCGTATAACGGCAATATTATTACGGAGAATACACATAAAATAGAAAGTGAAAATGACAGCGTGTAACGATTTAGATCAATAAATGTCAGAAGTTAATGGCAGTTAAACCCCAATGTTATAATCTTGCCAGATCTATTATTCATTCAATCCCTGAAGATATTGGGATAAATCCAATTAAACGGCGGATTAAATTGAAATGAAATAATATTTTATTTATTCGCAGAAATCACCTTAAAGACCCAACTATAAAAATTTATGGAAATATACAATAATTATAACGAAAAAAGTATCACCATTTTTAAGGTACAAACTATAAAAATATTGTAACTCGGGAACTGTAGGACCAAATTCCATTTTTCTTTTTCTTAATTGTTTAGAACTTATCCGTGTTCAAAAACGCGTCACTAGTTTTTATACCTTCCATATAAATTTGAAAAGTAATAAACCGTTTTTTACAGAATTTCTTAAAAAATTACAAAAATACTTAATATGTGGAGTCGTAAGGACAAAAATATTGCCGGAACTTAAAGTTTTGCATATGGAAATAAAGTTTGGGAAATTTTATTTAGAAATATTCGGTCAAAAAATTAAATCAACGTGGTTGTTGACAAAGTTATCAGTCAAGTTTGAAAAAAGGCCGAAAACCAGATTTTTAACAGAGACTTGATTTGCGCGACCTCTAAACCTCTTCCTAAAAATCTAAAAAAAAATATCAAAAATACTGGACCCTATAAGCTTTCAAATTATGCTTGAGTCTCTGACAAAAAATTTTTTGGGACCCCCTAATATACATACCTCTAATTTAAAAAGATATTGTTTTTTGCTTAATAACTAATAATTAGAATTAATAAACCGTGTTATGTTTTTGGTTTTGTGTTTGGTATTCAACTTCAATTCTCGATTGATTAGTTGAATTTTCAACATCCAGAAATTAGGAAAAATTCACTGATGAGCTAAGTAAGCAATAGCGAAATAGTACTATATGGATATGCTTTCCTCCTCAGATATTGAGTTTGCTTTTATAAAAAATACTTTATGAGAATATCATAAAGTATGTAATAATACATTTCACATATTTTTTCGGGAAAAAGCACAATTTTAAAATTAGAATCATACATAATAAAAATATTTTAAATTAATATTATATTAACAAAATATTAATTTTAACATACAAATATCGGTAAAAAATCCAACATAAACAAATAAAACCTCATACATAAAAATAAACTTTAACATTTAAACATTGTAAACATTATAAATAAATTAGTTAACATAGTCTTTGTCGTAATTATATATACAAGGTGGGACAAAAGAAACTATATGGTTTAAATGGTTTATAACTTTTTTATTTATGCGATTATTATAATTTTTTTTTTAAAATACAGTTTTTGGGGAATTATTTGCAATTAGCTTTGAAAAATGATATCCTGTAAGTGATGTCCATTTTCTGCATCGCTCTTTTTAGCATATTTTCCATAACTTTTCGCAAAATTTCGGGTGTAATGGGCATGAGTTCATTTCGCATGCTTCATAATTAATTCCCCAAGTCTTCTTCACAAAATGCTGTAAAAAATAATAATAAAATAATGAAAAAAAGTTATAAAGAATTCAAACAATATAGCTCCTTTTGTGCCACCCTGCACCTTACTAGAATTGTCACTCACATTACCACCAGAAGGTATCTTATAAAATATATTTGACATATCTCACATACATATATTTTACATAACTAAATAATCTATTATTTGTATTAAATGTTCTGTTATCCCATATTTTTGATAATCAAATACATTCGATTTCTTCAATCTTTTTAACATTTCTGGTATGTAAGTCAAAGATTTATAAATCTTTGATTCTATATTATTCCTCATATTGTTAGCTATGTCTATATTGATTCAGTAAAACAAAAATTAACCTTTACGGAATTTCATTTTTATACAACAAACATTTCATTCTTTGATTTTAAATCTATTTAAGGAAAATTTTTAAAGTAGCTATTTGGTTTCTTTTGTTTGTATATTTAGTAATTCTCAAATATTTTTTCGGAGTTCTTGTTTCGTAGCTTTATTCAAGAATTTGGTTAGCACCAAATAAAAGGCTGCATATGGACTAGCTAAACCATATAACAAACATAGATAAATAATCTTAATGGATTTTGACTACCGTCGAATAATTGAAAGAATAGTTGCATAATTGTATTCAAAGATTTAATTTTTCATTTTGCCTTTTAAATACAATCATTGTCAACCAAAGTATTGACTAATTATAAGAAAGGTTTAGAAAAATTAAGTATATTTGAAATCAAATAATAAAATGTTTGTTGTATATACACCATATAACAAACATCGATATACATATAATAATAACAAAAAATTTAAATAAACAGCAGATGTTTAATAAAAGCTTTTAATCTTTAAAGAAAATCAAGAAATATATAATAGTATATAATTTTTTAATAAAGTTAGTGCAAAATATAAATATAATATTAAATTATTTCTCCTTACTTGTAGTGTGTATGATTTTGTATCAATTAATATCTTTATCGATGATTATTTTTTTTTTGTCCTTGAAAGTACCTCTTTACCCTGCAAAATGGCATATTTGTTGAAAATTCTATATTGATTTTCAATAACAAAAATTTCAAACAACATTATATCTACTGCGTATACATGAAACAAAGAAGACAAGATAGCGCATTGCGCTAGTCAGTTCACTTTGTTTACAAATCAACTGGTCTTGATGACGTCACTGTAGACCTTTGACTTTAAAGAAAATTTTAAGATATTTAAAATTTTCTTCTTCAAAAAATATTATATTAATAAAAATTAATTGAAATTAATTAAAAAATTAATTGTAATAAAAGCAACGAAGGAAAAGCTTCTGACTGTAGATTTATTCCATTTCCATCAGAAGGAGCACTTAGTGTCTGGAACATAAAAATATATGCAAATTTATGCATATACATACCTATATACTTTTAAACTCTTTATAGGCATTATTTTTAACAAAATTAAGGTTTGGAGGATTTATTGAGAAGTCGATGAGAAGAAAAAGGAGATTGCGCAAAACTTTGAACTAACATACACTTCCTTTCTGACAAATGTGTTACATGTGTAAATGCTACATTTCGTTACTATTCATGTTCCATTCTAAAAAGCTATCATGTTATTTTCTAAATATGTTGTACCAATAATTGGCAAAATATGCAACATTTAACCCTCTACTCTCAAGTTGGGTTGGGATACTGCCCTTTTTTGTATCTTTGATAAATACATTTTACCTTCGTCGGTATTGTGTAGCTTCACCTCCTGTCGTTTCTTCTACTATCCCTTTCCTATAGTTCCAGCACAATGATTCGTATGTGTAGGAGTCAGCTCCTGAGTGCTGGTCCCAGATAAAAAAAAAAAAAAAAGAACTTTTATTCCGGTGATTTTATTTGCTAAAGCGGGAGATTTATAATAAAAATACGTTATTTTTGTTTATTTATTATTATTATTGATAAAAATTATGCTAAAAGCCGTAGAAACAGTGAAAGTCTATATTAATATTAAGTCTAAAATATTTTCTACCATTGTGGTAATAGAAAATGTATCACTTTTCAAAAGTATTGGCAAATTGTGGAAAGTGCTATTCATCGAAAGCGCAACAGTTTCGTTAAGAATGGAAACCACCAGAAGATTTTATATATAAAAATGATTATGTACATATGTTTTACTAAATAAATCCCCTTTCAATCAAATTCGTTTTTGATTAAAATTTTGGGAACTAACTAAATAGTTAGAATAAACATTCGTATCGCATTCGCATACTTTTTATATGACGAATATTTTAATAGGTGTTACTTAATATGAAATTATCAATATTTTCTACAAAAATTTGATAGGAAACAGGAAAAAAACATCAAAATCTTAATGTAACCAAAGTTGTCTATACCATAAGTGTGTTTGTGTGAATGTGTTCTTGCTATTGGTCTACTGTTGGTAGATGCGCAGAAACGACACAATTTTACAACTTGAATGCGATATCTTGCTATTTTTGTTTCATCATTTTGTTTCAGACATCCTGTATAAGTATGTAAATGATATAACGTAAATTTCGATAATTCAAGTTCTGGACACATTGATAACATCAAGTGTGAATGTATGTACGAGTAGCATTAAATATAAGTTTTCATGCAAAGTAGACGTTAGAAAGTCATAATTATAATTTAAATACATATATAATTTATAATTATTAATAATTTATGTATATACATATATAAATACATTATTTGATTATTTATTGTCATCGTCATTCTCCCGGGATGTGGCATGGATGGTGCGTTAAATAATTGAAAAGTAGACGTTGGTAAGCAAGAAGGCGTTCTGATATGCTTGTGGAAGCTGAAGCCGTTACTGTTGACGTGACTATGCTTTCGTCACTGAAACCTTTCGCGATGCTGATTCTGAAATGCGCGATGTTTTTATGATTTAGTCTGAAACGCATAAAAGAAATACTTGTAAAAAATAATTTTTGGAACGGATATTTACTTTTTTCTGCTTGTAACATAGCCTCCTAAAATGTAATCCAGAGGCGTTAATTCGTACGATTGAGCTAGTGAACAGGAACTTCTGAAAATAAAGTCGTCACTGTATAAGAAGTTGCGTCTTTTTTTGTAACCAAATCTCGTTGATGTTTTGATGATTCATTTTCGGCAACAGAAATTCAGTCACCATGCCTCGATAGCTCTCGCCGTTTACTGTAACGGCAGCTCCTTACTCATTTTGCAAGAAATAAGGACCGATTATGTTTTCGCTACAAATACTACAATTTTGCTTAGTGACGTAGGCCAGTTTCCATTCAGGAAAAAGGCGACGAAAAGGATTGTTGTTTGGCTGCAAGACTTGTACGAACAGTATTTTATAGGGACGTAAACCAAGAGCCTTATGTAAAATTTTCTACGTAGTCGAAGGGCAAAGGCCAACAATTTGAGAACGAAGATGAATCGGCATTTCGGCGTCTTCTTCAATACTTCGCGCTAAATTTTTTTGTCTTGTTGATGGTTTTGAATGGAGAAGAATAAAATTAATGCAATAACGATCAATAACTGCACGAATTACTTGCCGATTATTTGACCGTAAAATGAACTTCGCGAAAAGATTTATTTTTTTCAAAGTAACTTTCTACATTTTTCTTCATAGTACCAGAAAGAAATAATAAAATTTTTGTTGGTATGAAAAGTTAAAAAAAATTAATAATTTCCAAAAGATACGCTATCGAAATTTTGTCAGCAATGTTTAGCAATATAAGAAAAGAACCGCTAAAAATAATCACCCCTTTTCTGTATTATGATTAGAATCGAAATTAACTCCGTTTTGCAACTTTGGTATTCTGTGTTCCGTTCCACGTGGCATTTCGATTGTATGTATTAGGCAGTACGATCGTAGCTACGTTTTTACATGTTGTTTATGTACCAACGGAAAATTTTTATATTTTAAGGTTTTTTTTATCTGGGACCAGTACTCGGGAGATGACCCTTACAGATGCGATGAATTGTGCTGGAACTATAGGAATTTATTTATTTATTATTAATTTATTGCAGGTCGAAAAACAATACACCCAAACAATATAAGAAATTGACGATTTTAATGTGTCTAATACATAATTAAACGCGTCTTTATTTAAGCGAAATTTTTTTGAAATCTATAACTAAACTAATTATTTCTCACACGTTGAAAACAAATAACTTACAATTTATCACTACGCTTGAATGGATTGCAACTGTCTCTAAATTTCCTCCTTTCAATTCTTTACTCTGATTTCTGGAGCAAGTTATTCTCTTGTTCCAACAAACTTTATATTGATGTATAGAAAATTAAAACGTCTCCTGGCGCTACAGAATTCTTCACACTGAAATATTTCTTACACAAATACTTCTTAATTATGTTATGGGGTTTTTTGTCTTTCCGTAATTAAGTTATTTGTTTATTTTATAAACTTTTTCAAAGTAACGAAGCTTTATTTATTTTTTTATCACAAGCCCCGAGATAGGATTCCGCACACTGGCATAGCTATCAACAAATACCTTAACTGTACTTAACTAATGTTTTTATTCAATTATACATACATAGCTACCAAAATATTTAGTTTCTATATATTTATCATTGTTTTATTTTCGCTAAATTTAATTTTTTATAATTTAACAATTACAATGATTAAAAAATTGCTTATTTTTTCTCTTCCTATTTCACACATTTCAAAGCAAACATACTCTTCTCTTCTTCTTTTTCTTTTTCTTTCGATTAATTTTTTTTTGCGAATACCTTTTTTCGATCCGTGTGTAACTGAATGCGGGAATGTAATCGAAACGCAGAATAAGGGTGTATTATAACGAATGCTAACAATGTTCGCTTACAACATTATTAAAATTTCCTGTTGATATCGAAAGAGTTAAAATTTGGGAAGTACTTGAAGTCAATATTGTAATCAAATATCGTTGTTAAGTAAGATTGTGCTGGTTGGACATAAATTAAAAATGTTTATATTTAAATAATAAATTTGTTATTTTAATTATAAATAAATAAAACAAAATTTTAAACAAAATATTAAATATAAATAGAATTCTTTAAATTATATTAAAGTATCTTGGTGAAATATGTGCAAATTGTTATATATTACCTTCATAAAAAACTGGCAACTTTGAAAAACTAAAGAATATTTTTAACAAAGAGGGAAATAAGAGGTATAAAGTTGCCATTGTGTCTGAGAGAATCAGGAATTTCATGATTGCGTGCTGTTGGACAGCTATTTTCCTCTATTTATGTTCACTCTTGGTTTTGTTTGGTTTTTGGTAAATATTTATATATGCATATGTACATACATACTTATAATCCAGTCGTTTAGTTCAGGAGAACATTATTGTTTAAACGAGCGTGTAGAGAAGAGAGCATCTGTTCATGTGATTGTGGTTGGTTGCAGTGCATGTTAGCAAATTTTTTATTGTTGTTGTATCGTTATTTTTCATGTGTTTTTCGTATTGATGTCGTCTAAAGGTCTGTGATTTAGTTATACGTATATATGTACATCGATATATCTGTATCACTTGTGGTTGTGTGACGTGTGATGCGGTATCTGGCAGCCTGGTGATTGGTGCTCTTTTCAAGAGTTTAGATTTGTGTACGCGTTTATACAATTGTGTAGCTGACGGATAAAAGTAATCCCAAGCAATAAAATTCAGTTTCAATATCAAATTGTACGAACACATACTGGTACTACCGGCGGAAGAAAAAAGAAATTATTATGCCTATAATAATAGGTAAATTGTCAAGATTAATTAATTAATATAAAAATGAGATAAATACGTGCGCGTTGTACATCTGCATTCAAATATAAATATGTATATTTCTTGAGTTACATACATACATATAAGTAGTATATCAATGACGAAAATATATCGAAATAGAAATTAAATTCTTATGTAGTGATTAACAATTACTCAAGGTGTTTGTGTAGATATACATTGTATGTATATTAAATCAAAACGAGCTTAAAATATAATTAAAAATATTTACGTGCTATGTCTAGCTATACACACAGAAATGCACACAACGAGGGAATGATACTCGCGGCTAGTTTCGTTAAAGTGCGTTACTTACGTACGCCTTATTGATGTGTGCCTGGGATCGTAGAATATGCCAAGACCGTCGCGAGAATCATACGGCGATCAAAAGCCTCCATATTCATACATCTCACTGACTGCAATGGCTATTTGGAGTTCATCGGAAAAGATGCTGCCTTTAAGTGATATATACAAATTTATAACAGATCGTTTTCCTTACTACCGGAAGAATACACAAAGATGGCAGAATTCCTTGCGACATAATCTAAGTTTTAACGACTGCTTTATAAAAGTTCCTCGTAGACCGGATAGGCCGGGTAAAGGAGCATATTGGGCGTTGCATCCGCAGGCATTTGATATGTTCGAAAACGGAAGCCTATTAAGACGCAGAAAGAGATTTAAGCTGCATAAGAACGATAAAGACGTATTAAATGAAGAACTTGCAGCACTAGCAAATCTAAATAGGTTCTTCTTTACGCCAAACACTGCGGTCCATGGTGCTGTAATAGGTCCAGCTATGCCGGTAATAGATGTAGCGCAAACGTCCTTTATAGCAGATCCAAATTTTTTTGTTGCAAGGATGCAATCTACAAATAGTACACTTCATTCGCCCCCAAAATCAAACGTCCAAGATATCCATGACATTATTAGTCCTACGGTGTTGGTACATCAAAATAATCAAACCATTTCATCTGTGCCGACAGGAGCTGTAATATCGGCAACTAATATTCCGAGGTTTCCATCTCCATCGTCTGCTATTGATGCTGCAATACAAAATAGCTACCGTCCGAAACGAGCATTTACCATCGAAAATCTTATTAGACCTGATAAAATCAACGACTCGTCAACAGAAGGCAGTTTTAATGGCGACGATCGAAATGACGATATAGATGTTGTTGACAATAGTAGTATTATACCTGACGAGTCAATTCCCATTACCTTGGCGACATCTCTGGATCACTTTAAAACTTTTCGTGTCGATTCATCACATAATATGCAGTCAATAAAAGAAGACTTCTATAGACCATTACCTCCATTGCATACAATTGCCGCTGGAGCAAATATTCCATTTTTACAATATACATCTGGGGTCAACATCACAAATACGCAATTAAATATACAACAGACTTACAATGTACCCACCTCAAATCCACTAATTATGATTACAAATCCTGTAAACAATCTTCATCGAACGTATTATTCAAATACCAATCCAATAACTAACCTACACCAAACCAATGCTGATAATCACCAGCAGCGCTCTAGTTCGTCTCTGCGGACAGTGTAGCAGTTTTTCCAATTGGTATACAAAACATCTAGTTCCTAATTTTAAATATTTACACATTATGAATCCTAAAGAAATTATTGATAATATAAGACAGGTACTTGCAACTTATTTATATGCTTATATTATATATGTAGTACATACATGCATTATATACTATGTACATGCAAATATTTATATTCATTTAAGTAATTATTTGAAATTATTTATACGTACGGGGGTTATATAAGGTTCCAAATATTTTATGTCGGTCGTATCGCTTAAAAAGTAATTATTTATCGAGGCTAATAATATTCAATACTTTTATGAATACATTGTAAAGATTTTTGCTTTTTATCAGAAATCAATACAATCGAATTCATTTTAAACTTGTGGTCCTCTTTCACCTTGTAAAAGCCTTTTTACAGTTGCACACATCTTGGAGAAACGTATGAAAGATGTTAAAATTTTTATACAAAATATCAAGGACATAAAAGTTATTATTTTATGTCAATATTCGCTAAATTTTTTTTTCTTTTTGTTTACCAGCAGTTTTACTATAATTTTTCTCAATTATACATTTTTGTCATAGAGAAAGTAAAGGTTGGCTGCTTAAGAAAAACGTGATGTTAATTTTCTTACATTACACAAACGTGTTGTTTTTAATTATAACAATTGCTTTACATGCACTTACCTGCATATTTAGGCTAAGTCAAAGAACATAAATATAATAAAAAAGATGTAAATAAGTCAAGAATTGAACTTACGTTGCTCTAAAACCACAAAAAATCGCGGTTTTTATAAAATTTTCTGAAATAATAATGCCTAATCTTTATTTCTTTTCCAGCTCTAGTTTTAAAGATATAGTATTATTTGTATAATTTACACTATTTTTTGTATTCGGTCAGTATTCCGCGAACGGTCCTCCAAACCTCAAATTATTCTTTCTGTATTATTAATCTACACAAAATTGCTTGTCAGTTGAATAGAGTCACACTATAGAAAATATGATGTTTTACTGTTATTTAAAGGATGTGAAACTTCTGTTTTTGGTTTAGTCCTTAAAACTTTGTTTATGTACATTTTCCTAAATCCAAACAACTGATCGTTATGTATTTTTGGCGGCTGATTATGAATATAAGATTAGTCTTTTCTACAAAAATCATATAAGATTTAGCAGCACAATCAGCTTTGCACGATTTTTTGTGCAGATAAGTTAAAAACTTTAATACTTTAAATGCACTTACCTGCCTCAATGTCTACGTAAGAACATGCTCTTACATTTTTTTTTATTATTAAGAACAACACGTTTCTGTTATGTTGTATTGAAATTCCCACCACGTTTTTATTAAACGGCTAACTTTTACTTTCATTAAAAATATACATAGTTCAAAATGCATAAAATATCATAGAAGTGTAAGTAAACAAAAAGTACACTAAAAATAAATTTAAAGAATAGTGACAGAAAAACATTAATTTTACGTATGAAAATAATTTTAAAATGACAAAAAATTAGGCACTTATTTTAAATGCGCAGGTACGTAATGAGCATTTAATAAATTGGAATTACACTTCATACATTTAAATAAAAGACAGCGAAATCAAAAGTACGGTATTCACATTCTGTAAAATAAATTTTATAAAAAATAATTCTTCTATTTTTTGACCTCTTTTTATATTAATAACACTAATTATTTAAGCTGTAGGTCTTTTTAATATATGTAATATTTATTTTTCTTCGTTATTTCGCTACTCCTTTGTATAGCTTCTATAGGAAAATAGATTTTTGTTTATAATGAAAAAATATTTTTTTAAAATTCACAATACAGAAAAAGTTCTTGTCAATGAAAATTCAAAATGAAAATATTTTTTTATAAAAAATATTTAATTTCTATTTGAAAAGAAACATTTATGGTACTTTTTAAAACATGTAGAAAATTAGATAAAATGTGCAGTTGTTTTCTAAATATTTCAAGACTCTTTAAAAGGGGGAACAAATTGGATTTTTTAAAGTTTTAAGAACTAACCTAAAAAAACATGTCTGCAAGTCTACACTTTGTTTTTATGGATAGAGAAGTTTCTGACAGCTGCAAAACGATTTTAATAAAAATTTAAAATTTTTCATAAAAAATATAATTCATTGCTTTATCCTGCATTCAGTATACTAGTGCGGAAAACCACCGATTTTAAAACATGGATATATCTGAGTCTGAAAAGACCGTATAAAGGGGGAAATATATACCAAAACTATCCAAGGAAATATTCATTCATAGAAAGGTATGTTCTGACACTCGCATTATTTTGATTTTACGTGGCCTGAAACTCAGCCGTATTGTTTGTGATTTTTGTTTTTACAATTTTTAATATAAAAGTCTGCCATTTTTCAACATTCTAATAATTTTTCAAAACATTATTGGGAAAATAACTGGTCATCTCGTTTAAATTATTTACATCACTGTCAACATACATTTTTCGAAGATCATTCAGATCAACAATAGAAACACAAAATTAACAAAACAAAATACTATATGAACATTTTTTATAAAAAAATTACGAAACCATTCAAACTTTTTAGTAAGATAAAAAAAAAACATTATTAATTTAATTAAACATAGACAGATCTGTGTATGAAGGGACACTATGTACAATGTTCCAAAATGTGACCTATTTATGTAGATAATAATGTGAGCGAAGCAGCGGCTGACAAACTGAATTCAAAACTTATTGTACTCAATATATTTGCTAAATTCAGAAGCTCAGCCGCATGGTTTTTCGTCTAAGGAATATTAAAATTTATATTTATCGTATTTTAATATTCCTTGTTATTTATATTTTCTTCTGTAAAAAAATTTATATGCATATCATTTTATTCCATGAAACAAGTATGGAAATTTCAATTTAATATGATTTATTTTTCACAATAAGCAATTTTGATTCAAATAGTTTGAAATTAATGCGATGCATTGTACTGTAACTCTGCTTTTATACGTTCTTTGTTTTTAAAGCAGTGTTGAAGCGCCTCTGATGACAAAGAGACGTATTAAATTTTGAAGCCTAAATTTAATTCGCCGGTGGTACATAATACCGACGAAGAAGGGCGTTTTAATGTCCTTGTGGTATGCTATCATATAACATATAAAATTCAATCCTATAATCAGAACACACATTTGTTTGAAAATTACCAACAACAAAAATACAAAACTGTATAATAAAACTATTACACAATGCAGACGACGTTAATACGAGCTTGTGAATTGAACAATTGAGAAAAAGGTAGTTATTTTTATTTTAATTTAAATTTTCGTATTAAAATTTTTTAAATTCAATATATAATACTATATAACGTATATTTATATTAGTAAATTGCTTTCGTACGCAGTTACAGTATAAGTCAAAAGTCACCATTGGTTTTAAAAATTTAATAACATTTTCGCTTATATATTTAAAATTTTTTTTTCATATCAAATTGTATATGGAAATTTTTTTACACTAAGTATGAAAAATAATGTCTCTTAACTGACCGCCGCTTTCAGTTTCGCAATTATGGGCTCGTTTTAAGCATATTCCATTACATCTTTCAAAATTTGTGGGTGTGGCGCTTAAATTTCTCCAACTAAATTGACCTTGAGTTCAAAGATTGTCTCGGGATAGTTCACATATATTGGCTCCTTCAAATAACCCCAAAGAATATACTCGGGTGCTGACAAATCTGAAGAACGCTCTGGCCAATAAATTTGTGAATTTCTATAAATTATTCGCTCCAAAAATTGTGTTTCGGCACTGTGTCTCGGGCAGTGTGGGCAGTAACTCCATCCTGCTGAAACTACATCTAAGGTCTGTTTTCAAGAGCAGGACGAAAAAAATGTTCTACCATAAACCGGTATCGCTTTATACCCCACAACCTATAGTTACGCTTTTTTTATGTTGGACCAGCACTCTGCGGATGACACCTACATATGCGCTGCATTATGGTGGAACTAGAGGAAAGAGATAGTGAGATAGATGACATGTGGTGATATTTTTATAGAACTGGGGCAGTGCCTCTAATCCAGTATATGTATTAAATTTTGAAGCTTTGTTTTAGTAGCAATTTTTAGTAATTATTTTATTTCGATGGTGCTACACACCGACGAAAGTGGGTTCTCTGATGTCCCTGTGGATTGGTTACAGCTGAAACCGGTCCTGTGCAGTGACCTTACATAGACAAAGACACACAGGCATAGACAAAGACATAGTAATGCACATCAGATAAAATGCGAGATGCTTTTATGAATTAGTCTGAAACTGGGGTCGAACCCAAGATTTTTTGGTTTTGCAGTCAACATGAAGACTACTTCATCTATCGCCACCCCTTAATTAACAAAACCATTGAAATGAAGATGAGCCTCATCACTCATAATCAGATTTCATTGCTGGCCAACTGTTGAAATTTAACTGCAAAATTTAAACATTGCCGATGATCTGCGGGTTTTAGATCTTGCACCAATTGCACCTTATGTATTTATATTAGAGTCGTTAAATTTTCTTAGTCAACCGGCGTAGATCAAAGTCGAAATCTGCACACAATTCAATGAAAACTACGAAAAGAAAGTATGAGTCTAAAATCAAAACATAGCTCCCGCCGAGAGCCTTCAAAGTTCGCATTTGGTTTATTCTATGCTAAATTAATTATGAGTTTACTTGACTGCCTCCGTCCGATGTCAATAAAATTTGGTATTCTAGTTATTCTTGCTAAAACACCACAAAATGGAAATTTTGTTACGTTTTTATTTTACACCCATAATTTCTTTTGCTAGTTTTCTTAGAATTTTGTATTTTTTGGTAAAGATGAATTTTTTGGTAAAAGATGACAATTTCAGGCAACAAATGAAATGAAAAAATGCATAGTATGGTTTTCTTTCAGTGTATGAGAATTTTCTTGGAGATAAAAATAGCCAAAATTATGAGCACATAATAAACAATATGCTATCTGCCTACCATGCGATGGGTTGCAGAACTTCACCATAAACAGCGCATAAGGCTTTTATTTTTTAACCGATGTAGTTGTAATTACCCAATTTGGAAAGCTAATTTAGTGTTCTTTTTTCAGAATAACAAATATATATTGTTTGGTATCTCATAAGCAAGTTAGAGTCTGAACAAAAAAAAAAATTTTTTTTAAATGTGTTTTTTTACACTTCAACCACTATAACATAGACATTAAGTAATATATTTACCCGATTTACCGATTTAGTATGCATTGTTTGAAATAATAATAATAATAATAGTAATATCATATTCTTCAAACAGGAGAAAAAATTATAGAAATCGGTTGGGAAACAAAGAAGTTATGACTCTTTCAGTTTGAAACTTTAAAAAACACGTTTTCACTACATTTACCGTTATAAAATCACTTTTCGAAGTGAGCTAAAAAACTAAAAGTTTTTCGTTCTCTATGGACTCCCAGAAAATAGAATTTGTAGATGAAAACCCCTGCATAATTTTTTTTCTCAACTTTTGTATCACAGTGTTATAGAAATAATTGCGGGAATTTTAGTATTTTAGCACGTTGACTACACAATCAAAAAACAGACCTGGGTTCAACCCCAGTTTCAGACAAAAAAAAAAAAAATTTTTAAATAAAAATAAACATCTCGCATTTTTCTGATGTGCATTAGTGTGTCTTTGTGTGTGAGTTGTTATCGGAAGGTTTCAGTGGCGAAGGCATAGTCACTGGTCACTGAACAATACCGGCTTCAGCTGATAGCAATCCACAATCACATCAGAACGCCCTCCTTCGTCGGTATTGTGTAGCACCGGCGAAGTAAAATAATAATAAAAAAAAAATAGCTACTAAACCGAAGCTTCAGCACTGCTACGAGTATAAAAACAAAAGAACGTGCGAAAGCAGAGCTGCAAAATAATTAATTAAGCTTCACCTCCTGTCGTTTCTCCTACTATCCCTTTCCTATAGTTCCCAGCTGGTCCTAGATAAAAAAAAAAAAAAATCAAAAAACTTACTTGAAATTCGATTTTATTTTTAAAAATTGTCAAATTGGTGGTTCAAAAGTTGCAGTTCTGATAAAAAAATTGGAAAAAATTATGTTGCTTCTTTCACATTTTGTCTTGTTGATTTTGAAAACTTAAAAAAAATATATAAAATTCGCTTTTAAAACTGGTTTTGCATATTTTTCAAGATAAAACTTAAGAAACAACAGCATTCTTGACGATTTTCAATATTTTTTAACGATTCCTTTATGTAAGTGTTCTTTTAATTTTGAAACGAATTTAAAACGACAAATTTTTGCATTTTACGTTTTATTTTCACTTTTGTGCGAATTTAGTTTCTGTGACAAACCTGTATATGTACATTTCGTTGGTGCTTATTCCAAATCATCAGAAAATTTTCAACCAAAATTCTTGAAAAGGCTAAACATGTTATATAGTATAAGTTCCCAAAAAAACCTGTGAGAATCCGAATATACACTGTGGGCCAAAAGTAATAACCAAAATTTGTCTTCAGAAAAATAAATTACAGCAAAAAAAATCGGATGATTACTAATGCACCGGGTGATTACTTTTGGCCCACCCTGTACAAACAGAGTAAAGTAAATTTTTTTTTGTATTGATTGTCTTGATGAAATACTTTCATTGCATTTAAGACACTTAAATATGTATTTTTAAAAGATCTTAAAATGTCAAATACAGTACGTAACGGATATACATAAGAAAATCATAAAATTTCACACAATATATTCTTATAAACTTGTTTCCTTTATACGCAATTATTTTATATAAGAAATTTTTTCTTATAAAGGTTTATGCGAATATAAGAAAAATTTTTCTTATAAGAGAACGCTCTTAACAACAGTGTGTAAATAATATTTTCTAATTTCATATGATAACGTAAAAAGTTTTATATGTAATTCGTAGACAGCAAACTTGTAAAGAAATTCAGTACTGCGTGTATAAAAATTTGTTGGAATGGTTTCATATATATTTTAATTTTTGTGTATCAGTTTTTTTCCCATATAGAACTTTTTTTTTATCATTAAGCTGACTTATCATAAATTTAATATTTAACTCATTAATATAATTAATACTTAATTCATGGATATAATGAAATGTGAAAAACTTGCGAATTGTAGATATTGCAAGCTTTAGTTCTTTTGTCTATATCTGTACTAGGTTTTACCCGCGTCTTCGCTCCCGTTATTATCTCCATCGGTTATACAGCTTCGGAAAGGTATATCTTACCCCTAAGTCGCCTCCTGGTTCTATTTTTTTTTTTTGGACGGGTACTCAGGGGATGACCCCTACACATGCGATGCATTGTGCTGGAACTAGGAAATTAGGTTATGGGAAGGAGGATAGAGGGAGTAGTGTTTATTGACATTTCATTTAAATTTTCCCGCGTTAAAAGTGACAGCAAAGGCCTTTGCGGGTACTCCATTCCACATACGTGCTGTTCGGCCGAAAAACGAATTTTCTCTGTAATGCGTAGTGCGGTTCGCTGCCAAGTTGACCACAAATGCATACACTCTTAATGATGAACGTGTCGTGCGCGTAAATGACCGGGTTTCGGGAACAAGTTCCCTCATTTCATCAGAACACATCCCATTATAGTAACGATAGAATAACGAAACGCACCCCACGTTGCGGCGATGCTCAAGAAAGTCAATAGATTTGGCTCCCTACTGTCTTCTATGAGTTTCTTCGCTCTTTCCTGTACACGGTCGAGTATAGTCTTTGAAGCAGCGGCCTATACATGAGAGTTGAATTCCATTTTCGATCGGACGTAAGCGGTATAAAAAGTGAGGAGATCAGATGGGGTGAAGAATGTCTTACACCGTCTTAAAAAACTGAAGCACTTGAATGCTTCCTTTGAGACCTGAAAAATATGATCAGTCCATCGAACATCGCACTGAGTTTTCATACCAAGAACATCAAGATCTTCTGATTCCAGGATGTTTATACCCCCATAATTACAGATGAGGTAGCGCAGTCGGTTATGCGTCGATGCGTAAGCTTGCAGCATTGCGTCTTTTGAGCATTGAAATCGACTCTGTTCGCGTGACCACATTCCAAAATTCTCGTGAGATCACCATTTAGCGAATTATTCATATTCTGCCTCGTCGCCGTGATCATATTCGACGTAGGTCTACGATTAAATGAATATGAATAGTAGATACTGCTGTCATCTTCGAAACTGTGGATAGGGTTGGAAGTTTGACATAGAAGGTCATTAAGAAAAATAAGAAATACGGTAGGAGAAAGAATGGAGCCTTATGGTACCCCTGAATTAATCTTGAACTCGTTAGATGAGATCCCGTCTATAACAACTCTTATAGCGCGATTCCTAAGAAAGCTCGATATAAATCGAGAGAAGATATCATCGATGCCAAAAGCAATAAGTTTGGACAAGAATGCTCCATGCCACACTCTGTCAAATGCTTTTGAAATATCTAGACCCACTACCTTACTTTCGCCAAAATGGTGGATGGATCGACACTATTTTTGCGAGAGGAAGGCTAATAAGTCTCCCGTGGAACGTCCTCCACGGAAGCCATATTGCCGGTCGTTAAGTAAGCTATTGGCGACCAGATACTTCATAAGATGGAAATTCAGCATACTCTCCATTAGCATATTGCGATTGGGCGATAATTTGCACGGTAGCTTGCCTCTGCCTTCTTGGGGATCGGCGTTAACTTTGAAACTTTCCAGCACTACGGAAAATCGCCTGCATGGTATAGGGTGCTGAAAAGAATTGCCAGAGGACGCGATAACGTCGAGGAGCACTGCTTCAAGACCAGTGCCGGAATTCCATCCGACCCAGCTCGAAAGTATATCTTTGGCATAGTTACGGACACACTCGCGGGAGCGGGCAGTGGTTGATTGCTTTCCGGCAGGTGGAAATTACCTGCAAACATTTCAGCCAGGAAGTTAGCTTTTTCAACCGGGTCAGTGAATATTTTATCATCCTGTAAAAGAGGCGGAATATAAAAACTAGCATTTTCTTTTAGTCTTTTAACGAATGACCAAAAGCTTTTACTTCCCCGTGGGGCAGTAAGAACTTTAGCGCGAAGACGCTACTTGTACAAAGCTTTAGCACGTTTTTGCACTTTGGCACACGAAGATCTCGCCCTTTTGCGCATCATATCAGTATCTGCGTTTTTATCATTCCGCCAGATACTAAATGCTTCCTCTCTGGATCTGACGTCTGATTAAAGCAAGACTTCGGTCTCGGCCTAATCGAAACTTGCTTCGATGGTATGAACGTTTTCATACCAAGCAATATTATATTTTGGACCATTTCAGCCATGGCATGGACATCAAGGAAGCAGAGCCTCCAATTGAAATGCCGAAAGAAATCGTTGATCTCAAACCAACGTGCCTTTTCGTAAATATATTTCAAACGTTTCGTAGCCGGCGGTGAAACACCTCGAAGTTCCGCAAACGAAAAGGAGGCAGAAATGGTGCAATGATCCGAATTACCGAGAGGTGCGCTAATGTTCATTTCATACTTGTCAGGGTGTGAAGTGAGAAAAAGGTGGAGGGTGTTGTGTTGGTGTATGGACATTGAAATCACCAGCAATGACGATTTTACGGGTAATTTTCAAGGATCTCCGATATAGTCTCGGATAGGGCATCGAAGTTGTATATAGTTTTCTCCCTTTCCGTATTTGGGCTTCTGTAAAGAAACCCGAAATGCAAAAGATGTGCTCTGATTTTGAATTTAACCCAAAGACAGCTAAATTCAGGATCGTGCGTGCCTAAAGATTGGTGGCACTGGTACACAACCTCATTGCGTATATAAATTGTAAGGCCCCTGTGCAGACGGAAAAGAGATAGGAGGTGATACCCAGGTATGTGAATATCCTGTGGGTCAGCATCTTCAGACACCTGGGTTTCACTTAAGGCGAAACATCCGTCCGATGGATGACTACGAATCCAAAAACAGACCTGGGTTCAACCCCAGTTTCAGACTAAAATTTTAAAATAAAAATAAACATCTCGCACTTTTCTGATGTGCATTAGTGTGTCTTTATGTGTCAGTTGTTGTCGGAAGGTTTCAGCGGCGAAGGCATTGTCACTGGTCACTGAACAATACCCGCTTCAGCTGATAGCAATTCACAATCGCATCAGAACGCCTTCCTTCGTCGGTATTGTGTAGCACCGGCTACTACTACTACTATCTCTTTCCTATAGTTCCAGCACAATGCTTCGCATGTGTAGGAGTCATCTCAGGAGGTTTATTTTTGAAGGGTTCGCTATCAGTTGCAGAAAAACAGACTCTTATCTAAGAGAAATATTGATTGTTTAAAAGCAAGTATTGTTTTCTTATAATTTAAGTGCAATCACGCAAGTATTAATCATTCGAGTTATGAACTTTTGTATAATTTCTTTAATACGAATAATATATTTTTTTTTTTATCTCGGACCAGCACTCAGGAGTTGACGCCTATACATGCGGTGCATTGTGCTGGAACTAGTGGAAAGGAGTAGTAGGAGAAATGATAGAAGGTGAAGCTTCACTATCTTAAAACACTGTCTTTGTACGTTATTTGTTTTTATATCAGTGTTGTAGCTTCTCTGATGTCTCGGACACGTATTAAATTTTGAAGCTTCGTTTTTAGTAGCCTTTTTTAGTAATTATTTTACTTCGCCGGTGCTACACAATACCGACGAAAGAGGATGTTCTGATGCGCCTGTGGATTAGATACAGCTGAAGCCGTAACTGTTCAGTGACCAGTGACTATGCCTTCACCACTGGAATCTTGCGACAACAACTGACACAAATACAAATCAGAAAAAATGTTAGATGTTTTTATGACTCCGAAACTGTGGTTGAACCCAGGAAAATTTTTGTTTTGTAGTCAACTTGCAGACTACTTCGATCATCACCACCCTCAAATTGAAAAAAGAAGAAGATATGCTGAAGTGTAAAAAGACTGAAAGGGATTTTATTATGACATATTATTTTTTAATTTACATATTGTACGTTAGGGTGTACCGTCGGATTGTTTCGCGAATTTTAATTTCGAATAGCAATAGAAAGTTGCATTTCATTCTTAGATACGTGGAAAAACAATCTAGTAATATTATGGCCTACTCGTAGCCCTCTACCTCACCATCAAAATAATCAATATGTGAAACATCATATGATGCAACATTAAACAGTTTTTATAGTTATTGTAACTCATTGCACTCGAAAAATCTATAATTTTTAGGTCAGATTTCAGACAAGCTTAATAAGAATTTATGTTGCCAATTTTCGAATTATAAGATTTTGTCATATCTATCTATAAATATAAAACAGGATGTGTGTATGTATGTAACGTATGGACTCCAAAACGGCTGGGCCGATTTTTATGAAATTTTCAGGGAATCTTCCTGAGGAATTCCTGATGATGTTAGCAAGCTGTTAACGAAATATCGAATAATAAAACCAAATAAAAAAAAAGAAAAAGACCTCAAGCTTAATAAATATATTGCAAAAAAAAATAATATTTATTTTTTTTGCTTTTTTTTATTTTAAATAAATTAATCGTGTGGTAATACAACACTAATGCTTGCTTAGGGCCAGCAACGCAGACCGGGTCAGCTAGTCTTAAATAAAACTTAAAAACATTTTCCAAGTTAAATTGAAGTCGCTGAATACGAATATAAAATGCATTTATTTTTTGTAATTCTCGTTTATCGCGATAAAATATACTTTTTTTCCTTATTTGTATATTGGCAAAAATTTTAAAAATGGTTCCTCTGAATGAAATGAATTTTTTTTTTTTCAATCCAAATTTTACTTTTATTATTATTACTTATTACAAAAGGTTTGTGCCTCAGCGTCCATGGGACATTATTGACACGAGTTGGCAATAAAAGAGAAAAAAAAAATATATTTGCTCACAATCATATACATACATACTTACATATAAAATAAAATAAGAGTTATTAAAACAAAAGAAAAATTCCCTATATATTTAAATTTAATTAAACGACCAAAATAGATATGTAGGTATGCGACGAAAAAAAAAGTGTGAACATTCAAAGAAGCATTTCAAAATTTTGCAATAAATATTCTTTTAGTTTGTTTTTAAAAATAGATATTCTTTCAATGTCTTTTAAAAGTTGAGGAAGATTATTATACTTCACATGTGTTCCACACGCTGCTTAGTAGTTTCTAATTTGCAAAAAGCTATTCAAAGATTCATATTATTTCTCGTATTAACCGTAGTTTGATTTCCAGCAAACGTTACTGTGTGGTGTCCAATATTATACAACGATTTAAAAACATGTAGCAAAAGTTTCATTTTGTAAAGCGGTAGAACCGTTACGGCAACATCTTTATATAAGCTTAAGGTGGAATAAAATATGACAAATTATAAACAGTTTTTAAAGCTCTATTTTGAACCCTTTGTAATGCTTTCAGCTCGCTACTTCTTTTGTAACCATAAATGATGCGCAAATAATTTAAATGGCTTTGAATAAGTGCTTGGTAAATGATAAGTTTTGTTCTTATGTCAAATTTGTTTTTAAATTTGTACATTAGTCTAATAACAGAATTTATTTTCGATTTCAGATATTTCGTTACCCTACTTTCAAAAACTTCCTTTCCATCTATATATATGCTGAAATCTTCAGTATTAGCTGAATAGGTTTAAACCTTAGTATTTTTGTTTTTTCAGCATTTAAGATTAATTTGTTTATCCTCAAGAACTCTGTTATAAATGATGCATCACGCTCCATATGTGTCTTCAAAGCTGTTTCATGTTAAATGGCTATTAACTAAAGCAATAAGATTAAAAATCAAACGAGAAGCAAAAAAAATGATGGAATCTGCTTATAATGAAATAGAATGTAGCTCTTCCAAAAAAATAGTTAAAGTAAGTGCACGAGTATCAAATATTATGAAGTATGAATTGAATATGTGGAAGATAGATCAAAATTGAGTCCATTGGAATATATGGAAGAAGTGAATTGACCGAATAAAGAAAGTGTGAAAGAAAAAATTAGACTTTGGACAGTAAAACATGAGCTGATTACCTCTGTGGTTAACGTATTATTGGAAATTCTCACAGAGAGATATTAAAGTTCCAAAAGACGTATGGACGTTAAAAGACACACCAAAACAGGTAATAGCCAAAGCAATTGGAGACGGCAGATATGTACACTGCGGTCTTAAGGACGCATTAACGGATTTTTTCTTAGAAATAATTACCAGGAAGATATTATAAACCTTGATTGATGGTTTGTCATTGTGCAAAAGCTCCAATCTTTACGTGTGACCAATTTTTGGTAGTGTATCAAATTATTGTGAGGTATTCTTAACGGGAGTTTACGAGGGAGCACCTAGCCGAAAACTGCTAATGAGTTTTTGGAAGAATTTGTGGCAGAATTAAGTGAATTAGTACAAGATGGTTTTGAATTTAAAACAAAATTATATTCAGTTAGAGTTCGATGCTTCGTAATGGACTCACCAGGCATTATTCTCTGATTTCATAGAATATTAACAAGACTTCTGAACATTTAAATATAATTCTCTGCTCTATACAGGGTGACGATGGTCGATGTGGTCTGCACGTTGACTACAAAACGAAAAATTTTCCTGGGTTCAACCCCAGTTTCATACTCATAAAAACATCTCGCATTTTTCTGTTGTGCATTTGTGTGTCTTTGTGCCAGTTGTTGTCGGAAGGTTTCGGTGGCGAAGGCGGAGTCACTGGCCATTGAACAGTAACGGCTTCAGCTGTATCCAATCCACAGGCACATCAGAACGTCCTCCTTCGTCGGTATTGTGTAGCGAACGAAGCTATAAAAATTCAAATACAACACTGCTATAAAAAACAAATAACGTGCAAAAGCAGTGTTTTAAGATAGTAAAGCTTCAACTCTTATTATTTCTCCTACTATCCGTTTCCTCTAGTTTTAGCACAATGCACCGCATTTGTAGGGGTCATCTCCTACGTGCTGGTCCATGATAGAAAAAAAATTAAGTCTAGTATTCAGGAAATTAATATAAAACAAATTATAACAAGTTAAACCTTTTTATGATATGCTCTTACAGACTGCTAATTTTCTTTTTTTTTTAAGATGTCTGACGATGCTTGAATAAATAAAGTCCTGCAACAATATTTTGTTCATGCTGGTGACCGACTCAGGAAAATTTATAGAACCAAAAAGCTGCCATAATCGAGAATACACAATAAATATGAATATTTTTTTAATACTTATGTACATACATATGTATATATGCATATAAATACTTTTATGTTTGTATTTTGACCTGAATTAATTATTAAATAATATGAAACATAAAAAACAATTATTTTTATTTTTTATGCATTTTAGGATGAATCATAGCGATCGTTTCTCTCTTCCATGATTGTTTTTGGCGTTTCGTGTAAGACTCACTTAGGCGATTGATTCAAGATTCGTTTGAAGTAGAGAACTCTAAAGGATTCTTTTAAGCGAATCGCAGACAATTCTTTTAAGTGAATCGCCGACGACTCGTACGGAATAGTCGCGGTCTTGACATAGCTTCTCCCGTTGCACTAAACTTGCACCATCGGCGTACGACTTCGCATACGATTAATACAATCGCCCGTACAGATTCATGAAGATTATGCTACATATATATTTAAGGGCTGCACAAGCAAAATCAAAATATCTTACAAAAAATCCTAATGTTTTCAAGCATTATCCATCTCCTTCTTTTTGCATTTCAAAACAAACACTTCAATGCCGAAATGTTGTATGCATATAAACAAATACTGTATTATAATATTACAGAACAACAGAACGAAATAAAAGTAGGACCAACTGAAATATAATAAAATTGAAATACAACATCGATAGCGCTTTATGTTAAAAAAAAGTACACAGGGGACATACTACATTATTTTATATCAATCAAGATTTACAGCTTGTTAGAAAAAATTCAAAGGTGTATTTACATTGAAAACAAAAAATTTTTTTTAATTTTATTGCTGTTATCAATATAAATACACGCCAGAATTTTAGTTTTCTAAAAACTGGCACTTAGTACTCAAATGTAAAGAATGGAAATATTGTATGGATATTTAAGTAAGATTTTGCTTCCATGCGAGACCTCCATTTTTGTGTTTTCATTAAGCTCCCCATACGCGACTGATTTGTACGTGTGATGCTGGAAACACAATTAAGAGAACGACGAATTTTTCGTTGCAACCTTTGCTATCATAAATAAAACACATTTGCTCATATGAAAATTAACAGAACACCGCCGTCGAACGTAATTCGTCGTGAGTGACTAACAATGCGATATATATACTTCTATTTCATACGCCTATGAACAACTTAGTAGCGAGTTACCGTTTATATTTTTAGTTTTCTAATGTATTAGTAAATTAAATTATTTTAATAATGGTTTAATTAACAAAAAAAAAATTAAATTAAATATACACGATTATCTTATAGTAGCTTCTACCCGCGGCTTCGCTCCCGTTATTACCTGCATCGGCTATACAGTTTCGGAAAGGTATATCTTACCCCTACGTCGCCTCCTGGTTCTATTTAAAAAATATATATGTAGCATATGTGTCCTTCTAGACGCAAAAACATAAATACATTTAAATTTCATTAAAATCGGTTAGATGGTCTCGTTGGCGAGGAAATTACCTCTACCTTCCCTCGTGGTTCTAGTTTTAAAAAAGTAATACCCTATAACCTTCCTGGAGTTGCTCAATTGCCAATGTGTGTTTTAAACTCAAATACATTAAAGTTTTAAAGTTCATCAAAATCGGCTATGTAGTTTTGGAGAAGCCGAAATTTTCCCCCTATCGCCCGCCTGCTCCTAGTTTAGAAAATGATAGCCTATGTGAATTTTTAGATGCAGATGTATGCATATTCTAAATTTAATTAAAATCAGTTTGAACGTTTCGGAGGAGGAGAATTTCCCCCCCTATGGCTTATTGTCCTACTTTTGAAAATGTATATAGCCTATGTGAATTTTTAGACGCAAATCTATCCATGGTGTAAATTTCATTAAAATCGGTTTGAACATTTCGGAGGGGAAGAAATTTACCAACTATCGCCCTCCTGGTCCTAGTTTTAAAAAAGGTAATACCGTATAACCTTCCCGGAGTTGCACAGACTACGTGCACCAAATTTCATCGCGATTGGTCCACAAATGGCGAAGTTAAGCTCGTTTATATTATAACATCTGTTAAAAACCATGTGGAAGGAGTAGCATAATTAAAAAAGTAGGCGGAAAAGTGGGCGTAATTAAAAAAAAATAGCTTATAAATCATTCAAGAGTCCCAATTATATGGTGTGAAAATTTCACGAAAATTTCCTATAAGGTACAAACAAACACACATTCAGCTTTATATATATAGATAAGATAAACAAAAAAAAAAGTTACACAACAAACTTATTCTTCCCACAATTTTGCTTTTTATCATCGCTTTTTTGAAATAGAAAACTTTAAAAAAAACAGGCATAAAAAGCTATAATATTCAGCCTTATTGTGTTTGACGTTTTTGTGGCGAAAGTCTGACGTTTTTAGGAAATGGTAGCAGTATTGACAAAATACGCCAATAAATCCTACACTTTTCAAAATCTATTACAAAAACGCCGTTAAAATGCAACCGTGTTTGGTGTATTTTTAAGTCAAAAGTTTTAAAAATTGACGTTAAGATATTTGCTCACGACATTAATTAAAGTTATTAAAAAATAAATTGAATGGACGAAAAAAAAATGTAAGTATGCAAAAATATATTTAACCAGGTATGGAAAAGGGAAGTAAAAGTAAATTAAGTCAACTTTATCAACCTTTTACTCTTGTTTTCCTGCAGTAGTTTGCTGTTACATTTTAATATTTGAAGCGCACATGTATTTCACATTAAAAAGGAAACTGTAATCTGCTAATTTTATAAAAAATCAAAATACATAAAAAATTTAAAAAGTTAAATTCAATAAAAAGTGATCTTGTTCCGAATCATGTATGCATTTTAGCGTAAAAATCACAACTACAGCACAATTTGCCAAAATGATTGAAATAATGTAGCAAAAACCTTATTTGGCAAAAGGCTTCAATAAAAGTTTAAAAACCATTAATATTAAAGAAGAATGGAACACCGTTTCCGAAGATTTAAATTGTCTGGGTCCTCCATTCTGTTCCGGAGAAGGTTGGATGAAGGTGTGGGCCAATTTTAAATTTAAGTTAAAAAAAGTCGCACACAATGAAGAAAATTATGCTACAGGTGGCGGACCTTTAAAAAAATTGTTGAATAAGCAGCAATTAATTTATTAGACATCCGCATGGTTGTCCAATATAAAGACGCATTTGATGAAATTGAAGAAACATTCATTCCAACTCCGCCAAAAAAATCAGGAAAACTAATAATCAAGAAAAAGTAACGCTATTAGAAGAACAGGTAAAACTGCAAAGAGAACTATTCTTAGAGCTGAAAAATAAACTGTCCGAAATCGAACGATACACAAGAAGAATGTGTAAAGCTAAAGAAGAGAAACTAATCTATTTATACAGGATGTCTGGTGGCAAATTTATATTTTTAATTACGATTATTTCAAAAAGTAATAAACGGTGCGGAGGGAGGGTGGCGCCGCTGGAATTATCGATTGTGCGGATTTGTGAGTCATGATGTCACAGTGGTCGAGTGAGCATCGCGCGTTCGCTGTGGAGACATTTTTTAAGAGTAATGATTCTTACGTAATTGCTCGTCGACAATTTTGGTTAAAGTTCGGTATTCGGCGAATAAGTGATGGACCGAGTGTAAATTTAATTCGTTCGTGGATGCAGAGATTGCGTGCAACTGCTTCGGTTATGAATACCACACGGCCAGGGTCCAGTCAATCTTTAAGGACTCCCGAAAACATTGAACTGGTTGAAAGCAGTTTAAATTTAGAAGAAGTTAGAGAAAAATCAGAATGAAATAAAAGGAAAGCAATTGATAGAGTAAATATGAAAAGAGAAGATATTACATTGAATTTACATAAACCTAATCTGTATATGAAGAACCCTACTGCTATAAGGCAAAAAATTGCGAAAAGGTTTAACAAATATCATTATAGTAATCCGAATAAAATAGATGTTGCTCTATTTAGACGACCTTCAATGTCTATAAAATGAAAAAAAAGAAAACTATATATTAACTTTAAGACGTTAAATTAAAATTTTTATTTATCACAAATATAATAAATATATAACAAATATTAATTTAAATATTAAATAAAATTTAATTAATTAATATATAATTAATTTTACATACCTATTTTAAAATTAATAATAATTTAATAATAATTTTTATGTCAATTAGTATTTATAAATGTTAAATTTTTATTATATAACTAAATATTCGATGGGACTCGAATCAATCGATCAAAAATTTATTTTTTTTCTGCATGAAAGTCTGTTTGCTTACATTAATTTTTTAATTGTTTGATTCTATTTGTTTGAGCATGTCCGTTTATTTTTTCCGTATGTGGATATGTAAATATGTAGTTAAGTAGGACAGGGAACGGGTGCTAAGTTCTAATAAATATTTCAGTACTCAATCGCGTGAGTATGAAATGTGATAATGTGTACAGAAATATCTGCAAATTTATTTGATGTATATACATAAATATGCATGTGTATACTTGCATACTAATAATTGTTTGCTCTTTGTATAAAGTGGAAACTTTTTTTGACATAATTTGAATCCTCCATTATGTGTATATATATGCATGTACATACATATCGAGCCTTTGGTGCAATACCGTAGTAATTAAAAATTTGAATTTTTGAAATTATGCAGAAATGATCTTTGGGAAAATATGTATTTAAAGGAAAAAAGATTATGGTTCTATCTCTACCTGTTCAGATACTACAGCTACAAATGTCTTTATTGCCTTCAGCTATTTCCAACAATATTTATTTGCAATAATGAAATATTTCCTTTATGACAAGAAATTTAAAAACAGAAAACATTACAAAACATGCCTCTTTATTTAAAAACTTATAAAAAAATAACTTTAGTAAACGAAAATACTATCAAAAAAATAGCACAGAACTTGAGATGCATTTTTCTCAGTTCACGATTTTTTGAATTACTACGGTATTGCACCAAAGGGTCGATATGTAGATTATATTGAAATGAAAAGCTATTTGTTTAAATTTCTATATGAATGTTTTTTATTGATTTATATTTAAGAAAAGCATTTTCATTTACAATTACAATTCATATTAAATTATTTGTGAGTTTATTTATAAAATTATGAGAGTAAAAGTGCATTTTCAATGCAAAAATATCATAGTAATGATAATTACAATAGAGGTAGTCTGGATACTTAATATCCAATTGTTTAAAGTTGATGTAGCCAATATCCTCAATGTTAAATACTAGATGTTGAATCGTTTCTTCTAACCATTTTCTCTTTTCTTCACCTTTGACATATACTTTTAAATATCGTATATTGCATTTTAGAAATGCACAAACGCTCTGCAATGAAACTGAACCATTGTTGCTGAATTTACAAGAGTTTGCGGACTTGTCCTTTTATGGGTATATATTCTATTATGCGATCATGAATGAGTATGCAGTAAACATATGTCTTTGCCGGAATATTTATAGCTGTTTCAAATTCAATTTTTATATCAATTGGTCCGCTATTGAGCGATTCGATTTGATAGCTGGCATCAACTACAACTGCATTATTCTTAAACTCTTGTGCAGATAGAAGCGGTTGAGATTCTCTCATATAGTAGCATTGTTGAAATCTTACATACATATCATATAGAATTGCATATCGTTCATTTTTAAATTTAATCTTAAGATCATCATATGGATATGAGATAGAGTTCAAATGTACATTTAAATTGGTGAGGTCAAAGTGAAAAAAACTTATTTTCTCGTTGAAATGAAATCAAGATGAAACGCGGTCGTTCTTTATTTGCAGCCAGTTCAACATTCCAGATGTGACTAGTTCCCGTATTTAGTTGTGGATTAACATGACAATCCCAACTACGAAAGTACATCAGTATAGAAACACCATTGTTAATAGTTTTAATTATATTTAATTTGCAAATTTCAGATAATTTTACATGTGGAATTCTTCATGAGATGAGTGAAATCGTAAGTTTGGCTTTGCTAGTAGACACGTTCAAAGGCAAACATCTTCATCGTTCTTATTACCCAAGAATATCAATTCATGTTTACTATTTAATAGAATTTTAATATAGTCTTCTGCGAATCCTAAAAGCATTTTAAGCGGTACATAGAAATTAAAATAATTTTTTTTTTATCAATTTCAATACAATTAAGTTCATAACTCATTTCATCAAAGAGGTATGCAACAAAATGGTTTTGTAATGTGAAATTCTCTGAAGATTTTAAAGTTTTTTCATCTAGAACAAAACCCTTCCACATATATATAACTCTCACTAGCATATACAATTCTTGATTTAGTATAGAAATTAGAATCTCATCGTTATTGTTGTATGATTGTAGATATGGCATGTATGTGTGATAATGGTTTTTTATTATATTTTCATCAGATAGGCGTTTATCTAAGCCATAGATTATTGAACTCATTTTGTTTTCAGTTTTAAATTCAAAAATTTTTAATTTGCAGTTGTAAGTGTTTTTCGATGTCCCGACCTTTTACTTTGGTGTAGGTAGTAATGTTTGAGAATTGTATGCTGCTGCTACTGCTGTAGTATTATTCGATATACTTTTATTGTATATTATCATTATTTTATTGACTTCAAATGTATTCGTATTGTAATTTCCTCTCTTCGGAAATTAATTAAATCACCCTTCTGATCAACCAGGAGTAGAGCGAATGAACATATCTCTTTGATGTTTAACGGTACATAAATACGATTTTTAGAAATCTATACTATTTTGTACCTCCAGTACATTAACCGGAAACTCATGTAGTGTATGAGCTTTAGAATTGTTCATGTAAATGTCAGCAATACTGCTTTCATCTTCAAATGTCTGTATACAGTATTCAGTAGTTTTTTTCTGATTTGTTGAGTTAACTTTATTTGAAGCCATTTTAATGGTGCGGTGAACTTTTGCATTATATGCATTAAGTAAATTCTTTCCACATCATTCCTTTTAAAGTTCTATTGAATCGTTCTACTATTGCTGCCTTTATACTGCTATATGTTGAGTAGATATTAACGTTATATTTATGCATTAACTTTCCAAAGTGTTTATTGAAAAATTATTTACCATCATCTGTTTGCAAGTTTTTTGGTACTCGGCACAACTTAAAATATTCTCCATTGCCGTGGTTATTTCAATTGCACTTTTTGTTTTCAACGGTACTGCCCATGCAAATTTTGAAAATGAATAAAATTTTGGTGCTGATGGCGATAGTCAGCGTGTTGGCTCTGCAACCAGAAAGACCCAGGTTAGATTCCCAGCCAGGTCAAATCAGAAAAAAAAATTTTCTGAGTTTTCTGTGCTACAGCACCCTCCTTCGTCGGTATTTGAGCAACAAAACGTCGGCGAAGTAAAATAATAAATAAAATGGCTCCATTAGCTTAAAAAAAAAAAAAATAATGCGTCAAAAAAACATCAAAGACGCCGCAACTTTGCTTTATAATTTACACGCAACTGCAGAGTTGTGCTAGAATTAAGCTCTATCTTCCTACCACTTTCACCACCTGTCTATTTCTTCCCTATCCTTCTCTCTAGTTCTAGTGCAATGCATTGCATATGTAGGGTATGGCCCCTGAGCACTGGTCCAAGATAAAAAAAAAAAAAATTATAGTTAACAGAAATCGATAAAAAATGACGAATAGTTGCTCATTTCAACTAAATCAGCTTGCCAAACATCATCTATTCCTTTCATTACAACTCTACGATGAACAAAAAATCTTCGTGCCTGCTTATGAAGTTCGTTTACTAATTTTCTTTTTGAAGACATTTAACAGTTTTTTAGATATTTGTTTATGATCTAATTGCTGTGCTTTCAGTTATTGATGTAAACAAGTAATTTTCAATTCTATAAATTTTTTCTCTGAGTTCTTCAGTCTGTTTTTCGCAAAAAATTTTTATTATCTGTAATTTTTTCATCAATTTTATTATTAACATCTTGCAGTCTTAAAGTCTTCTAGCAGAGAGGTTATTTCCTGTTGTTGTTTTTCGATTTGAATTTGCAGAAACAATTTGTTGACAACATCGTTCTCTTCCGCAGCATTTGCAACAATTTTGATTCTATTGTTTTGGACATCAATATTGTTGGTCGTATCCATAAAGAACCCCAACAATTTAGATGCATATTTCGTTGAAATTATTTCACTTCTATCGTTTAGATAATATCCAAATTTATATACAACTAACTGACCCGGTGAACTTTGTACCGCCTAACAGTCAAAGAATATAATGATATCTTTAGCTGAAATTAGTTTAAGATTTTACTTAAAGGAACAAAATGAAAAAAAGTGTTAAGTTCAACAGTTTATTATAGTATTATTCATAAGTATATGCAAAAAAAAAAAAATTTAATATAGGCACAAAAATCAAGACCTATTAGACATTTGTTTGGATGAAGCTATGTTATATGTTGAGTGGGTAACAATTTTGTTGATTGTTTTTTTTTTTTTTTTTTTTTTTTTGTCTTGGACCGGCACTCAGGGGATGACCCCTACACATGCGATGTATTGTGCTGGAACTAGGAAATTAGGTTATGGGAAGGAGGATAGAGGGAGTAGTGTTTATTGACATTTGATTTAAATCTTCCCATGCTAAAAGTGACAGGAAACACCTCTGCGGGTAGTCTATTCCACATACGTGCCGTTCGGCCAAAAAACGAATTTTCCCTGTAATGCGTAGTGCGAATCGCCCTCAAATCGACCACAAATGGATGCGCTCTTAATGATGATCGCGTCGTGCGCGCGAATAACCGGGTTTCGGGAACAAGTTCCCTGATTTCATTAGAACACATCCCATTATAGTCCCACATTTTTACTGAAGCACCTTGTGGTATACCACATTTTTAGTTTTGTGCGAGAACAAATAAAGCTGATGGTTTTCAGACAGGGAATATGCCACGTACAATTGAGCATGAGAAAAAGATGCATTTTCTAAATTGAGACCAAAAACATTCAGAGATTGCCCTTGTGATTTGTTAATCGTCATGGCGAAATCAAGAAAACCAGAAATTGAATTCGTTTAAACTCAAATGGCATATAAGTAGGAATCATTGGAATTTTTAGAATAATTACTTTTTCACCTTTGAATTTTCTTTTAACTAGTTATAGATTGTGCGGTGGTAGGCCAGGAACATCTAAGGAGTTTAAAAATTCAGGTGGATAGTTGGTGGCTTCGTCTTCGTTAGTTACGCAATCAATAAATTTGAACGAATGTAGACTACCAACGATTTGATTCTGAATTATAAAGTTCAAGTGATCCACATTATGGTTTTTAGCAGCTAAAATTTCTCGTTTACTCAAGCATTCGTTATTTTTGTGGTTAACAATGATGTTGGAGAATACATTATTTATGAGGTCATCTTTTGATGAGACAAAATTCCAAAAATTTGGAGGAAAGGGAATTAATCCACTTGGTTCGTCCAGAGGAACACTACCATTACCGATAGTCAGTAATTTCTTTGAGAAATCTTCTGATCGCTCAGCAACGCAACTCTCATGTTTGTTGAAAACTTAAGTTTCTGAACTGGCAGTGTTTGGCGGAAATCGCACTACAGTTTGAAAGTTTAACGGCAATTTCAATGCTGATTGAGCAGTACGGCATCCTTCTAATAATGTGGCCGCTATTCCAGATGAAGCAACTGCCACCGCAATGTCGGACCGCGCTCGAATAGTGGCCAAAATCAATTAAATCAGGAATGTCTTTCCAGTTCCACCGGGTGCATCTATTTCCATCATCAATTGCTTTCATTAAGGTGTCATAAACTTGTTTTTGCTGGGGGTTTAACAGAGGAGCATTCTCTTGAACTGATTGATGTAGCTCGTGCCCATCATATTCACGTTCACGCTCCAACTCTCGATTAAATGCGTCATTCATTCCACGATCTGGTGCTGGAAGCCCCAACCTGATTAACAAACTTCCACACATAATATAACACATATCTTCAATTAAGAGCAAGGTTTGGTTATGTATTTCCTCATTCGCCTCAAGATCAAGATTTCCTGAATTAAGAGGAATTCGATGCAAAATGTCTTCTGACATGTTATCCTTAAATTTCTCCCAAAGCTCACGTGGATTAGACGGGAAGCACTTTGAAATGATGATAGCAAATAATGTGCGTATCTGACTTGAAAATGCGGAAATAACTGCTTCAGAAAGTGGCATGTGCCAATGAGTATAGTTTTCAAGCAAATTGAGGTTTTGGCATGCAGCCCGAGAAGTTTGGCACACTGTACCATTAACAGTTCGAAGTGATTCAAATGATGTTGGGCCACGACATTCACCAGCAACAACCGCAAATAGAAGCATTCATCATTTTTTGCATGAAGTGTATACATACGACCAAGAGCATCAGTAGAACGCAAACCTGGATGGCCAGGAACTGCATCGCCTCGCTTACGACGTTGAAACTTTTTTGATGCAGCATTTCAAGTGTAATAACGTGGCATTTCCGAATAAAGCAACGTTCGTGCAAACAAATCACTTTGGCAAATCTCAAAAAAACTGGTTATGCAAAATAGCTGAAGCAATCGACGAAATCGCAACAAATAGTTGTCAGCATTTTGCCGAGTCATCAAACGATATGCATAATAATTCATGGAGCTTACATTTTTGGTTGTTTCCTCACCTAAAGTAAATGCAGAAAAAATATTGGTTAAAGTAAAACTGACCTTCTACGGAGGGGTGTTGAAATGATAATATTATATTAATTCTCATCACTCAATGGGTTTACCATCTTGATGCTGAAGTGATATCCATCGTCACCTTGCCAAAACATCACTGGGTATTGCAACGCATCATATGAACGGTGTGTTTCGTATATTTTTTACAGCTGACCAACATTGCGACGTGTAAGCACAATATCACGTGTTTCCGAATTTTCATCAACAATCAGGATTGCAACTTCATCTATTGTTTAAGCATTAAATCTGCGTTCGTGTATTTGTGATTTTGTAGTCGTCATTTCGCATGCGCTCCAAACGGTCTTAAACAGTGTAACCAATGCATGATGTTTATGGAGTAATTGCTGCAGATCATGAAGAATTACTCTTTTCATTACTGAATTAATCTCTTGACCCGATAAAGTTGTTCTTCCATATTGTCAATGAAATAAATTTGTAAAAATTTATGCTGTGCATTTTCAACATTCTGGAATTATCCAATTCGATGGTGAATTTGGCCTTCAATCTGTTGAGTGGAATCAAAGTCTGTGTCTGCGGTACTCTGTTTAACATAAATTACCTTAAATGTTGGATTAAATTCATGTTCTTCGACAATGTCTGCCCCAAATGAAATCATTTGAAAACAGGCATTATATCTTTGAGTATTAGCTAGAAAATGTGAATCTGGTGATTCGCCATAAATCAATGAGTGCAATGGCTCAGGTGGTGGAGTCAATAAAGGCAATTTCACTTTTCCATTCAAGCAACATAAACCCGGCTTTTCCGCACCAAACTTGAACGCACCACAAAGTCCACAAACAACGTTCATTAGACCAATGCAAACGAAAGGATGCAAGCTGTAATCTACTCTATAATCGTAAAGAAACGCTGTTCGATTCAAATCAGAATTTGGAATATTTCTTCCCGCGTGAGGAAGATTATATCGTTGTTGATCTGTGCGATAAGTTCGACGACTTCTCATTGCTAACCGAGACGTTTCACTGGCTATCTCTCTTTGCTATTCCGTTTGAGTAGGACGAAGTCGGGCCATACTATCACGGAGGTATTCTCTTTAATTTTCTCGTTCCTCTTGAAAGGATTGAAGCGTGATATTACGAAGTCTTATCGCATTACGGCTTCGTGGAGAAAGATTAGATGTTCTTTGTCGTGGCATTTTTAATATTATGTATTTTTAGTACCCGAACTACACAAATTACAGATAACATAAAACTGTAAAATTTTTGCTTTCCCGAATATACTGCCAAGAAGCGGTATTTAACCGGCATAATAATACTCACAAAATAAGAAATTATTAGTAGCACTTACGCGGTCTTACAGAAAGATGCGGTCACAAATTATATAGGATTTTAGAAAATTACAATAAAATCAGGTTTGACTCAAAATTAAAAGTAATAAAATTTTATTATTTGAAACATGTACTTAAATATTAAATGAAAAACTTATATACTGACTGGTAGTGGGCATTTATTTTAAAGAATCCCGCATAAGTTTTATTTATAGAACATGCAGTTAACAAACAAATTGAATGGTCATTTTGCTTTTTTAATTCTTTTAAAACAAATCGCAGATAACGTAACTGAAATAAATACAATTTTCTTGAACTTACAGCTAATATACTTACAGTCACCGTGAATTTATTTAAATTTACTCGGCGTGCGTTAATATGCCTCCCTGTAATCAAGTCTTATCTTTCGGTGTTCCAAATAAAAACAAAATACATAGTTTTTGTATTCATCTAAATAATGATATTTTTATCCTTTAAATTTAAATAAAACTGATAAGATTATTTTGGAAAGGCAGAAGTTGCACTCAATCTTCATTCGCGGTCAAAATTTTTAAAAATTGCATAGATAACTTGTTCCTATACTTAGGGATCTATCTATGGATATAAAATTATAAAAAGCGGAGGGGCAAAAGCTGCCCCCAAATTCCCTTCGTGACCGTATTTTTGACAATTTGCATAGCTTAGGTGTCCATTGCATAGAAATTTATTCATGGTTAAAATATCATTACAATCGGTGTTGTAGTTTCGAAGAGGCAAAACTCCCCCCTAGTCCCTTTCGTGGCGCTATTTTTGCAAATTTGCATAGCTTAGGTGTCCATGTACATAGAAATATCTCTAGGGTTAAAATTTCATAAACACCGGTGTGACGGATTCTGAAGGCAAACATTTTTTTTGTAGCTATTATGCTATCCTGAGCAAATGCGAATCCAAAATGCCAAAAATCATTCAAATCGCTCAAGCCGTTCTCGAGTTATAAATGGTGTAACTAACATGTTTGTCTTTTACATATATAGATTGTATATGTATTCGTTTATAGTATTATATTAGCTCGTTGTTGTGATTAGAATGACCTGAAGATTGTGATGCAAGCAATAGTCTAAGGCGATTAACCAATTCCAATATATATAGTTTGTTTTATACTGGTTAAACTGCAGCAACCCATTACGCAAATAATTAGTCTGATTTTCGTCTTGCCAAGTTTTTTAATAATTTTACTGCACTTATATGCTCTAGTCCTCTTGAGTTGACCAACAGACCTGTAGTCTCTCCTGTGCGCATTAGTACTACGTATTCTATTATACTAAGATTGTTTTGTAGAACATTAAAGAAAACAGGCCTGCTGTGAGAGACCATATTTGACCGCCAATTTTAATTTTATCTTTATTTAATTCGATCTAGCTATTACCATTTTTTTTATTATTATTTGTTATTGTAATCTATAAGTGAACCATAGTTAGTATCTAATTCATTTTTCACTTCCAAGAGTGATAAGTCAGTATAACTCTCTTCAGTATTGGAACTCTGCGATTAGCAATCGTCTTCATCTTCATCATAGTTGATATTGCTTACATTATTAGACATATTAAATATTGTTTCTTCAATTATATTCTTGGGAGGACTTGTTTAACGAGTTTTCATATCATTCTTTTCTTTTTTAATAGGTGCATCAATATATTTGGAACTTTTTATATATTTTTTTAAAGGTTCTATTATAGGCTTAAATATGTTGGTTAATCGCGCATATATATATATATTAGACCAGGTTTTTAGGTATCAGATCAGCTTATCAACTATCTGATCAGCATATCATACCAGGTTTTCAGGTATCAAATCCGCTTATCAGGTATCTTATCAGGTTATCAGACCAAGTTTGCAGGTATCAGATCAGGTTTTCAGGTTTCTGATCAGGTTATCAGGTATCAGATTAAGTTTTAGTTAATTGTAACCAGTTATAGCAGATATATATATGTATGAAGCCTAAACTCAGATTAAATACCTCTTTTGAACAGTAATTTATATTGTGATGAAGTAATCAAATGACTTTCTGTAGCGACCATTGTTTAATTCTTTGCCTTTACTTATCATCAAAAATCCATATTTATCCTTCCAACACTCTCTACAAATATCCTGAAATTTTTCAAAGTTAATGTCGCTACTAACATGATTACTATAAACATCCCAGGGACAAAAGTGCTTCCAAAGAAGTCAATACGATCCGTAACTTATGATCCGAAAGTATTGCAAAATGGGATTAGTTCTACTTCTTTTCACATAGGGTTGTCGTTGAAGGAGGTTCTTTTTTTCTCTGACAATCATTCTTTGAATCCAAAGTACTGCCCGCGATGCTAAGTAAATCTACTTTTTTAAAGCTGTTTTTAATCAGTGCCATAGAAATATTTTTTTAGAGCACAAAGAAGACAAATTGAAGCTGCTGTTGAAGGTAGAAATGGCGAACATTTAGAAGTTGGATTATTGTTTCATACTGTTCAAGTTTTACACATGCCAGCTTGGTGCTGCAGATGATAATTATAAAATAATACGTATGTATTACAAATTGCTCTGATAAATAGGTCAAGCAATGTGGTTAATTGATATACCTTTTGCCATGCATTTAGGTACCATAGCACCACGCAGTGCTTCAATGAAATTGCTATTTAGAAAAAATTAATGGAAAAGGCACTCCAGCTGAAAATTATTTAAATATAAGTTTTTAAGCGCCATTTATGGTGACTGAAAAAGTTGAATTATTTACACGGTCTTCGAATATAAAATAAATTCACATAGCAAACACTATCACAATTGGCACAATTCATGATGCAAATGCTATGTTTTTAAAATATATTATATATAAAAATTATAAATTATATTACAATATAAAAATATTTATGACTTTTTTTATTTAAGAATAAACATTTTATAGTTGTATTGTCAAAAACAAACAACCAGGAAACAAATAGTAAGTATTTTAATCACATGATATTCAGAATTAAATGTTTTTGAAAGTTGTCGTAGCTTTATTCTGAAATGAAAACTTCATATTTTAACTTAAAGTTAAAGTAATGCATTTAATTTGATTTAATTATTTAATGAAGAAAATCGGAAATGGTACAAATGAATTCTAATTCTGGGAAAGAAATCAGTTTTATATTACTTTAATAACTTCCTGCGGAGTCACAATATACTTTTATTTATTTTTTATTTTTATTGACTTTTCGGAAGCACTTCACAAGTACTTTCTTAAGAATATTTTTCACTGGGATGCTTCATGTTTGTAGCATCTTGCCTAAACATAATAATTACATTGGCATTGTCTCTTATTAAATGTTTTGGAATTCTTGTGTAACTTGACATAAGTAGAATGAGTCAACATTTTTATGACGTCCCATACAAAAATATGCTCGTATATTGTTTTGCTTCTCACAAGCAACATCATCAAAATTCATGATTGAGTTGATTTTGGCTTCATTAGGAGGGATAACTGATTTATTATCTGTAAATGTGTAGTATTCCATTCCTTTAATTGGTGAAATTAATTTCTCTAGGTATTCATATTTCGGTTGATATAGAGATTTTGAACACAAATAGATGTTTTCAAACTTGAGTCCATTAGGACTTTTCAACAAACTAATTATGACGTTGGTTTTTCCACAGTTTGATGGACCAACTATTAATTCACGAATAGAATTTGGTAGCATGGAACTATGCATTATTTTTGAAACAACATTTGATGATGATGAGGTGTTGTTATTACGAACTAAAATATTTTTGTGTTGTTTTACTAACCGCATTTTAATAACTAATTGCAAAATTCGCAAACAGTATATTTTATTTAAGAAAAATATAATATGGCTGTATTTTATAATAAAACGGTTAGTCATAGCAAAACGATCCTTGGAGGAGGGTTACTGGATAAAATAATAAATTCTCTACCTTTTGAAATACATCTTCCTATCAGTACTGTCGGAGAGACACAAAATTACGATAGCGTTTAGATAGAGGTGATAAATGAATTTTTGCATATTTGCGAAAATCACGATATAGTTTATTCTGAAAACAGAGACTTAAGTAGCAGACACCAAGCTGATAAAATTCTTGAAAATAAATCTTGGGTACGAGTTCTTTCTGAAGATAGCAGTCTTGCAGAAAAATAATTTTCGTATATTAGAGCTGTGCCAAATCGTTCGTCTCAGTGATCGCTCTATTTCGTTCAATTGAAAAAGTTAACACGTTCGTTCAATCGTTCATTTTTTAAAAATCACATTTTTAAAATTGTTACTATTTTGCAAAATATACAAATGCACAGTTCAGTATGAACTTCATTATTATAAATTTTTTTTAAACCAAAATTATGTTGTGATTTAATTTTAATGAAAACCTGTCGATTTCTTTACCCGTCATTGTAAAATTCTTTCATCAATTGCGTCGCAAAATATTTTTTAGCATTTCTGTATTAAAGTCGTTAATTTTGTTTTTTTCTTAATAATCCAATAAAAAATCTGAGTTTGAAGAGCAGTGTTGCCAAAAAATAATGATGAGATAAATTGATATCTAATTAGAATTCTTTTTTATAATTTACAAAAGGCAATGTGAAATCTTCTAGTGAAAATGGTAAAATGGGAACAACGTTGACGAGTGAATGTGAGTTATTATTATTTTAGGAATTAAAACAATATACTTTCATACATACATATTGAAGTGGAAAAGGGCAAATATTTAATTATACCTTTACAGGAGAGAGAAGAAATTAATAATATAAGTGGTATTATGATTATTTATAAAGATGATTTTTTCACAATAAGAATTTTTCTATGGCAACTAAATATTTTTCTTATTCTTCAGACGGATTTGCTTTATTTATTAAAAATAAACAACTTGCGGAATCTTCTACTTCCATAACATCTAAGTAATATTTGATTACTTCACTTAAATATATCAAATACTTACAGCACAGTGTAAGCTACTGTTTGGAAGATCCGATCACGCAAGAATAGTGAACGCCACATACGGCGAAAGTAAAGTCGTGGCTCTGGATATTTCTAAAGCATTTGATAGAGTGTGGCATGGGGCACTTCTGTCCAAACTTATTGCTTTTGGTGTCGGTGATATCTTCTCTCGATTTATATCGAGTTTTCTCAGGGATCACGCTATAAGAGTTGTTATAGACGGGATCTCATCTAACGAGTATAAGATAAATTCAGGGGTACCGCAAGGCTCCACTCTTTCTCCTACCCTATTTCTAGTCTTTCTTAATGACCTCCTATGTCAAACTTCCAACCCTATCCACTCTTTCGCAGATGACAGCAGCCTTTCTCACTCATATTAATTTAGTCGTAGGCCAACATCGACTATGATCACTTCGCTGAGGCAGAATATGAGTGACTCATTGAATTGTGACCTCATGAAAATATCGCAATGGGGTCAGGCAAACAGGGTCGATTTCAATGCTCAAAAGACCCAATGTAGCATGCTTCCACATCGACGCATGCCCGATGACGCGTCATCTGTAATTATGGGCGGTATAAACATCGAGGAATTAGAAGCTCTTGATGTTCTTGGCATGAAAATTCAGTGCGATGTTCGATGGACTGAGCAAATTTTTCAGGTCTCAAAAGAAGCATTCAAGTGCCTCGGTTTTTTAAGACGGTGCAAGACATACTTCACCCCATCTGATCTCCTCACTATTTATACCGCCTACATCCGACCGAAAATGGAATACAACTCTCATGTTTTGGGCCGGTGCTTCAAAGACTATTTTGAAGTTACTCGACCGGGTCTAGGAGAGAGCGAAGAAACTCATAGGAGACAGTAGGGATGCCAACTCTATTAACTCTCTTGAGCATCGTCGCAACGTGGGGTGCGTTTCGCTGTTCTATCGTTACTATAATGGGATGTGTTCTGATGAAATCAGGGAACTTGTTCCCGAAACCCGATCATTCACGTATTTTAGTTTTGAATAGTTAGCATCACTGATAGCACATATTTATTTGAACATATTTTTAAAATAAAAACTCACATTCAAGGCTATTGACTCGCATACATAACCCGTCATTGTAGCCATTTCAGTATTTTCACTGTTAGGTTTTGTAGTATATGTATGTAATCGTAAAACGTTTACATTCTTTTAAAGTAAGCGATTTAAGGTTATGACTAACTGCTTCAATTTTGCATATTTGCGATTACATACTATCTACTTATTTTCTGAGTAAAATACAATAAGAATGGTTGACCGTTATAAATAATACTGGTTTATCATAGTACATTACTAACTCTAACTATTAGTGAAAAGAACTGTATATATTTACTCTCGAAACAACTAGCAAAAAATTTAGACGTGTTACATTTAGAATTTAAGAACTTTTAAATAAATAAAAAACTAAGTACATTACAGTGGCGAAGAGGAAAAAGTGATTTTAAAGTAAAATAAATTTAAATAAAAAAAATAAAGCGCTATGGCAAATTTAATTTTTGGAAAAATGCCTTATTTTGATCGCACTGAAAAAATTGGGCTGTGTTTCAAATTGGAGCAGTTTTTAATTGCCAGCGATATAAAGAATGCAGCTAAGAAGAAAGCTATCCTGTTAACATCAGTTTGTGAAACGTTTTATATGCTTTTGCAGAGTCCAGTAAAAGTGGAAGATGTAGACACAAAATACGAAACGTGTTTGCTAGAAATGAACAAACATTTCAAAGCTGCTACTTCTGGATTTGCTGAGCGTTACAAATTTTATAACACTACGAAATTGGCCAACGAAACAATAAATGTATGCATCGTTCGAGTTAGATCTCTGGCGGTGCATTGTGAATTCGGGGCTAATCTGGAAACTGCTATTCGGGACAAATTCATAATGGGGTTAGAAAATGGTCCACCCCGAGATAAAATTTTCCTAGAATCAGTGGATTCTTCTTTTGAAAAAGTACTGCAAATAGCAAACAACGTGGAATATACCAAACATCAGTATAATCTAGGACAAGATGTTAAAGAAGAAAGTTTTAATTTCATAAAAAGAAGCAGAGGAGGGCAACAGAAAAAGCAACAACAGAAAGTGGAAGAATGCAAGGTTTGTGAGTACAACAATCACAAGAGTGAACAATGTAAATTTAAGAATTACAAATGCAATAATTGTAAGCAAAAAGGGCATTTGAAAAAAATGTGTAATGTAAAAAAACTTAATTTTATTGATAACAGTGATATAAGTTTATATTCTATTAGTAGTAATAAGGATGGGCCTATTAGAATAAAAATTGTTGTAAAGGATAAGTGTTTTGAAATGGAACTAGATACAGGCTCGGAAAATATTGTAATTTCTGCTAATTTTGAAAAAGTTGCAAACCATAAACTCAAGAAACTGGACGTATTGTTGAAGTATTATAACGGTGGAAATATAACTCCTATGGATGCGTGTGAGGTTGAAGTCAAATATGGAAACAAATTAAAGGTAATTCCATTTATAGTAATTGAAAATGGTGCACCACCATTGTTAAGTAGGAATTTTCTTAAAGCGTTTTAGATTAAGATTTGTAAATTTAATTACTGCGCACCCATGTCAGCCGCACAACGAATTATGAGGGTCTTTTTGATGGTAGTTTAGGGTTGTTTCAAGAGGGAGAAGCAGTTTTGAAAATAAAGGAAGGTAAGATACCGAAATTTTTTTTGCCAAGACCTTTGCCTTTGGCTATAAGGAGCAAAGTGGAAATGGAGATTGATAATTTGGTTAGAATTAAGGTTCTGCCGCCAGTGAAATATTGTGAGTGGGGGACACCACTATCGTTCCCATTGTTAAGAAGGTTAAATTAAGTAAAGAAGCGATGAAGCATACCACTATTTCAACATCAAAAGTTATTTTTCAGTACACCAGCCTAATTTATGGGTTAGCTTCAGCACCCGCGATTTTCAGAGAATTATGGATTCTCTTTTAGCGGGCTTAGATGGTGTTGTTGTCTTTCTGGATGACACATTTTGATTAGTGCTACGAACAGAAAAGTGCACATTGAAATACTCCAACGAGTGCTTACAATTTTGAATGAAGTTGGGTTTAAGCTATCGGCCGAGAAGTGTGAATTTTTTTCGAAGAAGATTGAATACTTGGGTCATATCATTGATAAAAGTGGATTGCATATGAATCCGGGAAAAATTAGGCAAATAACTGACATTCCTTACCCCGCAAATGTTAAGAGCTTCAGTCATTTTTGGGCGTCATAAACTTTTATCGCAGAGTTTTGCCGGGCGAATCGACTTTGCTACACCCACTTCACAATTTGCTACGTGCAGTTACAGAGTTCGTGTGGAGCGATAGCTGTTCTGCTGCTGTGGATCAGTTAAAGTCTTTGCTACTGGTTGATAACTGGTTAGCTCATTATAGTGCTAAATTTAGCACAAAATTAACGGCCGATGCCAGTCCAGTAAGAGAAGGCGCGGTTTTACCGCAGGTTGATAGTCAGGGAGTGGAACGGCCAATTGAATTCGCGTCCAGATCCTTGACAGACACTGAGAGACTGTATTCTCAATTTGACCTTCAGGCGGTGGCCATTCTATTTGAGGTGAAAAAATTTCACCACTACATATCTGGTCGTCATTTTAGTTTGGTTACGGACAAGAAACCACTACAACACATATTTAACCCAAAGAAGGGAATACCTTTGATGGCGTCTAGTCGTCTGCAACGTATTGCTTTGACATTATCGGGCTATCAATTCGATATTTGCCACATAAAATCAAAGAGTAACGTTGCTGACTATTTTTCTAGATATCCAAAAGTGGCGGCTGTGATTCAGATGAATTTCCTGACCAGGTTTATGTGCACTACTTGGAAGAGCGCGTAGGTACGGGTACATTTTTGAATTTTAAGGCAATCGTGAATGGAACAGCAAACGACAGGTTATTACAGCAGGTGAGGAAGTTTGTAGCAGTAGGATGGACTCAAAGGTGTCCTGATCCCAGACTTATGCCATATTTTTTGAAACGTAATGAGTTATCGGAGGAAGGAAATTTTTTGTTTTGGGGATATCGGGTAATTATACCGTCAAAACTGAAAACGGACGTAGTTAACTTTTTACACGCTTCCCATATGACAGTGATTAAGATGAACGCAATGGCACGGGAGTGCTGTTGGTGGCCTGGACAGGGAAGGGATTTAGAGGAGGTTGCAAGATCTTGTGAGGCGTGGTTGATGACGCGTCCAAATCCTCCACAACAGGAATTGATTCCTTGGCCTAGGAGTGAACCTACCTGGTCGAGGATTCATGTTGTTTTTTTTGTCCCTTTTTGCTTGATGATTGGTAGTAGTAGATAGCACTAGTAAGTGGGTTGAGTGTATTGATATGGGTACGAATACAACGATTGAGGCGGTTATTTCCGTTTTACGATAGATTTTCGCTTGTTTTGGACTTCCGAAATGGGTAGTCTCATATAATGGTACGGCGTTTGTTTCAAGTAAATTTAAGAAATTTCTGGAAATAAATGGAATTACACAAATAACATCACCAGTGGGCCATCCGGCTACTAATGGTCAAGCGGAAAATGCCGTTAAACCGTTAAAAATGCATTAAAACGCTGTTTAAAAAATGCGCCGTCGGAAGAATTTCAGAGTGCGCTATGTCGATTTTTGTTCGATTATAAAATACGCCACACGCTAGCATTAAAGTGTATCCGGCTTCTTTAATGTTCAATAAAAGAAAAATAAAAACAAGACTTGACCCCAAAAGAAAAGTTAACACTAAGGGAATTAAATATGTTAGAGATTTTGCGAAAAATTAGCAGGAAAATCAAATTAGATATCATAAGGGGTGTAAAAGAACAAAAATTATGGTAAATGAGAGCGTAATAGTAAAAGATTATGCTATTCCAGGAAAGGTGTCTTGGGTGCAAGGTATAATTTCTATAGTTTTGGGAAGACAAACGTATTTGGTCAAACTAGAATCAAATAAAACATGGAAGAGACATGCAAATCAAATTATATCTTGCAGGACACTTAGTGAATCAAGTATTCCCATAACAGTATTATATCCATTTTAGAAAGTTTGTCCTAGGATGAGAGAACCTCACAAAGAAAATGAAAACGATAATAATCCAAAGAAAGAAATTGAAATATTAGATAACCAGAATTAAGAAAGGGATACTGGGACTATTAATGACCAAAAGAAACAAAATGATTTAAATAATATTGATAAAATTAGAGAAAATCAAGTTGTTAGCGACAATGATAATACTATTAAAAAATACAATTTAAGGCAGAGAAAAATTTGTGTACGTTACTTTTTACCTTTTTTGAAATTTTGTCCCGTCCCGTTTTGAGATCCCGTCCATAACAACTCTTATAGCGCGATCCCTGAGAAAACTCGATATAAATCGAGAGAAGATATCACCGACACCAAAAGCAATAAGTTTGGACAGAAGTGCCCCATGCCACACTCTATCAAATGCTTTAGAAATATCCAGAACCACGACTTTACTTTCGCCAAAATGGTGAATAGAACTACACCACTTTTACTAGAGGAAGGCTAATAAGTCGCCCGTAGAGCGTCCCCGACGGAAGCCGTATTGACAGACGTTCAGTAAATTGTTGGACTCTAATTATTTCATTAGGTGAAAGTTCACCATACTTTCCATCAGTTTAGAAATCGCGGAACAGATTGCGATTGGGCGGTAATTTTCAGGTTTGCTTGCCTCACCGTTTTTTGGGATCGGCGTTACATTTGCAACCTTCCAGCACGATGGGAAATGACCTGTATAGTACAGAGTGCTGAAAAGGATTGCCAAAGTACGTGATAACGTCGAAGAACGCTGTTTCAGGACCAATGCAGGAATAAAATGGTATAATGGTAAAATTTCTTTAGATATATTGTTAAAAGGGGTCGTTACCCGACTTGTGTTAGTGTATTTGATAGGATGAGTGGGAAAATTGTGGTAAGATTTAATCTTCATAAGTTATAACAAAATCAGCGGTGTCGATGGATGAGGTGACAGAGTATCTGTATGGCGTTTTGGTGGAGTTTTGATGGTGGTTCGAATCATGTTATTATTGTAAGTAAAAAGTATGTTTTAATTTAAATGTTGTTCTATTAGTCTAATTCATAATATATAATGCATATTTCATAAGGAAATCAGGTGTTTTTTAGTTTCTTTTACATTTTGAAAATATCTCGAGCTTCCTACCGGGTCCAAATTGTGTTTAAAGTAAACAGTCCATCTAGTTACATACACGGACTAAATGTCATTCAAATCGTTTGAGCCGTTTCGAAGTTATGGAAATTTTTGTACTAAAATTTCAAGTAAAAAACGAGGTGGTCGTGTTTCTTCGGCTGTAGCTTGTAATGTACACAAAGCCAATACTTTAGTAGCAAATAGAAGAGTATATTCCCAGAGTAGGACTACGGGAGCCATTGGTGAGCTAGGTAACAGTCGGGCGGGGGGTTCGGTCTTCTCTAGAAAGCAAGTTCAAATTATTACAGCAGATTTTCATATATAGACTACCTATTTTGTTGTCAGATGATTAATAGTACTTACTCTCATTTTTGCCTGTTTATAGTCATGTGTATGTAGTATGTACACATACTTTTATTCACACTTTAATTATAAACAATGTATTTTTGTACACATACTTTTTATTCACACTATAATTATAAACAATGTATTTTTGTACACATATTTTTTATATCCACACTAATTATTTGGTTATTCGATATGAGGAATATATTGGAAATTTTTAAGACAATATGTAGAAAAACAGATAATAAGAACAAATGTTCAGAACGTATACTATAAAAAAAAAAAAATTCTTTTTAAAAATAAATTCATATGGAACAAATAATTGAAGAGGTACAACAATTAATTTTAAATGAAAAAAAAATAAAAAAAAAATGGGAAGTATTCAGAGGTTACTATAAAACAAAAGAAGGATTTATTGGAACAATTAGGTAATAAATATGGCAAACTAGTTGCACATTTGTCAAATCCAACAAGACAACAGAAAATAAGTGAATTTAGGATCCTTAAGTCCCCGTCCATACTGTGAAACATTTGCTGCAAAACTTTTGAGTTTGTTGATGAGAAGGGGAAGAGGAGTGGAAGTAGGTACTCTGTTTCATGTACATGCAGTTTTTGTTGAATTTCTTATTTGCATCTTTTGACATGAGGTGTATTTGACGTTTCATTTTATTTCTTTTCGTTTGGTATACTGTTAACATCTATCATAATAATAGCTACTCTGTTTTAGTTTACACGTGTTACGTATGTCAATTTTTTGTGAAATATAATCAAAAATTTAAAAAAAAATATATAAAATTATATAAAAATTATTATAAAATTTTTCTTCTTAGCGTCCATTTTGCTTCAAATTATACCTTGTGCTTCAAATGTCTATCCAAAAAAAATATTCACACCTTCTATCACAGGGTTGTTATTTTATATTTACATTCGGTATTGAGAAATGTCAAAAAAAATTAAAAAAAGAAGATAGAAGCGAGGAATAAAAAATACTAAACATGAAGCAAAAGATTCATGTATGGACACGGCTGCAGTTTCAAAGAGAATTCAAAAAACTTTTGCAGCAAAAACTCAACAGTATGGACGGGGACTAAGGGTTCAGCATTGCAAGAACATAGGGATAAGGAAAATATAACAATGTCTAACTTCAATAGTAAACAAGTATCGGACACAATCCCGACATTTGACGGTAAACCAACACACCTTCACATATTCTTATCAATGCTGGAAATGGTTTCTGCGGAACTTAATGACCAGGGCAAATTAAATTTGATAAAATTCGTCACAGCAATGAAATTAACTGATTAAGTCAGAAATGTGGTTATGATAGAAACACATTTGATGAGTTAAAAGCATCATTATCTAAGAATTTCAAATCCCCGAAAACTGCCAGTTGTCTTTACTCGGAAATTGGAGATATAAAACAAAGAGGTAGTGTTTTGAATTATAACGACAAACTGAACTCATTGATTGCGGAATTAATACTGTTACAGATTTCTGAATTGGGTGAAAAACCGAATGAGGTGGTACGATCCACCATAAAAATGATGAATGAAAAATTAACACTGGAAACTTTCCAAAAGGGTTTACATGAAAATATTAGAATTGCAGTCAAAGCTGCACAAACTAGTTCTCTTTCACAAGCATATAAAATTGCTTCTACACAAGAACAATTATTGCAACCATTTCACACATCAAATACATTCCATATAGACAGAGGTCGTAATAGGAATAATTACAATGGCAATGGAAATAATATAAACTTCAATGAGAATAGGTCTAATAATAACCCCAACAACACAATAGTTACAACAGAAATTCCAGGAACTAACATAACAATGTTAACTTTGGTAACCGAAATGGAAACTTTAATAGAGAAAATTTGTATCGGAACAACACCAACAAGGAACTATTAGGCATTTATTGGGGTATACAGATTTTAGACCATATTTATATGGAAGGAAATTCACTGTCGTCACAGACCACAGACCTCTTATTGGTTTGTTTACTAATAAAAACCCATCTTCAAAATTGACTAGAATAAGGTTAGAATTATCAGACTATGATTTTGGCATAATATAAAAGAAGGGGGCTAATAACACCAATGCAGGTGCCCCTTCCAGGATTGAAATAAATTCGAAAATATTAAAAGACTTGATTCCTCTCTATATTGACGAAAAAGAAAAGAAGACCTTGGCAATAACACGAAGTATGTTTAACAATGTATGAGAAATAAAATAAATAATGAAATGAATGTTCAAGATGGAGAAAATAATGAGAACTGCATATCTCAACAGGAGATTGATCACCTCCATATGTCGGATTGCACGTCAATCAATGATATAAAGAAGCTTCAAAGAATAGTATTCATATATAATAAAAAGCTGCAGCAAGAATTAAGAAAAAAGAATGAATGATAATATAACGCGCGTAATATGCAATGAAAGTGAAAATCCTAAGTTTTCTGGAACATTTATGGAGAAACTTTTATTGAAATTAAAGAAACTGAGATTTAAAAAGTCCGTACTATATGATAATGATGAAATTTTTAAATATATAATGGCCGAAAAATTAAAAGAAGAATACAATAAATTAAAAAATAATAATATTGGTATAATCATATACAGAATGCCAAGAAGAACAAATGACAGTATAAAACAATATAGATTTTTTTTTTTTTTTATCTTGGACAAGCACTCAGGGGATGACTCCTACACATGCGATGCATTGTGCTGGAACTAGGAAATCAGGTTATGGGAAGGAGGATAGAGGGAGTAGTGTGAATGGACATTTGACTTGAATTTTCCCATGTCATAAGTGACAGGAAAGACCTCGGCAGGGAGTTTGTTCCACATACGCGATGTTCGGCCGAAAAATGAGTTCTCGCTGTAATGCGTAGTGCGGTTCGCTGCCAAGTTGACCACAAATGGATGTGCTAGTGATGAACGCGTCGTGCGTGTGAATGATCGGGTTTCGGGAACAAGTTCCCTGATTTCATCAGAACACATCCCACTATAGTAACGATAGAACAACGAAACGCACCCCACGTTGCGACGATGCTCAAGAGAGTTAATAGAGTTGGCTTCCCTACTGTCTCCCATGAGTTTCTTCGCTCTCTCCTGGACCCCGTCGAGTAACTTCAAAATAGTCTTTAAAGCACCGGCCCAAACATGAGAGTTGTATTGCATTTTCGGTCGGATGTAGGCGGTATAAATAGTGAGGAGATCAGATGGGGTGAAGTATGTCTTGCACCGTCTTAAAAAACAGAGGCACTTCAATGCTTCTTTTGAGACCTGAAAAATGTGCTCAGTCCATCGAACATCGCACTGAATTTTCATGCCAAGAACATCAAGAGCTTCTGATTCCTCGATGTTTATACCGCCCATAATTACAGATGACGCAGCGTCATCGGGCATGCGTCGATGTGTAAGCATGCTGCATTGGGTCTTTTGAGCATTGAAATCGACGCTGTTTGCCTGACCCCATTGCGATATTTTCATGAGGTCACAATTCAATGAGTCACTCATATTCTGCCTCAGCGAAGTGATAATAGTCGATGTTGGTCTACGACTAAATGAATAGTGAGAAAGGCTGCTGTCATCTGCGAAAGAGTGGATAGGCTTGGAAGTTTGATATAGGAGGTTATTTAGAAAGACTAGAAATAGGGTAGGAGAAAGAGTGGAGCCTTGCGGTACCCCTGAATTTATCTTATACTCATTAGATGAGATCCCGTCTATAACAACTCTTATAGCGCGATCCCTGAGAAAACTCGATATAAATCGAGAGAAGATATCACCGACACCAAAAGCAATAAGTTTGGACAGAAGTGCCCCATGCCACACTCTATCAAATGCTTTAGAAATATCCAGAGCCACGACTTTACTATCGCCGAACTGGTGAATAGAATCACACCATTTTTCCGAGAGGAAGGCTAGTATGTCGCCCGTATAGCGCCCTCGACGGAAGCCGTATTGACGGTCGTTCAGTAAATTGTTGGACTCTAAATATTTCATTAGGTGAAAGTTCACCATACTTTCCATCACTTTGGAAATCGCGGAGCAGATTGCGATTGGGCGGTAATTTTCAGGTTTGCTTGTCTCACCCTTTTTTGGGATTGGCGTTACATTTGCAACCTTCCAGCACGATGGGAATTGACCTGTATAGTACAGAGTGCTGAAAAGGATTGCCAACGGACGTGATAACGTCGAAGAACACTGCTTCAGGACCAGTGCAGGAATTCCATCCGGCCCAGGAGACTTGTTTATGTTGAGGTTCGTTAGAACCCTTTTAACTGCACGAGCTCGAAAGTATATTTTTGGCATAGTTACGGATACACGCTCGGGTGCGGGCAGTGGTTGATTGCTTTTTGGAGGTGAGAAATACCTGCAAACATTTCAGCTAGGAGGTTAGCTTTTTCAACCGGGTCAGTGAATATTTGATCATCCTTCAAAAGAGCCGGAATAGAAGAACTAACATTTTCCTTCACTCTTTTTACAAAAAACCAAAAGCTTTTACTGCCCCGTTGGACAGTAAGAACTTTGGTGCCAATACGCTGCTCGTACAAAGCTTTTTCACGTCTTAGCACTTTAGCACACGAAGATCTCGCTCTTTTGCGCATCGCATCAGTATCCGCGTTTTTGTCATTCCGTCAGATACTAAATGCTTCCTCTCTGGATCTGACTGCAAGTCTGCACATCTGATTAAACCATGACTTCGGTCTGGGTTTAATTTGAAATTTGCTTCGATGGTATGAAAATTTTCATACCGAGCAATATTATATTTTCAACCATTTCTGCCATGGCATTGACGTCATTGTCAAGGAAGCAGAGCTTCCAATTGAAATGCCGAAAGAAATCGTTGAGCTCAGCCCAACGTGCCTTTTCAAAAATATATTCGTAGCTGGCCGTGAAACGTTAAGAAGTTCCGCAAACGAAAAGGAGGCAGAAATGGTGCAATGATCCGAATTTCCGAGAGGTGCGCTAGTGTTCATTTCATACTTGTCAGGGTGTGAAGTGAGAAAAAGGTCGAGGGTGTTATGTTGGTGCCCGTCAACACACGGAATATGTGTTAGTTCATTCACTAATTGCACAAGGTGGTTGTGCGCTGCGAATAGCTCAACATATTGGCCTTCTGGAGTCGTATGGCTCGAATGGCGGAGCCACGATAAGTTATGGACATTGAAATCACCAGCAATAACGATTTCACTGTTCGGGTAATTTTCGAGGATCTCCGATATAGTGTCGGAAAGGGCATCGAAGTTGTATATAGTTTTATCCCTTGCCATATTTGGGCTTCTGTAAAGAAACCCGAAGTGGAAAAGATGTGCCCTGATTTTAAATTTAACCCATAGACATCTAAATTCAGGATCATTTGTGCCTAAGGATTGCTGGCACTGGTACACAACTTCATTGCGTATATATATTGCAAGGCCCCTATGAAGAATAAAGAGGGATAGGAGGCGTACCCAGGTATGTGAATATCCTGTCGATCAGCATCCTCAGACACCTGGGTTTCACTTAAGGCGAAAACAACCGGCCGTTGGAGACAAACGTGGGCATATACAGAGAAAAAATTTGCCCTTAAACCACGTATGTTGCAGAAGTCAATTCTGAAACGGCCTGTCATAGTTTACGCAAAAAAAAAATCAAATCAATTGTCCATTTCCTATTTTTTTATATTGTCGACACCAATGAGCTAGTTGCCGCCTGAGAGATTGCTCGGTGATCAGTGCTACGCCTTCATCACCAAACAGTCCAACAGCAACTATCCCACCGGTATCCACAATATAAAAAATTTTATATTTTGCTTCTGATAGGAGTTTTTAGCACAATGACGCGAAAAAGAGACATAAAAGCCCTGATCCGGTCACTTTCACTCGAAGTGCCAACACTACTTGGTGGTGCCAGCACTGGTAAATATTTTCGTTCGCCCGTCACTGGTATAGCGGATTTTATTTTCTGTTCTATTGTTTTGGTTGGAATTTTATTTTTGTTGTTGTTTGTTAAATTTATGATTTATTTATTCCCCGTTTGCATTTAATCCAAAGTACCGTATATTTTATTTTATTTAAAGCATTTAAAGTTTGTAAGTTTATTTAGTTTGTTTTGTTTCACTATTGTTGTCACTATTTTCCTCTGTTTTTTTTTTTTTTTTTTTTTTATTTTCCACTCCGCTATTTTAGTTTTAAGTCAATTCTGTGGTAATTTATCCGTCTCACAGAAGACGCGTGTATACCGGACGGACGACACGACACTACTTCCTACTCTAAGATTAATAGAGGAATTTCATGACTCACCACATGGAAGATACTTTGGAGTTAAGAAAACATTATCCAAATTGAAACAACGCTTTATATGGAAGAATATGAATAAAATGGTAAAAAACTACGTCAGAACATGTGACCTATGCCAAAGGAATAAGCAAGTAAAGCATACAAAAGAACCCTTTTCCATAACAGACACACCATCACATGGTTTCGATACTTTTGTGATGGATACAGTTGGTCCATTAAGACCATCCGGACATTTTAGATACATACTTACCATGCAATGTGAACTTACGAAATATATTGTTGCTCGTCCGATTGAAGCGAAAGAAGCCAAAACAGTTGCTAAATCTTTAGTAGAACATATTATTTTAAAATATGGTTTATTTAACGTTCTCAAAACAGATAGAGCTACAGAATTTACCAACGAAATTATAAGAGAAGTTTGCGTATTATTAAAAATAAAACAGCATTTTTAAACACCCTACCATCATGAAACTTTAGGCACAATAGAACGAAATCATCGTGTTCTGAATGAGTATTTTCTAAATTTCGTAGATGAGGATAATTGGCACGAATGGATACAATACTTTACTTTTGCTCTTAACACAACCCCAAACGTCGACACAGACTATTCACCATTTGAACTATTTTTTGGTAAACTTCCCAGACTACCAGGCGATGTTTTAGGTGACTCTAGAAAAATTTATTATACCGACAATTACCAGAACGAACTAAAAATTAGACTTCCTCACTCGTTGCAAAGATCAAGAGGTATAATTCTTGAGGTGAAAAGAAAAAAAAAATTATACTCAGAAGGAAAATAAAATAGAATAAAACTCAACAAAAGAGATTTAGTTTTACTAAAAGTCGAGAACAGGAAAAAGCATGAATCTCCATACAAAGTTATGGATTTGGACGATTTGAATGTTATTATAGAAATTGACAAATCAAAATTTAAAAGCGTTCACAAGAACATGCTGAAAAAAATTTAACACTTAACAAAAAAAAAATTATATAGATAAATTAATCCTAAGTAAAATAATTTAATAATATATGCACATAATAAACATTTTTATACTTAAGAATTGAAATATTTCATGATTCTTAGTTTAATACTTTCTTAATGTTATTTTTAATAACACCCAACACCAAAATGGTGAGGGTGTAGTATGTCACATACTTTTTATTTCACACTTTAATTATAAAGAATGTATTTTTGTACACATACTTTTTATTCACACTATAATTATAAACAATGTATTTTTGTACACATATTTTTTATATCCACACTAATTATTTGGTTATTCGATATGAGGAATATATTTTAATTGTAACGGGTTTGCATGCGTTGCATTTATATTTGTTTGAGTCAAGTTATTGGATTTGTGTAATTTGAATACAGTCATTGTGGCTTTTTATTTTCTTTATAAATATTTGTAATTTGTAAATTGTGCTGATTTAGAATAAAAATAGTATATAAGCTTTGAGTTTGCTAATAAAGCGCAGAATTTAGAAGCACTTTCAAGAGGTTTGTTTCTTGTTTCCTTTCAATTCTCAAAAGGAGCATTTTGGTGCTCGACAAATGAGCAGTAAAAATAAAATAAATAAATATAAATATAAATATAAATAAAGGTAAAACATACAAATACAGTTACTACACATGTATGTAGATGAGAAACAGTGTGTTAAAAAAATACATATTACCGCCATACCAACATTGCTCTCTATTAGCTGATATTCAAGAGCGTCTCTTAACCGTCCCAATCCCGTATCCTAGAGGACTTGTATCTAGGACCCCTAAAGACTATTTCGCCTACGTCATATTACCGTTAGAAAAATACTTGATGTAATTCTTAACTAGACATTCTGTCCATATGCAACTTTATTACTATAGATACTATACAAATTTGCAAAATTTACTGAACTAAATAGTATTTATAAGTAAAAATTTATATGTCATTGAGATCAATTATAAAGTTGGGGAATTCATAAAACAAAAGATTTGGACATATTATGTATGCATAAACAAGTTTTGCTATATACATATATATATATATATATATATATATGTATAAATTCAAATAAAGGAATTATCAAATCTATGTATATATGTATCTTTAGACATTTATAATGCTTAACAAGTAATTCTATAATGCAAGTAAATATGTACGCGTATAGATGTATGCATGCACGTATGCGTGTTCTTAAAATGAAATAAAATGAAAAATTCTTAAAAATCAACATAGTTGAAGGTGAGAATTCGAAATACTATTTGACTTATAGGCGCAAATACGTACATACGTTACTACAGATCTACTTAGTAACATTTGTGTTTTTGTGTTCTTTAAATATTAGGGTAACCATTAAATTTAAGCTCACCCAAATAAGTAGTTGTCGATGATCCGGAAGGCCTTCTAGAGATCGATGAACAAATGGTAATTACTAGGGATACATCTAAATAGTTTTTTTGTATCACGATTGTACTTAAAGGAATTGAGTATATAAATATCAGAAATTCATAAATATGCTTATATACTATATATATTATCAAGATTGTTACATAAAGAAAATTAAACTATTAATTAGATTTGAGAACAAATTTTATGGAGAAACTCTTTAACTTTTCCACCACCAATTATTACATTAATGAAGGTAAGGTAATAATAACTTTTCTTTCTATTTATTCTCTTCTTTTAAATTTTTGTTTTCTTATTTTTTTATTTTGATTAAGAAAATGGAACTTAACTTTAATTAATTAACAAGCAAGGAAAATGTACCCTGGATTTAAAGAAATGAGTGAACTCTATGATATGATTCACTATGTAAAATATGTTTTTTTTGTTTGATAATAGGGTAGATAAATTCAGAAATATCGGCATATGTATGTAGTATATCAGTACAGATTTGCAAGACTTTTTTTCTTCTATTATTCGACAGTTATCTTTTTAGATTGAAGTTACCGTTAGCTCGGGTAGCGGTTCTGTAAAAGTACAATTTGTTTGCATAGCGCTTAATATTTTCCTATTGCAAGGAGACCATGAATTATATCTAAATTATTATGAACAGCAAATTGAAACCCTATGGGTTATGGGCCAGTTAGTAAAAAAAAAAACTTATTGTATACTTATGTATACAATGTTTCCCCGGTTTCAGGAACTCCTTCCTCGTTCATGCAAGATTATCGCCTGGTAAGGGCTGAAATGGTTCGTTATGAAAGAAATTAATTCCTTGCCGGAGAATAATGTAGTTTGTATGCGGCTAGTTTGTGTCCCACACTCAAATGCTTTTGGGACAACGACAGTGGTGACATCACCAATCGTACGATACTCTATAGGTTTTCTTTTGCTTCTGCCACTGATGCAAGGCCACCAAAATTCTTTGGTCTCGATTGGATTTTTAGTACCTTATCTATATATATTTTTTTAGAGAGGTACTTGCTAAAGTTTTCTTACTGTTTTTCTAATTATTTTAAATTTAATTGCACCCGAGTTTTACTTTTAATTTATTTAGGTATTTCCACATGCGAATCCACTGACAAAAATGGCCGAGAGTTTTTAATTCTTGTACTGAGAAAGTTCTTTATTTTTCCTCTAAATCCACTCGCCCTGTTCAATTGAACAATAATAATCACGAAAAAAAATTGTGCCAAAAATTCTCTGTGATTGACAATCAGATAAAAATGAAGAAAAACATTCGCCCGCATTTGGCAATGTCATGAATTCTCAAAAGTTGCGACAACAAAATTTTATGACAATCAGAATTTTTTGGTCAAACGTTTAACAAGAAATTACTAACAATTACCCATATATGCACATAGTTACATATATATCGTCATATAAACAAGTGTTTAATAAATACCAAAGTCAAATAGAGCAATCCAGCACTTAACAACGAATAATGAAATAAATCGCCAACATGTATAATTTTTACACGACAGTATGATGCTATAAAATCCATCATAGTAACAATTTACTCCAACAGGTCAATGTTTATAAAGCATTGTGCACTGAAGATGCACGTACATTTGTTATTACAAATGTTGCTGACGTGTTGAGATTAATATGTTGCGGACACATCAGATCTTATCAACACCTGCCAATAAACCATACTACCCAGCAGTTCCTACACTGAATGATATACCAAACAAAAATTCACGTTCCATGCCCTCTTATTATTGCCATATGTTAGACCCGTACATTACAAGCTCGGAGACTATTCAACCGATTTGCATGAATTTCAATACCCAGAGATTCAGGTCTACTACTGACCAATTGACATGAAACGAACTTTAGGTGATGATTAATTTGGCCAAAAACGGCATATCAGCGGATACATAGACAGACGGACATGGCTCTATAAACTTCTCTATTCATAACATTTCTGAAAATATATAAATTTTTCTTCTCAGAGGAATATTGAAGAAATTTCACACGGAATGACAAACTTAAAGGATATACCCTTTACACTTAAAGTGAAGGGTATAAAAATTAGTAAAATCAGGAATAAAGTTCCAAAATTTTTTTTTTTTTTTTTTTAATCCAAATTTTACTTTTATTATTATTACTTATTACAATGGTTTGTGCCTCAGCGTCCATTGGAACATTCCAATTATACGAACATGGTGAAATTGTTAAATTGTTCATTAATATGTTGGATGAAAACTAGAAGTTTGGTGTAACGGAAGATGAGAACAAAGATGAAGGCCTTTTTAAATGTTGTCCGTGGTATTGTTCAGATTGCGGAGAGGCGCCGGATATCTGCCGCTGCTCTATATATTATTTAAGAAAGGAAGTAATAATTAAAATAAAAAACAATTTAATGAACACATACTATGCAATTTGTCACCATTAAAACTAATAAAGCAAAATATTATCATTATTTAAAATATTTAATTTGTTTTATTTTTTAAAGGATTTATTGGCAATGTAATTAAATTTCATTAGAGTGTAAGTTTTTAAGCTACGCACGAAAAAAAAGAAAATATAAATAAAACAATATATCCATTTTCACTATATATATATTTATTTAAAATTTTTATTATTTTTTACTTTATTTTTTTGTACTTATTAATTAAACATCCCGAGTATGTGCTCGACAAATAACTTTATTCAAGTCTAAACTTTCTTCTTCTTGAAGATTATCTATTTCCATTAAGAGCATATCGAGTTCATAATCAGGATTAGTTTCTTCAAATTTACAATATCCCCATGCATTTGTATCTACACAACTCGTATTATCATAAATTTTTCTCTTCTCATCTCAATAACTTAAAACTACCTTACTTAATTCATTAGTATATATTTGATGTAGTTTAAATTTAAATGTCAACATGGTTTCATATACATTATATTTATTAAACAAGTATTTTCTGTACGAAGCTAAATTATATCTATCGAAAACGGATTTCTTTACCCACTTCGATTTTTTAACTTCATCTTTCATCATACCCAACAACTTTTTGTTTAAAAGAGGAATTCCATATGCATTATCTTCTGGTTAATCAGACGTATCAAATTTACGTTCAATGTTCGTTTTTATGTCAGCGTAAAAGTTGTCAGTTTGTACGGTGTATATGAAACAGTCTGTAGCCATATAATTTAAAGCTAACTTCGATTTGAATTTTGGTTGCATGTGTCCATAATGAAAATCATACATTTTCCTTTTTGATAACTGTAAAACAGAAAATCCTAAGTATATGGGCTTATCATACCACCTTTTTACTTTTTTCATTTGAATCGCCACCATATCTTCAGAAAATATTGACAAACTATGAAAATTAGATTTAGATATCCAATCTTGAGCTTCTAAATGATTTCGATTTGTTCTATTCTAATTAGTGACAATTTTCACATCTTTTCTTTTTTTAACGTTCTCGTAAACGGTATTATTTAATAATTTAAAGAAATTTTTTCAAATATATTTTTAGCATTAGCTCTATGTTTAGTATTTAAGTCAATGTAATCTCTTAGCCATGGAGATTGTTTAAAGGTAAGAATTTGATGTACTTTCTTGAGAACCAGGCCATGCTTCACACATTGATTAAGAACTCTATAATGTAAGACATACGAATTTTTAGGAGAAAAATCTGCAATTAATTTTTTAAGATTTGAATTATTCGGTTTTTTATTTTCATCTGATGAGTTCTTATCAATGGTTTAATGATTAATATTTTTTTTTTTTTTTTTTTTTTTTTTTTTTATCTTAGACCAGTGCTCAGGGGCTATCCCCTACATATGCAATGCATTGCACTGGAACTAGAGAGAAGGATAGGGAAGAAACAGACAGGTGGTGAAAGTGGTAGAAAGATAGAGCTTAATTCTTGCGCAACTTTGCAGTTGCGTGTAAATTATAAAGCAAAGTTGTGGCGTCTCTGATGTTTTTTTTTTGACGCATTATTTTTAAGCTAATTGAGCCATTTTATTTATTATTTTACTTCGCCGACGTTTTATTGCTCAAATACCGACGAAGGAGAGTGCTGTAGCACAGAAAACTCAGAAAAAATTTTTTCTGATTTGACCCGGCTGGGATTCGAACCTGGGTCTTTCTGGTTGCAGAGCCAACACGCTGACTACTCGCCATCAGCACCCCCAATTTAAATCTATCATAAGTTAGATATTCAGATATCGCCTATCTGTAAAGATTGTTCGCATCTAATTATACTAAAAATTTTGAGGACTTTCCAGCATAAAAATTATCTAAATATTTGTTATTGGCCTTGGAGTACCTTTTGCTACACTGTACAATACTTCCATGAATGCCCTTTTTAAAGAGATTGTACATATCGATATCAGTTAGCAATTCCAACTCTATGCCGGTGTGTTTCAGCATCGCATCCCATGATAGTTCGGGAGCTGTATAATAATGAGATGGATCAAGTTATATATTCCTTTGCATCTTTTAGCAGTATGGCAGATCTTTAATGCATTATTATAATCTTCAACTTGACAATCTTTATTATTTAGTTTATTAAAAAAATATTCTCCAGCTGGAAGCTGTGTATCATTAAGCTTTTCAAAAGAGTTAAGATATTCTTAAAGAAATGACGTAATCTGATTTCGTAAAAGTCTTCGAATAAAAATATTAAAAAAAAAAATTATATTACATATATACCTTTATATTAAAATTTCTTGTAACTTACCTTTATATATTCTTAATTAAAATAAAGTGATGCCCTGCACCACTATTCAAGAGCATGAAGTTGACATGATTGCTTTTTCTTTTTTTGTTAAGTAGATTGGTCCAATAATTTCATATGCTTCCTCATTATATCCAAAAAAATTTATACAGATGTTACAGTTGTTTTCTTAAAAAATTTTTATATACTTCAGTTTCAATCGAAATGATAATCGTGTGAAATCTAACGCAATATTGTTTGACAGTCTAATTAATTCTTCATTTATATCAGCAATAGCATACGAACTGCAACGCCTCGGTTCATTGTGACTCTTAGTACCTATTCCAGCAATCAGCGACCTTTTCTATATTGGTATATGCAAGTTTTTTTCGGTTTTTTAGGAGTAGATGCCCAGATTAATCCTTTAACTACAGAGGCTTATTTATGTTTATTTCAGCCCAAATTATATGGGTTAAAGTTCAACCAGAGTCCCTCTCTTGAAATTCAGACATCTTGTTTAAAATTTCTTCCACCTGTTTCCCAATTAGCTGTTTTATATCCTCTCCCTGGGTAAGCAATACCATTTTTACTCTACGAGTTATAGTAATCAACTCTATCTCTTCTCTATTAATACTCCGCCACAATACTTATATTAAATTTTAATATGGAATGTTTCATCAAATCGTCCTGCAGCCTCTCAATAATAATATTATTATTTTGATTAAAACTATTAACAATGGAGTTTCTATACCGATGGCCTTTTGTAGTTGGGATTGTCATGTTAATTCACAACTAAATAGGGGAACTAGTCACATCTGCAATATTAAACTGGCTGCAAATAGAGAACGACCTCGTTTTATCTTGATTGAATATCAACGAGAAAATAAGTTTGTTCACTGTGACCTCACCAAATTTAAAGTACATTTGAACTCTGTCTCATATCCATATGGTGATCTTAATATTAAATTTAAAAATGAACGATATGCAATTCTATATTATATGTACGTAAGATTTCAACAATGCTACTATACGAGAGAATCTCAACTGCTCTATCTGCTCAAGAAATTAAGAATAATGCAGTTGTAGTTTATGTCAGCTATCAAAACGAATCGCTCAATAGCGTACCATTTTATAAAAATTTATATAAAATTGAATTTGAAACAGCTATAAATATTCCGGCAAAGATATCAGCATCCTTATTCATGATCGCATAATAGAATATATACCCATAAAAGGACAAGTCCGCAAACTCTTGTAAATTAAACAGCATGGAGGAGGATAATAAAATAGTTTTCATAGACTTGCAAGGTTTTAAAAATAATTCAAACTATTTTATTGTAAAGGAGCTAGCACTCGTTTTCAATAATAAGCAATACTTGAATTTCATCATAAAACCTCTATAAGGTTTTGGATGTTTTTTTTTATCTTGGACCAGCACTCAGGAGGTGACCCTTACACATGCGGTGCATTGTGCTGGAACTAGAGGAAAGGGATAGCCGGAGAAATAACATGATATTTTCTTTAATCATTAACATTTTCTGTTACTTACTTTTTACAATTGCAAATGCTAAAATGGGAACAACTTTGACGAGTGATTGTGAGTTTTTATTATTTTAATTTTATTTAGGATTTTAAAATATACTTTCAGGCATACATATTGAAATGCAAAAGGGCGAATCTTAAAATTTTTTAACTTTACGGGAGCGATAAAGAATTAATAAAAGTAAAAGTATTGTGAATATTTATAAACATGATTTTTTCACAATAAGAAATTTCCTATGGTAACTAAATGTTTTTTTTAATATTCAGACGGATTTGCTTTATTTAGAAAATATAAGCCATTTGAGAAATCTTCTACTTCCATAAAATCTAAGTAGTATTTGATTTTTTCATTTAAATGTATGAAATACTTACAGCACAAAATGGTGTAAGCCTCTGTTTGCAAGATCCTATCACGCAGGGACAGTCTAACCCACAAATGCATCAAAATATTCGTTTTTGTTAGCTTTACAGCAAAGAAGACACTCGGGTATGTTCTGCAAATCACTTTGAAGTAAAAGTAATTTGAAATCACTTCAATTTGAATGTTTAGTGTTCTGCATTCTACTTTTGACATTTCATTTACTTTTTGTTTTCGAACATTAATTCGTAGTGAATTGCCATGTTCTATAAACTACTTTAATTTGAAAAGAAGTGGTTTAAAAATATTTTTTTGAGACGGTTCCTTTTTTAATATCAGCACTGAATTTTCATTGATCTCGCTATATTTTTATTTTAAATTTTTATTTTTTTTATAAAAAACATACTTTAATTTTTTTAAATAATAAAATTCATAAAAAAAACTCAAAGATGTATATCTTATTAACTAAAGTCGGTTGGCGATATCATCTCTTATTGAAGTGGCTACGGAATCAGTTATTAATTCATCCCAATCATTGTCATGAATTTCATTTCTTAAATTTATTTCTTCCATATCCTGTATATTAAAATGTCTGCAAATATTATGCAGCGCGCAACATACATTTATAATTCGAATCGCTTTTAGGGGCTGGTACGGAAGGATATAAGCAAGACATCGAAAGCGGCTTTTCAACACACCAATAGTACTTTCAACTACATTACGTGCTGATGCATGTCGTTCATTAAATTTGTGTTGACGTGAACCAGCCTGTGGGTCCCTATAAGGAGTCAGTAAAAACGGCTGAAGGGCATAGCCCGCGTCATCCAACAACCAGTTGCCTCTTTCTCCATTATCATAGCAACGGGAAAGATAACTGGGAGCTTTACTGACACTCCAAATTAGGGAATCATGACTAGACCCAGGTCGACGGACATCTACCGCTTTTATAATCATGTTATAATCGCAAATCTATAAAAAATTGTGAATAAATTTAATATTTGAATTTACATATAATTTGGAAACACTATCATCGCATTTAAGCTGTAGTAACCTTTTCTGTTGTAGAACAAGTTTCCATCACTATTTTTTTTTTTTTTTTTTTTTTGGCGTGTGAGGTAGGGTTGAAAATGCCTTCGCACTTACAGAGACCGTCGTCTTCTGCGTCGAGTGGTGTTGCCACTAAAAAATTTCCTCGCTCCCATGCAGCAAGATCGACTTCGTGACCGCCATAATCAGCCTCCTCTTGCTCTGTGTCGGGCCTCCGACATTCACCATGAGTCTGCTCAACATGCCAGTCATCTTCGCCGCCTTAGTCGCCACATGCCGTATTTGGGCCCAGTAAGTCAGCCTACAGTCGAGTCTGACGCCCAAATACCTTATGGCACTCTGGGTAACCAGAGACACATCCCCCATCTGCATGCCGACATCGAGTGGTATGTGTGCCCGCGTCATCAACATCACCTCGGTCTTCTCCCCGGCCAATTCCAAGCCGTGGTCCTCAAGCCACAAGTCCTAATCATGACCCGGTTCAGCTTCCCCCTGGCGTCATCCATATCCCGCGCCAAGATCACCGCCGCTATATCATCCGCGTATCCCACGAGCTGAGCATCCTCGGGAATTTCCACCCCAAGGATCCCATCGTAGGTCAGATTCCATAGGTCCGGGCCCAGCACAGATCCCTGGGCCGCGCCGGACGTGATCGTCCTGCCCCTCCGCCCCGTCGGCGTAACGTACAACAGTACCCGATCGTCCAGATAACTACGGAGAATTCTATACAAGTATTCGGGAATACGAAACCTCCCCCGTAGCGCCTCCAGAACATTAGCCCATCGTAGGCTGTTGAAGGCATTCCGAACGTCGAGTGTTGCCAGGACAACTATGCGCTTCGGATAATAGCGCCTCTCGCTCTGAGCGCGCTCGAAGCACTCAACCACATCAGCAATCGCCCCGAGCGTTGACCTGCCAGGTCTGAAGCCATGCTGTCTATCCGACAGCCCCCCAGCCATCCTCCGCCAGCCTTCTTTGCAGTAGCTTCTCCAGCAGCTTGCCGGCACCATCCAACATACAAAGTGGCCGATAAGCCGATGGCTGGGTCGGATCGCCCCTGCCCTTGCTAACAAGCACGAGTCGCTGTGTTTTCCAGCGTCTTGGGTAGACGCCCTGGACCAAACAAGCATCATATACCGGAAGCAATGCTTCCGGCCTGCTCTCAGCCAGGATCTTGAGCACCTCCGACGGTACCCCATCCGGGCCAGGGGTTTTCCCCGTCCTAAGAGCCCCGGCGGCGATCCTCAGCTCCTCCCCGGTAAAGGGCGGTGGAACCTCATCATCGTAGGGCCCACGTTCGCCACCCAGCGGAGGGTGTGTGGGGAACAGGCCCCCCACAATCGCATCGATCCGCGCGCCGTCCAATTGCACCCCAGCGCGGCTCGCGCCCAATTTTCCCGCCACGATCCTATAGCCGAGTCCCCATGGATCACGGTTCAGGTCGCTCCGAAGTTCCTCCCATTTCGCCCTCTTGCTCGCCATAATCGCGCGACGCAACGCCCTCGGGACCGCTTGTACTCTTGGGCCTCCAGTAGAGCCTCGCCGGCCCGCCTAGCCCTAGTATAGACCCTCCTATTGCGGAGGCAGTCACGCCTGAGTCCAGCAATCTCCGGGGTCCACCAGTACACAGGTCGCCTCCCCGCTCTTCGCGACAATCGGGGCATCGATGCGTCGCATCCACGGACAATGCGCCGCATCATAGCACCCGCCAGGGAGTCAGCGTCCCCCCCACCGTCCAAAACCGTAGTACCGTCGAAACCGGCCAAGAACGACCCGCGGTCTAACCTCGCGACGTTCCATCCACGCGCGCCTCTCCCACCGTGCGACCGCGCGACGCCCGCCTCCGATACTATCCCAAATTCAACATACTGGAGATCACTCCCAGTATATTCCTCGAGTACCCTCCATCCTTCGATCATCCCAGACAGATTCTCGGATACCAAAGTGATGGCAGGAGTGGTGAACTCGCACCCCGGCCGCCTGAAGGTGGTCGCACCGCCAGCGTTCATGACCACCAGGCCCAACCTGGCCGCCATATCCAGGACGCACCTCCCCCTCGTGCTCGTCACCGGATCACCCCACTCCACAGCCCTGGCATTGAAATCACCGGCCACCACAAAGGGTCCGGCCATACCAGCCAGGGCGTCCTCGATAGCGGCCATCTTTGCCCTAAATCGCGCCACACTATCGCTAGGAGTGAGGTAACAGCTCACCAGCACAAAACCGCCGATCCGAGGCCACGCATAGCCGCAGCCGATCCCGTACCGCGCAACCGCGAGTTCACCGCCGCCAGGTAGCCAGAGTGCCGCCGTACCCGTTTCGTCCCCGAGCCAGAACCCCCGGTGCATCGGACCGTATTGTTCGCTGATAACAACCACGTCCGCGCCCCTCTCGGCAACCATCTGCCATAGCAGAGCATCCGCCGTCCTGCTCCTGAGCATATTCGCCTGGAGCACCCTCATCTGCGGGATAGCGGGCAGCCCTTCGAGCCCGGCAGGTGGTCAGTCCTACCGCGCCCCGCCCCCGAGCACAGAACGCACTTGGGGACCGCTGTGCAGTCCCTCATCTTATGTCCTGCTCCTCCCCACCTTATGCACAGTTGCCTCCTGTCTGTCCCAGTACACTTTGCCTGGGTGTGTCCCGCCCCAAAGCATCGATAACACCTACCGACACTTACGGACATCCGCATCGCAGCCCTGATCCAACCGACACGCACGTAGCCAATATCGATCAGTTTCGCGGCGCCCTCCACCGACAAAGTAACGTACGCCCGAACCCATCACTATTTCCATCACTATGAGGCTTAGTAATTTCCACATGAGTGCCATCAACGCACCCTATTACACCGGGTATACCAAACTTTTGCATAAAATGACGCTTGGACAAATTACGCTCATCGTCGCTCATGATCAATGTGATTCATCTAGCACCATTGTGCCTTTCTAAAATGATAAGCACGCGATTTAAAATTTTGCACGTGGTACTTCGGGCTAAAGCCACATCGCTGTCTTTTCCAACACCTCGTTGAAATCCGCCTTCTGCTAAAAATCTTAATGTAGCAGCAAGCTGTATTTATGCCGGAAACAGGCAGCCTACATTTTATAGAATTTAAAAGAAGATGAAAAGCATCCTTGTTAATGCGGTAATACTGTAAAAACCTAAATACATATATAATTATAATTTAAAATTTTCATTGAAAATATACACATCATGTATGCATGTGTACTTACATGGCGTCATTTATATCCAAAGGATTTGAGTGGTCTCGCAGAATCCTCCTCTGCACTTTTGCTGCCGCGAATTCATTGTTTTGAAGCACAATGGACACTAATATCACATTCTTTGTTTAATTATTAATTATTCCTGAATATTTTTTACGAATTCTTTAACTTTTATGCGAAAAAACATTCAATAATTTAATTATGTATAAAGTAAAATTTTATTTTTAAAATCAGCTGTTACTATTTCTGTTTTCGAACTTCATTTTAAATGAGAAAATGTAACACCAAACCACTTCTTTTGCAGAACACCAAAAATGAAAAGTTTACTTTTCAAAACGTATTTTACTTTCATTCCACTACTTATGTGGAACATGCCTGACTATTATTGTTTAAAAAACGTTCGGCGTAAGTGACTTTTTTTCGTCGTACAAATTTGAGACGGATATTTGAGTCTGGCAACAATTATGCTAAAATGTATTTTCGATTTTTTGGGGCTTTCTTCTTTAATGCAACAAATTCTTACTGCTGAATTCATTAAAATTTATTTATATTTAAATTCATTTCATTCGTTAAAGGATTAATAAATAAATTTCCATGAAAAATCAGTTATTATACAGTTTATACATCCAAAAAAAGTTTATGAATTTAAATTGAATTCATAAAGCAACAGAAAATTCTGTAATTGTAAAGTTTACATATTTTAGGTTGGTCAGTTAGCGTATTTTGGTTTTGAACAGTTAGTATCTCTAACAGCTATTTCTATTTGAACATATTTTTACATTAAAAACTGACATTCAAGGCCATTGACGCGCATACTTAACACGTCATTGTAGCCTTTTCAGCAGTTTCACTGCTGTATTTAATATTTTCTTTTGAAGTCGCGGAAATATTTGTATTTGTGTGCGTTACTTTACAAAAAATAGTCACACATACGCGTACAAGTTAGAAAGCATTCTACCAAAGACTATAAATATATAAAGATATTGCACGTAGAACATTGAATAAAAACAAAAATTGTTTGCGTTTATAGATGCTGTGGGGGGAAGTAGCAAGAGAGTCTTTGAGCAAGAGAAGAGAACACAAAAATTTTAGGCATACATACATATGTACGTACATAAGTATGTATGTAGTAATAAGCATTGGTTTTGTCAAGTTTATTTTGTTGTTGTTTTTGAAACATTTTTGTTTTTTTTAACTCTACTAGAAATTTTTTTTCCACAGAAATTATGGTTTTTTTTGTTGTTTACACATATAAATGATGCTTATTGAGAAATGTGTTTGTGTGTGTTATATTTCTTGTCCAAAGCACATTCAATAACAATATTAACAACTAAAAGCAGTTTCTTGTTTTCATATAAATCATGTGCAAATAAACAGTGCAAAGCCAATGCGACCGATTTCTATGGCTGTAGGGTAAAATTACATTTTTTGTTATTGTACTATTGCATTTATGTTGATTCGCACTGAACTATGTATACTCATTTGTTTTATTAAATATTTTATTTTAGAATTTTCAATTGTATAGTTAGAATATCTATGTATATGCATAAATCAAATAAAACGTGATCTTACCTGAGTTCGAAAACCATACAATTTATTATTTTGTTTACAAAACTATTATAAAATTTATTAAAATCTTTTTAATAAGTGATAACTAGTACAAGAAATGTAATTATTTTTGGTGATTGGTACATATTTAATAATTTTCTGAATTGAGCATATGTTTTATTGTTTTAAAATTTTAAGTTTTTCTACGCTCGTTAATTTGTATTTGTATGTTTCCCACGAGGAATGCTTTCGTAAAAGTGTAAGAATTAATAAATTTGCTTTCTGTGCTTATAGCATACGTTGTTTTCCTGAAACCAAAAGGAATATATTGTATTTTTGGTGCAATTTACACATTGCTCAACAATAGTTTTTTTTATGTTTTTTATTTCTTTGGATTCAGAAAAAATTTTTTCGAAAACTTTTATATGAATCTTACATACTGCAAAAAATAAGTCTGATGGAGCACACAAACTTCCAAAATCTGAATTTTTATCGTAATTTTTTGCATGTACAAACATTTCTGATGGATATGACAAAATTTGCGCGAAACGAGCCTTTGCTGTTTTTGTTTGTTTATATGGATTCTTTCGTTTGTTTATTAAATGTACACACATGCACACATACTTGAGAATGCAAAGACACAAACGTATGAACACATGTATACATATGTAAATGAATAGTAGAGACATGAGAATAATAAATTCTCTCAGAAAATAAATGACTCTCTTGAAAAAAGTGGTTTTAGCATAGTTTTTCTACTAAAACCATCAGCAAATTTAGCATTGGCAATGTATGACAGTGCAACATCTTTATATATTTATAGTCTTTGATTCTACGTTCTCTGAAATTTTTGTAAAATGTTTTTTAACAGAAAGTGTAAAAAAAAAATTATTTGTTATAGATGAATTTTTTTGGTGTAGCGAATGATTCCTTTCCAGTTCTTTGTTTTTTGTTTAAATATAAAATGTTACATATATATATATAAAGAAAAATTGGATAATCATCTACATATCGACTCTATCCTAACATTATTTTGTGATAATACTGTTCGTCAAAATAAAATTTTTTATAGGGTTAATGAAAGAAACAACATTATATTATTTCCATACAGAAATGGTCCAAAAGCAATTGTTGAATTGAAACACCAAGTTTTTGTAGCTGTTTATCGCTTTAAAATTCTAGAAGCGAAATTTATTAATATTAATAATTCAATAGTTTTATTCTAAATAAATTACCTTAGTATTTTCTCTTTTGTTTCTATAATTCAATTTAAAGGAAATAATTTTAATGGCGAACGATTCAATTCTAATTTGCGCAGGTTAAGAATATCAAGAAGAAAGTAGAGTAAGAAAAATGTTATGGTTGATAAAAAAAAGGTCACTATACACGGTTGATGTTTGATATTGAGTTGTCGGTAACAATTCTTTCCCAGTAAGATGCCCTTACTCCAAACCATTGTCGACATCAAGAACGCTCCATGACACCATATGTTCTTTTTACTTTAGCCCTGCGAACCTGGCCGCCTTTGGCTTTAGTCACCTCTATAACTGTTCCTTTTAGCCAAGAGTTTCTCACAGAATTTTTCTCAACTATGACTACTATATCGCCCTCCTGAATTGGTTTAGCACGCTGTGTCCATTTACTTCTTCTGGTCAATGTGGGTAGCATCTCTCTCACAAAACGCTTCCAAAACATATTAGCAAATAACTGACTTTGGCGTAGACACGTACTATGATTGATGTTTTCGGAGTTACATAACGGTTTTGAGCCATCTGAGCTGCCTAGTAGAAAGTGATTTGCGGTAATAGCTTCTTCAGCTTCAAGGGAGACATAAGTAAAAGGTCTATGGTTAACTATTAACTCTACTTACATTAGAGCAGTACGGAGACTTTCATCGCTAAATTTTTGCGAAGGCAAAATTTTATATAAAATGGTTTTTATTGATCTCACCAATCTCTCCCAAACTCCTCCCATGTGAAAATAATAACAATATAAATTTAATATAAAATGCTAAAAAGAACACGTATGTGCGAAGCAAAAAATGGACATCACAAAAATGGACCAGCAATCTCCGGCGTCCACCAGTACACAGGTCGCCTCCCCGCTCACCGTGAAATGCGGGACGTCGATGCATCGCATTCGCGGACAATGCGCATCATCATAGCACCCGCCAGGGAGTCAGCGTCTCCCCCACCATCCAAAACGTACCACCGTCGAAACCGGCTAAGAACGCCCCGCGGTCCAACTTCGCGACGTTCCAACCACGCGCGCCGCTCCTTCCGTCTCCGATACTACCCCAAACTCAATATACTGGTGATCACTCCCAGTATACTCCTCGAGCACCCTTCATCCTTCGATCATCCCAGACAGATTCTCAGATACCAAACTGATGTCAGGAGTGGTGAACTCGCAACCCGGCCTCCTGAAGGTGGTCGCGCTAACGGCATTCATGACCACCAGGCCCAACCTGGCCGCCATGTCCAGAACGCACCTCCCCCTCGTACTCGTCGTCGGGTCACCCCACTCCACAGCCATGGCATTTAAATCACCGGCTACCACAAAGGGTCCGGCCATACCAGCCAGAGCATCCTCGATAGCGGCCATCTTAGCACTAAACCGCCCCACATTATCGCTAGGAGTGAGGTAACAGCTCACCAGCACAAAACTGCCACGAGGCCACTGCCGCCCGGTAACCAGAGCGCCGTCGTACCCGTCTCTTCTCCGAGGCAGAATCCTCGGTGCATCCGCCCGTATTGCTCGCTGATAACAACCACGTCCGCGGCCCTCTCGGCAACCATCTGCCATAGTAAAGCATCTGCCGTCCTGCTCCTGTGCATATTATCAACAATAATTAATTAGATACATATATATAGTGTTCTTGAAACTTGTTAATTTTTTAATGTACGAGGTTAGTTCAAAATAAAAGCTGAGTTTTGGTTTCTTCGATTACAATGGCGTGGTGCATCATGAGTTCTTGCCAACAGGAATACTACAAGGAAGTTATGCAACGTATGCGTAAAGCAAAACGGCTCAAACGATGGAATTGGCGAAAATAAATCATGGATTTTTAATCACGATAATACACCAGCTAACACATCAAGCTTGTTTATGATTTTTTGGCCAAAAACAACACCTTAATCATGCCTCAACCACCTTATTCACCATATTTGGCTCCCAGGAACTTTTTCGTATTCGCAAAACTGAAGAGACTAAATAATTGAAAGCGTTTTGACACAATTGATGGTATAAAGTCAAAATCGAAGAACGAGAGCTGATGGCCATACCGAAAAGCGCATTTCAGAGGTGCTTCGAGGATTGGACGAAGCGCTGGCATAAGTGTATTATATCTGAGGTGGATTACTTTTAAAGGGGACAAAATGAATATTGATGATATTGATATTTTCAAAGAATTCAAAATTTACCTTTTCTTTTGAACACACCTCGTACATACTTTACTACATTTGCTAAAATAAAAACAATATTTGAAACATTGAACATTGACGAGTACCTATAAACAATTAATTAATATAAAAAATTTTCCAGAAAAATTAAGCAATGAAAATCCTCGCTTCTGAATAAATATATCGCCGATTATAGAGAAGTTTCTAAGTCCGATGGAAAAATTTTATTTTGTACAAGTTGACAACAAAACAAGGAGCATTTATTCTGCTAGAAATTTGGATTTGCAAGCTGTTTACTTTTACTACTAGCTCATGAAATTTTTCATCAACATGAATTTCTATGCAATCAAATCCGATCGCAACATCTGCAAAAAGCTTGTCATTGTTGACAATGTACATGCTTCTTAGAAGAACTGTTGTTAAAACGAATGGTTTGTTTTCTATCAATTAAATACGATCTTAACCAGTTTAAACTGTTATTAGTTACGACGAATAGATCCAGTTTAGCAAGAATAAGTTGGTGGTTGACTTTATCAAATGTTTTACTGAAGTCCGTATAAATGGCATCAGTTTGTTTCTTCTGGGTAAATGCATAATTGACTAAAGTTCTTAAATGAAGAACATTAGTTGTAGTTGAGCACCCTTTTCTAAAACCATGTCGATAAGGTCACATTAACGATGCAGTGTGATGACATAAAAAATCGGCAAGTAGTTTTTCAAACAGTTTCGGAATGGCACTTAATTTAGCAATACCTCTATAATTCGTAATATCGGACTTATTACCAGATTTATATAGTGGAATTATATACGAATCTTTCCACAATACAGAAAAATAGCCATATTTTATCGAAGCATTAAACAATAAAGTTAATGGTGTGGCAAATGATTCAGCACATCGCTTTAAAATGCAACTTGGAACTCCATCAGGACTATAATATATAGAGGGTGCTGATGGCGAGTAGTCAGCGTGTTGGCTCTGCAACCAGAAAGACCCAGGTTCGATTCCCAGCCGGGTCAAATCAGAAAAAAAAATTTTCTGAGTTTTCTGTGCTACAGCACCCTCCTTCGTCGGTATTTGAGCAATAAAACGTCGGCGAAGTAAAATAATAAATAAAATGGCTCCATTAGCTTAAAAAAAAAAAATAATGCGTCAAAAAACATCAGAGACGCCACAACTTTGCTTTATAATTTACACGCAACTGCAGAGTTGTGCAAGAATTAAGCTCTATCTTCCTACCACTTTCACCACCTGTCTATTTCTTCCCTATCCTTCTCTCTAGTTCCAGTGCAATGCATTGCATATGTAGGGGATAGCCCCTGAGCACTGGTCCAAGATAAAAAAAAAAAAAAAAAAAAATTAAAGGACATTTTAAGTTTTTTCAAGTTAGACAAAATATCAGTGCACTTTAGTGCAGGAAAAGATATTACTAGATTCGATGCAAGCGCATAAGGATATTAATTTCCATTATCGTGAACAGCATCAGAATAAGTACTGGCGAAAAACTGAGCAAACAAATCACAAATAACATCAATGTTGCTAGATTCTTGATTATGAAGTTTCATAACAGATGGATATCCACTGGATTTTCTTTTAGAGTTAACAAATGAATAGAAAGATTTTGGGTACCGAACAAAATTGTTATTCACTTAGATTAAATAATCCTTATACAAAGCGTGATTGAGCAGGTTATATTCAGAACGACTGACTGAGTACTTTCCGTAGTCAACAAACGAACCAGACCGTTTATATTTTTTATAATTTTTTGTTCTTAATATTTTTTAGACGTGACAGCTGCCTCGTATTCCATGGTGGTCCAACATATTGGTCGTCGGGCAGTGTAATAGGTTCCGAACGAATAATAGTGCAATCATCAACATCATTAACAAACACCAAATCAAGTAATTTCCCAAAATCATTGAAGACACAATTCATTTGATACAGAGCTAATCCAAAAATATAGTTTAAAAATTCATCATGGCAGTTTCTGTTCTTTACCGGTATTAAATAAGGTGTATCAGGTGTATATTTCCACGAGATTGATGGTAAATTAAAATCACCAACCACAAAAAGAGACTGCTTTGTATCAACATGTAAAACAACAGACTCAATGGCTTGAACATGTTTAGCGTAAATAGAAGAATCTGAGTCCGGAGGAACATAAGAACAAGTCAAGTACGTTTTTTATTTTTCAATTTAACGGCAACAGCAACAAATATGTTGTTAGAAGGATCACTTACAATGACTTCAGATGAGTATAAGCAAGAAACAGCAATCAGAACACCACCACCGAGCAGAGCGATTATATCTAAATATTTGATATTTATTGCAGAGAACTTCTGCATTAAAAACGTCATCACAAAGCCAGGTCTCAGTAAAGATAATTACATCATAGGTAAAATCATAACTATTTAGAAGGAGAGTACACAGTTTAGTATTCAAGCCACGAACATTCTGGTACATAATATTTAAATGATCCTTAGAGGTAATTAGTTTTTTGGAACCAATAAATTTTCAGAAGGCAAGCGAGCACTGTTATTATACCTTGGTTTTGCTTAACTATATATTCGCGTACAAAAATATTTGCAGGCCAAAAATTAGGATCAACAATTCGCTGGAACACGAATTTTAAATGATGTTATACTCCTCGGCTCTGAATATGAAAATTTAGTGACAAATATATCGTCTGCAGCATCCAATTTGGATTTTATATAATAATGAACACTTTTTCCCTCGAAATACATATTTCCTCTTTCTCTAAATTTTCAATAGTGGAAAAATTCTCCGTTAATAACTTCATGTGAAAATAAAATTCCACTTATAGTGCATGATTTTCTTCCCGCGAGTTTTTTCACTTTTTCCTTTTATTTATTCACCTGATTTTTGCTGGGGAATAGCATACAAAATGTACACAAATATTTTTTTATTTAGATATTTTGATAAGTATAATTTTTTTAATATCAGATCAGTTATTGTAGAGGAAAGATACCTATATAATAAATAAAATGCAAACCAATTGACTGTGTCTTGTATACAACGACATGTCGACCGAGTTTTGGAGTTCTCCTACTTAAACTGCTAGTACGAATACATCCTAGTTCCAAGTGTAAACATTTTATTTAAATTGTTGGAGTACTCTATTTTTATTTATTTTATTTCAAAATTCTATAATTTTTCCCACTTTTTTTATTTCTTTTATTCAGGTCTTTTATTTTTCAAATGCAATACTTTTTATGCGTTTGAGGAATGAACTGGCCCCTTAATATTAAAAAAAAAACAATTTAACACTTTAGACAAATTTTTATTTCTGTATTAAAAGTTAAATTGTTAAATTTTACCATCGAGGGGAATGAAAATTTCGCGGGAACAAAAATTTTACTTCTTATTCGCGATACTATTAATGTTATTTATTTAACACGAGTCAAAATTATTATGTACTATATGTATGTTTGTTGTATGATTAAGATAGAGTAAATGTAAATTGCTTGGTGCTAATATCAACTCACCGTCAATAAAATTTTTGGAGAAGCTAAAAAGTCTCGCATGTTTTAATAAAAGCTCCCACAAAATCTTTCAGAATTGATGAGTATACGAACAGAAAAAAATGAGTAGCATTTGCAAAAAGTATACAACAAACATATTTTGATATGATTTAAATATATTTAATATGGGTGGCAATGATTATATTTAAAAGCAAAAATGAAAAATTAAATTTCATGTAATCTTACGTATTCCTTTTTATTTATTTAAAGCGAATCAAAATGAATTACGATTATTTATATATGATTGTTTTATGGTTAATATAGCCTAAACTTTTGATATAGGGCTACGTAAAAATTTTTAAAAATCAATCAATATAAATAGCACTAGTCTTTCCTGAGCAATCCTATGTAAACTGGAAAGTGTCGAACAGAGGCATCTGTCAATAGTTTTGTCAGCTCCTTTCTCCAGAGGAATTATTTACGTTTTTATTTTTCCTTAAGCACGATTTAGTTTTCTATACTTTAGGTAATTAAGGAAGGAATTGTTAACTGGGATGTTTTTATGCACCGAATTATTAAAAGAACAAATGTGAAAGATAAAAGAAACCCCTCTTAGTTTTACTGCGGAAGTGTTTTTGAATGGCGACGAAACGTCTTTTACCTTTCGAAATTTTTTAAATAACGATGGAAATCACCAAAGTTACTGGCTATCGCTATCGGCTAGTCTGAAATACGAAGAACATCAATGAAACAATGAGGTGTTGCTTGCCGACTAAAATAGCCAATTATGTGTTGATCGTTTTGAGTTGTTTTTGCTGTTGTTGATGATGATGCGGCAAGCGAAATTATGTATTGCTACATAGAATATAAATACACATTTATTTATAAGTTTTTTGTTTGTTGTATTATTGCACCTCTTGATGGTTTTGCCGATGCATGATGATTATTGTCGATGTCGGTCGTGTTCTATGGTACTTGGTGTGAATTTAATGATATGGTTTCTTGCCTTTGAATTTTTTACTATAAAATCTTCTAAAATACTCTGAAGGAGTAAACACTCTTCTGTTTGGGTGTTTATACATACATACATACGTATGTACATGCACGTATTTCATATTATTTTCTACATTATGTTGGACGACTTATTCTAAAAAAAAAGTAAAGTATCTTCCTTCTCTACAATCTGAACATATTGTAAATATTAACGTATTAATGCAGACGTACATTCACATATGGATATGGTTAAATATGTATGTTTATATTTTCATGTTTTTGCGGCTAGTTAACAGAAACATTCATACACAGTATGTAGATAGCAATGTTGTGCATTTTTGGTAGCCCTTTAACGATTTATAATCGCTGAAAACTAAATATTTTAATGAGGGTCTGCATACTTACATACATATTTTGTATTATATATGTATAAAAACACGCAATTTTAGACTGTGGAAAATAAGTAAAAAATATAGAATACTATTTTGAAGTTATTTCATATGAAATACCTTTAATAATTTTTGGATTTAGGTTAGGTTAGTTCGGCAGGTTGCTGGATGGTAAAGAGGGTAAAGGTAATGAAGGGTCTCAGCCCACGTGGATCTAATTTATTATGGTCCCATTGTGACACCTGTTGTGAAAAAACGATCACGTGCTGTAGTGATACAGATCAGAGGCTCTGCTAGAAATCGAACCTATAACCCCCAACTGATAAACTAGCATACTATTACCGGGGCACCCAATTTTTGAAGTTAATTCGTTATCGTAGTTGTTTTATTTCCAATTGAAAATGTAACATGAAACAAGTGCAACAATTTTTGAGGACTATTTCATCGAAGAAACATTTTATTGCAATTATCTTTTCTCATTTTGTTAAATTTAACAAATTTCAAACTAAAGGGTGTCCCAACAAGAACGCAAGATTTATATTTCTACTTTACGATATAATAACGTTTCACGATTTTTTTTAAATATCTGTGTTTTATTTAAAATTTAAATCTTTGGTTCTTGTTGGGACACCCGTTATGTTAGATGTAAAAGATATTGAAATGAAATTCTTACGCAGAAGAAAGATGTTCTCCGTAGTCTACCTGCGGCAGCATATATATTCCAGTACGACCTACAAGTGTAGTACTGTAAATGTAATGTTTTATGAAAACAATATTGTAATAAATTTGACATCCCATAAGACTTATCGTTTTTACTTCGCGTCGGCGAAGTAAAATAATTACTAAAAATGGCTACTAAAAACGAAGGTTAAAAATTTAATACGTCTCCTAGACATAAAAACAAATAATGTGCAAAAAGCAGTGTTATAAGAAAGTGAAGCTTCACCTCTTATCATTTCTCCTACTATCCCTTTCCTCTAGTTCCAACACAATGTACCGCATATGTAGGGGTCATCTCCTGAATGCTGGTCAAAGATAAGAAAAAAATCATACAGATTTTAAAGAAATTTAAAACAAAAATTAGAAACACACATAATGTTTCCATTTTTCAAAAAATCGAGACAGCAGAGAGCAATATATGTATGTATACCTCTGAGATTATACAACCGATTTTAATGAACTTTAAAACACGTTTGTATCGGAACAAAATTCTAAGAAAAATTTTAGGGGTCGTGAGAAAGAGTGGGAAAAATTAACCAAAAATGGTGAATTTAGAAGTTGAAAAATGTAATGATTTGGGAATTTTAGGGAAATTGCGGCCCCTGTAGACCGCGTGCTAAAAATTTCCATTTTGGTTTCTTAGCGAGAATAACAAGTATACCAATTTTTATTGACATTGGAGGCAGTGGAGAAAATTCATGATTGATTTAGTTTGGAATTACCCAAATGTGAACTTTGATGTGTTTCGGCGGGAGACCCATAGTTTCGTAAAAAATTTTCTTAGAATTTCTCGTATATTACGTTTTTGCTATACGCCTGTTGATGAAAACAATTGACCCACTCTAATATATATAAAAAAAATGAAAAAAAGTGCACAACATTAAACAATAAGAACAATGATAATAGTTCAATAAAGAATGATTGAAATACAGATTACGCCATCAGGCAAACATAAAAAACTGTGCTGCACATGTTGGCACTCTGACATCATACAAGGTGTTCTCATTGCCTAATAATCTTCCGCTCTTAACTTATTATATTTATATGTAAACTAGCTTTTACCCGCGGCTTCGCTCCCGTTATTATCTCTATCAGTTATACAGTGTCGGAAAGGCATATCTGACAGCTACGTCGCCTCCCGGTTCTATTTAAAACATATATATATAGCATATGTGTCCTCCTAGATGCAAAAACATAAATACATTTAAATTTCAATAAAATCGATTAGATGGTCTCGCTGGCGTGGAAATTGCCTCTACATTCCCTCGTGGTCCTAGTTTTAAAGAAAGTAATACCCTATAACATTCCCTGAGTTGTATATCTTTTAAACTCAAATACATCCAAGTTTTAAAGTTCATCGAAATTTTCCTCCTATCGCCCCCTGGTCATAGTTTTGAAAATTTACATTACCTGTGAGTATTTTTAGATGCAGAACTACCCATGTTCTAAATTTCATTAAAATCGGTTTGAACGTTTCGGAGGGGCAGAAATTTCCCCCTATCAGCCTCCTCGTCCTAGTTTTGAAAATGTACATTATCTATGAGCATTTTTAGACGCAAATCTATCCATGTTCTTAATTTCATTAAAATCGGTTTGAACCTTTCGGAGGGGTAGAAACTTCCCCTCTATCGTCCTCCTGGTCCTAGTAAAAGTAATACCCTATACCCTTTCCGGAGATGCACAGGCCAAGTGCAACAAATTTCATCGCGATTGGTTCGCAAATGGCGAAGTTAAGCTCGTTTATATTATAAAATCTGTTAAGAACCATGTGGAAGGAGTAGCATAATTAAAAAAGTAGGCGTAAAGGTGTGCGTGATTGAAAAAAGTACCCTATAATTCACTCAAGATTCCCAATTATATGGTGTAAAAATTTCAGGAAGATCGGTCCAGCGGTTTGGGCTCCTATAAGGTACAAACAAACACACATGCAGCTCTATATACTTATATAGATGACTGAAAATTCGCTTTGTATGTGCAACTGGCACATAATAGATACGAGTACATACATTTGTTCAATGTAATAATAAATTTCAGATATTTCTTTTTTTTATCTGGGACCAGCACTCAGGAGATGATGCATTGTGCTGGAGCTATAGGAAATGGATAGTTAGAGAAACGACAGGTGGTGAAGCTTACTTAATTATTTTACAGCTCTGCTTTTGCACGTTCTCTGTTTATAGCAGTGTTGAAGCTGCGGCTTAGTAGCCATTTTTATTATTATTTTACTTCGCCGGTGCTAGATAATACCGACGAAGGAGGGCTTTCTGATGTGATTGTGGATTGCTATCAGCTGAAGCCGGTATTGTTCAGTGACCAGTGACGATGCCTTCGCCAAAGAAACCTTCCGAAAACAACTGACAAACAAAGACACACTAATGAACATCAGAAAACATGCAAGATGTTTTTTTTTATGATTTCAGTCTGAAACTGAGGTTGAACGCAGGTTTGGTTTTGTAGCCAACGTGCAGGCTGCTTCAGCCATCGCCACCCTCAATGGATAATATAGAGAAAACATCAATTAGACAGTCGAAAGAAAATGTAGCAGTAGATCAGCAAATAAATTGTTTAAACTCAATAAAATCTCGTCTCAGGTCTTATTGGCCAAGAAGGTACTCAAATATCTTTTGAGCAAAACCCAAAAACGTTATAAGACGTTGAAAAAACCAAAAACTATAAGTAGTGTTTTTTTTTTTTTGTAAGACAATAAAAACTCTACGAAGCTCTTCCAGTTTGCCTGTAGAAACACCCAGGGTCTAAGCCGGATTCGAACCCGCACCTCCATATTTGACAAGACTAATGCTCATGCACTAGACTACGGGGCACCCTAATTAATTGCAACGCAAAGTGAATACAATACCCTTATTAAAAACGTAACATGAGAAATGTTGAATTTACCGTCTGGAAAAAAATGTATGGGTTGCAAGTGGGTTTTCAGTACTGAATTTAATTGTGAATAAAGTATTAATAAGCGCAAATCAAGATTAGTGGCACAAGAGTTTGGTATAGATTATATGGATATATATGCTCCAGTGGTGCATAAAAGTTCACTCCTATTAATATATACATTATCAGTTGAAAACGATTTAAAACTTAGGCAACTTGATGTATCAAGTGCTTTTTTAAATAGAGAAATCGAAGACCAACCTGAGGGTTCCATTGATGATGTTAATCCAATTAAAGTTAGTAAATTAGAAAAGCAATTTATGGCTTAAAACAGGCTGGCCGACAATGATTTAAAAAGATTCATAATGTTTTCAAAAATTAGGGATTCCAATCTAAATACGCATCTACTTCAAAAGTGAGAATACTAATAATTTGGTTGTAACATTATATGTAGATGATATAATAATTGGACACAACAATGATACATTTTTCTAAACCTTGTATGAAATCTTGCAGAAGATTTTTTGATATTAAAGATTTGCAGAAACGAAAACATTGTATTGGTTTATTTTTCGAATATGACAATGAAGAACTTTCAATTTCTCAACCGGGTTACATAACCAAGTTAGTAAAGCAATATGGTTTCAATAATAGTAAATCGACTAAGATTCCAATTGAAGCAAACCTGTACTTGAAAAAAGAGCCAAAAATTCCTGGAGAAGCGGAAAAAGTCAATGAAGTCAAATATTAAGAACTTATTGGATCATGTTGCATTATACAGTGTACCTGATATAGCCTGTAGTGTAAATATGTTATCTCAATTTTCAACAGATCCTAGAAGGCAACATTAGAATTGTGCTAAACAAATAGTTAAATATTTAAACACAGCAAAAAAAATACTGTATTAAAGTACAAAAAGACTGGTTTACCAATAACAGGTTTCGTAGGCGCTAACTGGGTACAGGACGATAACGATAGAAAATCACATTCACTAATTATATACTTGCAAGCGCTGCTATCAGTTGGTAGTTTAAAAAGCAAAAAGTTATTGCCACTCAATTGCAGAGGCTGAGTATGTATCTAGCTCTTAGTGAAGCAGCAAAAGAAGCAATGCATTTAAGGCATTTTAAATTAATTATGGCTCAAGAAGCCAAAACCCATTGATGTCTACTGCGATCTCAAAGTGCCCAACATATGGACAAATTTGGTTCACACCATTCAAGAACGAGACTACAAATACCATTTTATTATACATGCTGTAGGGAGGAAAGTCGTGTACATCAAATATATTTCAACAAATGCCAACTTACTAACGAAACCAGTTCCTTAAATTAAACATTATCTGTGTGCTAAAGCCATAGGTTTAGAATTTGAAGATAATACAGTTCGAGAAGGCGTGTTGCATTTACAAAATGTACTTGTTCAAATAATTTTTTGCATTCTATTTTTCCACTTCCGTTTCTGTTGGTGTTACAGTGGTAGGGCTTTATTTATCTTTCTCTGTTATTTATTTTTCCTCCCGGTTTAAACACTTGTTTCATGTCCTCTTTATTCTATACTTTTTCTTTCATCTTCAGTCTTTTGGCTTCATCTTCTACTCAAAATTTTCTTTTTTCTGATTTTGTAGTTTAAGAGCCTGTCACTTCTTCGCCGTTCAATCCTATAAAATATACCTATAAACGAAACCCTTTAATTCCCTTCTTTCAGCGGTGGCTGAAGTAGTCTGCACGTTGGCTACAAAACGAAAAATTTACTGCTTTCTACCCCAGTTTCAGACTCTTAAAAACATCTCGAATTTTATCTGATGTTTATTTGTGTCAGCTGTTCTCGGAAGGTTTCGTTGTTCTATCGTTACTATAATGGGATGTGTTCTGCTGAAATCAGGGAACTCGTTCCCGAAATACGAACATTCACGCGCACGACGCGCTCATCATTAAGAGCGTATCCAGAAGATTCGTTTTTTGGTCGAACAGCACGTATGTGGTATGGACTGCCCGCAGAGGTCTTTCCTGTCACTTTTGATGTGGCAAGATTCAATTCGAATGTCAATAAACACTACTCCGTCTATCCTTTCTCTCAAAACCTTATTTCCTAGTTCCGGCACAATGCACCGCATGTATAAAGGTCATTACTTTTTCGGTATTGTTTTAAAGGTATGTTTATTTTATATTAGAAAAAGTAACAAAATGTTCATCAGATGCCCTACTTTTTCGGCAGTTGCCTTTTTTCAGACACCCTATATTTAGGTAATTTCTATAAATAAAATAGAGCATATCTAATAATGGCAAAAAATTGTCCCCCAATATTTTCTGCGCATATTTGATACACAATACTTTAAATAATTTAACTAAATTTTGCCACATAAAATGACAAGCTTTCTTGAAATATGAAGTAAGTTGTTACAATCTCATAGCAAAAACGAGATTAATTTTTTCCACATTATTATGTAATGCAACCAGTTAAGTTATTACTTTCTTTTTACTTTCAGTACCAGAACTTATACAATTGTTCAAAACTAATTGAACATATTCCTTATTGTTTAAAATATATTATCTTGTTTTTATTTAATTTTTTTTTCTATCTTGGACCAGCCCTCAGGAGATGACCCCTACACATGCTGTGCATTGTGCTGGAACTAGAGGAAAGGGAAATAGTTTTTTGGCCGTTATTTGTTTTTATAGCACTGTTGTAGCGTCTCTGATGTCTAGGAGACTTATTAACTTTTAGTAGCCATTTTTAGTAATTATTTTACTTCGCCGGTGCTACACAACACCGACGAAGGAGGGCGTTCTGATGTGCCTGTATATTGGATACAGCAGAAGCCATTACTATTCAGTGACAAGTGAATATGCCTTCGCCACCGAAACCTTGCGACAACAACTGACACAAAGCCATACAAATGCACATCAGAAAATATGCGAGATGTTCTTATGAGTCTGAAACTGAGGTGGAACCCAAGAAAAATTTTTCGTTGTGTAGTCACGTGCAACTACTTCGACCATCGTCACGCTCCTTTAATTATTAATGAAAATCTCAGATTTTTTAATAAAATATTTTCCAGCCTTCTCTGTGAGAATTCCTGCTTGAAGATTTTTTGAGTTCTTCAGACAAATTTTTGTTTTAAAGCTAAAATATTGATTTTGCTTATTCAAATAATTATATGTCTATATTGTCATAGTTAAAGAATAAAATAAAATCAAAATTTCCATACAAAGTTTTATTTATGGAAAGTTATTTTATAAATGAGTTCTAAAGAATTTTTGTTTTCTCAACAAGAATCTGCTTTTTTATAACTGTACACTGAACAGTGGCTTTTATTTCGCGTACCTATAACAAACCAGTTTTCCAGCTACACAAAATAAAACAGCATGTTTTGTATAACGGCATTCAAGATTAATTAATTTTTTTTGTCTTATTAAAGCAACGGGAAAATTTTAAAGAATTTTTTTTAGTTGCACAGCACAGCATATACGAGTATAACTCTTTTTTTGTTGCTTGCTCGAGTATATTGGGTTGTTTTTTCTGAACAACAACGATTTTTTTAACATTGGGTAATGAAAATAACAATTTTAATTATTTATTTATGTTCGGTATATGGTTTATCTGGTCTATATGCACACAAATTAAATCTTCCATTACAATTATGTAACTATTTTTTAAATTTTGGTTTGTTTTGTTTGTATGTATATTTCGGAATTCTCAAATATTTTTTGGAAGTTCTTGTATAAACATGTGAAATTTCTTAGCTTTTTCAAGAATTTGGTTAAAGATCTACTGAGGAATTTGGTATTAGCGTCAAATGAAATGTGCATATAGACCAGCTTAACCATATAACAAACATAGATAAATAATCGTAATGAATTTTGACTAATGTTGAATAATTGAAAGAATAGTTATATAGCAATTTTAAATTTCAAGAAAACCATTTAAAAAAAGAAAAATAGGGTGTTATTAGAAAGGTCATACCTACAACGAGACGAAGAACCATTATGCTGCGTACGATTTGGATTTACATACTCAAAAGGAAAGAAGAGCTGATCCAATACTTTTGACAACATAGCCTGGTAAATAGGGGCAGTGTAGAAGAGAGCGATTCTCCAAATTTGTAGCGTCGGAGCACGATGGGCCGAGCTGGCAAGTACTACTACAATTACACGTTACCAATGAGGGTAGCGCCACCACGTCGAATCCGACAAAGCTGACCGCACTACTAGCTAGCCTTACAAACTCGCCGGGGAAAATATACCCTGCCGGTACAATAACGCCAGTGGTGACGAACAATCACATCACGAGGAACACGACCGAAAACCGTCTCATGGTGATCGATATAGGCCGTAAGTGGGGACTCAAATATGAAGGTGGAAAGAGCCCAACAGAGTTTGTGCAAAAAGTGGAGGAGCTGGCGGGTATGTATGCAATTTATTTGAATAACATAGTGACAATAACATCTGAGTTTTTTTTGGAGACAAGCGCTCATTTGTAATATAACAACCAACATTGGGAGCACTGATCAGCGTTTAGAAAAAAGTTCTTAGAATTTTGCTTACCCCCATATTCGGAGAACCGACTTTAAGTCACTTGAAGAGCTAACCTTCTTAGCAACAGATTAGGAAGATATACCACAACCAACCCCGCGGGCAAGAGGAGAACACCACCGAATGGTGCTACAATTCACCCTAATACCAAAGACATCACGCGCGAGTCAGCATAAAACCTTGATCGAATGGGTAGAAGACAAATTGAGGGCATGAGTTGTCATTGGTAACAGCTATCATTGACACAGGTGCCACCAGGAGATTCATACGGCCTAGTACAATGGTTGAAATCATGAAAAGACCAACCTACTTAAAAACCGACATCGAGGTCCTGCTGTCTGATGGCTCAAAAATCAGGGTAACCCGCGCGGTAAAAATTGAGATCAGTATGGGTGACGTCACTGCCGAGCAAGAATTTTTAATCATGCCCGATACCTCCGAGAATATTATATTATATAGAAATGTTGAAACCGAAGAAGGGAAATCTCGAAGAATAACAGGTTTAGACTCCCTACCTGTAAAACTCCATGAAATCCTTGAGCTTGAGCTGGAAAATTCTAGAAGCTGCAAAGATGAGGGTGGCGATGGCACAATGGATGGTAGTCTGCACGTTGGCTCCAAATCCACAAACAGACCTGGGTTCAACCCCAGTTTCAGACTAAAATTTTAAAATAAAAATAAACATCTTGCATTTTTCTGATGTACATTAGTGTGTCTTTGTGTGTCAGTTGTTGTCGGAAGGTTTCAGTGGCGAAGGCATAGTCTCTGGTCACTGTTCAATACCGGCTTCAGCTGGTAGCAATCCACAATCCCATCAGAACGCCCTCCTTCTTCGGTATTGTGTAGCACCGGCGAAGTAAAATAATAATAAAAATGGCTACTAAACCGCAGCTTCAGCACAGCTATAAACAAAAAACGTGCAACAACAGAGCTGCAAAATAATTAATTAAGCTTCACCTTCTGTCGTTTCTCCTACTATCCCTTTCCGATAGTTCCAGCACAATGCTTCGCATGTGTAGGAGTCATCTCCTGAGTGCTGGTCCCAGATAAAAAAAAAAAAAAAAAAAAAATTATTGCAACACGAAAACTCATCATTAAGGATGAGCGGCCAATAAAGCTGCGCTATGAACCGCGTAACCTAGCCATGCAGACCATTATCGACGAGCAAGTTTACGATTTGATAAAGGGTGGCTGTAGAGTACCATTTCACAGCCCGTACAGGTTCCTCATCACCTTGGTAAGGAAGAAAAATGGAACATGGCGTACCTGCATGGACTTTCGCCAATTAAATGCCAGATCCGTCCCAGCTGCCTAACCATTAACAAGAAGTTCTCCAACAACTACGCGCCGCAAACTTAAAGCTCAATGTAGAGAAAGGCAAAGTCTTCAAGACGAAGTATCTATGACATCTAGTCACAAGGGACGGAATAAAAACCGACCCCGAAAATATACAGGAAGCTGAATTATGAAGATGGGATGCCCTGCTAACTTTGCGTAGCTACTCCATTACGACAACAAGTTCAAAGACATTTGTAGCTGTAGAATCTGAATAGTTAGAGATAGAAATATAATCTTTTTTTCCTTTAGATACATATTTCCCCAAAGATCATTTCTGCATACCCAGCTCAAAAAATTCAAATTTTGAGTTACTACGGTATTGCACCAAAGGCTACATATGTATATTAAATTTTGGTATGAATCTGAATTTGAATTAACCGATTTTTTTTAGACTATTAAATACATATCTGCACATTTGCTTACGTTATCATCGAAAGACAATATAGAAGATCTGTTTTTATCATCTACTAGAGAATAGATATGTATGTGTATGACCACGTATGAGCTGAGAATGGTACATGAGTTAAAGCATCACAAGTTTTCAGGTATTTGACTGCCAGTTAAATAGAAGTATTTAGTAACATTTAGCAAGACGGATTACTATTACATTCAGTAATAGTAACACATCAGTAGCTGGCTTTAAAATAAATTTACCAAATGGTATGAACAAGAACTCTTACTCTTTAGGCGAAACGGACCACCTAATAAGAGCAATTGTTCTTCCCCTTTTTCTAGAACTGGACAAAAGGGTGACGATGGTCGGAGTAGTCTGCACGTTGAAAAATTTTCCTGAGTTCAACCCCAGTTTTAGACTCATAAAAACATCTCACATTTTTCTGATGTGCATTTTTATGTCTTTGTGTTCAGTTGTTGTCGGAAGATTTCAGCGACGAAGGCATAGTCGCGGTCACTGAACACTGACGGCTTCAGCTGTATCAAATCCACAGGTACATAAGAACGCCCTCCTTCGTCGGTATTTTGTAGGACCGGCGAAGTAAAATAATTACTAAAAATGGCTACTAAAAACAAAGCTTCAAAATTTAGTACGTCTCCTAGACATCAGAGACGCTACAACACTGCTGTAAAAACAAATAACGTGCAAAAAAGCTGTGTTATTAGATAGTGAAGCTTCATCTCCTATCATTTCTCTTACTATCCCTTTCCTATAGCTCCAGCACAATGCATCGCATGTGTAGTGGTCATCTCGTGAGCGCCGGTCCAATATAAAAAAGCGATTCTTTTGTAGACGAAAAGAACCACCTAATAAGAGCAATTTTTCAGCTCGTCGGTGGATAGTTCCGATTGATGTACAAAATGCAACCGTAGCTCTCTTAACACTTATCTTAAGAGTTCGTGTGAGTAATACGATCCAACCCCTGATTGTGTTGGCGAAACGAACCATCCAATCGCAGCGATTGCTCGTACTGCGGAGAATTCCTATTGAACGTAATATTCCCATAGTAGTTCCTTCCAGCACATATAGTTGTCGGAAAAAAGAGGACGTGAACTTAAATCTTACTGTCTTAGGCTATCCAAACTGCTCAGTGGAGAGGCAGCTTACCTCTCTTACTCCTGCGACTACCTGGAACTCTTAGAATAATTTAACTAACTCGCGGCTACCTCAGTTAAGAGTGTAGGATAGTAGTATCTCATTAACATAATTTATACAAAGATGATTGTGGGGTGAAATATACTCTTATTTAATATATGCAATTATGTTTAAGAGATTACTAATTAAGTAAAGAATTTACGTATTATAACGAGAAGCAAATAAAAATTTGTCTTACTTCCATTTATTCGGAAATTAGTAACGACCCTGGCAACCGCTGAGCTTATCCCAGCATAAAAGGGGAAACGTGTCGTCACAATATACGTACATAAATACATACATACAAGTATGTATGTATCATGCACTTTAATGCTAAATACGTACAATTCTTTAACGGAAAATTGATAAGTGCAATAGGCAGTTTTGAAAAAAAAAAATGTTCACTTTTTAAGGCAAAATTTATATAATAGCGTAAGTTAGGTTCGAGGGCAGTCGACCAAGAGGCGTTGACTCAAGTAGCACCGTAGATTCCGTTTTGTATACGTAGCCCCGTAGAAACCAGAAATGTCACAGTCACCGTTTGCCGTTGATGTACCTCACTAAGTCCCTATGACCCCTATATCATAAATAATAAAAACAGATAGCGACATGGCCAAACCGAGTCCCGCCAGCTCATAAACCATCCCAATACCGCTGATTTTCCTATGCCCCGGAAACCACACAATTGAGATGGTACAAGAATCCCGGTGGACAGGCAGCTCCCCCTACACTCACTAACAGCACGAGAGCAGATGCCTGGCGACAGTAACGCCGCCTGACTATCGGAAAGAATAGCAAGAGTGCCCTCCTCGTGCCGCCTTCTCAGCATCAGGCAAGCCCGCCATATAGCGAAAACTTCCGCATAGGAGACACCGAAGGTATCTGGAAGCCTGTTGGAAACAGAACTTCTCAGATCATAGCAGAACACAACCGCCCCCCTCCTGATTCCGTTTTAGAAACATCGCTGACGCCAACCGCAAGGACTCTGCCCGTCCTCCAGTAATTCCTACTAGGGAAGGTGCTGACTGCTTCCGAAGGCAATCTCCGAGTGGAGATATGCAACGGGAAGTCCGTAACGAAGCTCGTAAGGGTTCGGCGAATGTTGTTATTGCCAGACTGGGATTCCCAGAGGAAACTATCCACCCTATGTAGACCCGAAACAATCGTTTACGCCTTACATCATATTATTAAAGGCCTCCTCGATATCAACGAAGGCAGCCAACGCGTACTCTTTACACTCATAGCAACCGGAACCTCGTGCAGAGCAGTCTCCGTAGATTTACCCCTCAAGTATGATTGCTGCGCTCGAGATAGCGGCTCATCGCTGAACGCTGGATGTGACAGTCGATCATCCATTCCAACACTTTGAGAACAAAAGATGTAAGATTAATCGGTCTAAAATCCTTCGGCAGGTCATGGCCCCGTCTATCGGCCTTATGTAAGGAAACTAACCTGGGTTTCCTCCACCTGGCATTTATATGGTTGAAAAGCCTCTAGAACTCCCTTTAGGAGCCCAGCGTAACCCCATTATGGGCCTTCTTATATTCTCCTAGAGCTACTCTATAGTTCCGGAAATTCCTGGCATCAAAAAGTTCGTTGAAGATCCTACCGATTTTCCTCCAACGGCTGGTACGATCCTCATTCTACCATTCGGGATAAGTCTTCCTACTGCGCGAAACCGGAGACGCAACCCTGAAGGCCATCCGAGAGGTTTCCTCCTTCTTCTCTCCCCGAGCCGTTCCTCCAATATCGTAACGGATGGTATGTGACCAGAGCGATCCGTCAACGTACTACTAACGGCCTTACTAAACAGAGCCTAATCCGTTCTCCTTGGATTTCTTCGAGGAGGAGAAACATCTACAGTAAAGCCGAATTCAATAAGGATCATCCTGTAATACGGGAAAGAAAGATTCGTAGAAACCCTCCAGTTCCTAGCATTCTACGGAGATAAAGAGGATGTCAGTGTTAAATCATCCTCCTGATGAAATTTTCAGGGAATCTTCAGAATATTCAGGCGGGTGACACTGTGCAGTCTGATTTTTGATTTTCGGTCTGCGGGCGAAGGGGCGTGTCAAAATCCAATTTTCATATTGCACCACCAATGACATATACATATATTTATTTTTTTTGCTTTTTGTTATTTTAAATAAATAAATCGTGTGGTAATATAACACTAATGTTTGATTAGGGCCAGCAACGCGGACCGGTTCAACTAGTACATTATAAAATTGAAGAAACTAATCCTGATTATAAACTTGACATGCTGTTAATAGAAATAGGTAAACTTGAAGAAGAAGAAAATTTAGACTTAAATAATGTAATATGTCAACTACTAATCAGGATTAAATGCCTAATTGATATACAAAAATTGTTTATGTTTACATAATCTTATATAATTCTTCTATTTAAATTTAATAAAGTAATGTGAATATAATATGTTATATATTTTTTTTTTATTTTTTTTTTTATAATTTTACTTATTTATTGAATCTTTAATTTAATAAATTTAACTAACAATAAGTATTCAAATCTTAATACTAATAGCAATAATTAAGTAGGCTTAAGTTAGTCGCACTCGACTGAAGGCAAGGGTATCGCTCCGTCTCAATCGAACGTGGCCTCTATAATTAAGGATCTTGCATGCTAAGGGATTAGGGTGTCGATAAAGCTTCTTGACATAAGTATTCACATGTTTAAGAAACACAGTCTTCACCATTGGGAGGTCTAGATCCTTATGTATGCGTGAGTTTTTTATATACCAGGGAGCAGCTGTAATTGTTCGAAGGATTCTGTTTTGCTGTCTTTGAATTTTCTCTATATTTGATGCGGAGGCAGTACCCCATAGCTGGATTCCGTAGCACCATATGGGTCTCAGGATCGATTTATATAAAAGTAGTTTTCAGTCTAAACTAAGTTTAAAGTTCCTGCCAATCAGCCAATTAATTTGAACTGCCTTTAACTTCATTTGAGTCAATTTTGACTCTATGTGTGTCTTCCATGTTAGGCGACGGTCTATATGTATTCCGAGATATTTTACGGTGAATTTCTGCGGTATAATTTGATTGTTGATTTGAGGATTAGGAGGGCATGTCTCCCAACGCAATGTAAATGTAGTGTGTACACATTTTTGCTCGTTTACTTTTATTCGCCATTGCTCAAGCCATTTTTCTAACTGCATTATGTAGTTCTGTAAATTACTGGATGCTACTTGCGAGTTCTCGTGGACGCTTAAAAACCTGTATCATGAATGTTGATGTGTGTATACTATTATGTATTGGCATATCAGATGTATACATTAAGTACAAAATGGAGCCCAGTGTACTGGCCTGTGGCACTCCAGCCTAAATCCGCTGTGGAGTGCTTTGATAAATGCCTACTTTGACGATAAATTTGCGTTCAGTTAAATAACTTACTAGCAACTTATAAATGTTTACGGGTAAATTTTGTTTTATTTTATGGATTAACCCTTTATGCCATACTTTGTCAAAAGCTTGTGAAACAACAATGAAAAGAGCAGAACAATACTTCTTATCTTCAAATGTTTTTCTGACTGTATTTACAAGTATATGCGTTTGTTCAATAGTACTGTGTTTTGATCTGAAACCGAATTGATGGTCAGGAATACTTCCAATTGCATTTATTATTGGATTCATCTTCGTCATCAAAAGTATTTCAATTAATTTCGATAAATTAGATAATAAACTTATGGGTCTATATAATTCCACCTTGGTATGATCTTTACCAGGCTTTGGTATCAGAGTAATCAAAGAAATTTTCCATTCTGTTGGATAGTACTGCATACGTAAAATAGCATTGAATATAACAAGAATTATTCTTTTCAATGTGAGGGGTAGTTCGAAAATCTTATTGTTGCTGATCTTATCTGCCCCTGGTGCTTTCGTAAAGTTCATTTCAGCAATAGAATTTTGTATTTCACTTATATTAAAGCTGATGGGTATAGCTGATCTGGCGGTGATAGCTGGCAGCTCAACTGCGTCTGTAGATGTGTGTGGCAAAAATACCTTCTTTATTAAAGGGCCATTCAGACTATTATACCATAGAATACATAGAAGTGTCAGTTCGGGGTCTGACAAATTTTAAATCAGCTTTTCTTAAAATAGGGGGAGAAAGAGACAAAAATACAATTTTACGAAAGATGAAAAGTAAACAAAAGAAAAATGTAAACATAAGCCACATTTTGTGCATAAGAACAAATTTATAATTTCTTGTGGTTTTATTGGTTTTAATTGTGTTTTGTGTTAATATTATAGGTAAAAACATAGTGAAGCTTGTTTTAATAGTGTTTTGTGTTAATATAGCAAAGCTAAAAAATTACCAAAAAGAAATTTGTCAGTATTTTGGTGATGAAAAATTTTGTTAACATAAGCCACAATTTGTGCATAAGAACAAATTTATAATTTCTTGAGGTTTTCTTTGTTTTAATTGTGTTTTGTGTTAATATTATAGGTAAAAACATAGTGAAGCTTGTTTTAATAGTGTTTTGTGTTAATATAGGAAAGCTAAAAAATTACCAAAAAGAAATTTGTCAGTATTTTGGTGATGAAAAATTTTGTTAACATAAGCCACAATTTGTGCATAAGAACAAATTTATAATTTCTTGAGGTTTTCTTTGTTTTAATTGTGTTTTGTGTTAATATTGTAGTAAAAAAAAACATAGTGCAGCTTGTTTTAATGGTGTTTTGTGGTTCTAATCGTGTTTTGTGTTAATATAGCAAAAAAAAACATAGCAAAGCTAAAAAATTACCGAGAAGAAATTTGTTGTGCATAAGCCAATAAAATAACATTTTAGTGATCTTGTGATTTTTTGGTATCTATTTGTTTTAATAAATGAAATTAATTTTCATAGTACATAATTTTCATAACACAAAACACCACATTGTTGTGTTTTTTAACCACAGATTCCTATAACCTATGTTTGTAACATTGTCGTGCTAAAAATTGCGAAATTGTGAACATAAAGTAGATGAAAAAACACGTTTAATTTTCACATCTAGAAAATAAAAATCAAAACAAAACAACAATATTGAAGAATTTAGAAGAAAAAGGAATCACCGAACAGAGTTAGGGGGTAAAAGAAACAGCAAATCTCTTGATGATGTCTCTTTCTCTGCTCGTTCGCTGCTTTGAACTAACGCCTCTGTATACTTTGTGATTATAGCTAAAGCCATCAAAACTCCCACAAATTTACATTTATTTCTTTTTTAAAATAACATGACTTCCTTTTTTTAATTTTAAAACACTTTTGTTTATTAAAAATTATTTTCTCAACTTCTGGTTTTTTTTTTGTATTTTCTCTCTATTTCAAGTGTGATGATGTGAATACAAAATGTCAGTTACGTTAGATTTTTTGACAGTCGCATCAAATGTATTTAGATTTCTAGAATTTAGGATTGAAGTGAGAAAAAGGTCGAGGGTGTTGTGTTTGTGCCCGTCAACACACGGAATATGTGTTGGTTCATTCACTAATTGCGCAAGGTGGTTGTGCGCTGCGAATATCTCAACATATTGGCCTTCTGGAGTCGTATGGCTCGAATGGCGGAGCCACGATAAGTTATGGACATTGAAATCACCAGCAATAACGATTTCACTGTTCGGGTAATTTTCGAGGATCTCCGATTTCGTTCGACTTTGTTCAACGGGTTTTAATTGTAGCATTATTAGGGGCTTCACAAATTAATTTTGAGGTTGGAGAACATGATCTCGATCGGGTTATTGTTTTAGCTGTTAAAAATTGGCTACCATTGGTATTTTTACTAATATTGCATGTATTGTCAGCATCAGAAATAACTGTTACATAAGCATTTCTGCTATTTACTTTGTTTATTTTTGAGATACTCATTAAGAGTATTCTCTGTTAAAAAAATTTTGTTTTACACCTTCCTAAGCGAAAAAAAACACAGAATAATTGTTTTTAGGTATATATGTACAAAATATTTTGTATTGTTTTTGTTTCACTAATTGTTGCTTTCAATAATTGTTTTTGTTTGTATTATTATTATTACACGAATATTCAATTGCGACGCGACTTGAGAGAAATACTTCCGTACACTTTAACTGTAACACCAAGACTCCTCCGTACAAAAGTGAAAATGGATATTTGTGATATGAATATTTTACATTTAAGAAAAAATTATTATATTGTGAATACAAAAACTAAATTAATTATATAAAAAAATATAATGAAAATTAAAACACAATTATAAAAAGTCGTATTTTCTAGGCAACAGACTAGTGTGAGAATAAAAAATAAATAAACATATCCAATTTGCATAAGAAAATTAAATGTCCTGAATATTTTGATTTTTTTTAGAAATAATGAGTTGAAACTCAAATGAAGCATATGTATGTAAACAAGCGAAATGAATATTATGATCCCAACAGATCAAATACCAAAAACTAAAAGATACTCATATATATTCAATATACCAAAACATGAGATCTTTTACTTTCAATTTATATGTATTTAAACACAAACGATTACATTTAAAGTATTATTTTTTGTTTTTGTTAATGATTATATTCTATAACGATTGTATTAAATAATTGATGATATAGAGAGGTTGTTGCAGAGTTATCAAAACTATCGAAATGTTCTTTACAGTTGTGCTCCGTGTACTCAAGGTCCTTCAGATTTATATATAACAACAAATTATATTTTCTCTAAAGTGTATAAACTTCTTGAAAATTTTCTCTAATCAGAATCAGTTAGTGGCCTGTGAGACTACAAACTAATATATAACCCTTCTAATTTTAAATAAAGTCCTCTTTTTTCATATACAGGGGGTCCACCGGGAAGGTATACTACTTTGTTTTACCGCCATTTTGGTAAGCATTAGTCTTGACAGTTCATATTTGGTAGTCGTGAAGTAGACACGTGGCAAATTTATTATGGAAAAATAAACCAACGTGTTTTAGTCGTTAAAACATTTTATCAAAATAAATCATGGATTACTGTGACGATGAGAAAGTTACGTGAAATTTTTAGGAGAAACAACGTGCCAACAAAACGCACTATTTATCGTGTAGTGAATGATTTCGAAGAAAGAGGGTCTGTAGGTGATAGGTGCAAGCATGGACCAGAACGTACTGCAAGATCGGCACTGATATATTTCTAACAGTAGAGTTTCTTAGAATGTAAACATTCTTTGCTATAGTTACTTCTTTCTTTATAATGTTAAGTCGGAGGTTTTACGTACCAGATCATGTTTTAGGTGCATATATACCAAATAACATGATCTGGTACCTGATAACATGATCTGATGTCAACTCTACTGACCTGTTACCTAATAACCTGATTTGATACCTGATAATTGATCTGGTACCTGATAACCTGATCGCATACCATCCATATTTAATCCCATGTAATTTTTTTTCAAACTTGAATAGAGTTAAGAAATTTTTCATTAAAAATCATGTGAATATATTTATTATTTAACATTTAATTAATAAAAATAAATTATTATATTGCAAATACATCAAACGAAATAATTGTTTAAATAAATAATCCTTTTAATATTGTTACGTTTTACGTTTTTAAAACGTGTATTTTACGTAATTGCAAAATAAAACTCCAGATTATTCCGTTTTACCTTTTAAACTTTCTTCTCTTGGGAACAACTTACTTCATCATTGCTGGAAGTTGGTTTTACTCCAAACTGCAAATCACCAGATAATTTTAATTCGGTCCTAAAAACTAATTTAGCTGGTGTTCCCGTAGTCGGGTCATCCACAGATAACCTTTATGCAAGTAGAAATTGTGGAAAATGTCCATCCCAGTTCCGCTGCTGCGCACTTACTACTTCTCTTAAGTATTCGTCTAGAGGGCGATTAAATCTCTCTACCATGCCGTCAGACTGTGGGTGAAGTGGTGTTCTTGTTTTCCGTATGCCATACAAGCCTCTCATCTCTACAAATATAGCTAACTCAAAATTTCTACCTTATAAGAATGATACTCAATTGAAACACCATAGCGACACACGCAATTACTCACGAACACACCAACTATTTTCTTCGCCTCCTCATTTTGTATGGCATATACTTCTGGCCATTTACTGAAGTAGTCCATCACTACCAGTAGATAGCTGTTACCAGATCCTTTGCGTGGCAGATCCTTTGCTATATGCTCAATTGCTCATGACTTCTCTTCATTGGACCTTTGCCCACCATGCATTGTTTGTAGTTCTCTATCCAATGAGCTACATCTTGTTGACATTCAACCCAATAACATCGTTGTTTCAACTTTTCACCCGTTATTGTCACTCCCAGATGACCACCACTTAGTCCGTTGTGGAAGTATAGGGTAATTTCTTTGGTCTACTGATAATTCATCATCGTGTTCAAGATAAATTCGGCAAACATCCATTACATGCTCTATTTTCTCAGCACTAATGCAATGTTTGCTCTTCCACTACGGAACCGCCATGAGAGGGTGTCATCGTTATGTGCGTTTGTCGCCTCTTCTATCCAGTCAGCTTTCTTGCTTCACGTGTTTACCGATTATTGGTGGTAACACGGGTTGCTGAGGGAGAGTATCTGCGTAACTCTGTTTTATGCCCCTTCCCTCCCGTGTTGTTGCTTGATTCGTGATACTTTTTCCGGGCGCAGTACTTGTGCCTGGATAAGTTATTTCCACCAAGCGTTCGATTTCAATAGCAAAATCTTGCAATGACTCATTAATTTTATGTACTCTTCCGCGCTCACAGGAACTGTATCCACAACTTGTGCTGCACTACCTTTCAACGAAATATTAGTTCAACAGCTTTTAATTAGCGGTCCCATCTGTTCTTGTTCGCAACAGTATCAAATTTCAATTTGAATACTGTAAATGGTGAGCTGCCATCAAAACAAGGAGCCTGTGTATGGTCGCAACTTTTGCTAAAAGCTTGTCATTGTTGATTGACATGCTTCTGCACTTCTGCCAAAGGTTCTTTATTGTTGGCTCTAGAATTTTGTTTTTTTTTTATCTGGGACCAGCACTCAGGAGATGACTCCTACACATGTGATACATTGTGCTGGAACTATAGGAATGGGATAGTAGGAGAAACGACAGGAGGTGAAGCTTAATTAATTATTTTTGCAGCTCTGCTTTCGCACGTTCTTTGTTTATACTCGTAGCAGTGCTGAAGTTTCGGTTTAGTAGCCATTTTTTTTATAGTTTTACTTCGCCGGTGCCACACAATACCGATGAAGGATGGCGTTCTTATGTGCCTGTGGATTGGATACAGCTGAAGCCGGTATTGTTCAGTGACCAGTGACTATGCCTTCGCCACTGAAACCTTCCGACAACAACTGATATACAAAGACACACTAATGCACAACAGAAAAATGCGAGATGTTTATTTTAAAATTTTAGTCTGAAACTGGGGTTGAACTCAGGTCTGTTTTTGGTTCAGTAGTCAACGTGCAGACTACCATCCATTGTGCCATCGCCACCTTCTGAACCTCTGCTAGAAGTTTGTCATTATTGGCTCTAGATATTTCCTGAAATTCTGCTAGCAGTTTCTCATTATAAACTAGAAGTTTCTCTTTATTGGCTCTAGAGGTTTCCTGAACTTCTACTAGTTTCTCAGTATTACTTGCCGTTGGACTACTAAATACTTCTATTTCCTTTTTTCCTTCAAACTCCATGGTAAAAATGTCGATACCTCGCTGGCTGTACTCTTCTCCACTTTATGCCCGTAGTTGGTAGATCCAACTTATCTAGTTCCTTTTTCTATAGGTCCACTGTAAGCTCGTCAAATTTCATTGCAGTTGTATATAAATTTTATATTTGCCTGGTGAAATTAGGGCACTAGTTCTCGAAACCCGTTCATTCTAGCGTACAAGATAAAAAAAAAATTTTTTTTTAAACAAAAACATAACAATCCGTAAGTTTACTTTCAACAATTACATACATATTTCTATTTTTCTTCTCATCTACACGAAGTTGTCCATTGGTCAGCATACATAATGCATTAGAATGATATGGAAAATTACAGGAGTAAGAGTGCTATCTTCGACTGTTATACCCTTCACTGACCCAACTTATCCCTTTTTCGTCTGAATTTCTGTCTAGTCGTTTAGTAGTGCCGAAATTTTACATTATTTTTGAATCTGTTCCTTTGAAACAGCTTTTTCAGACCTTTCAGACTTCAAATAGTCAACTCAACGTGTACACCAAATTTCAACGAAATCGGTCCAAATGTTTAGACATATTTTTCGAGCATAGTATCTTATACCAACTCTTTCTGGCGCAAACATTTGTGTGCATGATTATCTGAACATTCTTAACGAATTTTGTCGCAATCGGTTCAGTCGTTTAGACTCGTAAAAAAACAAGATGGTTGTGCTTTTTAGGGTGTACCTCGGAAACTATTCAACTGAGTTGGTTGAATTTAAATAAAAACCGGTTCAGGTCTACTACGGACAGATTGACACCAGGACGAGTTCTGCCCTATGTTTAGTTTGTCCATAAAGTTGATTTCAACGGACAAATTGATACAACTCAATAAATTTCTCCATTCATCACATTTCTGAAAATTTAAGCATGAAACTCATTCGCTACAGCAAGCTTCCGACTTCAAGATGTCAAAAATAAAATACATAAATTTCTTAGACAACGATTATTTTGATGACAACAGGGCAACACGTCTGCAGGTTGTTGTCCACGCTTATTTTGCCTTTGTACTGAAATTAAACTAATTTCTATTCTTTTTGGAAACAAAACAAAAACAGTATTGAAGATATAAAAAGAAATGTGTCTTAAATAACAGCTAACAATATGCGAACGAATCTGTTTTAGTGAAGCTGCTCCAAATTGAAAAAAATTTCCGTGCGAATTAATGTCTCTCGACTATGTTGGAATAAAAAAATATAATTTTTCTGCTACTATGCGCATTTATTTATTTATTATATTCCCTTATTCCAGAGCTTTGAAATATACTTAAACACTATGTGTTTCTTTACACTGTATTTTATTAAGACTGATTTTTACAATCTTTAAAATTAACCTTAAATACTAAAATATGAAAATCTTGAAACTAAACCAGAGTTTATTAGCTTTCTCTGTTACATGGCTGTTATCTATAGTTTACAAGATTTTCTTTGTTTCTTATTATAGTTTATCAGTAACTTAAATTACATGGTTCTTATCAATAGTTTATAAAATATTCTTTGTGTCCTAAATATGTTTCTTATCTATAGTTTACAAAATATGCTGTGATTCTTAATTATAGTTTAAATCACAATATTCTTTGTTTCTTAAATATATTTCTTATCTTTTATGAGAAATTACTCACTATTTATTATCTTACGAAATATGTCTATTATTATTACAGAGAGATAGAAAATATATATTTATGTATGTGATTCGTTAACTCTGCATGAGCGTTGTTAACTTGCGTGATAAAAAACTTGAGAATATGAAAAAAACGAAATAAAAGAATTTTGGACGAACAATAATTTTTGAGTTATGGGCCATTTTAGAGGTCCAAAATACAAATGTGCATTCAGGTACTAAGCTTCTTTGATATGATTTAAAGATTTAGTGAAGAATTTGCGGTTTATCATTTTACATTAAATAGCAATTTTTATCGAAATAATTTTTTTTAAGTATTTTTTTTTTGCTTTTAAATAGTGTACGAGTATATACATATATATATTTCAGGTAAAATGATTGAAGTTATAATTGAAGAAGTGCATAACAACAAAACTTTGTGTGATCTGCGACACCCAGACTACAAGGACTTGGAAAACGAAGAATGATGCATTTGCCGTCTTCAAAATAATTTAATAGCCGACTACAAGGCACATAATGTATCCAACTACATTTTTAGTCCCTGTAGCTCCAAGCCTGCTGTTCAGATTCATCATTTGAAGTATTTTAAGTTATGAATACCCTTAATAAATATAATTTTTCTTTTGTATACCATGCACAATGCTTGTCATTGGCTAATATATATTTAATTTTAATTTTTAAATAGCATACGTTGCATAATTTGATTATTTGTTTTGCACTAAAATTTTGTGTTTTAAATTGCTTACGTTGCATATTATTAGTATTTTTATTTTTACAATTATTTCATTAGTTAAAGCACCTTAAATTTTATTATTTATTATTTGCATAATTATGTAGAATTTTAGGTATAAATAGTATAGCAAAATATATTTAAAATGTTCAATAATAAAATCAATTTTCTTTGGATTTGGTCCTTTTATTTTATCTTCAAGTTACAAGTGCTTGAAGATACATACACAAAACCCATTCAAGTTGCAAGTGCTCGAATGCAAAATAAAGAAAAAGCAAAATTAGTACGGTTCAAATGTATGTGTTTAAATTGAATCCTACTAACTTCTTAACATTATTTGGTGATAGCATAGTTAGTCAGCAGCGTACCAGGACATCAACAATCATCAATCTCAATACAACAGCAACAACATTCCAACCTGGCAACAATGGAAAATCTTCTAGGACTCCAAAATGAGACGGGTGCAGTAATTCAGAAAATTGTGAGGAACTTCAAAAGGATTCAACCGGCAGAAAAGTATAAATTGACTACTTTGAAGAACGATTGCAACAGCTGAAAAAATCATGGGACCAGTTATAGGCAACCGATTCACAAATACGTGACCCTTGTGCTGGTAATCCAATGAAATTGGACTAATTTGCCAAAGGCTATTATGAAAAAATCAGCACTATAGTAGTCGATTACATCAAGGTGTTTGATAATAAAGCCAAGCGTCTTAGATCACAAACTGAAGAGCAGCCCAAAACAATCACTGGTAACCCTGAACTCTCAATAACTGAAAAATCCAAAACGATTCAGTATATAGGGCAAAATAGCGATAAAACTTCACATATTACCTTCCGAAGATTAGAAGCTCGATTGTCAGCTCTAATGAGACTATTAAAAGGATTACAGGGTACGGAGGATATTCCACTACAATATTTTGAAATAAATATCAGCATAATCAAGAGAATGTGGATCCTATAATGTATATGATGCAATGCAGAAAAGCTTGATGACTCTATCTGTAGAAGTAGACAAAATACAACAAGATGTTGCTTACACATGCAGATTTAGAAGCCACTACCGGTGAATAATAGCACTAGTTCTGTACATTTGCCAAAAGTGACTATACCACAATTTCATGACGGAAACAATAATAATACATGCAGATTGTGCACTAGTAGGGACCACAACCTATATCACTGCAGCAAATTTCTGCGACTATCAGAAGCAGAATTACTGCGCTGTGTACAACAAAAAAGCATATTTGTAAATTGCTTCAAAAGTGACTACGCTTCAAAAAATTGTAATTCATTTCACCAGTTGAAGGAATTCAAACTATCGCATAAATATCGGGAAGATGTGCAGGAATCTCAATTTCTCAGCAAATGTAGAAACATATGTTCTACCAAGCATAATTCCGGCGCAACCAAATCAGCACGTTGACATTTCAACTGGGGGCATTCCCAACAATATTGACCTGGCCGATCCTCAATTCTATCAACAGTAAAAATTGATTTGCTGCTTGGAACGGAATTTTTCTTCAAACTAACTCAAAATGGCACTATACACCTTGCTGACGAACTTCCAACACTCCAAAATACAGTCCTGGGCTAGATTGTGGGTGGGGCAATCAAGAAAAATCCAATTCCTCGTCACTTATGTGGTGCAACATGTGCAGTATTTGGAGAAGAAGCCATAGAGCATCTTTGGAAATTGGACGATATCGAGAGCGGCGAAAAAAATCTCTCACTCTCCGAAAAGCAATCTGAAGCACATTTTACCTAACATGTTCATACCAATGAAGAAGGTCGCTTCATAGTCAGTCTTCCTTTTCGTGAAAACCCAACTGCGTAAGCAGATTCGTATGCAATGGCATGCAATAGATTTATGAGTTTAGAGCGTCGACTCCAAAAAAATTATTACATTCGCGCAGAATACATAAGGTTTATGCGAGACTACGAGCAATTGTGTCACATGCAGAAGGTAAATATCGATACCGTATTGGATCTTAAATACATCATTCCACATCACTGCGTCCTGAAACCTGACAGAACCACAAAAAACTACGAAAACCTCGTCAGGCCACTCACTCAACGATTTAATGCATACAAGGCCAATTGTCCAAAGTGAACTTTTCTCAATTTTACTGCGCTTTCGATTACCAAGATTTGACTTCACCACCGACATCGAGAAAATATATAAACAAATTCTGATTCATCAGGACAACCATCAATACCAATTAATAATTTGGATGAAAGACCCAGCTCCTCCTGTTAATTACTAAAAACTACCCACAACTGCTGACGAATATTCCGCTCGGTGATCAGGAGCTAGATTTTGATTTCAATAGTGACAACGCTAATACTATAAAAACTTTAGGGTTGTTATGGCTACCTACGACTGACCATTTTTGCGTCAAAGTAAAACTGAATAATGTACAGACTATCACAAAACGTTATGCAACATCGGATCTCGCAAAAAGGAGCTTCAAACCAAAAATCAACGGATGTTCATCTGGAATAAACTTTCTGCTTTCCCGAATAAACTCGTAATCCTCTCCCGTGGAACGTCCTCCACGGAAGCCATATTGCCGGTCGTTCAGTAAGCTAGTGGACCCCAGATACTTTATAAGATGGAAATTTAACATACTCTCCATTACTTTGGAAATGGTGGAGCATATTACGATTGGGCGATAATTTGCAGGGTAGCTTGCCTCTGCCTTCTTGGGGATCGGCGTTACCTTTGCAACTTTCCAGCACTACGGAAAATCGCCTGCATGGTATAGGGTGCTGAAAAGCATTGCCAGAGGACGTGGTAACGTCGAAGAACACTGCTTCAAGACCAGTACCGGAATTCCATCCTGCACATATGACGTATTTAAGTTGAGGTCCGCTAGAACCCTTTTAACTGCAGGAGCTCGAAAGTATAGCTTTGGCATAGTTACGGATACATGATCGGGTGCGGGCAGTGGTTGATTGCTTTCCGGCAGGTGAGAATTACATGCAAGCATTTCAGCTAGGGGGCGAGCCTTTTCAACCGGGTCAGTGAATATTTGATCATCTTTTAAAAGAGGCGGAATAGAAGAACTAGCATTTTCCTTTACTCTTTTAACGAATGACCAAAAGCTTTTACTTCCCTGTGAGGCAGTGAGAACTTTAGCGCGAAGACGCTGCTCGTACAAAGCTTTTTCACATCTCAGCACTTTGGCACACGAAGATCTCACCCTTTGCGCATTATATCAGTATCCGCGTTATTGTCGTTCCTTCTACTACTAAATATTTCCTCTTTGGATCTGACTGCAAGTCTGCACGTCTGATTAAACTAAGACTTCGGTCTAGGCCTAATCGAAATTTGCTTCGTTGGTATGAACGTTGTCATACCAAGCAATATCATATTTTGGACCATTTCAGCCATTGTCAAGGAGGCAGAGTCTCCAATTAAAATGCCAAAAAAAAATCGTTGAGCTCAGCCCAACGTGCCTTTTCGTAAATATATTTCAGACGTTTCGTAGCTGACCGTGAAACGCCTCAAAGTTCCGCAAACAAAAAGGAGGCAGAAATGGTGAAACGATCCGAGTTTCCGAGAGGTGTGCTAATAGTCATTTCATATTTGTCAGGGTGTGAAGAGAGAAAAAGGTCGAGCGTGTTGTGTTGGTGGCCGTCAACATACGAAATGTGTGTTGGTTCTTTCACTAATTTTTTTTTTTATCTGGGACCAGCACTCAGGATATGACTCCTACACATGCGAAGCATTGTGCTGGAACTATAGGAAAGGGATTGTAGGAGAAACGACAGGAGGTGAAGCTTATTTAATTATTTTACAGCTCTGCTTTCGCACGTTCTGTTTTTTTTACACTCGTAGCAGTGCTGAAGCTTCGGTTCAGTAGCCATTTTTTTATTATTATTTTACTTCGCCGGTGCTACATAATACCGACGAAAGAGGGCGTTCTGATGTGATTGTAGATTGCTATCAACTGAAGCCGGTATTGTTCAGTGACCAGTGACTATGCCTTCGACACTGAAACCTTCCGACAACAACTGACTCACAAAACCACACTAATGCACATCAGAAAAATGCAAGATTTTTTTTTTATAATTTTCGTCTGAAACTGGAGTTGAACGCAGGTCCTGTTTTTGGTTTTGTAGTCAACATGCAGACTACCATCCATCGTGGCATCGCCACCCTCACAAGGTGCGCAAGGTGATTGTGCGCTGCGAATAGCTCAACATATTGGCCTTCTGGAGTCGTATGGCTCGAATGGCGGAGCCACGATAAATTATGGACATTGAAATCACTAGCAATAACGATTTCACTGTTCGGGTAATTTTCGAGGATCTCCGATATAGTGTCGGAAAGTGCATCGAAGTTGTATATAGTTTTCTCCCTTTCCGTATTTGGGCTTCTTTAAAGAAACCCGAAATGCAAAAGATGTGCCCTGATATTGAATTTAACCCAAAGACAGCTAAATTCGGGATCATGTGTGCCTAATGATTGCTGGAACTGGTACACAACCTCATTGCGTATATAAATTTCAAGGCCCCTGTGTAGATAGAAAAGAGACGGGAGGTGATACCCAGGTATATGAAAATCCTGTGGGTTAGCATCTTCAGACACCTGGGTTTCACTTAAGGCGAAAACATCCGTCCGATGGAGACAAACGTGAGCATAGGCAGAGAAGAAGTTTGCCCTTAGACCACGTATGTTGCAGAAGTAAATTCTGAATCGGCCTGTCATGAACACGAGAAAAGTCAAATAAAATGTTTATCTTCTGTATTGCAAGCTGCTTGAATGACTGCCGGTGATCAGTGTTACATCCTTGATCACCAAACAGTCTAGCAGCAACCAACACAATGGCACCAATAATACAAAAGATTTAGTCGGGTATGGTAAGGAAATTTAGTACAATGACACGAAAAAGGTCATAAAAGCGCTGATCCGGTCACCGTGACCCGAAGTGACAGCACTCGTTGGTAGTGTCAACACTGATTTGTATTCTAGGCCCGTCACTAGTATAGCGGCTTTCTCTTTTTGTTTTGGATTGAAATAAAGTTTTATTAACAATGTTTATTTGTTACTATATTGAATGTAATATAATTTGTTATTATTATTAATTGTTATAAAATGGACTGTATATTTAATGTTTGATAATTTGTTCTGCGTTCAACGATTGACTCAAGACGACTCAAAGTAAGAAAACAAAAGGAGAGAAAAACAAAACGAAATACTGGGTTGTTCAGAATGGTATTTAGACAAATATTGTCAATGTTGCGTTTCTAAAGGCAACATCATCATCCCGACCGACCCTGAAAGACACTTTCAGCAAATTGGAAGCATGACCACCCTTGTAATGTTCCTTGTCATCGTTCCGCTACCCGTTTTGACCGAGACAACACGGATTAAGCCATCTTTGACTGGGACTGCTTCAAGTACTCGCCAAGGATCCACGTTGCGGGTAGTGTCTTGTCTTTCTTCATCAATACCAGATCATAAATTTTAATGTTAGGTTGAACGTTGCACCATTTTGGGCGATGTTGGAGGGAAGTAAGGTATTCTCTACTCCATCTCCTCCAAAAGCCTTGGTATAAGCATTGCACGTTTTGCCAGTAGTTTAGTCTGTTTGGAGGAATGTCTACAAGGGCACCCTCGGGAACCATTGTCGTCGGCCTACCAATGAGGAAGTGAGAGGGAGAAAGATAGTTTGTCTCAATATCCGGAGATACCCCAGTGGTCTCGAATTTATTACCCTCTCCACTTGCATAAGAAGGGTGTGCATTTACTCGAAAGTGAGAACACTCCTGCCAATGACACGGCGTAAATGTAGCTTCACTGAGCGAATACCCGACTCCCATATGCCACCCCAATGTGGCGAGTAAGGCGGAGAAAAAATCCATTGAATTCCCTCTTTGGCAAGTGTTGATTGTACGACTTCGTCATGGTGTTCAGCTTGCAAATGCTGATACATTTCGTTTAAGACACGCTTAGCTCCAAAGAAGTTTTTGCCGTTGTCGCTATATACTGTCGAGCATTTTCCGCGGCGAGCCATAAACCGACGCAGTGCGGTAAGAAAGCACTCTTTGCTTAAGTCTGTAGACAATTCTATATGGATTGCAGAAGTTACCATGCAAACAAATAAGCATATGTAACCCCTCGAAGTTTTAGCGTTTCTGGCGGGATGAATTTTGAACGAAAATGGGACGGCATAATCACACCCGCTATGTTGAAATGGGAAGGCCTGCCGCACCCTAACCGGCTGCAGATCTGCCATGCGTTGTTGCGTGGTATGTCGGAAATGCCTGTAGCATCTGATGCACCTATATGTGATATGTCGAATAAGATTCCGGGCACCAACAATCCAGTACTGCTGACGAATAATAACGAACAGTGCTGATACCCCAGGATGCAAATTTCTTGAATGCTGCTCTTCCACAATGAGTCTCGTCACCTTGTGGTTCTTTGGAAGTATAATTGGATGCTGCGCGGTGTCTGCGAGTTCAGAATGCCGTATGCGACCACCAACTCTGATTAGTCCAACGTAATCGATGTATAGCGAAAGCTTTAACAATTGAGAATAATTTTTCAGATTCAATCCGCGATGCAATCTATCTCTCTCTATCGTATAATAATTTTGAGCTAGTTTAAGACAAGCAATTTTAGCATCAGCTATCTCACGGTAAGTTAAATAACTATCTGGATTCCTAATTCTATGAATATGAATGTTTATGAAAACGTTGCACGTACGCTGCTATGCGTACAAATTTCCACCAAGTAGATGAATTCTGCAGAGCTATCGCTAATGGATGACTTGGTGTCGAGTGCTGTGTTATTAGCGTTGATGTCAAACTTTGCTTCATTTCTGCTTCAACCTCAAGCGTATTAGCCGGGTTTTCGTCTGAACTGACAGGTTGGTAGTTGTTGTTCTTCAAAAAGGAGGGACCCGACCACCAGAGGTCGTTTACCAACAATTGATCTACCATTAAACCCCGGGAAGCACAGTCCGCTGGGTTTTCTTTCGTTCCACACGACCTTAAACGTCTCGAGGTAGTGTTTCTAAAATTTCAGTAGTACGATTGCCTACAAATGTTTTTAGTCTAATCGGCTGCACAGATAGCCAAGACAACACAACTGTTGAATAGCACCAAGCACATACTTTAACTTTCTTATGCGGCAATGATGAAACAACAGATTTCAGTAAGCGAGTAAGCAGCAATGCTCCGCAAAGCTCTAACCTCGGTAGCGATATTTGTTTAAGAGGAGACACACGAGTTTTTGACACGATTAATGATACGTGAACATGTCCAGAATCATCTCTGGTAAGGCAATAAATAACTGCGGCATAAGCTTTTGTCGATGCGCCGCTATACCCGTGCAGTTCAATTTCAAGCTTTTCGTTTGGTACAGCGCGAGGCAACTTTAATTTTTCAAGGTTTTCTAAATCGTGCTTATATCGCAACCATACGTCTGCAAATTGTATAGGTAAAGGATCATCCCACTTTACACTGAGCCACAACTCCTGAAACATGATTTTAAACTTTATGACCACCGGTGATACTAGTCCCAGGGGATCAAAAATACGGGCTACGTCAGATAAAATTTTCTCTTGGTAGGTTGTCTTGAATAATTTAAACAAATTATGATCCCAATAACATCTTCTCTGGAAACCAATGAATAACAAGAACCTTTGTTGAATTAGTATCACATTTCAAAAAACCCGGTGTATTTTGATCTGTTTGGCTAAGTTCATTACTATTAGACACCCACTTGCTAAGCTCAAGTCCCGCTAGTGAGAGCAGATTAATCAGTTCGTTGCGATTTTCTAATAGCTGTTGTTCAGATGATGCTCCTGTTAAGACATCGTCGACATAAAAATCATCCAGTAATATTCTTGATGCATTCGGATGGGATTCTCTATAATCTTCTGCTAGCTGTTGGAGTACCCTCACGGCAAGATACGGTGCCGACGCAGTGCCGTATGTCACTGTATACAATTGATAATGTTTGAGAGGTTCATTTGGGTTTTCTCTCCAAATAATTCTTTGAAAGTTGCGGTGTTCTTCAGCTAACCATATCTGACGAAACATTTTAATTATATCGGCAGAAAAGACGTACTCATAACAACGAAACCGAAGACACACAACAAACAAATTGCTCTAAATGGATGGTCCTATATAAAGTTGTTCATTAATTGATATACCAGACGAATCCTTGAAGGACGGCAAGTTATATACGCGATTATCGCAAACATCACTCTCACTTGCAGAAAGCTCTCGCATATGGCCTAAATCTTCATAATCTTGCATAAATTTAACATATTGCGCCTTCAAGTCAGCATTTCTTGAAAATCTACGCTCAGTTGCATTAAAGCGCAAAATAGCTCCATTGTACGTGTTACTAAATTTAACATTTTGTACCTTGAACGGAAGCTGAACGATATATCTTCCGTCTATATGCCTAGCATGCGTGATCTTGAAATGCTGTTCGACGATAAGTGAATCGTTATCCAGCCATGCAGGGTCATGATTCTTCTATCTCCCAAAATGCCCGAATTGATTGATCCAGATCCACCAAAGTATGTAAAGTTACAGGGTTATGATTTTGAGTTGATATAAATCCCGATGTAACCACCCAGCTAAAGATCGTCGAGACAGCAATAACCTTGCCGTAACTGTTTTTAAATTTTTCTGATAATAAAATATTCCAAACCTCATCGGCACCTAGCCTATCGATAGGGGATGAGCGGTACCTGTAAGGATCCGCAAGTGAAAAGTTGTTCAACAAGGTGGAATCAAATTGTGAAATCGAATATCTTGGCAGGGCAGCTGTGATATGCCCTAAAACGTGTACTGAGGTGTTCATAGAATCTTATGATAATCTAGACCTAATTTTAATAAATGCATGACCACGTGTTGGATCCGCTTTGATCGATTGAATACCAGAAAGAGCCATTCGTGACGCTACACGTGATATGCCTAAACGCAACTTTCTGAAATGTACGAATATTCTGATGCTGTATCAAGCAATACGCGGCAATTTTCGAACTCTCCTGCATGATTGCGTCCCTCAACGAGTGCCGTGGGCAAAATACGTCTAATTACCAAATTTTTTAAACTATGTTGCGAAACTAGGGTATTCAATGACACCTGATGATTGACGAAGAACTACTTGCATTATTGTGAGGTGTTTTTACATGCTGAGAATCACCTTTAAACTTGACGATGTGGAAGAGACTGTTGTGCTGATGTTGGCATGAACGACATTTGTTTTTCGACTTGCAGTTATATACCGTATGCCCTTCGCGTAAGGAATTGTAGCAAAGTTGCCTATCTTTAACCAACTTGCGGCGGTTTTCAATAGACAAAGATAAAAACTGCGGGCATTTATGTATAAAATGCTCCCCAGACCGGCAATTTGAGCAACACTTATCTTCAGTTGTAGCTATCATTGTAGCTGAACCTACATGTTTTGAATTATATTTCGTAACGGTTTTCTTGTCCGCATTTGTACCGAGCTCAATTTCTTCACAACGTCTATCCAAAAATGTTAAAAAGGTATTTATTGTAAGCTTAGCTTCATCACGGGTTTGTTCTATCCATTTCCTACAATCAATTCTCGCCAGAAGTATATAAATTAACCGATGATCCCGTTCGTCGTAACATATAGCTTCTAAGTCTCTAGCAACCTCATTCGAAATATCAGAAATCTTGTGTAAACTGCTTGAATTTTCATCTTTCACAGATGAAATTGACATAAACGTTCTTGCAAACGTTCCCACGCCGTTGCATAAGATAAGTCTAAAATTTGCATGTGTTTGATAAGATTTGCAGCGTCATCTTTTAAATAATGAAATTTCTGTATATTTGATAAGTTCGGTTTAGAATCTATAGCACTAGTAAAAATATCATTAAATGCTGGCCAATCCTTGTATTTCCCAGTAAAGGGCTCAATTCTTATTTTTGGTAAATCATTCTCACTACTGCGCACATTGAGTGGCGTTTCAAGTCTATTCAGTAACGATGAATGCTGTTCTGCTAATCGGTTAAATGCATCTTGTCGCTGTGGTGGCTCATACTGTCTAATAGATTCTAACATTTCTTTAAGCATCCCTTTGACCAAAATATATTTTTCTTAATACTCCGCAAGTTCTTAGTCGGGATCTACAAATTTCTCTTCATCTTCAAAGTCATATAATTCACCAGTAAGCGATTTTAATTCAATATACGTGGTATCCAGACGCTCTATACGAATTTCAATTTGTGCCGCGCTGATTCCCGAAGGTGAGTTTTCTACAAACGTTAACGCGAGAGTTATAGATGCTTTTTCCACGCGACGCTTCGACTGTATATTTTTCAAAATAGCCATTATAATTAATTAAAATTGTACTCACCTTAATGGCCAATGATAATATAAAATACCAAATTGTGTTTGTGGTATAAAGATTGATTGTTCTTGTCGCCTATCGCGAGTTGCTTTGTTGAAACACAAAGTATTTTGTTATTTTTTATATATTTTGTCTTATTGATTGGTTTTTTGTTAATACTGTTTTTCAGTTATTTTTTATATTGGGTCTTATTGCTTGGTTTTTTCTGATAATACCGTTTTTCAGTTATTTTTATATCGTGTCTTTGTGTGAATCAAATAACGGATCGTTTTTTTTTTAACACACAAACAAACCAACACTATATAATCTTTTAAGATTTCTAAGTTTGCAAACTTGCTTTTTGAACCTTTTTCAACCGAAGTTATTAATTAAATTATTAATTGTTTGTTTATTATTTCTACTCTATGAGAAATTAACCACTTTCAATTGGAAATAGTGTCCAATAGTGTCTTGCCTATTGGAGCTCTTAATTTGTCAAACTAACACTGATTCACTTGATCCGGTTCGATGGACCAATTTGTTTTGGATTGAAATAAAGTTTTATTAACAATGTTTATTGTTACTATATTGAATGTAATAATATTATTATTATTAATTGTTATAAAATGGACTGTATATTTAATGTTTGATAATTTGTTCTGCGTTCACCGATTGTCTCAAGACGACTCAAAGTAAGAAAACAAAAGGAGAGAAAAACAAAACGAAATATTGGGTTGCCCAAAATGGTATTTAGACAAATGTCGTCAAAGTTGCGTTTCTAAAGGCTGTTCATCAACACTTTTTTTCTTCCCAGTTATTCCACCGTTTAATTGTTGTTGTTTTTAGTATTTTATTAATTTTATTCCAGTTTATTGTTTTTGATATTTGTTAGTGTAAGTAAATTATTTAAATTTTCTTAAGTTTATTTTGTTTCTTTGTTTGTCACTATGTTATTTTTATTTTTTATTTGTTTTTCACTTGTACTTTTACTTTATTTCTAATGTAACTGTTTTAATTATATTTACTGTATGTATGACACAATAAAAACTTTGACAACTCTTGTTACGTTACGATACGCATTCCTCCCTACACTAGCATCAGCTGGCCCTGCTAGCTACTCGCGGCTCGCTCTGGGGGTAGTTCTCAACCCTTACACTAATGCAGAGGCGTAACAGACATAAAAAAGAAAAAAAATTATTTTTACAATAAAAAAAAAATACTCAAAAAAAAAGGAAAATTTATAACAGAGAGGTTGGTGTTAACCTCTGATTGCCCCTACCCATCCGTGGCCATAATCAGTACAGAGATCAATTTTATGGACCCCCAAACCTGTCGGTCTTACCGCATCCGACTACAACAATCCCATTTGCATTAAATTCTACTCAGTCATTTCCATATTATTACAATTTAGCATACTATTTATTAACTAGAATTCAACTTAACATTATTCATATTACTTATCCTAAATACATAAAACAAAAAAAAATCATATAATTTGTTATTTCTTTTTTTTTCAAAGCAAAATTTTCATGCTACACAAAAAAAATATTATCAAAAAAAAATATATTTATGCTCGTTATAGCGATCGATAATAAAAAGGAATCACACGCTTGGAATATACAAAAATATCGCCTTTTCCTACAGGGTAAATGATATATATTCTCCAAAACCAGTCTCGGAATTCTAAATTTTTTACGCGCCTAAAAGAGTTCTCTGAGGACGAATATCAGTACTCTGCACTAGCAAATTTGCTCTACTCCGCGTGTACTTGCCCTATAGTGCGATATATTTATATCCACAATTTCTCCTTTTTTTTTATTAACTCGGACCTACTTAACTTCCGTTTATCTTTTTTTTCTTATTTTTTTGGTAGCACGATAAAATTATCGTACTCACTAAACACTCACGATACACACAATTATTTTACACACAGTCACTTAATTATAAAGTAAAATATCTAATAATAAATCTAACAATAATTCCCTAAGGTGAAGACATTTGATCTCCTTGGATTCACTTCATAAAGGTTTCCCAGAATTCAATACACAAGTCACTCTGACCTCCAAAGGTATTTATTTAGAGGTGTCTGGCCTACCTTAAATTTGCCTTGTCCTACTAGTTATTCCCAATTAGATTTTTCCTGCACAAACTGTCAGGTTGAATCAGACAACTCTGTTTATATTCTTCTTGGCATCTCCTCTTTACTATACTTCTTCTTTATTACTGACAACTGAATTATAAATAAAGTCAGTACAGATTTAGCAATCGACTTGTGTTGTTCATTACATGGTGTCAGAAGTGGGATCTAAGTAATTAAATAGTAAAACTAAAAAAAAAAATCACTATTCCAACATGGCTGGTGATAATGAACAACCGGTTGCGGCATCGTCATCATCTTATATTAAACCACCCAACCCTTTACAAATAAATGGAAACAATTTATCAACATCATGGAAAAATTGGATTCAGCAATATAATTGGTTTTCGACAGCGGTACAAATGGACAAAAAATCCGCAGAAATACAAGTCGCGACATTTATGTCGTCCATTGGGGCTGATGCAATCAACATTTTCAACTCTTTCTCGTTATCATCTGATGAACAAAAAAATGTTAAAACAATACAGAAAAAGTTCGAAGAATATTTTGCCCCAAAAATCAGTGTTACTTTTGAAAGATATAAATTTAATACACTTTGTCAAAACGAAGGAGAAACATTTGAAGAATTCTATATTAAAATAAAAAACCAAGCAAAAAAATGTGATTTTGGAAGTATTGAAGATTCTCTCTTAAAAGACAAAATTGTGGTTGGTATTGGAAGCGATACAGTTAGAGAAAAGTTACTCTCCCAAGACGATATTGATCTAGAAAAAGCAATAAAAATTTGTAAAGCCAGTGAAATGGCGACGCAACAACTAAAAGAACTGCATAAAACAGAAGAATTTAAAATAGAAGCAATAAGAAAATATGCAAAACCACAAACTTTTAAAAAATATGAGAAAAATGTTTCTTCATATGACTGCAAACGATGTGGTAATAATCACGAAAGTCGTAATTGCCCAGCATACAATAACAAATGTAGAAATTGTCTGCAGAGGGGGCACTTCGCTAAATTTTGTCTCAAAAATAAAAAGCACAATCTAAGACACGTAAATACATTACAGCAGAGAGAAGATGTCGACTCTGACGTCGACAGCGATTTATTCGTTCTGATGGTAAAAACATCAGAAACCACCAAAGATGACAATAAAAACTGGTATGAAGAAATAATCATAGATGACAAAAAAGTAACATTTAAACTTGATTCGGCAGCGGACGGAAATATTATCCCATTAAGTTTCGTCAACAAAAAACATTTGCAAACAATGAAAAAAAATAAAAATAAATTAATCGCTTTTGGTGGTGGCAAAATTGACATTTGCGGAGAGATTACTCTAACATGCATCGTCAGAGATAAGCTTTATGAGACAAAATTTCTAGTTGTTGAAGACTTTCAAAATCTACAACCACTTCTGGGCAAAGAAGATTGTGAACGTTTTAAACTTATCGTCAGGGTTAATGAAGTAAAGTTCGACTCTAATATTTTTGAGGGACTGGGAAAGGTGAAAAATTTTGTATACGACATAGATTTGATAGAAAACCCTACCTTTGAGCATTATGCTCCACGACGAATACCTCATGCTTTAAAAGCCACTGTAAAAAAAGAGATTGATGCCATGGTAAAACTAGGAGTGCTGAAAAGAACTAATGAAATAACACCAGCTGTATCACCAATGGTAGTTGTTAAACAAAAAGGTAAGATTCGTGTATGCATTGACCCTACTGACATAAATAAAAACATACAACGGCGCTATCATCCATTAAAAACACTCGACGAAATAACGGCTAACATACAAAATTCAAAATGGTTTACGTTATTAGATTGCAAAAAAGGATTTTGGCAAATTGAGCTAACGAAGCGTACTCAAAAATATCTAACAATGGCTACACCATGGGGTCGTTATTCATATCTTCGTTTACCATTTGGCCTAGCATCAGCTCCTGAAGTATACCAACAATTGATGTCACAGTTATTGGAAGACATCGATAATACAGAGGTTTCGATGGATGATATACTGATTCACGCTGAAACAAGAGAGAAGCTGAAAAATCAAACAGAGAAAGTTATCAAAAAGTTATCAAATTCAGGTCTGAAATTAAACAAAGATAAGTGCATATTTAACGTAAATAAGGTCAAATTTTTAGGTCATATTTTAAACTCAGAGGGAATCGCCGCTGACCCGGAAAAAATTGCAGCCATTAATCAGCTTAAAAAACCAGAAAATCGCACTCAACTCCAAAGAGTTCTGGGCATGGCTACATACTTGTGTAAATTTATTCCCAATTTATCGGAAATTACTGCTCCTCTCCGTGAACTGCTAAAAAAAGAAGTAGAGTGGATCTGGTCGCCTCAGCATGAATCTGCATTCAAAAACCTAAAAATAGCATTCTCTTCTACACCCTTGCTACGCTATTATGATCCAAATCTGGATGTAAAACTCCAAGTAGATGCAAGCAAATCAAGCTTAGGTGCAGCCTTGCTGCAAAATGAGCAGCCTGTAGCATACGCCTCCAGAGCACTATCAAAATCGCAGCAAAATTATGCGCAAATTGAGAAAGAGGCAACAGCCATCCGCTTCGCTTGTGAAAAATTTCACGAATACATATACGGGAAAAAATTAGTTATAGAAACCGACCACAAGCCTCTCGAGACAATTTTCAAAAAACCTCTCCATTCAGCCTCTCAGAGACTACAAACCATTTTATTACACGTTTTGCCTTACTCCCCAAAGGTCTTATATAGAAAAGGAACAGAGATCAAACTAGCAGACACATTAAGCAGAGACTGTGAAAATAAAGAACCCCTTTGTGAAAAAGAGGACATAGAAGTGCATTCAGTAGTAACAATTGCCAAAAATACAGAGGAGAAGATAATAAATGAAACAAAACAAGACTCAACACTACGATTATTAATAGAATTTGCACTTAATGGTTGGCCGACAGCAATAACAGACCTACCAAAAGAAATAAGACAATATTGGAATTTTCGCGAAGAAATTACATACGATAAAGGCATTTTATACAAATCAACAAAAATAATAATACCGAAAACGCTTCAAACTGAAATTATAAAAAAGATTCACGCCGGTCATCAAGGTATACAACGTAGTGTAAACAGGGCAAGATCAATAGTATTTTGGATCGGAATGAACAATGAGATCAAAAAGTTCATTGAAAAATGTCCAATTTGCCAATCGTATCAACCCTCAAAGCAAAAAGAACCACTGATCATTAAGCCCATACCATGCCTACCCTGGGAGATTGTATCAACAGACATATTTTACTTTCAAAACAATAATTATTTGTTAATAGCTGACAGCTACTCGGGGTTCATGGATTTCGCGCTCCTGCAGCATTCGACATCATTTGAGGTAATTAAACAATTAAAAACTTGGTTTGCAGTACATGGAATTCCACGAATTTTAGAATCCGATAACGGACCACAATTCTGCTCTAAAGATTTCTCCAATTTCACTAAATCATGGGATATTCATCACAAAACGTCTAGCCCGTACTACCCCAGGTCAAATGGACTTGCTGAAAGATATGTGCAAACAGCAAAAGCAATGTTAAAAAAGTGTTCGAAAGACAATAGTGATATCTATCTAGCACTGCTTAACTACAGAAATACGCCAAGGAACGAAGAGTTGCAATCGCCTAACCAAAGACTGATGAGCAGAATAACTCGAAGCACAATACCTGCATCTAAAGACGTCCTAACACCTAAGATAATAACAAATGTACAACACAATATGAACAAAACCAGAAAAGAAAACAAGACTTATTTCGATAAACATACAAAACAACCACAACAAATCGATGATCGCGTGCGAGTTCAAAAAGGACATCGCCACTGGGAAACCGGAACTATTGAAAAAACGCAAGAAACCGCACCTCGCTCATTTTATATACGCACCGATGATGGGAAACTAGTAAGAAGAAATTCAATTCACATTCAAAAGACAAAAGCAACAATACCAGTTGAAAAGACAGTAGTAGCCAGCACACCCGACGCATTACAAGCTTGTCAGGAAAACGAACCACCAGATCTCAATAACAGTACCACCCTATCGCCAGATGGTATGGCCACCCCACCTCGGCCTGAAGTCAGAGTTTCACGTTATGGTCGACCCATAAAGCAACCAATGAGATACAGCCCATAGAACTTCATATACCTATTTCCTAATATAAGTAAACATTTTTACAAACGGGGGGATGTCAGGTTGAATCAGACAACTCTGTTTATATTCTTCTTGGCATCTCCTCTTTACTATACTTCTTCTTTATTACTGACAACTGAATTATAAATAAAGTCAGTACAGATTTAGCAATCGACTTGTGTTGTTCATTACACAAACCTTCACAAAACACTTGACTCGGCCTCCCCAGATAACTCCTTGGCTTAAGAACGTGCTCGTCTGGTTACCTCGCTTCAAATTTTATTTTGGTCTTCTCTCCCCTTTTTCTTCACAAGATTTTTTTGCGAGCTTTTTTCCTATTCGTCCCTCTGGTAAATTTTTTTATTTTATTTTCTTCGAAGTGACTTTACAGTACCTTCGACTGTTTCGTTCAACGATTTTCTTCACTGTCTTATTTTCAAATATATATAGCAAACCAGACCCGAGAAACATACCGTTTTTTTCTCTTTCCCCTGGAAACGATATATATATAATCCCCGCTAACCTTATACATATGTATCAATACCTGTAAATCAGTATATTAATATATATATACATAAATACCTCTAGGTTACTAACTGTGTGTCCATCTACCCATATTTTTTTTAATTCCTTTCCGCTAATCACACTAGAGTATCCATTTGCTACCTATACCTAATACATACAATATCATATATGAGCTTCCATACCCTCTGTCCCCCGGTAAAAGAATATCCCCATATCGCCACGATACTAGGATAACAGCATTTCAGCAAGCACCATATCCCATTCATACATTATAATAATCAATAAGACGAACCACACGACATTTCAAAAATTTGCGTCAAAATTTCGAGTTGCCATTTTTACCAAAATTACTCAGCATCGTATTACGGCGATAAACCTCCTGTCCAGGTAAAAAGCGAACATTCCCGGCGTCCTTGTTATAACGCTCCGTGCTCTTTTCGTATGCCTTTTTCAGGTTTTCCTTAATTTTTTCTCTCAGGCTTTCCATTTTCTCTGTTCTGTTCAGCTGGGATATTTCGTGATCTGAAAGAGATTGCAATTTTCTGCTCAGTTGATAGTCTGCGCCGCTGGTATACAAGTGGTATCCAAATAGTGCAAAGAGGGTGGCAATGGCACGATGGATGGTAGTCTGCACGTTGACTACGAATCCAAAAACAGACCTGGGTTCAACCCCAGTTTCAGACAAAAATTTTAAAATAAAAATAAACATCTCGCATTTTTCTGATGTCCATTAGTGCGTCTTTGTGTGTCAGTTGTTGTCGGAAGGTTTCAGTGGCGAAGGCATAGTCACTGGTCACTGAACAATACCGGCTTCAGCTGATAGCAATCCACAAATCGCATCAGAACGCCCTCCTTCGTCGGTATTGTGTAGCACCGGCGAAGTAAAACAATAATAAAAAATGGCTACTGAACCGAAGCTTCAGCACTGCTAAAAGTATAAACAAAGAATGTGCGAAAGCAGAGCTGCAAAAATAAGTAAGCTTCACCTCCTGTCGTTTCTCCTACTAACCCTTTCCTAAAGTTCCAGCACAATGCTTCGCATGTGTAGGAGTCATCTCCTGAGTGCTGGTCCCAGATAAAAAAAAAAATCAATACCTGTAAATCAGTATATTAATATATATATACATAAATACCTCTAGGTTGCTAACTGTGTGTCCATCTACCCAAATTTTTTTTAATTCCTTCCCGCTAATCACACCAGTATATCCATTTGCTACCTAGGTATACAAAATCATATATGAACTTCCATACCCTCTCTCCCCCTGTAAAAGGATATCTCCATATCTCCACGATACCAGGGTAACAGCATTTCAGCAAGCACCATATTCCATTCATACATTATAATAATCACATACGCTTTTCAAATAAACCGCTAGTAATTCTACAATTACGCAAAATCAAAGCGTTGCCAATCACATGTCCCTATTAAAATTAAACACATTCAACAGACACACATAACCCTACCTAATCATCACTCACAATTGACAGAGAAAAACAAGAAAAAAAAAATTTCCACACATAACAAATGGTACGATTAATTAGACATCACTAATTTTATCACCAGGCATGCAACGGACCAGGATATTTCAGAACATTCATCCAGGTTATGGTCTGTACTGTTCCACCTCACAATATCCCATTAAATACTCTCATTTCCTTTCCTAGCAATTCTACCAAATCAAGAACACTGAAATTACCCCGCAACACTCTCACGCTCTGTTTGTTTACCAAAAAAGTGGTTGATATTATTGCTATTTACTTTTTTATTATAAAAATAAAATCAATAATGTTATTCGACGATATATTTGCAATGTGATTCTATTTTAAAAAGAAAACGATTGAAAGGAAAATTCGAGTAAAGAAATTATTAAGCACGCAAATAGTCAAAAGTTGTCGAACTTTTCGCTTCGCGTACTGAGTATGTACATTTCATCTTAGTTGTCAAAGCGGATCTGTAAGTCCCCGTCCATACTGTGAAGCATATGCTGCAAAACTTTTGAGTTTGTTGATGAGAAGGGGAAGAGGCGTGGAAGTATGTACGCTGTTTCATGTACATGCAGTTTTTGTTAAATTTCTTATTTGCATCTTTTGACATGAGGTGTATTTGACGTTTCATTTTATTTCTTTTCGTTTGGTATACTGTTAACATCTATCATAATAATAGCTACCCTGTTTTATTGTTAATTTTTTGTGAAATATAATCAAAAATTTAAAAAATAAAATTATATAAAAATTATTATATAATTTTTCTTCTTAGCGTCCATTTTGCTTCAAATTATACCTTGTGCTTCAAATGTCTATCCAAAAAAAAAATATTCACACCTATCACAGGGTAGTTATTTTATATTTACATTCGGTATTGAGAAATGTCAAAAAAGATTAAAAAAAGAAGATAGAAGGCAGGAATAAAAAATACTAAACATGAAGCAAAAGATTCATGTATGGACACTGCTGCAGTTTCAAAAGAAAATTCAAAAACCTTTTGCAGCAAAAACTCAACAGTAAGGACGGGGACTTACGCAACGCAAATAAAAGTTTTATCTGACATGGCCTTTATGGTGTCGCTCTCTTTAAAAAGAGCGAAAGAGATTCAGGTTGTTATTTTAGTTTTTATCTTCACTTCATTTAGTAATTATTTTACTTCGCCGGTGCTACACAACACAGTCGAAGGAGGGCGCTCTGATGTGCAATCCACAAGCTTTCAGCTGAAGCCGGTGATGTCTAGTGACTATAGGTCTGTTCGTTTACTTTTCTGGCAAAGTTCGGTAAAATGAGAGTAAGCCATAATTTATCTCAATAAGAGCCCAAAATGTAGGAAAGTAAGAAAACGCAAATAACCATTAAATTTACCACAAAATAGGTCTGTTCCACGTACATAACAGAGACATTTGCATGGTTGGCAATGGCTGTAAAATGTGGACAAAAATAAATTAAAAAAAAAAGTAAAAGCCATATTTCATTAAAGATAAAGTGATAAATATGCACAAATATATGTACTTACATTTTGAAATTTATTTAAAAAATCTCTTTTAAATTAAAAACTGTTGTCGTTTCTTGCAAATTTTCTGATTAATTTCTTAGTATCATATATAAATAAAAAAACAGCCGATAATTTAATTCTAGACCGAACTTACCCAAAGAAAAAGTTCGTGCAACTTTGTACAGAAAATTAAAAATTTTACTCTCTAATTTTATTTCAAAATTGTACAAAAATTGTTAATAATTGCTGGCACACTTTTGATCTTATGGTCTAAAGCACCCTTTAAGGCTGCTTTACATTGTCCCACAAGTCGTACGACATGTCAAATATTTGTGTAGAAGAGCACAAGTCGGATCGTCTAAACGTAATATGTAATGAAACTATAAGATTTTGAAAGAAAATACGGATGAAAATTTGACAGTCGTATGGCTCTCTTGATTTTTTAAAATTTTTCAAAAACCAACACACACCATTAGATCAGGGATGCATTTTTATGTAAACAAATGCGAGAAAGCCAGGGAAGGAAAACTGGTTTCATAAATTTATACCAATTATAAAATCTAAATGTACATTTTAGACCACGACAGCACAATTTTATAAAAATATACGTATATTTTCTAAAAGTACACTAAAAATTTTTACCACGAAAATAACATATTCGAAAGTTATAAAAATATTTTTCAAAGTTATTAAAAAAATAATTCAATTGCACAAGAACTCCATCCCTGGGGAAAACAAGCAAACAGCTGTAGTTAAATAAAATGAGAATGTTTTCATCTTACTTGATTTTATCCTTACCAATGGTGTAAAAGCCAGAAAACAACCATTCGATTTTTACTCTCTTTTTTTGAAATACGGATCCAATTTTATTTTATTTTCTCTCTCATTTTACGTACGACAAATCTTATCGTCTAAAGCACCTTTTAAAGAAATCCCAAATAATTTTGAACTAAATCATGAAATAAAATTAACTATTTTTTGTTCATTACATTTTTGGGAAACTTTTAATTTTACTTCCTTTGTTATTTTCAATGTTTATTATAAACCAGCTGCTTCCTTGTTCTTCACGCCCAAACTACCCCAAAGACAAATACGGGCGTTCTCGTGCGTGAAGAACAAGAATATTACTCTCTCCAAATATCTCTCATTTACCAAATTTTTGCGTAAGAAAACGCTTTTGGGTAGTATTGGGCGCCCGCTTATATAAACACTTCGTTAAACGCGTAAAAGGCAGCGTTGCATTTCATTTTGGGATATGTTCAGTGTGTTTTTGTCGAATTAAACACATATTAAAATAGCGATGTTTTTTCTTATACATCTTTATTTCACCTTTAAATAGTTCTTCAATGTCAACAATTCCATCATTAACAAAACTCAAATATGCAGCTGATAATTTCACAATTGTACTTTTTTCCATTTTAATATATTTTTAATTTTCCCAAACTGGTATACAATTGTTTACGAAATCATAAACAGCTGATAAAACGTCATTCTTAAACATCTCAAATATAGTGTGAACGGTTGTGTTTAGTTATTAAACACTTTGCTTAAACGCATTTAAAAACATAAGTGTGAACGCGGTTTTAAATTTATTAAATTTTTCAGAAAGCCGCCGCCAACATTTTATACGGGTCAGCCGCCTCCGGTATACTAAGTGTAAGTCGCCGCCAAATGCTTGTAATAATCGGCTTATTGCATATTGAGTATTTGTAAACAACCTCCAACTCATAGGCTATTACTCCAACTTCTTCAATCTGCTTTGGTTGAAAATGTATAAATTTATAAACAATATTTTTTTCCTGACTTTATTTAGTTTATTACAAGTAGATGCGGATGTAGTTCGTCAAGTGGATGATTCAAATTTAGTATATTTGCTGACCCGGGAAGACAATATTGTTGTGCTGTTCAGTAAGATAATGAATATTTCTACTTTTTTTTTATAAGTATTTAAGAGACATACATACATAAGTATATGTTTCCCTAATTTTCTCTAGCCAAGAAATACTGCCCAGATTGCGATAAACTACAGTCCGTTTTAGAAGATGTTCAAGATCTATTTATAGATAAAAAGATAATTGTCGTTAAAACGGTTAGTAGTCAAATGGTAGGACTCTACAATCCATCAAAAGAACCGGCCTTAGTATATTTTCGACGTGGTGTACCCTTGCTCTATTATGGGCCGCCTAATGCGGAAGATATATTTCAAGTGTTTAGTGATAACATCGCACCAATTGTAAAGGAGTTATCCGATATCAACTTTGAACATTTGACACAAGCAGGTACTGGGGCAACAACAGGAGATTGGTTCATCTTTTTGTAAGTAATGACTATTATGGAGAGCAATTTCAAATTTTATAACAATCACAAATTCTACGTTGCCGACTGGCAACGCAAATGAAGTTCTGTTCTAATCCACAATCGGACCACAAATCTAAAAAAGAAATGAATGACAAAAACTAATGTATTAACGTATTTTTATCTTTCCGCAAGTGCCAAAAAGTCTTGCTAGTACGAAAAATTGGTTAAAAGGTTTGACCGTTTTGAGCTATGCAGACTTTCACTTGCATGTGCAACACAACATTTACACATATGGGTCATTCCTTACAAGTAGCAAATACGTATTAGAGCCTATTTACATTAAGAGTGAATTCACTTAGACCATTCTTACCTTAAGAGTCCCCTGTTTAATCCACGCGCATTTACATAAATACTTCATACATATCCCTCATTTACTTCAATAACGTCATAATCAAAAAAATACAGTTTGAGTTAATAATGCAGATTATTGCCTGTTCAGAAGTCTAGGTGAAAATAATCTTTTGCCATTTATATTGAAAACAAAAACAATTTAATATAAATGCCGAACGATTATTTTCATTCGGCTTATATGAGCGGGCCGTAATTCTTCATATCGGCCTTTATCTTGTGTAAAAATTCATGCAAATAGTTCCAGAACTCACCTCGTGACAAGAATATTTTTTCATTTCATTAAGAGGCATGTAAATTGAAAACTTCAAGTACGATTTTTACAAAACTATTTTTTTTGAGTTGTGTTATTCAAGTAAATGATGGATATGTACATGCAATGGTTAATTGTAAGTTGGAAAAACGTAGTTATGTTTAAATAAATCGATTATTTAACTATTCTTTCTATTATTCAACGTTAGTCAAAATTCATTGCGATTACTTATCAATGTTTATTATATGCTTTAGCTGGTCTATATGCGGCATTTCATTTGGACCTAGTATAAGCTAACCGTACGTCATTTTTTTATTCTATTTCAAGTAGTTATCATCTATAAAATTTGTGTCCTCTTTTTGTCATCTTTTTTATTATCTGTTGTCTTTAATTTTTAAATAATGGTAAATTTTTTTTCATTGGGTTATTTTAAAGAAAGTTCACGACTCTGAAGAGTACAATAAACCTTAAGCTAATTATATGTACTCGTATTAGATATTGCTATAACAAATTTTTAATAAGTACAAAGAATTTTTAAGTTTCGTTATTTTTTTTTTTACTTATTTTATATACATATCTATAAGAGAACGTAAATTCTTCCATTTGTTATTTTATTTATTATTTGTTATGCGAGTATATAGATTTATAATAGTCTGGTGGCAAATTTATATTTTTAAATACGATTATTTCCATAAGTAATAAAGGGTGCTGAGGGAGGGTGGCGCCGTTGGAATTATCGATTGTGCGGATTTGCCATTCACGACGTCGCAGTGGTAGAGTGACCATCGCGCGTTCCCTGTGGAGACATTTTTTAAGAGTAATTACGTAATTGCTCTTCGACAATTCTGTTCAATGTTCGGTATTCGGCGAATAAGTGATGGACCGAGCGTAAATTTAATTCGTTCGTGCGTGCAGAGAATACGCGCAGCTGCTTCGGATATGAATGCCCTACGGCCAGGGCCCATTCGATCCGAAAACATTGAACTGGTTGAAAGCAGTTTACGTGAAAATCCGTAATACGGTGAAGAACAGCCCCACTGGGACTTCCAAGAGCGATTATTCATGAAATTTAAAAAAAAGGAACTGGATGACATACTCTTTAAAAAATAAAATCCGCATTTCCATTCTATCGTTCAATGCGCTTAATAAAACTTTGTGTCAATTATTACGTTTTTATATGTTATTTTTTTCTTTATTTGCCCAATGTTTTGTTTTTAGTATTAGCGGGTGTTTCCCTAGGCTGAATTTTTGGTAAACTTTTGTTTTTGTGTTGTTAATAAAACAAATTATTTGGATGTTATTAAATCTATTTGCTCAACGTTTCGTTGGTTTTTTCCACCTTCAGGAGCATTCTTTATTAAATTAAATCTCTCAAAATAATAGTTTAGGTATGTATGGTACGCTGTAGAATTTTATTCCGTCCTTTTGTTGGTCAGTATTCTTTTCATTCGTGGGTGTTTTTCTTATTAGTTTATATATCAACGCTACGGGATAGTTGTTGTTTCTCAGGATTATTTTGAGTTTTTAATATTTTGTTTTTTGAATTTTTCATGACTCAAAAACATTATTCTATCTATTAAGTTTCTCGCTGTATTTGATTTCATCGCTGTAGGTTGTGTTCAGTAGTAATTGGTCAGTCGTCCAGAAGATGTCGATTTTGTATACCAGTTTGTTATCATTTTTTTATTATCCCTACCTATTTGGTAGCGAAATATAAATAATTATTAAAAAACTTTTCATAAAAAAGACCATCGCTCAAAAATAAATATAGTTAAAAATTATCCCTTATAATTTTTATATCCAAGTATGGCAGTTCTTTATTACTTTCCTTTTCTATAGTAAATTTTAATTTGTTGTGATATTTATTTAATAAGTTTAAATTTGTTTCCTCATCCCTTTTACTTATTACTGCAAATAGATAGATATTTTGATATATATTTTACTATCACGTAATTTTTTGTTAGTTCGTCCAACACTTCGTCAAGGAGAGTATCAAATACGATATCAGCGATAGTTGGTGACAGTGGATTGCCCATAGGCATACTGTAAGTTTGATGGTAAAACTTCCCATTATAGGTGAAATAATTGTTATTGTAGGATTTGTGGATCGTTCTAATGATTTTTTATTTTAGTAATAGTTTGTTTCGATAAACTATTATATTTAATTCGAAAAGATAGAAGCGCAGTGCTTTAAAACGTTAATTACAAATTATGTAGATTTCGAAAACTAGCTAAAACAACGACGAAGTAAAAAAATACCACTTGTTTCAGCGAAACGTTATAAAACACTTTTTTTATTTAAGATCTTACTTTATTTATTTAATATCTTACTTAATTTTATTTAAGATCTTACTCTATATACAGAAAAAGAGTTTTAAAACTGTATTTATGTAAACAATGCAAAAAATATTGAAAATAAAGAACGAAAGAATGTACAGTGTGGATGAAAAATGTTCATAACAATTAAATTAAGTTAATAGATTCAGATTAGTTAAAGGCAATGAACGGAAATTAAAATTTAAATAAATTTAAATAAATAAAATTAGAAAAGGCTCCAACATTTTCCGGCGGCGTTGAAAGAGTCAGCTTTCAAGGGTTGAGTACAACAGCCAACTTTTGTACTGGTCTTCGAAATAAACCTTTTCCAGTTTTTACATCGGCCACTCTAACTTTGCCATCTTTACCAGGATACGTTGTAATTATCCGGCCAAGAACCCACTTCATAGGCGGTATGTTATCGTGTATAAGAACAAGCGTATTTGGTTCCAAATTCGGTTTTGGATCGGACCAGCGATTTTTTTGTATTAAATCATTAAGGTAATCGGTTAACCACCTTTTCCAAAAGTGTTGTTTAACTGCACTGATTCGTTTCCATCTTTGTAAATTACTTATGTCATGACACTCAATGTTTGGTTCAGGTAGCGAATTTAAGGGACCACCAATTAAATTCGATTAAAGTGGTTGACAGCTCTTCATAGGTCATCTTTGCACTTGCTAATGATCGATATAGATGACCTTTGGCACTCTTCACTGCCGCTTCCCAAATACCTCCAAAATGTGGGGCTCTAGGGGGAATAAATTTAAAATTAATAAAGTTTTTAAAACAAAAATTACACAGTGGTACAAAATTGAATGAAGTAGAAAAACCTGGGACCGGATATTATTTTTCTTGTAGGTGTTGTCGAGTTAAAGAAGAATCCAATAGTGAAATATGCCGGACACCTCCAAAATCCGGATTTACGGTTAAAAAACCGGTTTTTGTACCTTTGCGCACTGATAAGCCTGTAATTTTGTTGATAATAATCCGATTTTCAATTTCTTACTAGATTTGGAAAGAAGTAACTGAGATCTTTCGAAAGATATATAATTTATCTCAGAAAACTTGAGAAATTTGGTTGTTATTGTCGAGCAAACACAAATTTTGTAGATTTTTCAACTTTAGTGACGTTTTTATACATTATAATGTAATAAACTATAATACTATTGAATTTATTTAAAAAGTACGTTTATTAACGATTACAATGCATATTTGGGGTTAAAAATAGATAAATAATTGACTGAGTTATTAAACTTTTCATGAAAACAAAATGCCTGCACAATGTTTTTGGTGTTGTTTTTATGCACTTTCTCTAAAGTTACAAATCACTGTTAGCCTAAACACAACTTAGAATTACAACAAATATTTGTAATGAGAGCTTTACGCATGTTTGTTTGTCAATATTGCTGTAATACATTAAAAAAAAAGAAAATTCAACCTTCGTTTGTTTTGCCCTTTTCTACGCCTATGATTTGGCATCATCAGCCATATCATAAACCAAATGATTGCTACTTTTGTCAAACCGATGTTTTAGGTCACAAAAACATTAAGTACGCAAATGTTGTAACTGTTACAAAACCAATACCTCTAAGTAATGATCTACCGACAACGAGCAAATCTGACGATGTAACAGAAAAAGATTTTGAACAAGAAGAATTCCTTCCATCCAGATCTACAACAACGGAGCTGCATTTTTTGTCAAAAGCTGATTTCGACGATCTTGTTCGCGATTGACACTTGTCAAAGCGGCAATCTGAAGTCCTCGGGTCGCGATTAAAGCAGTGGAATTTGGTGGAAAAAGATTTCGTTATAACATCTGGTAGAAAGAGTGACGGACTTGGTTACTTGAAGAAAGTTTTAAGACTAGTTCCAATGACAGTGATCTCGTGTATTGCGTTGATGTACCAAAACTATTTTCGGCATTAAATCACAATTATAATGCAGATGAATGGCGACTTTTCATTAATGGTTCATGTAAAAGTAATTTTCTTATAAAAATGTATGACTTTATTTTTATTAATTTAAGATTTGTAATGTAATATCTAGGCTTAAAAGCTGTTTTATTGCATAACCAAAATCAATTACCTTCAGTTCCAATCGCATATGCGACTAATACAAAAGAAACTTACGAAGTGAAGAAAAATATACTAATGTTTGTTAGCAAAGTATGGCCATCTCGCGAGTCACATAGAATAGGCAGGAAAAACATTTTAAATGACCAATTAGTTAAAGCTGAGAACGTTATTCTGCCACCACTGCATCTTAAACTGGGATACATGAAACAATTTGTAAAAAAATTAGATGTAAACGGCGACGCTTTTTGTCATCTCAAAGCGGTGAAGCCAAAATAAAAGGAGGTATTAATTAATTTGTTTACATATCTAGTACGTTTTTATCTGTTTTGATAACTTTTAGGTATTTTTATTGGATCTCAAATTCGAAAAATTTTGAGAGATGCAGATTTCATTAACAAGCTAAGTTCCGTTGAAAGTCGTGCATGGAAGAGTTTTGTTGCGCTATGCGATAATTTCCTTGGAAATCACAGAAGCGACGACTATGTCACAGTTGTCAATGAGTTTTTAAGTGCGTATGGTGAAATGGGCTGCAACATGTCCATAAAAATTTATTTTCTGCATTCGCATTTGGACTTTTTCCCAGATAACCTGGGCCAGTTCAGTGATGAACAAGGCGAACATTTTCACCAGGAAATGGCAACTATTGAAAAACGCTTTGAAGGAAAAAATATAATAAAAATGATTTCAGAATATTGCTGGTCACTTAAACGAGAAACTGATGATGCTGATTTAAAAAAAAAACGGTCAAGCAAACACTTTTGAGTTAAATGACCAAAAATAAAATTTGTATAAAATGTTTAAAAGTTTATTTTCATTAAAAGTTTAATAACTCAGTCATTTATTTATCTATTTTTAACCCCAAATATGCGTTGTAATCGTTAATAAACGTACTTTTTAAATAAATTCAATAGTATTATAGTTTATTACATTATAATGTAAAAACGTCACCAAAGTTGAAAAATTTTTGAAAAATCTACAAAATTTGTGTTTGCTCGACAATAACAACCAAATTTCTCAAGTTTTCTTAGATAAATTATATATCATTCGAAAGATCTCAGTTACTTCTTTCCAAATCTAGTAAGAAATTGGAAATCGAATTATTATCAACAAAATTACAGGCTTATAAGTGCGCAAAGGTAAAAAAACCGGGTTTTTAACCGTAAATCCGGATTTTGGAGGTGTCCGGCATATTTCACTATTGGATTCTTCTTTAACTCGACAAGACCTACAAGAAAAATAATATCCGGTCCCAGGTTTTTTGGACAGTCGCACCGTGTTATCTATAGCGTTTTGAAACGACTTATCCATAAACAGCGTTTTAAGAAATCGACGCCACATCTATCAAACGGCCTTGCAGGAGTAACACGTTCAGCTGGTAACTGACCCATTACCTGTTGCACAAGTCTTGGTCTATAACGTATGCAGCTGACACAAGAACGAACAGTTTGTCTCATAATGTTTCTAGCACCAATAATCCAAAAATGTTGACGAACAAATGATAGAAGAGCTTTCGGTCCTGCATGATAGCTTTTAATATGAATATCGCGTACTAAGGTGATTACAAAATGACTATGTTTTGGGAGCAGAAACGGATGCTTGCGGTCTTCAGGTATATTTGCATTCTGCAATCGACCTCCGACTCGAATCATTGCGAAACCATTCACATTTTGTATAAAAAGACCTAACGATTTGAGGGCACATTTTATCTGCAGATTCTTGTACAAAATATTAAATTCGTCGGTGAAACTATTCTGTTGAATTGTCCAAACAGCACAATGTAATGCACGACGGAGCTCGTCTGGACTCTTGATGTTGGCACATGACGCCAACTGCAGTTGGACGTCTCTGCTTGAATATCAGATACGCGCTTACCAACGAAGGTGACAAGAGAGGATGAGTGTTTATTAAGCCACAGTAAAACCACAGTCGAATCTGACCACAAAAATGTCTCGGGATCAAATTTCTCAAAAACTGGTGATATTTTTGAGTATAGTTTTGAAAGTATATGCGCCGCACATAATTCTAATTGAGGCACCGTTCTTTTTCTGGTAGGTGAAACGCGACATTTTGATGCTATTAAGCGGACCGTCACTTGGCCAATTGTATTTGTAGAGCGGACATACATGCAGCATCCGTATGCCCGTAGCGATGCATCGCAAAATCCATGCAACTGAATTGATGCTTCCTTTGGTAATATATGCCTTGGTACTTTTACTAAATGCAGATTTCTAAGATCATCTGTAAATCTTAAAAACGAATCTTTTACGTTTTGTTGAACTTCGGTGTCCCAATTAATTTTTGCAATCCACAAATCTTGCAATAAGACTCTTGGTTGAATAACGAGAGGGTAGATTAAACCCAACGGATCGAAAATGGATGAAACCAAAGACAAAATTGCTCGTTTTGTTATGACAGCATATTGTTTTTTCGGTTGAAACGAAAAGAGAAATTGGTCTAGAACTGGATCCCACATTATACCGAGTGTACTTGTAATCGTCTGGTCATTGAGTTTGATAAGTTTAGCTCGATTATCATTTGGCTGTAACAAAGGATAGTTAGATTTAAATTTTGTCAGTTCGAACCCACCTTGTTTTAAAAGCAATGTAGTTTCTTCTTTGATTTTGCAAAGTGTCTCTACATCATTTGCTCCAGTCAATAGATCATCAACGTAAAATTGCGTTTTTACAATTTTTGAACCTATTCGATAAATATGTTGATACTTGTCAGCTAGAAAGTGCAGAGACCGAATTGCCAAGTATGGCGATGACGACATTCCGTAGGTTACTGTATTCAATTGATAGGTTGTCATTGGCTGATTTTCATCGTATCTCCATAAAATTTGTTGAAAAGCACGATGAGATGGATGCATAACTATATCATTCTATACATCTTAGATATATAAGCAGTCAAAGCGTATTTGCAAAGTCGAAAGCGAATGAGCAATAAAAACAATTCATCTTGAATAGTGGGACTGACGCACAAAATATCGTTCAGCGATTTCATCGACGACGTTTTCGATGACGCATCAAAAACTACACGTAATTTAGTGCTGACACAATTTGGTTTCAATACGTATTGATGGGGTAAGTAAAAGTGCGGTTTTTCTGAATTTGGTTCTATTTTACTCATATGCCCCATTTCTTCGTACTCTTTCATAAAATGCAAATATTGTTGCTTTATGTTAGAATCACGAGACAGACGTTTCTCTAACGATTGAAATCTTTTTAACGCTGTGTTGTACGGTAAGCCTAGTGTTGAAGTTTCAATCTTGAAAGGCAACATCACTTGAAGTCTGTAGTCACTTAAAACTTTTACATTTTTTATGAAATTTATTTCACATGATTGATGTTCAACATTAAAATTTGTTTTAGGGAAAGAAACTTTTTCCATAGACCATAAGACTTCTAGTTGTTTATTCAAATTTTCATCACTATTATCAATAATTGTTGCGTATGAATGGTTTTGACTTGCGATATTCGATGTCTTGTAACTTCCCGACACTATATAGCCGAAGCAAGTTTCTTGTAAAGTTGGTAAACCATACCCAAGTTTTAGTTTATGAGTACCCAGAATTTCGAAAAAAGCATCGGCACCTATCAACATGTCAATTGGTAGAGATTCGTTGAACCGTTCGTCGGCTAAAGCTATATTTGTAGGTAAATTCCAGTTTTTGATATCTAGCTACATATCTCGTTGATATCCAGAAACACGATTTGTAATGTAAAAGTTCAATGAGTATTCTTGGCTATTATAACGAGAACGTATGTCATGTGCACCCTGTAGATGGGTAAGGCAGTCAAGTGTCAAACGGAGAAAGATGGCAGACGCAAAATATGAACTGTCAAACAAAAAAAAAGATGGCAGACGCTAAATATGAACTGTCAAACGCAAAAAAAGATGGAGACGCCAGAGTTGAAGTGGTGAGGCAGAAAAAGTGCGGCGGTTAATAATCGTTTGGGTGTGGCGTGGTGTGGATGTGCATACGGAAAAGTTAAAATTTTTGATTCGGAAGCAGTGAAAAAAAAAAATTTGAGAAAAGAAAAGCAATCAACAAAAATAGTGCAAAGCTTTTCTTCAATAGGATATAATTAAAATATATGGTTATATATAACATAGAAAGTAATTTTATGCAATAAATAGTCAAGGTGTAAAACAAAGTGTAAAAAAAAAAATATATACGTTTGTAAAGGTTTAAATACTTTCTAGCTTTCCTCTCGGAAAAATGGTGTAATTCTATTCACCAGTTCGGCGAAAGTAAAGTCGTGGCTCTGGATATTTCTAAAGCATTTGATAGAGTGTGGCATGGGGCACTTCTGTCCAAACTTATTTATTTTGGTGTCGGTGATATCTTCTCTCGATTTATATCGAGTTTTCTCAGGGATCGCGCTATAAGAGTTGTTATAGACGGGATCTCATCTAACGAGTATAAGATAAATTCAGGGGTACCGCAAGGCTCCACTCTTTCTCCTACCCTATTTCTAGTCTTTCTTAATGACCTCCTATGTCAAACTTCCAACCCTATCCACTCTTTCGCAGATGACAGCAGCCTTTCTCATTCATTTAGTCGTAGGCCAACATCGACTATGATTACTTCGCTGAGGCAGAATATGAGTGACTCATTGAATTGTGACCTCATGAAAATATCGCAATGGGGTCAGGCCAACAGGGTCGATTTCAATGCTCAAAAGACCCAATGCAGCATGCTTACACATCGACGCATGCCCGATGACGCTGCGTCATCTGTAATTATGGGCGGTATAAACATCGAGGAATCAGAAGCTCTTGATGTTCTTGGCATGAAAATTCAGTGCGATGTTCGATGGACTGAGCACATTTTTCAGGTATCAAAAGAAGCATTCAAGTGCCTCGGTTTTTTAAGACGGTGCAAGACATACTTCACCCCATCTGATCTCCTCACTATTTATACCGCCTACATCCGACCGAAAATGGAATACAACTCTCATGTTTGGGCCGGTGCTTCAAAGACTATTTTGAAGTTACTCGACCGGGTCCAGGAGAGAGCGAAGAAACTCATAGGAGACAGTAGGGTAGCCAACTCTATTAACTCTCTTGAGCATCGTCGCAACGTGGGGTGCGTTTCGTTGTTCTATCGTTACTATAATGGGATGTGTTCTGATGAAATCAAGGAACTTGTTCCCGAAACCCGATCATTCACGCGCACGACGCGTTCATCATTAAGAGCACATCCATTTGTAGTCAACTTGGCAGCGAACCGCACTACGCATTACAGGGAGAACTCATTTTTCGGCCGAACATCGCGTATGTGGAACAAACTCCCTGCCGAGGTCTTTCCTGTCACTTATGACGTGGGAAAATTCAAATCAAATGTCCATTCACACTACTCCCTCTATCCTCCTTCCCATAACCTCTTTTCCTAGTTCCAGCACAATGCATCGCATGTGTAGGGGTCATCCCCTGAGTGCTGGTCCAAGATAAAAAAAAAAAAAAAAAAAAAAAAAATAGTGCTGCAAATTTTACATTGGGAGAAAGGAGAAAAACGACAAAAATTGTACTGTATAAAATCTTAAGTACACAAAAGAGAATATTTTTTAACACTGCAACAACTGTACACCAATTTCCGATTGCACCACCTAAACCAATAACGTTTTCAAGCTCGGCCTATAAAACTCGGCTACACATCCGTATCAACTGCTAAATCAGACAACCCTGCTTAAAAGGCGACAAAGCGTCCAACAACCATGCTGAAACCAGAAAGGATGACAAAAAGGTACCTGGTGAATGATTCCCTAGACTCGGATGTTATGTCTCATGCCGAATCAGACAAGTAAACAACAACAGGTATTTCTCAAGCCGAATCCGACAACTAATCAGCAGCAGATATTTCCGGAGAGACATACGATTCCATTAGTGATTTTGAAGGATGGCAAAATAAGCATCCAGGCTTTCCACAACAGACTGAAGAAGAACACATGATTCTGGAGGATTTGGGTGATCGTATTAAATTTAATTTTTGTATTTTCGTAACATTTGCTAAATTTGTATATATATAAGTACAATTTGTACAGTCTCCTAAAGGACTGTAGTCATTTTTATTTTTTTTATATTTCCCAAATATTTTCTCAATATATAAGTACAATTTGTACAGTCTCGTAAAAGACTGAATCATTTTTATTTTTAGATTTCATAAATACTTTCTATATATATGTATATATATATAAGCACGGTCTCTTGAATGACTAGTAATTTAATTTTTTGTATTTTCGTGACATATTTCATATATATATATATACGTACAATAAGTACAGTCTCCTAAAAGACTGAATCATTTTTATTTTTAGATTTCATAAATATTTTCATATATATATATATATACGTACAATAAGTACAGTCTCCTAAAAGACTGAATCATTTTTATTTTTAGATTTCATCAATATTTTCATATATATATATATATATAAGTACAGTCTCTTGAATGACTAGTAATTTCATTTTTGTATTTTCTTATTTCTGAGCAAATTTTTGTTTAGACATAAGCATATTCATTACCGTCGTAGACGTAAAAATCAATTTAAATTCTAAATTTTTGTTCGGGATAACCACAGGAATAGTAGGCATGTTGTTTAGGTTGAGCTCACCCTAGGTCATGATTTAAGTGAAGATTCCTATACCGGGTATTGTCCGTTCGTGGTAGGTTACTATCAAACTTAAACAGAATAATAGTTTGGAATTTAAATTATTAATTAGGAAAGCATCCTAAACTTTTAAAAGAATATTAATGTATTTAAATTGTTAAACTGAAAAGATATCATTAAATGAATAAATATATATATATAATCACTATGTACATTTTCGTCTCAGGAATAAATTATTGAAACGGAAATGGATATTTAATTAATAAAAAGGGTAAGGTGAAAGTAGGACAGGACCGCTAAGAGTCACAGTAGTTGAATTTAGGGGTAGTACCAAATTAATCGGAAAGTACTACCATGGTTGAGGGTGGCGAACCGAGACCGAAAAAGGTCGAACCGAAGCCGGAAAATGTTGAACGGCTTCAACGGACTTCGAGGGACAGTAGGGTAATACCATGAGTATTCGTGTGCGAGGGTTCGGAAAGTTCGTTTGGAACTGGATTTTCCTTAACACTTGACGAGTTCTAAATTTCAATATAGGTAAACAATAGGCTGGCATTTTAAAATTTTTTGTTGTGTGTTGAAAAAAAAATGAGAAGGCTGGTTGGCAAGAAACCCACCTCCAAGACGGCGAGCTTCAGCCGGAGCAATACGCCATAATGCCAGCGCCGCCAACAGTCTGTCTAAAAGGTCATAATAATAGTTATAATTTTCAAATCATCAATTTTATTCAATTCTCACTTATTCAAATATTCTTCAAATAACAATTCATTATATTTCATTCTTCACATTCATACACACACAACACACAAATAGCGCCCAACGTGGGGCCTAAACGGGAAGTATGCGTGTTGTAAAAATTCTTCCAATCATGAACAGGTGTATGCATGGCATATAATGATTATATACAAAATTTTATATTTATTCAAACATTTTTTACTGTTATCAAACATTATTCTTTCATTCTTCTATTCAATTGTTTATTCAACTTGAATTTGAACAACATTCTTCAATGAAATTTCATTTCATTCATATATCCAATATTTTATTCATTTCTTCAAATTATTCACATTCTCAAATATTCATTACATTTTTTTATTCCCAAATATTATTCTTCATTTCACATACACACAACACAAAATGGCGCCCAACGTGGGGCCTAAACGGGGTGTATGCACGGCATTAATTTTCAAATCATCAATTTTATTCAATTCAATTTATTATTCTATTCAATATTCTATACATTTCACACATACACACAACACAAAATGGCGCCCAACGTGGGGCTCGAACAGTGTTAAGAGGAACCAACGTGGGGCTCGAACAGTGTTAAGAGGAATGAAGGTCAGTTATATAGTAGGCAGTGAAGTAATTGTGCGCGTCCGATGTAAGTCCCGTCCGAGTCAATCAAGAGTCCTTGACGCGTAGCGACATCGCGTGGCAATTACAAGTTTTGCGTAAAGTTACAGCTAAATTCCGTCTAGTCAGTCAGATGTCATAAAACTTAGTCCGCGTTATTAGGTAAGTCCCGAACGAACATATAAGTGGTTCTTTGCGTTGCGACCAATAACTGAAACTGGGTCGAATGATTGAGGATATGAAATAATTCAAAGGTTCGAGTCAGGATAAGGAGGTGAAAGACACCAGAATCCTTTGCTTCGAGTCTGGTTTTGTCTACTGCTTAAGTCGAAGTAGTAACATAAGGTACCTGCAGCCAGTATCAGATGGTTAGTCCTGGTGGAAGTACGATCTACACCCGTAGCACCCTGATACTGCTGATGGAAGTTTGTCTTGTTTAAGCCACATGAACTAGAGAATCTATAGCATTCGAATATACATACATATACACCTGAAAAGTAGAAGAAGAACATTAATTATTAATATCGAAATTAATTGGAAATACGTACTCGCTTGAAGTCATATTATAGATACATACACTGTGACTCTTTTTCCGTCTAAAATCCTACCGTAGCCTAACCTCTACCTCAGGATATTAAATTTATCGTGTTTATTATAATTTTTTTTATTATTAATTATTATTAATTATTATTTAGTTTTGGTTATTTAAGTATGGTTTTACTTTAGAGCATTTTTTTTTAGTATCTCTTTCATTTCATTATCTATATATTTTCAGTAGTTTTGTTTTCAGCCATTTATAATTTTATTATTATATTATCTATCGTTTTTTTTTATTATTATTTACCTATATATATTTTTTTTTATATATAATTCTAGTTTCGGGTGACGAAAGTTACTCTAATTCTAAATTGCAGTACTTCTGGTTATATGAGAATATAAATTGTTGAATTTTTCAGTTGGAAATTTTTTTTGAATAGCTTTTATATATTTATCTTAATATTTACAATCCATACCATTTATAATTCTCAGTAGGAATTATACCTTCCAGTTTTGTTACTTTCGCATTGTGATTTTTTTTGGCATTCGATTATTTTTGGTCCAGGGAGAAGGGAGGAATAATTGATTGTGCATAACTCTAAATTTATCTCGATTCTGTTTGGTCGGTACATAGCTTGATTTTATTATCATTGACTATTGGGGTTCATATTCATATAGCTTGAACGTGGGAATTTTCTTGAGCTATTAGCTTTGCTTTCGTTTCTTTTGGTTACCTATTGTTTTGGTTGTTGAATTCTTTACTGATAGGGAATTGTTTTTTTACGCGTTCAGCGCACGGTCAGCGATTGACCAGGGGCACGAATATGGCGAACGTCACATATATGACGAACACTACAGCAGGAGAGGCACAACGCGTTGCAATGGAGAATCACCCGATCTATACCATGGCGCGGAATTCAGGTATCGAACCACTCACGCCGGCGGTACAAAAATTTTTTAATATGTCCCAAAATAATAACAGTTACACAGAGCAATTGGATAGTTCCAACAACTCTATACCATCGCCCGAAGTTAGCAGCATAACTGCCAGAAATGCACAGCAGGAAATGCGAGCGAGCAGAGTGCCGTCGCAAGCGACTGGAGCAACAACAGCAGCCAATGCTAGAACCACCGGAAGTGGTATGTCTGAGTTCATACGCGAAGAGCTGGCAAGCCAAATACAGCAACTAGAAATCACCCTACGTCAAGAACTGGCACAGGCAGTGAGCCATGCAGTCAGTCAACGGCTCAGTCCGAACCTTCCCTCCGCTGGGAATATTTCTCCCGCCGCCATACCCACAATGGCGAATGTGAAGTCACGGTCATGGGGTGACAGTCAGATAAATGCACCGCAGTAATCTGTAAGGCAACACGACAGTGAAAATGTAAATGTTTAACAAGCAAGCAATAACGACTTACCGGTTCAAAACGTTCGGCGAGTGGCCACACCACTGACGGAGTCGTACAGACAGCCGGATATACCCCAAACAACATGGCAAGTTCCTGCTATGCCAACGGCCCATGCTCGGTCCAGTCAACTCGACAGAGATTTGTGGGGAATAAATTCGATGGCACTTCTAAGACCATGAACGCAGAGGATTTTATTTTCCGAATTGAAATAATGCGCCAAGACCACCACTTATCCTTTGACGACCTTCGCAGAAATTTCAACATGTTGCTGGAGGGTCAAGCGTTGAATTGGTATTGGAACATGTGCAAATTGAATCCAACATTAATCTGGAATGATTTAGTGGGGGCGTTCTTAAACCAGTATCGGAGGTATGACAGCGATTTTCAGGTTCAGAAAAAAATATTGGATAGACGACAAGGTACTCAGGAGAGTTTTTAAGAGTTTTTCGAGGCAGTACTAAAACTGAGGAATCAGCAGCAAAACCCATATTCCGAGAAAGATCTCGTCGAAATAATGAAGGCCAATTTGAAACCATCATTAACCCAATTATTGTTCGCTGTGAAGATAGATAGTAGTGAGTTCTGCCAGCAGGCCAAGCGAGCAGAGAATTTAGTGATCAGTCACAGGCCGTCTTTCCAAGCACGCCAACACTTACCACCAAGGGTTCATGAAATAGTATATGGAGAAGAATTGCCGCCAGCGGATTTGGACGTGCAGGCGATAACGGGTACAGAGCGTTATGTCTGCTGGAACTGCAAACAGCTAGGCCACAGTTTCATGGATTGCCCATCTCCTAGCCGCAGAATTTTCTGCTACAGATGTGGACGCGACGGCGTTGTGACTCCGAAATGTCCCAGATGTCAGGGAAACCGACTACCGAACAAGTCCCGAACGGGCGAGACTCGTTCGACGCAAACGTAAGCCCGAAAATACCACGGCATTCAACAGATACACCCGTGAAACCGATGAGAATTTTAGTTAATACGGCGCCGAGACAGGCAGAAGTTGAACATGTCTGCACTAGGGTGATAAAACCATTACACCAACGTATTAGGGAATATAATGAAGCTAGGCAGAGGATTTTTGGGGAGGTATCTTCCAGGATTAGGAAAGCTAGGGAGAGATATAAGGTAAGGAGACGTTTAAGACAAGAAATAAGTTACGCTTCGCTGTATGAGGGTAATGATCCCAGGATTTTTATGAATATCAAGGTGAACGATTGCGATATTTTGGGGTTACTGGATAATGGCGCTACCATCACCTGTTTGGGGAGGGGCGGCATAGAATTTGCGAAGCGTGCAGGTCTGACGATTGGGGAATTCACGTCCAAAATTAAAACAGCTGATGGAACTCCTCACAGTATTGTGGGACGAGTCAGTACTTATATCACTTTTAATGGCATTACGGATGATTTAACATTTTATTTAGTTCCATCTTTGAGTAGAGAATTGTTTTTGGGGGTCGATTTTATGAAAAAATTTAGGTTGTTAGCCAGTATTTGCAGTATTGCTACAGATGGAGTGGATTTGGTTCCAGGGGGAGAGGTGGAGCGTTTTAATGCCCACATTTTGACACCAGACCAACAGAGGCGCTTGGATAAAGTGGTAGCGAGTTTTCCTTGTTACACTAGGAAGGGTCTCGGTCAAACTTGCTTGGAAATACATACAATAGATACCGGCGTAGCAATTCCAGTGAAGGACAAGCATTATCCTGTATCACTGGCCGTGCAGAAATTAATGTATGCCGAGCTAGATAGGATGCTTGATATGGGCGTCATTGAGCCAAGCGAGAGTCCATGGAGCCATCCGGTTACTCTCGTCCGCAAGGGTGAAAGGAACCGGCTGTGCTTAGACGCCCGTAAGCTCAATGCTCTTACTATCAAGGACGCCTATCCGTTTCCGCATATTGAGGGGCTGCTGAGTCGGTTAGGGGATACCTATTTAATTTCGAGCGTTGATCTGAACGATGTTTTCTGGCAGATTCCTTTAGAGACTTCAAGTAGAGAAAAAACTGCATTCACGGTAGCTGGGCGACCATTTTACGGTAATGCCTTTTGGGCTGTGTAATGCTGCCCAAAGGATGTGCCGTTTAATGGACAAGGTGATTCCCGCGGCGCTACGTGAAAGAGTTTTTGTCTACCTGGACGACCTATTAATAGTCGCGCCAGATTTTTATACACACTTGGAGTTGTTAGAGCAGGTGTCCGATTGTTTGGAACGGGCAGGGTTGACTATTAATGTGTCAAAATCTAGATTTTGTTTCCGGGAGCTTCGTTATCTGGGCTATATAGTGGGTGGAGGTAGGTTGAGGCCGGATCCGGAGAAGGTAGGCACTATTCGGGGATACGCTTACCCGAAGACGGCAAGGCAAGTTAGGAGTTTTATGGGGGCCTCCGGTTGGTACAGGCGCTTTATTCCCGACTCCGCTACGATTTCGGCACCTATTTTTAAGACCCTTAAGAAATCAAAATCATTCAGTTTTCCGGATGCAGCAAAGGAGGCATTTGACCAGTTAAAGATGGCTCTCACTACGAGTCCCGTTTTGACACATCCCGACTTTGATAAACATTTTTACGTGCAATGTGACGCCTCAAATGTAAGAGTAGGAGCAGTGCTATTCCAAAAAGACGACTCTGAAGGTGAACATCCCATCGCATTCTTCTCTCACAAGATGACGTCAGCCCAAAGAAATTATTCCGTCACGGAAAAGGAGTGTTTGGCCGTCGTTCTAGCTATCCGAAGATTTAGGCCTTATATTGAATTGATGCCATTTACCGTGATTATCATAAGGACCTAAGTGGCCGGCTAGCGCGATGGAGCCTGCAGTTACAAGCTTTTGCGTTCGCGATCGAACATAGACCGGGATCGAAAAATATTGTGCCAGATACGTTGTCCCGCTACAATATAGAGGAAATCGCGGAAGATTTAACACACCTCATAAACCTGGACTCAGAATTTTTCAAAAGCAACGATTACCTGGATTTGAGAGTTCAAGTCGAAGAGAATGCAGAGCGGTTACCAGATGTGAAAGTAATGGACAACCTCGTATACAAGCGTGTATTACCCTACAATGGAGTTCCCATTAGCGAGGATTTTTCGTGGGAACTTTGGGTTCCAAAAGAGTTGACCGCAGACATTATAAAACGTTGCCACAACCCACCACAATGTGCTCACGGAGGAATTGGTAAAACAATTGCCCGCATTAAAGAATATTTTTACTGGCCTACTTGAACGCACAAGTGAAGACGTTTGTAGCCAATTGTCAGGTCTGCAGGGAAACAAAGCCAGTGAATCGCACCTTAAGACCACCCATGGGAGCTGAAATAGTGTCAAAGCGTCCGTTTCAACGGATATTTGTAGATTTTTTGGGACCATACCCTCGCTCTAAGAATGGAAATTGCTACATCTTTATTGTATTAGACCACCTAACAAAATTTGTTCTCCTGAAGGCCATGGCAAAGTGTAGTACGAAAAATGTTGTGAAATTTTTAATTGGTGAAGTGTTTCACAAATTTGGAACGCCGGAAACTATTGTGTCAGATAACGGAAAACAATTTGTCAGCAGGGATTTTCAAAATTTGCTAACGAACTTTGGAGTCCGACATGTACGCACCGCTATACACGCGCCGCAGGCTAACGCCTCGGAGCGCGTAAATCAGACAATCTTAGCGGCGGTACGTTCCTATCTGCAGTCCGATCATACTGAATGGGACAAATATCTTACCGAGATCGAGTTCTCCTTACGCTCGTCATTACAAACGTCAATTGGTGTTACTCCATATTTTGCTTTATTCGGAATGAATATGATGTCACACGACAGCCTGTATAAGTTAGCCAGAAAACTGCAGAGTTTGAATGATCCGGAATTAAACATTTTACCAGAGGCGGATAAAATGAATCTAATCAGACAAAAGGTCAGGGAAAATTTGCATAGGGCTTATCTGCGTGGCGAAAAGTCATACAACATGCGATGCCATCGGGTAAAGTTTATACCCGGACAAGAGGTTTATCGCTGAAATTTTCAGCAAAGTGACTTTAGAAACAATTTCAATGCCAAACTGGCGCGTAAATTTTTGAGGTGTCGAATAGTGCGTCCTATAGGGAAAAGTCTACGAGGTGGAGAATCTACAAGGGAAGTTTCTGGGGGTATTCCACGCCAAGGATTTAAAGCCCTAGGTGACATATTTTTGGTGGTCCTAGTCACAGCGTTTCTTGACAGGTCGGTGTCAGACGGGGCAATTTACGGATTCGAGTTTGGGAGTGGTCAGACCAGTATATATATATATTTTTTTTTTGGTAGATCTAGGAATAGTTTCACCCTTATTCTAGGTCCACGGATGTATCTATAATGGTGGCGTTTCTGTCATGTGCACCCTGTAGATGGGTAAGGCAGTCAAGTGTCAAACGGAGAAAGATGGCAGACGCTAAATATGAACTGTCAAACATAAGAAGATGGCAGACAGCTAGTGACAACCAAAAAAAAAGGTGGAGACGCCAGAGTTGAAGTGGTCAAGCAGAAAAAGTGTGGCGGTTAATAATCGTTTGGGTGTGGCGTGGTGTGGATGTGCATACGGAAAAGTTAAAATTTTTGATTCGGAAGCAGTGAAAAAATTTGAGAAAAGAAAAGCAATCAACAAAAATAGTGCAAAGTTTTTCGTCAATAGGATATAATTAAAATATATGGTTATATATAACATAGAAAGTTTAAATAGTGCTGCAAATTTTACATTGGGAGAAAGGAGAAAAACGACAAAAATTGTACTGTATAAAATCTTAAGTACACAAAAGAGAATTTTTTTAACACTGAAAACAACCGGTTCATCTTTAGAGCACATCAACTGCAACAACTGTACACCAATTTCCGACTGTACCACCTCAACCAACAACTTCTTCAAGCTCGGCCTACAAAACTCGGCCGCACATCCGTATCAACTGCGAAGTCAGACAACCATGCTTAAGAAGACGACAAAGCATCCAACGTTAATTACAAATTATGTAGATTTCGAAAACTAGCTAAAACAACGACGAAGTAAAAAAATACCACTTGTTTCAGCGAAACGTTATAAAACACTTAACTGTTTTTATTTAAGATCTTACTTTATATACAGAAAAAGAGTTCTAAAACTGTATTTATGTAAACAATGCAAAAAATATTGGAAATAAAGAACGAAAGAATGTACAGTGTGGATGAAAAATGTTCATAACAATTAAATTAAGTTAATAGATTCAGATTAGTTAAAGGCAATGAAAGGAAATTAAAATTTAAATAAATTTAAATAAATAAAATTAGAAAAGGCTCCAACAGTTATCTTTCAGACAGAATTGTAATATCTTCAAAAATTGTTATTTAGGTATATCTGTATAGTTTTTAACTTTTTCGCATTTGTCCATAATATTCTTTATAGCCAAGTGTATCGGTATTTTTGTAAATAGTGATATTACGTCAAATGATACCGTTATGTCATCCTTGTCTATTGTTATGTCTTCTAATCTATCCTTAAGATGCGTTGAATTTTTTATGTTGTATATCGGGGAAATTAAGTTTTTTAAAATCCGGCCTATGTATTTTGACAGTTCGTAGCATGGAATTTGATCGAAGAAGATATTGGTCGCAGGGTCATATTTTCCTTATGAATTTTTGGCAGTCCATATAGTTCTGGAGCTGCAGCAGTATAACTTGTCATTGACATTCTTTCACATTTAGAAGCTGCGTGGTCAGTGTGTAGTTTTTCCGTGGGGTCCTCTCTTATTGTTTTATATGTGTTTTTGTCACTTAAAAGATTCGTCATTTTGTTCAGGTAATCATCCCTATACATAACCACAGTCTTGTTCCCCTTGTCCGCTTGTATTATCAACATTCTGCTTTTGTTTCTGTCTATTAAATATTTTGTTTCCTCATAAGTAATCAGTATAAATTTCTCTCCATGTCATTATTACCTAGATTCCTTCTGTAGTTTGTATTTCTGTGTGCAATTTTTGCTCTTGTTATCTCCTTTTCTATGTCATTCTTAATATTTTGTACCCACTGCTACATGTCCGCAATTAGTTGTATTGGCTAGAAATTTTTCTTGTTTGTAGGTAACGCGAATTTGCTACCTAGTGATAGTAACCAGTTACTTTCCGTACTAAATGCAATATCCGTTTTATTTATGAACCAGTCCTCGTTATACAAGAACTTTAGTTCCCTAAATCTTTGTGGCTTTAACATTTCTATTTTCAATGAATGTGTTTTCCCTATTTTTCGTCGAATGTTATAAAACTTTTCCCATTGCTCGTTCTTGACATATATTTTTATTTTAACTGGACATCACTACCATAGGATAAATTTTGAAATAAAAGTAAATTAAAACTGGACGTCACAACATGAAATAACAACATGTAAAAAATATATATATTATTATCAAATTGAAGATAAAAGCACCAACACGAAAATTATTATTACAGTTTATATCACAGGTTAATCGGAATGTATTGCAATTGAGTATTGTAACTTAATGTTGTCTTTGTCTTCTTTAGTGTTCATCGCTTCTTTAATATGTTCCTGTATTCTTAAGCTTTCAAGTATATACCGTTTATTACATTTCTCCTCTCTGTCTAATATGTTTACGTTTTTGAAACAAATACTGTGTCCACGCTCTTTTATGTGTTGGGATAGAGGAGTACTTTTTTTACCCTCTTTTTATTTATTTATTTATTTATTTAAAGTCTATGGATACATAATCCTTACAGACCATGAACAACAAAAAAAAAGAAGAAACAATGCATACTACATAAAATTTACATTACTAAGTATTCAAAAACAAAATAATATTACGTTTTACAATATTAACATTTATATAAAAATCAATGTGTTGATAAAATTTATTATAATGAGCACAAATTCTAGTTAAAGGATCAAAATTAGCATAATTAACCCTGAATACTCGAATAGACAATGGATAAAAATTTCGAGTAGGGCGTGATGGAACATTAAAAGATATATTACTTATTAGGAAGTCAGAACAAACATTTCCTTTTATTACATTAAGTACAAACGAGACATTTAACATTTTACTATGACTTAAGAGTTGGTAACTTGATTAATGCCAATCTACTAGTGTATGGCGGGTGATTAAGCATATTCCATCCTAGTCCACGAAGGCAAAACAACAAGAACTGTTTCTGTACAGATTCAATAGTACTATTATGAACGTCATACGATGGGTCCCAAATAACTGAACCATATTCCAGGATGGGTCTTACCAGAGAAGTGTATAGTTGCTTAGTTACATACGGATCATCAAATTCTCTAGCCCAACGTTTTATAAACCCTAAAACAGCACGAGCTTTATTTGCGGTTGAAGATATATGTTGAATAAAATTCAATTTGGGATCAAGTAAAATTCCAAGATCTAAGATGGCATCCACTTTGTTCAGCATGTGACCATTTAAAACATAGTTCACAATAAAGTGAGATCTACGATAAAAACAAATGTAGTTAAATTTTTTGTAATTTAATTCCATAAGGTTAACATTGCACCAATCACTAAAAGCATCAAGGTCGTGTTGTAACAGATAATGGTCAGATTGATGATTTAAAGTTAAAAATATTTTGACGTCGTCAGCGTACATAAGAATATTAAAATATTTTATAGTTTTTGGCAAGTCATTAATAAACAGAGAAAACAACAATGGTCCGAGATGACTTCCTTGCGGCACACCAGATATAACATCAATTGGCTTAGACAGTAGCCCCTTGAAAAGAACTTTTTGCCTTCTATTAGTCAAATACGAAAAAATCCATTTTAAGCTATTGTGCGTAAATCCCATCATATCAAGTTTCTCTCTAAGAAGTTTGTGATTGACCTTGTCAAAAGCTTTGCTGAAATCGGTGTAAATAACATCAGTTTGTTTTTGTTGAACAAATCCCCTATTTACTAACGTGGTTAAATGCAGGAGATTTGTCACAGTTGAGCAACCACTTTTAAAACCGTGTTGAATCGGAGATAGAATTGATGAAACTTGGTGGCTAAGATGATCAGAGAAAAAATCAGCAAAATGGTGTAACTTTAAAATAATATAGTATCTTTTGTGATTATGTGCTTAAATTTATTAAAATTGAACTTTAAAGTATTACTTTTACGAAGTAGGTTGTGGACCAAAGCTACGTTATTATTTTTAAATTTCCGTGGACACAATTTTACATTTTTTGCCTGAATTGATTTAAATACAGTCTTTTTATCAAATTATTATGAAATTGGAAATAAATGACAATATTTGACCCAACGGCGGCATATATTAGTATGTTGTCCACAAATGGGTCTAATGGGTGGCGATGGCACGATAGATGGTAGTCTGCACATTGACTACTAAACCAAAAACAGACCTGGGTTCAACCCCAGTTTCAGACAAAAATTTTAAAATAAAAATAAACATATCGCATATTTCTGATGTGCATTAGTGTGAAAAAGACGTTAAAAAAGGGGATGGAATGCGACGCAAGCCTTCATCAAGCGTATCAGGTATGAATCTAAATAATGTTTGATACTTCGCCCAAAAGCTAGTAAGCCAACTACGACGCAGCTTACGGCATAGCCTGTTGGTAGTGTAAGAAATGCGCAAATACACTCTGCATCGATTGAATTGATTGCAAATGAAATTTTGTTTGTGCGATAAATTGATAATAGCGTTTGTACCATGGCAACAAATCACGACAAAGTGAAAAGATGGAGCTCTACAGCAGATAAAAAAGTGGACAGTAAAGATGTACCATACGCCACACGCAAGCTCGTTGGCAATGTAAAAAATTCATCAAAACGCTATGCATAGAAAAGGGTTGTTTTGTAAATTTTAACATATAAACCCATAGGCCCCATTTGAGGACGGGCAGTTTCTTCCTACATGAAGAAATTTTTTTTGTTTTTATTTTCTGTAAAGTATTTATTAAGCTCCTAAAAATTAATAAAATAAAGTTTTTTTTAACAATTTCCTTCTAGTTTATGTTTGGGTCAATATGTGTTAATAATGCAAACACCTTTCAAATCTTTATTCTCTTTTCTTTAAAAAATGGTGTTCTAATTTACACATTTTAAAATTTTTCTAAATGCTACGGCTATTGTTGTGTTGTACTGATGCTGTCCTGCTATGTAGTATACTGGTTGTTTTTTTGTGTCGGTAGGAAATGTCAATAGTGAAATAGTAGTGATTCACTACTGACATTGCTATCAGTCCTACTGACTTACTCTACACCAGGCACTGTAATTTTCTATAGACATTTAACACGTGCGTTTCATTGAGAAAGAACTGCTGACTAGGTACTCCACTTGCGATAGACAATGGAACCAGAGATTTAATAGTACTCTTCAATATTTAAAACTCCTTCGGAGAAAACATTTTCTGAGTTTCTAGATTCGCGAACTTTGAAATAATTGGATGTCGCCGATGTTTATATCCAATTTAATTTCGCTATGTTTTCAAAATTTCTTCTACTTTCTTTTTTTATACCTTTACTTTTTATACTTATGTAACAATAATTCCCGGGGAAAATTTTCTGATTGATAATTGTTGCTTTTTGCCCAACAAAACTGCTGCTGAAAACGACACCTTCCTCCTGTAATGTAGCTAGCAGCTTTAAAGAATTTCTAATTTTTGTAAAATTTTTCTATAAAATTTTGTAGAAGACAAAATCTTCGAAAGACTATACAAAATCTCTAAAGTTTTAACTTTCACTAAAATTTATTGCATCATTCTCACTTTTTCCATTTTTCTACAAAATGGCATTTTTAATAAAAAAAAAACTTGATTTTGAGTGTACCACATTTATTTTCAACAAAACGAAACAATTAAAATAACAAAAATAAGAAGCATAGGATTTCAGCTATCAAACGTTTCTCTACACAGATGGTAGATGGTTTGTCGACAATGTCGTCACCCATTTATACGACAAAACTGGTGGCTAGGAGATACTTCACCCCATGGTTCCTGCAGGGTAGTTTGTATGTTTGTATTGTTACAATGATGATAACTAGGTAGTGTACTGATTGTTGTTCTGTTGTTTGGACGGTTAGTAAAGGGTGGTTAAATTTCAAGGGCCGATGTTGATTTTGAATAAAACACAAACTATTTAGGAAATTTTTGTAATTTTATTTTATTATGATATATTGGTATTACTCAATTATGTATGGAACAAAATATCGGCCAAATGGGCGCCGCGACCACGGCGGCACACCTCCATCCGATGGTCCAAATTTTCGATGACCCTGAGGCATAATGGAGGTTCTATGCCGTTAATGTGCCGAATTATCTCATCCTTTAGCTCTTGAATTGTTGCTGGCTTATCGACGTACACCTTTTCTTTCCTCATCACTGAAGATGATTTTCTTCGAAAATTGATCATCCACTGTTGCCGTGGTCGCGGCGCCCATTTGGCCGATATTTTGTTCCATACATAATTGAGTAATACCAATATATCATAATAAAATAAAATTACAATAATTTCCTAAATAGTTTGTGTTTTATTCAAAATCAACATCGGCCCTTGAAATTTAACCACCCTTTATATGTGTTGTTTAATGTTTTCCCCCAACGTCGTGATGTGTGGAAACATCATTAGGTAAGTACTTATGGTTGAGAAGACAAAAAAAAGAAAAAATTATTTGAAAAATAAATAAAAAAATGGGAAAATAAAATTAAATAAAAATAAACAGAATAAATGAATAATACTTAAATCTAATGTACGTAATCTACGTTGCAATCATATGATTTGGACAATTTGTTTGTTTCATTCATATATACGTACATAAAAGCGCACATTTATTACAATAGAAAAATTATATAAACAATGAAAAGGGTTTTGTTATTTTTTTCAATTAACAAAGTGCTTTTCCGTACTTTACAATGCTGCTGTACCACATGATGTCATTGCTAAACAGTGTTGTGTTTGCAAACTACTAATAATTTTATAGTGCTACCACACTTTTATCGTATTTAAAAGAAAATCAAAATTTATGAATGGAAAATAAACGATACTGAATTGAAATCATGAAAAATATTTTCAATTATTGCTCTATTTAATTGCAATTATTAACTCTATTTTATACAGTTATTCACCTGAATGCGTCTTTTGTCTACGTCTTCATGCTATTTGGGAAGCAGTTGGAGCGCGATTTAAACTTCGCTTAAACGTTGCTAGAATTGATAGAAAGGGAGCCGGCGTAGCTACTGCGGAGCGATTTGGTGTAGTTGAATCTCCCGAATTTCTTTTGTAAGTATATGTAGGATAGTTACTAAACGAATTGTCAACTATAGTGTTTTTCCTTTATTTTTATACAGTTAACAATAGTTAATTACAAACATAAATGACACTGTACAACAGTAAAAAAACTTACAAAGTTCTGCCAACTGATTATAGTAGAGGGACAAAAAAAATATATACATTTTTAAATCGTTTCACGACCGTTTCAAAGATTCATCCTCGTATAGTAAACCGACATAGAAATTGTGTAATACTTCCGGTTTTGGTATATGATGTATTCAGAAGATTTATGCAGAACATTACAAGGATTATTTTCTAAGTAAATATTAACCCTCTACCTCTTCAGAGAATGGGTCTTTTTTGTACTTTTGCCTTCCTTTTGAAAAATGGCAAAAAATCAGTTATGCCCAAATTCAGAGTCATTAGTTAGCTAATAGGAATAGTTTTACCAATAATATTCACAGCTTTTTGTTTACTATTAGTTAAACCGCCAAATGTCATTGGTTAACAAATAGTTAGACAACAGCTGAATAGTAAATTATTATTAGTATTTTTGTTTTGATATCATATACCATAATATAATATATATATAATACTATCAGTTTTTTATTTTCGAAAATATTTTGGTTTTACTGAACCAACTTCAGCAGCAATTCACTATCTTCGGTAAAGTTCGATGAGCGCTCTTGTTTTATCCATTTTTAAGAAATAATACAACAAAAGTAAAAAAAAACCATATACTACCAATATTGAAAATTAAAAGATTGTTAGGGTTACCATTCTTTGGTTATACTGAGAATGTTAGTTAAATAATATACTGTGAAGTAATTAGTGTGAAGTATTAGTTAAACAATAGTTATCATTTTAGTTTACTAATAATTAACTAATGACTGTGAATTTGGGCCTTATTAAACAGGAAGGTAATTAGTTACAAGTTTTTCCTTATTTGTGGTGTTAAAGTGGAGTTTTGTACTTAAATGTGTGCGGAGGCCTTTAGTAAAATTTTCTCGGAAACCAAAAAGACGAATTCTCTGAAAAGGTAACGGATTAGGGCAGTAAAACCAGTTATATACGTAAACTATTAAAACGCCGATACATGTATATCTCTTTTTCAGACCCCTCTATTATAATCAGTTGGCAGAACTTTGTTATTTAAAAAAAATCATTTTGTTGTACAGTGTCATTAGAGCCTAAGCACCATCATTGACATTGAAAATGCAAGTTGGCAAAATTAGTTAATTACAATAAAAATTACAAGAACTATTGAAAAACAATGTTCAAAAAAATATAAGTATAAAAAAAATATATACTTAGTACTATTTATTTATTCAATGCGTGTCAAAATTGAAATATCTCCACAGAAAAGTCAACCGTATGGTTAAAAAGTTAAATTTTAGAGAGAAGAGAAATTTTGTAAAATATAGTTTCTCGATTTACAATAACATTTTTTAAAGTGAATTTGTAAAAATAACGGTGTAGTAGTTGTTTTAAAATTTTATAATAAAATTTAATTTCCTATATTATATATCTTTTCTTTTAGTTTCGTTGATTGACATTGACTTTTCCTTTGTTCCCTTAGAATGCTGTCTCATTCGCATCTTGAGAACGGTTAAAGGTAAAGTTTCTCATTTTGGTCTGAATGACTTGACTTTTTGTTTCGTGCAGTTTCATTATAGCTACAGAGCTGAAATTCGGTATACGGAAGAGTAAATAATTGGAAAAATATAATAGATAGCAATTTTTATCAGGGGGAATTGGTTGGCCCGTTTTTGCATGTGGTACTCCCGTTTGATATATGGGTACGCATTCTTTATAGAGCCAGAGAATTGAAATTAATTTCACTTAATCTGTAACATGACATTCATTGACTGTTAGGCGCCACGAAGTTCGCCGGATCAAGAAAACTTAAGGACTATTATCTAGTTTTCAGTTTGTTTTTAAGAACTCTGACCCGAGGATCGCCTACAGAGTTTTACAAATATAATATTAGGCCAATCTTGATGCAAAATGAAGATTACCGGGACCTCTAGTATATTAGAACAATCAGTTCTAATTTCCGACCGTTTTTATTTTTGTTTCTTTTTAACACTGAAAAATTGTCTTTATAGCTTTTATTTGGCTTCCACAGAGTAAAAAAAAGTGAATCCCATGTTACTTATGTAATTTCTGTTGTCCATGCATTTTTGTTATTGTATGAAATTAGAAAAGCGTAGTCATATTTCAGTCATGTTTAAGTGAATTTTTAAACGAGTGTTGTTTGTGTACAATATTCCAAATAAACGTAAAAAGAATACTCTGTCGTTAGAAACCAAGGTAAAGATATTGTAAAATATCGACAATCGTTCAAGGAAAACGTAACAAAAGCTAGCATCAACTATAACAAATCAAATAGAGCAGTTACTCAAATACAGTTTCGAACACCTATCAGGAAGCAAAAATTAATCTTTACGCAGTTGTGAATATCAAAAATTTAAAGTCAGCTGTATGAGTGGTTTCTGAATCAATATGAAAAGATATTTACAGTGACTGGAGGAATAATGAAAGAAAAACCTAAACAAATGTTTTAACAAGAATATCCTAATAATGATGACGATACATTTCTAGCAAGTGATGGATGGTTTTCCATCTTTATAAAGCGACATTACATTCAATTTTTAAAAATTGGAGGCAAGATTCTTTCTAGTGTGTTGACTCAGCCAATCTATTCCTCAGCAGAAATTTCGTGCTATCGTCGTTGGTCCTAATAGAATTACAAATATAAATAATGTCGATGAAACCGGATTATTCTTTCGTTGTCGTTCTGATAGAACATATGTGTCTGACGCTTTTTTATCTTGGATCAGCACTCAGGAGATGACCCTAATATATGCGGCGCATTGTGCTGGAACTAGAGGAAAGGTATAGTAGAAGAAATGATAGGAGGTGAAGCTTCACTATCTAACAACACTGCTTTTTTTTTTTTTTTTTTTTTTTTTTGTCTTGGACCGGCACTCAGGGGATGACCCCTACACATGCGATGCATTGTGCTGGAACTAGGAAATTAGGTTATGGGAAGGAGGATATTGCACGTTATTTGTATTTATATCAGTGTTATAGCGTCTCTGATGTCAAGGAGACGTATTAAATTTTTGAAGTTCCGTTTTTAGTAGCCATTTTTAGTAATTATTTTACTTCGCCGGTGCTACACAATACCGACGAAGGAGGGCGTTCTGATGTGCCTGTGAATTGGATATAACTGAAGCCGTTACTGTTCAGTGACCAGTGCCTTCGCCACTGAAAACTTGCAACAACACCGGACATAAAGCTACACACATTGACATCAGAAAAAATGCAAGATGTTTTTTGAGTCTGAAAGTGGGGTTGAACACAGGTTAAATTTTTTGATTTGTAGTCAACGACCATTTCGACCATTTTTTTGTTTAAATTTACCAGGTCATTCGTTTCTCTAGAGAAAAGAATTTACCTCCAAAGGCACTTTTATTTATTGGAAATTGCTCCGCTCAAGCACTATTTGAACATCTTCGATCCGACGATGAGAACATAGTTGCATAAATATTTCCACCAATTGTGCAACCAAAGGATCAAAATCCAATAAAATAACAAAACTTACTTACCCAAGTAATAGGTAAAGGTCAACTGAATAATCTTTTAAAATTCCACTCAATATATTATTCAATAATATTATTTAAACATGCTTGGGATGAGTAGCCTTAAAGAGTGTTATGGAATTCTTGATCTAAATGACAGACTGGTAGTCTGACCAATATGACAGCGGCGACGACATTCCGATAGCCCATTTAATGCAACAAAATTATGACTGCGGTGAAGTCATACAAATTAATCAAACGCTTTTAAAAGAAATTTACTCGAACAGTTCCATCAGCTCAGATGAAATCGAATAACAATATGCTTGGACAAATTTAATAAAGCCAAAAATACAAACAAATATTACTGATTATATGATTCACAATTAATAATTATGAAATTTGCCTCACTGAGTACTAACCTTTTTATATACATACATAGTTTAAAAATTTTTATTTTATGCCAATTTTTATACATATTTAAAATATTTTTTTTTCTCTAAACTGTAATGCATTTTATTCAAATTGTATTCTTTTTATATAAAGACAATTTTAAAAAATCCATGCAGAATTGTTTTTTTCTGTATTTTCTAAACGAAGATTCACTTGTATAAAAAAATCTTTGGAAATTAGAACGAGCGCGGGAAAAAAGTACTTATAATTTACGAGCGTCTACCGTATATATTTTTTTCAGAGAACAACTGAGTTACTAATATCAATACAACTCCATATCACCTTCAATCCAAAGGGTCGTTGGAAAGAACACATAGACCTCTGGCCGAGTACTTGAGAAGTTTCGTTAAAATGGATGGAAGTAACTGCGATGAATGGTTACATCATGCCATGCACGTTCATAATAATACCAGGCATACCACAACCAAACAATACACCTAATAGAATAATATATGGGTTTGAGTTTGAAATACCGATTAAACTGAAATGAAAGCCATCACCCCTGTATAATACTGATGATTTCAGTAAAATTTTACGATATCAAATTCAACGGAGTTATGAAATGGCTAGGCGATGCCAAGATCATGCCAAAGCGAAAGCAAATGAATATTACGATAGAAATGCAAGGAAAAGACCTTTTAAAGTAAGGCAGAAGGTTTGGCTAAAAAACCAAGCACATAAGGGCAAATTTTCGCCTCTGTGGTTGGGTCCCTATGAAGTCACAAGCTTGCTGACCCTTGTAAATATAATATTTTATATGCAACCTGTCCAAGGAAGAAAATCAATAAAAGGACGGTGATAATAAGGTCTACGAGCGAGAAAATAGGTTGTAAAGGAGGAGAGAGAAGTTGCGGAAACAAAGAACCAAGTGGACGATTTCAATATGCAAGACTAGGAAGACTGAGGCCGATAGACAAAGAGAAAAATTAACAAGTTAAAGGTAAAAAAGGAAGCTGAATATGATGCAAAATATCAGGAAGAAATCAGAAGGTTGCAAACATTAAAGGGGAGAAGGCAATCACACGAAGAAGAAGAAAATTAATATTTGAAAACAGTGGCGGGAAGTATGAAAGAGAAAAAGGCGAACAGGAAGAAGCTGTTTAAAATTACGGAAATATTTTATGAAGTTGGAAAGCAGAGCCATAAAGAGAATCAAAACATGACAGAGTTGAAGAAATCAAAGAAATAACAAAATAATGTGAAGTGGAGGAGGGAGAGATAGAAAGAAATAATAGAAATAATTTCACAAGGAGAAAGGAAGAAAACCCTACCACAGTAACACCAGAACGAACAGAAATATAAAATGCTAAATTTATACTACTAATCCGTCATGATAGATGTAGCGGTGGAAATTGCTCCCCTTCTATCAATGGTTACCATGGCTAAATAAGAAACCACCAGCATAATAAAGTTTAAATCACGGTCTAAAAACAATCAGTATCAACCACTATGTTTAGATGTTTCTAAATGCAACTAACTTCTCATCCTAACCAACCTTAAACCATAGCAGCAGACTTATTAAAACTGTTGCCAAAACACACATCATCAGCGAAAACAACACATCAATACCACATCATAAATTCACCGTTACTACAGACTAGCAACAACCTTGCTATTTTTTTTTTTTTTTTATCTTGGACCAGTGCTCAGGGGTTATCCCCTACATATGCAATCCATTGCACTGGAACTAGAGAGAAGGATAGGGAAGAAACAGACAGGTGGTGAAACTGGTACAAAGATAGAGCTTAATTCTTGCACAACTTTGCAGTTGCGTGTAAATTATAAAGCAAAGTTGCGGCGTCTCTGATGTTTTTTTTGACGCATTATTTTTAAGCTAATAGAGCAATTTTATTTATTATTTTACTTCGCCGACGTTTTATTGCTCAAATACCGACGAAGGAGGGTGCTGTAGCACAGAAAACTCAGAAAAAACTTTTTTCTGATTTGACCCGGCTGGGAATCGAACCTGGGTCTTTCTGGTTGCAGAGCCAACAGGCTGACTACTCGCCATCAGCAGCCCCTTGCTATAGAAGCAAGTACCGCCCCTACTACAACGGCTCAAGCTAAACAAATCACCTGCATAAGAGAAAGACAAGGAACTGCAACTTATAACTACCTAGATATTTACTTCCGGAGGGGGAGGGATGTTGTGAATCACAACTGAACAACCATCGTAACAATTTGCATTGTTATTACTTTGTTAACATTTCATACATTGCACAATATGCTTATTGTGTTACAATTAAATAAAGGAGTAAAACTTTTTCATAATTGCTCAATATGCTTAACATGCATAGTATTAATTGTTAAGTTTTATTTATGTCAATTGGTATTTGATTTCATAAAATTTGTATTTAAGAAATAAAAATTTACTGGTAAGCAATTTGTGTTTAAGAATAAATTAAATTATGATTAGGTCATAAGAATTGCGAAATTTAATTGTAAGCAATTTCTGTTAGAATAATAAGTATAAATATGAAGAAAATAATTTATTAAGAGTTCAGTTGGATTGTCGAATCGCCAATTTGGCTTCCAAAAAGCACTCTACAGTAGATGCTATAGAAGCGACCATGACTATTACGAAACTGCCATCAAAAGCGACCGCCGGCTTGAGGGAGATAAGGAATATTGCGCCCTCATCACCTTGGATGTCAAAAAAACTTTTAATTCGGCTGACTGGGACGCTAGCTGCACTCAATGGGAAAAACGTACCAAAATACTTGATTGAATTGACTATTTTAAGGATAGAGTGCTTTTGTACCACACGGAAGATGGCAGGAAGTCATATGCGGTATCAGCAGGCGTGCCTCAGGGTTTTGTGCTAGACACAATACTATGGAACACCATGTATGATGCGCTACTAAGACCTAATGGTGCGCAGATCATTGGTTTTGCAGAAAACATTGCCCTAGTACTATGGGCCAAACACCTCGACAAGCTTGAAAGAACGTGTAACGCTTCCGTGGAATGGTTAGGAGGTGGATCAGGAGCGTAGGTCTCAAATTTGCTGACCATAAGGCTGATGTTCTAATTGTAAGTAGTAGAAAGAAAACGGAGTTTATCAAAATATCCGTAGGAGACCAGCGAATAATCTCTAAACGGGCAATCAAATAGTTGTGGGTTATGATCGACTCACGTTCAATGAACATCTGGGTTATATAGGTATGAAATACGCAAGAACGGCTTCCGCAGTTTCGCGAATAATGCTTAACCTGGGCGCTTTGAAGCAGGAAAGGAAGCAGTTGCTGATATGGGTACTCAAATCAATTGCCCTATATGTGGCCCCCAATGGGTGGATGCTATGTATAAAGAAGCTGATGTCGCTGTGGCTGGTACCAGATACCGGAAAAGAGAAATATGTTCAAAGAGGAATCGGGCTAGCGCACCCCGGCCAATTGAGTATTGGCACAGTGGAAAGATGGCAGCATGACTGAGCCACTTCCATAAATAGAAGAAGGACCCATATACTCATACGCAAAATAAAGAACTGAACAGATAGGAAACACGGAAAGGTGTACTTTTATCCGACCCAGTTTCTAAGCGGACATGGATGCTTCAGAGCATACCTCTACAAGTACGGTCACGACAATGATGATATGTGGCCGGTAAACTGCGGACCATGTTTTCTTTTATTGCGCGCGATATTAAAACCGGTGGGGCTCGCTCGTGAGGGCAATAAGATGCAGATTACGCTCAACAACTTTGTTGACTTGATGCTAACATCAATTGAAAATTGGAACTCTCTGTGTGCTTTCATAAGTTTTGGAAGGTTTCGTACGGCAAAGGATAACGGAGAGAACAAGATGTCCACAACAGGAAAGCAGCATTTGTTGAATCGCCAATCCCCTGAAGTAATATTTTGCTATGCTTCCGTGGGATAATTTAATTGGAGAACGAGGTGGGGTTTAGGACGTACGCGCCGTGTAAGCCGTGTAGTATGTCGTGCAGCGAATCGCGCATATTGGCTAGCCCTCTCAACCAATATCTTTTGTAGATTCCCCTGCCGGTAGCCCGTATAGCTAAAGAACCACACAAACATACACATTAACATCATCTCGAAAATAGTCGAAATATAATGAACACTCGAATTTCCAAAATTTAGGTCAAATCAGCAACTTATACTTACTAGTTTTATTAATCGGAAAGTGAAAAGTGAAGAGTTTCAAATTGAAAGAGTCATAACATCTTTGTTTCCCAACCGATTTCTATAATTTTTTCTTCTGTTTGAAGCATCCGATATTATCTTTCAAACAATGCATACTTTTTGTAAATCGGTTAATACATGGATAAACACATTTTTCAAAAAAAATTTTATTCCTCAGGCTGTAAGTTGCTTATGAGATCCCAAACAATATATGCTTGTTATTCAGAAAAAAGAACATTTAGTTAAATTTTTTAAACTGATTTAATTTTTAAATTTAATATGTAGAAACATAATCACTAAATTAGATTTTGTCTCCTAAAGAAATTCATCCCAATTTAGCAGGTAAAGCGCAACAAAGGTGTGTAGATATTGCAACCTAAAGAAACAAATGGAGATGTTACCGTAATGAGTTGTTGTCTATCCTAAGGAAACTGTCGTAAACACTGGCTTCCAACTACGTGTACACAGAGAAAATAATTGCTATTTCTGTTTAACAGAAACAGAAAAACAAGACAACATATTAAATACGCAAATGTTGATAGTATTACTAAGATTGTATTGCATCAGAAAAACAACGCTCTTGCATAATTAATTAAGGAATATCACCAGATTTAACAGAGTTTGAAACAATTCCAAACCCCGCATCAGAATATACTCCAACTGAAAGAGAATTAAATAAACAATATTTTGTTTCCCAAGGGGAATTTCATGATCTGGATTGTGATTTAGAATTGTCCAAAAGACATACCCAACTTTTAGGTTCCAGATTAAAACAGTGGAACATTTTGAAAGAAATTGTAAACATCACATTTCGTAGGACCGAGGAAACCAATTCGTTTGGATCACTATTCAGCGAAAGCTGAATATTGGTGATTATTCATTGATGGTTCAACAAAAAGTAATATAATAAGTTATTTTTACTCTTATATTTTCTTTATATATGTATATCTGCTGTTTTAAGGCTTTACAGCAGTACTTTTACATTATGATAGATCATTTCCTTCAGTACCGTTGGCGTAGGCTACTCACATCAAAGAATCGTATGATGGTATGACTAATACTAAATGTTATATAAAATAGTACACCACACACAAGTGGCTAATTGTAGCACATTTGAAAGTACTTATAATTTTGAATGGCATGCCATCTGGCAAAGTATCCCTGCTACTTGTGTGAATGGGACATTACAGAGAGATTGGAATCCTCGTACAACAGCTGTTGTTGGTGAAAAGAATATCATAAATATCCCATTAGCAAATCCAACAGATATTATTTTACCACCGTTGCACAGAAAACTAGGCTTAATAAATCAATTCGTGAAAGCACTTGATAAAAATGGACCAACATTCTAATACCTTGAACAAGTTTTCCAGGAGTAACAGGCGGAAAATTAAAAGGATGTAAAAAGTATATTATGAACGCAAGCCCAATAAAAACCAATTTTTAATCAACAGGTATCTTTATTGGTCCGGAAATACGGAAATCGGTAAAAGATGACAAATTCATGCAATAAATGAAATTTGGAGAAAAAATGCTTGAAATGGCTTTGTTTCAGTGTGAAAATTTTCTTGGAAACACAAAAAGTGAGATTTATGAGCAGATATTAAACAATGATTTCTGCCTACCATGCGATGGGTTGCAGAATGTCCATGAAACTTCACCATCTGCATGCTCATTTGGAAAGATGTCCATCAAATTTAGGACAGATGAGTGATGAGCAACGTGAACGATTTCACCAGGAAATATTTAGAATGAAACAACGTTATATAAGAAAAACTAAAATCTAAAAAACTAAAAACTAAAAAGAAAGTATACTTTCTAACTACTGCTGGTCTTTAAAGCAGAAAACTGTTGTGGCCAGTCCACTTTGTAGAAGTTAGTCAGACGGCCGGAAATTTAATATAAAAAACATGGTCTCATGTTAAGTAATAAAAGGTAGTCTAATCATTTTCATATTTACATATGCATCTAGAAACATAGTTACATTTAAATGTGTAATAAACCCTCTTAATAAATTACCGTTTATTTTTTTATTAAGATTTTATTATAATATTATATATATTATTATATTATATATATTATTCCTTAATTTACGTGATTCGTCTTCGCTAAATTCATTTGATGAGTGACGTGTTTTTCTTAAAGTAAAATGATCTAAAGCTAAATTGTGGAAGTACTATAGCGATGTATATGTATGTACATTCCAATAGGTCAGTATTTACCAAAAAATTATCAATCACTAATTACTGCCTGAACTTTAAATGAATGCAATCAATATGCAATAACACTACTTTAAAAGAATGCAATCAACACTACAAAATGTAAAAATTTTTGACAGTCCCTCAACATCTTCTCCTCTTAAGATAAGTTATAGTCTCTCGTCCAGATCGGCGTATTTGCCTGGCGGCGTGGTTGTGGCTCTATTTGAGGTTGTGAACCTAGCTCCGGTTGTGAATCTAATGACCTATCCTGTTGTGAATTAACTTGGATCTCTTGTTGTGGATTTAATTCTAATTTTAGTTGTAGATCTTGTATCGTGCACGCTAACAAATTTTCCGAATCGAACAACTGCTCTGAGACGTTTTGTTGGTCATCTTACAGCGCCCGTGGAATGTTAGGGTATGCCTTTTCTATTGATGGTTCCATAGCTAACGGATTTGATTCAGTTTGAAGCGGAAAATATCCCCAGACAGTCGTATAGCTCTCTTTTCGAGTCAGGGTCGTATACGTCACCATATCGGCGTTTCAGCTGGTTTATGTGTGACCTGATAAGTTTCTTATTTATTGTGAGTAAAATGTCGTATGTTACGCTTCCAACTCGTTCGATAACTCTATCCGGTTCCCAGTGAAATTTGTTTCGGTGATACATTCTGGCATAGACCAAATCTCCCGCTTCTAGCTTTCTTAGCGATTCCCGGCTCGTTTTTTCTTCTTGCTGCTGCAGTACTGAGGGAGCTAGTAAATCTAAATGAGTTTTCATCTTTCGGTTTAAAAACGCTTCTGCTGGAGTACCACAGGTAGGTACATTGGGGTTTGGAGTTGATCTGTATGTAAAAACGATTGCAAATTCTCTATACTCGTTCCTTCATTTTGGAGTTTTACTAATGCTCTCTTTAACGTGTCCACATATCTCTCCACCTGCCCATTTGATTGAGGAAAATACGGGGCTGTGCGTATATGCTTCACTCCTCGACTTTTCAAAAAATTTTGGACCTGGGCACTTGCAAATTGTGTTTCATAATCAGAGACGATGGTGTCACAATTTCCATACTATGCAAATGTCGCGTCCAGAGTCTCGATCACTCTTGATAAGGTTATGGTTTTGGTTTGGAAAATCCCAGACCATTTAGAGTACGCATCAATTATCAACAAGTAGGAGTTTCCATCACAAGGACCTGCAATATCAATATGCACTCTTTCCATTGGTTTGGTTGCTAGTGGGCAATTTTGTGGTGCTGCCTTTATAAAAGATTTTGCCGCCAATGCACACAGCTGACAATTTTGTACATATGACGTGATTTCTTCGTCTATGCCAGGCCAAAACACATGACATCTGTCCAAAGACTTCATCCTCTCTTCACCTGGGTACCCCCGATGTAATTGATGTAAAATGCCATTCCGCACCGGTTTTTGTATTACAATACGTTGTCCCAAAAACCCCGCAGGCTTCTACCGTACTTAAAGAATCCTTTCGTCTATAATACTGAAGCAGATCGTTATCAATATTTGATTTCCACCCGATTTTTAGTGCCTTTATGACGGCTTGTAATTGCTTACATCTAGGTGTAGCTTGTTTTACGTAACTGGAATTTTTGGAATTTGGTCATTCAGTATCGAGGACATATCTTCTTCTAGTTAAGTGCGTGCTATGACCATATCATGTACCAGTCTTGATAAGGTATCTACACATCCAAAATTCTTTGTATTGACATACTGCAGTGCGAAATCGTATCAAATTGAGTGCCCACCTTTGTAGTAGAGTTGTCGTATGCACTGGGATCCCCTTTTTGCTGCCAAATATTGAAAGAAGTGACTTATGGTCCATAATATAAATCGCCTTCCAAAAATGTAGCGGTGAAATTTCTTCACTGCAAATATTAACGCCAGAGCTTCTTTTTCTATTGGAGAGTATTTTTGTTCGGTCGGCGTTAACGTACAAGCTGTATGCGCGATAACTTTTTCCTTATTATTTGGCATAAGGTGGCAGATGAATGCTCCAATTTTTTTTCCCGACGCATCGGCTGCTAACTATGTGAATATCTGGATTATAGTGTGTTAGAAATAAATTTTAATTTAAAATACTCTCAAACTGATTAAACGCTCGTTTACAATCTGCCTTCCATACAAATCTTATATTTTCATGTAGAAGGTTGTCTAAAGGGGCCCTCAGATTACTCATATTAGGAACAAATTTTCCGTAATAATTTACGCTTCTCAAAAATGACCTGAGCTTTGTAACATTCCTTGGTGGAGGCATTTTTAATATGGCAGTGATATTATCCGGATCCGGCCGTATTCCACTTCGTGATACAATATTTCCTAAGTACTTGACCTCCGTTGAAAAAAATTTAAATTTTTCCAGTTTTATACGAAAATTGTACTCACGTATCCTTTCCAGTACTTTGAACACGTTCTGCAAGTGCTTTTTCCAATTTTCACCCCCAATAATTATATCATCTATGTAGGCTGCGGTGTCATCGATATCTGCCAATATGGTGTCCTTTATTTGTTGGAAAACAGATAGAGCGCTTTTGACGCCGGGTGCAAATCGCTTAAACGTGAATAACGTCTTATGCGTGTTAATGGTAAGCAGTTTTGCTGCCTTCTTTGTAACCTCCCTCTGCAAATATGTGTCTGACAGGTTAATATGAGTGAAAAAATTACTATTTGCAATTTTAGCGTAAATATTTTCCGCGGTAGGAAGTGGGTACTGATTTGGTTCCACCGATGAATTTAAACCCGATGAGTAGTCTCCACAAATTCTAACTTTACCCGAGGCCTTCCTAACAGCTACTATAGGCGCTGCCCACTCAGAAAAATTCACTGGAGTTATGACGCCTAGATGCTGTAGTCTATTTAACTCCTCTTCTATAAGGGGTTGTACTGCGTATGCAACCGGTCGCTTCGCCCGAAAAATCGGCCTGACGTCTGGTTTAAATTGTAATTTAACTACTTCTTTACTGCATTTCGATGGTAATGTTCTGAAAATGTCCGAATAACGCTGTTTAATCTCCGCCATGACACTTGCTGCCCTCTCTTGACCCAAATGCTCGATTTGGCAACATATACTGTTGAATGGTTTGTCCCATATAGCAAAAAGGTCAAGCGCATCTGTACCTAGAACATTTAAAGAATCAATTTCGGCTACAAAAATTTTTATTTGGTGTACTGAATTTCACAGCCGAATTCAGCTATAAAACGAATTTTATCTTGTGATTCACTGGTTGCGTGACTATTGTGAAGTTTTATGTCTGCACTGACCAATTTCAGCTAATTTTGCTTGTCAATTGTGGAATGATTACTTCCACATACTTACGGCGTACTGCGCAATTAACACGATTTACATTTACTTTGTTGTTCTTTGGTCGCTGCTGGTTTTCTTTAGTTTGCTTTTTTCATAACAGAATGCTTCCTTTGGTGGTTTATTTTTCTGCGTATTACAGTAACCATCTTTATGACCAGTGCGTTTACATTGGGTACATCTGTGATTCTTAAATTCACAGTGCTCTGCATAATGCATGGCACCACAATTCCAACATGGTGATTTTGGTACTTTTTTCAGTATTGCTTTTATGTTTGTCTTAACATTTATATTGCTTATAGTTGGACTATTTGTAGTGCTGACTAACTTACTCAATTTTGGCTCAGCCTCATCCTCCAAAATATTTAACAATTTGGTACGAATTTCTGCATCCAGTTTACTTTTGAACCCAGTGACAAGAATTAGACACTTAATCTGATCAGCTGTCATATCTGCCAGCTTAGATTTTACACTGCATTCATTAACGCCAGCTGTGTAAGTAACAATGTCTTCCTGGGTTTCCTTTTCCAGCTGTAAGCACTTATATCTACGACTAAAAATTTATCCTTTTGGAGCCAAACATGTTCTGAAGAATTTTTACTGTTTCAGCAAATGAGATATCTTTTGGATTTTTAAGCAGAATATATTTAGCGTACTTTCCATACTTTCCCTCAAATTATTTTGCGGGTCATAACAAAATTCAGCCATACTGCTGACCAACTGTTCCATAAAATTTTCAGGAGTTTTCTTTGTCTTGCCTTTTGTGAGCAATTCAATTAACTTACTCTGCAGTTCCAGTAGCTCCTGGATTTTCGCCGCTTCCGTCATTTACGATGCCGTAATATTTGTCGCGATCAAAAAAAAAAACAAAATGTCGCACCAGCTCAGAATTTCTTCTAGCAATTTTTCAATTTATTTTATGGAAATATTATGTTTTCCGTATGCTCATAACATCTGCACTTTTCGTAATCCTCGTCGCCAATTTCTGTTGTGGTCAGTCCAAGCAAAACAGATGCATGTTATTTTCTAGTATATATAATTCAATCTTTATTTCTCAGTTAAAATTAATCAGGGCTGTCATAGAAACCAATCTTATCGGAATTGGATTAGAAACCGATAAAAAAAATACTTTGGTGTCATGAAATCCAATGTTATCGGTTTTATGTTCGAACTAGAAATGATGTCGGTTTTAGGTGTCACAGAAACCAATGTTCCGACTGCAGCCGACTGCTGTCGGTTTTCATTTGCAATCATTTAATTTTATTAATTCCATCAGATATTTTGTTAAAATGTTCTACATTTATTTATTTAAAGTAATTAAAAGCTAAATTTTTCATTTCGTTTTTCAAGTTAAGTTTTTGCGAAAATGTAAGTAAATTTTAGTTGAGAAATTTATAAAAAAAAGTATTTATCTCCATGTTTTTATCCTTAATAGGGGAAAACATAAAAATAAAAAATTTTTTATTGTTATAAATTTAATTTTAAACAGAAATTTTTTATTTTCAATAAATTCGTTTAGCATATGTATTTTCACAAACAAATTCAAACAAAAATTGCATTAAAAGTAGTAAACAAGGGGACAAAACCATAAAACAGCTGATTCGAATATCGGTTTTATTTGCATTCGAAGATAACAAAACCGACACGTTTTCATGACACCAAATGAAACCAATATCGGTTTGCAAAACCGACAATCTGCAAAACCGACTTGTATTCTATGACAACCCTGAATATTTCTTTTTACAAGTTAGTCAGACGAGCGGAAATTCAATATAAAAAACATGGTTCTCATGTTAAGTATAAAAAGGTAGTCTAATCATTTTCATATTTACATATGCAACTTGTATTTAAATGTACCAACTTTTGACAGACCCACAACAGCATAAGTCATTTATTTTTCAACGGATTTAATTTTAATTACCCATTTTGGAAAGATAATTTAGGGTTATTTTTTCAGAATAACAAATAAAGGGTGTTCTAACAAGAACGCAAGATTTAAATTTGGCGCCATACGAAGTGTCATTGTTTGACATGTGAACAATTGTTATTGTTTGCTAGTAGAAGGTACGAGGTTAGTAAAAATGGAGCGCTACACGAATGAACAACGCATTCTCATTGTGAAATTGTTTTACCAAAATGTTTTGCGGCTACAGTTCGCAAATTGCGATCAATTTGGGGTCACAATAATGCTCCAAAAGAGTCAACTGTAAAGACATTAATGTATAAATTTGACGAAACTGGGTCTGTTAGTGATGTAAAGACAACAACGCGCCTTCGACCAGGTCGATCGACCGAAAATGTCGCAGCTGTACGTGATGATGTTGCTCAAACTCCATCCACCTCAATTCGACACCGAACTCAGCAAATTGGGGTCTCCAAATCCACTATGCAGCGAATTTTGACGAAAGATTTGCATCTTCATGCATACAAAGTTGAATTGACTCAGGAACTAAAGCCAGCTGACCATGGACAGCGAAGGGAGTTCGTTAAAATGAGGAATAAATTTTTTTTTTCGAAAAATGTGTTTTTTACACTTCAACCACTATTTGTACTATAAACTTTATTTATATTTAGTATTTTTATATTTTAGTGTTTCGGGAAGGCCAAACAACAAAAAGAGCCCTGAACGCACTTAAAAAATAATTACGATGACGCGTGAGTTGTTCTTCAACCCAGAGCTGCTTTACGACTGATATATATATATATATATATATATATATATATATATATGTATATAACCACATGATGTGTGTGCAAAACAAAAAAAAACACATAGTTGAAATCACATTGTAACATATAGAACTTAAATATGCGACATGGGTTATTTAAGCACTACTTAAATTTCGTATTTAAATAGCACTTATATATAAATACGGCGTAAAAGAAGTAGGAAATATGTACATTTATTTGATCGGCGAGAGGAATACAAAATTTTTCATAGTTGCATAAAAGGTATCATTTCCATTGTACGTGTGAGCACGTACCGTTCGATGTACCATATAGCGACTAACACCAATCGACATATGATAGATGAAAGTAAACCCACAGGTTACAATATCAATTTATTTCAATATCATTAATTTCATTTATGTATGCGTTCATTGTTTTTGCAACCCTCTCTCAAAATAAAGAAATGAGTAAAATTGTTAATTGCGTGCTCTCTCAAATTAAACAGATCAGTAAAATGTAAACAAACTTGAACAAAAAAGTATAAAATACTTGTAAAACACATGGCGAGTTGCACAGACCTAATAAATAGACCATGATCAGTTCCTATGAAAACTTCAGATATCCATAACTCGAAAAATATGGGTTCCCGCCAATATTTTATTTAATTTTATATTTTTTAATGTTCTATGCACTGTTTGAAAGATAATATCAGATCCTTCAAACAGAAGAAAAAGTGATAGAAATCGGTTCGGAAACAAAGAAGTTATAACTCTTTCAATTTGAAACTCTAAAAAGCATATTTTTCACTTCATTTACCGTAATAAAATCACTTTTCGAAGTGACCTAGCGCTGCACCTTATAACATTAATAAACTTTTGTTTAATAAGGCAGATTCTATTTTCACGACAATTTTTTCGAAATGAATAAATCATCCTGCAGAAAATTCAGTCGAACATTTTTGTGCATACATAATTTTTTTCGAAACAAATGGGGAAGTCGCCTTCTGCGAATATTATATGATAGGACAACTCAATTCAACTTTGTATGAAAAATTTAACCGCGGCTTCGCCCACGTTATTATCTCCGTAAGCGTAGATGTCCATATTATATTTTAAAATTTGCGAAAATCGTAGAAGCATATATTGCCTCCTACGTTCCCTCTAACGGTCAGCAATAACCAACAACAAAATACATGGTCCCAAATAAGTTGATCATTCTTTTAAACTTTTAAAATACAAGAACGAAGTGTACCAGAGTAAGGGATGAGTTGAATTAAGAAATTGTGTTGTTGGTGGATACCATTATGAGATTTTACTATAAAAGGCCGACCAATTTGCATTTACTTCTATTCTGTTGGCACTAGAGTCAGAGGTAAGTTGGTTAAAATTAAGTATAAGTAGATATTTCGCCGAGTGGTTACCGAACACTAATTTGGAGTAAGAATCCACTATCGAATATGAACTGGACCTTACTCTGTAGTCAGCGAATATTTCGAACTAGTGGTTATCGAACACGAAATTGGAGTTTGCTGGTAAATTAGCATATACGTGAGTGTGATATATATCCCATTAGTGTTTTCTATGTCGAGTTGGGATTCCTTGTAGTTAAAGTGTGGAGTAATACTAGTGGTTCCATAACGCCTAAGCTATTATTAGTGGTTATCTAACACGAAGTAATAGTTAGGGCGTGAAATATTTGTTGGTCTCTGACTAGTGATTTTCTAACACGACACCAGAGGTAAAGAAATTGGGACTTGCTGGTAAATTAACATATGCGTGAGTGTGATATATATCCCATTAGCGTTTTTCTACTACGAGTTGGGATTGATTGTTGTACGTAGTGTGTGGAGTAGTACTAGTGGTTCCAAAACGCCGAAGCTATTATTAGTGATTATCTAACACGAAGTAATAGTTAGAGCGGGGAATACCTGTTCGTCCCTGACTAGTGGTTTTCTAACACGACACCAGGTGTGAGCAGGTCCAAGGGGAAATAAAATTTATCACCGGGGTTCAGAACAGCCGGGTGAGGGATGGGATTACTAACGTGGGACTGGAGAGGAGGAGTACAACAACCCCGACAGGAGTCAATATACTGAAGACGCACACCAGCGATACCTGATATATATACAACCAACTGAAATGTAAATTTACTAGAGTAAATTAAAATATTGAATAAAAATAATAGCGGAATATATAAAGCAAATTGTGTTCATATATTTTCTTGTAACGGACCTGTACAGAGGCTGAGTATACCCAGGAACTAAAGTCGAACAAATGATTTGGATAATGATTTTTCTTGCCGTCGGGATATTTCACCAAGCTGGAGGATGCGATACGGGCAAGAAAACAGCGTGAGGGTGGATCGTTTAAGAACTACATAGTGGAGTTACTTTTTTGAAGAGGCAGGCATGGTACAATGAGGAACAAAGTCTGTATAGGATTTATAACAATACCACACCGGGCTACAGATTATACGTTAAAAAGAGGGAGTTTCATAATCTACAGGAATTGGCCTTATTGGCCGAAGACTACGAGGAGGTGAAACCAATGGAATTCCGGAACCACGAGAAAACAAGGGTATTACCACATGAGAACGAAAACGGTAATAATCAGCGACACAGTGCGAGCAGGTACTCCCCCAGCGGAGCAAATGGTTCAGCGGCAAGATTCCGCTTAAAGGATCGGCATGACGAGGAAAAATATATGGCGAAAGTTCTGGAGAAGGAATTGGAGGTATTTAATAACATATAGCTCAACATCGCATAACAATGAAGGACGAAACACCATTCAAATACAGATATATGCCCAATAATCCGAAGAAACAACATATTATTGGTGACTTGGTGGATGATTGCTGGCATCTGGATGTATTGAACCATCCCATAGTCCAAGGGAAGGCTGGTAGAGGTTGTGTTGTCCGCTGTATAGTAGGTCGGTGGCTGATGCCTGCTTCCTTTTGCTGAGGCTAACGAATTCCAACCTGAGGATTAATCGGGAGAAATATCATTTCATGAGGAAAGAAATAAAATATCTGGGACACGTTATAGGCGAGGACGGGATTCAAGCGGACCCGGAGAAACAGCATTAGCATTAGCGGAGATGCCACAACCTAAGGATATGAGACCCGTTAGAAGATTTTTGGGCGTAGCTTCGTGGGACCGTAGATTCGTACGAAACTGCAAAGAAAGTGGAACCTATTACTGTACTATTGAGAAAAGGAATGCAGTGGAGATGTTGGCAGGAGCAACAGGAGGCGTTTGAGAAACTGAAGGAGTCTTTAATAGGTGCTCCGATATTGGCTTGGCCTGATTTTGGTAAACAATTTATCTTGCAGGCTGATGGTAGTGATTTTGGGTTGGGTGCAGTGCTAACACAGGATATCGACGGGAATGAGAGGGTAATTGGTTACGATAGTCGTAGGTTGAATAAAACTGAATGTAATTATTCAGCGACCGAAAAGCAATGTTTGGCAATCATATGCGGCATACGGAAGATGAGACCATGCATAGAGGGATGCAATTTTAATGTACTAACGGATCACCTTTCACTGAAGAGGCTGAATAGCATTGAGAATCCCACAGGTAGGATTGCTCGATGGGCATTGGAGTTGCAGCAATATACGTCTAATGTCGAATATAAGACAGGCAAAAACAACGTGGATGTGGATGCAACGTAACACCTGGCAAACCAAACCTCAAATTTTTTAACAAAACACTTTAGTTATTATTACATGACATGGCGTCTTAGGAAGGTAATTGTAACACACCCACATCTACTGCTAAGAATGAAACACCAAATATCAATTCAATGCTCAAAAGAAGCAACTCGTTCAACAACAAAGCCAATTGTTCGTTACTTCCAAAACACCTTATTTTGACTGCAACAAGCATGTTGATATTCCTAGCATTACTCTTACTTTTGCTGATGTGCCACCAAGTTACTTACTCTCAGATCACTGGAAATCCGGCGTTGCATTTTGAATGGAAACTCCTCATTAATTTTGAATTAGAAAAATTTTTTAATGATGCAGTATTACACATCACATCACATCATATCTGCGTTGATGAAAGTCTGGAGGACGGTCTAGAAAAGCACGGAAGAAGAGAGAACCGAGGGCAATAGGTTAGGTAAACAAAAGTCCCAAGCCACTTGGATGCAATTTTATTATGGTGTAATTGTGATACCTGTTGTGAAGAAACATTCATGTGTAGTAGTGGTACAGACCAGAGTTTCTACTAGGAATCGAACTTAGACCCCCAAACTGATAAATGAGCGCACTACTACCGGGGGCAATAGATATTGTCTGAAAAGTGGCGAGCTTCTTATTCGGCGATCTTCACTCAAAATATGGTTATGCTTATGATACTGTGACGACAAAAGTCGTTACCTCATTTTTGGGTCAACAGCGAATGTTCAGGCACACCAGCAATTTTCTGGAGTCTCAAATAATAAGTATATAGAAAATATTGTTGTTGCAGAAAATATTGCTTGTATACATTGTATGTGCTTCTCACCACAACGAGAAGGAATAATAACATGGGTACATGTACGTATGTAATTGTACTCAAGTACAATGGAGAGTAAGAATAACGATTAGTGTGTGCTGTGCAAATGTGGTATAAAAGGTCAAGCAAGCAGAACGAAAGATCATTTGGTTGCCGAGCATTCTGGGGTAAAGTTGATATAAATACAGGAGCATGTCATATTAATATCAGGACAACACAAAATGCAGAACAAAAAGCATTGTGGGCGACGGTGTAGTGAAGTTTGTTCTCTGGTCTTGCCTGCTGTTTGGAGTTGGGTTATTCCTATCCTATAGAGTACGGTGTCTGATTGGCCAAGGGGAAGTATTTCATACCAATTGTGTGAGATGGTCTCCAAAAGGAGCTGGCGTATGTTAGTTGAATAGGAGTATCACTCTCTTGCCATTGAGGTATCCCGCGCCAGCAGAGTTTGACTCTCTAACCGAATTGTCTTCTGCCCTTCGAACCCCCGCAGGGGGGTTTGGGATAGAGTTTCAAACCTACGGGACTTTAGCAACCCCGCGGTACCTAGCTAAAGGTCCAGCATTACCTTGAACTCCTCTGGAGTTTGAAAATGACAGAATAGGCGACTCTTCGAAATCTAACTACAGATAGAGGAGGTTATGCTAGCATTTCCGTGCGACTGTAAAACGCAGTTCAATTCTAATCTAGTACTACGGGACCAGCGAAGCCCCACAGCTCTAACGCTCAGTAAGGGCTTAATGACTGATGTACTCTTAAGTGAGTACTTCGTGTCCACCCGAAAAGTTTGAGTTGTATGCTGGTTTGGGAACGGATTCGTAGTGGCTGTGGTTACTACAAAAAGTCACGCTGGAAGTTAGTTTTTGGTATGTTTGGGATATATGTGAGTTTGACACATATATTCTGATATGACTTCTACTTAACTAGGTGCTGTTGCCATTCCACAGTAGTAACCGGGGTGTGTCTCGAACAAACAGTATTACTGGACTAAGAGTTCTTGACTCAAAAACATTCTGATGTTACACAGGGTTTGGACATCTCGAAACACCTCAGCAAGGTGCAATTTATAGACCAGGGATAACTATAAATGATTTGCCACCCGTGTGCCGTGGTAATGATACAGGATTTTGTATCTCCGAATATCATGGGGGCGGTAGTGGTCGTCTTAATTTCACTCGGTGTTGAGAGCGCCGTGGAATAAGACGCTATGCGTAGGTGTCCACGCAAATCTTGAACACATCTGCCCTTCGAACCAGATTTTGCATCAGCAGTCCTAGCGACAACCTGCTTCGAGGTGATCAGCTGGAATACGGAGTAATAACCCCACCGAGCGTGGTGGTGGGCCCGTAAGGTCAACCTTCTTTTTGGAGTAGGGTCATTAGACTCCCATATAGATGCGGAGGACGGGAAACCAGAAAGCAGAAGGAGCATTATTAGTACTGGAGTATTTCGTACCAATTGTGTGACTAATTGCTGTTCGAGTTTGTGTTTTTATTCAAGCATGCGTAGGTCTATTGAATAAACGCATCACTCAGTTCGTCCCGGTAAGCTCCGTCGCAGCCGGGTAGTGTCCCACGAGCCCAATGGCGTTCTGCGCTTCGGACAATATTTTTTTCTCACTGACCATTCCGACAACCATAGGTTTATTTACAAGACTAACAAACAGTAAATCAGTGGATTTAATTAAATTTCAGATTTTATTACTGTTGTACATAATAGTAGTATTAGTATTAACCATAAGTAGAATCATTTATATTTAAGTTTCTTTTCAATAAACGCTTTGAAGCATTGAAGAAATTTAAATCCAGAATTATCATCGAAAAACGTGGCGTCACAATATAAAATCTTTGAAATTAAGAATAATTTCTCGACTCTACTCTAACCTTATGGGACAGTCCGCAAAACGTACGCAAGCTAAGTTTGACGAAATCAACTTCAAAATCGGTAGCCTAAAGGAGTTTTCAATCAGCAATAAGAATCATTAAATACCGATATTTTTACCCCTCAGCATCCAGCTAATTAACTTTTGCTCTTCTCTGGGTAACAAATATAGGGAGCACTTTCACTTTTTGATTGCCTTCAGTTAGGAGAGCGAATAATTATTTAAGTAGTCATTTTTATTTCGTATTTTTTACATTATTGTTGCTCTATTAAAAAAATTACCGTTTTTTGTTTTATTCGTTTTAGACTACGACATGGAAAAATATATCGATACAAAAAGAGGGAATATACGGTAAGAAGTTTCATAGAATTTGTTGAAAAAGATTTTATGGAACAAACTAACCCAGAATTAGTTCAACCTGAAAGGAATTACATGTGAGTTTCCAGCTTTACAATTATATATTTCACTTATTTTTTGTTGTAATTTTTCTTTCAGAAATACTATCAGTAGCAGCTTTAGTAATTTCATAGTTAAAAATTCTAATTTTTGGATATTGTTATCTTTAGGCGTTTTATTATTACTTATGTTTGGTTGTGCTATTACGTATGTGTCATTAAAATGGACAACAGTCAAACATACTATTAAAGCTAAAAAAGCAAAATAACAAATATTCTTGAATTATTAAAAATATACTAAGTACTCTAAAATTCAAAAAATTTGCGTAGCTCTTCAAATGTCTTTATACGTGCATAGTACGAATATTTATGAATAAATACAAATTAATTTATTTTTCTTTAAAATTGTTATTATAATTTTTTGCAATGTATTTTTTATACAATTACTAAACGCGGGATATACTCTTATCAACAAAGAGAGTACATAGTAACTACAATATTTGGAATACTTTCTCATAAAAAATAATTTTATGTGTATATATCTTGCACCGATCTTAATTTTTTTTATTTATGTTACATAGTCTTAAAAAAAAGACTGAATATGAATAATATGTTGTTTCGTCGTTAATCGTACTCTCTTTATATTTGTTGAGTAAAATAATTTTATAACATGGATGTATTTTGTTAATTTTATTATTGTAATATTTATATTATATTAAATAATAGAATATACAAAACGAAGTCAATATTTGTTGTTTCCCCCAAAATGAACGAATTCTTTAGTTTGATATCATCTTTTAAAAATTTTCCCACTTCTGCATTTGGTGGTTTCATTAAAAATTAGTTAGCATTTTAGTATTATTGAAATCTACATGTTGCGAAAATATAATAAATTTTTAGCAGAATTTTATAAATACCCTGTAGAAATTTATATTGCAGAACATATTTTCAAAATTTTTATGAGAAAAAAATTACAAAGTAAGGTTACACTCTAAAAAGACGCCATTCGCATGATTTCCTGTTAGTATAAACCATGCAAGGGTTGCCTATTCTCTATATTTTCAAATCATTTTTGGCTGTGTTTGTATTGAAAACTTTCATTTGTATAATTATTATTAATGATCCAAAATGAGAATATTTTACATTTGGAAGATGAATATGAATGTCATAATCTGTAGTGTGTTGAATTTTAAGGAACTATGTAGATATAATGGATAGAGCGAATTTGGAACCAATCAACAATATTTGAGTATTTCAGCAGAAATAAAATTGATAATGTAGTTACGAAACCCAGACATTTTTTATCAGACTCCCTTGCCTTAGAAGTTTCCGGACTCCAAGGTCAAATTCAAATATTTTCTTTTGTATGTAATAAATCTAAACGAAATTCATACCACATGAAAGGGCACAAAAACATAAAAAAGAATAAACCATCAATGATAACGTTGGATAAAATTTTGCAATTGACCAGACACTATTAATACACATAGGGAGAGAATTTACTCATTACATTTTAACAGGACGATTGTAATTTAAAATAAGAAATGGGGAAGCTATTTTGGTTTGTACAGTTTTTTTATTTAATAATTACTCAGCATTTAGTAACAGTACAACTCTAAAATATAAACCGGCAGTAGTCTCGACTATAGAGGCTAGTGCTATTGCAAACGGAAGCACTACCATATAAAGAGCGAGCGAAAAAAACCAACACTGACAAAAAGGAAGACAGTTTGCAACATTACATAATAAATTTACACTGAAGCTTTATTACCTTACAACATTGGTTTTTTGGAACTAAAGGAAAGCGTGCTTTTTGCACGTTATTTGTTATACCCTTCACTTTATGTGTAAAGAGTATATATAAGTTTGTCATTCCGTGTGCAATTTCTTTAATATTCCTCTCTGTAGAAAAATTTATATATTTTCAGAAATGTCATGAATAGAGAAGTTTATAGAGGCATGTCAGTCTGTCCGTTGAAATACCGTTTTTGGCCAAATTAATCATCATAAAATTCGTTTTGGTGCAATCGGTCAGTAGTAGACCTGCATCACTGGGTATTTAAATTCAGAACCACGATCACCTCGTTTTTTTCCTTGAAATTTTAGTACAAAAACTTCCATAACTTCGAAACGGCTTAACGACTTTAATTAAATTTAGTCCGTAAATAGGTGGACTTCTTACTTTAAATACCATTTGGACCCGCTATGTAGCTCGAGATATGTTCAAAATATACTATGTCACCTCATCCATCGACACCGCTGAGTTTGTTACAACTTATCAAGGCTACATCTTACTACAATTTTCCCACTAACGCAGTGGTATAACGACCCTTTTTAGCTATACATCTAAGGAAATTTTATCATATATGTATACGGTCTGATAAAACAAATACATTCTTAGCACTCATAAACATAAAGCATGGTGCCAGCTTTTACAAACAATTTTTTAGAAGCCAAACCTCCTCATTCTCTTTTGCTGTTTTTATAAATATGTACATTCATGCGAAAGAGTAGTATTGCTTTTTGAGCATTTTTATATGAAAAAAATATTATTTTGACGAACAGTGTTGCCACGAAATAATGTTGGTGATAGAGTCGACATATAGATCATTATCCGATTTTTCTTTATATTTATTTAAAATTCTACATTTAAAGAAAAAACAAAGAACTGAGACAAGTTTAATTGAATTGATTGCTAAAATACATAGTAGGAAAGTCTTAATTGTTCCTATAAAAGGAATCATTCGCTACACTAAAAAAATTTATAACAAATAATTTTTTTTTTTACAATATCTATTAAAAAACATCTTACAAAATTTCCAAAAAGGTGAATGTTTTCTAACTTGTACGGCTATGTGTGACCTTTTTTGTAAAGTAACGCACACAAACACAAATATTGCCGCGAATATTAATGCGTGTAGCATCGGCTTAGCGAAAGAAAATATTTAGTAGAACAGTGAAAATTCTGAAGTGGCCACAACGACGTGTTATATATGCGAGTCAATGGCCTTGAATGTGAGTTTTTATTTTAAAAATATGTTCAAATAATTATGAGCTATCAGAGATGCTAACTATTCAAAACCAAAATACGGCAACTGAGCAACCTAAAATATCTAGAATGAATTTTCTGTTGCTTTATGAATTATTATTCAATTTAAATTCATAAAATTTTTTTTCAGATGTATAAAATGTATAATATCTAACTGATTTTTCATTGAAATTTATTTATTAATCCTTTAATAAATGAATTGATTAAAAATATAAATAAATTTTGATGAATTCGGAAGTAAGAATTTATTACATTAATGAAGAAAGCCTCAAAATATCGAAAATACATTTTTGCAAAATTTTTACCAGCAACAAATATGCGTCTCAAATTTGTACGACGAAAAAAAGTCACTTACGCCGTACGTTTTTTAAACAATAATAGTGTCTTCTTTGCTGTAAATCTAACAAAACGAATATTTAGATGCATTAGATGTTTAGACTGTCCCTGCGTGATAGGATCTTCCAAACAGAGGCTTACAGCATTTTGTGCTGTAAGTATTTCATACATTTAAATGAAAAGTTCAAATATTACTTAGATTTTATGGAGGTAGAAGAATCTGCAAATAGTTTATTGTTACTAAATAAAGCAAATTCGTCTGAAGAATAAGAAAAAAAGTAAGTTGCCATACAATACTTCTTATTACATATATTAATTTCTTCTCTCTCCTGTAAAGTTGTAAAAAATTAAAATTTTATAAAATTTAAAGATTTGCCCTTTTACATTTCAATATGTATGTAATGAAAGTATATTTTTTTAATTCCTAAAATAATACTCACATTCACTCGTAAACGTTGTTCCCATTTTACCATTTTCACTACTAGATTCAACATTGCCTTTCGTAAATTGTAAAAAACAATTCCAATTTTATATCAATTTATCTCATCATTATTTTCTGGCAACACTGCAGTTCAAAATAGAGAAACGACAGGAGGTGAAGCTTAATTAATTATTTTACAGCTCTGCTTTTGCACGTTCTTTGTTTATACTCATAGCAGTGCTGAAGCTTCGGTTTAGTAGCCATTTTTATTATTATTTTACTTCGCCGGTGCTACAAAATAACGACGAAGGAGGGCGTTCTGATGCGATTGTGGATTGCTGTCAGCTGAAGCCGGTATTGTTCAGTGACCAGTGACTATTCCTTCGCCACTGAAACCTTCCGACAACAACAGACACGCAAAGACACACTAATGCACATAAGAAAAATGGCAAAGAAAAAGTGCTAAGTCCAATAATGTTAAAAAAGTTCTAAGAGCCATTTTTTAAATAAATTTTTTCCTGTTTTAAAATTTCATAAATTGGACTTAGCTCTCTTACGACTGAAGGTAAAGCTTTTGTTTTATAACTTTTCATTTTCACGATTATTTCCTTCTTTTTTTAAATCATTTAATTTCAAAAATAGAAAACCATACTGAGTAAGTAAATGTTACACCGATACAATTTAATATGAATTAATTGTTTTTATTTAAAAAAATAATAAATGGAAAACGATTAACATTTCTACTATAGAAAGTATTTTTAATTAATAATAATTGTTTTCCATTTTTTCTGGCTGCAGTTTCCATTTCTCATCTCATCCAAAACCGAGTACCAAAGATTCATGCACTCGTTGAAAATATAAATAAAAGAAAATAAAAACAAATAAATTTGTTTAATTTATAATTATAAAAATGCAAAACGAAATAAATAATTAAGAATTAAATTTTAATAATCTGCTTCAAAATATTTTTTCCATACCTCCATTAGGTGTTGCTCGTGCTCCTCTTCGTTCTGTGATGCGACACAAATGTCGTTGAGGTAGGGCACGACGAATTCCAGCCCCCTGAGAACGGAGTCGATATGCCTTTGAAAAGTTTGGGCGGTGTTGCAGATGCCGAACGTCATATACCGAAACTAATATAAACCGAAAGGCGTTGTGATGGCGGTTTTTGGTATGTCCTCAGGGTATATCGGTATTTGGTGATACGCTCTTTCCAGATCGATAGTGGAGAAGATATTTTTGTTTGCCAGCACGTGATGAAACGTTTGTATGTTGGGTATTGGATAACTATCTCTTTCCGTGATGGCCTTCAGGCCGCGATAGTCTCTGCAAAGGCGCCACGTACCGTTCTTTTTCGGTGCCATGTGAAGTGGTGATGCCCATCGGCTTTTTGACGGTTGGCAAATGCCTTTTTTTAATAAATACTCAAATTCACCTTTTGCTATTCTTAATTTTTCTGGGTTTAAACGACGCGCTTGGCGTGGACTGCGGGACCGTGGGACACGTTGCAGTGAAACGTAGTAGAACTTGCGTTTTTGTTCTCAGTTGTGGTAAGAATGTTTTTGTAATTCTATAAGAGTGCCTGGAATTTATCGTTTTTATTAATTACCTTAATTGTGGGTACCGAGTCAGTGGTTCTTGTTCCGGTTGTTTTAAGATTCCTTGTGCTATCGGTTAACTGGCCCGCAGCTAAGTCCACGCCCAGTTTGAAATGTGTTAAAAAATCTGCTCCGATTATCGCCGTGCTTACTTTGGCGACACGGAAGTCCGTACAAACTCACGGCGAAGATTGAAATTAATTTTCAAAGTTTTCGTACCATACACATTTATGGGTGTACCATTTGCCGCAAATAGTGTTCCTGTAACTGGGGTTTGTTGTATATCGTTGTTTGTTGCCGGAACTATGGAAATGTCGGCTCCGGTATCAATTAAAAATCTTTGCCCCGTGTTGTTGCTGATTATGAAAAGGCGCATCGTTTTCTTGCTACCGGGCGCACTGTCTTTTTCGTGAGCCCGGATAGTTAGTTTTTTTGTCTCGTAAGGCTTATGTTCATACTTACAAGGTGGTCTACATTTCTTAGCTTCGTTGCCGAATTTGTGATGATAGTAGCATGTATCGAACTTTCTGTGAGGTCGCGGTGTGCTTCTGGCTGGTGTTGCAGAACGGTAGCTAAAATGTTTATTTCTTGTAAGTGGACGTGACGACGTATGTAGCTTTTTAATTTCCTCGAAACCTCGTTGATTTGCTGTTGCAACCGTTCGAAATGATTATCGCCTCCTTCTGCAGCTTCACTGGCGATCGTGCATGTGTTGGTGGTTTTCATTGCCTCCAATACTCTGTCTGCCATTGTAGCAGACGTGGCTAGTTCTATCTTGTCGTCCGCGGAGATGATCGCTCGTACTTGCTGCGGCAGATTTCGAAGCCAGAGCTGCATCAGTAAATCATTAGTGACAGGCGTTTCGGCAGCTCTACTTCTCATTTCGGCCAATAATTGTGAGGGTTTTCTGTCCCCTAGTACCAGTTCGCTAAGTAGTTTAGTTATTTTTGTTGGCGTACTATCGGCAAATTCTGTAACAATGCGTTTCTTATTAGTTTCGTACATGTTACCTTTTGCCGGGGGTTTGTACGCAAATCAGCTAATTTATACATTACGCGTGTGGATAGCTGCGCAATTAAGGTGAAATATTCCTTTTTATCGGAGATTATACCTGCTGACTCGAAAGCTGCTTCTACCTAGCAAAACCATAAGTCCGTGTACTCCTCAGTGAAATCGGGTAGTTTACACTTGGCTGTGTTGGAACCAATTGTAGCCTCTATAACAGCTTCTTCCGATTTCGACATATTCTGTGAAGGTAGTTTGCGTCGCGTTGTAAGTTGGGGTCACCAGTTCTAACCTTGTCTATTATAAGGTGTCTTTTATTAAATCAAGATTAATTGAAAAAACTTTATTTGCTTAATTATATTTTACTGTTGATAGTTGCAGAATAAAAAAACAAATTACAAACTTTTGTGTTGCTATTAACTTTCAGTTAGTTCACAGTGTTTAATGCTTACAAATAAAAATGTTACTAGTTATATATATAGTCAAATCAAAGCCAATTAATACTTTTTATTATTTTTCCTTAAAAGTTTTAGCTTCTTAAAAACGTGGAATCTAGAATAATTTTCTCGTTGGTTTTTTGCGCTTAGAAGTGCAGTTTTATTTGTTTTGCTCAGATGAGTATATGTCCATTTGCGCAGTGGAGGTGTGCCGCCGTGGTCGCGGCGCCCATTTGGCCGATATTTTGTTCCATACATAATTGAGTAATACCAATATATCATAATAAAATAAAATTACAATAATTTCCTAAATAGTTTGTGTTTTATTCAAAATCAACATCGGCCCTTGAAATTTAACCACCCTTTAGTAATATAGCTTGAATTTTACAATAAATAACCTAATATCCCCTAAAAGTTGTTCACTAATAGAGAGGTAAAAATGACTTCAAGTGAAGGGTTCACTTCAAATCCTTTGGATATTTTCCAATTTGATACCGACCACTTGTTTCAATTTTGCGCAAAATTTAGTAGAATTCTTGAGGAGAGTCACACAGAAGCTGTACTATACGTCAAGCTAAAAAACTTAGAAGCGAGATGGACATGATTAGACGGTTCATACGAAAAGGTAATGCTTTCGCAAGCTGAACTATCTACTTCCGAATCCAAAAAGCGCATTAAGGACGAGTACGAAATATGCGAAGACGCATATTACAATTGCTCTTCTTTAGTAGAACTCCTGAAGAGAGTCACACAGAAGCTGCACTAGAAGTCAAGCACTTAGAAGCGAGATGAACAAAATTAGACAACCGTCTAATACGAAAAGGTAATGCTTTCTCAAGCTGAACTATTTACTTCCGAATCCAAAAAGCGCATTCAGGTCGAGTATGAAATATGCGAAGACGCATATTACAAGTGCTCTTCTCAGATTCGTAAAATAATGAGAAATGTGAAAGTCTTACGAAAGCTCAGGTACATGATATCAATTTCAGTGTTGGTCATGAATACGACACAAATTTTATTAAACTTCCACCTTGTGATACTGAAGCATTCACAGGCAGTTATGAACAATGGCCCGCATTTAGAGACATGTTCACTGCACTTTACATAAATCATCCCAGATTGTCTCCAGTCATAGAGTTATATCACCTCAGCAATAAGAAAAGAGGTGAAGCGGGGATATAATCACACGTTATACCCTTTCACATGACAACTGTGATCTGGCGTGGGACGCATTAAAAACACGCTACGAGAACAAGCGCGTTATGATCGATAACCAGATATATATCTTATTCGACATATACGTGGCTGAGATGGAAGAGAATCAATCGACGTATACAATCATCGGTTAACGACAGCCCAGCCACTCTTCGGTCCCTCGTTGTCGATTTAGAAAGCTGGAATCCAATTCTTATCCGTCTCATATCCACAAAGCTACCCGAGCTTTGGGAGCAATCTATAACCTCCCCTCGTGAGCTTCCACAGTCATAAATGTCTAAATTTCAGATTGACAGATATGAAACTGTGGAACGCGTCAGTAGCATCAAATAGATAGCTTCAATATATCATGCACAGCCTGACCCACAGTACAAACCTATACGTCTCATGAAAATCTTAGTGATTCCAGGTGTAAACTTTGTGACGAAAATATCCCACTCAGAACGTGTCCTGAATTTAAAAAATTCTCAATTCAGCAAAGGGTAGATTATGGTTCCCAGAACAAATACTGAAACAATTGCCAGGCCACTACACATTTAAAGGCAAATTGTACCAGTAAACATTGCAAGAAGCAACATCACACTCTGTTGCACGTTCGCGAAAGTATTCCTGTTCAGTCACAGAGAACAGCAACAAATTTCACGGGAGTACCTCTAACTGAATATTTTAGCTTTTGATCACACTGTTCAAACTAATGACCTAATTCCTCAGGTTGAAGTCCCACAAATATCCAGACAAGTTCAGTCCAATTGCGCCATGGGCATAAAAATGTTCTCGTACGAACTGCATTAGTGCAGATTGAACATCAGGGTGAACTATGTATTTACGATCAGAGCTCTTATCGATCCAGGTTCTCAGAGAACTTTTTTAAGCGAAACTAACTCAAACGACTAACAAAGAGTACGAACTAATTTTATATGCCAAAAGATAACATATGAAAAAAAGTCACAAAAAGGCTCCCAGCTTTCACGTTCGAGATCTCGTCAGCTTCCGAAACGCGAGAAATTCAATATTGAAGGTTTAAAAAAGAATTTTTGCGGTCAGACAACGGCATACAATGCCATTTTTGGGTGCGGTCTCTGTGGTCCTAAGAGAAGTAATACCATTCAGTCCTTCACGGTATCAGTCCAGCCATCAGAAAGTATAGAACTCAACAACTTATCCAGCTGGTGATAAGTATTGTGAAGATTTTCATCCTCGAACAACCACGCGACTAGAAAATGGCAGATATATGGTAATTATTCCCTTTCAAACCTGAATTTCCAGAAAAATTGTCCTTCTGCTCTTCAAGATTTATTGCTCTCGCTCAATACTCTCGACTAGAAAAAACTGAGTATAAAGATCCCACACTAAAGTCTGAATATCATGCGATATTGAATGAATATTTAACTCTAGAGCATATTGAAAAAACAATTCCAATGAAATCTCGTACTATGGCAAATTCGATCTTACTATTTGCCCCATCACGCCGTAATTCGTCCAGAACACAAAACCACAAAAGTCAGAGTGGTATTCAACGCATCTAGAAAAACTAAGTCTCAGTTTTCACTAAATGATGTGCTATGTACAGGTCCAATATTACAGAATGATTTGATAACTGTAATACCAATTGGAGGAAATATAAATTTGTATTTAGTCGCGATATACAAAAAATGTATAGACAAATTCTTGGTTATCCAAGAGATAGGTCATATCGGAAAATATTATTTGAATCCGAGCCCACTTGCCCGAGTGAGGAATTTTCAATTAAACAAAACACCATATCATGCAATTAGAACACTTTTGGAGGTGGTCTCAGATACGGAAAAAACATATACCAGAGCACCACATATTCTACGCACAGAAAGATATCTTGACGACATTCTTGCTACTTCCGGGCGCAGTAAAAGACACATTCACACTCATGACAACCCATCGGACCTCGGAACACATGGATGAAAACCCAGTGATCTGGAAATCAACGCTCTTTGGGGCCATGGCCCATAATGGCTTACCAAAGCGTGCTCGGGTGGCCAAATGAGAATCCCGTGAAAGATCACGAAATCTAGGTTGAAATACACTCTCTACACACTGAAGTGAAAACTATAGACCCATTAAATAGTTTCTCATCTTATAACAGAGCTCTACGTGTCTTCTGCTATGTTTTGAGATTCATTGGCAAATGCAGAAAAAAATTACGTAATGTCAACTCAATCGAATTGACGCACCTAGAAATTAAATTAAACAAAATTCGCTTGATAATACTAGCACAGAAAACTTTTTATGCTGAGAAATATAAATGTGTGATCAACTCCAAACCGCTACCCAACAAAAGTTCGGTACGAGCGCTAAACCCAATTGTAGATGAGAATTCTATTTTACGAATTTGCGGAATTTCTGAGGTAATCGGCTCAGGATATATTTCAAAAGTATCTCGCTCTTGGTTTCGAATGGAGATTCATTCCACCACACGTACCTCACATGGGCAGCTTATGGGAATCTGTCGTAAAGGTTTTCAAGTTCCATTTGAAACGCGTAGCAGCTGTCCACAGATTTACATTTGAAGAATTCTCGACTCTTCTGGCGAGAAGGTGTCTTAAACTTTTGTCTCATTTCTGCGCTATCCGAAGACCCTACGGATTTAACCTCTTTAACGCCGGGCCATTTCTTAAGAGGTTCTCTACTCATGGCTCGGCCGGAAGCAAATTATGAATCCTTGTCTCAGATTACTAGATGGGAGAAATGAAAGGCTATACATCACCAGGTGGCAATAAGATGGAAGGAGGATTATCTTCGATCGCTTCACAAGCGATACAAATGGAGGGAGCAACTCGCAATATTCAAGTAGCGTACGCGTGGCAACGGGGGTTATCAAAAGGCCGGTTGTAAAACTTTGCTATCTACGATTCCTGTAGGATGAAAATTCTTCTGAGTGACTGTATATTCATAGGATGTAGGCGGTATAAATAGTGAGGAGATCAGATGGGGTGAAGTATGTCTTACACCGCCTTAAAAAGCCTAGGCACTTGAATGCTTCCTTTGAGACCTGAAAAATGTGGTCAGTCCATCGGACATCACACTGAATTTTCCAAGAACATCAAGAGCTTCTGATTCCTCAATGTTTATGCCACCCATTATTACAGATGAGGCAGCGTGATCGTGCATACGGCGATGTGTTAGCATGCAGCATTGGGTCTTTTGGGAATTGAAATCGACCCTGTTCGCTTTTATATAAAAAAATACTTTATGAGAATACCATAAAGTATATTAAAGTGCATTCACATATTTTTTCGGGAAAAAGCACAATTTTAAAATTAGAATCATATATAAATAAAATAAATTTGTGCGAGTTCGGGCAATTTTGTTATGCACCTGAAACAGACCTAATGTATATGACCATGTACAATTACAAATCTACACACATTCATACATCTATAAAAACACAATAATTTGGCTTATACATGTTAATTAAAGAAACCCCAATTAATTGTTAATTAAATTATGAAATAAAATTAACTATTATTTGTTCATTGCATTTTTGGGAAGCTTTTAATTTTACTTCCTTTGTTATTTCCAATGTTTATTATAAACCAGCTGATTGCTTGTTCTTCACTCCCAAACTAGCCCGTAGAAAAAGTACGGGCGTTCTCGTGCGTGAAGAACAAGAATTACTCTCTCAAAACCTCTCTCATTTACCCAATTTTTGCGTAAGAAAACGATGTTAGGTAAGATTGGGCGCCCGCGGGCGACCAATTTAGAGTAAACTAACACACCTATACTTACAATGTAACTTATTAATATTCTAAAATTAAATCGCTGTAGAAGTATTTTTGCTATTGAGTAATTCCACGTTGGCCTAGTTTTACTTTCTACAGCAAAGGGCTAGGATAAGCAACTCAATTTTTTACTATAAGAGCCCTCAATTATCCCTATTTATTTCTCAATTGTAATTGAAATCAAAATTAAATTTGATCATAAATTACGTAATCCTTAAATCACCCTTGTGTGGAAAACCACACAGAATTAATCATTTTTGGAAGAGAACCAAAAAAATTGCTGGAGTATACTAATGAAATTTCTTGACTTTGTTTATAATATAAACTAAGCACAGAAAAACATTATTCTTTAAAAAATATTTAATAACGAAATATTTAAAAATTTACTTGAGTTACCCTCGTTAATATTTTTTATACCGTTTCGAACTGTATGTTTCGAAATGTACGTATTATTTTTGATTAATAATTATAAAATGACTAGACCAAAGCACCTTACCGACGAAGAATTAGAAGCAATTTTGAATGTTTCTGACGAGGACAATTTTTCCGATAGCAAAGACAACTACTCACCAGAAGATACCTATGCATCGGAAATATCTGAATATAATTCCGACCTTTATTATAAAAATCAGGATACCGATGGAATAGAGGAGCTGCCGGCTGATATAAGGATCCATTATTTGTATCAAAAGGGTATAGTATGGAATCCCCAACCAGTTAACGATCGCCCTGCACGTTCTCGTAACAAAAATTTAATAAATTTCAATCCAGCTACTACTAGATCAACGATGCTTTCATATTAATTTTTCTCCGCCTAATGCAAAGATAATCCTGAAGTCATCAAACATACATATATGCAAATGCAGAATGCGGCGACAGTTATATAGAAATTTATCTAGGATAGCTATATACATATATTGGTGTTCTCATTTTGGCAGGAGTGTACAGGTATTTTATTTTTCATTGAACTTAAGTTATGTTTTAGCTATAATTGCAATATATTAGATCAAAGTATGAAACAACGTTGGATTTGTTTGATGGTGCTATGGACATCCCATTTTTAGAGCGATAATGTCAAGAAAAAATATTTCAGTACATGAGTAGTGTTATTCCTTTTGATGACATTATAAGCAGGCGGCAAGTAAACTCTATTGACAAAATTCTCAAATTTGTGAGATTCTCGAGAAATAGGCAGAGTTGTTGATTCATTACTACAATACATCTGAGTGTGTTGCAGTTGACGAACAGTTGCTTGTATTTAGTGGAAGTTGCAAGTTAATACAATATATGCCTTCTAAAACTGAAAGATATGGAAATATGAAAGATATGCGAAAGTCTATTGGTATTTTACGTGAATAAATCAAGGAGAACGTATTGTTTTGGACTTAGTTCACGGACTTGGGAGACACAACAATGGATAACTGTTTTCATCCTTTCAACTTGGCCAAAAGTTGTTCTCTCTAGTAAGCAATATGCGTAAAAACAGAAAAAGCATACCACCAACACTAAAAGAATGCAAGAAGCTTCCGTTGTTGCAGTCAATTTTTGTATTTACTGAAAACACAACTATTGTTTCCATATAGTTATATAAATACTGACTTTGATTGTAAAATAACTATAGTGCTACACCAAAACATATTGATATTATATGTGTGAAAAACCACACGCAAGGGTAACTAAGGTAAGTTTTTTTGAGGGTGATATAATTATAAAAAATATATTTTTATTTATTTATTATTTTTTTTTATTAATTTTATTTATTTATTTTTTTATAAAATATAATTATAAAAAGTATATTTTATAATATACTTTATAAAGGGTGTCTTAACAAGAACGGAAGATTTAAATTTTAACGAACTCACTTCGCTGTCCATGGTCAGCTGGCTTCAGTTCCTGAGTCAATTGAACTTTGTATGCATGAAGATGCAAATCTTTCGTCAAAATTCGCTGCATAGTGGATTTGGAGACACCAATTTGCTGAGTTCGGTGTCGAATTGAGGTGGATGGAGTTTGAGCGACATCATCACGTACAGCTGCGACATTTTCGGTGGATCGACCTGGTCGAAGGCGCGTTGTTGTCTTTACATCACTAACAGACCCAGTTTCGTCAAATTTATCCATTAATGTCTTTACAGTTGACTCTTTTGGAGCATTATTGTGACCCCAAATTGATCGCAATTTGCGAACTGTAGCCGCAAAATATTTTGGTAAAACAATTTCACAATGAGAATGCGTTGTTCATTCGTGTAGCGCTCCATTTTTACTAACCTCTACCTTCTACTAGCAAACAATAACAATTGTTCACATGTCAAAAAATGACACTTCGAATGGCGCCAAATTTAAATCTTGCGTTCTTGTTAGAACACCCTTTATAAAAGATACTGTTTGGTATTGTAGAGATATTTTATTAACATTCTTATTAGCCAAACTGCTCCATATGATAAGGAAATTAAGTCGCCAACAACGATAAATATGACGGCGGCAAAAGAAAATTGGCCAAATAAGCAGTTAATGTGGCAGCAATGGCTTCATGTATCTATTAAGATACGGCCCTCTTTACATTCAACAATGTTCTCAAAGAAGAAAAATGGTATTGCAGCGAAAATATAATAAATAGAGAAAAAGTCGGCATACATATTTTTAATTATTTTTTGAATTGTATCGATAATAGTCAATATTTTCACTGGCCTGAAAAGGTCCTTCAGACATACGTGTATATATGTATATATATATATATATAAATTTGTATATATACAGTTTGTAAAAAAAATGTTTTCAAAACAAAAATTTTTTAAAAATTTAAAAATAAATAAATAAAGGGTGGTTAAATTTCAAGGGCCGATGTTGATTTTGAATAAAACACAAACTATTTAGGAAATTATTGTAATTTTATTTTATTATGATATATTGGTATTACTCAATTATGTATGAACCAAAATATCGGCAAAATGGGCGCCGCGACCACGGCGGCACACCTCCATCCGATGGTCCAAATTTTCGATGACCCTGAGGCATAATGGGGGTTCTATGCCGTTAATGTGCCGAATTATCTCATCCTTTAGCTCTTGAATTGTTGCTGGCTTATCGACGTACACCTTTTCTTTCAAATAACCCCAAAGAAAAAAGTCCAACGGTGTCAAATCACATGATCTTGGCGGCCAATTGACATCGCCATTACGTGAGATAACACGGTCATTGAATTTGTTGCGCAAAAGAGCCATTGTTTCGTTAGCTGTGTGGCAAGTGGCACCGTCCTGCTGAAACCACATATCGTCCACATCCATATCTTCCAATTCGGGCCATAAAAAGTTCGTTATCATCTCACGATAGCGAACACCATTCACAGTAACTGCCTGACCGGCCTCATTTTGGAAAAAATACGGCCCGATGATGCCGCCAGCCCATAAACCGCACCAAACAGTCACTCTTTGTGGGTGCATTGGTTTTTCGACAATCACTCTTGGATTCTCATTCGCCCAAATGCGGCAATTCTGTTTATTGACGAATCCACTGAGGTGAAAATGTGCCTCATCACTGAAGATGATTTTCTTCGAAAATTTATCATCCACTGTTGCCGTGGTCGCGCCGCCCATTTGGCCGATAGTTTGTTCCATACATAATTGAGTAATACCAATATATCATAATAAAATAAAATTACAATAATTTCCTAAATAGTTTGTGTTTTATTCAAAATCAACATCGGCCCTTGAAATTTAACCACCCTTTATTTACAACAACAATATCATTATATTTGTGAATTTTTTTTTTACAACTGTTGTTTTGTATGTTGTCGACAAGCAGGCGTCGAAACTTTGACAAATTTAAGAACATATTACAACACCAACGCTGCAAAATAATTTTGCGTACTCTAAACAGTGTAAAAAAAATGTTTTCAAAAATGCAAAGACAAGAAAGAACCGTTCGTTTCTGGCATATGTATGTAGCGATGATTAAATTAAACCCTTGAGGATTTTATATCCTCAGGAAAATGTTCAATTCAAGAATTCAAAGATTTATTTATTTCAAAAAAATGTAATATTAAGTTTAAAAGATTTCACAAAGAAATGTAAGATTAAGTTCAAAAGATTTCACAAATGCTCGGAACCATGTCCGTCCGACCTTGCACACTTCACAACTTGATTCCTCACAACTTCCGAAAGAATAATCTTTTTTCTTCCACTTATTTTCAATCAACCTTCTTTTCCTTTTTCTTCTGTCTCTTGTCCGTAAGTGTTGTACAACTCAGTAGGTACTGTCCTGTGTTGTATAACCTAGTACGTACTGTTCTGCCCTCTATTCTACCCTCTCATCCCACATTCGGCCATCCGACTCATCATCCGTCCCGGAGGAGTTACTGCAGTCGTCATCAACTTCAGAATAACACCATAGCTTCATATGATCATTACTAGTGACGGTTAAATTTGGTCCATCAAACGAAGCAGCTTTTCGAACATTGTATCGGCCGTTCCTTTTAACTTTTGTAACTTCATAAGGACCAAGGTATTCATTTGATAGCTTTTTACCGGCAACAAACTGTGTTCTTTTGATTGCTACTAAGTCGCCTTCTTTGTAGTCTACATTCTTCTTTCTTTTTCGGTCGAAGTTTTTCTTGTATTCATCTTGTATCTTCTGTATTTGCTGCTTACTTTCATGTCTCATTTGTTGTCGTTTATCCTCCAATTCAGCCTCAAGTTCGTTTCTAAGGATTTCAATTATATTTGTGCAGCTCTCATTTTTCATTCTTACGCCAAATATAAGTTCAAACGGTGATCGATTTGTAGATCTATGCAAGGTACTATTCAAAGCTCTCTGTACGCTATTCACTTCTTTGTACCACATTTCAGGTTTTTCTGCAGAAAGTTTTGATAATACGGATATTATTACTCTGTTTACACGTTCAACTTGACCGTTTCCTCTCGGCACACCGGTTGTAGTTACGATATGTTCTATGTTTTTAGATTTACACAATTCTTCAAAAGTTTTCGAAGTGAACGCAGACCCTCGATCACTGATTATGCGTTGTGGATCACCGAACACTGAACACCAATTCTCCAGTTTATTAATAACTTCTTCAACGCCAGTCGTTTTTGTAGGGTATATCCAAACAAATTTACTAAACCCATCTACTATGGCAAAAATGTATTTATACCTCTTAGAAGTTGCATCCATGGGACCCAAGTGATCCACATGGATTGTACATAGTGGCAAATCACCCTTATCTATACACTCTAGAAATCCCTCCAGTTTCCCTTGCTTTTTATTAAACAGAATGCATTTTATACAGTTTTGTATAACCCTCTTAACTTTACTCTCCATGTGTGGAATGAAATATTGCTGTTTTACTTGATGGATAGTTTTGGCAACACTGAAATGCCCCAACTCATGTGCCTTATTTATTATTTCCTTTTCCATGTTACGGGGAACAACAAAAACATCTTGCCCCTCCACTGATTTACATAATACTCCTCCAAGTAATTTATAATTGTCATATGGACGAATTTTCAATACTTCAATAATAGTTTTTATGCTTTCATCACTACTTTGCGCTTTCCGGAGGCGACATTTTAACTCTGATTCTAAGCTAACGACATTCACTGCATTTCTGCTGAGTGCATCTACATGTTTCATGCGTTCTCCTTTTCGATGTTTTAGACTATAATCAAAGTCTTGCATATACATTACGTATCTTGAAATTGAGTGTGTTAGTTCACTTTTGTCGTACGTTTGTTTAAACGCTAAACAATCTGTTACTAAATCAAATTTTATACCCAATAAATAATGCCGCAACTTTTTCATAGCTAAAAACGCTGCTTTGATTTCTAAATTATAGCTGTGTAATCTTGATTCAGATTCAGACGTTTTTTTACTATAATAATAAACGGGATACCATTTTTCCTCAAATTGTTGTACAAGTATGGCCCCAAAACCAAACTTTGATGCATCTGTATGCAACTCTGTTCTTGCTTCTCTCGAAAATATTTTCAATACTGGTTGACATATCAGCAAATTTTTTAGTTTATATATAGATTTTTTAGCTTCATCATTTATTAGAAATTTTACATCTTTTTTAAGCAGGTTTGTCAAAGGTCTAGCAATTATTGAATAGTTTGCTATGAACTTTCTAAAAAATCCAGTAAGACCGAGAAAGGATTGTATTCCCCTAATATTACGTGGTTCTGGAAAATTTTTTATTGCTTTCAGTTTTTCTTCACTTGGAGTCACTTTACCTTCTTCTATAATAATTCCTAAAAACTCAACTTTTCTTTGTAAAAACTTACATTTCTTCCAGTTTATTTCCAAATTATTTTCGGCAGCAACAGAAAAAACTTTTTGCAAGTAATTCAAACCTGTATTTTCATCAGCCGAATAGACGATGATATCGTCCATATAAATTTGCATTATGTTATCATTCACTAAGTTGGAGAAAATTGCATTTATAAAACGTATGAACACAGCTGGTGAGTTGCAGAAACCAAATGGTGCATAGTTGAACTCAAATATTCCTTGTTTTGTTACAAATGCTGTATACTTTTTGCTCTCCTCTTTAACTGGAACATGTAGAAAGGCATTTTTAATGTCCAGCACACTGAATACTGACGCACCCGATAAACAGTCAACTAACTCTTCCATATTTGGAACAGGAAATCGATCCTTGAAACAAACTTTATTTATACGCCTGTAATCTATACACATCCTTTTCGAACCGTCTTTTTTATCAGCCAAGACCACTCGGCTACAATAATTGGATACAGATTTACGAATAATACCTTGCTTTAGCCATGTTTCTACTTGCTCTTCCACTATTTTCTGTTCTGGTGGTGGCAAACGACTTGGCGATGAATAAATTGGATCTTCTTTTTCTAGCACGATTTTCATTTTAATACTATTTGTTACAGCCCGAACCGGCGAATAATTGTTTTTCATTTTTTCGATTTGTCTTTTGTAGGCGGTTGGTGCCACAACACTGGATTCTTCGTTAACACTTATGTTCATTACTTTTTCAATTTCTTTTTCGACATTGGTTTTAATTAACGAGTGAAATTTATAACCTTTTTCATCCGAAGAATATCGAAATTTTTTTAAGATATCAAACCCGATAACAAAGTCATGACCAATGGCATTGTCTGGAACAACAACCAGATTATGTTTTAAATATATTTCATCAAACTTGGAATTCACCCTTATAATGCCAATTGGTATTGTCACTGCACCACCGAAACCGACTATTTCCCGCTTATAATTCTCAATTCCTTTTCCAAAGTCCTTAATAAAAATACTTTCCTTTATTAATGAAATGTCCGCGCCACTGTCTATTAAACAATCAAATTCTTTGCCGTTTATTATTACTTTCTTTAGACTAGTATTTTTCATTGTACAATTCACTTGGTTAGTTGTTGTGTTTTTGCAATCTTTCGCTATGTGGCCAGTTTTGCTACACTTAAAACATTTTGGTCCTTCCAAAGGACAAGCACTACGTTTATGATTTTTTGATCCGCAATTGAAACAATATACGGTTTTTGTATCGTTAGTATTTTTGTTAACTTTATAATTGTTTTCTCTTTCACTGCTACATCGAAAAACGCTGTCATATATTTCGTACTGCTCTCTAAGCTCTTTGTAATTTTTAGCACTATACAAATTTAATTTATTTTCGCGTTTACCCTTTATACCGTCCACAATATATCGGATAATTGAACGTTCATCTACTTCCCCAAAGGTAGCAATCCGTCGCATATGTAACATGTACTCATGTACTGTTTCACTATCTCGTTTTCTGCGGGCGCGCAGCTGCGAATGAATTTCGGCACTTGAGTATTCCCTGTGGAATTCATCAATCAACATCCCCTTTAGAGTTCCAAAATCGAAAACTGATACTGATTGGAGAAATAACTCCGCGGATTTTTTCATCTTATTTCGCGCAAAAACAAATTTTTGTGTATCACTCCAACCATAAGCACTTGCATTGTCTTCAAAGTTCTTTATCCACATTTTAATGGGCATACCACTATCGCCTTCAAACACTGGAATTGCTCCGTCAACAGCCACTTGATCAAAACCTACTTGAACATTTTCTTTTTGTGACATTGTTCTGGGTTCTTTTTCTATTTTGTTTACAAAAATGCATTCACTGTATTTTCCGTGTATTAGTTTTTGTTCTATTAAATTTGTCTCTACTTGATTGTTTAAGCACTTTGTTTTTATTTCTATATTTTCCATTGCGGTTTCGTGTTCACTTTTATCTTCAACATTTTGTTTGTTTTGATCACTATTTCCTCGGAGTTTCAATTCTTTTATTTTTGAACGCGTTTTTTTTCTCTCTTCATCGTCTCTTTTTTTAGACATATTCTTTAAAGTTTGCACAAAATTTTAACATTTTCTATTTTTTATCTTATTGACTTACATTCGTGGAAAGGGTTTTTAACTCTCTTTTTCGGATAATTTTTTTTTTCGAGTTGTATTTAAACTCTGAATGTTTCAATATCAAACGTTTCAATTTTCTTCTTTTAGTTATACATATATTTTATACACAATACTTAGTACATAAATGCAGTTTTATATTAAATACCGTTAGGTAAATTCCTTATCAACTTTTAGTTCTCAAAAACGTTATATACATAAATTGTATACACTTCTTTTTTCTTCTTTCAAACTTTTGCCTATTAGCGAAATCTGGCCTTCGGACGAGCCCCCAAATGTAGCGATGATTAAATTAAACCCTTGAGGATTTTATATCCTCAGGAAAATGTTCAATTCAAGAATTCAAAGATTTATTTATTTCAAAAAAATGTAATATTAAGTTTAAAAGATTTCACAAAGAAATGTAAGATTAAGTTCAAAAGATTTCACAAATGCTCGGAACCATGTCCGTCCGACCTTGCACACTTCACAACTTGATTCCTCACAACTTCCGAAAGAATAATCTTTTTTCTTCCACTTATTTTCAATCAACCTTCTTTTCCTTTTTCTTCTGTCTCTTGTCCGTAAGTGTTGTACAACTCAGTAGGTACTGTCCTGTGTTGTATAACCTAGTACGTACTGTTCTGCCCTCTATTCTACCCTCTCATCCCACATGTATTGCGTATAATAGTTTTATACGGACGCTAAGAGTATCAGTTGTCTTTTATTCATTAAATTAAGCTCATAGAATAAACAAATGATTACCCAATTATATATAAACTATGCCAGGAAAGCGACTGAACAAAGACATTACCCAACTGGTATATTTTAATTACTATAAAGGAAAATCTCACAGAGAAATTGCTAAAATGTTCTCTCTTAACCTAAGGACGGTATATAATGTTATTAACCGTGCTGAAAAAGAAGGAAGACTGGAACCAAAAGAAACACCAGGCAGACCAAAAAAAGTAACTCGGCGAATTGAAAAGAAAATTTTGAAAATGATTGATGAGAATCCACATTTCAGTACTAGAGGAATTGCACTTAACATCAGTAATGAATGTGGAGTAAGTATCCCTCTCAGACTGTTAGAAATGTGCTACAAAACCATAAATACTTTTCAATAGTTGCGAGGAAAAAACCTTTGCTATCCGCGGTAAACATTGAAAAAAGGTATACGTTTGCCATTGAACACATTTCTTTTCCTCCGGAGCACTGGGATGATGCTATTTTTTGTGACGAAACGAAAGTGATGCTTTACTACCATGATGGACCTCAAAAAGTTTGGCGAAAACCCCTGACGGCTTTAGAAAATAAAAATATTCGGAAATTCGGTTTTGTTGACCCAGAAAAGCTCAAGTATAAATTTTAGCAGGATAATGACCCGAAGCATAAGGCACATATTTGTAGATCCTGGTTGTTATATAATTGTACAAAAGTGATCGATAGCCTAGCACAAAGCCCAGACCTAAACCCTATAGAAAATTCATGGGTCCACCCAAAGAAAAAAGTCGGAAAAAGGGCACAAAAAACAAATAACATTTATTAAAGAAGAGTGGGAAAAAATACTTGAAAATTATGATATACCACAGCTTATCCATTCAATTTCTAGACGCTTAGAAGTTGTAATTAAAGCTAAAGGAGGGCACACCAAGTATTAGCACCCTCAAATCTTAGAATAAATTTAATTAAATTTAACACAATTTTGAAAACATTTATTTTACAGCGTATAAACTGGAAGTATTTTTTAAGTTACGATTATTATTTTGTTATTTAAATAAATTTTGTTTTTTTTTGTGCAAAGTGTTTCTAAACATCTTCAATTAAATACGTGAAGAAAAAAATTTAATAAAAGTTATATAATTTACTTGCAAATAAGAGTTTCTCTTAAACTTTTTAATTTTTCTAAGTTTTGAAAAGATTTTTTTTACAAACTGTATATATATATTTATACATATGATTATAATTGTGCTTTTTTCCCTTAAAAATTATATGTGAAATTTATTATTACATACTTTAAATCTAAAAAGATAAATATGTGTGTATTATAATAGTAAACTCATGGATTGTTATGTTTTTGTTTATAGATTTTTTGGTTTTTGTGTTTGATATTCAACTTTAATTCTCGATTGATTAGTTGAATTTTAAACATATAGATCTTGGGTTTGTATTCAAAAAATTAGGAAAAATCCACTGATGAGCTAAGTAAGCATTAGCGAAATAGTACTATATGGATATGCTTTCCTCCTCAGTTATTAAGTTGCTTTTGTAAAAAAATACTTTATGAGAATATCATAAAGTATGTAATAATAAATTTCACATATAATTTTTAAGGGAAAAAAGCACAATTAGAATCATATATATAAAGAGATATTCTCAAATTAAATTCAGTTAATATATATATATATTTATTTATTTGTATATGTGCATATAAAATATGTTATTATTTCTTATACTTTTAAAAGGTTTTTTTTTTATCTGGGACTAGCTCTCAGGAGATATAGGAAAGAGGTAGTAGGAGAAACGACAGTAGGTGGAGCTTAATTAATTATTTTTGCTGCTCTGCTTTCCCAAGTTCTTTGTTTATACTCGTAGCAGTGCTGAAGCTTCGGTTCAGTAGCCATTTTTATTATTGTTTTACTTTATATATTTATATATTATCAATTTCAGTAAGAGGTAGGTTTTTTATGAAATAACAATCCCCTTTATGCATTGTATTTATATATTACATGAATATGGGGCAGCAACCCGTGTTCCCACATTCTAGACACTCAAAACATAAAAAGTGTGTGCAATATAAGAACACAATTGCTGCTCCTTCGACAATATTGTAGCATATGCTACATGTATATTTACTATTAAATATATTTTTAGCGGTGAATTTGAATTTAATTTATTTGTTTTTTGTTTTGTTTTTTATTTTATTAATTTTTTTTGTGTATATTATTCATGTTTTTATTTTTCTATCTTGATTTAAAAATTAATCCTTGAAAAAAGCTAAGAAATTTCACGTCTTTATACAAGAACTCCCAAAAAACATTTGAGAATGACGAAATATACTAACAAAACAAACCAAATAGCTTCTTTAAAAATTTTGCTTATACAACAAACATTTTATTATTTGATTTTAAATCTATTAAATTTTTCTAAACCTTTATTACAATTATATGTTTGTTATATGGTTTAGCTGGTCTATATATATTTTTTATATTTTTGATTTTTATTTCTTATAGTGTTGTTATATTTGTTTCTTAATTTTGTTGATGTTGTTGAAGTTATTGATGATAAGATTTTTGGTTGTGATGATCTTGATGATATTGTTGGTTGTGATTGTCTTGTTGATATTGTTGCTGTTGATCTTGATGGTGATGGTTGTTATTATTGTAAGTTTAATGATGGTGGTATGATGATAATGGTTCTGGGTTTGGTGTTGTTGATGTTAAAGGTGTATTTGTTGAAGAAGATGAGAACGATGGTGGTGGTGGTGGTGTCTGTATGAAGAAAAAGTTGTTGATCCTCTTCCTCATCGCTTAAATTGAATGATGTAGCTTCATCCATAATTTTTGATAAAATGCTTTATTTTATACTAAAATTTTAGGTTTAATCTTCTAGAAAAATTTGATTACATTAAAAAGGCGATGCATGATGAAAAAAAAGCATATGATTGAAAAAAGGAGAAGTTGAAACGATGAAGTGTTAAAAAAGGAGCGATAAGATTATTTGTCATAATAGAGATTGATACACAATCAGTAGGATAGAAAGAAATTAAAAATTAAAATAAAAATTCAGATTCTTAGTTTAAAAAAATTAAATAAAACAGAACGTCCTCTTTCGTCTGTATTGTGTAGCACCGGCGAAGTAAAATAATAATACAAAAATGGCTACTAAACCGAACCCTTTCCTATAGTTCCAGCACAATGCATCGCATGTGTAGGGGTCATCTCCTGAGTGCTGGTCCCAGATAAAAAAAAATACTTAATGTACATATTGATTTTGGGAAAACAAATTAATGTATTTTGAAAGTTTGGTAAAATATTTTTTATTTAAGTGTGACCACAGGGAAAACATGTTTGCCTCAGTTTGTATTTGACACTATTTTATTGCTGTTTGATCAAACAAAAATAGGCAAATAAATGTGCGGGAGTGACTATCAAATAAAATTTCTATTGCCTCGAAAAAAATTTTAACAAATAGGGTGAAACATGTTTGAGTCAAAAGTTTCCCTAATGTGACCGTACCTTAACAGAATAAAAGTGCTAATAATATTTGCATTTATTAAAGTAAAATATTTCAAACTGAATTGATTTTATATAAAAAATAACGTCATGTTTCTTAAAGGCATAGACTGACTGTCTCATAATAGCCGAAAGCCCATACACAATATACGAAAATAAATGCCGTCAATTACATTAATACTTTACTATACACAAAAATACTTGCTGTACCACATGAAGAGGACAGGATATTTAAGGAATTTTTTTTTTGTTGTTCACATTTCATCTGCTCTGAGTAAGATTACATATACTTACTACATTCGGCAGCGAGTTTCACCTGGTTACCTGGCGGCGGTGAACTCGCAGTTGCGCGGTACGGGATCGGCTGCGGCTATGCGTGGGCTCGGATCGGCGGTTTTGTGCTGGTGAGCTGTTACCTCACTCCTAGCGATAGTGTGGCGCGATTTAGGGCGAAGATGGCCGCTATCGAGGACGCTCTGGCTGGTATGGCCGGACCCTTTGTGGTGGCCGGTGATTTCAATGCCAGGGCTGTGGAGTGGGGTGATCCATTGACGAGCACGAGGGGGAGGTGCGTCCTGGATATGGCGGCCAGGCTGGGCCTGGTGGTCATGAACGCTGGCGGTGCGACCACCTTCAGGCGGCCGGGGTGCGAGTTCAACACTCCTGACATCACTTTGGTATCCGAGAATCTGTCTGGGATGATCGAAGGATGGAGGGTGCTCGTGGAATATACTGGGAGTGATCACCAGTATGTTGAATTTGGGATAGTATCGGAGGCGGGCGTCGCGCGGGCTCACGGGGGGAGAGGCGCGCGTGGTTTGAACGTCGCGACGTTAGACCGCCGGTCGTTCTTGGCCGGTTTCGACGGTACTACGGTTTTGGACGGTGGGGGAGACGCTGACTCCCTGGCGGGTGCTATGATGCGGCGCATTGTCCGTGGATGCGACGCATCGATGCCCCGATTGTCGCGACGGGCGGGGAGGCGACCTGTGTACTGGTGGACGGCGGAGATTGCTGGACTCAGGCGTGACTGCCTCCGCAATAGGAGGGTCTATACTAGGGCTAGGCGGGCCGGCGAGGCTCTACTGGAGGCCCAAGAGTACAGGCGGTCCCGCGGGGCGTTGCGTCGCGCGATTATGGCGAGCAAGAGGGCGAAATGGGAGGAACTTCGGAGCGACTTGAACCGTGATCCATGGGGACTCGGCTATAGGATCGTGGCGGGAAAATTGGGCGCGAGCCGCGCTGGGGTGCAATTGGACGGCGCGCGGATCTATGCGATTGTGGGGGGCCTGTTCCCCACACACCCTCCGCTGGGCGGCGAACGTGGGTCCTACGATGATGAGGTGCCACCGCCCTTTACCGGGGAGGAGCTGAGGATCGCCGCCGGGGCTCTTAGGACGGGGAAAGCCACTGGCCCCGATGGGGTACCGTCGGAGGTGCTGAAGATCCTGGCTGAGAGCAGGCCGGAAGCATTGCTTCCGGTATATGATGCTTGTTTAGTCCAGGGCGTCTTCCCAAGACGCTGGAAGACACAGCGGCTCGTGCTTGTTAGCAAGGGCAGGGGCGATCCGACCCAGCCATCGGCTTATCGGCCACTTTGCATGTTGGATGGTGCCGGCAAGCTGCTGGAGAAGCTACTGCAAAGAAGGTTGGCGGAGGCCGTAAGGATGGCTGGGGGGCTGTCGAATAGACAGCATGGCTTCAGACCTGGCAGGTCTACGCTCGGGGCGATTGCTGATGTGGTTGAGTGCTTCGAGCGCGCTCAGAGCGAGAGGCGCTATTATCCGAAGCGCATAGTTGTCCTGGCAACACTCGACGTTCGGAATGCCTTCAACAGCCTACGATGGGCTGATGTTCTGGAGGCGCTACGGGGGAGGTTCCGTATTCCCGGATACTTGTATAGAATTCTTCGTAGTTATCTGGACGATCGGGTACTGTTGTACGATTCGCCGACGGGACGGAGGAGCAGGACGATCACGTCCGGCGCGGTCCAGGGATCTGTGCTGGGCCCGGACCTATGGAATCTGACCTACGATGGGATCTTTGGGGTGGAAATGCCCGAGGATGCTCAGCTCGTGGGATACGCGGATGATATAGCGGCGGTGATCTTGGCGCGGGATATGGATGACGCCAGGGGGAAGCTGAACCGGGTCATGATTAGGAACCGGGTGTGGCTTGAGAACCACGGCTTGGAATTGGCCGGGGAGAAGACCGAGGTGATGTTAATGACGCGGGCACACATACTACTCGGCGTCGGCATGCGGATAGGGGATGTGTTTCTGGTTACCCAGAGTGCCATAAGGTATTTGGGCGTCAGACTCGACTGTAGGGTGACTTACTGGGCCCAAATACGGCATGTGGCGACTAGGGCGGCGAAGATGACTGGCATGTTGAGCAGACTCATGGCGAATGTCGGAGGCCCGACACAAAGCAAGAGGAGGCTGATTATGGCGGTCACGAAGTCGATCTTGCTGCATGGGAGCGAGATTTGGGGAAATGTACTGGGTGAGAGAACCAAACGCAGGGTGCTCGAGGCGGTACAGCGGACGGCGGCCCTTAGGGTTGCTTCGGCTTACCGCACGGTCTCGGGCGCTGCGGTCCTGGTGATATGTGGGGAAATACCCATAGACCTCTTGGCGCGCGAGCGGTGGGAGGCTTGGAACTCGAGGGGGGAGGGCCCTGGTGTTGGTGCTATTGGTCTGAGACCCCAAACTGTCCGGCGATGGCAGGACAGGTGGACCGCGGACACGGTCGGCAGGTGGACGGCGAGGCTTTCTCTGCGTGGAAGTATAGATTCGGAGGAAATTTGGGAAGTTAACTACTTCCTGACACAATTCCTCTCGGGCCACGGATACTTCCGAAAGTACCTGTACCGGATGGGCAGGGCAGATGGTCCCGACTGCATTTACTGTGGTATTACGGATGATGATGCAGAACACACTTTCTCGACTGCACCAGGTGGCATACTGAGAGAGGTGCAATGGCGCAGCGGGTTGGCGGGTTCGCTCCTGCCACCGTGATAGGGAGGATGCTCGATTGTGAGGACAATTGGGACGCTGTGGCACAGTACGTGGGATACGTTCTGCGGAGGAAGAAGAGGGACCTCGATGCGCTGCTGCATAGCGGGGCCCCCTCTGACGGGGACCAGGCGATACGGGCCGGGGCCATGGCGCCGGCTGCGGACTTGGCGGACCCAGACGTGGGTGAGTGACAGTGGTCCTGATTGGGACGTGGCTCTGGGCCTTCCCGAAGTAATGCGGAAAGCGGTCCCGGGGAGGAATCTACCCAGAGGAGAAGGAGGGAATTTTTTAGTGGCAACACCACTCGACGCAGAAGACGACGGTCTCTGTAAGTGCGAAGGCATTTTCAACCCTACCTCACACGGCAAAAAAAAAAAAAAAAAAAAAAAAAAAAAAAAAAAAACACCCAACTATCATGCGATGAGCCGGGATATCCAACAAATGTACTTATGAATTTCATTTTTTCATTACATACAGCTTGCAAACACAGCCTAGTATTTCCTATCAATATAATCATCTTTGCCATTTTTCGAGGGATCTATGACGATGTGAGTTTCATCGATGCAGCCTGTTTATTTTTCATTTATTAAAAATTTAATTTAAAAATAAAACTTTTATTTTACCAATTGCTCTTGCAAAATCACACTTTTGTTCGAAGTAATTACTTGAGTTAAGCTTTTGTTCATCGTCCGGCCATTTAATAACAGAAGGGATCAAAGAGCTTATATAAAAAGAAACTATGAATTATATTCCACGCAGTTTTTAAAGCGAGATCTAATCGGTCCGCTATATCTCTATAGCTGCAGACTTCGTGACCAGCAAACCATAAAAATACGGCTAAAGAATGCTTTTCCGAAAGTCGTTTGTCTGTCCGTTGGCTGTTATATATTTCGCTTTCTCCAAATTTAACACATAACTGTTCATATACATCTCTAGTGATCCTAAAATGGGGCCTAAACTCATCTTCTGTATGTGTTATCATAACATCTTCAAAATATGCAAATACGCGATTCCTTTTCAACAAATATTTTATAACCTTTTATTACATTCAAATGCATACACAACTCTTTTCAAGACTGTAGTAAACATTCAACAATTTCAGCATCGTTATCACTTTCCGAATCACTTGATGAATCAAAAAATAACAAAGAGGTTTGTAAGGCAGTACTATTACTTGCATTACAAGAATTAACTGTTAAATATATTGAAAGTGATGAACTTTTAAATAGAAAACAAATTATTTTATAAAATTACCTCTGTTTGCCGGAACATCCTTTGCCACTAATGTACCAGATACTGTGTTGCTTAGTTCAATTCCATTAGACATCTTATTTTGCTTCTGTTGTTCCTAAGTTATACAAAAATAAATTTCTTATCTTTTTAATACTTTTTATTGTTTTAAAAGTTTACATTTACTTACAATTTCTTAAATTTTCAAAAATATTTTTATTTTTAACTTAATTTAGAAATATTGTTTTGTAAACACAAACGCAAAATAGCTGTTTGAATAATTATTGCAACTAAAAATTTTAATTGTAAAAACTTGTAAGAATTTTTCTGCCTCTCAATTTTTTACGCTCTTTTGACGCTCTCTCGTTGCAAATTTTTTGGGTAATTGAAGGCTTTCTAGTAACAATTGTTAAAAATTTGTAAAAATTTTTATGAACGCTCCTGTTGTCATGGTTTAAAAAGGGGTTCATATTGTTGTTGTTTTTTATTTTTTGTTTATGTGTGTGTGTGGGAATATTTGTCTGTCCGTATGTCAGTGTACTATAAGTGTGTATGGCTATAGGAATTTCAGTGATTCTGCCTGTGGGAATTAGTGTCAGTCTGGCTGTGTGAATTTGTGTCTGTGGGTAATAGGTAGAGTTGTTTTGTAGGTGAGCTTTGATGTTAGTGTGAGATTTTCTGACATTGACTTTACATGTGTGTATGTTTAGAAATAAATAAATTGTTTGTAACGTGCAACGTTAAACGTCCCTATTTTTTTTGTGTTATATTTGGAGTTTGAGATAATGTGTACATAATAGACATCTGCAACGAGTAAGTTTTTTCTTCATGTATGAAACTCGCTGTTTTTTTTTTTGGCGTGTGAGGTAGGCTTGAAAATGCCTTCGCACTTACAGAGACCGTCGTCTTCTGCGTCGAGTGGTGTTGCCACTAAAAAATTCCCTCCTTCTCCTCTGGGTAGATTCCTCCCCGGGACCGCTTTCCGCATTACTTCGGGAAGGCCCAGAGCCACGTCCCAATCAGGACCACTCCCACTCCCCCACGTCTGGGTCTGCCAAGTCCGCAGCCGGCGCCATGGCCCCGGCCCGTATCGCCTGGTCCCCGTCAGAGGAGGCCCCGCTATGCAGCAGCGCATCGAGGTCCCTCTCTTTCCTCCGCAGAACGTATCCCACGTACTGCGCCACAACGTCCCAATCGAGCATCCTCCCTATCACGGTGGCAGGAGCGAACCCGCCAACCCGCTGCGCCATTGCACCTCTCTCAGTATGCCACCTGGTGCAGTCGAAGAAAGTGTGTTCTGCATCATCATCCGCAATACCACAGTAAATGCAGTCGGGACCATCTGCCCTGCCCATCCGGTACAGGTACTTTCGGAAGTATCCGTGGCCCGAGAGGAATTGTGTCAGGAAGTAGTTAACTTCCCCAAATTTCCTCCGAATCCATACTTCCACGCAGGGAATGAGCCTCGCCGTCCACCTGCCGACCGTGTCCGCGGGCCACCTGTCCTGCCATCGCCGGACAGTTTGGGGTCTCAGACCAATAGCACAATCACCAGGGCCCTCCCCCCTCAAGTTCCAAGCCTGCCACCGCTCGCGCGCTAAGAGGTCTATGGGTATTTCCCCACATATCACAAGTTTGTCTGTACGGGAATTGTGGACTTTATTTTTTTTATACTGCCTTTCCAATCCATAATATTTGGCTTCCACCTGTTGAGCATTATATATGTGGTCATTTTCTGTTATTTTCTCCGATATAACTTGTCACATTCTCTTTTTCGTTTTCAGCTTAACCGTTTTTCCTACCTGTGGCCGCATCTCCTCCACTAAGGAAATTAAAAGTTTTATAGCCGCACTTAACCACTCGTTCCGTTTTTGGTCAGCTTCTTCTTCACTAACACTAGGCTGAAATGAGTTACTTTATTTAAAACAAAGCTATTATAAGCGGTATGAATATACATACACATGAAGGTTGATCAGTGGGGATATCCAAAAAAAAATTCTTCAATTGCTCCATTGTTAACGTCCGCCAACTGGTTAGCTACAGGCTCTTTTCGTTTTTGCACAACTTTCGCTTCATTAACGCCAGACTGAAATTAAGTAATTTATTTAAAACATTGATATTGTAAGCGGCATGCATATACTTACACAAAAAGGCTGATCAGTGGGGGTTTCACAAATTATTACTTCTTCAAACAGTTCATTCTGAACCTCCACCAACTGGTTAGCCATATGCACTTGGTACTGGGGGTCTAAATTCATACATATGTACATATGTATTTACGTATAAATGGTAATTCTTAAATACATATGTAAAATCAATTTACTTACTTGCTTGGATGGGAGCAATTAAATTGAAATTTAGATCCTTCCATTTTTAATTATATTAATATTTTTCTAGTTTTAACAGCTTCTGAAATGTTTTTGTTTTTCTTTAATTTTCACAGACCAGCTATTATTTTTAGCATTGTCAATATTATGAGTACCTACTCGGTACTTTACACTAAGCAGGCAGGGTGGCGATGGCACGACGGTTGGTAGTCTGCACGTTGACTACAAAACCAAAAACATACCTGGTTCAACTCCAGTTTCAGACTAAAATTATAAAAAAAAACATCTCGCATTTTTCTGATGTGCATTAGTGTGTCTTTGTGTATCAGTTGTTGTCGGAAGGTTTCAGTGTCGAACAATACGCAAACACTGGTCACTGAACAATACGGGTTCAGCTGATAGCAATCCACAATCACATCAGAACGCCCTCTTTCGTCGGTATTGTGTAGCACCGGCGAAGTAAAATAAGAAAAAAATGGCTACTAAACCGAAGCTTTAGCACTGCTACGAGTGTAAAAACAGAGAACGTGCGAAAACAGAGTTGTAAAATAATTAATTAAGCTTCACCTCCTGTCGTTTCTCCTACTATCCCTTTCCTATAGTTCAAGCACAATGCTTTGCATTTGTAGGAGTCATCTCCTGAGTGCTGGTCCCAGATAAAAAACAAAAATTAGTTTAGATATATATTTAAATTAACACATAATTTATTAAATTACTTTTTTTTACTGCTTTTGGGGTTTAATGCTGGCAGCAACATGATATTTTATTTTGGATAAAGCTTTTTATTACAATGAAAATGAAAATTGCTTAAATTTGTTTCCTCTAAAAAATATATTTAACCCGTTTCATAGGAGGCTTATACTTATTGAATATTCGCTTTAAATACTTTAGAAGCAGATTTCTATAAATTTGTGCATATGCTATGTTGAATTTCCAACTGGGTATACTTTTTATTACTTGTCTCAATTAGTCAAATTCGTATGCAGTGGTCAATGCACTAGTTTCGTGCATTAAAATAATAACAACAAATACATAAATATAATGCAAGTTACCGCTACTCGAGACAGTCATTGTAAATCAATGTAGAAAAAATCAAGAATTTTGGACCAAAACTTTACAGCTATCAATATTAACCGCTTAATAAGACAATAATTGAAAAACTATGCATAAAAAACGTAAAATTGAGTACCCAACAATATTTAAAATATATTAAGGGTTGAAATGAATTTTTGTTATCATTAAGTACAGTCCATTTAAACCTTTGAATAAATAAGTTCTGAACAATTTGTGAAGGAATAATTATTTAACGATAAGTGATTTAAGTTTACATAGAATTCAATTTTGGAATTTGGTAAGTCATCAAAGGGCAAGAAAAAGCTCTTGTCCGCAACACGGTCCTTCGAGCCGGATTTCAAAGTTAATTCAACGGATTATATGGTTAATCCAACATTTCATAGTTAATTCAACGGCTTATATGGTTAATCCAACATTTCTACAACATTTCAACGGATTATATGGTTAATCCAACATTTCCACAACATTTCAACGGATTATATGGTTAATCCAACACTTCTACAACATTTCAACGGATTATATGGTTAATCCAACATTTCCACAACATTTCAACGGATTATATGGTTAATCCAACATTTCTACAACATTTCAACGGATTATATAGTTAATCCAACATTTCTACAACATTTCAACGGATTATATAGTTAATCCAACATTTCTACAACATTTCAACGGATTATATAGTTAATCCAACATTTCTACAACATTTCAACGGATTATATAGTTAATCCAACATTTCTACAACATTTCAACGGATTATATGGTTAATCCAATATTTCTACAGTAATTCAGCAACGGATTATATGATTAATCCGAAACAACTCACAAACTCACACCTCTTCAAAATGTCTAATGAAGAAAGTCTTCTTATGCACACACCGCCAACGACGGCGAATGATGGACACATTCACATCAAGGAATCACAACGCAATAATCACCTAAACCGAGTACAGAAAGAAGCCGATGAAGTTCTAAACTACGGCAATTATTCTTTTCATCAATTAGAAGTCAAGCTATCGCTGCTAGAGCGACATTTTGAATCTTTCGAGAAGATTCAAGGCCAGCTTGAAGAACTTGATGAGTCACAATTAGCAGCAGATCACCGTCTTGAATTCGAAGATGGTTATTTTAAATTAAAATCTCTAATTTTGGAGCGTTTATCACTTCAAACAACCAGGATCTGGAAGCAGTGGAACAGCCACACCAGTTGGTTCGCAACAAATCATCAACAACAAAAAATTGGTGCTATTGCCACACTGCCACCACTTTCGACTACGCCGGGAACTTCATCATCATCACAACAAGATCCCTTCAATGCTGCCATTATATCGAACAATAGCTCACAGTCTTCTACAGCCTCTACGTCACAGCATTCAATACAATCGAGTGAATCACAACCGAATTCCATGTACAGTCAGAACTTTAGCGCTGAAAAGCTGTTGGCTCAACATACCCAACAACAACAGCAACAACAGCCGCAACCGCAAATTATTGCCGCACAACCGCAGTCACATACTCTTCCACAGCAGCAGCTACAGCAACAAAGACCAACACCACCTCCCCATGCTCATGCCCAACAGCAACCACAACAGCAACCACCTCCGGCTCAGCAGCAACAACATCACCGTCACACACCCAATAGTCATACACCTGATTATAATTTACCACGTATAAATAGTTTTGGAGGCGGTGGACCTTCTCAGCCTGAGACACAGTTTCATTTTGAACAAAATGCCGCTGGCGGCCAAACTTCTAATATAACAAATCCAAGCGCTTATCCGCAACATCAAATTATTAATCAGTATGCAGCACAGGCTGCCCATCAATTTCCATATCATCACCCTCATCACTCATCACAAACAACATCATCGAATCAACCAACAAATGAAATCAAATCATCACATAGTCTGTTTACAATTAATTGCCTTGTTAATACAATAAAGCCAATGTATAATTGCTTAAACTATTCAACTGAACCGTCATTAGAAACTATTCTAGGACGTTGTTGGAAAATTGAAGAGCTCAGTTGCGAACCAATTCAAACGGCTGAAGAAGAAGAATGTGAAAGGTTTTTTGAAAAAACAACATCGAGATCACCACCCCTTAAATGGCCACTTGGCCGAGTGGCAGAAATATTCCCAGGAACCGACGGCCGAGTCCGAGTAGCGTCAGTCAAAACTGTCGAAGGCATTTTTAAAAGAGCTGTAACAAGGTTGTGTAAACTTCCTATTGAAAATTAACAATTAAATAATGTTGGTTCTCGACTGAGCGGCTGCACACATTTGCCGGCATGGAATTAATTAAATATAAACTTAACAGGATTAGCGAAAATTTTAACACCGCATGTCTAAATTCGGGTTATGAACATATCAATGAGCTGGCTCATCGTATGTAGTTTAGTTTTAGGATTAGTCGTTTTAGTATAAAAATAAAAATATTTAAAGAGGTTTTGCTAAATTTTGCCTCCATTTAGTAATATTGTAAATATGGATACATAACTTTATAAAACAACTTACATTATAATTAAGTAGAAAAAGATACAAATCTTAAACTCTTCATATATAAAATTTAAGACTAAGTAAAATGTATATATTATATAACAAGAATAAAATTGAATTGAAAAAAATAATGTTGGAACCATCGCTTCCAAGGCCGGGAGAATGTTGAATTTCCAACTGGGTATACTTTTTATTACTTGTCTCAATTAGTCAAATTCGTATGCAGTGGTCAATGCACTAGTTTCGTGCATTAAAATAATAACAACAAATACATAAATATAATGCAAGTTACCGCTACTCGAGACAGTCATTGTAAATCAATGTAGAAAAAATCAAGAATTTTGGACCAAAACTTTACAGCTATCAATATTAACCGCTTAATAAGACAATAATTGAAAAACTATGCATAAAAAACGTAAAACTGAGTACCCAACAATACTTAAAATATATTAAGGGTTGAAATGAATTTTTGTTATCATTAAGTACAGTCCATTTAAACCTTTGAATAAATAAGTTCTGAACAATTTGTGAAGGAATAATTATTTAACGATAAGTGATTTAAGTTTACATAGAATTCAATTTTGGAATTTGGTAAGTCATCAAAGGGCAAGAAAAAGCCTGCAACATGCTACAAAAAGTAATAGGGCAATTTTATCAGCAAAAACAGAAAAATATCACACAAATTTGTGTGTAAAAATCATTTATATTATTTGTCTATAAATGTAAACCCTTTTGAAAATATTTCTTTTATGGTTAGAAAGACTTACTTATTTTCTCTTATTTTTTTTTTTTTTTTTTTTTATCTTGGACCAGTGCTCAGGGGCTACCCCCTACATATGCAATGCATTGCACTGGAACTAGATAGAAGGATAGGGAAGAAACAGACAGGTGGTGAAAGTGGTAGAAAGATAGAGCTTAATTCTTGCACAACTTTGCAGTTGCGTGTAAATTATAAAGCAAAGTTGCGGCGTCTCTGATGTTTTTTGACGAATTATTTTTAAGCTAATTGAGCCATTTTATTTATTATTTTACTTCGCCGACGTTTTATTGCTCAAATACCGACGAAGGAGAGTGCTGTAGCACAGAAAACTCAGAAAAAACTTTTTTCTGATTTGACCCGGCTGGGATTTGAAGCTGGGTCTTTCTGGTTGCAGAGCCAACACGCTGACTACTCGCCATCAGCACCCCCAGCAATCGCAGTAAAAATTTGGAACTTGTAAATTTACATCAAATTAGGTAAATTCGCAAAAGTTATTGCTGTACATATGAAATGAAACATAGTTCATAGTATGTACCTAAGTCCCAAAATTAAGTCAAACAAAATGCTCAAAACTCCACGAACTTCAGTTCGTATGAGGAATCAACACGCTAATTTGCATTTATAAATAATGTTTTTTTTCCATTTTTCCTTATAAGCTTTTGATAAAGCCTTTGAAAATGTTTATAAATAAGACTAAATAAAAAAAGAATTAGAAAAAAAAGAAATACAAAATATTATGTACATTTCTAACTTTTATTAAAACGAAAATAAGTTTGGAAATTTTTACTTTGCCAGTTGTCAGATTCTTTTCCTATCATAAAAATTTACTGTGTAGACTATGTTTTTGTGTTCAAATATTTGGAAACGATTCCAAAGGCAGAACATTAATGTTAGACAACAGCTAACTAAAATTCTCCTTTTCAACTCACATTTGCTTGCGCGTTAATGTAGTTTCTTATTAGTGTTTATTTACAAAAATAGTTCTTCATAAAATCATATTAAAAAACACTTAATATTATATAATTATTATGATAATAACGCAATAAGGTGCCAAAGTAATAATATCTATTAACGCATGCTTACTCTAACACGCATTAAAACAATCTTTTATGAAAATCGTTTGGAAAATAAAACAAAGTTGGAAATAAACATTTTTGCGACCTCATTCTGCCGTTATTTCCGATGTTTGAAATAAAAATGCTATGTGTAGGCAGGCTGTTATAACGTATAAACTAATTAAAAATAGATATTTTATTCATTAATTTTATTCAAAAGTAGCTAATTACAATCGTCGTGTTTAGCGTATTTCGACTACGCCTAGTATTAAATTAAATAAAATTGCAAAACTCATTATTCTATTACCGTACTCGAAAAACGCCAGTCACGAAAATGCTGAATATAAATGACCATAATCACAATATTTTTATAATAATATACATATATATGTATAATTTGTCTCAAAAATATAGGGGTAGTTATTAAGTATTCATATATACCTATACATTACAACACTACTTTGACTTGCAAATTTTAGCTAGTAAAGTGTTCATTTACTTTTTTACTTTTTTGAGAACAATTTTGGAAAATTTCTTGTTACTCTCTCGTTGCTAATTTTTATTAGAAAAGTAAATGAACACACCTAGTATATTGCTGTGAACTAGTTGTAGGTTGTAGGTCAGACGAAACTAAAAACGGAAGTGGGAAAGCAAAATTTAAATTGTAATTTTTGACTGCTATGCGGAATTACAGAAGGATAGAACTGACAATCCCACTGTAAAATACATCTATATATACAGGGTGGCGCAGAATGAGGTATATGGTTTAAATGGTTTTTAACTTTTTTATTTATGCGATTATTATAATTTTTTTTTTTTAAATACAGTATATTATTGGGGAATTTTTTGCAATTAGCTTTTAATAATGTTATCCTGTAAGTGATGTCCATTTTCTGCTTCGCACATACGTGCTCTTTTTAGCATATTTTCCATAACTTTTCGCAAAATTTCGGGTGTAATGGCAATGATTTCATTTCGAATGTTGGTTTTTAGTTGGAGTATGGTTCTTGGTTTGTTAACGTTCACTTTTTCTTTCATATATCCCCAAAGAAAACTGTCAGGAGCTGTTAAATCTGGTGAACGTGGAGGCCAGTTAAAATCGCTTGTGCGCGAAATAATGCGTTCGCCGAATATGTCTCTTAACAAAGACATTGAGGGAACTGCAGTATGTGCTGTGGCTCCATCTTTTTAAAACCACAAGTTTAGATGGTTTTCCACAGCTGGCCTAATAAAATTTTCCAACATCGTCCGATATGCACCACCGCTGACAGAGATTGAGACACAACTTTTATTGCCCCTTCGAAACGTTCAATCCGATTTAATGAAATTTAGAACATAGATAGACCTGAATCTGGAAATGCTCATAGGCTATACACATTTTCAAAAGTTGGTCCAGGAGGGCGATAGGGAGGAATTTTCTGCCCCTACGAAACGTTCAAACCGATTTTATTGAAATTTAGAACATAGATAGATCTGCATCTGAAAATGATCCTAGGCTATACACATTTTCAAAGTAGGTCCAGGAGGGCGATAGGTGGAACTTTCTGCCCCTCCGAGACGTTCAAACCGATTTCAATGAAATTTAGAACACAGATAGATCAGCATCCAAAAATGCTCATAGGCTATACACATTTTCAAAACTATGACCAGGAGGGCGATAGGGGAATTTTCTGTCCCTCCGAAACATTCAAACCGATTTTATTGAAATTTAGAACATGGATAGATCTGCACCTAAAATTGCTCATAGTAATATTCATTTTTAAAACTAGGACCAAATACGTGATAGGGGGAAATTTCGACCTCTCTAAAACTACATAGACGATTTTGAAGAACTTTAAAACTTGGATGTATTTGAGTTCAAAAGATACATTGACAATTGTGCAACTCCGGGAAGGTTATAGGCTATTACTTTCTTTAAAACTAGGGCCACGAGGGAAAGTAGGGACAATTTCCACGCCACCGAGGCCATCTAAACGATTTTATTGAATTTTTTTTTTATCTTGGACCAGTACTCAGGGGATGACCCTTACACATGCGATGCATTGTGCTGGAACTAGGAAATTAGGTTACGGGAAGGAGGATAAAGAGAGTAATGTTTATGGACATTTGATTTGAATTTTCCCACGTCAAAAGTGACTTGAAAGACCTCGGCAGGAGTTTGTTTCACATACGCGATGTTCGGCCGAAAAATTAGTTCTCCCTGTAGTGCGTGGTGGGACTTGCCGCCAAATCTACAGCAAATGGATGCGCCCGTAATGATGATCGCGTTGTATGCTGGAATGAACGGGTTTCGGGAACTAATTTCCTGATTTCACCAGAGCACATTCCATTTTAGTACCGATAGAACAACGAAACACACCCAACATTGTGACGATGCTCAAGGGAGTCCATGGAGCTGGCTACCTCACCGTGCCTAATGAGTATTTTCGCTCTCTCCTTTACGCGGTCGAAATAGTCTTTGAAGCACCGACCCATACATGAGAGTTGTATTCCATTTTCGGTCGGATGTAGGCGGTATAAATAGTGAGGAGATCAGATAGGGTGAAGTATGTCTTGCACCGTCTTAAAAAACCGAGGCACTTGAATGTTTCTTTTGAGACCTAAAAAATGTCCTCAGTCTATCGAGCATCGCACTGAATTTTCATGCCAAGAACATCAAGAGCTTCTGATTCTTCGATGTTTATACCACCCATAATTACAGATGACGCAGCGTCATCGGGCATGCGTCGATGTGTAACCATGATGCATTGGGTCTTTTGAGCGTTGAAACCGACCCTGTTCGCTTAACCATATTGCGATATTTTCCTGAGGTCACAATTCAATGAATCACTCATATTCTTCCTCAGCGAAGTGATCATAGTCGCTAATAAGTCGCCCGTAGAGCGCCCTCGACGGAAGCCGTATTGACGGTCGTTCAGTAAATTGTTGGACTCTAAATATTTCATTAGGTGAAAGTTCACCATACTTTCCATCACTTTGGAAATCGCGGAACAGATTGCGATTGGGCGGTAATTTTCAGTTTTGCTTGCGTCACCCTTTTTTGGAATCGGCGTGACATTTGCAACCTTCCAGCACAATGGAAATTGACCTGTGTAGTACAGAGTGTTGAAAAGGATTGCCAAAGGACGTAATAACGTCGAAGAACAATATTTCAGGACCAGTGTAGGAATTCCATCCGGCCCAGGAGGTTCAGGTTCGTTAAAACCCATTGCCATAGTTACGGATACACTCTCAGAGCGGGCAGTGTTTGATTGCTCTCCAGCAAGTGAGAGTTACTTGCAAACATTTCAGTTAGAAGGTTAGCTTTTTCAACCGGGTCAGTGAAGAATTGATCATCCTTGAAAAGAGCCGGAATAGAAGAACTAGCATTTTCCTTCACTCTTTTTACGAAAGACCAGAAGCTTTTACTGCCCCGTTAGGCAGTAAGAACTTTAGTGAGAAGACACTGCTCGTACAGAACTTTTTCATGTCTTAGGACGTTGGCGCACGAAGATCTCGTCCTTTTGCGCATCATATCAGTAACCGCGTTTTTGTCACTCTACTAAATGCTTTCTCACTGGATCTGACTGCAAGTCTGCACATCTGATTAAACCATGATTTCGGTCTGGGTTTAATCGAAATTTTCTTCAATGGTATGAAAGTTTTCATACCGAGCAATAATATATTTTCAACCATTTAAGGCATGGAATTGACGCCATTGTCAAGGAAGTAGAGCTTCCAATTGAAATGCCGGAAGAAATCGTTGAGCTCACCCCAACGCGCTTTTTCGAAAATATATTCTAAACGTTACGTAGCTGGCCGTGAAACGTTACGAAGTTCCGCAATCGAAAAGGAGGCAGAAATGGTACAGTGATCAGAATTTCAGAGAGATGCGCTAATATTCACTTCATATTTTTCCGGGTGTGAAGTGAGAAAGAGGTCGATGATGTTTGATTGGTGCCCGTCAACACACGGAATATGTGTTGGCTCATTCACTAGTTGCGCTAGGTGATTGTGCGCCGCGATTAACACAACATATTGGCTCTCTGAAGTTGTATGGATCGAAGGGCGGAGCCACGATAAATTATGGACATGGAACCAGCAATATCGATTTCACTGTTCGGGTAACTTAAGAGGATCTGTCCCCTGATTTTGAATTTAACCCAAATACATCTAAATTCGGGATCATGCGTGCCCAAAGACTGCTGGCACTGGTACACAACCTCATTGCTTATATAAATTATAAACGTTGAAATCACCAGCAATAACGATTTCACTGCTCGGATAATTTTCTAGTATCTTCGATATGGAGTCGGAAAGGGTATCGAAGATGTATATAGTTTTATCTTTTTCCATATTTGGGGTTCTGTAAAGAAATCCGAAGTGCAAAAGATGTGTCCTGATTTTAAATTTAACCCATAGACAGCTAAATTCGGGCCTAAGGATTGCTGGCACTGGTACACAACTTCATTGCGTATGTATAATGCAAGGCCCCTTTGAAGAATAAAGAGGGAGAGAAGCTGATACCCAGGTATGTGAAAATCCTGTGGATCAGCATCCTCAGACACCCGGGTTGCACTTAAGGCAAAAAAATCCGGCCGATGGAGACAAACGTGGGCATACACAGAGAACAAATTTGCCCTTAAACTATCTATGTTGCAGAGGTCAATTCGGAAACGTCCTGTCATAGTTTACGCAATAAAAATCAAATCAATTGTCTATTATTTATATAGTCGACACCAATGAACTAGTTGCCGCCTGAGAGACTGCTCGGTTATCAGTGCTACGTCTTCATCACCAAACTGTTCAACAGCAACTATCCCAATGGTATCCACCAAATAAAAATATTTTTATTTAACTTTTAACAGGTATATTCAGGTATATGCAGATAGTAGTTATTCTCTTTTAAAAACTTTCATTCAGTCGTCGTTGAGCAAGCGATGAATACACATGCGGATGGTCATTGTCATTTTTTCAGAAATTTATTAAGCATTGTTGTTGTTTCTTCTTGGACGAACCACAGTAAACACACACGATTCAATTAGAATTGAATACGAAAAAAATTAAAAAATAATAAAAGTTCACGAAATGAAATGTGAAAAGTATTTTATGGTAAACGATGCTTTTCAAAACATTCAATGCCTTTTATGTTACAAAACATTAAAATCGGGTAATGAACACGTTTCAATCAGAGCTAATAATAATTAGATCTGAGGTAAAAGATTTCGATAAAATTAGAACTCCAGAGTTTTGGAAAAATTTAGATGTTGCGATATGTCCTCAGCTCAAATAAATGTATTTAAAATATTTATAATTTTTTTCCACTACTTAGCGAACAAATATTTTCAGAAATGAAAAACGTTTGTTCCAAGCAGCGAAATAAAATAACCTCGTTGAATTTAAAAAATATTTTACTAATTTACAATTACCATGCATGTATTAACATGGAATGTTTAATTTAAAATTTTCAATGCGATTTTAAAAATTATAATGAGGACAGGTTAAACTTTTTATTTTTGTTTCCCCCCCAAATAAGTGTTCTAAAATTATTTATTGAAATTGATAACTACTATTTATCTTTTTCTTAAAATTTAAATTACATTCATTTAATAAGTTGTATATAGCTGGCATTTTCTTTCTTATTTTAAACGTTTGACATTTTTTTTTTTTATCTGGGAGCAGCACTCACGAAATGACTCCTACACATGCGAAGCATTGTGCTGGAACTATAGGAAAGAGATAGTAGGAGAAATGACAGGAGGTGAAGCTTAATTATTTATTTTTGCAGCTCTGCTTTCGCACGTTCTTTGTTTATACTCGTAGCAGTGCTGAAGCTTCGGTTCAGTAGCCATTCTTATTATTGTTTTACTTCGCCGGTGCTACACAATACCGACGAAGGAGGGCGTTCTGATGCGATTGTGGATTGCTATCAGCTGAAGCCGGTATTGTTCAGTGACCAGTGACTAAACCTTCGCCACTGAAACCTTCCGACAACAACTGACACACAAAGACACACTAATGCACATCCGAAAAATGCGAGATGTTTATTTTAATTTTAAAATTTTAGTCTGAAACTGGGGTTGAACCCAGGTCTGTTTTGGATTCGTAGTCAACGTGCAGACTACCATCCATCGTGCCATCGCCACCCTCATTATGTTTGGTGGGCAAATTCTCTCACAATACACAGTTATGTTACTGCTCTAGACCAGTGGTGTTCAAAAATAAAATGAAGATATATTGGCGAGAGAATTTGCCCAGCAAACATAATGTCAAACGTTTAAACGTCAAACGTTTGTTAAAATAAGAAAGAAAATGACAGCTATATACATCTTATTAAATGAATGTAATTTAAATTTTAAGAAAAAAAGAGCATCAGGGACCATAAATAGCAGTTATCAATTTCAATAAATAATTTTAGAACACTTATTTTGGGGAGAAAAACACAAAAATAAATTCATTTAATACAGTTTTTTTTGGGATTAAATATTAGACTAAAAAGTTTAACAATCTGTCATTGCTCATTATAATTTTTAAAATCGCTTTGAAAATTTTAAATTAAAGATTCCATGTTAATACTTGTATGAGGAAATTGCAAATTAGTAAAATATTTTTTAAATTCAACGAGGCTATTTTAATTCGCTGCTTGGAACAAACGTTTTTCATGTCTGAAAATATTTGTTCGCATAAGTAAGTAGTGAAAAATACATTTTTTTGAGCTGGGGACATATCGAAATCTTTTACCTCAAATCTAAGTATTATTAGCTCTGATTGAAACGTGTTCATTACCCGCTTTTAAAGTTTTGTAACATAAAAGGAGCGAAGCCACGGGTAAAAGCTAGTAGAGTATAAAGCAATGTTGATTTTTAAAGCTGTATTTGGTAGTTTTTTTTATTAATTATTTTACTTCAGCGATGATGCTACACAATACTGCATTTTTAAAAACAGATTACACTTTTTAGATACAAATTTAAATTTTTCATGTTTTATTTTTATCTAATTTATTTTTGTATTGACGTTTCTGACAAACTGACACTAACTGTGAAAAATTTCGCTATAGTTTAGAAAAGAAACAACCCTCGCATATATGTACAATTGTGCAAATATCAATTTTAAGCATTTTCATGAAGACCCTTGATGTTTATTATCACTACAATTATCTTGCAAAAACTGGTAATTAAATTCATAATACATTACATGTTTTTTGGGCGTTTATCATTGATCCCATAGGGCATTTATATACTTCTGTTGCACTTCCACCTTGTGCAATGAGCCAACCCAATCTGGAAATATATAAACAAATACAATAAAAATTACACATTATTATAATGTCAAAATTAACAATTTATACAATTTAGAAATTAAGTATGACCAGTAGTACGATTCACAATCATTTATTAATAGAGGGTGGCTGATAGCAGATTTATATTTACAAACATAAATAAAAAACGTAATAATTGACACAAAGTTTTATTAAGAGCATTGAACGATAGAATGGAAATGCGGATTTTATTTTTTAAAGAGTATATCATTCAGATCCTTTTTTAAATTTCATGAATAATCGCTCTTGAAAGTCCAAGTGAGGCTGCTCTTTTCCGTATTGAAATCGCGGATTTTCATGTAAACTGCTTTGATGTTTTCGGGAGCCCTTGAAGATCGACTGGGCCCTGGCCGTCGGGCGTTCATACCCGAAGCAGTTGCGCGGAATCTCTGCCCCCACAAACGAATTAAATTTACACTCGGTCCATCACTTATTCGCCGAATACCGAACTTTGAACAAAATTGTCGACGAACAATTACGTAAGAATCATTACTCTTAAAAAATGGCTCCATAGCGAACGCACGATGCTCACTCGACCACTGTGACAACGTGACTGACAAATCCGCACAATCGGTAATTCCAACCGCGCCACCCTCACTTCGCACCGTTTATTACTTTTTGAAATAATCGTATTTAAAAATATAAATTTGCCACCTGACACCCATATTCATAAAATAGTATAACGAAATTTTATCGAATTTGTAAATTCAGAATTTTTTTTAACGATATTCGTTATCGCTTTAGTTGAGCTGTTATCAACGTGCGACAACAATTTATGAGCTGCTTATTTTTGCGATAAAATATATTTTGTGTATCTTTGAGGTACAAACAAATATAAGTTTTATTTACGTTACTTTTCCTTTAAGTAGAGATACAACTTTATTAAATGCACTTCTAATGATGAAAGCTATACAGCAAAGCTACAAGTAAGTTTTATTCAATATTCAGGATGAGCGTTGTTCATAACAATTGTAAACAACAATCATATCCAGTTCTTCAAATTATTCTCTGAAATAAAATTACTCAAATAATATTAAAGTATTATATTGTTTCTTCTAAGTAACCCAGCAAAAAAATTTAGAAACATTAAAAGCAGTCGGAAGCAATGCATTGTATATTAAGAAGAAATGCTTACAAAAATCCTGCGAAAATGAACTAACGTAAGAGAAGATACTGTTTCCTTAAATGCTTAAAATATCCATTCTTCTGCATTTTTTTGCGATACATAAACTAATGCTTGTAATCGGCTCATCGCGAACAAAAATCATGCATGATAAAAGCGCAATTGCAAGTTAAATGATTTTGTTGTCTCCCTTACAAAAATATTTCCAGGCAACGACTAATTTTTCCTGGAAATATGAGTAAGTATTCAACACTACTAATTTTTAAACAAAACCAATCACTGCAAGATTCATATTACAAGAATGCGAATCATTATATTCAAATTGACTATGACACTTTAGACCACAGAAAAAAAAAATTTATTTTCTTGACTTGTGTTATTATTATTTAGAATACGTTTGATATATAAAAATTAATACCAATTTTGTGTTAATAAGGGAATCTGGTTGCTTTAATTCGTGAATTATATTTTCCTAAGCATTTGCCTTAATAGCGAAAGTTTCTTAAAACTTTTAACGGTACTTTATTATTAATACTTATTTCGGACCGACTTCTATCTAACCTATGCCTTTAATTTAAACTAGAAAATTTTTTCGGTAAACAATTACAAATTGGAGGACTTCAGCTCGGTATTGGACTCCTCTTTGTTCTTCATATAGAACTTCGATAGAAATCAAACCTCCGAAATTTAATTCGAGTAGACACTTTATTCAACCCATCGCACAGTGGTCTCAAAGTCAAATTTTGCGCGAAAAAAGTCATAACTTCTTTTTAAAAGGGAGGAGGAGGGTGGCGATGGCACGATGGATGGTAGTCTGCACGTTGACTACGAATCCAAAAACAGACCTGGGTTAAGCCCCAGTTTCAGACCAAAAATTTTAAAATAAAAATAAACATCTCGCATTTTTCTGATGTTGCATTAGTGTGTCTTTGTGTGTCAGTTGTTGTCGGAAGGATTCAGTGGCGAAGGCATAGTCACTGGTCACTGAACAATACCGGCTTCAGCTGATAGCAATCCACAATCACATCAGAACGCCCTCCTTCGTCGGTATTGTGTACCACCGGCGAAGTAAAATAATAATAAATATGGGTACTAAAGAAGCTTAAGCACTGCTACGAGTATAAACAAAGAACGTGCGAAAGCAGAGCTTCAAAAATATTTAATTAAGCTTCACCTCCTGTCGTTTCTCCTACTATTCCTTTCCTATAGTTCCAGCACAATGCTTCGCATGTGTAGGAGTCAGCTCCTGAGTGCTGGTCCTAGATAAAAAAAAAAAAATAACTTCTTTTTAAAAGAAGCTAAAAGCATAAAAATTTGTTTAAATTAACTACATGACAGGAAACGAGCTTGCACCAAAAATGGGCGGATTCACACGAAAGGGTGTGGCAATTTCTATGTAAGATAATAATATTTATATTGATTAATTTTATTGTTTTTTCATAGGTGAGGATTCATATTTTTATTTACATATTTATTCAAAATTCTACATATATATTCGTATACACATACTGTGATATTTTATTGATAAATATTTATTCATCTTGGCTTGTTTCTGCATCCGTTTCTTCAGAATCATTTTGCGAGTCTGTGGTAATATTATTAGAAATCAAAGCCATGGATTCTTGACAGAAGGGTTCTCAATTTCGATCCGATGGTTTTGTTGAAAGAGAGGAAATATAAGGATCTGATGAAAAAATCAAGTGGTTTAAAAGATCTTGTATGTTACTTTCCCGTAACATTTTTCGAGCATGATGTTCTCTAACATATCTAATGTCTTTGTTCCGAGATTCGCGCGCTTCCTCGGATAACAGTCCTATAGGCAGAGCAGCATTTTGAATAATGTCTGCACCGTGGATCAATATCTTGTGGATACTAGATGACATGCAATACTATGGATATAGTTCCACGTATAGTTCCGCTGTTTCAAGGGCATACGATCGATATATTTCTACGTTAATTGCATACCCGGATGCCATTGTTCGTAAAATGACCCCTAGTCTTCTAATTAAGTTTTCGTTTACGCCAGTTATTTGTGAAGCTAAACGTGGTTGCTGGAAGAATCTTCTGGCGGAATTGCCATCATTTGTAGTTCCATGACTTGACTTCGGTATATCGATCAGCAAGTTAATTTCTGAACTATTCAGTATTCAGACTATCAATTATCATCTTTTTCCTTGACTCAATCAAAGGTTTTTTTCTAATCTCCCCGAGTTTGCCACTTTTGCAAAAGAAACGGTAGTTAACATGTATCATCATTAACCTGTACCTGTACCTGTATTTCAGTTGGAAAAATTGTTGCTATTTGAGTTTGTATTAGTTCAATTTCTTGGATAATTAATGTCTTATTTTCTCGTTCAAATGTAAGCTTAATCGGTCTGCAAAAGCGTCTAGAAGAAGGCAGTGGGATTTGCCATATATCTCTCTATTTTTCAACTCCAAAGGAACCAAACATACTACAAATAAATTCTGATCTGTTTCTAATGCATGCTCGTGGAAAGAACTCATCCAACCAAGCCTTATATATAGACTCGAAAAAACTTTTTGTTCGATTTGCCTTCGCCTACTTTTGCGACAGTATGGTAACGAAATTCCGAACTTCTTGTTTTAATTTATTTTCATATTCACTATTTTCATCATTCTGTATATCAATTTTGATGAAAATTTAAGATATAACAGCATTACAATTTTTGTTTTGATCCTTTTCAGCGAACCAAATATTAAACAAATCTCTTTTGGTGATACACATTTTAACATAAAATTTCGATATTTAATTTAATGGCAAAAACTGCACATTTAAAACTCTAACACAATTTATAAAACAGATAAAAATGCACAATTAACGCACAATACGTTTTGCTTTTCATAATTTTTTCTCTAAATGGAATACTTATTCGACGACATATCAAGAATTAAGAAAGTACATACCTCTAATTTGTAAATAAAAGCATGAAATATTAACGAAAATGTTTTAATTTTATTTTATAAGCTCACCAAATCACAAAAAAAAATTGACTGATTTCTTAATAAAAACAAAATACAGAAATTATTTGTGTTAAAACCAATGCTGCAGCGAAAATATTGCAAGTATACAAGAAAAAATATACCGTTATGCACAGTGGAGTGTTGCCAATACAATACCAAACACATTATTTATTTTTGTGCCTTTCGAAGAAACGATTTTTTTCGCGCTAAATGTGTCATTGAAACCATTGTGCATCGCATTAAATAATAGTGGATTTTCAGAACCAAACTAGCTGTACCTATTATTTTATTATTTATTTATTTTATTTATTTATTCTTTATAATTGGCCTCCTTTGAAATGTTCGATTATATTCCTCCAAAGTCAACGTTACATTGTCTATATAATAAGAAGGGATACAATTCATCCTTCCTTCATGAAAGTTTGGTATAAAGCTTAGAGATTTAAGGGGATCGACATTTCTTGCCACAATTAGTTGATGTTTGTTTTTTCCTAATAGTTTTTAAGATTCACTTTTAAATTAAGTAATTTATAATTTAAAGAATCGGGCACAGTGAAAAAAAACTATCGTTTTATTTGTTTGACCAAATATAACACAACTTGCTGTTACTTTGCAAGTGTTTTTTAATTAGGTTTTACATCGGAAATCTATATACATATATAAAAATTAATGTGTGTTTGCCTGTTTGTTTGTTTGTTTGTACTTTATAGAAGCCCAAACCGCTGGACCGATTATCCTGAAATTTTCACACCATATAATTGGGACTATTGAATGAATTATAGGTTACTTTTTCTTCTCACGCCAACTTTTTTAATTACGCTACTTCATCCACATGGTTTTTAATAGATTTTTTAATATAAACGAGCTTATCTTCGCCATTTGTGGACCAATCGCGATGAAATTTGGTGCAGTTAGTCTGTGCAACTCCGGGAAGATTTTAGGGTATTACTTTTTTTAAACTAGGAGCACGAGGGCGATAGGAGAGAAATTTCTTCTCCTCAGAAACGATCAAACCGATTTTAATGAAATTTATAACGTAGATAGATCTACATCTACAAATGCTCATAGGCTATATACATTTTCAAAAGTACGACCAGGAGGGTGATAGGGGGAAATTTCTGCCCCTCCGAAACATTCAAACCGATTTTTAGTGAAATTTAGAACATAGATAGACCTGCAAATAAAAATTCTCTTAGGCCATATATATTTTCAAAAGTAGGTCCAGGAGGGCGATATGGGGGAAACTGCTGCCCCTTCGCAACGCTCAACCCGATTTTTATGAAATTTAGAACATATATAGACTTGCAACTAAAAATACTCATAGGCTATATATATTTTCAAAAGTAGGACCACGAGGGCGATAGGGGGAAATTTCTGTCGCTCCGAAACGTTCAAACCTATTTTAATGAAATTTAGAACATCTAAAAATGCTCATAGGTAATATACATTTTCAATAATATTAAAAACTGGTACCAGGAGGATGATAGGGGGAAAATTTCGGCCTCTCCAAAACTACATAGACGATTTTGATGAACTTTAAAACTTGGGTATATTTGAGTTTAAAAGACACATTGGTAATTGGGGAACTCCGGGAATTGTTATAGGGTATTACTGTTTTTAAAACTAAGACCACGAGGTAGGGGCAATTTTGATGGAATTTAAATGTAGTTATGTTTTTGCGTCTAGAAGGACACATATGCTACATATATATATTTTTTTAATATAACCTGGAGGCGACATAGGAGCACGATATGCCTCCCCGAAACTGTATAACCGATGGAGATAATAACGGGAACGAAGCCGCGGGTAAAAGCTAGTATTTATATAAAGTATAAAGCTGAACTTTACGCCGGATGACGCTGCGAACGATTCGACAGCTTGCTGTGTTCATTCGAACACTTCTAAACGTTCCTTGAATGTTTTGTTGGCCCCCACGATATTGGTGGCGTTGTCGCAAAACATTTCCTGCGGCAGACCTCTCCTGGCAGCGCACCTTATATAAGATAAGAGAAGAGAATCAGTATACAGATCTGATACTAATTCTAAATGTACCGTCTTTGAAATGAGACACACGAAAAATGATGGTCGACCACGTATTCTCAAAGAAACGTTAACGGGACACAAAAGTCTACACCGGCTATTAAAAATGGTCGATTATCGCTCACTATATTAGCCCATTATTTGGGACATAAGTTTAGGTTTATAGCGGAAGCAATGTACACACTTGCGAACTATTTTGCTGCACTATTGCCCAGCATTGATTAGCCATATATTCTCAAGGGAGTTAGTGCCAGCATGACAATTCTCGAAATGTAAGTTTCGCAAATATAGTGTGACAAAACTATTTCTTTTCACTACCCTTAGTAGTGAAAATGTGAATAAATGGCGTTAATCTTTGTATATTCGACGATAAGAACAGAGATTTATGTAATTTGGATATATCCTCAGAATAATTCGATTTCTGGATTGTCTCTACGAGTTTACAGAATGACGATTTTAATTCAACGGCAGTAGGTACAGAACTTTTGTTTATGTTACATTTCCTCAGAGCATCAACGAATCTAAAAAGTGATGTTATTCGAAGCAACTTTCCATACGACGAATATTTTTCGATAAGATGCAGTAGACAATTTCGTGGATCCACTACTGCAAGAAATATATGCGTTTTTCTTTTCTCCAACAATGTTGGTCCTCGAAATTAATTGAAAACTCCTATCCTTATCACTAGTCATAACTTGACGATACATTTTCTCTATACCTGCAGTGATTACATACTTATGAAATCGAAAATGGATTAATGTACAATACAATTCTTCCTGGTCCCAAAACATATTGATATGGAATAAAATAGTGAGGAGTACTTGGCATGTCGACCGAAGTTGAAATACTCTTTCATAAAGTCTCATGGTATCATCTTTGGACATTTTTCGTTCCAAAGAGAGAAATCGTCTTTTGGCATTTTCAAAAGAATGACATAGCAATTTTGTATCAGATTTTAAATATAGGCAGAGTTCAAATCGTCTTGACGTTGATCGTCGTACGGTGTTCAAAAAGGTATACTCGCATTTTCTCTGTTCCCCAGAATAAATTCGCATTGGTTTATTTGGAGGCCTATCTAACTCCTTTGTTTCGCTAATGCCATTTAAAATCACTGCCTCCTTTTCCATTCAATCTCAATAGCTGTGCAAGTTCCGCAGTAATCAAATTTGGTTGAGAACCGGTGTCTAAAATGGCCCTAGCTGGTATAAGATAACCATAACTATTTCGTACTTTCACCACACCTGTAGCAAGAACGATTCTTTCATCAGAAGATGAATAATTTACAACATGTATTAGCAGAAGTTATGTTATATCTGTGGAATTGCGAATTATGCGAACCGCTACAAATTTTACATTTATTAGATGAGCATCTGCCACCGTATGTTTTTTTTTTTTTTTTTTTATCTAGGACCAGCACTCAGGAGATGACTCCTACACATGCGAAGCATTGTGCTGGAACTATAGGAAATGGATAGTAGGAGAAACGACAGGAGGTGAAGCTTAATTAATTATATTTGCAGCTTTGCTTTCGCACGTTCTTTGTTTATACTCGTAGCAGTGCTGAAGCTTCTTTAGTACCCATTTTTATTATTATTTTACTTCGCCGGTGGTACACAATACCGACGAAAGAGGGCGTTCTGATGTGATTGTCGATTGCTATCAGCTGAAGCCGGTATTGTTCAGTGACCAGTGACTATGCCTTCGCCACTGAAACCTTCCGACTACAACTGACACACAAAGACACACTAATGCAACATCAGAAAAATGCGAGATGTTTATTTTTATTTTAAAATTTTTGGTCTGAAACTGGGGTTGAACCCAGGTCTATTTTTGGATTCGTAGTTAACGTGCAGACTACCATCCATCGTGCCATCCCTTTTTTAAACAATTTATGCACTGATTTCATGAAATCAAATCTTACACTGACAGGCTCAGAACCGAAGGACGGGAAATTATTTATAATATTTATGTAGAGAAGATTTGCAAAATAAGCATTTATCAGCAGATTGTCTTGATTTTGTGCAATTTAGTGATGTCCTAGTATTATTATTGTGCGAATATTCAGTTTTGTTCCTATTAAACCTCGGTCTTGAACGATAAGATTCATCAGTAGAAATGTGCTGCTACTGTTTGTTCAAGGCGGCTTCGCAGTCCGACCAAACTGGGAGTTTGTCGAAATCAAGCTGCTCCTCCCATTTTGTTTTAGTGACTGGATCAACTTTTGGCATCACGAAGTATATTAAAATGGTATTTGTAATTTTCTTATCATCACCTATTGATAATTGTTAGTTTATAGAGTTAGCAGCAGTGAAATGTAACCGAATTCAAATAAGACAATGCCGAGGTAATTGGAAATTAAACTACAGTTCTTTATTAAGATAAGAAAATGTGTATACTTAATTCAGTTTATGACCTTACAGAAAGATCAAAGTTATTGGAATGAATATATAAATTAAAAGTATCAATATCGCCGGGCGCGAAGAGCAGCTACGCGTGATGGTGACGGCACCGGACGTGCGCGAACAGGTTCGGGCGTACGTGACTTTGTCGGTGGAGGGCACCGCGAAACTCTTCGATATTGGCTACGTGCGTGTCGGATGGATCAGGGCTGCGATACGGATGTCCGAGAGCGTCGGTAGGTGTTATCGATGCTTTGGGGCGGGACACACCCAGGAAAATTGTACTGGGACAGACAGGAGGCAACTGTGTATCAGGTGCGGAGGAGCAGGACATAAGATGAGGGACTGCAGAGCGGTCCACAAGTGCGTTCTGTGCTCGGGGGCGGGGCACGGTAGGACTGACCACCTGCCGGGCTCGAAGGTCTGCCCGCTATCCCGCAGATACTGAGGGTGCTCCAGGCGAATATGCACAGGAGCAGGACGGCAGATGCTTTGCTATGGCAGATGGTTGCCGAGAGGGTCGCGGACGTGGTTGTTATCAGCGAACAATACGGTCCGATGCACCGAGGATTCTGGCTCGGGGACGAAACGGGTACGGCGGTGCTCTGGCTACCTGGCGGCGGTGAACTCGCGGTTGCGCGGTACGGGATCGGCTTTAGAAAATTAGAAAAAGAAAATTTAAAATTTATTAAAGTGAGTCAATTTACAACTAAAAAATCAACAAATAATGGTATAGAACTTCCAATGTTTTTAGTGCAAATAAGCACTGAAAGTAATGCCAATGAATTAGAAAACATCAGAGGTCTTCTTTATCGATGCATTCGCTGGGAGGCACTGAGGAAACCTAAAATACCACAAAGTAGAAATTACCAAGGATTTTTCCACAGTGCATCGAACTGTTTTTTACCTCCAAGATGTGTTAAATGCAAAGACCAACATAAAATAGGCAAATGTTTCCTCACCGAAACACCTGAAAATGAAAGGGATAAACTATTTTGTGTGTTCTGCAACAAAAACAGACATCCAGCATCATATAAAGGGTGTGAGAAATACAAATAGCTACAACATAAAATTATAATTTTTATTTTTAATGATAATTTTTATATATTATCGGGTAATCTAAATTGTAAGCATACAGATTGGGGTAATAATGTATGCAATACGAAGGGGAATATGTTGAGAGAGTGGTTACATGACAACGAACTTCCTTTTAGATTCAGTTTTTTTGCTTCTACTGAACCTTCGTTTCCGAGATGCGCATCTTATTTGGATATATGTATCGCGGACACACGTTTGGATATACACAGGGAAAACCATTCACTTAACTGTTTAGGGACACTGGAATATAACAGTGATCACAGGGCAATGCATATTATAGTTCAGGGTGAGGATAATAACCATCCCCTCACATTTTTCAGGGATTCTCCGAATCTGGGACGGAATTTCAAGAGGATAAATTGAAGGAAATTTAGAAATAGCAAAATGAATGATTATGACAACAACAATAATGTCCCAAATGACCGAAATCTTTCTACTTCCGAAATAGACTTTTATTTACTTAAATTGGAAAAATCCATTAATACAGCTATTGAAAGATCAGTTCCTAAGTATGAGATTGTGAATTCAATTGCTAAATTTTCAAGTCCAAATATTAGGAAATTACACCTAGAGAAAAGTCAAACTTTGAGTAAAAATACAACAGAATGGAACTTTTTTTGACACAGGTGGAAATAAATTTACTAAAATCAAAACTGAAATTAGTAAGAAAGTTAATTAAAGATAACTTTACACTAACGGTCAACAACCATTTCCAGGAACGTCTGACCAGCATGAACCGCCGAAACCCTTCATATACATTTAGGGAAGTTAAAAGGCAATTTAGAGTGTCACGAACATTACGGATGACTCCTTGAAGATTGGCCATGAGGATGAATGCTGGTTTAGATTTACTTGAATCTATATGAACTCTTAGGAAAGGGATATAAGTGGTAACAAACTTATAATTAAAGATCAGAATACAATTTTAAATACAATTGGAACTTACTTCTAATCAGTTCATTCTTATAAAGAGATTGAAGATGATAATATTATACAAATGGACGTTGATAATAGCTTTCGCACATTTTTGGAAGGGAATAATGAGTATGAGGGAAACAATTCAACGGTTACTAAATTTAGTGCCAATAGAAAAGCGAATGATTTAGAAGAACATTACTTCATATCGAGAGAATCAATTCTTTATATATTTAATAATCTGCAGAGAAAACTCTTTTCTGGCATGGATAACATCCCAAATTTTATACTCAAGAACGTTCCAAATGAAATCATATTCGAATATTATATACTATATATTAATAACACTCTTTAACAACATATTAAACAACTCATACTTTCCACATGCGTGGAAAACGGCCTTAATAGTGATTTTGCGAAAAAAAGATAAAGACCCAAGCAACCTTAAAAATCTTCGACCAATAAGTCTATTGACAAATAGTAAAGTTTTCGAAATGTGTGTGTATAACAATTGGACAAATTTTTTAGAAAATAAAGGTTTAGTTGAAGAAAGGCAGTTCGGTTTCAAATTTCAGCATTCCACTGTTCATGCGACTCACCTTTTAGTTTCAAATATCAACTGGATGTGGAACAAATCTCTGTATACGGGTGCTTGTCTCAAATTTTGAAAAAGCTTTTGATAACATATGGATTCCAGGGTTGATATATAAACTTATAAAATATGAACTTCCTTTTCATCAAATTGTTTCGATCCACCACATGCTGCATAACAAAGGCTTTCTTATATCGAATAATAACCAGATAAGTAAAAAAATTCACTATAATAAACGGTCTACAACAGTGAACAGTAATCGCTCCAATTCTTTTCAATTTATTTCTTTTAGATTTATTAAAACAAATTAATAATAACATTGTTGCATTTGCCGATGACATAATAATTTTTCACTCAGAGGAAAAAATATGAAAATTAATTCCAAATTACAAGAATTGTTTCACATTGTAGAAAAATATTCTAATGACTGGAAAATGAAAATAAATATTGAAAAATGCGAGACTATCCTATTCCGTCCACCTGTTGGTAAGTGCAACTACAATATAAGGAAACACTGAATTTGGAGTCAAGTCAGGCTGTAATATTAACATAGCAAACAAGGAAATGGTAAAATATTTAGGCATTCACCTTGATAAATTTCTATATTACAACAAGCACATAGACTTACAAATTACAAAAGCAAGTAAAGCTTTTTTTATGCACAAACAATTATTCTATTCCAAATATATAAGCCATTCAATTAAAATAATGCTATATCAATCCTTAATTAGACCAATATTAACATATGGATGTCAAATTTGGTTGAATATTGCACCATCATATATGGAGAAAATGAGAGTTTTCGAGCGGAAATGTCTTAGAGCTTGCACATCTCTCCTTAGATCACCTAATAGCGACTTTAAGAAATACATCTCCAATGGGAGAATATATGATACTATAAAAATAAGTAGAATAGATAATTTCATTATTCATTTGATAAGAAACCACATTTTAAAGACATTCGAGTGCGATGTGAATACCCTCGTCAGGGCCCCTATTATGTTAACGATGAATATATCGAAACTATTCGTGAAAATGGGTATGTGTCTCCGGAGGCATTTTTGTATTTGGATAGTCAAGGATATATTCAAAACGGTATGGGCATCCCGGTGTTATATCACATTTATAGGCGATCCAATGTTAAGGCCATAAATAGCAAGCAGATTACAAATGTTAACAAGAGATATGATACAAGCCTCTATTTGAGGGATACGAACATGTTGCCAAACTTGAATACTAGGAAATACTGGTGGCTAGACCGATATCGTAGCTAAAAAATTTCTCTTTTTTTTTTCTCTTTCACTTTTATTGTCCCAATATTAATGTTGTTTTTTTCAGTTGTTTTTCCTACATTAGAAATTTAAATTATCTATGTACATTCATATTATAGTACGACATAAATTTTTTACCAATATTCTCAAAAAGAACATATATATTCTAAATGTAAATGTACTAGACTGCTCGAATATGAGACAGTGTACGATATAATATGTAACCTACTGTTTGTTTATTCATAGTGTAATTTGATATAATAATATTTGTTAAATAAACGTTAAAAAAATATATATATAAAAATAAAATATAAGAAAATTGTAAATAATACAAAGAACAATTACATTTTAAAGATCAGATATTAAAAAAAGAAGTTAGAAAAAATTAATGGAATATTACAATGAGATTTTTGTATTTTTAATTGTACCAAACAAATCGCTATACAATTGTTTCAGGATTTCCATCTATGGCCATCTATAGGTTTACATTCTTTACTCGTAGTCACATACATATTTACAACTAGATTTTTTACTCATTTTAAGATTTGTGTACTTAATTTAGGATATTTGTCTTTATTTAAGAATTTTGTACTCATTTTAAGAATTTCCAGTATTTTATCTCTTGAGTAATCTCATTTTCAGCTTGTTTTAAGTACATTTGGGTGCTACAAAAATATATTTTTTACATCTTCCTTAAGAGAAATGATATTCGTGCGCATAAAATGTAAACAAATTTTGACATTTACGTTGTGTGAAACATAACCGACCAAAAAAATTCACCTGATTACTTGATTATACTTGACAACTATACTTTGGTTGTCAGCCAATGTACATACAATCACACAAACTGGTTGATCGTTTAGATTTAATTAAAAAAGTTCTTAAGCTTGTCAGATTTTACAAAATTGTAGAATATGGCTATATGGTGGCGAAGCACTCACAATGAAAAATTGTTACCGAAGTGTAAACTGTCTGTTCAGACTATTGTAAGAAAACTGTACTATTTTATTGTCACCCAATAAATTTATCTATGAACAAAAATTGTCTGTTCATACGCTTCTCAGAGTATTGTATAGCAAAAGATGCCAATTCCAATGTCTAACATTGTATCTAAATATTAATGAGCAGAGTTGCCAACAGAAATAGTTACTGGCAAATACATCACCAATATAAAACATACAGGAAACATTACGTATCTTTAAGCCTGTATGACACTATATTTACTTTTCATTAATTAATATAAAATTGAAAGATAGCAAAGCCAGAAAGAAACATATACAATATAATATTTCCAGTTTTTAATGTTGACAGCTTATTTTCATAGAAAAAAACGCTAAGGAAAAATATATGGTCTAAAACTAAGCTCAAAATCGTAGACAATGTACATAAATCGCTAAGTTGTCAACATACGTCCGAAACGTCAATTTTAAGTTGAAAATATTTACATTATTTTTGACAGTTACTCATTTTTTATCGATAACACCAGTGGACGATTTGACGTTTTTGCATTTATCTTAATATGGTTGACTTTTTGCACCTGATTAATTTGCCCATTACAATATATTTGCGCTCTTCTCCAATATTTGTACAATGCAAAAAATGTAGTGGCATAAAGGCTTTAGTAAATCGCGTTGCTAAACCTCCATGTAATAATGATAAGATACCTCCATTCGTATACTAGTAACAAGCGCCAGTGTTGCCAACTTTCTCCGACCATGATCCCAACTTTGAATGGAAAAAATTATTTAGAATCGGCACAAATACTACTCGCATTATTGTGTCGTTGTGTCAGTTGTTGTCGGAAGGTTTCAGTGGCGATGGCATAGTCACTGGTCACTGAACAGTAGCGGTTGCATCTGTAACCAATCCACGGGCACATCATAGTGGCCTCTTTCGTAAAATAAAAAAAATCCACCATAGCCCATAACAACCAGTGAGGTAACAGGAGCAGTAAAGTAATATGCTCAAAGCTTCAACGATTGAAGGTGCAGAGTTAATAAAAAAAAATTCAAAAAATTTTAAATTCATCAAACATTAAAGCTAATATAGTGTTTGTGTCTTCCAATTATAGCTTTATGATTGACACTATAACGAAATTGGAGGAATTTATTTCATTGCATACACAAATAAAATTAATAGATGGTCTCATAAAATAAGGAATATCGAAATAAGTTAAATAATGTTTATGATTTACATAGAACTCAGCAACTCCTAAACTTTTCCCGATTGTTAATTAGAAAACTCACGACCGTGTGCATTGGCCGCTGGTCCATCGATGATGGACTTTCCGTTCAATGCCCAGTGTAGGGGCTGTGAGGAGGATTCGGAGAGGTAGACTGTTGTGCACTTTCTCTGTGAGTGCCCCGGTCTAGCTAGATTGAGGCTGAGATTCCTTGGGGCGCCTTTCTTTGACAACTTGTGGCTGTGCTCTCGGTTGTATCGACGGACTTGGTGAGGTACGTGAACGCCACAGGGTGCTTGTGACATCATCTGGTTTCCCTGAGTACCCTAGCCTCGTAGAAAACGGCACCTACGATGCTACTTGTGTCGACCCGTCTTCATCGACTGTCCTTTAACTTAACCTAACCTAAAAAAAATTAAGGATTTAAAGCAATTAAACAAATTTCTGTCTTATTTACTTAAAGTCTACAGAAAACAAGAACATTGCTGAAAGTGAATACATACAAAGGAACTAGAACGGTTTAAATATGAACCGATTACTTCAGTCGAAGTTAAATGTCTATTTCTAATGTTTAAAATTTTTTTTGGGTTCTAACAGACTCAATTTCACATTCGAAAATATTTATTCATTTCTGCAAACAATACATTTTCATATTTCTGTCAATGTATTTTTTTTAACATCCATACGAGTACATACATATCTAAAAATTTTACTAAATTAATAAATACTTATTTTTTTATATTTATTGTGCATTTCGATATGATCTTTGTATTTTTATTATTTTTACGTTCCTTTTTTTATTTTTTTCTTAAATACATGTTTAAAAAACCGAAAATAAATTAATATTTTTTTACATATTTTACATATTTTACATATTTTTTGTTTTTCAGTGCCTTTTTTAAATGCATAAAACGCAATAATACATTGATTAAGTTCCGTTGACTAGTTTTTATATTCTTAATAAATTTTGTATACCACGAATTTCACGGAAAAGTCATCCGTATGGTTAAAATATAGAGAAGAGAAATTCTGTAACAATTATGAATTTGTAAAAATACCGGTTATTTTCTTAGTAGCAGTAGTAAAATTTCATAATTAAAATTTCATTTCCTACCAATCACCTTGTAAATCTGTTGTAGTATCGGCTCAAATTAACGATAATAGAGTTTCTTGAATTAATTTTTTTTTATTAATATAATTTGATAGAATATTGCTTAAAAAAGATTTGAAATACTGTTGCAAATTTTTATGAATACCTCCGACATTATTTCCGACTACAATTATTTGCTGTTATTATAATTTCGGATAAGGATAATTTAAACTTACATGTGTTCGAATTCAGCCGCGTCTGTGTCAATTCCGATATATTCCGATTCAGCACACAACTCCTGTGCGGACACGAGGAAGAATATTTGCGTAGGCGTTAAATTTATTCCTGGAAGCCTAGTCATTCCTTTAATTGGGCCTGTTAATGAAAGCATTGAATGATATGATATTTGCATTCCTCCTGAATGTATCAATATATCCATTCGACTATAATTGGAAAATATGTTTACGGATTTTGGAACACATCGCATCGCTTTATCTTCGAATGATTTGGTTATTGAGCGGAGTATTTCCTTCGCAATGGCAACGCCAACTGAAGCATATTGCATGTAAGGTGGAAGTCTCCTATCGAAGTATGGTATAATAATCACCGATAGAGGTACAACTAGTTTCAAAGAAATAAATATAATTATGAAATGTGACAACTTTGCAGTCTCCAAATAAGATTACTTTATTGTTGTTTAACGGCGGCATGAACTATCCAATTAACTAAGTCTCAGACACAGAAACGAACTACATAACTCCCCAAAGTGTAGGGAGTTAGTTCATATGAACAAAGTCCCCAAATTTAAAAATGAAAGATACCAAAAATTTAACTTTTTTTTAATTTTAATTTGTTCAGTTCTGTTTTGGGGAGTTAGTTCATTGGTGTTAATTCATGCCGCCTTGTTACACATTTATTAACATTACATTCTAAATTTAAATAAAATATATGGATCACTGAAGAAAATACTATAAGTTAACCTTGTATTAAAAAGCTTCTAATTCATTGATAGAAATACAAAACTTTTTTGTAATTAGATAATAGAATAATTGGTTTTTTTTTTTTTGACCGGCACTCATGGGATGACCCCTTGTGCTGGAACTAGGAAATTAGGTTATGGGAAGGAGGATAGAGGGAGTAGTGTTTATTGACATTTGATTTAAATCTTCCCAAGTTAAAAGTGATAGGAAACACCTCTGCAGGTAGTCCATTCCACATACGTGCCGTTCGGCAAAAAAACAAATTTTGTCTCTAATGCGTAGTGCGAGTCGACGCCAAATTAATGCGCTCTTAATGATGATAGCGTCGTGCGCGCGAATGACCGGGTTTGGGGAACAAGTTTCCTGATTTAATTGGACCCCATCCCATTATAGTATCGATAGAACAACGAAACGCACCCAACGTTGCGACGATACTATAGATAGAGTTGGCTACCCTACTGTCATACTTCCAACCCTATCCACTCTTTCGCAGATGACAGCAGTATCTGCCATTCATATTCATTTGATCGTAGGTCGATATTAACTATGATCGCGGTGACGCGGTGGGGTAGGAGAAAGAATATAGTCTTGTGGTATCCCTGAATTGAACTTGAACTCGTTAGATGAGATCCCGTCTACAACAACTCTTATAGCGCGATCCCTGAGAAAGCTCGATATAAATCGAGAGAAGATATCACCGACACCAAAAGCAATAAGTTTGGACAAGAGTGCTCCATGCCACACTCTGTCAAATGCTTATGAAATATCTAGAGCCATGGGGATCGGCGTTACATTTGCAACTTTCCATTACGATGGAAATTCGCCTGCATAGTACAGGGTGCTGAAAAGGATTGCCAGAGGTCGCAATAACGTCGTAGAGCATTGCTTCAAGACCAGTGCCGGAATTTCATCTGGACCAGGTGACTTACTTATGTTGAGGTTCGTTGGAACCCTTTTAACTGCACGAGCTTGAAAGTATATCTTTGGCATAGTTATGGATACACTCTCGGCAGTGGGCAGTGGTTGATTGCTTTCCGGCAGGTGAGAATTACCTGCAAACATTTCAAGTTGGAGGTTAGCCTTTTCAACCGGGTCAGTGAATATTTGATCATCTTTAAAAAGAGGCGGAATGGAAGAACTATCATTTTTCTTTACTCTTTTATCGAATGACCAAAAGGTTTTACTTCCCCGTGGGGCAGTAAAAACTTTAGCGCGAAGACGCTGCTCATACAAAACTTTTGCACGTGTTCGCACTTTGGCACACGAAGATCGCGCCCTTTTGCTCATCATATCAGTATCTGCGTTTTTATCATTCCGCCAGATACTAAATGCTTCCTTTCTGGATCTGACTGCGAGTCTGCACGTCTGACTAAATCAAGACTTCGGTCTAGGCCTAATCGAAATTTGGTTCGATGGTATAAACGTTTCCATACCAAGCAATATTATATTTTGGACCATTTCAGCCATGGCATTCACATGATTGTGAAGGAAGCAGAGCCTCCAATAGAAATATCGAAAGAAATCGTTGAGCTCAACGTGCCTTTTCGTAAATATATTTCAAACGTTTCGTAGCTGGCGATGAAACGCCTCAAAGTCCGCAAACGACATGGAAGCAAAAATGGTGCAATGATCCGAATTTCCGAGAGGTGCGCTAATGTTCACTTCATACTTGTCAGTGTGTGAAGTGAGAAAAAGGTCGAGAGTGTTGTGGTGGTGCCCATCAACACATTAAATATGTGTTGGTTCATTCACTAATGGCGCAAGGTGATTGTGCGCTGCGAATAGCTCAACATATAGGCATACTGGAGTTGTATGGCTCGAATGGCGGAGCCACGATAAATTATGGACATTGAAATCACCAGCAATAACGATTTCACTGCTCGGGTAATTTTCGAAAAATTCCGATATAGTATCGGAAAGGACATCGAAGTTGTATATAGTTTTCTCCCTTTCCGTATTTGGACTTCTGTAAAGAACCCCGAAATGCAAAAGATGTACCCTGATTTTGAATTTAACCCAAAGACAGCTAAATTCGGGATCATGGGTGTCTAATGATTGCTGGCACTGGTACACAACCTCATTGCGTATATAAATTGCATGGCCCCTGTGTAGATGGAAAAGAGATAGGAGGTGATACCCAGTTATGTGAAAATCCAGTGGGTGAGCATCTTCAGACACGTAGGTTTCACTTAAGACGAAAACATCCAACGGATGGAGACAAACGTGAGCATAGACAGAGAAGAAGTTTGCCCTTAGACCACGTATGTTGCAGAAGTCAGTTGTGAATCGGCCTGCCATGATTAACGCGAGGAAAGTCAAATGAAATGTCTATCTTCTGTATTGTAGACGCCACTGAGCTAATCGCTGCTTGAACGAATGCCGGTGATCAGTGTTACTCCTCCATCACCAAACAGTCTGGCAGCAACCAACACAATGGCACCAACAATAGAAAAGATTTAGTCGGGTATGGTAAGATTTAGAGATTTAGCACAATGACACGAAAAAGGCCAAAAAAAGCCCTGATCCGGTCACCGTGACCCAAAGTGACAACAGTGGTTGGTAGTGTCAACACTGTCCTATATAGTCCGTCCGTCACTGGTAAAGCGGTTTTCCCTTCTTTTTTTTTCTTTTCTTCTCTTAGTTATTTCACTGTGAAATTGTTAATGTTTTTCGTATTTTATTTAAGTTTATTGATTTTTCTTGTTCCTTTTTTCAGTTTAAATCTATTTCCAATTTAACGACTCCAATTCTATTTATTCCACGACCGAACAGCGGACTAAAAGAAGACACGTGTCTACCAGACGAACAAATAAACAGTAATTTCGTCTACAAAGAGTAGGAAAATGAAACTTGATGCTTGATAATGACATGAATTTCTAATACCAATTGTTCAACATCCTGTTTGGCAGTAAAATGAATTTATTTATTTTGTTCTGATGTTGATTGTAGTTGTATGTGATATTTTTCCCTAGATATTTCTGTGGTTGTAAATTCCCAAAAAATCCGAAATAATATGTTACCCAATGTGTACCCGGTCCTGTTGATACATCTAAATTGATTATTCCACATTCTTTTTTCTTTGTTTTTTTGGTAGAGAATCTAGCATGAACACTCCTCTAAAATGTGAAAGACTTGTAGAGAATATTTTCCAATCGATATCAGTTAGTGGTCTTTTGGTTAGAATTTCTAAGAGTTTTTACATTGTTCATTACAAACTCATGCATAACCTTTTTTATACGGTTTACGATAACGTCTTTTTCCCACAGGTATTGACTCCATAGCTTTATTATGTCTAGCTGCTTCCTCAAGTTCAATTTTAGCATTTTCTGTTGCATTTACTGCCTTAGCTATAGCAGCACCTCCAGTCGCGAGACTACCAATCGCACCTAGGGCAGTTAGTATAGGAATTAATGGTAGAAAACTACAAATTTTTGGAATACGTATTACACGTGGTACTTTAATGTGCGATTTTTTCCTTTTCAAGGAAGTATTTATAGCTTTACGTGCAATCTTAATAGCAGAGTTAATATCTACTGGTTTTTCCTTCTTTAAAATTTTTCTTGCATGTCGAAGTGTTGTGTTGAATAATGTTTTACATTTACATTATTGTTATTCTTTAGCAAGAACTCACTCCCAAGCTTTGATTGGATAGAATGGTAAAGTGGAATATGTCGAATATAGTTTATAGGATACCTTGTGGCGATAATACAAGTGACAATTGCAGTAAGATATATATAGGTACGACAAAGAATACATTAAAAACTAGGATATCAGGACATAAAAGCAATCAAAAATATAGAAACATTAATTCAAAAAACAGTGTTATCATCTCATTGTTTTCAGTTGAATCATTATCCAGACTTTGAGAATGCATCAGTTTAGAAAAAGGAAAATAATTATAAACGTAGGTTTTTGTTAGAAATGTTAGAGATTAATAATATACCAAAGTCAGATGGAATAAACTTTAAAATAGATACAGATAATTTAGCACATAACTATAGATATTTAGTTAGTAAAAATTAAATTATTAGAATTAATAATTTGTTGAATATTATATTAAAAACTATTTACACACACTTTATTATTTTTAATGTTATTCATGTTAAAGGTATTTAAATGTTAACAATAATAACTATTAATTTAACTTATATTCATAAGAGGTTTAATTTGTTTATGTTTAAAAAATTTTTACAAGTAATAATTTGTTAATGGAATAATAATAATTTAAAATATTTTAAAGTATCGTACATATATGTATAAATTATAAATATGAAAGAAAGATATTTTAAATGTATATGTTAAATAATAACTATTAACTTGAAGTATATATTTAGGCTTATATTCATTTGATGTTTAATTTGTTTTTGTTACTTGTTTGACATTTAATTATATAAATATATATATATAAAACTTAGAAAATACTTTAAATTATTATTATTACATTAACACAATATTAATTTTAACATTTAATTATATGTCAAACAACTAACAAATTAAACATAAAAAAGCCTAAGTATATACTTCAAATTAATAGTTATTATATAACATATCCATTTAAAATATCTTTTTTTCTTATTTATAATTTATACCTATATGTACAATACTTTAAAATATTTTAAATTATTATATTATATATATATAAAAGTATGTATAGAAATATATTTTAAAAGTATATTTAAATATAAATATTGTAAAATATTTTTAAATTTTATACATTTTGTTAATATTGTTGTAGCAATTTTATAATAATTTGAATCATATTCTCTACACCATTCTTATGAAACATGTTATGTTAAATAATTTTTCTATTAATTTCAAAAAGAAAAAATTTTATAAAGGATAATAAAAATTTACTGATAATCTGATCTGATACCTGATAATTTGATCTGATACCTGATAAGCTGATCATATACTTGATAACCTGATCTTATTTGATAGCTCATAAGCTGATCTGATACCTCATATATGAAAAATGAATGAAAAAGTTTTAAAAGAGTTGGTGAGAAGTAGAAATATCTTGAAGAAAAATCTTCGTAGTATAAAAACTGGTGAAGTAAATAATCATGAACAGCTAAAAGATACATTTAAGCCTGTAATATAACCTTTGAAAGAATTTGTAAATAATTCAAAGTATATTAATAGATTGGTTAAAAAGGAAAACAAATAATATTAAAGCAGAAATTGAACATAATAAAAATTTACATCTTAACGAACCATCAATTAAGTTGGAAACAAGTACACCAAAGAAACTATTAGAAGGAACAGTATTTGATAACATCAACTCATACAACGACGATGTTGATTAAAATGATGTTGATGATGAAAGTGGTAATGATGGGGATACTTTTCATTCTTAGAATTCTAAAATTGGAGAGAATTATACTGATTTATCACTCTTGCAAGGAAGGAATGAATTAGATAACAACTATGGACCTCATAAAGATTGTATTATTAATAAATGGAAATTTGGTAATAGTAAATTTGAACTGCCTATTGATAAAATTGAAGTTGGTCGACAAATATGGGGTCTAACGAAACAAATTCTTTAATGTTTCACAAAGCACTAAAAAACTATGACAAATCTGAACTAGGAATTAATAAAAAAATTTTTAATTAGTACTAATGTATATAAAAGGGGTTACAAACCTGACAAACTGGTCAATTAAGGGAACTAAGGAATGTAAATATAACATATAATTAAAAAAATTTTTAAAAAAGACAATCCAAATAATTTACTTCTATCAACCTTAAAAACTAAACAAAATTATAAAGGTGATAGAATGATGGAATTTAACCCTCACAGAACAAACTATATACATATATTGGGATGATTCAAATTCGAAATGAATTCAAACGTCTTCGACTACTGCTTTCATACAAGCTGCAGGTCATACTAATCACAATAACGAGATTCTATCAATTATTGAAGAACTACGTGAAGCTAATATAATAGAATAATATAAAACTATATAAAGTATGTCTGTTGATAAATTTGGACATTATTTAAACGATACTAGTAGTATAATTTCAACAAAATATGCTCCTAAATTGTTGGGTATCTTTATGGATACGGACATCTGGCAAACCTTTGGAGGAAAATGATGTTTCGTAGTTGGGATTGTCATATAAATCCACAACTAAATATGGGAACTAGTGATATGTGGAATGCAAATAGGGAACGTCAACGTTTTATATTGTTTGCATTTCAACAAGAACATAAGTTTGCTCACTGCGATCTGACTAATTTCAAAGTACATTTGAACTCTGCTTCATATCCAAATGACGATTTTAATATTAAATTTAAAAATTAACGATATGCTTTTATACATGATATGTACGTGATTTCAACAGTAGTGTTTATTCGTTCGACTGGTAGACACGTATCTTCCTTTGGTCCGCCGTTCGGTCTCGCAATAAATATAATTTAAATAGTTACAAATAGTTAAAATATAAATAAATTAGAAAGAAAAAATAAAAGTTACAAGTGGATAAAATAGAAAATAAATCATAACATAGTGACAAACAAAGGAACAAAAAGCAATAAACTTTAATAAAATAAATAAAATACGAAAACAATAACAAATAAACGCAACCACAATACAACAACAAATAATAAAAATGAAAAAATAACAAAATTATAATTACAATAAAAAAAAAAAAAAGAAGAATCAATATACCTGAAAACAACAAAAAACAATAAAAATTTAACGGCGTTCTAACAAAAAGAAAAAAGAAAGGGAAAAACAAAAAATCCGCTATACCAGTGACGGGCGAACGAAATTAATTAGTGTTGACACCACCAACCACTGTTGTCACTTCGCGTCACGGTGACCGGATCAGGGCTTTTATGGCCTTTTTTCGCGTCATTGTGCTGAAGACTCCTATCGAAGGCAAAATATAAAATTTTTTATATTGTGGATACCAGTAGGATAGTTGCTGTTGGACTGTTTGGTGATGAAGGCGTAGCACTGATCACCGAGCAATCTCTCAGGTGGCAACTAGCTCATTGGTGTCGACAATATGAAAAATAGAAAATAGACAATTGATTTGATTTTTTTTTTGCGTAAACTATGACAGGCCGTTTCAGAATTGACTTCTGCAACATACGTGGTTTAAGGGAAAATTTTTTTTCTGTATATGCCCACGTTTGTCTCCATCGGCCGGATGTTTTCGCCTTAAGTGAAACCCAGGTGTCTGGGGATGCTGATCCACAGGATTTTTACATACCTGGGTATCACCTCCTATCCCTCTTTATTCTTCATAGGGGCCTTGCAATATATGTACGCAATGAAGTTGTGTACCAGTGCCAGCAATCCTTAGGCACGAATGATCCTGAATTTAGCTGTCTATGGGTTAAATTTAAAATCAGGGCACATCTTTTGCGCTTCGGGGTTCTTTACAGAAGCCCAAATATGGAAAGGGATAAAACTATATACAACTTCGATGTCCTTTCCGACACTATATCGAAGATCCTCGAAAATTACCCGAACAGTGAAATCGTTATTGCTGGTGATTTCAATGTTCATAACTTATCGTGGCTCCGCCATTCGAGCCATACGACTCCAGAAGGCCAATATGTTGAGCTATTCGCAGCGCACAACCACCTTGCGCAATTAGTGAATGAACCAACACATATTTCGTGTGTTGACGGGCACCAACACAACACCCTCGACCTTTTTCTCACTTCACACACTGACAAGTATGAAGTGAACATTAGCGCACCTCTCGGAAATTCGGATCATTGCACCATTTTTGCTTCCATGTCGTTTGCGGACTTTGAGGCGTTTCATCGCCAGCTACGAAACGTTTGAAATATATTTACGAAAAGGCACGTTGGGCTGAGCTCAACGATTTCTTTCAGCATTTCAATTGGAAGCTCTGCTTCCTTGACAATGACGTCAATGCCATGGCAGAAATTGTTGTAAATATAATATTGCTCGGTATGAAAATTTTCATACCATCGAAGCAAATTTCGATTAAACCCAGACCGAAGTCATGGTTTAATCAGACGTGCAGACTTGCAGTCAGATCCAGAGAGGAAGCATTTAGTATCTGGCGGAATGACAAAAACGCGGATACTGATGCGATGCGCAAAAGGGCGAGATCTTCGTGTGCCAAAGTGCTAAGACGTGAAAAAGCTTTGTACGAGCAGCGTATTCGCGCTAAAGTTTTTACTGCCCCACGGGGAAGTAAAACCTTTTGGTCATTCGATAAAAGAGTGAAGGAAAATGCTAGTTCTTCTATTCCGGCTCTTTTGAAAGATGATCAAATATTCACTGACCCGGTTGAAAAGGCTAACCTCCTAGCTGAAATGTTAGCAGGTAATTCTCACCTTCCGGAAAGCAATCAACCACTGCCCGCACCCGAGCGTGTATCCGTAACTATGCCAAAGATATACTTTCGAGCCCGTGCAGTTAAAAGGGGTTTAACGAACCTCAACATAAACAAGTCTCCTGGGCCGGATGGAATTCCTGCACTGGTCCTGAAGCAGTGTTTTTCGACGTTATCACGTTCTTTGGCAGTCATTTTCAGCACACTGTACTATACAGGTCAATTCCCATCGTGCTGGAAGGTTGCAAATGTAACGCCGATCCCAAAAAAGGGTGAGGCAAGCAAACCTGAAAATTACCGCCCAATCGCAATCTGTTCCGCGATTTCCAAAGTGATGGAAAGTATGGTGAACTTTCACCTAATGAAATATTTAGAGTCGAACAATTTACTGAACGACCGTCAATACGGCTTCCGTCGAGGGCGCTCTACGGGCGACTTACTAGCCTTCCTCTCGGAAAAATGGTGTGATTCTATTCACCAGTTCGGCGAAAGTAAAGTCGTGGCCCTGGATATTTCTAAAGCATTTGATAGAGTGTGGCATGGGGCACTTCTGTTCAAACTTATTGCTTTTGGTGTCGGTGATATCTTCTCTCGATTTATATCGAGTTTTCTCAGGGATCGCGCTATAAGAGTTGTTATAGACGGGATCTCATCTAATGAGTATAAGATAAATTCAGGGGTACCGCAAGGATCCACTCTTTCTCCTACCCTATTTCTAGTCTTTCTAAATGACCTCCTATGTCAAACTTCCAACCCTATCCACTCTTTCGCAGATGACAGCAGCCTTTCTCACTCATATTCATTTAGTCGTAGACCAACATCGACTATGATCACTTCGCTGAGGCAGAATATGAGTGACTCATTGAATTGTGACCTCATGAAAATATCGCAATGGGGTCAGGCAAACATGGTCGATTTCAATGCTCAATAGACCCAATGCAGCATGCTTACATATCGACGCATGCCCGATGACGCTGCGTCATCTGTAATTATGGGCGGTATAAACATCGAGGAATCAGAAGCTCTTGATGTTCTTGGCATGAAAATTCAGTGCGATGTTCGATGGACTGAGCACATTTTTCCGGTCTCAAAAGAAGCATTCAAGTGCCTCGGTTTTTTAAGACGGTGCAAGACATACTTCACCCCGTCTGATCTCCTCACCATTTATACCGCCTACATCCGACCGAAAATAGAATACAATTCTCATGTTTGGGCCGGTGCTTCAAAGACTATTTTGAAGTTATTTGACCGGGTGCAGGAGAGAGCGAAGAAACTCATAGGAGACAGTAGGGTAGCCAACTCTATTAACTCTCTTGAGCATCGTCGCAACGTGGGGTGCGTTTCGTTGTTCTATCGTTACTATAATGGGATGTGTTCTGATGAAATCAGGGAACTTGTTCCCGAAACCCGATCATTCACACGCACGACGCGTTCATCATTAAGAGCACATCCATTTGTGGTCAACTTGGCAGCGAACCGCACTACGCATTACAGGGAGAACTCATTTTTCGGCCGAACATCGCGTATGTGGAACAAACTCCCTGCCGAGGTTTTTCCTGTCACATATGACGTGGGAAAATTCAAGTCAAATGTCCATTCGCACTACTCCCTCTATTCCCTCCCTCCTTCCCATAACCTGATTTCCTAGTTCCAGCACAATGCATCGCATGTGTAGGGGTCATCCCCTGAGTGCTGGTCCAAGATAGAAAAAAAAAAAAACAATGCTACTATATGAGAGAATCTCAACCGCTTCTAACTGCTCAGAAATTTAAAAATAATGCACCAAGTATTGTAGTAGATGCTATTTATCGAAACCAATCACTTATTAGCGGACCAATTGATATAAAAATTGAATTTGAGATAGCAATAAATATTCCGACAAAGACATTAACTTACTGTATTTTTATTCATGATCGTATAATTGAATATATACCTACAAAACTCTTGTAAATTAGTAAGGGCTAACAAGAAGAAGAACAACAACAAAAATAACGGCAACAGAATAGTTTTCATAGATTTACAAGGTTTCAAAACTAACTTAAATGATTTCATCGCAAAAGAAGTAGCAGTCATTTTCAACAATCTATATATATAAACTGCATGTGTGTTTGTTTGCATCTTATAGGAGTCCAAACCGCTGGACCGATCTTCCTTAAATTTTCACACCACATAATTGCGACTTTTGAATGAATTATATGCTACTTTGTTTTTAAATCACGCCCACCTTTCGCCTACTTTTTCAATAAAGCTACTCCACGCCAGCAAGACCATCTAACCGATTTTAATGAAATTTAAATGTAGTTATGTTCTTGCGTCTAGAAGGGCACATATGCTACATATATATTTTTTAAATAGAAGCAGGAGGCGACGTTGGGGTAAGATTTGCCTTTCCGAAGCTGTATATCCGACGTAGATAATAACGGTAGCGAAACAGCGGATAAAAGCCAGTGAACATATAACTTTCATTATAAAACCTCCATTTGTTTTTAGATGGTTATCAGCAAAAAAAACTGAGAGAAGCAAATTGGTTAACAAGAAACCATCAACATTTAAACTGGAATGACGGATCAATAACGTTTCACAGTGTAGTTGAATTTTTAAAAGCTAATGTCAATTACTCAAAAATATACGTCAAAGATGAAAACAAGAGAAATTGGTTACAGGAAGTGGTCCATCAACAAGTATTAAATATTAAGGATATTGACTACATCATCAATTTTATGCAAATGGTATCTAAGTATTCAGAAAATCTCTATTGCAATTACCACAATTATGGTGTTTGTGCTTTGAAGAATGTGTTTTCTTTCTCAGGACCTACAACCACTCATGGCTAAAGTAAGCAACGGCATAGGGGACTGGATCATGGTGTAATGGGAACGTTGCCTAGGATCAGCCTGGCTAGAGGCCCCTTCTGAAAACAGTCTAGTCGCAAATGGAGCTTTACCGATACCTGACCACCTTGGTGAATACATTTTGGTCTTGCCGGGTTATCGGGGCCTATGACCTGGTCGACCTACTGGCCCCCACACTCGTGGGATTTATATGGATACTTACATGAACAATAACAAAAACAAAACCGGAGATAAAGGTCCCAACCCACAGGGGAGGCCGGATGTTGCAGATAGGACGCCCAACCCTAAAGGGGCCAAATATTGCAGATAGGACGACCAAATCTTCAGGGGTGCTTAATGTTTCGGATGGAACGCCCAACCCTCAAGGAGGGCCCAATGTTTCAAATGGAATGCCCAAACCTCAAGGCGGCCCATTCCTAAGGGCTTCGAAACTACTCTGCCCGCCGACGCTGAAAACGCAGAGTAGTAAGAACACCGAGAGTTTCGGAGGGGATGGGCAGTCTTGGAATTGGCAAACAACGTCAGTACCAACGATAGCTGTACCCAGATAATCCACCAGGAGCGAACACCGGCTACATCCAAAAGCTCAGTCAGACGCACTGGAAGGGGGTAAGGACACACCACCCAAGAGTACCATAGGGCACCTAAGGACCCCAGTGAAGCAATGACGAAAAGACCAGACATTTCGGTAGTGGGGAGAACGAATGGCGCCACATGACTCGCCCTGATCAGGGGAACGAAATGGTTGGGTCGTCGATACCAGAAGGTGTAAGAGATCACCCAGACCAGACGCGGTGATCATTAAACCTACCGAGAATCTCTCCTTTGCTGATGTACTCAGGAGAGTAAAAAGCGCATACTTAAACCAGTTGGCGATGATGTCCACCTTTTCAGAAGGACCCAGGGGGTGAAATTTTCCAGGAATTTACAAGGTCAGCCGAACAGGCTACTGAGATACACCAAGCTAAGATAAAAAGTATTCTCTCGGAGGAGGTGGAGATTACGACACTAACGCAAGAGGCGACTTTTGAGCTGAGATACCTATAGGAAGTGACCACAGAGGATGAAATAATCACCGCTTGGAAGGACACATACGCGAAATAACAACGTCGGCGCTCAAAATGATCAGAAGTGTTCCTGGGAGCTCTCGTACGGCTGTAATTAGTATACCCATCGGGCACGCCGATAGGGCAGAGGCGTTGGACAGACTGCGTGTTGGATGATCAGTCTGCCGAATAATGAGGAAAGTGACCCCAAGGAGATGTTATAAATGTCTTGACTTTGGGCACATAGGGAGGAATTCGCCGGAGTGAAAAGGATTGGTCCAAACACTGCTTCAGGTGTGGCGGACAGAACCACTTTCTTAGGAACTGCAAATACGTCCCCCGTCCTCAGTAGGGTGACCCCATTACCGATCATGTCATAGGAGGACCTAGGTGCCCCTTATATCTGTCAGCCCGATGGAAGTTTTTGAGTGAGAGAAGATGAGGATGCTACTGCTGAACCTCAATGTCTGCGAGGCGCCACAAGAACTACTGGGACAGACCGTGCGAGAACTGTATGCAGATCATTGTAATAAGAGGAAAACATCACGACAGGCTTGAGAGAACGTGGAACGATGTCATCGCTATGGTTAGAAATTGGATTACGAGCGTGGGTTTCAGACGTGCTGACAACAAGACGGATGTCCTGCTTGTAAGTAGTAGGAAGAAAACGGAGTGCATCACAGTTACAGTAGGTGACCAACAAATAATCTCTAAGCGAGCGATTAAGTACTTGGGGGTTATTATCGACCACAGACCACGTTCAAAGAACATCTGCGGTATATAGGTGCGAAATGTGCAAAGACGACTTCCGCACTTGCACGAATAAAGCCTGACCTGGGCGGTCCGAAGCACGAACGGAGGCAGTTGCTGATGGGGGTGGTCAAATCCATTGCCCTATATGCCGCCCTTGTATGGCCGGAAGCTATGAACAAGGAATCATACAAAAGAGGAATAGATGCGCCCTACAGGAGGTATGCTCTTAGGGTTGTTTCTGTCTTCCGCACGATCTCTACGGACGCAGCACTGGCAATTGCTGGAATGATGTTGCTGCGACTAGTGGGAGATACCGAGAATGAGAAACGTGTTGCAAGGGGAAAGGGGGTAGTGCACCACGATCGAATGGTTGTTGGCGCAATGAAAAAAGATGGCAGCATTATTGGGCCACTTCTATAAAGAGAAATAGGTCCCAAAGACTCATACGGAGAATAAAGGATTAGATAGATAGGAAACATGGGCAGGTGAACTTCTACCGGACCCAGTTGCTAAGTGGCCATGGATGCTGCAGAGCATACCTCCACAAGTATGGTCTTAACGATGATGATAGGCGCCCAGAGTACCCCAATATGAGGGAAACGGTGGATCATGTTTTCTTTGCGTGCCGCGGTATGGAGACCGACTGGGCTCGCTTGAGGGAATAATCCGGTCCGGAGTACGCCCGAGAACATTGTTGATTTGATACTAATATCGGCTTAAAATTGGAATGCTCTGTTTGCTTTCACAAAGAAAGTTTTCGTATGGCAAAGGATAATGGAGAGGTCAGGGTGTGCAGAACTGGAAAGCAGCATTCGCTGAATCACCAATCCCTCGAAGTAATACTTCACTGTGGTCCCGGCGCATAACTAGATGGGAAAATGACGAAGGGGGTGGGGTTCAGTACGTAGCTGCATTAAGCCATAGAGTAAGTCTTAGAGCGAATCATGCATATTGGCTAGCACGTGCTATCAATATCTTTTAAAGATTCCCCAACCCTAGATCGTATAGCTACAAAAAATACATACACACACACACGTTGATAAAATTCTTTGTTGAAAAATTCATGCAGAATATTTGTAAGTATTCCCACGAATTATGAAGCAGCTGAATAAACGTCTAGATTAATTTGAAAAAATTATTTTGCATAAAAAAAGCTAAACACGCGCACACGTACTATACATAAACATGACCCATATATCCTGCAGATAAAGTATCTACTTCATACATGCAAATACTCGTATAGTGTAATTCATAGAAGACAAGAACTAGTCAAAGCCTAAACCAAATGTATTGAGAAAATATGAAATATTTCACATTACATTATCTGAGGGGTGGGGCATATAACCCACCTTTGTATTACATCCGACTAAGCCAAAAAAAACCGTTCTATGTAGCCACTCTGCAGGGCACCTCAGGGAGTAATTTTAATGTGACGGAGTAATCGTAAATATAAAACAACAATGACATTAACCACTGTAAAAAAAAGTAAATAGATGTGAGACTTATAATTCATGAGATGTAGAAATTATCACGTCGTAAAATGTTACCTACAGCGTAATTAAAAAATTCTTAGCTTGAAAAAAGATAGAAGCATAATTCCCAGCTTTTGTATAAAGGCAATGTACATCCATTTACACATATAATCGTCACATATATAAAACTCAAACCAAAGGCTAAAGAAAAAACACTCATGAAATATTTCGTAGCTTTAGTATATAGTAAAAAATGCTAACAATTATCAAAGACACAAACCTTTGCGCCTTCAACCATCAATGAACATACACGGTGCGACCGCCGCATCAACATACTCCCACCTTTGCATGGAAAATTGATCCAGAAACCCCACAAACATAATACAGTGCCAGCTCGCTAATCCGAATTAATGATTGCAGACCTTGATTCGGATTAACGAGATATTCGGATTACTGGATGTGCTGTTATTATGTAATATAATTCATTATATTCGCAAATAAAACACAAGCCAGAATGTCAAACAAATTTATTTTATTTTTATTAAATAAGAATGAAACAATTAAAGCTTTTTTAAATATTATGTTTTTTTAACATAATTTGTGATGTAGGTTTGCTGCTCTTTCAATGCACATACTTCCCAAGCTTTATTTCGCAATTCCTTTAGCATCAATATGTAATCTGGTACTTTGCCTAATCTATTGAAGTATTTAAGGCCTGCACATCTTCACGATTTTTAACGTGTTTCATAATTATAGGCTCTGATTTTCCATTTTCTGTGTCTGATTCTCAACTACGACACGAAGTATTGTCACAGTTAATAAACCAGCTAAGAATTTCATCTTCAGAAATTCGCACGTCATTAATGCGGTGAAATAAGTTGGTTATTGTGCGAAATTCTTCTGTCTCTCCAACACAATCATTCTCAGGCAATTCTTGTTGTAACAATGTTAGTCGGATGTTATCCTCTGAAGCCCACCTCTGTGAATGAATATGCGATTAATACCATTCAATAACTAAACTATTTGCAACAGGGGGTGCTGATGGCGAGTAGTCAGCGTGTTGGCTCTGCAACCAGAAAGACCCAGGTTCGATTCCCAGCCGGGTCAAATCAGAAAAAAGTTTTTTCTGAGGTTTCTGTGCTACAGCACCCTCCTTCGTCGGTATTTGAGCAATAAAACGTCGGCGAAGTAAAATTATAAATAAAATGGCTCCATTAGCTTAAAAATAATGCGTCAAAAAACATCAGAGACGCCGCAACTTTGCTTTATAATTTACACGCAACTGCAAAGTGATGCAAGAATTAAGCTCTATCTTTCTACCACTTTCACCACCTGTCTGTTTCTTCCTTATCCTTCTCTATAGTTCCAGTGCAATGGGTTGCATATGTAGGGGATAACCCCTGAGCACTGGTCCAAGATAAAAAAAAAAAAAAAAAAAAAAAACATAAAACATACATACTTATGTACTTATGAATATTATGTATGTACATTATCAATCATAGAAGGCTCTGGATGTCAATGATGTTCCGTTAGTATTAAAAAAACATACACAATAATAAAAAAGCAGAGAATAAAAAAAAATAAAAATTCGGTTTAGCGAGCTTGCAACCAATGCGGACTATAGAGTACGTAATACGTTATAAATTCAATTCGGATTACTGGATAATTCGGATTACACACCTTCGGATTAGCGAGCTGGCACTGTACTTCCCAGACAAGTTAAATATTCAAACTTACCCATATTTGTAGGTAAAGATGGCTTAATTCGTTTGTCTGGGTGTATCAATAATGCTACTTGTGTGAACCAAAGTACAAAAGATCCGATTATACTACCCAAAAATCTCGCACTGACAAAGCTATTTATGAAAAAATATCATGAAGATTTCAAACATCAGAACCATTACTTGATGGGGTGCCCATCATCGGTGGTCGTGATGTAACGAATTGATTTCGTATTTTTTACCTTTTGTATATACATATATCGTATATATGCGGTATTCGGTAGCGGTATATTATATTTTTGATTCATTATTCGAAATTACTGGAAAGGATAGAGTAAGCTTTTTTATAAACAATTGTGAAATTTTTTGTTTTTGGACCGCCACTCAGGGGATGACCCCTACACATTCGGTGTGTAGGAAGTAAGGTTTTGAGACAAAGGGTGGAGGGAGTAGTGTTTATTGAGATTCGATTTGAATTTTCCCATGTCAAAAGTGACAGCAAAGACCTCTGCGGGTAGTCTATGCCACATACGTGCTGTTCACCCAAAAAAACGAATTTTTTCTGTAATGCGTAGCGCGAGTCACTGCCTAATCGACCACAAAAGGAAGCGCTGCTAATGATGATCGCGTTGTGCGGCGAATGACCGGGTTTCGGGAACAAGTTTTCTGATTTCATTAGAACACATCCCATTATAGTAATGATAGAACAACGAAACACACCCCACGTTGCAACGATCCTAAATAGAGTCAATACAGTTCGCTGCTCTACTATCTCCAATGACCTTCTTCGTTCTTTCTTGTATACGGTCGACTAACTTCAAAATAGTCTTTGAAGAACCGGCCAATACATGAGTGTTGTATTCCATTTTCGGTCGGATGTAAGCGTATAAATAGTACGAAGATCGGGTGGTGTGAAATATGTCTTACATCGTCTTAAATAGCCGAGGCACTTGAATGTTTCTCCTTTTGAGACCTTTAAATATTGCTCAGTCCATCGAACATCACACTGGATTTTCATACCAAGAACACCAAGAGCTTCTGAGTCCTCAATTCTTATACCACCCATAATTATAAATGACCTATCGTGATCGTGCATACGGCCATGCGTAAGCATGTAGCATTGGGTTTTTAGGCATTGAAATCACGTCATCCGTCATCATATTATCGTAAGGTCACCATTTAGCGAATTATTTATATTCTGCCTCGTTGCCGCGATCACAATCGACGTAGGCCTACGATAAAATGAATATGAATGGTAGATACTGCTGTCATCTCCAAAAAATTGGACAGGGTTAAAGTTTCATATAGAAAGTCATTAAGAAGGATAAGAAATAGGGTAGGAGAATGGAGCCTTGTGGTACCCCTAAATTAATCTTGTACTCGTTAGATGAGATCCCGTCAGTAACAACTGAGTGATCCCTGAGAAAGCTCGATATAAATCAAGAGAAGATATCACCGACACCAGAAGCAATAAGTTTGAACAAAACTGACTCATGCCCCACTCTGTCAAATTCTTGGAAATATTTAGAGCCACTACCTTACTTTCATCAAAATGGTGAATGCATCGACACCATTTTTCCGAGAGGAAGGCCAATAAGTCTCCCGTGGAAAGTCCTCCACGGAAGCTACATTGCAGGTGGTGAAGTAAGCTGTTGGACTCCAGATACTTCACAAGATGGAAATTCAGCATACTCTCCATTACTTTGGAAATGGTACATATTGCGATTGGGCGATATTTTCCACGGTGGCTTGCTTCTCTTGTCTTGGGGATCGGCGTTTTATTTGCAACTTCCCAGTACGATGAAAATTCACCTGCACGGTATAAGTGCTGAAAAGGATTGCCGGAGGACGTCATAACGTCGAAGAATACTGCTTCTAGTGCCGCAATTCCGTTCGTCCCCGGAGACTTGTTTATGTTGAAGTCCTCTAGAACTCTTTTAACTACACGAGCTCAAAAGCATAGTTACGGATACACTCTCGAGAGTGGACAATGGTTGACTCCTTTCCGGTAACTGTGAATTACTTGCAAACATTCCAGCTAATATTGATTTCATACTTGTCAGGATGTGAAGTGAGAAAAAGGTGGAGGGTGTTGCATTGGTGCCCTTCAACACACGAAATATGTGCTGGTTTATTCACACATCTCAACATATTGGCCTTCTAGAGTATAGCTCAACATATTGGCCTTCTGAAGTTATGTGGCTCGAATGGCGCAGCCATGCCGATAAATTATGGAAATTGAAATCACAAGAAATAACGATTTCACTGTTCGGATAATTTTCGAGGATCTCCGATATAGTCTCGGAAGGGTCATCGTAGCTCTGTATAGTTTACTTCCTTTCCGTATTTAGGCTTCTGTAAAGAAACCCGAAATGCAAAAGATGTACATCTTTTATAATTAACCCAAAGACAGCTAAATTCTGGATGATTCGTGCCTAAAATTGCTGGCACAGGTACACAACTTCATTGCGTATATTAATTGTAAGGCCCCTATGTATAGTGAAAAGAGATAAAAGGTATGTGAAAATCCTGTGGGTCAGCATCCTCAGAAATTTGGGTTTCACCTAAGGTGAAGATATCCGGCCGATGGAGACAAACGTGAGCATAGATAGAGAAGAAGTTTGCCCTTAGACCACGTTGCAGAAGCCAATTCTAAATCAGCCTGTCATGATAAATGCGAGAAAAATTAAATAAAATATATTCTTTGTTGCAGAAGCCACTGACCTGATCGCCGCTTGAACGACTGCTGGTGATCAGTATTACTCCTTCATCACCAAACAGTCTAGCAGCAACCAACACAATGTCATCAACAATACAAAAGATCTAGTCTGGTATGGGAGATTTAGCTGAATGACAGGAAAAAAGACATGAAAGCCCTTAACCGGTCACCGTGACCCGAAGTGATAACAGTGGTTGGTGGTGTCAACACTGATTTAATATCCGCCGTCCGTCACTGGTATAGCGGATCCCATTTCACTGATCAATGTCATTGCTTTTATGCATTTTGTTAAGTTTATTGTTTTTGTTATTTTTCTTTTATTTACTATTTTTGTTATTTTGTTTATGTTTATTGTTTTTGTTATTTGAAATCGTAATTATTATTTAATTTTTTTAGGTTTATAGTGGACCAAAAGAAGACACGTATCTTCCGAACGAACAAATAAACAGTACACTCTATGTAACTTTGTCTTCTTTTTTTATTATTTAAACTCGCAAAACATTTTAAATTATATTGTTTAGTTTTGTTATCGTCCGTAAATTGCTGCGGTAGTAAATTTAATCAACGAAATTACTAGTCATCGCGATAAATCAGTGTAAATAAAAATATACTGAAAAGAGAGTTTCAGAATCTATTGGCGTAGCATGAGCTTTTTTCACATAAAATTTTTATAATTTCTATAAAAGGCTATAAATTAATATTTTGGGAAACGAAAAGAAATGCAAATTGAAGATATACATATACGAAAAATACCCAGTTATATTTTGTTAAGCCTATTGAATCATTTAAAATAAAAATATAAAATACAAAAAAAATTCAATCGGGGGCAAAGTGCGCGAAAGTAAAAAACCAACAAGGAAAATAAGTAAAGAAAATAACACTGTGTGGAAGTTAAGTGAAATTTTAATTTATTAAATTAGTGATACAAACGCTAAGGATATTTGTGCATTATAATAAAATTAATATTAATAGTAAAATGGGTGTGCTGATGGCGAGTAGTCAGCGTGTTGGCTCTGCAACCAGAAAGACCCAGGTTCGATTCCCAGCCGGGTCAAATCAGAAAATAGTTTTTTCTGAGTTTTCTGTGCTACAGCACCCTCCTTCGTTGGTATTTGAGCAATAAAACATCGGCGAAGTAAAATAATAAATAAAATTAAAAAAAAAATAATGCGTCAAAAAAAAAAACATCAAAGACGCCGCAACTTTGCTTTATAATTTACACGCAACTGCAGAGTTGTGCAGTTTCACCACCTGTCTATTTCTTCCCTATCCTTTTCTCTAGTTCCAGTGCAATGCATTGCATATGTACGGGATAGCCCCTGAGCACTGGTCCAAGATAAAAAAAAAAAAAAATATTGTTCCACTCAGAAAGTTAAAAAAATTAATAAAAATACGAAAATAAAATGAATCGGATAAAAGAAAAACAATACTTGGGCCTAACAAAAGGCAATATTTGTGAAAAATCACCAAGCCAACTTAAAGATGAGTGTACTTCAAAATAGTGTGCGAAAAGTCCATTGCGACATTGTGCTATGTTTTCCGAAGAAAATTGCAAGGCAATATTTAATAGCTTCTGGAAAATGTCTTGTCTTCGCGTAGAAAACTACAAAAGATCAATTGCGAAGAAGTATCTGAAACATTATTCCAAAAGTGTGCAGGTGTGTTTTCTTCTGTTTTTGTCCACGGACTAAATGGACTAAATGAGAAAATGTTGAAATTTGGTAAATTTCAATGATTTACAAGCCACCAACATTTTGCCAGAGGAACAAAGCCAAATAATATCGAAACGTAAAGAAGTTACGGACCAAGGTATGATATACACAGAACGCTTAAACTTCTTAAAAAAGTGGTTAAACGATATTCCTAAGCTGGCATAGTACTATCGCAGACAATATCCAAATCTAATTCCAATCGGCTTTTAAAAGCTCATATCTATAAAGGTTATTGTAAGTACTGGGAGTCTTATAAAGAAAACTTTGAAACTCTTATATCTTTTCAAAAATGTATGACCGTAATAAAAAAAGGAAATTTTTCTATATTCAAACCAAGAAATGATACTTGTATATTATACCAATCGAATAACTTATCTCAAGACCAATGCGATAACCATAGGAAGGCAATTCAAAATATGAGAGAGGAAAAGCTAAACGACATAGAACACGCCAACTCTTTTTGTTTGTTGTTATGCATTGACATGTAAGCAGTGATATTAATTCCACGACCTAATGCAAATGGAACGTGTTATAAAATGCAAGTGCACAATTTCACAATTTATAACGTTAGACAACTTTTTCTGGGACGAAACAGATGGCACCCTTGTTGAATCTACATTTGCAACAAGTATAATAATCTAAAGTCTCCAAATATTAAATTATTATGAGGGAGGCGATGGCTGAAGTCGATTGCACGTTCACTACAATACCAATAAGACCTGAAAGGTTACTCTATATTGCGATGCGAAAGCTAAATGCATTGAGATGCCAATTTGGTACTCTCTATTACTTTCGCAAAACCATTCGCAAATTTTTTTTTGAAAAAGCGGCAAGACTGAGATTGCAAAAGAAAATATGGCTTAGATTGATAGTAATGAATGTCAAATTATTCAAAAAACATCGTTTAAAAAAAAGAACGTTAAGAATAAGGCAGTGTAACAGTTTTTAATTAAAAATAAAATAAAGTGATGGATTCTGAGCGTTATGGTTGGATGAAGAAAACGATCGTGTAGAACCAGTTGCAAAACGAGCCTTAAGAGATAGATCAGATATCGAGCGTTTGGTGCAATACCGTACTAATTCAAAAAATCGTGAACTGAGAAAAATGTATTTGAAGTTTTGAGGCATCTTTTTGATACTATTTTCGTTTACTAAAGTTATTTTTTTTACAAGTTTTTAAATAAAGAGGCATGGTTTGTAATGTTTTCTGTTTGTAAATTTCTTGTCATAAAAGAAATATTTCATTATTGCAAATAAATATTGTTGGAAATAGCTGGAGGCAATAAAGACATTTGTAGCTGTAGTATCTGAACAGTTAGAGATAGAACCATAATCTTTTTTCCTTTAGATATATTTAGATTTCCCCAAAGATCATTTCTGCATACCCAGCTCAAAAAATTCAAATTTAGAATTACTACGGTATTGTACCAAAGGCTCGATATACTCTCTTTATATGGCAGCATTTATGAAAAAAATCTGTAGCGGATTATGCTCTCCAATACATATTGCTTTATTTTAGCTTTATCCAAAACTTCGCTTTGAATAAGGAAGCTTTTCTATATGTTCTAAATGCTACCCATCAGCGTTTGAAAGAGATCCACAGCAATTTCAATTATTTTTTGAAAAGGTGTGATGAATTCCGAACGAATAGGAAAATCATTTTTAAGCCAATCTTAAACTATTGACTATTAACTGAATTTATTTTGGGAATATCTCTTTATATATGTTCTAATTTTAAAATTGTGCTTTTTCCCAAAAAAACATGAGAAATGTATTATTACATACTTTAAGATATTTTCATAAAGTATTTTTTATAAAAGCAACTCAATAACTGAGAAGGAAAGCATATCGATATAGTACTATTTCGCTAATGCTTACTTAACTCATCCGTGGATTTTTCCTAATTTCTGAATACAAACCCAAGATTCTAATGTTTAAAATTCAACTAATCAATTCAGAATTGAAGTTGAACAACAAACACAAAACCAAAAATCTTTAAACAAAAACATAACAATCCATGAGTTTACTTTTTTAAAATACAAACATATTTCTATTTTTAGATTTTTCTTTTCATCTACACTAGGCTTGCCATCGGCCAGCATAACGAATGTATTTTGAACAAATGAAAAATTAAAAAATTAAACAAAAAAATATTAAAATCTAACACCGAGCACATGTAGTATTGTATATTAACTGAATTTATTTTGGGAATATCTCTTTATATATGATTTTAATTTTCAAATTGTGCCTTTTCACGATAAAATATGTGAAATGTATTATTACATACTTTATGATATTCTCATAAATTATGTTTTATAAAAGCAACTCAATAACTCAGGAGGAAAGCATATCCATATTTCGCTAATGCTTAATTAGCTCATCAGTGGATTTTTCCTAATTTCTGAATACAAACCCAAGATTCTAATGTTTAAAATTCAACTAATCAATCGAGAATTGAAGTTGAATACCAAACACAAAACCAAAAATCTATAAACAAAAACATAACAATTCATTAGTTTACTTTTTTATAATACACACATATTTCGATTTTTAGATTTTTTTTTATTTTTATTATTATTTTAGATTATTTTTATTGTTGAAAGTAATTGACAAAACGACTATAGCAAACATATCGTACTTTTCATCGTTTTCAAATCAGTTTTGTGTCTAAATCATTTTTCCTCAGCTACGAGTACTTGAATAAAAATTACATTTTCATAAACTTATAATCTACTCTTAAAACTTATTGCCTTTTGTAATGTGTCGAAAGAATTATTTATTTCGTACAATTACATTTAAAACTTTGTATAATTTTGTTTTAAATGTTTAAAATGTTTAAATTACACGAAAAAGAATTATTTCGATATCATGAAACAGGTATTTTGTCCAAAAATTATTTGCGGCTTGTTTGGCATTTGCTGACTCCAACTGTCTTTAGCCAAATGGCTATGTTGCACCATGAAATCCACTAAAATTTCAAACTGCCGTTGTTTTGTTTGTAATTTTTTTTCCCTAAAAATAACAATTTAAATATCAAATATAAATATTTTTTCAGCGTGCTTATGTGTTTTTCTCAATTTGCGTTTGATATTTACATAAAGCAAGATATTTACGATTATCTAACGATTTTGACAGACGCTTTCGCATTACAGACTGCGGTGATACCAAACTTGCAAAAAGGAATATAATAGATGCGCAAACGGATTAAAGAATACCAATCGTTCCATTTCGTATCATTTTTCTTTCGTATAGCAATAGAGAGTAACCCCAGTTTCAGAATAAAATCACAAAGATATATCGCTTCACATCAGAACGCCCTCTTTCGTCGGTATTGTGTAGCACCGGGAAATTAAAATAATAATAAAAATGGCGATGGAGTGCGATTCCACTCATTCTGTCATTCAAACAAAAATCAATAAGAGACAAATTAATTTACCAACGGAACCATAGGCTAATATAGACAGGACACTGCAAAACTTAAACAAAGAGTATGACAGATTCGTCAATTGGACAAAATAAAGGAAGTGATAGGTAATCAACCTTTTTATATTGCTATCCCTTTCATTTTGTCCATAGTTATTTAGTTATTTTTCGGTGTGAAAATTAGTAAAACAAATTAAATTTTAATATTTTTGCGCATCTATATCTAATTTCGCCATGGCCGAACTTGTTATGCGCATCACCACGGCAGCGTGCGATAGGGTAAATGCCTAGAATGAGGAAACCGAGGAATAAAACCTCAGTACACTGGTGGAATGACGAGATAGATTACTGCAGAAGAAACTGCATTCGCAAAAGGGTTCAATACACAAGAGCAAATTGCAGTTTAAGGAGGCAAGGAAGAAACTTCGGAACGCCATAAACAAGAGCAAGAAGAAAAATGGTATGAATTGAGACGGGACATAAACCGGAATCCGTGGGGTCTGGGATATAAAATGGTAATGAAGAAACTAGGCATGAAAGGCTCCGTGGGTGAGATGGACGAGCAAAGCATGCTGAAAATAACGGAAACTATCTTCTCTACACACGAGGAGAGGGTAGGGGACGAGGTGGACATCTGAAATGCTAATGCTCCCTCATTTACACAGGAGGAGCTTAAAATAGCTGCCCGAGATCTCCAGAACAACAGGGCGCCTGGTCCCGACGGAATACCTCCCGAAGTCTTGAAAGAGATAGCAAACAGACGACCGCAGCTGCTACTAAAAATGTGCAACAGATGCCTAAGAGAGGGAGTATTCCCAGGTTCCTGGAAAAAACAAAGCCTGGTACTAATCAATAAGGGAAAGGGAGACCCGGAATCGCCATCCTCATACAGACTACTATGTATGCTGGACACGACAGGCAAATAGTTGGAGCGACTCATAAAGCCTCGGTTTGAGGAAGCCATTCAAAGAGAAGGAAATCTACAATAGTTGCTCTTGGAAATGTGGTAGAGGCAGTCACAGATACTCAACGGGGAAATCATCATTCCACGCCAATCAAGTAGGCTTTATTCGTTCGCTGTTCGGTCTTGCAGTAAACATATTTCAAATAGTTACAATGGGAATAAATTGAAAGAGAAAGTACAAGTAGAAAAAATAGAAAATAAAAAATAACATAGTGACAAACAAAGAAACAAAATAAATTTAAGAAAACTTGAATAACTTACTTATACTAACAAATATAAAAAAACAATAAACTTGAATAAAATAAATAACATACGAAAAATAATAACAATTAAACGGTGGATTAACTGGGAAGAAAAAGGAAAAAAAGAGAAAACGGCTACACCAGTGACGGGCGAAGAATACAAATCAGTGTTGAGACGACTAGCCAGTGCTGTCACTTCCGGTCAGGGCTTTTATGGCCATTTTTCGTGTCATTGTACTAAATCCCCTTACCATACCCGACTAAATCTTTTCTATTGTTGATGCCATTGTGTTAGTTGCTGCCAGACTGTTTGGTGATGAAGGAGTAACACTGATCACCGGCAGTCATTCAAACAACGATTTGCTCAGTAGCGCTTGCAATACAGAAGATTGACATTTTATTTGAATTTTCTCGCGTTAATCACGACAGGCCGATTCAGAATTGACTTCTGCAACATACGTGGTCTAAGGGCAAACTTCTTCTCTGTCTATGCTCACGGTTGTCTCCATTGTCTGGATGTTTTCGCCTTAAGTGAAACCCAGGTGTCTAAAGATGCTGACCCACAGGATTTTCACATACCTGCGAATCACCTCCTATCTCTTTTCAAACTACAAAGGACCCTTGCAATTTATATACGCAATGAGGTTGTGTACCAGTGCCAGCAATCTTTAGGCACGCAAGATCCCGAATTTAGCTCGCTTTGGGTTAAATTCAAAATCAGGGCACATCTTTTGCATTTCGTGTTTCTTTACAGAAGCCCAAATACGGAAAGGGGAAAACTATATACAACTTCGATGCTCTTTCCGACACTATATCGGAGATTCTCGAAAATTACCCGAACAGTGAAACCGTTATTGCTGGTGATTTCAATGTCCATAATTTATCGTGGCTCCGTCATTCGAGCCATACAACTGCAGAAGGCCATTATGTTGACCTATCCGCAGCGCACAATCACCTTGCGCCATTAATGAATGAACCAACACATATTTCATGTATTGACGAGCACCAACGCAACACTCTCGACTATTTTCTCACTTCACACACTGACAAGTATGAAATGATTAGCTTACCTCTCGGTAATTCGAATCATTGCACCATTTTTGCCTCCATTTCGTTTGCGGAACTTCGAGGCGTTTCACCGCCAGATACGAAACGTTTGAAATATATTTACGAAAAAGCACGTTGGGCTGAGCTCAACGATTTCTTTCGGCATTTCAATTGGAGGCTCTGCTTCCTTGAAAATGATGTCAATGCCATGGCTGAAATGGTCCAAAATATAACATTGCTTGGTTTGAAAACGTTCATACCATCGAAGCAAATTTCGATTAGGACTAGACCGAAGTTTTGGTTTAGTCAAACGTGCAGACTTGCAGTCAGATCCAGAAAGAAATCATTTAGTATCTGGCGGAATGATAAAAACGCAGATACTGATATGATGCGCAAAAGGGCGAGTTTCTTCGTGTGCCAAAGTGCTAAGACGTACAAAAGCTTTGTACGAGCGGCGTCTTCGTGCTAAAGTTCTTACTGCCCCACGGGAAAGTAAAACCTTTTGGTCATTCGCTAAAAAAGTAAAGGAAAATGCTAGTTCTTCTATTCCGCCTCTTTTAAAAGATGATCAAATATTCACTGACCCCGTTGAAAAGGCTAACCTCCAACTTGAAATATGTGTGCAGGTAATTCTCATCTGACGGAAAGCAATCAACCACTGCCCGCACCCGAACGTGTATCTGTAACTATGCAAAAGATATACTTTGGAGCTCGTGCAGTTAAAAGGTTTTTAGCGGACCTTAACATAAATAAGTTTCCTGGGCCGGACGGAATTCCGGAACTGGTCTTGAAGTAGTGCTCTTCGACATTATCGCGTACTTTTCAGCACCCTATACCATGCAGGCGAATTTCCGTCGTTCGCGAAAGTTGCAAATGTAACGCCGATCCCCATGAAGGGAGAGGCAAGCAACCCTGAAAATTATTGCCCAATCGCAATATGCTCTACCAGATCGATGCCACCAAGTAGATAATGATGGAAAAAAGGCAAACGCGATGGAACGCGAGGTTCAGGCTCATTCCTGAAATAACAATATAGAATGGGAGACGAAAGGGTGAAGTCAACTTTTACCTGAGACAATATCGGGTATTTCTGCTACTACTTGCACAAAATGAGGAAATATAATACACCATTCTGCATATACGAGGAAACGGATGTGGACGACGTGGAGCATACAATTTTTAAATGTTGTCGCTGGACAGAAGGACGCACACAAATGCTTAAAAATATCTCTGTTACGAAAACAATATTCCATCCCAGCATATCAGAAGAATGCACTAGCAGATGTTTGCATTTTTATAATAAAGTTTTATGTTAAAGCATGGTTCAACTGCCCCAATGCCTCCGAAGCTTGCGGTAATGACTTAAGCTTTTTACAAAGTCTTATATTGTGCCAAGACAATGATCCAGTTACATCAGAGGCAACTGTTAAAAACCTTTGTAACCATTTATGGTATCTGGTTGAAGAAACTTCGGCTTTAGCCTGTTTTGATGTGAGATTGGATGCTACTACAAGAGCAAATATGGTGAAGGCGCTAAAAACAGAGGCAAAACTTAGCGCGAAGAAAAAGGCGATGATCCATAATAAAGATATAAAAGAATTATTAGGTTAAATATTAAATAATTTTTCAAAGATTGACATTACTACAATGTTTTTTATTTTCAGGAAAATCAATTGATTTTTTCATTACAAGTAAAAGCATGCATTTTTTTCACGGTTCAAAATAGATTCCTCTTTTTTAAAAGAAGACCCAGAGAAATGAGAATATGAGGAATCTTATATCAATGGAAGAAATTTACTTAAGAATTTGAAGGTGGTGAATGATACTGCGCAAAGAGCGGTGAAGTTAGTGGAAGACTATCATGGCTTGATAACTAAAGATGAAAGTCAGATGGTATATGTAATGCAATGTGTTCATGAGCATCGAAAACTTTACCCTAATTGCACAAAAATTATATTAAATAAAAAGTATAAAACTTAAACACTTTTAAAATTGTACTTTTTGGTTGCACAGAATAATTTATCTATGTAGTTTTTAGCTTGGAGGTCATCATGCCGTTCAAGTGTAATTGAATAAAATTTCAACCGTAAGTCGGCACGGCAAGGCGTGATCCAAGGGGCGTGGAGAGTCATTTTTGCATCCGGCCTCAACTTTTGTGAACAGAAAGATATCAGGGATTGGTTTCGAGGTGACGGTAAGGCTCAAAAAGTAATTGTTATGATACTATGGTATAATGCATTAATGCATATAATGAATTGTAAAATTGCAAGAGAAATGTGGTGCAAACTGGAAATCATATATGCATTTAAATCTAGGGCGAATATGCCCAGATTGCAGCAAAAATTTTATAGTTTTCAAAAAGACCCTCAAGATGGCATCGCTATGCATATATCAAAACTTGAAACATTGGTGTCGCAATTAAAAGATGTTGGTGAAAATATTTCTACAACAATGGTATGTAAAAATCAGGGACAGTGGACACGTAAATGGTATTTAAATAAAGCAAATAAGCACAAAGAAGTTAATATAAAAAGAACTGCATTTGTGCGTGACAGAGAGGCAGTGAACAGTATTGATAAATGTGACCATATTACAAATAAAAAAGAGTATTTTGTGAAATACAATTTACAAATCCAATGGAAATTCGACTCGGAGATGGCAATATTATTAAGACTTTTGTAAGCAGCGCTATTAAAATTTTTTCGTATAGCAACAAGTGGAGTGAAAATCATGTGGCAAATATACTTTATGTACCCGATATACAGTTAAACTTGTTTTCTACTACCAGTGGCTTGGAGAAAGCTTTAAAAATGTTTTCTGATTATCATAAATAAAAAAATAACAGTATTGACAAATTATTTCAATTATTAATAAAAATAAGTTTGCCTTCGGATCCAAATAATAACTTTTCTTATGTTTCTGAGTCGAAACAACGATCTTTAACTTAGTGGAATTGCAGATTAGCGCATCAAAATATTTTATATTGCAAAGGTTTTTTTGAAAAATAGTATCATTCAGTTTAAAGATGAAAAAGAAATATGTTGAGATGCTGGCATTTATGGAAAACAATGTCGTTCATCGTTTCCGAACAGTGAAAATAAAACCACAAAAGTTTCAGAGCTTGTACATGTTGACTTAAGGGGTCGAATGGAGAAGAAATCTATTGGTGATGCTCGTTATTTTCTTTTGTTAAAAGGTGATTACTCACATTATTTAAAAGTTTTCTTCTTAAAAGAAAAAAGTGAAGTTTGTGGCTTTCTTGAAAAATATATTTACGACGTCAAAACTGATACTGGTAACAGCGTGAAAGCGATTAGGTCAGACAATGGGAAAGAGTTTATAAATGAAAACCTCGAGCTATTGCCACGCAGAAATAGGGTGGTGCATCAGAAAACAGTTCCTTATAATCCGAAGCAAAAAGGAGCAGCAGAAATAGCGAACCGTGTTACTGTAGAAGCAGCAAGAACGGCACTGTATGCAAAAAATTTGCATAAAAAATTTTGGGTGGAAGCAGTAAACTCAGTTGCATATATAATTAATCGAAGTGGAACCAGTACACAAAAAGACAATAGTTTGGTTGTGTTATGTTCATACACGTACCAAAGCAAAATCGATTGAAATCTCGGAAAGGCATTTTTGTTGGTTATGCGGAACATTCTACTGGTTTGCGAACATATATACTAGACAAAAATAAAGCTGAAATTACTAGAGAAGTAAAATTTTGTAATAGAGACAGCTGCAAAGTAGCTCGTAGTATATGCATCCCTTTAAGTGAAGATATTGACTCAACACAAACAAATTGTGATGTATCAATTCCGCTGAATAATTTACCATATAATAGTAGCAACTGTAATAACACTCTATTTTCAGACACACACAAAAAAAACTCATCTTTTGGAGCAACTGGTGCAAATATTTATTATTTTCCAGTGCAACGGGCAGACAAACCAACAAGTGATCAACACTTTGAAAATAATGGTTTGGAGAATGATTCTGATGGTGAAATTTTTGAAGAAGCTGGTGATTCTGTAGAAGCAGGGGTTATACGAAGAAGTTTTGTAAGGGATCCTTTACGTAGTAAAGTAAGACAACAGAGCGAAAAAGCAATGGAAGAAGGTCATGCTTTTGTAGCTAACTGTCCAGCAAATTATAATGAAGCAAAACTATCTGATAAGTGGAAAAGGGCTATGAACGAAGAAATTAATTCACTAAGAGAAAACAATACATGGGTATTAGTCGAGTTACCACAAGGATGTAAAGTTGTGAGCCCAATAAGTGGCTATATACAATAAAGGGCCTACCGAAAATTAAGTTCTGCGTTATAAAGCAAGATTGGTGGCTCGTGGCATTAATCAAGAATATGGCATTGATTACTTTCAAACATTTGGCCCTGTAGCCAAATTTACATCCATAAAAATGATTTTGAGTATTTCCGCATCAGAAAATTTAAAATTGAAACAATATGACATGAAAACAGATTTTTTAAATAGATGTATAAATAAAGATGGTTATGTCACGCAACTTCAACGGTATTCTGATAAGACGGACCAAGTTTGTAAACTATTAAAAAAGCTTATATGGATAGAAACAGGCCTCTAAATGCTGGAACCAAACTTTTTCAAATTTATTAAAAAAAATTGATTTTCAAGAAAACAAAGCTGACCTTTGTGTTTTTATCGATGATGTCAGTAAACGAATGATGGTAGCCATTTGCATTGATGACGCGTTAATTGCAGCAAAATACGAAAAAGATATAGAAGAATTTTTATGGTTTTCTAAGCAAAATTTCGATGTAAAAGTTTTCGATGCGAAGTATTTCTTGGGTTTGGAAATACGCCGTTTAAATGATGATAGCCTTCACGTGAATCAACTGAGTCACGTTGAAAAATTGTTAACAACTTTTAATATGGCTGAATCCAATCATATGGCAACACCATGCGATACAGCTGTGAATAGTGTATTTTCAAATCAAAGTGCAGAAGTCAAAAACTACCCTTACTGACAAGCAGTTGGTAGTTCGAAGGCTTTGATAATTTTCGTCCTATAAACCATTCCGAATCAAATTTCACCTGATAATGCATTAGATTGTATTCAACTCCCACCTTGCGATACGAAAAATTTTCATGGTGGCTATGAAGACTGGTCATCTTTCCAAGATATATTCGCCGCAGTTTATAATTATATAAATCGCCCCTGGATTTCCCAGATTCAAAAATTATAATACTTGAGATTCTAAGTTGGAGGACAGGCAGCGGCGATTGTTAAACGTTTTAAATTGTACGGAGAAAATTTCACACTCGCTTGGGATGCTCTTCATGAAAAGTGTGAAAATAAAAGAATCATTGTGGGGAATCAACTCAATATAATGTTTAAGCTTTCTCAGGTTACACATGAAAACAGCGATTCATTTCAACGCATTCAAACGACTTGTAATAACACGCTAGACTTGGTCACAGCTCAAAATGTTCTTCATGTAGATAGGGATCGCCTTCTGATGGTCATATGGGCTTCTAAATTCATATGTGCTTCTAAATTGTAATTTCCTTGCAAATTTGTAAATCCAATCACGCAATTAAACACTCACATTTTCAGATTTTAAAGCTCTGGATATACAATCTCGCTTTAACTTTGTCTCCAAAAATAAAATGTGCGTGAATTGTTTATAATACAATAATGATAAGAAAAAAGAGCAAATTCAGGTGCTCAGAATGTAACAGCGATCACAATAACCTTTTACATTTTCCCAAACCTAACACCCGAAAAACAAGCTCCTTGCGAAATACTCATAATCATGAGTACGAGTACGTCAATCAAAGCGCATAAAAAGAGTTCGAACTATTATATTTGGAGTTTGAATGAGTCACAACCGAAAAACGCTTTGTTCCCACTGCTATAGTCCAAATAAAAAGGCGAGGGAAATTATCAAGGCGCGTGCGTTTGTTGACCAAGGATCCGAAAAGTATTTTATATCATAAAGCTAAAACAATGATATTTGCTGCCTGCTGTTCCCACGAACACTGAAATTAGAGGCATAGGTGGAGATTTCGGTAAAACACAAGTATATTTCTTTCTTCTTAAAATAATTAGATTTAAGTTGGAATGTGAACACTTAAAAAATAAAAAGACAAATTATTATTATAAACCTAACAAGCTGGTAGTATTTGTTCAAAATTATAAAATCCATGAAATTAAACATACATATATGTATACCCAGCAAAAAAAGTGAAAGAATTCACTATGAATGTGTATTTTCATGACGTCTTAAGTACTTCTTTATCTCAATTCATTTTTAATGCATCAAAAATGTTAAATTAATAACCACTTTTGAACTCATGGGAAATACATTCAAGTCTGCCGATAAATTCATGTGAACAACTGTACAGTTTTAATTTAATTTTTGTATTCATTACGAGCTGTTTCGTTAAATCATGAACGTTGATGTGTTCTAAGTACTTATTTATGCTGTTATGTTCAATGTGAATACTTACATCATTTTACATTTTGTTTTGAAACTGCGTTAAAGGGTGCATCTGATATCAAAAAATTAAGCTCAATATTATAATTAAATAATACTTAAATTGTGGGAATATTTACAACAATAGTAAGAAAAATGAATTTAAAGTATAAATTTTATAAAACCGTTCGAACTCCATACCTTTTATTTAACAATGGACAGATTTATTTTCAAATGGATATACAAACCTATGGAATGACTAAGTGTGTCATAAAATATTTTGGCAACAATAGGGTACGCCCATCTGAAAGAAAAAGAAGATATTTCGAAATATGAAGTTAAAGAATTAAATTATTTTAAAACGTACGCATCGTGAGAATCCATATCCATATTTATGATATCAGGCACAATTTTATTTCGTTGGTATATCTTTAAAGAATTTTCAAACCAGTTATCAGATGTTATTTCTATCGATTCTAAATATTTCATCATCGCTGTTGTATTTGAGAAACCAGGCCATTGTCTAGATTGAATTTTTAATGCTGATAGTTTAACAAGAGCAGCTCCTTTAAGAGATGGAGCCCGTTTCAAATATGCCTTTAGTGACTTAAATATAATTTCAGTCTGCCAAAGAAAAGATACAAGTAGTTTTTTAACAACACTTGATTTAACTTGTATTATAAGTATGCTTGTCGGAATGTACTTACGCGCATTATAACATCTTCTATATCATCCGATGAATGTTGAGCTATATAAAATGCAGATGTTATATCAGGCATAGCCCACATAGTAGCACGTGTACATATTAAAGGATTAGGCGGTCCTTGGGGTAGAATACCTAGAGCAAACAACACCAGTATTGAGTTATGGGCTACGCGAGTAGGATATTTTGACAATAATTCTTGCACGGCCTTCAGATAATCGGAGCTCCTAACAACGATTGGTCCCTTCCAATTGGTAGGAATAAGTAGCGTCCAGTTGAACTGGATTTTAACAAAAATTGCATACTGTTTATTATAAACATTATTTAATTTTTATTGCACTTAATTATATAAATTACTGAACTAATGGCGGGTATACATTAATGCATTATATTATATCGCAAGCAAACATTACAGTGTGTACTAGTGGCAACGTTTTCCATTATTGATAGGTAATGTAAAGAGCCAAATAAAGAAAGATAGAACTACAGATTACGACAAGCGAAAGATTTCCCGTTTGATGACATAGGGAAGTGTTGCCTATTCTCTATATTTCCAAATCAATTAAGGTTGTGCTTGTATTGACAACTTTTATTTGTATGATTAATATTAATCCAAAATGAGAATATTTTACATTTGGAAGATGAATATGAATGTCATAATCTATACTGTGTTGACTTTTACGGAACTATGTATATAATGGATAAAATTAATTTGGAACCAATCCACAATATATTGAGCTCTCATATTGATAATGTTCTTAAAAGTTTTGCACACCACAGGAAAGAGATACACACGCAACAAGTAGGGAATACAGCAAGTACCTCTATCAACGAAACCTTCCCTAGAAGAAAGAGTTACGAAAAACTGATGAAACAGGTCTATAATAGCAATGACAATGTAGATAACAAATCGCAAAAACAGGTCTGCACTCAATAATAAAATTTGACGATATAAATCCAATCGAAAAAGTTGTCTAAATAAATGAAAAGAAATTTAAAAAGGTATAATATTTTTGACAAACCAAGGAACCTACCCGAGGTAAAAGAAATGGCACAAACCGATACAATAGATTGCAAATTTACAAGCCATGTTAGAATATGGAAATGGAAAATAGGACACTGAAAAAAAAGTGGATCAGATGCCTATAAACTCAAATCTAATACATCGCGTCATGGAAGAGTTGCATTCACTGAATGTAATTTCCAGACGCCCCAGGAAATAAATCTGGACGTGTTCAAAACTCTACCAATATTTGATGGTAATATAGCGAAATATAGAATATGGAGTGATTAATGGATGTTATTAAAAATTATCAGGCCTTAGCAATAGTAACAACAAAAATACAAGGTCCAGCAGCAGACATCCCGATAAACCACAATGTGAAATTTAACTTCGACGCAATAAGAAATTGTATTGACTATTGACACATTGACCTACTCGAATCAGTGACCATTACACGTATTGCAGGACGAATTGAACTACAGGGAAAAAGGCACTTATCCGAGGACCACGACGAAATCAACAAGACTCTCACTCTGGTCACATTCAAAATCGCATTCTCTGGCCACCCGCAAGAAGTAATTGACATAGTAACAGACGAATGGACCACAGAAGCAGTTAGAGTGTTTAAGAATGGTATCAAAAATTCTTACATCCCTTCGACTCTATACGGAAATTCCATTACGGATCTTGAACATGCTTATGCCGTGGCGAGAATTATTGAGCATGATGATACATTTAGAAAATTACGATTATCCTATGGCCACAACGAACAACAAAATAATGAACAGCAATAAGATCATTACCGACGCCCGTCCTATCAACAAAGAAATCTTACCCAACAGAATTGACAAAAGAACTGTAATCACCAAAGAATCTTCAACCGACAATCACAACATAAACCGTGAAAGCTAATCAACAAGCCTAGAAGAAAACCAGGGAGCTATCGGGAAACTTTCATCAAAATAAAATGCAGCGGAATAACCATCTCGGAAACGCACCGGAAGAAGACACAACATCAAATAACAGCGAAGCAAGTATATCAAGAAGTAATCAGGTAAAGAAACATTTTTTTGTATCTAATAGTTGTGTTGCCTTGCATTGAGTTTAAGATAAAAAAATATTACCTCTAATAGATACAGGAGCAACCCACAGTTATGTTGAAAAGAATTTAGATTTAAGTGAAAGAATAAAATTAAAAAGTGAAAAATATGTAATGTATATTCATGAAAGTGAAAGAATAGTGCACAAACAGATAGTGAGCATATTTAACAAAGATTTCGAATACTACGAAATAGGAGATACGGGTAATTTTGATATTATATTATGTTTCAACGATATGAGAAGGAACAAGTTAATAATGAATATTAAAAATATGAGAATTAAAAATATAAGCAAGGAAGTGTGTGAGGTAAAATTAAATTATTTGATAAAAGAAAATTTTAAAGATTACAGCGAAGAAATAGACACGATGATGTCTCAAAATAATAGCATAAGTCCTTTGCCATTCACAAATAAACTGGAGCCAACAATTGAAGCCAATGATTGAAGATCCGGTATATACACGACAGTAATCATATCCAATAGCAGATACCAAGTTCGTAATAAAAGAGGTAGAAAGATTCAAAGACGGAATTGTAACGAAAAGTAATAGTCGATATAATAGCCACATTTATACGATACACAAGAAAGGATTAGATGAATACGGTAGACCAAAAAGAAGAATGGTCGTAGATTACCAGAAATTAAATAAAGTTACAATCCAATCCGTGACATAACAACAGTATTACAAGGATTAGGGACACCAAGCTATGTTACAACCTTAAAATTAAACTCAGGGTTTCCTCAAATTATTATCAATTGATTGATTGCGTTGATTGGAGGTCATTACATGAACGCATGTCATTTGGTTTTAAAAATTAACCAGCAATATTTCAGAGATGTATTGATGACATACTCAGAGATTTTGTTGGCAAATTCGTTTATGTCTATATTGACGATGTTGTGATATATTCCCCCTACCCGAAGAACATATCCAGCGCATTCGACAAGTTTTTCATAAGTTTAAGCAGGCTACATTGAGAGTCTCTTTAGAAAAAAGGAAATTCTTTCAAACCGAAGTAGAATATTTAGGACATATTATTAAATATAGTGCTGTTGCAACAAACGCCGATCGAGTAAGAACAATCAACGAAATGCCAAACCCACCTAACTTGAAACATCTTAGAGGATATTTAGGATTAACATGGTTCAATCGGAAATTTATAAAAGGATATGCAGAAATACCAAACCCATTAACTTTATACCTCAGAGGAGTGAATAGCTGAGTAGGTAAAAATAAACGTTCAAATATTAAGATATAATTAAACGCAGATGCTATAAGAGCAGTAGAAAAACTCAAATCGAGAATACGAGAAGAAGTAGGGTTACTACAACCAGACCCAAGCATAGTTTTAGAAATTATGTATACGGGAGTCCAAACTTAAAAATCCATACAGATCTAAGTAAGGTAAGCAAACCATTTAATACTCGTAGTTATTGTAGACTAATAGAAAATGAATATTCAGAAGATTAATAATCACAACGGTACTTTTTTAAAAAAATGCACGGCGCATAATAAATTTTAAGACACCTGAAGACCTTGCAGTAAATTGTAAAACTGTACTAAACCCAACTAAGATAACAGTTATTCATACAAACGCAGAAACATCTTATATGATTAAAGATAAATTGAGAAGAAAATTCCGCACCTTAAAATTCGTACGAGTATGTATATATATGTACCAAAAAAATTCATATAACGATGCAGGACTAACAATTGGAAATAGTAAACAGAATGGACGATAGAGTACAGAGACGGTATAGAGGGTTGTTTATCTTACATCCAGTGCGCACGGGGTTTTTTGCGATTCGGGTTTAGTGACTAAAAAATAATTAAAATTAAAACATAAGTTAAAAACCATTTTTAATTTACAATAATAAGAAAACAGAAATATATATATAAATCCAAAAAATATTAAACAAACGAACAACAACACCTTACACAAAAAACAATAACTGTTAACAACACCATAAAAAAAAACAGCAGAAGAAATCACACAGAGATCACAATAACAAAATAAAAAATCCAACTACATAACGAAAAAATAAAATAACAAAAGAAAAACCCCTTTACCAGTGACGGAACGACGATTAGCTCAGTAGCGCTTGCAATACAGAAGATTGACATTTTATTTGAATTTTCTCGCGTTAATCTCGACAGGCCGATTCAGAATTGACTTCTGCAACATACATGGTCTAAGGGCAAACTTCTTCTCTGTCTATGCTCACGGTTGTCTCCATTGTCCGGATGTTTTCGCCTTAAGTGAAACCCAGGTGTCTAAAGATGCAGACCCACAGGATATTCACATACCTGGGAGTCACCTCCTATCTCTTTTCCAACTACTTAGGGGCCTTGCAATTTATATACGCAATGAGGTTGTGTACCAGTGCCAGCAATCTTTAGGCACGCAAGATCCCGAATTTAGCTCTCTTTGTGTTAAATTCAAAATCAGGGCATATCTTTTGCATTTCGTGTTTTTTTACAGAAGCACAAATACGGAAAGGGGAAAACTATATACAACTTTGGTGCTCTTTCCGACACTATATCGGAGATACTCGAAAATTACCCGAACAGTGAAACCGTTATTGCTTGTGATTTCAATGTCCATAATTTATCGTGGCTCCGTCATTCGAGCCATACAACTGCAGAAGGCCATTATGTTGACCTATCCGCAGCGCACAATCACCTTGCGCCATTAATGAATGAACCAACACATATTTCATGTATTGACGAGCACCAACTCAACACTCTCGACCATTTTCTCACTTCACACACTGACAAGTATGAAATGATTAGCTTACCTCTCGGTAATTCGAATCATTGCACCATTTTTGCCTCCATTTCGTTTGCGAAACTTCGAGGCGTTTCACCGCCAGATACGAAACGTTTGAAATATATTTATGAAAAGGCACGTTGGGCTGAGCTCAACGATTTCTTTCGGCATTTCAATTGGAGGCTCTGCTTCCTTGAAAATGATGTCAATGCCATGGCTGAAATGGTCCAAATATAATATTGCTTGGTTTGAAAACGTTCATACCATCGAAGCAAATTTCGATTAGGCCTAGACCGAAGTCTTGGTTTAGTTAGACGTGCAGACTTGCAGTCAGATCCAGAAAGGAAGCATTTAGTATCTGGCGGAATGATAAAAACGCAGATACTGATATGATGCGCAAAAGGGCGAGATCTTCGTGTGCTAAAGTGCTAAGACGTACAAAAGCTTTGTACGAGCGGGGTCTTCGTGCTAAAGTTCTTACTGCCCCACGGGAAAGTAAACACTTTTGGTCATTCGTTAAAAGAGTAAAATGCTAGTTCTTCTATTCCGCCTCTTTTAAAAGATGATCAAATATTCACTGACCCGGTTGAAAAGGCTAACCTCCAACTTGAAATGTGTGCAGGTATTTCTCACCTGGCGGAAAGCAATCAACCACTGCCCACACCCGAACGAGTATCTGTATGGCTTCCATGGAGGACGTTCCACGGGAGACTTATTAGACTTCCGTTCGGAAAAATAGTGTCGATCCATCCACCATTTTGGCGACAGTATGGTAGTGGCTATAGATATTTCCAAAGCATTTGACAGAGTATGGCATGGAGCACTCTTGTCGAACTTATTGCTTTTGGTGTCGGTGATATCTTCTCTCGATTTATATCGATCTTCATCAGGGATCGCGCTATAAGAGTTCTTATAGACGGGATCTCATCAAACGAGTTCAAGATAAATTCAGGGGTACCACAAGGCTCCATTCTTTCTCCTACCCTATTTTTTATCTTTCTTAATGACTTTCTATGTCAAACTTTTAACCCTATCCACTCTTTCCCAGATGACAGCAGTATCTGCCATTCATATTCATTTGATCGTAATCCGACATCAACTATGATCGCGGCGATGCGTGGTATGAGTGATTCGCTAACAGGTGACCTCACGAGAATATCGGAATGGTGTCATGCGAACAGCGTCGATTTCAATGTACAAAAGACCAATCCTGCATGCTTACCCACCGCCGTAAGCACGATCATGCTGCCTCATCTGTAAAAATGGGTGGCATAAACATTGAGGAATCAGAAGCTCGTGATGCTCCTGGCATGAAAATCTAGTGTGATATCCGATCGATTGAGCATATTTTTCAGGTCTCAAAAACAGCATTTAAGTGCCTCGGCTTTTTAAGACGGTGTAAGACGTACTTCACCCCATCTGATCTTATCACTATTTATACCGCCTACATCCGACCGAAAATCGAATACAACTCTCATGTATGGGCCGGTGCTTCAAAGACTATATTGAAGGTACTCCACCATGTACAAAAAAGGGCGAAGAAACTCATAGGAGAGAGTAGGATTAGATTAGTTAGATTAATTTTGACATGTTTTCCAGGACTCACTTCATCATTGATCAACAGCTACTTGTGTCTGCGTATATGAAACAGAAATTAAATACTTAAAAATATATATGTATGTACATACCATATATAATATATTCTCCCTACTCTCTTTGGCATCAGCAATAAATTTTTACCCTTTCGCTCACATTCCGATTCTACTTTGCCCATAAAAACTGTTTCCATATCCTTATATTTATCTACAATGGGACCTTCGCTATAACTTTGTGTTTTTAATGTATTAAGCGCATATAGCTTTAACGGCAACCGGGACCGGGAAATGTTTGTATATAATAATTTAGAATCATATACGCATGACTATTTCTGTGTTTTTTATCATTCCAAACAGTCCGGCAGCGGCATCTGCACATTTTGCATAAATTTCTTGCAGAGCTCTATTTTAACAAACACACTGATTATCAGGCTTACATGGCTCGGTGAAGGCTATATCATTTCCTAAATGCTGCAGTTGGTACAACTTCAGGAAATTTAACACCAACAAGTTTCCGATTCCTCCGATGAAAGATGCCCGGCAAGAAAATATTTGTCGGAAATCATTTAATCTATTTTAATTAAATACTTACCCATTGCTTAAAAGATAATCCATATTTTTTTGTTGCATTAAGTAGTTAAATCAACAAAATTAAATTAACTTTCAGAAAATCGTGTTTTTTTACAAAAATTTTGTGCTCGAAAAATTCTAATAATTTTTAAACAAATTTTGTACAAAGCAATGTATAATTATTGCTTCTTACTCATTGCTTTGCCCATGCGTTTCTTTCTCTTTTTGAATTACGTAGCACAGCTCTTTCTTAAGTCACTCATGCGATAACTGTTTAGGTATCTTTGCAGCAAACGGGGAAGTCGAACGCGCTCATAATACTATCTCAGAACTTGCAAGGATATATAACAATAAACAAACGCTACAACAGTTACAAAATAACTCAGGTAAACAGTACGTGAAATAAATAATAGTATCCATTCGCTAACAGGTTACAAACTAATATATGTTTACTTGGGACGGATCATCTATAATAAAGAAGAAATTCACAAAATAATAAAGAACTTATCAGAAAAAGTTTTAGTAAAATTAAATAAACTACAGAAAGAAAATTTTAAAGAGGTGAGAGAATCCTGGTTCAAATAAAAGGATTACGGAAAAAAGGAGACGTATGCTACAGAAAACAAATAATAGAGGAATACCGTGAGGATACAGTCTTAAGAAAGAGGTACTATCGTGAATAAAAATAATAAAAAAAGATACTCGCTAAGTAAAGATGAAGAATAGGCAGATATTACTCGTAATTGCACTGTTCGTCGCCAACGAGGAAAGACAGCAACTGCAATCCAAAATCTAAAAGAGCAAAAAATTGTACTCACTATATCGGACTATTGTAGTGTACCATGCTCACTGTAATGCACTGTATAAGAACATACACATGTTTAACACATGCTAACATCATAATGTAATGCACTTGTGCTAGCTTCATGCATTGACATTGTAACACCAGAATATTAACGCTGACATGATCAACAATTAAGTGACACACTTTGAGTGTAACTTGCCATCAAATTATTCTGTGTTGTGATTCGTCAGTTAATTCGAATCTTTACCATTCTCATTTTAAAGAGAAGAACAGAGAATAGAAAATAATATAGTTATGTAAGTTAGAAGGGGTAATTTAAAAATGTAAGATTAGTATATAAGCCAAGAAATTATTCAATAAAACAGACTTTGATTTATCAACTTAAATCGGCACCATCTGCCAAGTTTTTATTCTGAATCCTCAAATTCTTTTGACAGTTCTTTTGAACGCCTCGTTATTAGCTGTAACCCTAGCAGTTGTTTAAAAGTAGTGTTTATTCGTTCGCCTGGTAGACACGCGTCTTCCTTTAGTCCGCTCGTTTAGTTTAGTTCGGTCGTGAGTCGTTAAGTTTCCCGTGGAACGTCTTCCACGGAAGCCATATTGCCGGTCGTTAAGTAAGCTATAGGACTCCAGATACTTCATAAGATGGAAATTTACCATACTCTCCATTACTTTGGAAATGGTAGAGCATATTGCGATTGGGCGATAAATTTCAGGATTGCTTGCCTCTATTTTCTTGGGGATCGGCGTAACATTTGGAACTTTCCAGAAGGACGGAAATTCGCCTGCATGGTATAAGGTGCTGAAAAGGATTGGCAGAGGATGCGATAACGTCGAAGAGCACTGCTTCAAGACCAGTGCCAGAATTCCACCCGGACCAGGAGGCTTATTTATGTTAAGGTCCGATAAAACCCTTTTAAGTGCACGAACCCGAAAGTATATCTTTGGAATAGTTACGGATACACGGTCGGGTGCGGGCAGTGTTTGATTGCTTTCCGGCAGGTGGGAATTCCGAGCAAACATTTCAGCTAGGAGGTTAGCCTTTTCAACCGGGTCAGTGAATATCTGATCATCCTTTAAAAGAGGAGGAATAGAAGAACTACCATTTTCCTTAACTATTTTAACGAATGACCAAAAGCTTTTCACTTCCCCGTGGGGCGGTAAAAACTTTAGCGCGAAACGCTGCTCGTACAAAGCTTTTTCAGGTCTTAGCACTTTGGCACACGAAGATCTCGCCCTTTTACGCATCACATCAGTATCCGCGTTTTTGTCATTCCGCCAAATACTAAATGCTTCCTCTCCGGATCTGACTGCAAGTCTGAACGTCTGACTAAACCAAGACTTCGGTCTAGGCCTAATCAAAATTTGCTTCGAACGTTTTCATACCAAGCAATATTATATTTTGGACCATTTCAGCCGTGGCATTGACATCATTGTCAAGGAAGCAGCGCCTCGAATTAAAATGCCGAAAGAAACGTACCTCTTCGTAAATATATTTGAGACGTTTCGTAGCCGGCCGTGAAACGCCTCGAAGTTCCTCAAAGGAAAAGGAGGCAAAAATAGCAATGATCGGAAATTCCGAGATGTGCGCCAATTTTCAGTTCATACTTGTCAGGGTGTGAAGTGAGTAAAAGGTCGAGGGTGTTGTGTGAGCCCGTCAACGCACGTAATGTGTGTTGGTTCATTCACTAATTGCGCAAGGTGATTGTGCGCTGCGAATAGCTCAACATATTGGCCTTCTGGAGTTGTATGGCTCGAATGGCGGAGCCACGATAAATTATGGACATTGAAATCACCAGCAATAACGATTTCACTGTTTCTGTAATTTTCGAGGATCTCCGATATATTGTCGGAAAGGGCATCGAAGTTGTATATAGTTTTTTCTCTTTCCGTATTTGGGCTTCTGTAAAGAAACCCGAAATGCAAAAGATGTGCCCTGATTTTGAATTTAACCCAAAGAGAGCTAAATTCGGGATCATGCGTGCCTAAAGATTGCTGGCCAATCTTCTGTATTGCAAGCGCCACTGAGCTAATCGCTGCTTGAATGACTGCCGGTGATCAGTGTTACTCCTTCATGACCAAACAGTCTCGCAGCAACTAACACAATGGCACCAACAATAGAAGAGATTTAGTTGGGTATGGTAAGGGGATTTATCACAATGACACGAAAAAAGGCCATAAAAGCTTGATCCGGTCACCGTGACCCGAAGTGACAGCACTGGTTGGTAGTGTCAGAACTGGTGTATTTTAATCATCGTTCCGTCACTGGTAAAGGGGGTTTTCTTTTGTTGTATTATTTTTTTGTTATGTAGTTGGATTTTTTATTTTGTTATTGTGATCTCTGTGTGATTTCTTCTGTTGTTAGAATTTTTTTTTTGATGGTGTTGTTCACAACTATTGTTCTTTGTGTAAGTTGTTGTTGTTCGTTTGTTTAATATTTTTTTGATTTATATGTATATTTCGGTTTTCTTATAATTGTAAATTAAAAATTGTTTTGAACTTTTGTTTTAATTTTAATTATTCTTTTAGTCACTAAACACGAATCGCAAAAAAAGCCCGTGCGTACTGGACGGAAGATAAACAGAATTGTACTTGACGGAAGACAAACATATTTATGTTGCGAAAATGTAACGCACGACCAATTGTTGAATTTATTTATTCGCATGAAAATTTATTTCATCGTTCGCTTTTTTTAATGCAAAATTGAAAGAAACAAATTTCAAAATAAAATATATCTGTGTTACCCATAATTAATTTTAATTTTATTTCGCTTAGATTAGCTTGATTGTAATAGATGTGAGAAATTATTTAAATATATCTAAATACTCACGAACTTTTTGATTGAAATTATGTGACATTTTTTCGTTTATAATATTTTTTGTTATTTTATTTTGTTTTTGTATGGTTTTTTGCTGTATTGTTCTTTTTATATAATGTAATTATTTTTAAATATGAAACATATACTGCTTTATTAATATTATATTGTGATGAATTAAAATTTTGAGATATTTTTTAATTTTCTATTTTTATGAATTGAAAGACTTTTTATTTTGTTTTTGTGTTATTATTATTTTTATATAATGTAATTACTTTTCTTTTTATCTTGGACCAGTGCTCAGGGGCTATCCCCTACATATGTAATGCATTGCACTGGAACTAGAGAGAGGGATAGGGTAGAGAATAGACAGGTGGTGAAAGTGGTAGGAAGATAGAGCTTAATTCTTGCACAACTCTGCAGTTGAGTGTTAATTATAAAGTAAAATTGTGGCGTCTCTGATGCTTTTTTGACGCATTGTTTTTAAGCTAATGGAGCCATTTTATTTATTATTTTACTTCGCCGACGTTTTATTGCTCAAATGCCGACGAAGGAGGGTGCTGTAGCACAAAAAACTCAGAAAATTTTTTTTCTGATTTGACCCGGCTGGGAATCAAACCTGGGTCTTTCTGGTTGCAGAGCCAACACGCTGACTACTCGCCATCAGCATATACTGCTTTATTATTATTATATTGTAAGGAATTAAAATTGTATATCACACAATTTTAAGTTTATATTTTTGTGCATCTATAACATTTATTATCATAATTTTTATAATTATTCCATTTATAATTAATAATTAATTTTTTCTCCAATTTATAGGTCAAAGTTGCTGTGATCATACCTTATTGGAACTTAGAATATCAGTCCAGGTGTAAGTGTAGCGAACACAATCACCCTTATCGTATTTGACGTAGACGTATGTGGACTACTGGCGTATTCGTCGTCGCATGTGTTGTATATATTAGCGTTTTTGCCAACTACGATGCAATTCTTTAAATTCGCTAAACACGATAAGGGGGAACAGCTTCTCCGTACCCAAGGCCATCATGCGTGGTCAAGATTCACAACCTACCCGAGGTAGTGCTGTTACTTACAAAACATGATTGATCTAGACCAGAGAAGGCAGAAAAAAATCATTGTTCTAATTAAGAAATATGGGTTCACCTTAATCATCTATGATAAAAAGTGGTCGTTCTGATAGGTAAGTATGTTTCTATTAACACATAATTTCTTCCCTTAAATTTTCTATCATTTTCATTTGTAAAATATATTGGATTTATAGCAATTCCTGTTTAATATGATATTTATTTTTAAAAATTTTAATAATATTCTAATATCCAGAATTTTTATAGTTGACCAAAAAACAATAGATTTGCCAAAAACTACCAATGTCCAGTACAATACGTATTAAATAACATAAAAATAAAATAAATTAAGAACTGTATTAAATGATAAAACACAAATGTTATTAAGTAAATAAAAACATAAGTTCAAAAGTATAAAACTAAACATGTACCATCGGAGGTGCAGAAGGTCCTGGCTGAGAGCAGGCCGGAAACATTGTTTCCGGTATATGATGCTTGTTTAGTCCAGGGCATCTTCTCAAGACGCTGGAAGATACAGCGGCTCGTGCTTGTTAGCAAGGGCAGGGGCGATCCGACCCAGCCATCGGCTTATCGGCCAGTTTGCATGTTGGATGGTGCCGGCAAGCTGCTGGAGAAGCTACTGCAAAGATGGCTGGCGGAGGCCGTGAGGATGGGTGGGGGGCTGTCGGATAGACAGCATGGCTTCAGACCTGGCAGGTCAACGCTCGGGGCGATTGCTGATGTGGTTGGGTGCTTCGAGCGCGCTCAGAGTGAGAGGCGCTATTATCCGAAGCGCATAGTTGTCCTGGCAACACTCGACGTTCGGAATGCCTTCAACAGCCTACGATTGGCTGATGTTCTAGAGGCGCTACGGGAAAGTTTCCGTATTCCCGGATACTTGTATAGAATTCTCCGTAGTTATCTGGACTATCGGGTGCTGTTGTACGATACGCCGACGGGGCGGAGGAGCAGGACGATCATGTCCGGCGCGGGCCAGGGATCTGTGCTGGGCCCGGACCTATGGAATCTGGCCTACGATAGGATCTTTGGGGTGGAAATGCCCGTGGATGCTCAGCTCGTGGGATACGCGGATGATATAGCGGAGGTGATCTTGGCGCGGGATACGGATGACGCCAGGGGGAAGCTGAACCGGGTCATGATTAGGTCCCGGATGTGGCTTGAGGACCACGGCTTGGAATTGGCTGGGGAGAAGACCGAGGTGATGTTGATGACGCGGCCACACATACCACTCGGCGTCGGCATGCGGATAGGGGATGTGTCTCTGGTTACCCAGAGTGCGATAAGGTATTTGGGCGTCAGACTCGACTGTAGGCTGACTTACTGGGCCCAAATACGGCATGTGGCGACTAGGGCGGCGAAGACGACTGGCATGTTGAGCAGACTCATGGCGAATGTCGGAGGCCCGACACAGAGCAAGAGGAGGCTGATTATGGCGGTCACGAAGTCGATCTTGCTGCATGGGAGCGAGATTTGGCGAAATGTACTGGGTGAGAGAACCAAACGCAGGGTGCTCGAGGCGGTACAGCGGACGGGGGCCCTTAGGATTGCTTCGGCTTACCGCACGGTCTCGGGCGCTGCAGTCATGGTGATATGTGGGGAAATACCTATAGACCTCTTGGCGCGCGAGCGGTGGGAGGGTTGGAACTTGAGGGGGAGGGCCCTGGTGTTGGTGCTATTGGTCTGAGACCCCAAACTGTCCGGCGATGGCAGGACAGGTGGACCCGTGAAATTTCTTAAAAATCGTTTTGAACGTTTCGGAGGAGTAGAATTTCTCCCTATCATGCTCCTGGTCCTATTTTTGCAAATCTATATTACCCGTGTGAATTTTTAGACACAAATCTGGCCATGAGCGGAATTTCATTAAAATCGGTTTGAACGTTTCGGAGGGGCACAAGTTTCCCCCTCTCGCCCTCCTGGTCCTATTATTGGAAATGTGCATTATCTATGAGCATTTTTAGAAGCAGATCTATCTGTGTTCTAAATTTCATTAAAAAGGGTTTGAACGTTTCGGAGGGGTAGAATTTCCCCCCTATCACTCTCCTGGTGCTATTTTTGAATATGTATATTACTCATGAGCATTTTAAGATGCAGATCTATCTATGTTCCAAATTTCATTAAAATCGGTTTGAACGTTTCTGAGGGGTAGAAATTTACCCAATATCACCCTCCTTATCCTAGTTTTGAAAATGTATATTACCTATGAGCATTTTTAGATGTAGATCTATCTATGTTCGAAATTTCATTCAAATAGGTTTGAACGTTTCGGAAGGGCAGAAACTTCCCTCCTATCGCCCTCCTGGTCTTAGTTTTGAAAATGTATATGACTTATAAGTATTTTTAGACGCAGATCTATCTGTGTTCTAAATTTTATTAAAATCTGTACAGAAATATCCCTCCTATCGCCGTCCTGGTCATAGTTTTGAAAAAGTATATTACTTATGCGCATTTTTAGAAGCAGATCTATCTATGTTTCAAATTTCATTAAAATCAGTTTGAACGTTACGGAGCACAGAGGGTTAGAATAGCCTGTTTTCTTGGATTAATTAAAAAAAAAATTTTAAGTATCGTCAAAATTTTTTTTTCCCGGTTAGAGTACATAAAATTCTACATCACTTGTCGTTAAAATAAATGTCAAAAGTGCTCTGGTGTTTTTGTAGTGAAACTTCAAAGTCAAACTTTATAGAAATTTTTGTGCAAAAAAGGCTAAAAAAAGTGAAAACTTTCCCGTTGAAAATTTTATTTAGTTTAAAAAGTATTGCAAAAGTTAACAATTTTTCAATGGAACCATCAAGTTCAGGTTATTTTGCAAATACTTCGTTAACATTTGTGTATCAAATAGTGTGTGGAAGTGTTTTAGATTTAGTTATTTATATTGGAAATGTTAAAAAAATTGGCATTTTTATATTTTAAATGGATTAATAGTTATTATTTGTCCACATTCGTGTTATAATTTTTAGTTTATATTAAAGAGGACATAAATCTATATTATATTGCAAAATTTTACGCTGCCTTTTTGTGCCTTTTAGAAGCTATGCATTGTTTAATACAAGTGTTGCAGCAGTTAAATTAGCTAAAAATCACATTGAACTCGCGACTGCTGCTGTTGTTGTGTGTTGTGTTTTGTTGTTTTTCATGTTACTTTTTTCTATTTATTTGTGCTCTTCTTTTCAGTATATTGATGTTATTTTTGTTTCTTTTAATAATATTCTTTGTTTCAATAATATTTTGATTTTGTTTATTTTAATAATATTCTTTGTTTTGACAAATAGTGATCGTGTTGTGCAGTTTCAAGTAATCGGGTAAAAGGGATTTTTGAAATTTTTTTTTGTATTAGCATTATTTTTTTTTTTATAGAAAAAAGTTCGAACGTTGTTTTTTATACTCGTCGAAGCTTATTTGATATTATGATGAATTCAAGCGCTCAAACAATGAATGACAAGATGAAATTTTTAGCTGAAGAAATCAAAAAACGCACCAACTGCTCTGAGGATAATATGTGTGATTTTAATAAAAGAATTGATGTTTTGTTTTATGAATTTAAATCTAGGTGGACTAGTGCGCATAGAATGGAAATGAGGTTTATTACTCAAAATAAAATCTGGTTGGAATCCTCTATTGGTTTTACACTTGCCCCGACTGCAAAACGTGGTCGAAAAGAAATTAGTTTTACCGAGTCCAGTGGTTGGAGTAAATATAAAAAAACAAAGATTGTGAGAGACACCATATCATTGCCAGAGTTACTTTATGCTTCACAGGTTAATTTGCAAAGCGCAGGTTATGTCGAGGAATCAAAAGTGTTGCGAGCCATATATGAAAAGTGTTGCAAGGGCATAAATTTTAAAAAAAGTTGAAACAACCACTTCTCACCTTGAAAATATCGAATACAAAAGCTTTGGCTGTTTTTGTAGAAGCTAAACTAACACGAAATCAATACAATGTTGTTAGACAAGCTGCTCCTCAAATATTTCCCTCCTACAACGATATTCAAACTGAAAAAGAAAAAACTTACCCAGAATCGACCAGCTTTAAAATAAGCGAGACCTCCGTTGAAGTAACTTTACAAGGTCTTCTTAATCAGACAGCGGAGCGACTAATAGAAATTCAAGAAACTGTTATTGACTCATTAGGTATTACGAACTCGAATGTAGTATCATATTCAAAATGGGGCTTTGATGGAAGCTCTCGCCATAGCTCATATAAAAAAGCCTTACATGGATCTGATTCTAGTGATTCATCAGTTTTTTTAACCACAATTATACACTTAGGCTTATGTTTGAGGAGAAGGTAATTTGGCAAAATCCACGGTCGTCTTCACCTAGATTTTGCAGGCCCTTGAAAATTGAATTTACCAAAGAACCCGCATATATGTCAATTAGGGAAAAAAAAGAGTTGAAGAGGAAATACAGAATTTAACCTGTTCAACTGTCACGATTGGTGAGAAAGTTGTACATGTTTTCCACAAATTAATTTTGGCAATGGTAGATGGAATAGTTTGCAATGCCTTAACAGAAACCACATCAACACAAAAGTGTTACTTATGTGGCGCTACAAGTAAGGATTTTAATAATATAGAAGCCATGATCCAAAGACCTGTACATGTAGACAATTTAAGATTTGGCCTTTCCATTCTTCATGGCTGGATTAGATTTTATAAATGTCTTTTGCACGTGGCATATAAAATACCTTTACAAAAGTGGCAGGCTAGAACTGATTCTGAAAAAAGAACAATAGCTGAAACAAAAAAAGAAATTCAGAAAAAATTTGAGGAGAATATGGGATTAATAGTTGACCAACCCAAACCTAGTTTTGGAAACACGAATGATGGGAATACGGCAAGACGTTTTTTTCAAAACAAAAGAGCTTGCCAGAGCAGCTCCGAACAAGAACTATTTCAGTGATGTTGAAGTTGCTGATGATGATGATGATGATGATGATGATGATAATGATGATGATGATGATGATGATGATGATGATGTTGATGATGATGATGATGTTGATGATTAACTTTAAGATGTATAAAATGTAATGTTTAAGTTCTCATACTGTACTCCTTGCTCTATATACCTACACTGATATTTGGCATTATTTAATAAAATTATACTCAAATATACTTTGAAAACATTTTTTTTTACTTATTTTAATGGTATTAACTGAAAAATAAACAAAAATTATTCGAACATAGGTTCCCTGATTTGATCCAAGAAAACATGCTTTTCTAACCCACTGTGCGGAGGGGCAGAAATTTCCCCTAGTCCTGGTCCTAGTTTGAAAATGTACATTACCTATGAGCATTTTCAGATGCAGATCCATCCATGTCCTAAATTTCATTAAAATCGGTTTGAACGTTGCGGAGGGTTAGAAATTTCTCCTCTATCACCCTGCTAGTCATTGTTTTGAAGATGTATATTACCTATAATAATTTTTAGATGCAGATCCATCCATGTTATAAATTTCATTAAAATCGGTTTGAACGTTTTGCAGGGGTAGAATTTCCCCCCTATCGTTCTCCTGGTCTTATTTTTGCAAATGTATATTACCCGTGTACATTTTTAGACACAAATCTGCTCATGTGCGGAATTTCATTAAAGCCGGTTTGAAGGTTTCGGAGGGTTTCCCCATCTTGTTGAAACCACACAGAGTTGAAAGGAATTCTCATTTGGCGTAATTCTGAATAGAAAAACTCTCTCAACATGCTCAAGTAACGGTCTCCAGTAACTGTAATGGTGTGACTATTTTCTTCAAAGAAGTAGGGCCCGACAATGCAGCGTGCTGAAGCTGCACACCACACTGTGACACGAAGTGGATGCAATTCCGTCTCATGGAGTATCTGTTGGTTGGAAGCACTCCATATTCGACAATTTTGTTTGTTTATGTTGACGTTTAAATCGAAATGGGCCTCGTCAGACATAAAAAGACAATTCAACATGTTTTCGTCCTCTTCCGCCATTTGAAGCATCTTCTGGCAAAATTCCAAGCGAATCGGTAAGTCTGCTGCGTTCAGTTTGTTGACCATTTGAATTTTATATGGGAATAAGTCCAAATCATTGTGCAAAATTGACTGCAATGACTGTCTGCTTATACCCATTTGAGCAGATAAGGTTCTTGTCGAAACTCTTGGATTGTTTTGTATGGCAGCAGCTACAGCAGCGATTGTTTCCTCCGTCCGAACTGAAGTGTTTCGATGATAAGGTCTTCTTTGGACTGTTCCATACTCGGCAAAATTGTTCACAAGTCTCATTATGGTCCATCTGCTCGGAGGATTGCCGCCAAACGTGCGCCTATACTCTCTTTGAACCGAAACTACGGACTGCAGTGCGTGATAGCGGCGGTCAATCCAAATACTTTTTTCAGTGTCCCAGTTTTCCATTTTTGTTAAATCTAAAAATCAATCTGCAAAATAAAAAAAAAATTAACCAGATTCATTAAATATAAAAAAAGTTATTAAATTTCTTTTTGGTAGCGGCTTTTATCAGCCACCCTGTATGTCTTGCACCGTCTTAAAAACCGAGGCACTTGAATGCTTCTTTTGAGACCTAAAAAATGTGCTCAGTCGATCGTACATCGCACTGAATTTTCATGCCAAGAACATTAAGAGCTTCTGATTCTTCGATGTTTATACCGCCCATAATTACAGATGACGCAGCGTCATCCGGCATGCGTCGATGTGTAAGCATGCTGCATTGGGTCTTTTGAGCGTTGAATTCGACTCTGTTTGCTTGACCCCATTGCGATATTTTCATGAGGTCACAATTCAATGAATCACTCATATTCTGCCTCAGCGAAGTGATCATAGTCGAAGCTGGCCTACGAATTAGCGAATATGAGTGAGAAATACTGCTGTCATCTGCGAAAGAGTGGATAGGATTGGAAGTTTGACATAGGAGGTCATTGAGAAAGACTAGAAATAGGGTAGGAGCAAGAGTGGAGCCTTGCGGTACCCCTGAGTTTATCTTGTACTCGTTAGATGAGATCCCGTTTATATCAACTCTTATAGCGCGATCCCTTAAAAAACTCGATATAAATTGAGAGAAGATATCCCGACACCAAAAGCAATAAGTTTGGACAGATCTGCCCATACCACACTCTATCAAAGGCCTTAGAAATATCCAAAGCTACGACTTTACTTTCCCCAAAATGGTGAATATAACTGCACCATTTTCCCGAGAGGAAGCCTAATAAGTCGCCCGTAGAGAGTCCTCGGTCGTTCAATAAATTGTTGGACTCTAAATATTTCATTAGGTTAAGTTCACCATCACTTTGGAATTCGCGGAACATACCTTTTTGTTGCTATCGGCGTTACATTTGCAACCTTCCAGCACGATGGGAATTGACCTGTATAGTACAGAGTGCTGAAAAGGAATGCCAAAGGACGTGATAACGTCGAAGAACACTGTTTTAAGAGCAGTGCCGGAATTTCATCCGGCCCAGGAGACTTTTTTATATTGAGGTTCGTTAAAACTCTTTTAACTGCACGGGCTCGAAAGAATATCTTTGCATAGTTTCGGATACACGCTCGGGTGCGGGCAGTAGTTGTTTGCTTTCCGGCAGGTGAGAATTACCTGCAAACATTTCAGCTAGGACGTTAGTCTTTTCAACCGGATCAGTGAATATTTGATCACCTTTTAAAAGAGGCGGAATAGAAGAACTAGCATTTTCCATTACTCCTTTAGCGAATGACCAAAAGCTTTTACTTCCCCGAGGGGCAGTAAGAATTTTGCTGCGAAGACGCTGCTCGTACAAAGCTTTTGCACGTCTTAGCACTTTGGCACACGAAGATCTCGCCCTTTTGCGCATCATATCAGTATCTGCGTTTTGATCATTCCGCCAGATACTAAAACCTTCCTCTCTGTATCCGACTGCAAGTCTGCACGTCTGATTATGCCATGACTTCGGTCTGTGTTTAATCGAAATTTGCTTCGATGGTATGAAAGTTGTCATACCGAGCAATATTATATTTTCAACCATTTCTGCCATGGCATTGGCGTCATTCTCAAGGAAGCAGAGCTTCCAATTGAAATGCCAAAAGAAATCGTTGAGCTCAGCCCAACGCGCCTTTTCGAAAATATATTTTAAACGTTTCGTAGCTGGCCGTGAAGTTCCGCAATTGAAAAAGAGGCAGAAATGGTACAGTGATCCGAATTTCCGAGACGTGCGCTAATATTCACTTCCTACTTATCCGAGTTTGAAGTAATATTGGCCCTCTGAAGTTGTATGGCTCGAATGGCGAAATCATAATAAATTATGAACGTTGAAATCACTAGCAATAACGATTTCACTGCTCGCATAATTTTCTAGTATCTTCGATATGGAGTCGGAAAGGGTATCGAAGCCGTATATAGTTTTATCCCTCTCCATATTTGGGCTTCTGTAAAGAAACCCGTAATGTAAAAGATGTACCCTGATTTTGAATTTAACCCATAGACAGCTAAATTCGGGATAATGCGTGCCTAATGATTGCTGGCACGGGTACACAACTTCATTGCGTATATAATTTGCAAGGCCCCTATGAAGAATAAAGAGGGATAGGAGGTGATACCCAGGTATGTGAAAATCCTGTGGATCAGCATCTTTAGACAGCTTTGTTTCAGTTAAGGCGAAAACATCCGGCCGATGGAGATAAACGTGGGCATATACAGAGAAAAAATTTGCCCTTAAACCACGTATGTTGCAGAAGTCAATTCTGAAACGGCCTGTCATAGTCATAGTAATAGCAAGAAAAATCAAATCAATTGTCTATTATTTATATTGTCAGCACCAATGAACTAGTTGCCGCCTGAGAGACTGCTCAGTGATCAGTGCTACGCCTTCATCACCAAACAGTCCAACAGCAACTATCCCACTCGTATCCACAATATAAAAAACTTATATTCTACTTTTAACAGGTATATGCAGGAGTTTTTAGCACAATGCCGCGAAAAAGAGCCACAAAAGCCTTGATCCGGTCGCTTTCACCCGAAGTGCCAGCACTGGTAAATATTTTCGTTCGCCCGTCACTGGTATAGCGGATTTTATTTTTTTGTTTTATTGTTTTGGTTGGAATTTTATTTTTGTTGTTGTTTTATGAATCTATGATTATTTAATTTTTAGTTTCTATTTAAGTTAAAGTCCAGTTTATTGTATTTAATGCATGTTAAGTTTGTAAGTTTATTTAGTTTGTTTCGTTTCACTGTTTTTATCACTATTTTCATCCGTTTTTTTATCACTCCGTTATTTTTGTTTTTAATCAATTCTGTGTGATAATTTATTGTTTTAGAATTTGCTTCACAGAAGACGAGTGTGTACCGAACGGACGACACTACACTACACTGTGTTCTAAATTTCATTAAAATAGGTTTTAACGTTTCGAAGGGGTAGAAATTGCTCCTATCGCCCTCCTGGCCCTAGTTTTGAAAATATACTTAGACTATGTGAATATCTAGACGCAAGTCTATCTATGTTCTGAATTCCTTTAAAATTGGTTTGATTATTTCCGAGAGGCAGAAATTTTCACTTTATCGCCCAACTAGTCTTACTTTTGGAAATGTATATTACTTATGAGCCTTTTTAGATGCCGATGTATCTATGTTCTAAATTACATTAAAATCGGTTTTAACGTTTCGGAGGGGCAGGAATTTCCCAGCTATCGCACTCCTGATCCTAGTTTAAAGAAAGGTTATACCCTATGACCTTCCCGAAGTTGCACAGACTAAGTGCACCAAATTTCTTCGCGATTAGTCCGCAAATGGCGAAGTTAAGCTCGGTTATATAAAATCTGTCAAAAACCATGTGGAAGTAGTAGCAACATTAAAAAGTAGGCGTAAAGGTGGGTGTGATAAAAAAAGGGAACCAATAATGCATTCAAGAGTCCCAATTGTATGGTGTGAAAATTTCAGGGAAATCGTTGCAGCGCGTTGAGCTCTTATAAGGTACAAACAAATAAACAAACACACATTCAGCTTTATATATATATATATTTATATATACTAGCTTTTATCGGCGGCTTCGCTCCCGTTACTATCTCCATCGGTTATACAGTTTCGAAAAGGCATATCTTACCCCTACGTGGCCTCCTGATTCTATTTAAAAAATATATATGTATGTAGCATATGTGCCCTTCCAGACGCAAAAAACTAAATACATTTAAATTTTATTAAAATCGGGTAGATGGTCTCGCTGGCGTGGAAATTGCCCCTACCTTCCCTTGTAGTCCTAGTTTTAAAAAAAGTAATAACCTATAATCTTCCCGAAGTTGCACAATTGCCAATGTGTCTTTTAAACTCAAATACATCCAAGTTTTAAAGTTAATTAAAATCGCCTATGTAGTTTTGGAGAGGTTGAAATTTCCGCCTATCGCTATCCTGGTCCTAGGTTTGAAACTGTACATTACCTATGACCATTTTTAGATGCAGATTTATTCATGTTCTAAATCTCATTAAAATCGGTTAGAACGTTTCGGAGGGGCAGAAATTTACCCCCTATCGTCCACCTTGTCCAACTTTTGAAAACGTGGTGGTCTTATTATTTCTCTCCAGAAGGTTCCACATACTTTAATTGTCCAATTTTGTTAACATGTCTAAGATAAGAAATGTTGGCCCGCAAACATCAAATTATTAAAAAATGTATATAGCCTATATAAATTTTTAAACGCGAATCTATCCATGTTCAAAATTTCATTAAAATCGGTTTGAACGTTTCGAAGGGGCAGAAATTTATCTATCTCTATCTCCCACCTTGTCGAACTTTTGAAAATGTATATAGCCTACGTGAATTTTTAGACGCAAATATATCCATGTTCTAAATTTCATTAAAATTACAGCACCTATTTTACAGTCGGATGTAAGGTGATCAGATGGGGTGAAGTATGTCTTACACCGTCTTAAAAAGCCGAGGTATTTGAATGCATCCTTTGAGACCTGAAAAATGTGCCCAGTCCATCGAAAATCACACTGGAGATTGATGCCAAGAACATCCAGAGCTTCTGATTCCTCAATGTTTATACCGCCCATAATTACAGACGAGGCAGCATGATCGTGCATACGGCGGTGGGTAAGCATGCAGGATTGGTCTTTTGTGCATTGAAATCGACCCTATTCGCGTGACCCCATTCCGATATTTTCGTTAAGTCAGCATTTAGTGAGTCAGTTATATTTAACCTCGTCGCCGCGATTAGAGTCGATGTTGGTCTACAATCAAATTAATATGAATGGCAGATACTGCTGTCATCTGCAAAAAAGAGTGCATAGGGTTGGAAGTTTGACATAGAAAGTCATTAAGAAAGATAAGAAATTAAGTAAGAGATAGAATGGAGCCTTGCGGTACCCCTTAATTAATCTGAAACTCATTAGATGGGATCCCGTCTTGAAGAACTCTTATAGCGTGATCCCTGAGAAAGTTCAATATAAATCGAGAGAAAATATCACCGACACCAACAGCAATAACTTTGGAGAAAAGTGCTCCATGCCATACTCTGTCAAATGCTTTGGAAATATCAAGAGCCACTACCTTACTTTCGCCAAAATGGTGGATGGTTCGACACCATTTTTCCGAAAGGAATGATTATAAATCCTCAGATACTTCAGTAGGTGGAAGGTTAGCATACTTTCCATGGCGCTGGAAATGATAGAACATATCGCGATTGGGCGATAATTGTCAGATCACATAACCGTTTTTTTTTATTTTACCAATTTTTGTGTTTCAAAAGCACAATTTTATAATTTTACTAGAAAACTTACTTTATAGACCGTTTTTAAATGCGCAAAATGGTTATGTTTTTTAACTTGTTTTTGATATTTGATATCAAATATCAAACATTTTGAAATGGCACTCTATATTATAACAGGTTATTACAGTATTAACAAATTACTTACAACAGGGTATATTTTTTGCAGCGTTGATATATTGTAAAAAACTATACTGTCCCAAAAACCACGGCGAGAGTGTTCCACTCGAATCTAAATAGAAAAAATATTTAAATGTTAGACATTAACTTTGTTAACGTTCAACAGCATATGTGAAAGGTAAATAAATAAATAGAAATATTCAAGGCTGAAAATGTAAATGTATTTTATTTTACTACTAAAGTAATTTTTAAAATTATAATATATATTTTTAAAAATCTAATAGATTAATAATTAGTAAACCGTTATGTTGAACACAAAATCAGGCACAATGAAAAAAATTAATTCCAATATCATTCATCGTATTTATGGAACTGAAAGCGCGTGACAATGCCAAATTTAACATATGGAGCCTTTGGTGCAATACCGTAGTAATTCAAAATTTGAATTTCTTGAGCTGGGTATGCATACATGATTTTTGGGGAAATATATATCTAAAGGAAAAAAGATTATGGTCCTATCTCTAACTGTTCAGATTCTACAGCTACAAATGCCTTTATTGCCTCCAGCTATTTCCAACAATATTTATTTGCAATAATGAAATATTTCCTTTATGACAAGAAATTTACAAACAGAAAACATTACAAAACATGCCTCTTTATTTAAAAACTTGTAAAAAAATAACTTTAGTAAACGAAAATACTATTAAAAAGATGGCTCAAAACTTCAAATGCATTTTTCTCAGTTCACTATTTTTTGAAGTACTACGGTATTGCATCAAAGGCTCGATATGTACATAAGTATTAACGTTTGTAATAAGTCAAATAAATATTTACAATCTATAAAACCATTAATTAATTTAAAAATAGTTATTGGGCTTGAAGGCCAGAAGCTGGTATACTTTCTTATGACTTAAATATCAGGAACCCTAAAATTTCTATAATATTTATTTTTAAGATTTTAAAAACTTTTTAAATCTTGGTCACAAAGTACTAAAGAAGAAAATTTTTTACTTTTTTTCGACTAAATTCTCTTTAATTTTTGTTTACATAAAAAATAATATATATATTTGGAATTAGTTAAAATTTGTCAATTTTAAATAGGCTTACAATCGATATCATACTGGCAGTCAAAATTACATGTGTGATACTAATAGCCCATTTACATTGGCATGAAATCTAGTAGTTCCAAGATTTTGAGCAAAGTTCTTTTCTACTAAATTCTCAATACAAAACAAAATCTACTTCGCCACTAGATTTTGCCAAAATCTGCTCAAAATCTAGTAGTACTTAGTGATGCAACAATGTTTTTTTTCAAATTGTACAAAAAAATACGACGCTGCAGAAGAAAATATAACATTTTTAATAAATACACACAGCAACCATACAGTGCGCGTTGTATGAATTGAAACATTTATAAGTGGAAAAAATAAATAAAAAAAATACAGAAAGTATGATGAAAATGAAAGGAAAATGTAGTACAAGTCGTTAAAATTTAATTTCTTTATTTATTTTATTTATTAAACTTGTGTTCCAGAAGTCATGCTTATAAGAAAAATTAGGCTTGGAAAACGGTGAAAAGGCTCTTTTAATAACACTTTGGAGCGACTATATCGATGATTTCAGAGGATGTAGAAAAAATAGCCATATATAACATGATGGTTGTGATTTTAAAGAGTTATGTTTGAAATACACAACTTAACAAATAAACACAGCTAATCTAAAAAATATGTAGATATTTGGGCTTAAATCTAGTTTATGAAAGCCACTCCGAATTTAAAAAAAGGTAACTTATCTGATAGAAAATTTAATTTTAAGAAAAAAAAGTTTAGTGCAGAAACCTTTGGCAACGCATATTTTCCGAGTTATGGGCCTCGGAAGTTTTACAATAAAAATGTCATTGTGTTCAATATTTCTTAGCTTATTGGGTCAATATGGGTATCATTGGAAAGCTTGTGAAAATGCCGATCACATGATGGGAAAATTTCACATTTTGGGATGATAAAATGTGTAAAGGTGAAAATTCTTCGGCGCCGTCAAAGGCCGGTTATGCAGAAAATCTTTAGTTAGGGAAGCCGGTGTGTGTTATACCATAGAGGAGACAATCCTTCAACCCGGCCGAAGGCCGGCTATGCAGACAACCTTTAGTTAGCGAAGCCGGTGTGTGTTATACCATAGAGGAGAACAGCCGTATACCCGGCCGAAGGCCGGCTATGCAGAAAACCTTTAGTTAGCGAAGCCGGTGTGTGTTATACCATAGAGGAGAAAATCCTTAAGCCCGGCCGAAGTCCGGCTATGCAGACAACATTTAGTTAGCGAAGCTGGTGTGTGTTGTATTATAGAAGATATAATTTTTGAGCTTCGCATAAAAACAAATTATTAAGGGTTTTTTCAATCTTAAGTATTAACTAAAACTAAAAATATAAATAAAAACAAATTATTAAGTGTATTTCAATGTTAATTATTAACTAAAACTAAAAATATAAATAAACACATTAAAATAAAAATATAAATATTCAAAGTCACTTCCTGACTCCTTTTCTATAGGGCTTTCAGCGGCTGCTGAAATAATGTGTTCCAAATCAATATTTTGGGAAGGGGGGTTGTACATTAAGTCCGCAAGTCTTAAAAATTCAGTGAATTTATTTTTGTGGTTTGCTTTGCACCACCGCAGGAATATAAATTTTTCGACATAGCCGTTGAAAAACTGTTTCCTTGGGTTGTACTCAGGTACTGATCCAGAGGCCATCTATTGTGTTGGTGTGCTGACCATTTTCACTGCTATAAAGGAAATCGAGTGATTTACTTTTAAATGTGAAAAGCCCTCTTCATTCAAATTGTTGTACGACTAAAAATTGACAAAATGCATTATTTAATTAAAGTATATTAATATTTTAGCATTCTTACCTTCCAAAAATCCGAAACAATAATTGATCCCGGAGAAATATATTTTTTAATTAGCGGTAATAATGTTTCACGGCTTCTGTTTTCTACAGGAACCATGAAACATTTACCGCTAATTCTTTCTACTCCTGCGAAGACCCTTTGTCCCTCCACGTGATGTCCTCTGTGGTGCTTTCATTTCCCGATCTTGCTTTCATCAATCTCAACAATGATATTAGGACCACTAATTTTTAAATTTTATTGGAATGATCCAAAAACCACTACTTCACGACAGAATTGTTCCAGTCTACTGCAGTTTGCAATGCCTTTATTTCCGTTTCCCTCATGATGTAGTTGAGGGATAAATTTTCCACCCACAAATAAGAAAACATCAGTATTTGACAAATACTGAGATGGGATTTATCAAAGAAAGTGTTTTTTCTAAAAGAAATCTTGGTATTGCACTTGTTTTTTTTTCAATTTTTTTCCCGAAGATCGTTTCCAGCAGCTACCGTTATTTTATTTAATAACTTCACTTTTACTTACCACCAGATCCATCCATCAATGCTACGATTCGGCATTAATTTTAACGGGTGATCATTAGGGCACAAATAATTGCCTTCTTTTGGAATTAATTCCCAATATACTAAAATGGGAATTACCTCTACAGGAACAGGCCCCTCTAAATTGTTATTAAACATTTCAAAAATTTTGGTAGATCTTGTAATCTCCATATTTACGTTACAAATGATCATGTCATACACATTTGCATACATATATATACATATAATATAAGTATGTTTTTGTGTTTTGCTTTTGCTCTCATTTTTAATAAAAATACCGTTAGTTTACTCATTTACTATGTAATAAAATATTTTCTTTTGTAATGAATGAAAATGGCAAAATATATCGAAGAATTTGTAGGTCCGTAACTCCCAAACTATGCGTTGCCGAAGATTTTTGTATTAAACTTTTTCTTAGAATTCAATTTTCTATCACCTAATATAATTTTTTAATTTGGAGTGGCTTCCTAAACTAGATTTGTTCCGATATTTGTAATCGTTTGTATTTTGCTATAAAATATTATGATTTATATGTTTATATTATATTTTATTATTAGAGACGAAAAGAAAGTGGTAGGACCCTCCGGTGGGTCACCATCAAATTAACCATTTTTTAAGAGAGTCCTTACACTTTTGGGGTCATTCAAATCAAATTCAAACAAAAAGCCTAGTACCTCAAACAGCTACAAAGAATCGAAGGCAGAATATTTAAATGATTCATCACAAAATTCGTTAGATGAATCATTTGACGAGCCTCCAGAAAGAAAAACATTCCAAAGTATGATATTGCAAAAAATCCAGTAGTCTAATGACATCATAAGGACGGAAAAAAAGAACGCAGTTGCATAGTTCTAAAGTCTTTTCTATTACGGAAGTTTTCCAAGTCCTTTTTTCTGTTTAATTATCAAAACATGACAGCATATATAGATATATTTTTAACTTTATCTATATATAAATATAAAGCTGAATGTGTGTTTGTTTGTGTGTTTGTATATTTGTTTGTACCTTATAGGAGCCCAAACCGCTTCATCGATTTTCCCTAATTTTTCACACCATACAATTTGCACTCTTGAATGAATTATATGCTACTTTTTTTTAATTACCCCCACCTTTACGCCTACTTGGTTTTGAACAGATTTTATAATATAAACGAGCTTACTTCGCCATTTGCGGACCAATCGCGATAAAATTTGGTGGATTGTGCAACTCCGGGAAGGTTATAGGGTAATTCTTTTTTTTAACTAGGACCAGGAGGGCGATAGGGGGGAAATTTCTGCCCCTCCGAAACGTTCAAACCGATTTTAATGAAATTAGAACATAGATAGATTTGTGTCCAGAAATTTACATAGCATTTATAAATTTTCAAAACCAAGACCTTGAGGGCGATAGGGGGAATTTCTGCCTCTTCGAAGCGTCAAACCGATTTTAATGAAAGTTAGAACATAGGTAGATCTGCATCTAAAAGGCTCATAGGCTACAAACATTTTCAAAAGTAGGACCAGAAGGGCGATAGGAGGAAAACTTCTGCTCCTCCGAAATGTTCAAACCGATTTTAAATAAATTTTTAACATTGACAGATTTGCGTTTAAAAATTCACATAAGCTAAGGTCTGTATGTTATCATTCCTGGATCATGAGGACGTTATGTGTGACAATTGCTTGGAATACGATCGGATAAGACTCTAAAGCAGGCGCCGATCTAAAAACAAGAATACATATCCGAAAGACAATGTATATAATTTTCGACTAATAAATATTATTATTATTATTATTATTATTATTATTATTATTATTATTATTATTATTATTATTATTATTATTATTATTATTATTATTATTATTATTATTATTATTATTATTATTATTATTGGTGGTCAGGTGTGGACCCATAGGGTAAAGTCGGAGGGCGATCCTTATGGACAACCACACAAGAAGACTTACTGCCTCCACGTGGCGGCCACCGTAAACATGCTCGAGTCTCGGTCTCTCTAGGAAATCTCGTTCATCCCCCATACTTTGGATTGTCCTAAGTATTGTGGGACGCGTTTTTTCCCTCGGGACCAATACTGGGTCATGGCTAAGGTAAGCAACGATATGGGGGGCTGGATCACAGTGTAATGCGACCCGTGCCTAGGATCAGCCTGGCTAGAGGCCCCTTTCAAAAATAGTCTAGTCGCGAACGGAGCTTCACCGATACCTGGCCACCTCGGTGAATGATTTATGGCCTTACCAGGTTATCGGGGGCTATGACCTGGTCGACCTATTTTCCCCTACACTCGTGGGATTTTAATGACAGACACAAAAAATTATGGAACAATTGATGAAGATTTGGATTTAGATTTAGGTACGATCACTGGAAAGGACACGGATGATGCAACAAGTGGGACGATAATCGGCATGAGCGGACATGATGGAGGTGAAAACGTCTTTCAAAGGAGGAGTAAAATCCTGCGCTCACCGATCGCAACCCCACGCCATGATACTGAAGGTCGGAGATTACTTAACCAGGAACCGACGCCGAATAGTAAAGCCTTGAATCGGGCACCCCCTGGTGGAAACAGGAAGGAAGGGAGGGGCATTACAGGGGCTAGGAAGATCGCTCGTGTTTTGAAGAACACCGAGACGGATATCACACCCACTACACCTCTGCAACGTAACTCGGAAGAACAAATGGAGATCCAACATGGCTCTCCCAGCCAGGAATTCATCGTTAGGATGAGAACGGAAGAGGCAACAGCCATCTCGAGTATAAAGACTTCCCTGATCAAGATGAAAGCCGCTATGTTGAGACAACGAAACATCAGCATGGACGTACGTGAGGGAATCCAACAGATTGAGGAGCTTGTTTGCATTGCTGAGACTTGTAGAGGAAACTGGCTCAGAACCGAGGCTGAAAGTAAATCGACGCAGACAAAAAATGCCGTGGAACATTTGGAAGTTACCGCGGAGACACCTAGGATGGGTAACGCGAAGAGGACTGCTAGCAGCCCTGCTGAGGCACAGAGCACAACGAAGAAACCATGCGATGAAGGACACGTTGAATGGAGGACGGTGCAATATAGGAGGAGACCCGCACAAAAGGAGACCAAGATAGGAAATGGGGTGAGGTCAACTCAAAGGACACAACAACCTGGAACCAAGGACGAAAAGGCAAAAGGAATTGCAAACAGACCTCCAAGGAAAAAGACGGAGGCTATTCTAGCAAAACCCTGCGAAGGATACAGTTACGCGGATGTTCTGAAGACATTGAGGGAGCGTACTGGAAAGGAGGACAGCGGTAAAGTGAAGACAATCCGCAAGACAAAAACGGGTTCCCTTCTACTGGAGCTTCAGAAAGGGGAACAAATAGACCCTGGACTACTCTCTAACATTAGGGAGACACTTGGAAAGTCCGCGGAGATAAAAGGCGTAACACCGAAGATCATATTGGAGATCCGAGATCTCGACTCCTACACGACATCTGGAGAGGTTGAGGCATCCATTCGAAGCACGATTGAGGACCACGGCGAATCTATGGCCATAAGGATTACGAAACCCAACAGCAGGGAGCTCGTACGTGCTTTTGTAACTGTATCTCAGGGAATCGCCGGGGAACTTCTTAAATGCGGTTATATTAAGGTCGGCTGGTGTCGTGCACGACTAAGAATATACGAGGATGTCAAGAGATGCTACAAATGTTTCGGTACAGGACATGAACAGTGGAGCTGCAAGGGCCCTGATAGAAAAGGACAGGGCATATGCATACGATGTGGTGAAAAGGGTCATACTATGAAGACATGTGGGAATGATCCCAAATGTTGTCTCTGTGATGAGGCTGGACATAAACAGATAGGCCACCTAGCAGGCTCCAGGAAGTGCTACATGGCAAATACGCAACGGAAATGAAAATACTGCAAGCCAATATGCATAGAAGCAGAACAGCCGATGCACTTTTAGATCAGCTGCTTTTGGAGAGAAACGCTGACATAGTAGTTATCAGCGAACAGTACGGAACACCGAGGGGTGGCACTTGGATTGAAGATACCAGCAAAACAGCGGCCATATGGATACCGGCGGGAAATAATTTAACTGTTGAGGATAAAGGCGCTGGTGACGGATATGTCTGGTGTAAATTTAGGGAGCTAACACTCTTCAGCTGCTACTTAACACCTAACGAGGAGCAAGAAGCCTTCCGGACCAAGCTGCACAACATAGAGGATAAGGGTATGGAATTAGGGGGACCCCTATTAATTGGAGGTGACTTCAACTCCCGCGCATGTGAATGGGGCTCGCGGACAACGAACTCCCGAGGCAGGATGGTATTGGATATGATGGCCAGAATGGACTTGCTCATCATGAACAGGGGACATGTCGCCACTTTCAGAAGACCAGGATGTGAAGGAACTATCCCGGATATCACATTGGCCTCGGAGGTAATCGCAGCCAGGATATCAAACTGGACTGTCTTGGAGGATTATACGGCAAGCGACCACCAATATATTATGTACAGCGTGGAAAACCGTAGCAGATATGTCCAGTCTAACAGAACGACACCCACGCGAAAGTGGAATGTAAGAAGACTCAATACGGATGCACTTCTGAGCGGACTGTCACGGGATCGCGTCACAGAGAGGCGCGTAACAAGCGCCGAAAATGTGGTACATGACACCATGGGACTCATTAAGACGGCGTGCAGCGAGGCAATGCCTGCTCTCGGTGGGAGACACGGAAAAGGGGCTGTATATTGGTGGACTGAAGAAATCTCTAACCTGAGGCGGGCGTGCCTCAGATGTAGAAGAAGATACACGAGGGCCAGAAGAAGACACGCTGCAACATCGGAAGCTGAAGAATTTAGGAATGCTAAGAAGGACCTGAAAGTCGCTATACTCACGAGCAAGAAACGGAAATGGGAGGAATTGAGATCGGACCTCAACAATGATCCATGGGGTCTGGGTTACAAATTGGTTTTGCGGAAACTTGGGGCACGCAGTGCAACCCCTAATCTAAACGGACCAACTATGGAAAGGATCGTGAACACCCTATTTCCCACGGACATACTGCTGCAAAACGTGAGTTTGCCGCCGAACGAGGTTAACCCACCAATGTTCAATGAAGGGGAGATAAAGGCTGCCGCGAGAGCCCTGAGAAACAATAGGGCACCGGGACCTGATGGAATTCCGGCAGAGGTACTTAAAATAATCGCCGATGAGAGGCCCGAGCTATTACTGAGGATGTACAACAGTTGCCTACAGGAAGGTATCTTTCCTGAGGTCTGGAAACGTCAAAGACTGGTGTTGTTGAGTAAGGGAAAGGGAGACCCAGAATCCCCGTCAGCATACCGACCACTGTGTATGTTGGATACCGCGGGGAAACTCCTGGAGATGCTGCTAAAACCCAGAATACAAGCGGTTATAGAGAGTGCTGGAGGACTCTCCTCAAGACAACACGGTTTTAGACATGGTAGATCAACAATGGGTGCTATCGCAGACGTCATAGAGGGGGTGCAAAGGGCACAAACGGGAAACCATTTCTCGAGACGCATCGTGCTACTAGCAACGTTGGATGTTAAGAATGCTTTTAATAGCGTCAAATGGACCAACATGATTAGGGCTCTGGAGGAACGCTTTAGAGCACCACCTTACATGATGATGATGGTGAGGAGTTACCTTAAGGATCGGGTGCTTATATACGAAAGAGCTGGGAGGATCTGTGAAAAACAGATAACGGCAGGAGCGGCGCAGGGATCGATCTTAGGGCCTGAACTTTGGAACATAACCTACGATGGGATTCTCCGCACGGAAATGCCGGACGACACCTATATGGTGGCGTACGCAGATGACATTGCATGCGTCATTATGGCTCGCAACATGGATGGAGCACAGAGCAAACTAACTCAAGTCATGCTAAGGACAAAGGCATGGCTGGATTCACAGGGTCTCAGTCTGGCAACGGAAAAGACGGAATTGCTCATAATTACGAGGAAGCACATTCCTATCGAGCAGGATATGCGGGTCTTATCTGAGACAATCAGGACGAGTAAATGCGTGCGATATCTTGGACTATGGTTAGATCCCAGACTAACGTTCAGGGACCAGCTCCAACATGCCGCGACAAAAGCCGCCCAGGCGACTGCTTCTCTTAGCAGACTCATGTCTAATATTGGAGGACCACGCTGCAGTAAAAGGAAGCTGATAATGACAACGACCCAGGCGATCTTATTGTTTGGATGTGAAATCTGGGCCGATGCACTACACGCACACTACCGGAGGAGGATGATTGCAGCTGTACAACGTACCGCAGCCCTTAGAGTAGCCTCAGCGTACCGTACGGTATCGGAACCAGCAGTCCTAGTCATAGGAGCGATAATGCCAATTGATCTACTAGTTGAGGAACGCAAAGAACTTTGGAACGAGCGTAGACATACCGGGAGAATAAGTGGAGAGACAAGGAGATCGGCACGAATGCGGATAATGCAGAGGTGGCAGTCCAGATGGAATACGGAAACACGGGGTAGATGGACGGCCAGGCTGATAACCGATTTGGACAAGTGGGTGAATAGAGGACATGGCGAGATAAATTATTACCTCACACAGATGTTGTCAGGACATGGCTACTTTCTGAAATATCTCCATCAGATGGGTAAGTCGGACACATCTCTCTGCATCTATGGCGACAACTGCATAGACGATGTATGGCACACTTTTTTCCAATGTAGGAGATGGAGTGCGGAACGGGATGTCGTGGAAAACCACGTGGGTGAAATTACTCCGGAGAATATCATAGTGACCATGACGCAGAACGAGAACAATTGGGTTCTTATAGGAAGATACGTAGAGAGTGTGTTGAGAGACAAAAAACGGGACCTAGACGTAGGCACAACGATGGTGGTTTCATAAGCCAGGAGGAGCCCCACCCCGAAGCAATGCGAGAGCGGTACCGGGGTGGTGGATTGGCTCAGGGATAATGGGGGGGGTTTTTTAGTGGGTGCAAACCTCACATACCAGGGCTGTGACGACAGAATCTGAGATGCGTAAGGCATTTTTCCTCCCTACCCGGAAAAAAAAAAAAAAAAAAAAATTATTATTATTATTATTATTATTATTATTATTATTATTATTATTATTATTATTATTATTATTATTATTATTATTATTATTATTATTATTATTATTATTATTATTATTATTATTATTATTATTATTATTATTATTATTATTATTATTATGGTGGTCAGGTGTGGACCCATAGGGTAAAGTCGGAGGGCGATCCTTATGGACAACCACACAAGAAGACTTACTGCCTCCACGTGGCGGCCACCGTAAACATGCCCGAGTCTCGGTCTCTCTAGGAAATCTCGTTCATCCCCCATACTTTGGATTGTCATAAGTATTGTGGGACGCGTTTTTTCCCTCGGGACCAATACTGGGTCATGGCTAAGGTAAGCAACGATATGGGGGGCTGGATCACAGTGTAATGCGACCCGTGCCTAGGATCAGCCTGGCTAGAGGCCCCTTTCAAAAATAGTCTAGTCGCGAACGGAGCTTCACCGATACCTGGCCACCTCGGTGAATGATTTATGGCCTTACCAGGTTATCGGGGGCTATGACCTGGTCGACCTATTTTCCCCTACACTCGTGGGATTTTAATGGCAGACACAAAAAATAATGGAAAAAATAATGGAACAATTGATGACGATTTGGATTTAGATTTAGGTACGATCACTGGAAAGGACACGGATGATGCAACAAGTGGGACGATAATCGGCATGAGCGGACATGATGGAGGTGAAAACGTCTTTCAAAGGAGGAGTAAAATCCTGCGCTCACCGATCGCAACCCCACGCCATGATACTGAAGGTCGGAGATTACTTACCCAGGAACCGACGCCGAATAGTAAAGCCTTGAATCGGGCACCCCCTGGTGGAAACAGGAAGGAAGGGAGGGGCATTACAGGGGCTAGGAAGATCGCTCGTGTTTTGAAGAACACCGAGACGGATATCACACCCACTACACCTCTGCAACGTAACTCGGAAGAACAAATGGAGATCCAACATGGCTCTCCCAGCCAGGAATTCATCGTTAGGATGAGAACGGAAGAGGCAACAGCCATCTCGAGTATAAAGACTTCCCTGATCAAGATGAAAGCCGCTATGTTGAGACAACGAAATATCAGCATGGACGTACGTGAGGGAATCCAACAGATTGAGGAGCTTGTTTGCATTGCTGAGACTTGCAGAGGAAACTGGCTCAGAACCGAGGCTGAAAGTAAATCGACGCAGACAAAAAATGCCGTGGAACATTTGGAAGTTACCGCGGAGACACCTAGGATGGGTAACGCGAAGAGGACTGCTAGCAGCCCTGCTGAGGCACAGAGCACAACGAAGAAACCATGCGATGAAGGACACGTTGAATGGAGGACGGTACAATATAGGAGGAGACCCGCACAAAAGGAGACCAAGATAGGAAATGGGGTGAGGTCAACTCAAAGGACACAACAACCTGGAACCAAGGACGAAAAGGCAAAAGGAATTGCAAACAGACCTCCAAGGAAAAAGACGGAGGCTATTCTAGCAAAACCCTGTGAAGGATACAGTTACGCGGATGTTCTGAAGACATTGAGGGAGCGTACTGGAAAGGAGGACAGCGGTAAAGTGAAGACAATCCGCAAGACAAAAACGGGTTCCCTTCTACTGGAGCTTCAGAAAGGGGAACAAATAGACCCTGGACTACTCTCTAACATTAGGGAGACACTTGGAAAGTCCGCGGAGATAAAAGGCGTAACACCGAAGATCATATTGGAGATCCGAGATCTCGACTCCTACACGACATCTGGAGAGGTTGAGGCATCCATTCGAAGCACGATTGAGGACCACGGTGAATCTATGGCCATAAGGATTACGAAACCCAACAGCAGGGAGCTCGTACGTGCTTTTGTAACTGTATCTCAGGGAATCGCCGGGGAACTTCTTAAATGCGGTTATATTAAGGTCGGCTGGTGTCGTGCACGACTAAGAATATACGAGGATGTCAAGAGATGCTACAAATGTTTCGGTACAGGACATGAACAGTGGAGCTGCAAGGGCCCTGATAGAAAAGGACAGGGCATATGCATACGATGTGGTGAAAAGGGTCATACTATGAAGACATGTGGGAATGATCCCAAATGTTGTCTCTGTGATGAGGCTGGACATAAACAGATAGGCCACCTAGCAGGCTCCAGGAAGTGCTACATGGCAAATACGCAACGGAAATGAAAATACTACAAGCCAATATGCATAGAAGCAGAACAGCCGATGCACTTTTAGATCAGCTGCTTTTGGAGAGAAACGCTGACATAGTAGTTATCAGCGAACAGTACGGAACACCGAGGGGTGGCACTTGGATTGAAGATACCAGCAAAACAGCGGCCATATGGATACCGGCGGGAAATAATTTAACTGTTGAGGATAAAGGCGCTGGTGACGGATTTGTCTGGTGTAAATTTAGGGAGCTAACACTCTTCAGCTGCTACTTAACACCTAACGAGGAGCAAGAAGCCTTCCGGACCAAGCTGCACAACATAGAGGATAAGGGTATGGAATTAGGGGGACCCCTATTAATTGGAGGTGACTTCAACTCCCGCGCATGTGAATGGGGCTCGCGGACAACGAACTCCCGAGGCAGGATGGTATTGGATATGATGGCCAGAATGGACTTGCTCATCATGAACAGGGGACATGTCGCTACTTTCAGAAGACCAGGATGTGAAGGAACTATCCCGGATATCACATTGGCCTCGGAGGTAATCGCAGCCAGGATATCAAACTGGACTGTCTTGGAGGATTATACGGCAAGCGACCACCAATATATTATGTACAGCGTGGAAAACCGTAGCAGATATGTCCAGTCTAACAGAACGACACCCACGCGAAAGTGGAATGTAAGAAGACTCAATACGGATGCACTTCTGAGCGGACTGTCACGGGATCGCGTCACAGAGAGGCGCGTAACAAGCGCCGAAAATGTGGTACATGACACCATGGGACTCATTAAGACGGCGTGCAGCGAGGCAATGCCTGCTCTCGGTGGGAGACACGGAAAAGGGGCTGTATATTGGTGGACTGAAGAAATCTCTAACCTGAGGCGGGTGTGCCTCAGATGTAGAAGAAGATACACGAGGGCCAGAAGAAGACACGCTGCAACATCGGAAGCTGAAGAATTTAGGAATGCTAAGAAGGACCTGAAAGTCGCTATACTCACGAGCAAGAAACGGAAATGGAAGGAATTGAGATCGGACCTCGACAATGATCCATGGGGTCTGGGTTACAAATTGGTTTTGCGGAAACTTGGGGCACGCAGTGCAACCCCTAATCTAAGCGGACCAACTATGGAAAGGATCGTGAACACCCTATTTCCCACGGACATACTGCTGCAAAACGTGAGCTTGCCGCCGAACGAGGTTAACCCACCAATGTTCAATGAAGGGGAGATAAAGGCTGCCGCGAGAGCCCTGAGAAACAATAGGGCACCGGGACCTGATGGAATTCCGGCAGAGGTACTTAAAATAATCGCCGATGAGAGGCCCGAGCTATTACTGAGGATGTACAACATTTGCCTACAGGAAGGTATCTTTCCTGAGGTCTGGAAACGTCAAAGACTGGTGTTGTTGAGTAAGGGAAAGGGAGACCCAGAATCCCCGTCAGCATACCGACCACTGTGTATGTTGGATACCGCGGGGAAACTCCTGGAGATGCTGCTAAAACCCAGAATACAAGCGGTTATAGAGAGCGCTGGAGGACTCTCCTCAAGACAACACGGTTTTAGACATGGTAGATCAACAATGGGTGCTATCGCAGACGTCATAGAGGGGGTGCAAAGGGCACAAACGGGAAACCATTTCTCGAGACGCATCGTGCTACTAGCAACGTTGGATGTTAAGAATGCTTTTAATAGCGTCAAATGGACCAACATGATTAGGGCTCTGGAGGAACGCTTTAGAGCACCACCTTACATGGTGATGATGGTGAGGAGTTACCTTAAGGATCGGGTGCTTATATACGAAAGAGCTGGGAGGATCTGTGAAAAACAGATAACGGCAGGAGCGGCGCAGGGATCGATCTTAGGGCCTGAACTTTGGAACATAACCTACGATGGGATTCTCCGCACGGAAATGCCGGACGACACCTATATGGTGGCGTACGCAGATGACATTGCATGCGTCATTATGGCTCGCAACATGGATGGAGCACAGAGCAAACTAACTCAAGTCATGCTTAGGACAAAGGCATGGCTGGATTCACAGGGTCTCAGTCTGGCAACGGAAAAGACGGAATTGCTCATAATTACGAGGAAGCACATTCCTATCGAGCAGGACATGCGGGTCTTATCTGAGACAATCAGGACGAGTAAATGCGTGCGATATCTTGGACTATGGTTAGATCCCAGACTAACGTTCAGGGACCAGCTCCAACATGCCGCGAAAAAAGCCGCCCAGGCGACTGCTTCTCTTAGCAGACTCATGTCTAATATTGGAGGACCACGCTGCAGTAAAAGGAAGCTGATAATGACAACGACCCAGGCGATCTTATTGTTTGGATGTGAAATCTGGGCCGATGCACTACACGCACACTACCGGAGGAGGATGATTGCAGCTGTACAACGTACCGCAGCCCTTAGAGTAGCCTCAGCGTACCGTACGGTATCGGAACCAGCAGTCCTAGTCATAGGAGCGATAATGCCAATTGATCTACTAGTTGAGGAACGCAAAGAACTTTGGAACGAGCGTAGACATACCGGGAGAATAAGTGGAGAGACAAGGAGATCGGCACGAATGCGGATAATGCAGAGGTGGCAGTCCAGATGGAATACGGAAACACGGGGTAGATGGACGGCCAGGCTGATAACCGATTTGGACAAGTGGGTGAATAGAGGACATGGCGAGATAAATTATTACCTCACACAGATGTTGTCAGGACATGGCTACTTTCTGAAATATCTCCATCAGATGGGTAAGTCGGACACATCTCTCTGCATCTATGGCGACAACTGCATAGACGATGTATGGCACACTTTTTTCCAATGTAGGAGATGGAGTGCGGAACGGGATGTCGTGGAAAACCACGTGGGTGAAATTACTCCGGAGAATATCATAGCGACCATGACGCAGAACGAGAACAATTGGGTTCTTATAGGAAGATATGTAGAGAGTGTGTTGAGAGACAAAAAACGGGACCTAGACGTAGGCACAACGATGGTGGTTTCATAAGCCAGGAGGAGCCCCACCCCGAAGCAATGCGAGAGCGGTACCGGGGTGGTGGATTGGCTCAGGGATAATGGGGGGGGTTTTTTAGTGGGTGCAAACCTCACATACCAGGGCTGTGACGACAGAATCTGAGATGCGTAAGGCATTTTTCCTCCCTACCCGAAAAAAAAAAAAAAAAAAAAAAAAAAAAAAAAAATTATTATTATTATTATTATTATTATTATTATTATTATTATTATTATTATTATTATTATTATTATTATTATTATTATTATTATTATTATTATTATTATTATTATTGGAAAGGATCGTGAACACCCTATTTCCCACGGACATACTGCTGCAAAACGTGAGTTTGCCGCCGAACGAGGTTAACCCACCAATGTTCAATGAAGGGGAGATAAAGGCTGCCGCGAGAGCCCTGAGAAACAATAGGGCACCGGGACCTGATGGAATTCCGGCAGAGGTACTTAAAATAATCGCCGATGAGAGGCCCGAGCTATTACTGAGGATGTACAACATTTGCCTACAGGAAGGTATCTTTCCTGAGGTCTGGAAACGTCAAAGACTGGTGTTGTTGAGTAAGGGAAAGGGAGACCCAGAATCCCCGTCAGCATACCGACCACTGTGTATGTTGGATACCGCGGGGAAACTCCTGGAGATGCTGCTAAAACCCAGAATACAAGCGGTTATAGAGAGTGCTGGAGGACTCTCCTCAAGACAACACGGTTTTAGACATGGTAGATCAACAATGGGTGCTATCGCAGACGTCATAGAGGGGGTGCAAAGGGCACAAACGGGAAACCATTTCTCGAGACGCATCGTGCTACTAGCAACGTTGGATGTTAAGAATGCTTTTAATAGCGTCAAATGGACCAACATGATTAGGGCTCTGGAGGAACGCTTTAGAGCACCACCTTACATGATGATGATGGTGAGGAGTTACCTTAAGGATCGGGTGCTTATATACGAAAGAGCTGGGAGGATCTGTGAAAAACAGATAACGGCAGGAGCGGCGCAGGGATCGATCTTAGGGCCTGAACTTTGGAACATAACCTACGATGGGATTCTCCGCACGGAAATGCCGGACGACACCTATATGGTGGCGTACGCAGATGACATTGCATGCGTCATTATGGCTCGCAACATGGATGGAGCACAGAGCAAACTAACTCAAGTCATGCTTAGGACAAAGGCATGGCTGGATTCACAGGGTCTCAGTCTGGCAACGGAAAAGACGGAATTGCTCATAATTACGAGGAAGCACATTCCTATCGAGCAGGATATGCGGGTCTTATCTGAGACAATCAGGACGAGTAAATGCGTGCGATATCTTGGACTATGGTTAGATCCCAGACTAACGTTCAGGGACCAGCTCCAACATGCCGCGACAAAAGCCGCCCAGGCGACTGCTTCTCTTAGCAGACTCATGTCTAATATTGGAGGACCACGCTGCAGTAAAAGGAAGCTGATAATGACAACGACCCAGGCGATCTTATTGTTTGGATGTGAAATCTGGGCCGATGCACTACACGCACACTACCGGAGGAGGATGATTGCAGCTGTACAACGTACCGCAGCCCTTAGAGTAGCCTCAGCGTACCGTACGGTATCGGAACCAGCAGTCCTAGTCATAGGAGCGATAATGCCAATTGATCTACTAGTTGAGGAACGCAAAGAACTTTGGAACGAGCGTAGACATACCGGGAGAATAAGTGGAGAGACAAGGAGATCGGCACGAATGCGGATAATGCAGAGGTGGCAGTCCAGATGGAATACGGAAACACGGGGTAGATGGACGGCCAGGCTGATAACCGATTTGGACAAGTGGGTGAATAGAGGACATGGCGAGATAAATTATTACCTCACACAGATGTTGTCAGGACATGGCTACTTTCTGAAATATCTCCATCAGATGGGTAAGTCGGACACATCTCTCTGCATCTATGGCGACAACTGCATAGACGATGTATGGCACACTTTTTTCCAATGTAGGAGATGGAGTGCGGAACGGGATGTCGTGGAAAACCACGTGGGTGAAATTACTCCGGAGAATATCATAGCGACCATGACGCAGAACGAGAACAATTGGGTTCTTATAGGAAGATATGTAGAGAGTGTGTTGAGAGACAAAAAACGGGACCTAGACGTAGGCACAACGATGGTGGTTTCATAAGCCAGGAGGAGCCCCACCCCGAAGCAATGCGAGAGCGGTACCGGGGTGGTGGATTGGCTCAGGGATAATGGGGGGGGTTTTTTAGTGGGTGCAAACCTCACATACCAGGGCTGTGACGACAGAATCTGAGATGCGTAAGGCATTTTTCCTCCCTACCCGAAAAAAAAAAAAAAAAAAAAAAAAAAAATTATTATTATTATTATTATTATTATTATTATTATTATTATTATTATTATTATTATTACTATTATTATTATTATTATTGGTGGTCAGGTGTGGACCCATAGGGTAAAGTCGGAGGGCGATCCTTATGGACAACCACACAAGAAGACTTACTGCCTCCACGTGGCGGCCACCGTAAACATGCCCGAGTCTCGGTCTCTCTAGGAAATCTCGTTCATCCCCCATACTTTGGATTGTCATAAGTATTGTGGGACGCGTTTTTTCCCTCGGGACCAATACTGGGTCATGGCTAAGGTAAGCAACGATATGGGGGGCTGGATCACAGTGTAATGCGACCCGTGCCTAGGATCAGCCTGGCTAGAGGCCCCTTTCAAAAATAGTCTAGTCGCGAACGGAGCTTCACCGATACCTGGCCACCTCGGTGAATGATTTATGGCCTTACCAGGTTATCGGGGGCTATGACCTGGTCGACCTATTTTCCCCTACACTCGTGGGATTTTAATGGCAGACACAAAAAATAATGGAAAAAATAATGGAACAATTGATGACGATTTGGATTTAGATTTAGGTACGATCACTGGAAAGGACACGGATGATGCAACAAGTGGGACGATAATCGGCATGAGCGGACATGATGTAGGTGAAAACGTCTTTCAAAGGAGGAGTAAAATCCTGCGCTCACCGATCGCAACCCCACGCCATGATACTGAAGGTCGGAGATTACTTACCCAGGAACCGACGCCGAATAGTAAAGCCTTGAATCGGGCACCCCCTGGTGGAAACAGGAAGGAAGGGAGGGGCATTACAGGGGCTAGGAAGATCGCTCGTGTTTTGAAGAACACCGAGACGGATATCACACCCACTACACCTCTGCAACGTAACTCGGAAGAACAAATGGAGATCCAACATGGCTCTCCCAGCCAGGAATTCATCGTTAGGATGAGAACGGAAGAGGCAACAGCCATCTCGAGTATAAAGACTTCCCTGATCAAGATGAAAGCCGCTATGTTGAGACAACGAAACATCAGCATGGACGTACGTGAGGGAATCCAACAGATTGAGGAGCTTGTTTGCATTGCTGAGACTTGCAGAGGAAACTGGCTCAGAACCGAGGCTGAAAGTAAATCGACGCAGACAAAAAATGCCGTGGAACATTTGGAAGTTACCGCGGAGACACCTAGGATGGCTAACGCGAAGAGGACTGCTAGCAGCCCTGCTGAGGCACAGAGCACAACGAAGAAACCATGCGATGAAGGACACGTTGAATGGAGGACGGTACAATATAGGAGGAGACCCGCACAAAAGGAGACCAAGATAGGAAATGGGGTGAGGTCAACTCAAAGGACACAACAACCTGGAACCAAGGACGAAAAGGCAAAAGGAATTGCAAACAGACCTCCAAGGAAAAAGACGGAGGCTATTCTAGCAAAACCCTGTGAAGGATACAGTTACGCGGATGTTCTGAAGACATTGAGGGAGCGTACTGGAAAGGAGGACAGCGGTAAAGTGAAGACAATCCGCAAGACAAAAACGGGTTCCCTTCTACTGGAGCTTCAGAAAGGGGAACAAATAGACCCTGGACTACTCTCTAACATTAGGGAGACACTTGGAAAGTCCGCGGAGATAAAAGGCGTAACACCGAAGATCATATTGGAGATCCGAGATCTCGACTCCTACACGACATCTGGAGAGGTTGAGGCATCCATTCGAAGCACGATTGAGGACCACGGCGAATCTATGGCCATAAGGATTACGAAACCCAACAGCAGGGAGCTCGTACGTGCTTTTGTAACTGTATCTCAGGGAATCGCCGGGGAACTTCTTAAATGCGGTTATATTAAGGTCGGCTGGTGTCGTGCACGACTAAGAATATACGAGGATGTCAAGAGATGCTACAAATGTTTCGGTACAGGACATGAACAGTGGAGCTGCAAGGGCCCTGATAGAAAAGGACAGGGCATATGCATACGATGTGGTGAAAAGGGTCATACTATGAAGACATGTGGGAATGATCCCAAATGTTGTCTCTGTGATGAGGCTGGACATAAACAGATAGGCCACCTAGCAGGCTCCAGGAAGTGCTACATGGCAAATACGCAACGGAAATGAAAATACTACAAGCCAATATGCATAGAAGCAGAACAGCCGATGCACTTTTAGATCAGCTGCTTTTGGAGAGAAACGCTGACATAGTAGTTATCAGCGAACAGTACGGAACACCGAGGGGTGGCACTTGGATTGAAGATACCAGCAAAACAGCGGCCATATGGATACCGGCGGGAAATAATTTAACTGTTGAGGATAAAGGCGCTGGTGACGGATTTGTCTGGTGTAAATTTAGGGAGCTAACACTCTTCAGCTGCTACTTAACACCTAACGAGGAGCAAGAAGCCTTCCGGACCAAGCTGCACAACATAGAGGATAAGGGTATGGAATTAGGGGGACCCCTATTAATTGGAGGTGACTTCAACTCCCGCGCATGTGAATGGGGCTCGCGGACAACGAACTCCCGAGGCAGGATGGTATTGGATATGATGGCCAGAATGGACTTGCTCATCATGAACAGGGGACATGTCGCTACTTTCAGAAGACCAGGATGTGAAGGAACTATCCCGGATATCACATTGGCCTCGGAGGTAATCGCAGCCAGGATATCAAACTGGACTGTCTTGGAGGATTATACGGCAAGCGACCACCAATATATTATGTACAGCGTGGAAAACCGTAGCAGATATGTCCAGTCTAACAGAACGACACCCACGCGAAAGTGGAATGTAAGAAGACTCAATACGGATGCACTTCTGAGCGGACTGTCACGGGATCGCGTCACAGAGAGGCGCGTAACAAGCGCCGAAAATGTGGTACATGACACCATGGGACTCATTAAGACGGCGTGCAGCGAGGCAATGCCTGCTCTCGGTGGGAGACACGGAAAAGGGGCTGTATATTGGTGGACTGAAGAAATCTCTAACCTGAGGCGGGCGTGCCTCAGATGTAGAAGAAGATACACGAGGGCCAGAAGAAGACACGCTGCAACATCGGAAGCTGAAGAATTTAGGAATGCTAAGAAGGACCTGAAAGTCGCTATACTCACGAGCAAGAAACGGAAATGGGAGGAATTGAGATCGGACCTCGACAATGATCCATGGGGTCTGGGTTACAAATTGGTTTTGCGGAAACTTGGGGCACGCAGTGCAACCCCTAATCTAAGCGGACCAACTATGGAAAGGATCGTGAACACCCTATTTCCCACGGACATACTGCTGCAAAACGTGAGCTTGCCGCCGAACGAGGTTAACCCACCAATGTTCAATGAAGGGGAGATAAAGGCTGCCGCGAGAGCCCTGAGAAACAATAGGGCACCGGGACCTGATGGAATTCCGGCAGAGGTACTTAAAATAATCGCCGATGAGAGGCCCGAGCTATTACTGAGGATGTACAACATTTGCCTACAGGAAGGTATCTTTCCTGAGGTCTGGAAACGTCAAAGACTGGTGTTGTTGAGTAAGGGAAAGGGAGACCCAGAATCCCCGTCAGCATACCGACCACTGTGTATGTTGGATACCGCGGGGAAACTCCTGGAGATGCTGCTAAAACCCAGAATACAAGCGGTTATAGAGAGCGCTGGAGGACTCTCCTCAAGACAACACGGTTTTAGACATGGTAGATCAACAATGGGTGCTATCGCAGACGTCATAGAGGGGGTGCAAAGGGCACAAACGGGAAACCATTTCTCGAGACGCATCGTGCTACTAGCAACGTTGGATGTTAAGAATGCTTTTAATAGCGTCAAATGGACCAACATGATTAGGGCTCTGGAGGAACGCTTTAGAGCACCACCTTACATGGTGATGATGGTGAGGAGTTACCTTAAGGATCGGGTGCTTATATACGAAAGAGCTGGGAGGATCTGTGAAAAACAGATAACGGCAGGAGCGGCGCAGGGATCGATCTTAGGGCCTGAACTTTGGAACATAACCTACGATGGGATTCTCCGCACGGAAATGCCGGACGACACCTATATGGTGGCGTACGCAGATGACATTGCATGCGTCATTATGGCTCGCAACATGGATGGAGCACAGAGCAAACTAACTCAAGTCATGCTTAGGACAAAGGCATGGCTGGATTCACAGGGTCTCAGTCTGGCAACGGAAAAGACGGAATTGCTCATAATTACGAGGAAGCACATTCCTATCGAGCAGGACATGCGGGTCTTATCTGAGACAATCAGGACGAGTAAATGCGTGCGATATCTTGGACTATGGTTAGATCCCAGACTAACGTTCAGGGACCAGCTCCAACATGCCGCGAAAAAAGCCGCCCAGGCGACTGCTTCTCTTAGCAGACTCATGTCTAATATTGGAGGACCACGCTGCAGTAAAAGGAAGCTGATAATGACAACGACCCAGGCGATCTTATTGTTTGGATGTGAAATCTGGGCCGATGCACTACACGCACACTACCGGAGGAGGATGATTGCAGCTGTACAACGTACCGCAGCCCTTAGAGTAGCCTCAGCGTACCGTACGGTATCGGAACCAGCAGTCCTAGTCATAGGAGCGATAATGCCAATTGATCTACTAGTTGAGGAACGCAAAGAACTTTGGAACGAGCGTAGACATACCGGGAGAATAAGTGGAGAGACAAGGAGATCGGCACGAATGCGGATAATGCAGAGGTGGCAGTCCAGATGGAATACGGAAACACGGGGTAGATGGACGGCCAGGCTGATAACCGATTTGGACAAGTGGGTGAATAGAGGACATGGCGAGATAAATTATTACCTCACACAGATGTTGTCAGGACATGGCTACTTTCTGAAATATCTCCATCAGATGGGTAAGTCGGACACATCTCTCTGCATCTATGGCGACAACTGCATAGACGATGTATGGCACACTTTTTTCCAATGTAGGAGATGGAGTGCGGAACGGGATGTCGTGGAAAACCACGTGGGTGAAATTACTCCGGAGAATATCATAGCGACCATGACGCAGAACGAGAACAATTGGGTTCTTATAGGAAGATATGTAGAGAGTGTGTTGAGAGACAAAAAACGGGACCTAGACGTAGGCACAACGATGGTGGTTTCATAAGCCAGGAGGAGCCCCACCCCGAAGCAATGCGAGAGCGGTACCGGGGTGGTGGATTGGCTCAGGGATAATGGGGGGGGTTTTTTAGTGGGTGCAAACCTCACATACCAGGGCTGTGACGACAGAATCTGAGATGCGTAAGGCATTTTTCCTCCCTACCCGAAAAAAAAAAAAAAAAAAAAAAAAAAATTATTATTATTATTATTATTATTATTATTATTATTATTATTATTATTATTATTATTATTATTATTATTATTATTATTATTATTATTATTATTATTATTATTATTATTATTATTATTATTATGACCTATGGGTCAGGTGTGGACCCATAGGGTAAAGTCGGAGGGCGATCCTTATGGACAACCACACAAGAAGACTTACTGCCTCCACGTGGCGGCCACCGTAAACATGCTCGAGTCTCGGTCTCTCTAGGAAATCTCGTTCATCCCCCATACTTTGGATTGTCATAAGTATTGTGGGACGCGTTTTTTCCCTCGGGACCAATACTGGGTCATGGCTAAGGTAAGCAACGATATGGGGGGCTGGATCACAGTGTAATGCGACCCGTGCCTAGGATCAGCCTGGCTAGAGGCCCCTTTCAAAAATAGTCTAGTCGCGAACGGAGCTTCACCGATACCTGGCCACCTCGGTGAATGATTTATGGCCTTACCAGGTTATCGGGGGCTATGACCTGGTCGACCTATTTTCCCCTACACTCGTGGGATTTTAATGGCAGACACAAAAAATAATGGAACAATTGATGACGATTTGGATTTAGATTTAGGTACGATCACTGGAAAGGACACGGATGATGCAACAAGTGGGACGATAATCGGCATGAGCGGACATGATGGAGGTGAAAACGTCTTTCAAAGGAGGAGTAAAATCCTGCGCTCACCGATCGCAACCCCACGCCATGATACTGAAGGTGGGAGATTACTTACCCAGGAACCGACGCCGAATAGTAAAGCCTTGAATCGGGCACCCCCTGGTGGAAACAGGAAGGAAGGGAGGGGCATTACAGGGGCTAGGAAGATCGCTCGTGTTTTGAAGAACACAGAGACGGATATCACACCCACTACACCTCTGCAACGTAACTCGGAAGAACAAATGGAGATCCAACATGGCTCTCCCAGCCAGGAATTCATCGTTAGGATGAGAACGGAAGAGGCAACAGCCATCTCGAGTATAAAGACTTCCCTGATCAAGATGAAAGCCGCTATGTTGAGACAACGAAACATCAGCATGGACGTACGTGAGGGAATCCAACAGATTGAGGAGCTTGTTTGCATTGCTGAGACTTGCAGAGGAAACTGGCTCAGAACCGAGGCTGAAAGTAAATCGACGCAGACAAAAAATGCCGTGGAACATTTGGAAGTTACCGCGGAGACACCTAGGATGGGTAACGCGAAGAGGACTGCTAGCAGCCCTGCTGAGGCACAGAGCACAACGAAGAAACCATGCGATGAAGGACACGTTGAATGGAGGACGGTGCAATATAGGAGGAGACCCGCACAAAAGGAGACCAAGATAGGAAATGGGGTGAGGTCAACTCAAAGGACACAACAACCTGGAACCAAGGACGAAAAGGCAAAAGGAATTGCAAACAGACCTCCAAGGAAAAAGACGGAGGCTATTCTAGCAAAACCCTGTGAAGGATACAGTTACGCGGATGTTCTGAAGACATTGAGGGAGCGTACTGGAAAGGAGGACAGCGGTAAAGTGAAGACAATCCGCAAGACAAAAACGGGTTCCCTTCTACTGGAGCTTCAGAAAGGGGAACAAATAGACCCTGGACTACTCTCTAACATTAGGGAGACACTTGGAAAGTCCGCGGAGATAAAAGGCGTAACACCGAAGATCATATTGGAGATCCGAGATCTCGACTCCTACACGACATCTGGAGAGGTTGAGGCATCCATTCGAAGCACGATTGAGGACCACGGCGAATCTATGGCCATAAGGATTACGAAACCCAACAGCAGGGAGCTCGTACGTGCTTTTGTAACTGTATCTCAGGGAATCGCCGGGGAACTTCTTAAATGCGGTTATATTAAGGTCGGCTGGTGTCGTGCACGACTAAGAATATACGAGGATGTCAAGAGATGCTACAAATGTTTCGGTACAGGACATGAACAGTGGAGCTGCAAGGGCCCTGATAGAAAAGGACAGGGCATATGCATACGATGTGGTGAAAAGGGTCATACTATGAAGACATGTGGGAATGATCCCAAATGTTGTCTCTGTGATGAGGCTGGACATAAACAGATAGGCCACCTAGCAGGCTCCAGGAAGTGCTACATGGCAAATACGCAACGGAAATGAAAATACTTCAAGCCAATATGCATAGAAGCAGAACAGCCGATGCACTTTTAGATCAGCTGCTTTTGGAGAGAAACGCTGACATAGTAGTTATCAGCGAACAGTACGGAACACCGAGGGGTGGCACTTGGATTGAAGATACCAGCAAAACAGCGGCCATATGGATACCGGCGGGAAATAATTTAACTCTTGAGGATAAAGGCGCTGGTGACGGATTTGTCTGGTGTAAATTTAGGGAGCTAACACTCTTCAGCTGCTACTTAACACCTAACGAGGAGCAAGAAGCCTTCCGGACCAAGCTGCACAACATAGAGGATAAGGGTATGGAATTAGGGGGACCCCTATTAATTGGAGGTGACTTCAACTCCCGCGCATGTGAATGGGGCTCGCGGACAACGAACTCCCGAGGCAGGATGGTATTGGATATGATGGCCAGAATGGACTTGCTCATCATGAACAGGGGACATGTCGCTACTTTCAGAAGACCAGGATGTGAAGGAACTATCCCGGATATCACATTGGCCTCGGAGGTAATCGCAGCCAGGATATCAAACTGGACTGTCTTGGAGGATTATACGGCAAGCGACCACCAATATATTATGTACAGCGTGGAAAACCGTAGCAGATATGTCCAGTCTAACAGAACGACACCCACGCGAAAGTGGAATGTAAGAAGACTCAACACGGATGCACTTCTGAGCGGACTGTCACGAGATCGCGTCACAGAGAGGCGCGTAACAAGCGCCGAAAATGTGGTACATGACACCATGGGACTCATTAAGACGGCGTGCAGCGAGGCAATGCCTGCTCTCGGTGGGACATACTGCTGCAAAACGTGAGTTTGAAGGGGAGATAAAGGCTGCCGCGAGAGCCCTGAGAAACAATAGGGCACCGGGACCTGATGGAATTCCGGCAGAGGTACTTAAAATAATCGCCGATGAGAGGCCCGAGCTATTACTGAGGATGTACAACATTTGCCTACAGGAAGGTATCTTTCCTGAGGTCTGGAAACGTCAAAGACTGGTGTTGTTGAGTAAGGGAAAGGGAGACCCAGAATCCCCGTCAGCATACCGACCACTGTGTATGTTGGATACCGCGGGGAAACTCCTGGAGATGCTGCTAAAACCCAGAATACAAGCGGTTATAGAGAGCGCTGGAGGACTCTCCTCAAGACAACACGGTTTTAGACATGGTAGATCAACAATGGGTGCTATCGCAGACGTCATAGAGGGGGTGCAAAGGGCACAAACGGGAAACCATTTCTCGAGACGCATCGTGCTACTAGCAACGTTGGATGTTAAGAATGCTTTTAATAGCGTCAAATGGACCAACATGATTAGGGCTCTGGAGGAACGCTTTAGAGCACCACCTTACATGATGATGATGGTGAGGAGTTACCTTAAGGATCGGGTGCTTATATACGAAAGAGCTGGGAGGATCTGTGAAAAACAGATAACGGCAGGAGCGGCGCAGGGATCGATCTTAGGGCCTGAACTTTGGAACATAACCTACGATGGGATTCTCCGCACGGAAATGCCGGACGACACCTATATGGTGGCGTACGCAGATGACATTGCATGCGTCATTATGGCTCGCAACATGGATGGAGCACAGAGCAAACTAACTCAAGTCATGCTTAGGACAAAGGCATGGCTGGATTCACAGGGTCTCAGTCTGGCAACGGAAAAGACGGAATTGCTCATAATTACGAGGAAGCACATTCCTATCGAGCAGGATATGCGGGTCTTATCTGAGACAATCAGGACGAGTAAATGCGTGCGATATCTTGGACTATGGTTAGATCCCAGACTAACGTTCAGGGACCAGCTCCAACATGCCGCGAAAAAAGCCGCCCAGGCGACTGCTTCTCTTAGCAGACTCATGTCTAATATTGGAGGACCACGCTGCAGTAAAAGGAAGCTGATAATGACAACGACCCAGGCGATCTTATTGTTTGGATGTGAAATCTGGGCCGATGCACTACACGCACACTACCGGAGGAGGATGATTGCAGCTGTACAACGTACCGCAGCCCTTAGAGTAGCCTCAGCGTACCGTACGGTATCGGAACCAGCAGTCCTAGTCATAGGAGCGATAATGCCAATTGATCTACTAGTTGAGGAACGCAAAGAACTTTGGAACGAGCGTAGACATACCGGGAGAATAAGTGGAGAGACAAGGAGATCGGCACGAATGCGGATAATGCAGAGGTGGCAGTCCAGATGGAATACGGAAACACGGGGTAGATGGACGGCCAGGCTGATAACCGATTTGGACAAGTGGGTGAATAGAGGACATGGCGAGATAAATTATTACCTCGCACAGATGTTGTCAGGACATGGCTACTTTCTGAAATATCTCCATCAGATGGGTAAGTCGGACACATCTCTCTGCATCTATGGCGACAACTGCATAGACGATGTATGGCACACTTTTTTCCAATGTAGGAGATGGAGTGCGGAACGGGATGTCGTGGAAAACCACGTGGGTGAAATTACTCCGGAGAATATCATAGCGACCATGACGCAGAACGAGAACAATTGGGTTCTTATAGGAAGATATGTAGAGAGTGTGTTGAGAGACAAAAAACGGGACCTAGACGTAGGCACAACGATGGTGGTTTCATAAGCCAGGAGGAGCCCCACCCCGAAGCAATGCGAGAGCGGTACCGGGGTGGTGGATTGGCTCAGGGATAATGGGGGGGGTTTTTTAGTGGGTGCAAACCTCACATACCAGGGCTGTGACGACAGAATCTGAGATGCGTAAGGCATTTTTCCTCCCTACCCGAAAAAAAAAAATTATTATTATTATTATTATTATTATTATTATTATTATTATTATTAACAAAATAATTACAATTATATGTTAATATTTAACGAGCAATGACATCGTAGGCCTACAGCTCGATAATAGTGTAATAAGATAATAATGACTAGGGTAAAATATTGAAATCGGATAGTACATTCATTTGGGTATATATTGATATAGATTTACTTAAATAAAATACATAAAGATACCATAAAATTTTTCCATATAGGCCTATTTTCCTGAGATATTGTGAGATTAGCGATATATTATTTGGAGATGGATTCGACAGGTAGGATTTTCGGCAGGAATTGTGGAAAACTTGATTGCGTATTCTCTTGAATTTCGGACACTCCACAAGGAAGTGAAGTGGGTTATCCTGGGGTATATTACAGTCACAGTAAGATGGTGTGTCAATATTAATCAAGTGTCCGTGGGAAATTCTGGTATAGCCGAGTCTAAGGCGAGTAAACTTCACCAAGTCTAGTTTATTATTATGTGATGGGGTTAGGTCGTCTATAGTAGTGCAACCACTATTGATTGATCTATACCATGAAGATGTCATACTAAAAGTCTGTGTCCTGTCAGGTAGAGAATAATGAGAGCGAATGAATCCATCAGTGTCGTCGCGATTAACGTTCACATAGCTGTGGAGTGGTGATATAATGGCGGACTTAGCTGATTCGTCAGCAAACTCATTGCCCACAATGCTCCTGTGTCCAGGTATCCAAAGAAGTAGGATATCCGGATATTTCTCAATTAAAACAACCCTAATTTTTCCCGCATAAATGTTATTATTGGAGACGTTGGAAATAGCCTTTATTGAAGATAGGGAGTCTGTGCAAATAACAAATTTTCCAGTTTTAGACTTAGCGTGCAGTGTTGCCTCGTATATAGCTATCAGCTCTGCGGTGTATACCGAACTGTATGAGGGTAACAGATATTTCCGTATAATTTCACTCTCCGTAGTAATACTAAAGGATACTGAATTGCTTGTCTTAGAGCCATCCGTATAAATAAATTTATGCGTACATAATTTATGCTTTATCTCACTAAAAAGAGATTTGAATTGAAACGGACTGGTGATTGATCTGGTTAATGATGTCATAGATATATCGAGTATATCGTAGTTTAAAGTCCATGGAGCATGTTGCATTACTTTTGAAGAGTCGACTCTCACTGGTATGTCCAGTGAGCGGCAGGTATTGATCGCTCGGTATATTGCCGATGGGATCCTTGGTACTCTCTTTGCCCGCATCAACTTCCTTTCTATTTGTCCGAGGGGTGGAGAACCATCATATACAAATGCTCTAAATAGTTTAGCCATTAAAATGTCCCTTTGGGTATTTAATGGAAGTGTGTTGGATTCGAATAAAAGGTTATTATTTGGAGTGGTACAGAAGGCCCCTAAAGCACTACGAATTGCTGCATTTATAATAGCCGATAGCTTTCTCAAGATATGTTTAGGCGCGTATCCATATATAGGTACCAGGTAGTTTACTTTGGTTAGGATAATTGATTTAACCACTGAAACTATTGCTTTAGAGCTACAATTGAGCTTAAAACTGGATAAACATTTCACAATATTGAGTCTCTTGGATATGGAAGAGGAGAGAAAAATAATGTGATCGTTACAATTGTATCTTTTGTTGACGTGAATACCAAGTATTCTTAGTGAATGAACCTCGATTAAATTTACTGTGCCCGAATGAATTGCGCAATGGCAGTTGATTTTTCTGCATATATGGAAATATTTGCATTTCGTTTCAGATAAAATTGCTCCAGAGTATTGACACCAGCTATTGATGCCGTCAAAAAGGCTGATGAAGTTTAAGACCGGGTTTTTGGTTGTTCGATTTAACGACAATATTTAAATCGTCCGCATATGCAGCAAGACCAATCTCCTTGTTTAATGATATTAATTGGTAAAGTTTGTTAAACGCAGTTAGGAATAAATTACGGAGATGGGCTATCCCTGAGGTATTCCATTCTGTACGGGAAGGTGTGGAGAGTGATGATTGTCAATTCTTACAGTTAATTTTCTATTGTTCATAAAGTTATATACGTATTTAATCATTCTGGGGCCTATGTTCCACTCAATGAGTTGGTCCAAAACCGAGTGTATGCCTACCCTATCGAAGGATGTAAGGATGTAATCTACATAAAGTAGACTATCAATTGTCGACTTTCCCTTTCTGAAGCCAAATTGATGGTTGTCGAATAGTTTGCAGGAAGTTACAAACCACAACAACCGATTGGCAATAATCCCGTCCATAACTTTTAAGGAATTTTGGCCTGTAGGATTTAAGCAACAATTTGTCAGAACTCGGTTTAAGTATAGGTATGACCACGCTGGTCTTATAAATTTGCGGTAATTGGAAAAAATATTGTTAAAATTCTTTAAAAGTCTTTTTTTGGTAGTATATGGGAGCATTCTGATCATGGGGTACGATATCCTGTCCATGCCTGGTGTTTTTCCCCTGAGCCTACGCAAAACAGTTTCGAGTTCGACAAACGAAATGTCATCCTCCTTCCTTTCTGCGGCCCGGCAAGGTATAGTCGTAGGAAGTCCTGTTTTGTATCTATCTTTATTCAGGCCAAAGTCTGTATCGAATCTATCGTCCTTTGAGCCATTACTCCAAAATTTCGCAAATTCATTAGCCATTTCTCCCGTGTCTGTAATATTGCAATTATGAACTCCTGAAGAAGCAATGCAATGGATGTTTTGTCTACTTCTATAACCAGTAAATGTTTTGATGGTGTTCCAAATCTTTTCTATAGGTGATGATGGATGAATCAGAGTCGTGAAATTCTCCAGGGATTCTCTTTTGGATATTTTGATATTTCTCTTGTAAAAGGCATTTGCTTTCCTGTAGTTTAGGAGATTCATCTGTGTCATATTTTTCTTAAGATTTTCCAAGTTTATGTTCGACCACGGTACTTGTTTTTTCGATTTGGGTTAGACTGTGGAATGGAAGTATTGGCTGATTGCAGTATGACTTTATTTATGTTTGCGCTTTCCTTATTGATATTGAGGCTGATAGGACGGGTAGCGTCATTCTTTCTGATATTTTTTCCAGTCTGCATTTTTTAGAGTAAACCTACGAGAAAAATTGTCGAGTTTACCCGAATTTGGAAAAAGTGATATTATGATGGGAAAATGGTCGCTTCCGTGGAGGTCGCTATCCGTTTTCCAAAGAGTGTATGGTGCCAAATTTAGCGTGCAGAATGAGATGTCAATATAAGAATATGAACCGTGGGTATTAAAGTGTGTCGGTGATTTGTCATTTAGAAGAACATAACAAGAGTCTGTTATGTATCTGAATATCATGTTCCCCTTAGCTTGAAGTCTCTTTGATGTTTTTCTAGGCAGAATGTTTATTTTAGTTTCCTTTAATGCTATCTTCAAGATACGTTTGGTCGTAAATCAATAAGGAAGAAGATAGAGTGCTACCGGAAGTTATTAAATATGAAAATGACCGAAAATCAATCAATATCTCAATTTTTAATTAATTTTGATGTATGTATTTCTAGCATAATAGAAATGGGAATTGAAATTGATGAAGATCTTCTAGTTGTTATTATGCTGGATGCTTTACCAGAGTGTTTCTCAGCTATCAAAGCCGCTGTAGATACTGCTAACGAATTTCCAAAATTAGTTGTTTTAAAATCAAGATTGCTTGAAATAAGTGACAAAGAAGAGAATAATACAAGTGATTCTGCATTTAAAGCTAAATTTTATAAAAAAGTACATCATGAACAATTCACAAAAGCTAAAAATCAAGAAGAAGGTATGTCTAAAAATAAATTTTCTTACCAATGTTTCCAATGTGGGAGAAACGGTCATAAAGCCAAATATTGTAAGGTATATGTTGAAAATGCGAGATATGTAGTACAAAATGTCAAACATAAAATTTTGAACGAAGTGTCAGTAACCATGACAGAAAATGCGTTTTGTAGTAGATTTCGAGAAAATTGGATGATTGATAGTGGTGCTTCATCTCATATGTTCACTAAAAAATCTTTGTTTGAAAATATAGATTCTGAATTTAAAGGTAAAGTCAGATTAGCAGATGGTCATGAATTAAACACTGAAGGTATTGGAAAAGTAAAAATTACTGTAAATATAAATGGAAAAAGGCAAGAAATTGGTCTATATAACACTTTATATGTTCCAAATTTACGATGCAATCTTATATCTACTAGTAAATTAACTGATAATGGTTGTACAGTTATTATGAAAGGATTAAAAGTAGTGGCCTATAAAGATGGAAATCGAATAATAGAAGGGCGTAAAATGGACAACTTATATTTTGTCAAATAATTTGAAAATTCAGAAAATATAAACGTAATAGAAAAATCAAACAATATTGAAACAGAGCTATGGCATAAAAGATATGGTCATTTAAATATGCATCAATTAAGAAAATTGCAGAAAGATGAAATGGTTAGAGGTTTACCTGTTATTAAAGATATACATATTGATTGTGTACCATGCATTCGTGGCAAACAAACATGTTTACCATTTCCACATAAGATTGAAAAATCAAGTTCTGAAGTACTAGCGCTTATTCATACTGATTTATGTGGTCCTATGAAAATTCAATCACTTGGTGGTAGTTTATATTTTGCAACATTTATAGATGATTATTCTCGAAAAGTTTTTGTATATTTTATTCGAAGAAAAGATTAATATTTAGAAAAATTTATGCAATTTAAGAAAATGGCTGAAAAACAAACTGGAAAGAAAATTAAAACTTTACGCAGCGATAATGGAACAGAATTAGTTAGTAAGATTTTCAGTAATTTTTTAAAAGAACATGGAATTAAAAGGCAGTTAACAACAACTTATACTCCACAACAAAATGGTATCGCAGAAAGAATGAATATAACATTGGAAGAAATGTCGCGATGCTTAATGCTTGAATCAGGATTACCTAAAAATTTATGGTCAGAACTTATACATACATCCGCTTATATTCGAAATCGTTGTCCAACAAAGTTAAATGATAATAAGACTCCAGAAGAGTTGTGGACAGGAAGTAAACCCATTATTAAACATTTTAGAAGTATTGGATGCTTATCATTCGTATTAGATAAAACATCCAGAAGATCTAAGTGGGATGCTAGAAGTAATGAACATATTCTCGTAGGTTACTCAGAAGAATCCAAAGCTTACAGATAATGGAAAGTAGGAACAAAAGAAATCGTAATTAGTAGAGATGTAAAATTTCTGGAAACAAAAATGTGTTGCTCTAAAAAAGAAAAAGATATTCCTCATTTTTATGAATTTGAACCTAGACAAGAGGAAACTAGTTTTGAAGATTTTAAATTAAATGACACAAATCAGGAAGTATTGAATAAAAATTTTGTAGAAAATAATAATGACAATGAAACTCAAAAAGAAAATTTTATTGATTCGATTAAAAACCGACTAAGACCAAGAAAAAATCAAAAGATGGCTCAAAGAGTTAACGAAAAAGTAATGGATCCTAGAAACATATCAGAAATTATGTCATCTGATCACGCAGAAGATTGGCTTTGCTCAATGGATAGTGAATACAAGTCATTAATGAAAAATGCTACTTGGAGTTTAACAGATTTGCCAAGTTGGCGCAACGCAATAGGTTGTAAATGGATTTTTAAATCCAAGATTAAGTCAGATGGAAGTATAGAAAAAAGAAAGGCGAGGTTAGTAGCCAAAGGTTATTCTCAAAGGTTTGGATTAGATTACGTAGACACTTTTGCCCCAGTGATTCGTCAAACATCTCTCAGACTATTGTATGCTCTCGCAGTTGAAAATGATTTGATATTACGTCAATTAGATGTGTCAGCTGCATTTCTGAATGGAAATTTAGAAGAGGAAGGATTTATTAATGAAGCAACAAAAGAAAAAGTATGCAAATTAAATAAAGCTATATATGGTTTAAAGCAAGCCGGCCGGCAAGCAATGGTTCAAAAGAATTGATTCTGTTATAAAAGATTTTGGTTTAAAACAGTCAAAGTACGATCCAAATATATATTTTATCAGAGACGACAAAAAATTTATGATAATGTCGTTATATGTTGACGATATAATAATTGCTGCTAATAATATGAACTTTATAGAAGAACTTGTAATTAAATTAAAGCAGCACTTTGAAATTTGTGACATGGGAGTCCCGAAGCATTGTATTGGACTTGAGGTAAATGTTAAAGATGGAGAAATATCAATTTCGCAACCTGGATATATATCAAATTTAATTAAAAAGTACAATTTAGAAAATTGCAAGCCTGTGAAAATTCCAATACAACCAGGTATTAAATTAGAAAAAGAACCAACAATTTCTGGAGAGGCAGAAAAAGTAGATCAAAAGTTATATCAAGAAATTATTGGATCTTTACTTTACTTGTCATTATATAGTAGACCTGATATTACGTGTGCTGTTAATATGCTATCACAATTTTCTGTTGACCCTCGTAAACAACATTTAAATTCAGCTTATCATATTATTAAATATTTGAATTATACAAAAAATGCTGTATTAAAGTACAAGAAAAATAATTTACCACTTATTGGTTTTTGTGATGCGAATTGGGCTCAGGATGTAAATGATAGAAGATCTCAATCACGTTTTTGTTTTTTACTCGCAGGTGGTCTTGTTTCCTGGGAGTCAAAGAAGCAAAAGGTTGTAGCAACATCCAGTGCTGAAGCAGAATATGTAGCATTAACTGAAGCAGCTAAAGAAGCTGCATATTTGAGTTATATTCTGGAACAACTTGGATATACCGGTCATGAACCTGTAATGATATACACAGATTCGCAAAGTGCTCAAAGAATGGCAGAATTCGGTTCAAATCATTCTCGTACTAAACACATCCATTATAAGTATCACTATGTAAAAGATGCTATAGAACAAAATATTATTAAATTAAAGTATTTGCCTACTGATAAAATGTTAGCTGATGTTTTAACAAAACCCTTGCCTAAACCTAAACATGTATTTTGTTGTAATAATTTTGGAATTGTAATGTAAATTCATAATGTTGAAGAGGCATGTTGTTATGTACTGTAAAATACTTTGTATTCAACATAATGAATTTGATCTAGTTTAATTTGTTAAATATGTTTTATAGAAACTAATATTTTAATTTTCAATTCAAATATATAATTCAACCTAGTTATACCTTTTAGAACATGACATTGTTTTAATTACAATAAATTTGTTATTTATGCAATTTACACAATTAATTTCGTTTCTACATTCTTCATCCGTATCTGGATCAAGGTGATATTCTTTCGCACAGCAAAAGCATAACTTTTGGTTTTTGCAAAACTTAGCAATGTGGCCAAATTGTTGGCAATTATTGCATTTTGTTGGGAGGGGTATGTACGACCGAACGTTAACTCTTTCGTATCCAATTTTGATATCAGTGGGTAGAGTGGATGAGGAAAAAGTGAGGATAGTGAGCCCTGTTTCGATACTTTGATTATTTACAAATTTCATGATTTTCTTCACTTCGCAAAAATTTACATTCCTTTACTTCACCGTTACATGAGCAATCGATTGTTTTTTTTTTAGTAAAAAGGGAGAAACATTGCAGAGAGAATCTGCACTGTTTATTCTCTTCATAAGTAAATATATAGGCCCAGGTTGAGAGAAATTGAGTGATTTTGTTTTATCCCAATTTAGCAATGGAGATAATTTACGGGGATCGTCTGGTGGTTTATTCATAGTTATCACGATTTTGCTATTTCTTTATGTTCATATAAATTTGTTGCTTTGATTGTAAAAATACTTCTTTGAGTTTTTTTTTCTTTTTATATAAATGTTAATAAATTAGTTTTTTTTTCTAGAAACAGTTATATTTTTATGAGAATTTCGCTCGTATATATAATATACCTTTTATAATATAAAGATAATATTTTTTGTACTGAGAATAATTGAAATGAAAACAAAATTCACACACCGAAGAATTTAGCAGACCGCCCTGCTGAATGATATAGAAGAATAACAATTATCCATATACAATATACACTTCTCAAAACGATGAACTTCACGTAAAATGCGTGCGACGATATTCGGTGAGACTTTCCAGTCAGGTTCTCCGGGCCGTAAAAGATGTTCTTCTCCAATAAATATTTTGAATTTCTACATTGTTATATCATAATTTGGATCACTCATCTTTTACATTTACCATATTATTATTATTGGGACAGGAAGCAAAGCGACGAAGAAGATCTACTATAGAAAGCCCCTCATATTAGACCGCCATTCTAAGAAATCCAACCACTATTTGGGTTCTGGTATTCCACAGCTCGTGTGGAGGCACCGTGCTACCACCTAGATAGTAATAATTACCGAGTGTAAGACAGTCGGAAAGAATGTGTTCAGAGCTTTCAGTGTCACTATGACAATATCGACAGACATTGACCATATTACTATTTTCAATAGAAGGCTCCAACGCTTTAGAGCTTTTCCGTGAAGATAAGTTCTGGGGGCTGATTCTCGCATCCGTATACGAGCGAAATTTTATTCGAACGTGCGAGTTTTCTTACTTTTGGGATTCTCTCATTCGATATCGTGTATCGAGTATCGAAATTTCTAATGATGGCATTCGATAACGAGGTACATTTCGAATGCAACCTTGCGAGTATAAATTCGTTAGCAAAGCATCATTCGAGTTTACGTTTTAAAGTATAAAAGTGTACAGAAAAGAAAATGTAAGTTAAAAATTTATGAATTTATATTTTTTTTAAAGTAAATTGATATATTTCTAGGTTAAAGTTAACAAAAATGAATTATTCTCAAAAAGAGATCCTTGGGAATTTTATGGCAAATCACACCGATTTGGCAAAAAGCCTTTTACCGAATAGTTCGCAAGGGAAAGCAAGGCCTAACCAACTTTGGGAGCAACTAGCCGCGAAACTTAATGCTTCTGGTCCACCAATAAAAGATGTGAAAATGTGGCGGAAGGTAATATAACAAGAAGAAATTGTTTTACTTTTAGTAATGATTTTTTTGTTTAGGTATACGCTGATCAAAAACAAAATGTAAAAAAGAAGTTTTCTTTTAATAAATCTTCGAAGAAAAGAACCGGTGGTGACCCGTATGAAGAAAAAACTCTAACTCAAGTAGAGGAACAAATCTTGGCTGCTGCTGGATTAGAAGTCGCTGTTGAGGGTCTGAAGGCTGAGAAAAGCTTTGGATCAGTTTTAATAACACAAACGGAGCCAAAGTCAAACCTAAAACCTTTAGGTGATGAATTTAGTATAATAGCGTCTGAAGATCACAATAATGACTTGCCATGCACTTCTTCGTCTTTAGTCTGGGACAGTAACCACTTCTCATGTACAGAAGATGATGATTTAGAAGAATCAGTGCCACAAAAAAGAAAAATAATATATGGAGACATAAAAAAAACTAGCGTAAAGAAAAGGGAAACCAAAACTACTTTGCTAAAAAAAAATATGATGACTACCGAGAACTACCAAAAGGAGATGCTAAAGAGATTAGATTTGCTTATAGAAATAAAAAAACAAGACCTCGAATTAAAATAAGAGAATGTCAAACTGAGTATTCAGTTAATTGAAATGAAAAAGAAAAGCCTAAAAATTAAGGAAGGGGAGCAATACTTAAAAAAACATATTAAAGAAATGGAGTTGCAAATACGAAGAAATGAGTTAGAAACACTTAATATGGGTAACAAAATGCAATAAAAAATAAAAATAGCTATTTTTGACCTAAATCCTTATGTACATAAAACTTTTATAGGCTTTAATTTTTTTTGGTTTCAATAATGAGGGTGGCGATGGCACGATGTATGGTAGTCTGCACGTTGACTACGAATCCAAAAACAGACCTGGGTTCAACCCCAGTTTCATACCAAAAATTTTAAAATAAAAATAAACATCTCGCATTTTTCTGATGTTGCATTAGTGTGTCTTTGTGTGTCAGTTGTTGTCGGAAGGTTTCAGTGGCGAAGGCATAGTCACTGGTCACTGAACAATACCGGCTTCAGTTAATAGCAATCCACAATCACATCACAACGCCTTCCTTCGTCGGTATTGTGTACCACCGGCGAAGTAAAATAATAATAAAAAAATGGCTACTAAAGAAGCTTCAGCTCTGCTACGAGTATAAACAAAGAACGTGCGAAAGCAGAGCTGCAAAAATAATTAATTAAGCTTCACCTCCTGTCGTTTCTCCTACTATCCCTTTCCTATAGTTCCAGCACAATGCTTCGCATGTGTAGGATTCATCTCCTGAGTGCTGGTCCTAGATAAAAAAAACAAAAAAAAAAAATATGAATTTTTTAATAGAAGTTTTTTTTATTTTTTTTAATAGGTATTAATGTATGGTTATAATATTGATATATTATTTAATTATTAAATAAAGCTATTTTAATATTATCACGAATTTGTTTTCCAACTATGGTTATTTGGTCATTTATTCCATCGTTTATTTCAGGTATTGACGTATCGAATGGCGTGTGAGATACTTCTTCATACTGCGGTACTTTAAAATGAATGCACATGTTGTGTAGTGCAGCACAAACATTTGAAAATTGTGCTACCTTTTCTGCGTTGTAACGGCAGTAGAATGGGAATGGGAAAGCAAAACATCTGCTACTGCGGACCGGGCATAGGTCTGGCAGAGGCTGGGGCAGAGGAAGTGGCAGAGTTACTGGCAGAGGTAGAGCCCTCTCTCTCTTTATCTCTCTCCTTCGCGCTCTCTCTCTCATTCCAATATCCTCTCTTTCTGAATCATTTTTGTATTTTGTGCTTGTGCGTAAATACATACGTACTTGATTGCTACAGTTGGGATGAAAGCGCATAATTTGTTATGGTTTGTGTGTGAGGGCGTGTTTAATTTTTCGTCTTATTGTTTTGTTCTTGTGTCCTATGTGGCGTGGTTATATTGAATTTAATTTTTTTTTTTAATTTGTACACAAATTTTTTCGATTCATAAATGCTGCGGTTTGCATATTTTTGTATTGTTGGATATTTTTTTTTGGTGACAAAGTTTTTTTTTCTTTCTTTAAATAATTTCTTGATGGCTACAGTTTATTTAGAAGGCTTGGGATGGAAGGGGTATATATTCGATTTTGTTAATTTGTACACAAATTTTTTTTTTGAGGAATAAATGCTGTTTTGCATATTTTTGTGCTGGATATATTGACCATAATTTGTTATGGTTTGTGTGTGTGTGCGCGCATGTTTAATTTTTCGTCTTATTGTTTTGTTCTTGTGTCCTATGTGGCGTGGATATATGGTGGGGACAAATATGAAGTGATGCTGAGCGTATTTATTTTTTTGTTGGTTGTTGCATTCTGCTTAATTTCTCTCTTCCTATCTTATGGATTTGTTCTTCTGTGCTATGTGGCGTGGAGATTTGGCAGAGAGGAATATTAAATTGTATTGTATTCGATTTGTTGGTTTTGGTATGCTGCTTGAACCCCCTGTTCTTATCTTATCGATTTGCTCTGCCGCTATATGTGGCAGTGAAGATATGGACAGAGAGAAATATTAACTGCAGCTTACCGTATCTAGTTTTATGATGCTTTGGTTTGCTGCTCCCATTAACTGTTGGTATCTTATCGATTTGTTCTGCCGCTATATGTGGCAGTGGAGATATGCGCAGATAGAATTATTAAAAGCTGCTGACCGTATTTATGTTTAAATTCGTTTTTTGTTTGTATATGCGTATGTAATATTCGATCTTACTGATTTTGTTTTGCTGCTTCAATTGCCAGTTGCTGTGTACTTTTGAAGATTTTTTTTTTTTAATCAAAACTACCAAGTAGGCATTTTTGGAAATAAATTTTTGGTTGTTTCCATGCATAATATCTTTAATTGGTGTGTGGCGTATATGAGTGTATGTTATGTTTGGTTTTTCTACTTTATGTGGTTCGATAATAATAATCTTTATTTTGGATGTTTACATACTCACATACTTGTGTATAAATACAAACATATACTTGCTCTAAGTTTAAGTCTGTTCTTTTTTTCTATAAAATATTAAGGAAGGTCAGTTTATCTTTTTTTCTGAAGAAAAAACTGTTAATATTAGGTTCGTTTTGATGTGCTGATTTTAAATGTTGATCTGCTTGTTAAATATACAATTTCACACCCTTTAATTTCCCACAATCTCTTGTTTTTTTATTAAGTTATGCCTATTCAAAAACTTTTAAAACATGATTGTGCATGCTTTTCAGCTTTACCTTGCTCAACAATATTTTTCAAAAAATTTATTCTGTTATTTTTACTGATTTTCTGCAATTATGCTTTTATAACATGATTGTGCATGCTCTTAATGTTTTGTTTGCTCATCAATATTTTTCAAAAAAATTCATTCTGTTATTTTTACTGATTTTGTTCAAAGATATCTTAGAATAGCTGTAGTAATTCTTTTTTGTTTTCCTACACTTCGGTCACACTTATTGCAATTATCAATGATATTTTTAAAATCAGTCTGAAACCAAGATCGAAAGTGATAAGAACAGAAATAGAAATGGAGTCCTCAACAAACTTGGTAAAAAAATTTAATGCGTGCAAAGTTAAAATTATAATCCATATTAAGGACATGGATATAGGAAAAAATATCCTGCTGATGGTGCAAAAAGGGTCACAACGAAATATGGGGAAACAGTTCAAGTCTAACTGCAAAATAATATATTGTTTCTACCCAATCTGTACAGAACCCTTACAGACGATGAAGTAAATAATCTTTCGAGTGGAAAATTTTACATTCAAAGAGAAGGAGAACGCAATTTGGTGCTGACTTATGAGATGGATGAATTTTTCTGTCAAAATGCTCAATATCCAGTTTGGTAACAAAATTAATTTATACTGTATTGTATAATAAAATATTAATAAAAAGTAATAAATAATTTGCTAAAATGTACATATTTGTGAGTGTTTTTATTTAATATTTTTATTTAATTCATAAAGAAATTTAAGACATAAATGTCCACAGATAAATGTATTAAAATTTTGATGCTGATTATAGTTGTGTTTTATATTTTTGCCCAGATATTTGACTACTTCTGTAGGTGGTTGTAAATTTCCAAAACTATCGAAATATTCATTTTGATTGTTGTCTTTATAATATGCTACCCAATGTGTTACCGGTCCTGTTGATACATCTAAATTGATTATTCCACATTCTCTTCTCCTTACACGTTTTGGTAGAGTATTCAACAGGAAAACTCCTCTAAAGTGTGGAATTTTTGCTGAAAATTTTCTCAAATCGACATCAGTTAATGGTCTTTTGGGTAGCATTTCTATGAGTTTTTTGAGAGCTCTTTACAAACTAATCCATAACCTTTTTTGTATGGCTTAAGGTAAAGTCCCTTTCGCACTGCTATTGATTCCATTGCCTTATTGTGTCTAGATGCTTCCTCAAGTTGACTTTTAGCATTTTTTGTTGCTTTTACAGCCTTAGCTATAGCAGCACCTCCACTTGTGAGACTACCAATTGCACCCAGAGCAGTTAATATTGGAATTAATGGTAGAAAACCACCAATTTTTGGTACTCGTATTATACGTGGTACTTTAATTTGTGATTTTTTTCTTTTAAAAGAACTGTTAATGGTTTTTCGTGCAATTCTAATAGCAGAGTTAATATCTAGAGGTTTTTCCCTTTTTAAAATTATTGTAGCATTTCGAACAGTTGAATAGAATAGTTTTTTTCCATCCAAACTAGTTCGACTCAAAAGTTTCTTTACATTATTATTCTTCTTCGTCTCTACACCCATTCCTAGTTTTGTTTTAGCTTTCATTGCGTTAGTGACCATATATGCAAATGATTTTTCCGCAAGACTACTATGTTTTGCAAGAACTCGCTTCCAAGCTTTGTTTTCAATAATTTTATCAGCTTGATGTCTAATATTTAAATCTTTATTTTTCCAATAAGCGATATCGTGGCTTTTGCAAGCTTCGTCTAGTAAATTAATTCCTTTATCACCTCTGGTCAAACGTTTTTGTAACTTTGTTCCAGGTCCACAGTATTGATATCCAGAAAGATGAAGCTCAATAGGTAGAGAGTTTATTATTTTATCGCTAAACCTTTTCCATCGATTGGTTTTTTACAACTAATGTTTTTGTTGTACTGTATAACCATTTTATTCTATAATAAAGGTTATACTTATGAATAATATTTAGTTATCAAAATGCGTTTAGTAAAACAACATAAAAATATATTAGTTCGTAATATTGATGCTTCATCGCACATCACAATAAAGCATAGCTCCCTCTTACCAAATTCTATTCGTGCGCTAATAGTTGGTCCTTCAAATTGTGGAAAGACTAATGTTATGATTAGCTTATTGGAAAGTCCTATCGGACTCAAGTTTGAAAATATCTATTTATACTCAAAATCCCTATATCAACCGAAATATGAATACTTGAGGAAACTTATAACATCAGTTAAAGGAATGGGCTACTACACATTTACAGATAACGATGCTGTTATTTCACCTAACGAAGCTAAAGTTAATTCAATTATGATATTTGATGATGTTGCATGTGAAAAGCAAAATAATATACGTGCATATTTTTGTATGGGTCGACATAAGAATATCGATTCATTCTACTTATGCCAAACTTATACTAGAGTTCCAAAACATTTAATAAGAGACAATGCTAATGTAATGGCGGTGCTGATGGCGAGTAGTCAGCGTGTTGGCTCTGTAACCAGAAAGACCCAGGTTTGATTCCCAGCCGGGTCAAAAAACTTAAAAAAAATTTTATTAAAAACTTTTTTTTTCTGAGTTTTCTGTGCTACGGCACTCTCCTTCGTCGGTATTTGAGCAATAAAACGTCGGCGAAGTAAAATAATAAATAAAAAGGCTCCATTAGCTTAAAAATAATGCGTCAAAAAAACATCAGAGACGCCGCAACTTTGCTTTATAATTTACACGCAACTGCAGAGTTGTGCAAGAATTAAGCCCTATCTTTCTACCACTTTCACCACCTGTCTGTTTCTTCCCTATCCTTCCCTCTAGTTCCAGTGCAATGCATTGCATATATAGGGGATAGCCCCTGAGCACTGGTCCAAGATAAAAAAAAAAAAAAAATTATGATGTTCAAGCAAGATGAAACCAATATGAAGCACTTATAGTGACCATGTTGCTAGCGATATGACTTTTGAAAAGTTTCATGAAATTTGTCGAGAGTGTTGGAAGGATAAATATGGATTTTTGATGATATGCAGACAATGAATTGAACAATGGTCGCTATAGAAAACTATTTGACTATTTCATAACAATATAAATTAGTTTTAAACATAATACATGTGATCTGATGACACATAACTAATCTGTTAACTGATCTGATAGCACATAACCTGATTTGATAGCTGATATATAAAAATGAATGAAAAAGTTTTAAAAGATTTGGTGAGGACTAGAAATGTTTTGAAGAAAAAGCTCCGCAGTATAAAGACTGTTGAAATAGATACTCATGAACAACTAAAAGATACATTTAAGCCTATAACAGAACCTTTAAAAGAATTTATAAATAATTCAAAATATAGTAATGATTGATCAAAAGAGAAGTAGAAAATGATGTGACGACAAAAACTAAACACAATAAAAATTTACATCTTAAGGAACCGTTAATTAAATTGCTAATAAGTACACCAAAGAAACTTGTAGAAGGAACAATATCTGATAACACCAACTCATACAACGAAGATGATGAACGTGATAATGATGATGACGACACTTTTTATTCACAGAATTCCAAAATTGAAGAGAATTATACTGATTTATCACTCTTGCAAAGGAGAAATGAATTAGATAGCAACTATGGACCACATAAAGATTATATCAGTAATAAATGGAAATTTGGTGATAGTAATATTGAACTGTCTAATGATAAAATTCAAGTTGGCGATCAAATGTGGGTTCTAACACCTGGTTTATTTTCTTTAATGATCTATAAAACACCTAAAAACTATGTCAAATCTGAACAAAGTTACAAAAACGTTTGACCAGAGGTGATAAAGGAATTAATTTATTAGACGAAGCTTGCAAAAGCTACGATATCGCTTATTGGAAAAATAAAGATTTAAATATTAGACATCAAGCTGATAAAATTATTGAAAACAAAGCTTGGAAGCGAGTTCTTGCAAAAGATAGTAGTCTTGCGGAAAAATCATTTGCATATATGGTCACTAACGCAATGAAAGCTAAAACAAAACTAGGAATGGGTGTAGAGACGAAGAAGAATAATAATGTAAAGAAACTTTTGAGTCGAACTAGTTTGGATGGAAAAAAACTATTCTATTCAACTGTTCGAAATGCTACAAAAATTTTAAAAAGGGAAAAACCTCTAGATATTAACTCTGCTATTGGAATTGCACGAAAAACCATTAACAGTTCTTTTAAAAGAAAAAAATCACAAATTAAAGTACCACGTATAATACGAGTACCAAAAATTGGTGGTTTTCTACCATTAATTCCAATATTAACTGCTCTGGGTGCAATTGGTAGTCTCACGAGTGGAGGTGTTGCTATATCTAAGGCTGTAAATGCAACAAAAAATGCTAAAAGTCAGCTTGAGGAAGCATCTAGACACAATAAGGCAATGGAATCAATAGCAGTGGGAAAGGGACTTTATCTTCAGCCACACAAAAAAGGTTATGGATTAGTTTGTAAAGAGCTCTCAAAAAACTCATAGAAATGCTACCCAAAAGACCATTAACTGATGTCGATTTGTGAAAATTTTCAGCAAAAATTCCACACTTTAGAGGAGTTTTCATGTTGAATACTCTACCAAAACGTGTAAGGAGAAGAGAATGTGGAATAATCAATTTAGATGTATCAACAGGACCGGGAACACATTGGGTAGCATATTATAAAGACAACAATCAAAATGAATATTTCGATAGTTTTGGAAATTTACAACCACCTACAGAAGTAGTCAAATATCTGGGCAAAAATATAAAATACAACTACAATCAGCATCAAAATTTTAATACATTTATCTGTGGACATTTATGTCTTAAATTTCTTTATGAATTAAATAAAAACACTCACAAATATGTACATTTTAGCAAATTATTTATTACTTTTTATTAATATTTTATTATACAATACAGTACAAATTAATTTTGTTACCAAACTGGATATTGAGCATTTTGACAGAAAAATTCATCCATCTCATAAGTCAGCACCAAATTGCGTTCTCCTTCTCTTTGAATGCAAAATTTTCCACTCGAAAGATTATTTTTTTTTTTTTTTTTTTTATCTAGGACCAGCACTCAGGAGATGACTCCTACACATGCGAAGCATTGTGCTGGAACTATAGGAAAGGGATAGTAGGAGAAACGACTGGAGGTGAAGCTTAATTAATTATTTTTGCAGCTCTGCTTTTGCACGTTCTTTGTTTATACTCGTAGCAGTGCTGAAGCTTCTTTAGTAGCCATTTTCATCGTCTGTAAGGGTTCTGTACAGATTGGGTAGAAACAATATATTATTTTGCAGTTAGACTTGAACTGTTTCCCCATATTTCGTTGTGACCCTTTTTGCACCATCAACAGGATATTTTTTTCCTATATCCATGTCCTTAATATGGATTATATTTTTAACTTTGCACGCATTAAATTTTTTTACCAAGTTTGTTGAGGACTCCATTTCTATTTCTGTTCTTATCACTTTCGATCTTGGTTTCAGACTGATTTTAAAAATATCATTGATAATTGCAATAAGTGTGACCGAAGTGTAGGAAAACAAAAAAGAATTACTACAGCTATTCTAAGATATCTTTGAACAAAATCAGTAAAAATAACAGAATGAATTTTTTTGAAAAATATTGATGAGCAAACAAAACATTAAGAGCATGCACAATCATGTTATAAAAGCATAATTGCAGAAAATCAGTAAAAATAACAGAATAAATTTTTTGAAAAATATTGTTGAGCAAGGTAAAGCTGAAAAGCATGCACAATCATGTTTTAAAAGTTTTTGAATAGGCATAACTTAATAAAAAAACAAGAGATTGTGGGAAATTAAAGGGTGTGAAATTGTATATTTAACAAGCAGATCAACATTTAAAATCAGCACATCAAAACGAACCTAATATTAACAGTTTTTTCTTCAGAAAAAAAGATAAACTGACCTTCCTTAATATTTTATAGAAAAAAAGAACAGACTTAAACTTAGAGCAAGTATATGTTTGTATTTATACACAAGTATGTGAGTATGTAAACATCCAAAATAAAGATTATTATTATCGAACCACATAAAGTAGAAAAACCAAACATAACATACACTCATATACGCCACACACCAATTAAAGATATTATGCATGGAAACAACCAAAAATTTATTTCCAAAAATGCCTACTTGGTAGTTTTGATGAAAAAAAAAAAATCTTCAAAAGTACACAGCAACTGGCAATTGAAGCAGCAAAACAAAATCAGTAAGATCGAATATTACATACGCATATACAAACAAAAAACGAATTTAAACATAAATACGGTCAGCAGCTTTTAATAATTCTATCTGCGCATATCTCCACTGCCACATATAGCGGCAGAACAAATCGATAAGATACCAACAGTTAATGGGAGCAGCAAACCAAAGCATCATAAAACTAGATACGGTAAGCTGCAGTTAATATTTCTCTCTGTCCATATCTTCACTGCCACATATAGCGGCAGAGCAAATCGATAAGATAAGAACAGGGAGTTCAAGCAGCATACCAAAACCAACAAATCGAATACAATACAATTTAATATTCCTCTTTGCCAAATCTCCACGCCACATAGCACAGAAGAACAAATCCATAAGATAGGAAGAGAGAAATTAAGCAGAATGCAACAACCAACAAAAAAATAAATACGCTCAGCATCACTTCATATTTGTCCCCACCATATATCCACGCCACATAGGACACAAGAACAAAACAATAAGACGAAAAATTAAACATGCGCGCACACACACCCAAACCATAACAAATTATGCGCAATATATCCAGCACAAAAATATGCAAAACAGCACTTATTCCTCAAAAACAAAATTTGTGTACAAATTAACAAAATCGAATATATACCCCTTCCATCCCAAGCCTTCTAAATAAACTGTAGCCATCAAGAAACTATTTAAAGAAAGAAAAAAAAACTTTGTCACCAAAAAAATATCCAACAATACAAAAATATGCAAACCACAGCATTTATGAATCGAAAAAATTTGTGTACAAATTAAAAAAAAAAATTAAATTCAATATAACCACGCCACATAGGACACAAGAACAAAACAATAAGACGAAAAAATAAACACGCGCGCACACACAAACCATAACAAATTATGCGCTTTCATCCCAACTGTAGCAATCAAGTTCGTATGTATTTCGCACAAGCACAAAATACAAAAATGATTCAGAAAGAGAGGATATTGAAATGAGAGAGAGAGAGAGAGCGCGAAGGAGAGAGATAAAGAGAGAGAGGGCTCTGCCTCTGCCATTAACTCTGCCTCTGCCAGTAACTCTGCCACTTCCTCTGCCCCAGCCTCTGCCAGACCTATGCCCGGTCCGCAGTAGCAGATGTTTTGCTTTCCCATTCTACTAACGGCTTCTTTTGTCGTGGCATAAAATGTTCCAACGGGCCTTTAGAATTCCAATACACCTTTCAACAATACATTTTGCTTTGGAATGAACGTCGTTAAATCGCGATTCCATTAAAGATTCTTGGGGATTTCGGTAAGATGTTAGCAACCACGGTTCGCAGGGATATCCTGAATCATCTGTAGGAAAATATTTTACTCCAATTTACGTATTTTTTAAAATATTTTTCCATTTACTTACCCAATAACCAAAAATTTCTTAAATTATCATTATATTCTTGCTCAAGAAGACTTCTTTCGTCAGATTCTTTCCAAACAAAAGAATCATGAGCGGCTCCTCCATACTTTGAGTTAATGGCCAAAATTTTATGTTTGTGATCCCATATCTAAAAATATATTTTACTTAAAAAACATTAGTTTCTTTAAACAAGCCAACGTACGATCATTGAATTTAAACTATGAAAGCCTTTTCTGTTAAAAAACATATATTCGTTGGGAGGCTTCTGTAATCCAATATGTGTTCCATCCACACAGCCAATAACTAAAAATATAAAAATAATATTTAAGTAATTGTTATATATTTGTGTTATCTGTATATACCTCCTGGAATATTATATTTTGCCATGAAGTACTCTCTACATTCGTTACTATTTCTTGGATCGGACTTGATAAATTGGCTACATAGTTTACGTTCCATTTCATCCAGTACTCGCTTTATAATTTTGGAAATAAAGCTCTGACTCATGCCTATAAAAAAGGCATTTCCAACGCAGTGTTGGAAGCCTCCGGACGCCAAACGCGATAGAGTTGCTGCCAATTGAATTTTTGGTGGAACCGCTGTAGAAAGTTGCTCCTCAAACTCGAATTCTCCAAGTGCATATTGAAATGCTTATTTTGTGAGCCTGAAACGTTTTTTGAACCTAAAACAAAACTTATTTAACATAATATACCTATTTTAAAACATATATTTACTTACTCATTGGTTGTCTAACTTAAGGGATCAGTTACATTTCGTATTCTTTTTCTAATGACGTTAATGTTTTCAATCTCGTCGGAATCAGAAGATGACGAATAGAAAAAAAATGCAAATCCATTTTTTATATAACTGCTTTTTCACTTGTTAAAATCTTGTAAATTTTTATAGACATAGGTTTTTTGTTTACAATTTTCTCCATTTAATTCAGTGTTGTAAAGCATATTTATATAAATTCTTTACAACACTGAACTAAAAATTCGATTCGTTTCGTATCGAGTAACATCATTAGAAAATTGTACGCTATCTAAATTAATTTCGATACGAGTTTTATTTCGATCACGAATGCGAGAATTAGATCCCTGGTTTGCAATTGGCATCTTTACGCATTTTAATGTACTGAAATCAATGACGGTTATACCCGAAACTTGAAAAATAAATGCATTCAGCTCATCGATGCTGAGAACCTCCGCCGTTGCTTACTACAATTTCGTAATTTTTTTATTTTTTTTAATCTGGAACCAGCACTCAGGAGATAACTCCTACACATGCGAAGCATTGTGCTGGAACTATAGGAAAGGAATAGTAGGAGAAACGACAGGAGGTGAAGCTCAATTAATTATTTTACAGCTCTACTTTTGCAAGTTCTTTGTTTATACTCGTAGCAGTGCTGAAGCTTCGGTTTAGTAGCCATTTTTATTATTATATTACTTCGCCGGCGCTACACATTACCGACGAAGGACGGCGTTCTGATGTGATTATGGATTGCTATCAGCTGAAACCGGTGTTGTTCAGTGACCAGTGACAGGTTTCGCCACTGAAACCTTCCGACAACAACTGACACACTAATGCACATCAGAAAAATGCGAGGTGTTCCTTTTTATTTTATAATTTTTAGTCTGAAACTGGGGTTGAACCCAGGTCTGTTTTTTGGTTTTGTAGTCAACGTGCAGACTACCATCCATCGTGCCATCGCCACCCTCACCCTTTACTTCTTAGACTCATCACAATAATTGTCATCATTAGACTTGTCACCATTAATTGGTATACCCACTATCTGTTCTTCCTCAAAACTCTGAAGCATATCCTCCAACTCATCGGTATTATATTTCTTATAATCAAGAATTATTCTATTCATGTGGAAGGATACTTAAATAAAAATCTTTACGCATTTAATCAAAGAGAATGCAGTGTTAGACAATTATGAAACACCATTCAACATTCAAGCTATCATCAGACTACTCAATATAGCATTCCTACAAAAAGAATCATTATTTGAATTAGAGGAAAAGCAACGAAATCTTAGACAAGGAACCAAGTCATTGAGTGAATTTCATGCTGAACTCTCAAAAATCCAAACACTAATACTATCAAAAATTGCGCTGTCAGGTGACAGGCCAGATGACATTCAGGGACAAATGAAAAGATGCCATCAAAGATCTGTCGATTCATTCTGTGAAGGAGTAAACAGTACTTTCTTCAGATCAACACTCTTTAGGGATAAATTCAGAGACCTTGATGATGCATACGCAACAGCACGACAAATTGTCGCCAAGGATAGAGCAGGAAACTACGGCCTAATAATTGAACCTCATATAAGAAGATTTCCAAATAAAATTCGTGAAAACCCAAGACAGCAAATACAACATGAGACATATATAGAGGTAACACGCAGATATCAACCAAGACAGATGGAGGTAACACGCAGATATCAACCACCACTAAGAGATACAACTCTCTACCTATTCCGGATCCGATGGACACCAGTTCAGGAAACTCTAAACAACATCAACCTACACGCTTCAACACCTTCAGTATTCCACAGAACCACTACTACAACCAACCATGGAAAAGGCAATGAGAACAAAGCGGAACCTTTCATCAAGCAAAACAAGTAAGAAATAATCACCTGACCACAGAGGAAGAAGACAATAGTAGCATGATAGTTGAATCAGGTATAGTTAATAATCTAGTTATTAAGCATTTAAACTAAAAAGTGGGTTGCCCTACATAACAATGACAGATGATGAAAAAACTTATGATGTTTTAATAGATACTGGAACAACCCACAATTATATAAAGAAACCATTAAAATTTAACTTGATAGAGCACGTCAAACCAATAAAAATTATTTCAATGTACGAACATCAATAATTAACACTAGACAAACAATTAAAGATCTAGGGAAAAATATAGATTTTTATGAGATAGAGAATATTGATAACTTTGATTTAATCCTAGGATGGAAAGGAATAGATACTTTAAAAGCAAAAATAAACAATAACGACATAACATTTATCGTTAATCAAAAAGAGGAAAATATTAGAAAAATTAGTAATGTCAATTATACTATAGATAATGACATGTATAGAGAAAATATAGAAAAATTAATGAAGGAAAATAATGGCATAGGACCACTACCCTTCACAACCACAATAGAAGCCACGATTAGGACAAAAACAGACGAACACATTTGGACGAAGCAGTACCCTTATCCCATAGCGGACAACGACTTCGTAAACAAAGAAATTAAGAAGTTATTGCACGATGGAATAATTCAACGCAGCAATAGCCCTTACAATTCACCCATTTGGAGTGTTCCTAAGAAGGGAGTTGATGAGACAGGACGACCAAAACGACGTATGGTCGTTGATTTTCAAAAATTAAATTCAAACACAATAACTGACAAATATATTATACCCGATGTAAATAAGACGATTCAAAATCTTGGGAAGCCAAATATTTCACAACTCTAGATTTGGAATCAGGCTTCCATCAGACAAAAATAAGAAAGGAAGACAGAGAAAAGACTGCTTTCTGCATCAATGGTGGCAAGTACGAATTTGTGCGTATGCCGTTCGGACTAAAAAATGCCACTTCAATATTTCAGAGGTGTGTCGACGACATCCTTCGGCAGTATATTGGTAAATTTGCGTACGTATACATTGATGATGCCCTTATATACTCTTCCTCAGCCTCGAAATGGTATTCGAGGCATTAAACCAGGCAACATTCAAGGTGTCCTATGAAAAATCTAAATTTTTCCTGACCGAAGTGGAATACTTAGGACATGTTATAAAACATAACAGGATATCCACGAATCTTGCAAAAGTAGAATCTATTAATAAATATCTTATTCTTAGGCATTGCAAGTTATTACCGTAAGTTCATACAAGGGTATGCGAACATATTAAAACCACTGACTGTACATTTACGAGACAATGGATCGATAGGAAAAAACAGAAGTAAAACAACCATTGTTAAACTAGATGACGCAGCCATTAAATCATTTGGAAAACTAAAAAATTGTTTAAAAGAACAGGTCGAGTTATTTCAACCCGATTATACGAAACCATTTGAACTGACTACAGTTGCGTCCAACACAGCTATAGGAGCTGTACTCAGTCAAAACAAAAAACCAATTTTTTTCCTCAGTAGAACCCTGAGCAAGACAGAAGAAAACTATTCCACAAAAGAAAAGAAGCTACTGGCCATTATTTGAGCACTCCCAAAACTTAGAATATATATATATGGACCGACCGATTTGACAATCTATACCGATCATCTATCCTTAATATATGCAAAAAAATATGAAAAACTCTAACCCAAAACTTAAACGTTGGAAGGCAGTAATCGACGATTTAGGTGCTAAAATCGCATTGAAGCCAGGTCATCAAAACGTAGTCACTGACGCACTTTCTCGACAACAAATAAACTCTTCATATATAGTCACGACACACTCAGCCGAGAGCTCACCAACGGAAATTATTAAAACTGTATCTCATCCACTTAAGCTTACGTCATCCAAATCCATTTAGTTCCAAACTCGGACATAAACGAAACAAGAACACGTACAAACTTTGGAAATAAAACAAGGCATACAATAAACTTTTTTTTTTTTTCTCTTGGACCAGCACTCAGGGGATGACCCCTACACATGCGATGCATTGTGCTGGAACTAGGAAATCAGGTTATGGGAAGGAGGGAGGGAATAGAGGGAGTAGTGCGAATGGACATTTGACTTGAATTTTCCCACGTCATATGTGACAGGAAAGACCTCGTAAGGGAGTTTGTCCACATACGCGATGTCCGGCCGAAAAAGAGTTCTCTTTGTAATGCGTAGTGCGGTTCACTGCCAAGTTGACCACAAATAAATGTACTCTTAATGATGAACGCGTCGTGCGCGCGACTTATCGGGTTTCGGGAACAAGTTCCCTGATTTCATCAGCACACAACCCATTATAGTAACGATAGAACAACGAAACGCACCCACGTTGCGACGATGTTCAAGAGAGTTAATAGAGTTGGCTACCCTACTGTCTCCTATGAGTTTTTTCGCTCTCTCCTGTACACGGTCGAGTAACTTCAAAATAGTCTTGGAAGCACCGGCCCAAACATGAGAGTTGTATTCCATTTTCGGTCGGATGTAGGCGGTATAAATAGTGAGGGGATCAGATGGGGTGAAGTATGTCTTACACCGTCTTAAAAAACCGAGGCACTTGAATGCTTCTTTTGAGACCTTAAAAATGTGCTCAGTCCATCGAACATCGCACTGAATTTTCATGCCAAGAACATCAAGAGCTTCTGATTTCTCGATGTTTATACCGCCCATAATTACAGATGACGCAGTGTCATGGGGCATGCGTCGATGTGTAAGCATGCTGCATTGGGTCTTTTGAGCGTTGAAATCGACCCTGTTTGCCTGACCCCAATGCGATATTTTCATGAAGTCACAATTCAATGAATCACTCATATTCTGCATCAGCGAAGTGATCATAGTCGATGTTGGCCTACCACTAAATGAATATGAGTGAGAAAGGCTGCTGTCATCTGCGAAAGAGTGGATAGGGTTGGAAGTTTGACATAAGAGGTCATTAAGAAAGACTAGAAATAAGGCAGGAGAAAGAGTGGAGCCCTGCGGTACCCCTTAATTTATCTTGTACTCGTTAGATGAGATCCCGTCTATAACAACTCTTATAGCGCGATCCCTGAGAAAACTCGATATAAATTGAGAGAAGATATCACCGACACCAAAAGCAATAAGTTTGGACAGAAGTGCCCCATGCCACACTCTATCAAATGCTTTAGAAATATCCAGAGCCACGACTTTACTTTCGCCAAACAGGTGAATAGAATTACACCATTTTTCCGAGAGGAAGGTTAATAAGTCGCCCGTAGAGCGCCCTCGACGGAAGCCGTATTGACGATCGTTCAGTAAATTGTTGGACTCTATATATTTCATTAGGTGAAAGTTCACCATACTTTCCATCACTTTGGAAATCGCGGAACAGATTGCGATTGGGCGGTAAATTTCAGGTTTGCTTGCCTCACCCTTTTTTGGGATCGGCGTTACATTTGCAACCTTCCATCACGATGGGAATTGACCTGTATAGTACAGAGTGCTGAACAGGATTGCCAAAGGATGTGATAACGTCGAAGAACACTGCTTCAGGACCAGTGCAGGAATTCCTTCCGGCCCAGGAGACTTGTTTATGTTGAGGTTCGTTAGAACCCTTTTAACTGCACGAGCTCGAAAGTATATCTTTGACATAGTTACGGATACACGCTCGGGTGCGGGCAGTGGTTGATTGCTTTCCGGGAGGTGAGAAATACCTGCAAACATTTCAGCTAGGAGGTTAGCCTTTTCAACCGGGTCAGTGAATATTTGATCACATTTTAAAAGAGGAGGAATAGAAGAACTAGCATTTTCCATTACTTCTTTAGCGAATGACCAAAGGCTTTTACTTCCCTGTGGGGCAGTAAGAACTTTCGTGCGAAGACGCTGCTCGTACAAAGCTTTTGCACGTCTTAGCACTTTGGCACACGAAGATCTCGCCCTTTTGCGCATCATATCAGTATGTGCGTTTTGATCATTCCGCCAGACACTATAAGCTTCCTCTCTGTATCTGGCTGCAAGTCTGCACGTCTGATTAAGCCATGACTTCGGTCGGTTTTCATACCGAGCAATATTATATTTTCAACCATTTCTGCCATGGCATTGACGTCATTCTCAAGGAAGCAGAGCTTCCAATTGAAATGCCAAAAGAAATCGTTGAGCTCAGCCCAACGCGCCTTTTCGAAAATATATTTTAAACGTTTCGTAGCTGACCGTGAAGTTCCGCAATTGAAAAAGAGGCAGAAATGGTGCAATGATCCGAATTACCGAGAGGTGCGCTAATATTCATTTCATACTTGTCAGGGTGTGAAGTGAGAAAAAGGTCGAGGGTGTTGTGTTGGTGCCCGTCAATACACGGAATATGTGTTGGTTCATTCACTAATTGCGCAAGGTTGTTGTGCGCTGCGAATAGCTCAACATATTGGCCTTCTGGAGTCATATGACATTGAAATCACCAGCAATAACGATTTCACTGTTCGGGTAATTTTCGAGGTTCTCCGATATAGTGTCGGAAAGGGCATCGAAGTTGTATATAGTTTTATCCCTTTCCGTATTTGGGCTTCGTTAAAGAACCCCGAAGTGCAAAAGATGTGCCTTATTTTAAATTTAACCCATAGAAAGCTAAATTCGGGATCATTCATGCCTAAGGATTGCTGGCACTGGTACACAAGTTCCTTTCGTATATAAATTGCAAGGCCCCTATGAAGAATAAAGAGGGATAGGAGGTGATACCCAGGTATGTGAAAATCCTGTGGATCAGCATCCTCAGACACCTGGGTTTCACTTAAGGCGAAAACATTTGGCCGATGGAGACAAACGTGGGCATATACAGAAAAAAAATTTGCCCTTAAACCACGTATGTTGCAGAAGTCAATTCTGAAACGGCCTGTCATAGTTTACGCAAGAAAAATCAAATCAATTGTCTATTATTTATATTGTCGACACCAATGAACTAGTTGCCGCCTGAGAGATTGCTCGGTGATCAGTGCTACGCCTTCATCACCAAACAGTCCAACAGCAACTATCTCACTGGTATCCACAATATAAAAAATTTATATTCTACTTTTAATAGGTATATGCAGGAGTTTTTAGCACAATGACGCGAAAAAGAGCCACAAAAGCCTTGATCCGGTCACTTTCACCAGTAGTGCCAGCACTGGTTAGTGGTGCCACCACTGGTAAATATTTTCGTTCGCCCGTCACTGGTATAGCGGATTTTATTTTTTTGTTTTGGTTGGAATTTTATTTTTGTTGTTGTTTTATGATTATTTAATTTTTAGTTTCTATTTCATTTAGAGTACAGTTTATTTTATTTAATGCATGTTAAGTTTGTAAATTTATTTAGTTTGTTTCGTTTCACTGTTTTTGTCACTATTTTCTTCCATTTTTTTTTGTTTTTTTCACTCCGCTATTTTTGTTTTTAATCAATTCTGTGATAATTTATTTGCTTCACAGAAGACGCGTGTATACCGGACGGTCGACACTACACTACCACAGAACAAAAACCTAATAAACAAATTAAAGAAGATACTACAACCACAGAGAACGACCGCACTACACATCACGAGTGAAACGATTTATAGCTTATTCACACCAAACAAACTCATAGATATCAGGGAAAAAGAAGAACAACTACAAATTATAAAATCTATATGTGACAGAGCACACAGGGGTTATAGAAATAACGCACAAGAAATTTTAGAAAGTACTATTGCCCCGAAATAAACAAGAAATGTAAAGCGTACAACAAGAAATGTGTAGCATGCCTCTTCGGTAAATATGAGAGGAACCCAACAAGAGAACCATTAGGAGACTCCGACATTCCAACGGAACTAGGTCAATACATACATATGGACATATGTATACTTCAACGACAACAAAACATATTCAGTCGAAATTGATAAATTCTCAAAATATACAGACTGTTCGCCGGGAAGGTACACTACTTTGTTTGTTTATAATTTTTGATTAAATAATAGAGAATGGATCTTATATTGATAATTGTTTTATTTAATGTCGGCAATTATGTATGGAATACAATATCAGCCGCTGTTAGCCTCACAAATGCGAGCCCTTTTGAGCACATTTTTCATTACATTCTCACACATTTCACGCAGTATTTTATTAATTTCATCACGAATAATTTGTTTGAATTGCTCAAGCGTTTCTGGTTTGTTGCATAAACTTGCTTTTCAGATATCCCCACAGAAAGAAGTCCGGAGCAAGTGAAATCAGGCGACCGTGGAGGCCAATCGATATCACCATTTCTTACAATAACTTGTTGTGATGATTACAAAGGAGACGTAGAAATTAAACACTTAAACGGACATTTAACGCTGCAAAAAATAATCTTTGAATAAAATAATAATAGAACACGAATTAATCTCAGTACCTGTTATAAATATTTTAGAATACGCAGACATACACATAGCCGGTATAGGAGACTTATTTATAGCTATCTATAAATATCCTATATTAAACAATGACTGCAAACTTTTCAAAGTCACACCCAGAAGCTTTAGGGACGGTAAAATACAAACGGACGATCAGATAGCCCAATGTAATAGAGACTACGTCAGGGTAGACCATTGTAGGAATTTTTTGGGAAAAAATATATGTTGAAGAATCAATGAAACAGATACATGTATACTCCACTACTTTACAAGTAATAGGAATAGTAAGTATATAGTCATTCAAGAATATAATAATGCATTATTAGAAATTGATGAAGGTTCCATATTATTGGATGGTACTCATTAAGTCGACAATACTACTACCACAGGCATAACATTTGTAACATACAGATCAAGTTAGAATAGACAATAACATTTATAGGAATATACATGATAGGCTCATAGAAGCAATACGCACAAAACAAAATGAGGATTTTGAAATCATAAAAATACTAAACTCAGATCGTGAAAACGCATTCAACAATATACACTCGCTAAAAAAATTTGTCTTTCAATACGAAGAACATCCTATACGTTCAATTTTTTATACGTTAATTTTCATAACTATAATATTTGGTATAATTTATATTGGACTTAAAATATTTAAATATGTATTACTATATAAAAGAAAACGTGCAGAACTAAATTTTAGAATTTATTATAACCAACAAGGTGAAAGCAAAGACTATAAATATATAAAGATATTGCACGTAGAACATTGAATAAAAACAAAAATTGTTTGCGTTTATATATGCTGTGGGGGGAAGTAGCAAGAGAGTCTTTGAGCAAGAGAAGAGAACACAAAAATTTTAGGCATACATACATATGTACGTACATAAGTATGTATGTAGTAATAAGCATTGGTTTTGTCAAGTTTATTTTGTTGTTGTTTTTGAAAAATTTTTGTTTTTTTTAACTCTACTAGAAATTTTTTTTCCACAGAAATTATGTTTTTTTTTGTTGTTTACACATATAAATGATGCTTATTGAGAAATGTGTTTGTGTGTTATATTTCTTCTTAACAACTAAAAGCAGTTTCTTGTTTTCATATAAATCATGTGCAAATAAACAGTGCAAAGCCAATGCGACCGATTTCTATGGCTGTAGGGTAAAATTACATTTTTTGTTACTGTACTATTGCATTTATGTTGATTCGCACCGAACTATGTATACTCATTTGTTTTATTAAATATTTTATTTTAGAATTTTCAATTGTATAGTTAGAATAACTATGTATATGCATAAATCAAATAAAACGTGAGCTTACCTGAGTTCGAAAACCATACAATTTATTATTTTGTTTACAAAACTATTATAAAATTTATTAAAATCTTTTTCATAAATGATAACTAGCACAAGAAATGTAATTATTTTTGGTGATTGGTACATATTTAATAATTTTCTGAATTGAGCATATGTTTTATTGTTTTAAAATTTTAAGTTTTTCTGCGCTCGTTAATTTGTATTTGTATGTTTCCCACGAGGAATGCTTTCGTAAAAGTGTAAGAATTAATAAATTTAGCATCTCCATTCTGTGCTTATAGCATACGTTGTTTTCTTGAAACCAAAACGAATATATTGTATTTTTGGTGCAATTTACACATTGCTCAACAATAGTTTTTTTTGTTTTTTATTTCTTTGGATTCAGAAAAAAATTTTTCGAAAACTTTTATATGAATCTTACATACTGCAAAAAATAAGTCTGATGGAGCACACAAACTTCCAAAATCTGAATTTTTATCGTAATTTTTTGCATGTACAAACATTTCTGATGGATATGACAAAATTTGCGCGGGTTTTATTATATCCATACGGCAGCGAGCACAAGATATCCGTTGAACTATGTAACCAACGAAATAGCGGCTTGATGTTAACTCTATTGGAATGTTTTCAGAGTTAAAACAATCAGCATCTTCATTAAAATAATCTTCATTTTCGGCTAATACATTTGTAACATCTACATCAGGAATGTGGAATATGTAGTTGTTGAAAAATTTTTGGGGCAGCGTTTCTAGGAGTATTTTGATTGTTCATTAGAAAGTAATCCATAACCTTTTCTGTACAGTTTAAGATAAAGTCCTTTTCACACTCCTTAGTTTTATTATGCTTAGCTGCTTCCTCAAGTTGACTTTTAGCATTTTTTGTTGCATTTACTGCCTTAGCTATAGCAGCACCTCCATTTGCGAGACTACCAATCGCACCCAGGCCAGTTAATATTGGAATTAATGTAAGAAAACCACGAATTTTTTAAATACGTGTTACCGGCGCTACTTTAATTAGTGATTTTCTCCTTTTCAAGGAAATGTTTATAGCTTTACGTGCATTCTTAATAGCAATAGTGGTTTTTCCTTCTTTAAAATTTTTCTTGCATGTCGAACTGTTGTGTTGAATAGAGTTTTTCCATTTCCATTTTCATTATTGTTATTCTTCCTGCTCTCCACACCCATTCGTAGTTTTGTTTAGCTTTCATTGCGATAGTACACAAATAGTTTTTCTGTAAGACTACTATCTTTTGCAAGAACTCGCTTCCAAGCTTTGTTTCAAGAATTTTATCGGCTGAATGATTTTCAGAAGTAGTGTTTCATCGGCCGTCTTCGGTTGTAAATTAAAACATTATCAAAACAATAGTGACCACAAAAAAATTAAAAAAAGTGGAAAAAATAAATAAAAACCAAAACAATAGTGCCAAACAAAAAAAAGGGAAAAAATAAATTGCAAACCTTAAAAACTTACATACTAAATAAAATTTTTCACACTAAATAATCTCTCTATTGCGAAGTTTTTAGCAATCGATTTTTTGCATCAATTTAGTCACATATGTATGTATTAATAAAAAAGAAAATTAATGTGTTCATGTAAAAACAATTTTTTTTGTCTTAATAAATATATTTTCTACATAAAAAAAATGTAGTCAAAATTTTCTGCAGTTTCTCTATAACGAATTTTCTCTATAACGTATAAATTTGACGGTCCCCAACTGCTACGTTATAGAGAAGTTCGACTGTACTATTACTCTCAAAAGAGACATATTATTCAACAAAAAAATTTTAATAAAAATTGTAATCATAAATTCTAGGTTTATGTATTATATAATTGATTTGATAAAAACAAAATATATAAATAAATATTGTATATATGATTCTAATTGTGCTTTTTTCCCTTTAAAATTGAATGTGAAATTTATTATTACATACTTTATGATATTCTCATATAGTATTTTTTTACAAAAGCAACTCAATAACTGAGGAGGAAAGCATATCCATATATGTAGTACTATTTCGCTAATGCTTACTTAGCTCATCATTGGATATTTCCTAATTTTTGAATACAAACCCAAGATCTATATGTTTAAAATTCAACTAATCAATCGAGAATTGATGTTGAATATCAAACATAAAAATCAAAAAATCTATAAACAAAAACATAAAAATCCATGAGTTTACTTTTATAACACACACACATTTCTATTTTTATATTTTTCTTCTCATCTACACTAGGCTTGCCATTGGCTAGCATAACTAATGTATTTTGAATCAAATGAAAAATTAAACAAAAGAAACAAAAAATATTAAAATCTTATATATACTTATTATACATGTAGTATTTTATATTACCTGAAAAATAAAATAAATTCAGTTAATATAAAATAAATATTATATCTAAAAAATAATAAATTAATGTCTTTCCATTTTACTAAAATAGTTTTTGCTCTTGGACCCACTGCAATCGTGCTGGTACTGATAGTTCCAAGAATTTGTTACAATGAAATAACTTATGAATTTCGCTATTACAAAGTTGGCACAAACTGTTGTTTGCATAGAAAGCTGTGACTGATGAAATTGCCTTGATTGTTGGCATGCCCTTTGCATGAAATGATGCAAACGATGAAACTGATTTGATTGCTGTTCTATCCTTCTGCCCGGTTGCTTCCAAGGCTTGGAACTGAATTTCTAAATATGACAAAATTTCGCCAATTGACGGTACTTCCCTTGGATTTTTCAACAATTGGATGAATCTGATATGGGTGTTTTCATTGAGCTTTTTGTACAATAATTGTAGTAGGATTGCATTTCAATTGGATGTGTTGATACCGAGATTGTTGAGAGCCAACAAGCATTTTCTAGTTGTATCATGAAGATTCTTCATGGCCGCTGCGGATGACGTGCCGGATGGTTGATTTAAAATTTTTTCAATGAGGTTTGCTACTAATACTCTTTTGTTGTTGTATTAAGCGTTTTCCATGCTGTGGCATAATTTTATTCTGTTAAGGTGAACTGACTAATAAGTTGATCTGCTTCTCCTGAAAGATTTGTCTTTAAATACCATATTTTTTGGAGGAATTGGTTGTTTTTATACCATCTCCATCTGAGGGTGGCGATGGCACGATGGATGGTAGTCTGCACGTTGACTACGAATCCAAAAACAGACCTGGGTTCAACCGCAGTTTCAAACAAAAATTTTTAAAATAAAAATAAACATCTTGCATTTTTCTGATGTGCATTAGTGTGTATTTGTGTGTCAGTTGTTGTCGGAAGGTTTCAGTGGCGAAGGCATAGTCACAGTCACTGGCCACTGAACAATACCGGCTTCAGCTGATAGCAATCCACAATCGCATCAGAACGCCCTCCTTCGTCGGTATTGTGTAGCACCGGCGAAGTAAAACAATAATAAAAAAAAAAAAAAATGGCTACTGAACCGAAGCTTCAGCACTGCTAAAAGTATAAACAAAGAACGTGCGAAAGCAGAGCTGCAAAAATAAGTAAGCTTCACCTCCTGTCGTTTCTCCTACTCTCCTTTTTCTAAAGTTCCAGCACAATGCTTCGCATGTGTAGGAGTCATCTACTGAGTGCTGGTCCCAGATAAAAAGAAAAAAAAAAATTAATCATGAAATTGTCGGCACTTGAGATAATTGCCATCAAAATATGGAATTGATATTTTTGGCAATGATAACGTGCTCTGTACTGAAGAGCTTGTTGATGCTATCGGATGGGAAATGGGTTCTGGGTCCTTTTTAAAATTTCAGATTATTCCCTGGATCGCATCGCCGTTGAGTTTTTGAGTTTCCAATAGGTCTTCTATTTTCTCCATCTTGAAACCGATGTACTGGCGTCTTGTTTATTTGGTTTATAACTTCGTGGTCACTAAAATGTTAGTTGGTATATTGCTGTGTATGGACTGATTGTCCTGATGAACGGATTATGCCTCCAAAAGCAGAAGGATGTGTATGTGTTCTTTTTAGGCTCTTTAAAATCCCTTACCACTGGTGGGGGGAAACTTAAAATATCTAAAAACTGGGGTCACCAAATGTCAATGAGATGATATAATTGATTAATATTATTCAGTCCAAGCACTTGAACTTGAACTGTACTAATCGTTTGTCGTAGACCTTTAAGCACTTGTAACTTAAAGGGATGATAGGCACAATAAATAAAAAAATGTCTTTTAATTACTGCACGTTAATTTTATTTTTCATTCTTCTTATATACTAAACAAAATACTTAAATATAATAACAACAAGCTTATGCTAAAATTTGGTCAAAGTTATTGCAAGCTGTTCTTTTTGCATCACCTAATTATTAATGTTAATTACGTATTTTATATTTTTAAATAAATGTTCTATGTGTAAGCAATTTTAAAAATGGGTTATGGATTTGAAAATAAAATAAAGTAAAAATAAATAAAATAATATTAATGGTATTAACTGCATGAAGATGTTTCTAAACAGTATCAAAAGTAACTTAAATGATTTCATCGCAAAAGCCTCCACATGATTTTAATTGTTTATCAGCAAAAAAACAGAGAGAAGCAAATTGGTTAACAAGAAACTGTTATCATTTAAACTGCAATGAGGGATCAACAATGTTTCAGAGTATCGTTCAGTTTGTAAAAGCTAATGTAAAATACTCAAAAATATATGTCGAAGGTGAAGAAAAGAGAAAGTGGTTGCAGGAAATGATTCATAAACAAGTATTCAATATTGAAGATATTGACAACGTTATCACTTTAAAGAAATATAATCTAAATATTAAAATTATCTCTATTGCAACTACCACAATTGTGGGGTTTGTGCTATGAAGAATGTACTATTACTCTCAAAAGAGACATATTATTAAAAACAAATGTAATAAAAATTGTAATCATGAATTCCAGGTTTATGTATTATATAATTGATATGATAAAAACAAAATATATAAATAAATAGTGTATCTAAAAAATAATAAATAATGCAAATAAAAATGCTATATTTTGAAAGAAACTTCTACATTATAAAAATATAAGAATATTAGAGTATACTTGGAAAATTTTTTGAAATTAAATTGTTTACATTCCAAAAATTTCAGCAAGAACTAAGTTGTTCTTCAATTCAGTATATTGCTTTAAATTGTTAAATTCTTACTTTTTGTATAACAGCGTGTTGCGATACATACACACACACACACAATTTGATAAAATTCTTAGTTGAAAAATTCGTCTAGAATATTTCAACACATTCCCACGAATTCTTATGCAGCTGAATAAACAAAGCAACGTCTAGACTAAGTTGAAAAAATTCTTTTCTATAAAAAAAAAGTGAAACATGCGCACACATGCTATCACACAAACGATCGATCATTACGATTACCCTGCAGATAAAGTGACTATTTCATATATGCATATACAGTTTAATTCAAGAATAGAACTAGTCAAAACCTCAACCAAATGTATTGAGAAAATATGAACTATTTAACATTACGATGCCTTAGGGGCAGATCATATAACCCACCTTTGCATTACATCCGCCTAAGCCAAAAACTACTCTGTAGGGTACCTCAAGTAATTGTAATGTGACAGAGAAATCAGAAATATAAAAAAACACTGATATTGTCCACAGTAAAAAAAAAGTAAAAGGATATTAGAATAATAATTCATGAGCCGTAGAATTTATCACGTAGTAAATTTTATTGGCTGTAGGGTAATTAAAATATTCTTAGTTTGAATAAAGAAATAAAAGAAACTATCATAATTCCCAGCTTTTGCATATAGACAATGCACATGCATTCACACATATAATCGTACAAAGGCGAAAGAAAATACGATAGACGGTGTGGTAAACTTAATGACAAATACATACATACATGTAACATTCTGTAGCTTTAGTATATATTGCTTCCAGTCAATCATGTAAAAATGCTCCAATTCATCAAAGACAGAACCGTTTTCAACTTCAACACGATTATAATAACACACCATCAATGAACACTAGCGCCATTTACTCAACAAATATATTAAAAGAACGGCGGAAATTAGAACTAGACATGATCCCAACTTTGTATGGAAAAAGTGATTTAGAATCTGCATTTCCCTACTAATCGTACAAAAAAGGTTATGGATTAGTTTGTAATGAACAAGCAAAAAATCTTAGAAATGCTGTCCAAAAGACCACTAGCTGACGTCGATTTGAGGAAATGTTCAACAAGTATTCCGCATTTTAGAGAAGTTGTGTTCCTAGACTGTCTACCAAAACGAACTAAGAAAAAAGAAACTGGAATAATCAATTTAGATGTAACAACAGGATCGGGTACACATTGAGTATCATATTATAAATGATTTTTTTTGATAGTTTTGGGAATTTACAACCTCCTTCAGAAGTAATCAAATGTCTGGGTAAAAATATCACATACAACTATAATCAACATCAAAACCGTAGTACATTTAATAAATTTTATAAATTACTTATAATTTTTCATTAATAATTTATTATACAAAATAAATTCATTGTACTGCCAAACTGGATATAGAACACCTGGTGTTAGAAATCCTTCCATTTTATTATCAAGCATCAAGTTTCGTTCTCCTTCTCTTTGTAGACGAAATTTTCCTCCACAGAAACTGCTTATTTCCTCATCTGTTAAAATGTTGTATCGCGGAGGTAGGAACAAAAAGTTGTTGTGAAGCTCAACTTGAATAGTTGCTCCATATTTTGTAGTAACTCGTTTTACATTTATGGATTTCAAAATTATTTCTCAAAAAATTAAAAGTATATTTACATGTATATAAGGAATAATTGGTTTTATTAAAAAAAGAAAAAAAATTAATCTTTCTTGTTAAAAGGAATGATTTTTTATCAATGGAAAAAAAATTCACAACTCTGTGAAATAGAAAGCAAATATAGTCAAGAAAAAGAGAGAAAAAAAATGTAAAACAAATTCATGCATGTTTGTTCAAGTTTAATTTCACAATATTGTGAAATTAAGTGCAGTCAAAATGTAAAACAAAACATAATGATAGAAATAATGGTAAAAGTGAATAAAACACTACTTTATAAATCTTTTTTGTTTTCATAATCATTATTAATTTATATATATGATTTTAATTGTGCTTTTTTCCCTTATAAACTATATGTGAAATTTATTATTACATACCTTATGATATTCTCATATAGTATTAAAAATATCATAAAGCATTTTATTACAAAAGCAACTCAATAACAGAGGAGGAAAGTATATCCAAGAGTATATCCATATAGTACTATTTCGCTAATGCTTACTTAGCTCATCAGTAGATTTTTCCTAATTTTTCAATACCCACCCAAGATCTATATGTTTAAAAATCAACTAATCAATCGAGAATTGATGTTGAATATCAAACATAAAAACCAAAAAATCTATAAACAAAAACATAACAATCCATGAGTTTACTTTTATAACACACACACATTTCTATTTTTAGTTTTATTATTCTCATCTACACTAGGCTTGCCATTGGCCAGCATAACTAATGTATTTTGAATCAAATGAAAAAATTAAAAAATGAAACAAAAGAATATCAAAATTTCATACCGTGCATATGTAGTATTTTATATTAACTGAATTTATTTTTATAGATGAGAATAAAAAAACTAAAAATAGAAATGTGTGTGTGTGTGCTATAAAAGTAAACTCATGGATTGTTATGTTTTTGTTTATAGATTTTTTGGTTTTTATGTTTGATATTCAACATTAATTCTCGATTGATTAGTTGAATTTTAAACATATAGATCTTGGGTTTGTATTCAAAAATTAGGAAAAATCCACTGATGAGCTAAGTAAGCATTAGCGAAATAGTACTATATGGATATGCTTTCCTCTTCAGTTATTGAGTTGCTTTTGTAATAAAATGCGTTATGATATTTTTTCATACTGTATGAGAATATCATAAGGTATGTAATAATAAATTTCACATATAGTTTATAAGGGAAAAAAGCACAACTAAAATCATATATATAAATAGATATTATCAAAATAAATTCAGTTAATATAAAATATTATTAATTTATTTATATTATTTCTATACAATATAAGAAAAAAATAATAATAATTTATTTGCTTGTTTTGTTAAAGCATTTATATATTATTTATTAAACACTAAATAATTATAATGGAATGCAATATATACAGTTTTATACATTGTTTCTTATTTGCTAAATAATTTTTTTTTTATTCTTATTTGTTATACATTAAATTATAAATATATACAATACATGAAATTAGATTATTTCTTATTAGCTAAATAATTTTTATTCTTATTAATTAAACATTAAACTATAAATATATACAATTTGTAAATTCAAATAAATTTCTTAAATCTAAATTTATAAATTACATACTAAATTGGAGATTATTTTCCTTAATTTTGTAATGCCTCCATCCATATCGATTTATAACATTTTCCCTAATATATCGCTTATCATCTAAGTAACTTGAAGTTAATTATACCCTTCACTTTAAGTGTAAAGGTTTGTCATTCCGTGTGAAATTTCTTTAATATGCCTCTCTGAAGAAAAATTTATATATATTCAGAAATGTTCTGAAGAGAGAAGTTTATAGAGCCGTCGTCGTCTAACCGACTGCCTACGTGTCCGTTAAAATGCCGTTTTTTACCAAATTAATCATCACATAAAATTCGTTTTGGTGAAATCGGTCAGTAGTCGAAATCTTTGGGTATTTAAATTCAGGCAAAGCGGTTGAATAATTTCCGAGCTACATCCGAAGAACCACGACCACCTCGTTTTTTTATTGAAATTTTAGTACAAAAAGTTCCATAACTTCGAAACGGCTGGAACGATTTTAATGACATTTAGTCCTTGTATGTAAAAAGGTGGACAGCTTACTTTAAATAACATTTGGACCCGCTAGGGAGTTCGAGATATGTACAAAATATACAGAAAAAATTAAAAAAACAACTGCTATCCTTACAAAATATGCATTATATATTATGAATTAGACTAATAGAATAACATTTAAATTGAAATATACTTACATATATAACATGATTCGAACAACCATCAAAACTTCACTAAACCGCCATCTGGATGGCGAAATCTGGATACTCTGTCACCTCATCCATAGACACCGCTGAGTTTGTTAGAACTTATCATGACTACATCTTCCCACAATTTTCCCACTAATACTACCAAATACACTAACACAAGTCGTGTAACGACCCTTTTTAGCAATACATCTAAAGAAATTTTACCATATATGTATACGGTCTGATAAAACAAAAACACCTTTAGCACTCATAAACATAAAGCATGGTGCCAGTTATTACAAACAATTTTTGGAAGTCAAACCTCTTCATCTCTTTTGCTATTTTTATAAATATGTAAGAGTAGCATTGTTTTCTGAGCATTTCTATATGGAAAAAAAAATATTATTTTGATGAACAGTGTTGCCACGAAATAATGTTGGGATAGAGTCGATTTATAGACGATTATCCGATTTTCCTTTATATTTATTTAAAATTTTACATTTAACCCTTATGTGAATACCAAAAAAAACACCTTCAACAGCATGGCAAGGTACCCGGGTACCTATATGGAAAAATTATGGTAAACTAACATTTTTAAAGAAAAAGATATTCTTGATCTCGGAAAATAACTCCGAGATTTACAATTTACAATAAAACTAAAGGAGGGGTTTACAACATGGATAAATTATTAGGCGAATACACATGCAAACGCAGAACAAGTTGATGGCCACTATCATTATTTTATAATGCAATAGATATAGCTGCATTGGCGTCCTATGTAATATATATAGAAAACAATACACAGTTGCGTTCCACAGACCGTCGCAGACAATTTCTGAAAGAACTGAGTGTTGAATTATGTAAGAAAAACATTGAAAAATGTGCTAAAAATCCGAAAGTTATTGCCCAATCAACTGCCAAATCAGCATTACAAAGTGTGCTTGGAAAAGATTTTGAGGTTTTAACATCAAATATTTCTGCTTTGCAAAAAATGCTAAAAGCGGACGTACTCCAGTAGTAGGAAGCTGTCACGTGTGCTCGAAACTACGCATGAAACAAAGGAAATCACGTAAATCTTGTCACTCTTGTTCCAAACCGATTTGTAATCAACATTCAACAAAGTACGCAATATGTGTAAATTGTTCACAAAGTAATCAGTAGAATTTATTTGTAACTTCATATTTCGCTTTTCTTATTTTTCTGTTTATATGAATAAAAATTATCATTTTTGTTTTTGTTTCTCTTTCTGTAAATAAATATCCAATTATAAAATATTTATAACGACTTTATCTTATTTTGCTTTAGTAATCGTTCAATTAAATATAACAAGTATAACAGTTTTTTCATATATAATGTATGAATTTACGCGGCTACCATGCCGTACTGTTAAGGGCGTAAGAAATAAATTGGACTACCACGCCAATTCAATATAATTTTTTAGCCTAAAAGTAATGATAATTTAAATTATTTCAATAGTTAGGAGTTCTCAAGAAGTTTGAAGTATGAGAACCATCTGTTTCCATTAAAAAAAACAAGATGAAAGTGGTAAAGGTACCGGGGTACTTTGGTGTTCACAAAAGGGTTAAAGAAAGAACAAAATGCTAAGACAAGTTTAATTAAATTGATTTTTAAAATACATAGTAGGAAAGACTTAATTGTTCTTATAAAAGGAATCATTCGCTACACCAAAAAAATTTATAACAAATAATTTTTGTTTACAAAATTTTAAAAAAGGTAGAATGCTTTCTAACTTGGACATCTATGTGTGACTATTTTTTGTAAAATAACGCACACAATAAAAATACAATATTTATTGACGCATATATTGATGCGTGTACCCTCAGCTTTACGAAAGAAAATATTAAATCTAACAGCGAAAATGTTGAAGTGCCTACAATGATGGGTTATGCATGCGATTCAATGGCCTTGAATGTAAGTTTTTATTTTAAAAATACATTGAAATAAATATATGCTGTCAGAGATGCTAACTATTCAAAACCAAAATATGCCAACTGAGCAACATAAAATATGTAGAAAGTGCTAAACTTTAAAATTATAGAATTTGCTATTGCTTTATGAATGATTATTTAATTTAAATTCAAAAACTTTTTTTTTGGATGTAAAAAATGTATAGTAACTGATTTTTCATAGAAATTTCTTTATTAATCTTTTAATAACTATAATGAATAAATATTTTTTTTTTTTTTTGCAATATATTTATTAAGCTTGAGGTCTTTTTCTTTTATTTTATTTGGTTTTATTATTCGATATTTCGTTAACAGCTTGTTAACATCATCAGGAATAATAGGAAATTATAATTTTTTGAAATATAAAATAATTTTTGAAACATGTCACAAAATTTTTGTTATAAAATTTGATTGAAAATTAAAAAATGTGTAGTAGTAATATAGGCGCATATAAATATAACGAATTCTAAACTTAAATAAATATATATACATATATACATACACATATATACATATACATACATACATACACACACACAATATAGACCGACTAACATGTATATATATAAACATATATGCACATATGCACACATATATAGATACATACACAAATATAAACTTTCTTAACAAGTTCATACAAATATATATATAAATACATATATACAACGTACAAACACGCATACACATACACATGTATATCCATACATAAATATGCACACATGTACAAATATACATACATAAATACATATATAAACACATAAAAATGCATATACAAACATACACACAAGCATATTCATATGTACACACTTGCATATACATACATATACACGCATTCATACATATACTCATATATATACGAATGTACGTACACACATGGAAACATACAGTCATAAACATGTACATATGCAGCCACAAATACATGTACATGTACATATACATATATATATGTATATATTAAAAAATTATTAAATAACAATAATTATAAATAAAAATAAAAAGTTTTTTAACAATTAAATGCATGATAAAAATGTATATAATAAAAAAGTGTGATTTGTTTAACAATTTTTAACATAAATATTTACATATGCAAAAATATGGAAAATATTACATAATAACAATTATAAAGAACTAATAAATGAGATATATATATATGTCAATTTTTTACAAGAAATGTTCAATAAAAATAAATATATATATGAATTTTTAACAATTTTAAACAAATAATAAATTATAAATAACAAATAATCATTATCTTTACAAATAAACATTAACCTAACAAATATTACGTAAATTTTTACTAACTAAATATCTATAATTCTGTGCTAAGTTATCCGTGTCTGCCTTAAAATTTATTCTACGTGATAATGGTGTATTAATAATTTCTAACATTTCTAACATTAAGCGCCGTTTATAATTATTTTCTGTGTTTAATATTGAAACATTCTCAAAATCAGGAAAATGATATAATTCAGAACAATGGGAAGATAAAGCGGTTTTTTGTGAATTTATGTGTCTATATTTTTGATCCGATTTGTGACCTGCTATTCTAGTCTTCAATTTATTCTTGGTCGTGCCAATATATACTTTATTACAATTATCCTCATCATTTCCCTTATAGGGTATTTTATAAATTACATTCGATTTATCCCATTTTTCAATCCCATCCTTTGGTTTACTAAATAATCTATTTAAAGTATTAAATGATTTATGAGCTATTCTATATCTGTCCGTATTATAAATTTTAGATTTAGCCAATCTCTCCGACATTCCGGATATATAAGTCACAGATTTGTATATCCTATGATCCGTAACATTATTTATATTACCTATTCTATCATTTCTATAATATTGACCTATTAATGTATCAATTAAATACTTGGGAAAATTATTATCTTCTAACATGTTTCTAATCTTAACTTTATTTATATTGTGAAATCGATTGTCACTAATGTTAAGAACTCTTTCTATGAAATTTTTAGCAGTGTTTATAATTATATGTCTGCTATGTTTGGAATAATAATTAATCATTCGGGCCGAAGCTGTAGGTTTCTGATACCAATCTATTACTAATCTATTACCTTTTCTAATAATAAGAGTATCTAAATAAGAGAGTTTTGAGTCACATTCCCTTTCGACAGTAAATTCTATACTGGAATTGAATTCATTAAATATCTTTAATATATTTTCCACTTCACATCTAGGAATAATGCAAAATAAATCATCCACATATTTGGTCATTATTCTAGGAACCATATTAAGTTTCCGAATTGATATATCCAATAATTCCTCCATTACAATATCCGCTATGATTGGAGATGCTGGAGATCCATATAATATAATATATAATTATAAAATAAAAAATTAAAATTATAATAGGAATTATCCCAAATTTCATAAAAAATTCAACGAAGAATATTCTTAATGTTTTCAACAGAGAAGGATTACCGGATATCCAACAATCAATTTCTAAATATACACAGGACTTACACAACAAAATCTTAAGATTAGCAATAAAGGAAAAACATCAAGTATTGAAACATTTTCAAAGAAAAAGGGAAGTAATATTGAGAAATTTGGAACAAAATTTTACTTTGGAAGAAATTGTTGAATTTTTATATTTTGAGGACCAATTAACTGTTTCATATAGTAAAAAGGTAAATATGATTCATAAAAATAAATTTGATAGGCTAAAAGAATTGCAACTACAGGAATTAAATATTAAATTGAATAGAAAGTGGTTCATAAACACGACTAACACTGACATACCAGAGGACATTCAATGGATCCTTTCACTCGGAAAAAAACACGCTTTACCTACTAGGAGGGATGAAATCCCTATTTTGAAAGTTATATCAGAAGGAGAAGATTTAGTACAGACTTTTAATAAGAAAGAAGAACAAGGGATAGCTAGAAATAGAATGACTGCGGTTATTGAAAACCATTTAAATAAGATTATATTAACTAATAGAGATAAATTTATATTAGAGAAAGCAAAGAAAGCTAATATTTTCTTAGGGAAAAATAAGGATATATTTATTGTAGATGCAGACAAGGGTAATGTTACTGTAGCAATTAAAAAACAGGATTATGATCTTAGAATCAATAATATTGTAGGAGATATTACAAAATATAATTTAATTAATAGAGACCCAACAAGTAAATTGCAGAAAATAAACAATAACATAGTTGATGAATTATTTAAGAAGGAAATTATAACATCTATAGAGAAGAATAGACTTAGGACAAACGTGGCGATAGCCCCTCGTTTATATGGACTACCAAAAATTCATAAGGAAGATTTTCCATTAAGACCAATATGTTCTTTCATTAATTCTCCTTCATATGAGTTATGTAAATACATTACAAATATTTTGAAAAATGTTACTAAACATTCAAAATATAATATAAAAAACTCTATGGAATTTGTGAACAGAATTAGGAATCAAAATATATTGGATAATGAGATTTTAATTTCTTTTGATGTAGTTTCTCTATTTCCAAGTATACCTATTGATTTCGCAATAGATACAATCGGGGGAAAATGGGATATGATTAAGGAGTATACTAGAATAGACAAGTGTTTATTTTTACGAATTTTAAAATTTTGCATAGATGATAACAGATATTTTCGATATAATGGTAATATATATATTCAACAAAAAGGTCTTCCAATGGGATCTCCAGCATCTCCAATCATAGCGGATATTGTAATGGAGGAATTATTGGATATATCAATTCGGAAACTTAATATGGTTCCTAGAATAATGACCAAATATGTGGATGATTTATTTTGCATTATTCCTAGATGTGAAGTGGAAAATATATTAAAGATATTTAATGAATTCAATTCCAGTATAGAATTTACTGTCGAAAGGGAATGTGACTCAAAACTCTCTTATTTAGATACTCTTATTATTAGAAAAGGTAATAGATTAGTAATAGATTGGTATCAGAAACCTACAGCTTCGGGCCGAATGATTAATTATTATTCCAAACATAGCAGACATATTATTATAAACACTGCTAAAAATTTCATAGAAAGAGTTCTTAACATTAGTGACAATCGATTTCACAATATAAATAAAGTTAAGATTAGAAACATGTTAGAAGATAATAATTTTCCCAAGTATTTAATTGATACATTAATAGGTCAATATTATAGAAATGATAGAATAGGTAATATAAATAATGTTACGGATCATAGGATATACAAATCTGTGACTTATATATCCGGAATGTCGGAGAGATTGGCTAAATCTAAAATTTATAATACGGACAGATATAGAATAGCTCATAAATCATTTAATACTTTAAATAGATTATTTAGTAAACCAAAGGATGGGATTGAAAAATGGGATAAATCGAATGTAATTTATAAAATACCCTGTAAGGGAAATGATGAGGATAATTGTAATAAAGTATATATTGGCACGACCAAGAATAAATTGAAGACTAGAATAGCAGGTCACAAATCGGATCAAAAATATAGACACATAAATTCACAAAAAACCGCTTTATCTTCCCATTGTTCTGAATTATATCATTTTCCTGATTTTGAGAATGTTTCAATATTAAACACAGAAAATAATTATAAACGGCGCTTAATGTTAGAAATGTTAGAAATTATTAATACATCATTATCACGTAGAATAAATTTTAAGGCAGACACGGATAACTTAGCACAGAATTATAGATATTTAGTTAGTAAAAATTTACGTAATATTTGTTAGGTTAATGTTTATTTGTAAAGATAATGATTATTTGTTATTTATAATTTATTATTTGTTTAAAATTGTTAAAAATTCATATATATATTTATTTTTATTGAACATTTCTTGTAAAAAATTGACATATATATATATCTCATTTATTAGTTCTTTATAATTGTTATTATGTAATATTTTCCATATTTTTGCATATGTAAATATTTATGTTAAAAATTGTTAAACAAATCACACTTTTTTATTATATACATTTTTATCATGCATTTAATTGTTAAAAAACTTTTTATTTTTATTTATAATTATTGTTATTTAGTAATTTTTTAATATATACATATATATATGTATGTGTACATGTACATGTATTTGTGGCTGCATATGTACATGTTTATGACTGTATGTTTCCATGTGTGTACGTACATTCGTATATATATGAGTATATGTATGAATGCGTGTATATGTATGTATATGCAAGTGTGTACATATGAATATGCTTGTGTGTATGTTTGTATATGCATTTTTATGTGTTTATATATGTATTTATGTATGTATATTTGTACATGTGTGCATATTTATGTATGGATATACATGTGTATGTGTATGCGTGTTTGTACGTTGTATATATGTATTTATATATATATTTGTATGAACTTGTTAAGAAAGTTTATATTTGTGTATGTATCTATATATGTGTGCATATGTGCATATATGTTTATATATATACATGTTAGTCGGTCTATATTGTGTGTGTGTATGTATGTATGTATATGTATATATGTGTATGTATATATGTATATATATTTATTTAAGTTTAGAATTCGTTATATTTATATGCGCCTATATTACTACTACACATTTTTTAATTTTCAATCAAATTTTATAACAAAAATTTTGTGACATGTTTCAAAAATTATTTTATATTTCAAAAAATTATAATTTCCTATTATTCCTGATGATGTTAACAAGCTGTTAACGAAATATCGAATAATAAAACCAAATAAAATAAAAGAAAAAGACCTCAAGCTTAATAAATATATTGCAAAAAATATAATAAGAAAGGTCAATTAATAATATAATTATAATGAATAAAAATATAAATATATTTTGATGAATTTGGCGGTAAGAATTTATTACACTAAAGAGGAAAAAGAAAGCCTTAAAAAATCGAAAATACATTTTTGCATAATTTTTACCTGAAACAAATCTGCGTCTCAAATTTGTACGACGACAGTCACTTACGACGTATGTTTTTTGAACAATAATAGTGTCTTCTTTGCTGTAAAGCTACGAAAAACGAATATTTGGATGCATTTGTGGCTTACGCCATTCTTGCGTGATCAGATCTTTCAAACAAAGGCCAACACCATTTTTTGCTATAAGTATTTCATTTAATTTAAATGAAAGACTCAAATATTACTAGATTTTATGGAAGCAGAAGATTCCGAAAATAGTTTATTTTTACTAAATAGCGCAAATCCGTCTGAAGAATAAGAAAAACATTTAGGTGCCGTAGAAAATTTCTTATTGTGAAAAAATCATGTTTATAAATAATCACAATACTTCTATTTTATTAATTTCTTCTCTCTCCTGTAAAGTTATAAAATTTAAAGATTTGCCCTTTTGCATTTCAATATGTATGTATGAAAGTATATTGTTTTAACTCCTAAAATAATAAAAACTCACATTCACTCGTCATCGTTGTTCCCATTTTAGCATTTTCACTACTAGATTTAACATTGCCTTTTGTAAATTCTAAAAAAGAATTCTAATTTGACATCAATTTATCTCATCATTATTTTCTAGCAACACTGTACATCAAACTCAAATTTTTTATTGGGTTATTAAGAAAAAAACAAAATGAACGATTTTAATACAGAAATGCTGAAAACTATTTTGCTATGCAAATGATGGAATAATTTTACAGTGACTGGTAAAGAAATCAACAGGTTTACATTAAAATTAATACACAACATAGTTTTGGTTTTAAAAAAATTTGTAATGTTGAAGTTCGCACTGAATTGCGCGTTTGTAATTTACAAAATAGTAAAAATTTTAGAAATGTGACTTTTAAGAAATATAACTTTTTAAAGTTTTTAAGCAACATTTATTAAAAATTTTTCGATTTTACATAATCTATATAATAATAATAAAAGAAATAGCATTCATTCAATAGCATGTGCCAATGTTTGCAAATTTTAATAAAAAATTTCATCAACGAAAACTCAAGTTCTTCTACATTTATGCTTTTTGTGGCAGTTTCATAAAAAGAAATATTATTTCCTACACTGTTGTTTACCTCTCTCTCCTGGTCAGCCGCTAAAAAGCAAAAAAATGTGGTGTGTTTTCTGAACTATTGTTTGGTGAAACTGACATATCTTCATATAAACCGTAAAACCATGTAACTAACCTTTTTTAGATTTTAAAGGAGAGGGAAAAAACTTGATAACAGCGTTAAATAACCTACCTGAAAAAAGTTTCTTCAAAACTCGCAAAAAATTAAAAGAATCCAATATTTTATAAAATAGTTTATTTTACATAGAGAAATCGATTTTTCAAATTTTGTCACTTACATGGTTTTACGTTTTATATGACGATATACTTTTAATTTATTAGTGCTTGCTTTCATTCTTATCTATACACATATATACATTCCGTTCACTCCTATAGCGATCATATGGCATTATCTATGTGCATAATTTTGTTACTTTAGTATTTTGTGTACACACATGTATACATATGGACTGCTGAAAAAGTTCTTTAGGCTTTTATGACATTGAATTAAACGCGGTCGATGGATAAGGTAGCAAAGAGCATGCTGTCGAGTAGTAAATTTTTTTGAACGAGTTCGAAGCATAGGTGTCGGATAAGATCGCAGATGATTAATTATTAGGTTTATTTCATTTAAATAATTTTCATTAAATATATGTATAATATTTTTTTCTTTGGTCTTTAACAATTAACGTCGCCTTAATATTGTTAATCATCAGCAAAAAATGTATAATGTATTGCTATTGCTGTAAATATTACAACGGACCACTTGCTACACATTTTTATTAGTGTTTTCTTTTCTCGTTTAGTGGTAATATTTTGTAATAGTTAAGAACAGTTGTAAAAAGGTCATTAAACGATTGAACATCAAATTTATCAAATAAGAAATTCTCGTGCGTTTTATTTAATTGTCAAAATTAAACATTTTTTATAACGCAACATTTTGGCGACCGTGACAGGACAGCAGTGTTAAAGTGGATTAAAATAAATAAAATTCTAATTATTTATTCGGTAAAAGAGTTTGAGGCCCGTAGAGCCGCAACCAACATATACATTAAATTTGTGTACAACAAGGGACGCAAATAAATATTTCGGTTTTGGGTGCAACACAACCTATCGTGGTACAGCTGCATTTCACTTTTGAAAATTCTTAAAGCCGACTTTACGCTGCTGTAATCGTTGTTCAACAAACAAGAAAAAAGATGCATTTTTTGCAAAACAAAACGTTTTTCTTATTTTCAATTTGAAGCACAATTTGCTTAAATAAAAATTTAACAATATCAAGTGTGTCACTAAATTTAGGCCAAAGTCTTTTCATCTAAAATTAAAATGGCGACCAATGACGTGGTACTTGAGACAAACACCTCTGGTGTTTCAGAATTGTTCTTATTAAAACAACAAAGAACCACTATGAAACGAAACATTTCTAACCTACACAAAAAAATCGAAAAAGATGGCGGAAAAGTATATGCAACAATCTTGCAATGTAGGTTGGAAATTTTGGAAGCGTACTTCAAGCAAATTTCTCACACTCAAAGTCAGATAGAAAAGATTTGTCCTACAGATGAGGCAAGGAGCGATCTCGAAGAAATTTACATTATATCTAAAGCAAAACTGTTGTCGTTTTTAAATAATACTCGTTGTTCAACCTCCTTGGAACAAAGCTTTGCTAATTCATCGATAGGACTTTCTCACCAAACTCGTTTGCCTTCGTTGAAATTGCCTCGATTTGATGGAAATTATGCAGACTATAAACGATTCATTACAACATTTAATAACATGGTTCATGAAAATTCATTAATAACTGCAACCGATAAGTTCAACTATTTACTCAATTGCTTGTCTGGGTCAGCTCTTGCAGTGGTTGAACCATTCCAAGTAACTGATGAAAATTACCCTAAGGCTCTTCAGAGGTTACAGGAGCGTTATGACAACAAGGTACTTATTTTCCTGGAACATATTACATCTCTGGTCAATGTTTCAGAGATATCTAAAGGTGATAGTGTTTCATTGCGCAACATTATCGATACAGTTTCTGCAATTCGTGGGTCACTTTTATCTCTTGGTTCGGAGCTCGATGTCATGAACGCAATCATAATTCACTTAGTGTTGTCGAAAATTGATGATGCATCTAGGCAAAATTATGATGAAAAACTGGATTTCAAATCGTTACCGTCTTGGGACACCTGCTATGAAATTTTGAGCCATCGATGTCAATTTCTAGAAAGTCATGGTAAAAAACTAGAAAATACTAAAAACGTGTATACTAGCACAAAACCAAAGCCAACCTCTACTCGTCGCGCGTTTGTAAATTCGACTACAAATACGCATTGTCCATATTGCAAAGGTGATGAGCACTCTCTCGTGACCTGTTCTTCGTTCTTATCGCTCATAGTTTCTGAACGTTTTAGTTTTATAAAACGTAATGGGCACTGCATAAACTGCCTTCGAAAAGGTCATGTAGTTTCAAAATGCCCTTCCAAAAGTCGTTGTCGAGTTTGTCAGGCAGCTCATAACACAATTCTCCATATTTACGTGCGAGCTGAGTCTCCCCAAGCTAATGCCACACAAACTCAGTTACCAAATATAGGTAATCCAGTTTCCTTAGTAACTCGTTCACACAAAAGAGCTTTAATACCAACTGCTGTAATTCTAATTAAAGATAACTTTGGTTCCTTTCAACCGGTAAGAGCTCTTCTTGATTCTTGTTCTGAAATTAATTTTATCACTGAGGAAGTAGCTAAGCGATTACAACTTAAATTTCAACAAAACTGTCAAGATGTTTCCGGAATTGGCGGGTTGCATACAAAAATTAAATTTTCAGTTGATACTATAATAAAATCGCGAATTAGCTCCTATCAATTGTCTTCAACTTTTCCGGAAACTAAATCGATTTCTGCTCAACAGTATTTCACTAGGACATGGTCTGCCTTGCCTCGTCAATACAGTTTTTGGTTGGATTGTTGCGGGCAATAGTATGTGCCAATCCAAAACGGCTCCATTAACATGTAACTTAGCCATCGAAATAGCCACAGATACTCTTGACTCTACTTTAAAAAGGTTCTGGGAAATTGAAGAGTATAACAGAACGTCTTTGAAATTCACTGAAGAAGAATCAGCATGTGAAAAGCATTTCGTTGAAAATGTCGTAGTAAAATCAAGTGGGAAAATTCAAGTGCGATTACCATTCAAAAAATCGTGTGAGCTCCTTGGTAATTCTTTTGAAATGGCACGAAAACGGTTTTTATCAGTTGAAAAGCGGTTAGATCGAGATTCTACGCTGAAGTCTATGTATGTTGAATTCATGGATGAATATATGTCTCTGGGACACATGACGTCATATCATCGCTCCTTACAAGGCCCACATTTTTTCATTCCTCATCATTGCGTTCTTCGACCTCAAAGCACTACTACAAAACTTCGTGTCGTTTTTGATGGCTCAGCTCGTAGTTCGTCAAATATATCTTTAAATGATATTCTTATGGTTGGACCTACAATACAGCAGGACCTCATCACTACACTTTTTTCTTTTCGGCTGAATAACTTTGCTCTAACAGCAGATATTTCTAAAATGTATCGACAATTCGAAATTGATGAGCACGATCGGAAATTCCAGTTAATTCTTTGGAGAAACAATAAGCACGAAAGGCTCCAAGTATTTCAGCTTAACACAGTCACCTATGGTTTGTCATCAGCACCGTTTTTAGCAATTCGCAGTTTGTTTTTCATTGCAGATAAATATCTCTCATCTTTTCCCCTCGGCTCTAAAACATTGCGAGAAGATCTCTATGTCGACGACATATTAACTGGTGCACAGGATGTGGAAACTTTACTGTTAAAGAAAACAGAACTAATTCACATACTAAGGTCTCATGGGCTCGAATTAGCAAAATGGAACAGTAATCGCCCTGACATTACCTCAACTAAAGACTCAGAAATAAAAATTAAGAGCTCAACGGATGATATCACCAAAACTTTGGGAATATCCTGGAAAACAAATCAGGATATATTTTGCTATCGTTTTGATTTACCAGCCTTCATAGAACCAACTAAAAGATCGATTTTGTCTCATGTTTCGAAAATTTACGACCTACTTGGAATACTTAGTCCAATTGTCGTACGCTGTAAGATTTTTCTCCAAGAGCTTTGGTTGCAGAACTTTGACTGGGATGAAAATATAATTGGCCAACTGAAATCGTTCTGGTGTCAAATAAAAGATGACTTGCCCTATATAAAAAACATCGAAGTCCCACGATATATTTTTACATCCTCAGAGGTACGTGGTGAAATCCATGGCTTCGCAGACGCCTCTCAACGAGCATACGGATGTTGTATTTACTTTCGAGTATTGGTACACGGAAAATACAAAATATCCTTACTAATCGCCAAATCCAAAGTAGTTCCGATTACGGCACAATCACTACCTCGTCTTGAACTATGTGCCGCTTTACTACTAAGTCGAACGTGGGATAAAATAAAATTTAAAATGGAAAATTACATATCATCAGTTTGGTTTTGGACATATTCCAAAATTGTTCTCCAATGGCTCAGTTTACACTCATCAACTCTAAATTGTTTCGTCGCTAATCGTATTTCTGAACTCCAAAATAACACAAAAGGGTTTTACTGGAGACATGTACCATCCAAAGACAACCCAGCAGATATCGTATCGCGAGGTTGCAGCGCACAAGAGCTTCCAACAACAATATGGTTTATTGGTCCTGGGTTTCTTCAGAATAGTCAGTATACTTGGCCCAAAACAGATGACTTCTCTAACTCAGAAGTTTTAGAAAAAAGAAGAGCAGCTGTCTTCAAATGTACAGATGTAACACCATCAACAATCGATGCCATAATAGAGAAGCATTCCTCTTATTACAAAATAATTAGAATAATATCGTTTCTTTTTCGTATTTTTAATAGATGCCCAGTGAACCGTAATTTGACGCCTGAGGAAGCATCTGAAACTAGCCCGATCGAGCTAAGTCATGTGTTTTGGCGCATTATATCACATATACAAACGCATAACTTTCATGATGACATTATTGCTCTGTCAAAGGCAAAACTTGTTAATCCATCCTTACAGAAATTAGCACCATTTTTGCACAATACTAAAATTGGAAAGTGCTGCGTGGTAATACTTCGTGTTGGTGGGCGTTTATCGAAAGCTCTTATTCCCTACGATGCTAAATTTCCTGCGCTAGTTCCAAAAAATCATCGCTTTATAGTATTATACATCGAGCACTTACATCGTATTCATCTCCATGCTGGGCCAAAGGTTTTACTGGGCATCTTACGTCAAAAACTTTGGCTTATTAATGCTAGAGATGTTGTGCGAAAAGTAGTTCGAAATTGCATTCACTGCTTTCGCTACAAGCCAAAATTAATGGAACAAATTATGGGCAACTTGCCTGCTGACCGACTTCGAGCTCATCGGCCTTTCTTAACAACAGGAGTTGATTTTTTTGGCCCGTATCTATGCACACATCGTATTCGTGGTAAATTACCTTACAAAACTTATATCGCAGTCTTTGTTTGTTTTAGCTCAAAGGCTACACATTTGGAGCTTGTGTCTGATTTGTCGACAAACAACTTTCTTTTGTGTTTAAAAAGATTTGTTGGAAGACGAGGAGTGCCCCAAAAGATTTATTGCGATAACGCCACAAACTTCGTTGGAGCTTCTAATAAACTGGCCAACCTAAAAACATCGTTATTTCAAAAAGACGTTGTATGTGGAATAAAAACTTATTCAAATCAAATGGGATTTCAATTTTGTTTCATTCCTCCTCGAGCTCCACATTTTGGCGGCCTATGGGAGGCTGCCGTCAAATCAGCCAAAGCTCTTTTGCTTAAAAATCTCAGCGAGCCACATCTTACATTTGAAGAGTTACAAACCCTGATAGTCGAGGTTGAAGCCATTCTAAACTCACGCCCTATTGCATCATGTTCGAATGACCCTAATGATGGTGAAGTTTTAACACCAGGACATTTTTTAATCGGCTCAACATTATTGGCAACGCCTGATGAATCATTCGACATTAACAAGCCAGGTCATCTCACTCATTGGCAGCGTGTTTCATATTTGAAACAACAATTTTGGAAGTCGTGGTCTAGAGATTATCTACTGTCACTACAAGAACGAACAAAATGGCTCAAGTCTCAGCCCAACCTAATTGAAGGTCAACTTGTCATAGTCCATGAAGATAACACTCCACCTCAACAATGGCAACTAGCTCGCGTAACAAAGGCTATAATGGGTTCCGATAAACGAGTGCGAGTCGTAGAGCTGAAATCAAAAAGTGGGATATTTCGTCGTCCTATTCACAAGGTGGCTCCCTTACCCGCCTTACAGAAGTCTTGAAAGACGAGCCTTTCAACGGGGGGAGTATGTCGGATAAGATCGCAGATGATTAATTATTAGGTTTATTTCATTTAAATAATTTTCATTAAATATATGTATAATATTTTTTTCTTTGGTCTTTAACAATTAACGTCGCCTTAATATTGTTAATCATCAGCAAAAAATGTATAATGTATTGCTATTGCTGTAAATATTATAACGGACCACTTGCTACACATTTTTATTAGTGTTTTCTTTTCTCGTTTAGTGGTAATATTTTGTAATAGTTAAGAACAGTTGTAAAAAGGTCATTAAACGATTGAACATCAAATTTATCAAATAAGAAATTCTCGCGCGTTTTATTTAATTGTTAAAATTAAACGCATCAATAGGTGTGCCTCAGAACTTGCGTTTGTCTTTTTTGACGGTTATAGAAATTGATATTTTGGTAAACACATTAATAGAAAAACTCAAAAAAAATTTTTTTTTAATTTACAAAACAAACATTTATAGCTCATATAAAGAAACAACAGTTGTGCCCTTGTATAGTTAAACGTAAGGAAGAATGTGTAAAGAAAATAAATTTTTTTCGTTACTTCGTATTTCCATTTGAAATGAAAAGCGCTTGTTTGCTGCATACAAATTTTTGAAAAAAATTGCGATCATTCGTTTAATGTGATTTAGTTTTCAATATAACGTAAAAATATATTCAATAGAAATATACAGAAATTGCAAGTAAGAACAAACATATGGCCGGAAGAAAAAAATACTTTTGAAAATAAGTGTATTACTCTAATTCTACGTATTGAAATTTTAATATTTATGTATATATTAATAATATAATATATATGTATGTGGGTATATAATCATATAACGCGTCGAAACATGTACCCACAAATTTTTAAATTTTACAGCAGGAAAAAAATTTACAAAACAGTAGTGACAGTTGCAACACCGTTTTCTAGTTGACAATAACGTCGGAAAGTATATAACATACAATAATTAATTGAAGCCCTCATTTTGAAATGTTTGCCACATACGGTCTAACGTTTCATGTGACATTTATGTAAATATTTCCATATAATTTTTCTGAAATTATTTGCCTTAAGACGAAGGCATATTGAGTCCGTCATCCGTCATACTTTGACTTTTTCAACTGACAGCTAAGTTAAAATACAAGTTTTCTTATGAGACTTGTCACGTTCAGTACGTCTCCGTCATCGCAAAGTACGAAAGTTTGCCAACTTTAAACGTACGTTGAGTACTTTGACAGCTATGAACAGCGTTGCCGTTGTAGGTTATTTTCAACCTAAATTGGTTGATTTTTTTTAATGTGGAGATGTGAAAATTTTTTGCATTTTGTTACTTTTTCCAGCCTAAGTAATACTCAATACGTAACTTTTACTTGTAAAATTTTAAAATGAGGTTTGCGAAACGTTGCTAACAACTTTTTGTTTTATTAAAAATTGTTTCTGTTGTAACAAACGGTTCAATACAGTTGCAACAGAAATAAAAATAGAAGTACACAGTATTTAAATTCAAAATAGATAGGAAATTATTTGCACGTGTTTGTTGTCTTAAATTGAAATTAGTAAACTAAAATGATAATTATTGTTTATCTAATACTTCATATTCCGAGTGTATTGTTTAAATAACATTCTCAATATAACTAAAGAAAGGTAACCCTAGCAATCTTTTAATTTTCAATATTGGCAGCACTGTTGTAGCATATGGTTTTTGTTTACATTTGTTATATTATTTCTTAAAAATGGATACCACAAAATACACAGAATCGTCAGTTCAAAGCAGCGACGGAGCAGAGAAAGAGATATCACCAAGAGATTTGCTGTTTCTTTCACCCCCTAACTCTGTTCGGTGATTTCTTTTTCTTCTAAATTCCTCAATATTGTTGTTTAGTTTTGATTTTTATTTTCTAGATGTGAAAATTAGCCGTATTTTTCATCTACTTTATGCTCACAATTTCGCAATTTTTAGCATGACAATGTTACAAACATAGGTTATAGGAATCTGTGGTTACAAAACACAACAATGTGGTGTTTTGTGTTATGAAAATTATGTACTATGACAATTAATTTCATTTAATAAAACAAATAGATACCAAAAAATCACAAGATCACTAAAATGTTATTTTATTGGCTTATGCACAACAAATTTCTCTTTGGTAATTTTTTAGCTTCGCTATGTTTTTTTTTTGCTATATTAACACAAAACACGATTAAAACCACAAAACACCATTAAAACAAGCTGCACTATGTTTTTTTTTACTATAATATTAACACAAAACACAATTAAAACAAAGAAAACCACAAGAAATTATAAATTTGTTCTTATGCACAAATTGTGGCTTATGTTAACAAAATTTTTCACCACAAAACACCAAAATACTGACAAATTTCTTTTTGGTAATTTTTTAGCTTCGCTATGTTTTTTTTGCTATATTAACACAAAACACTATTAAAACAAGCTTCACTATGTTTTTACCTATAATATTAACACAAAACACAATTAAAACAAATAAAACCACAAGAAATTATAAATTTGTTCTTATGCACAAATTGTGGCTTATGTTTACATTTTTCTTTTGTTTACTTTTCATCTTTCGTGAAATTGTATATTTGTCTCTTTCTCCCCCTATTTGAAGAAAAGCTGATTTAAAATTTTTTCGGACCCGCAGCTGACACTTCTAGGTATTCTATGTATTCTATGTTGGATACAATGAGCGCACGCACATTAAACTTTACCGCGCAAGATATTGAATAACTGCTGAAATTGGTTCGGGCAAATCGAACTATTATTGAAAATAAAAAAAGCGATAGTGTTACAGCTAAACGCAAAGAAGATACTTGGCAACGCATTTGTGTAATATATAATAAAGAAAGTGTATCGCAACGAACTGCCAAGGTTTCAAGAACAAAATATTATAATTTAAAAAAAATATGAAAAAAGAGCAGCTGAAGAAAAAATGAGTACTTACAGCACCGACGGAAGACCAAAAATCAAACAGGGTATGTCAGATACCGACCTAAAGCTTAGAGCAATTTTGTATGACGCTCATGACGGTTTTGTAGTCAACGTGCAGACTACTAACCATCGTCCCATCGCCAATATAAAGTAAAATAAAAATAAAACCAATTTGTTATTGCTATATTTAAAAGACCTTTGAACTTAAAGAACTCATAAGAGTCACTTCGTTAAATTGTAATTAATGAATGAAACCAAAGTGCTATGCCAGCCAAAATGAATGTGGGACAATAATATACAATCACACATATAAATTTCAAGTATTTTGAAAATGAATTTTTTCTGTTGAAGAAGCGGAGGTTTAATAAAGAAAAGAAGAAACTATTTTATAAACGCTTTAGCTTGTCAAACAAAATTTGTTCAATACAAAGTTTCACCAAAAATTCTTTTTTGCCTGTGAAGCAAAATACAAGTGAAACTCTATTTAAGAGATGGAAATTAGTTTGTAAGGGCAGTCTAGAAATAGTCACAAAAGGGGCAGTTTGTTCTTTTTGGTACAACTTTATGAAAATAAAGAAAATAATAATAAATTTGAAAAAAGTATATAAACACCTTTGTTTTCTTTTATTTTTTCTTGCAAAATAGTCCCAAGTACCTTTCTGGCGCAGTTGAAAAGGGAGTTTACTCTAAAGAATAAGCAAACGAACCAACAACAAATTGTTATTCCAAAGAATATTTAAAACAATTCTATTGAAGTTAATAAAATAAAAATATAACAGTCATTGAAATAAAGTGAAATAAAGTATGAAATAAAATAATTGAAGAAAATAAAATTATAATTAATAAAAGTAAAACAAAACAAAGGATCCATTCCGAATAACAACACGATGCCAAGACAAAAAGAGTGCAAATCGGCAAATAAACGACGATATGGAGGAGCTAAGGTTTGCTGTGTTGAGAACAGTAATAAGAAGGCAAGAGGAAAAAATACAACAATAGCGACAACAACTACAATTACAACATCAACAAATAGAACAACAAATACAACTACAAGAACTGCAACCCCAACAGTTTCAAGAACAACAACGGCTAGACCTACAAATAAATACCCAACTGCAGTTCATCATGAAACCCAGAGATATCATAGAACAGTTCTGACGGATACACCCCTTGAGCCGTGACATTGCTATAACATCCTTTATTGTTTCTGTGGAGCTGACCCTTGGTTTGTGTAACAACAATCAGCAGCTGATTAATTTTGGTCTGCAGATAGCCCAAAATGAAAAAATTATTGGAGAAGAAAGAAAGCAGTTGGGAGATATTGGCACTATTACTTGGAATGAAAAATTTCTAAATGTTTCAACCCAGAATTACGTTGCAGAACAGTTAATGTTAGTAATTTAGATGTATTATTTAAAGTCTTTGAAAGAGCTAAATGCGACTTGAATGAACTTTACACATTTGATCCTCTTAAACCTAACATGTATAGTCCTAAGTGTATCGATAGGGATTTGGTTGATATTATGCTGGAAAAATCGACGGGAGTGTCAGGGCTAATGTTAGTCCGGACGAAACACTGCAAAACATTATAATTAAATACACGAAACTTAAACTACTTTGGGACATTAGGCAATAGACAAAACAATAGACTATAAACCCAGACTTAATAAGGGATATTATCGGAAGCCCATTTATCAGGGCAACTACAAACACAAGAATACGAAGACGACGAATGGTAATAGGTGTTACCAAATACAACAGAATTACCAACCGAAAAACCACAATCCCTCATATACACGGAACATTAATGGATTTAACAATCAGCAGGATAGAAAAAATTTCTAGCCGAATAATTATAACAGTAAGTCGGGACAAACTCGTCAATCCCTTATGAGTGTAGATCTGTCTAATTTTGCTCGAAGGAGTAATCATATGGAGATTGATAATATCGAACAGAGTTCTGATGCGGAAGTAAATTTTACGACACCGCCTCCCGATCGAAACTACCAATAATAGTAATTAATATAGGCAAGCAAATATTGAGATGCTTAATAGACACCGGGTCGGACACAAGTATTATGAAGCCAACAGCACTTTGTGGGTTTGAACCACAACCCTTAAGAAAAAATTTAATATACAAAACAATAAATTGTTTGATTAAAGTTACACATTATTACAACACACCAATACCAAAGGAGTTTAACTCAATAGGAACAATTTCATGGAAAATTATAGATTTCCAAAGCAGTAGTTATAATGCAATTATCGGTTAATATTTTTTGATTCCATTTAAAGCAAAAATTGATCTATACCACCGTTATATTGAAGTACTCGGAAACAAGACATTTTTTCAAAATAATTTTCAGCCAGGCTTACGAAGAAATAAGAGTAATGGACCCGATGAAAACAGAAAACATAACCGAGTCTATTGAGGAAAATGCCGTACGATTGTTTTTTGCTCAGGATTTTTTTATATTTTTCTATATTTTAACACGGTTATATCTTGGAATACAGTACGGAATATCTCTTTTATGTCTGAATCAAAGCTGTAGATATTGAATAGGAAAAAAACGGAACAAACCTAGCCGAAAAAAAGTGCATTCAGTGCCTTAAAATTCCCAAAAATAGCTATTTTTCACAATAACTACAATAACAATAACTACATTGGAAATATGCTGTTTTTTTTATAAGCTTTATTTTGCAACAAAATAAAATAACCTCCTCTCATAACCTGATGGGGCTAATATTGCATTTGCAGCATCGAACAAAAAACCGCATAGATAAGTTTAGATAACTGGTTCGAAAATAACAATATTTAGAGGCAGTAATAGCTTTAGACATCCATCTAGCTAAATGAAACGGCACAGAGTTTCGAAAAGATATACCCCTAGGTGACGTGCCTCGCAAGGAAATCGCAAGAAGTTCCAAAAATTCATCTTCAGACCCATAGATTATCTTCACACTCTTCTATTGAAATATTTTATTCTTGACTTATGTATTCCAGGTTCGTACTTGTCTTGCTGAATTTGTGGCCAAACTTTCTTGAATTATTCCAATTTAAAAATATCAGTGCCTGTAGTAATCACTTAATATTTGCTGCGAAAAACACCGTTGCGTACACTATTTCTAACATTTAATGTCGACACCTCATATATAAAATATCACGTCCAATTTTTTTGTTATTGATACTTCCAGTGTTTGATTATGTTGAATAGAGAACAGATGTTTCAAGTTTTGACTGAAATACTATGTTCGTTAAAAGTGTCAAAGACAGTGAAATATATTTCAATACCAGTTCCAGAAAGAATAGCAGACATGTTTAAAATTTTTTCACTATTTAGAATGGTAGCTATAACTTACAAACGTTCATCCGTCTTCCCGTGTACGTTTTTTAGAAGCTTACTCTAAATTTTATATGCTTGCTATGATCTTCTTTTTCACTATCCCATTCCCATAAGGGTGGCGATAGCACGATGGTTGGTAGTCTGCACGTTGACTACGAAGCCAAAAACAGACCTGGGTTCAACTCCAGTTTCAGACTAACATTATAAAAAAAAAGACATCTCGCATTTTTCTGATATGCATAAGTGTGTCTGTGTGTGTCAGTTGTTGTCGGAAGGTTTCAGTGTCGAAGGCATAGTCATTGGTCACTGAACAATACCGGCTTCAGCTGCTAGCAATCCACAATTACATCAGAACGCCCTCCTTCGTCGGTATTGTGTAGCACCGGTGAAGTAAAATAATAATAAAAATGGCTACTAACCGAAGCTTCAGCACTGCTACGAGTATAAAAAAGAACGTGCAAAAGCAGAGCTGTAAAATAATTAATTAAGCTTCACCTCCTGTCGTTTCTCCTACTATCCCTTTCCTATAGTTCCAGCACAATGCTTCGCATGTCACAGATAAAAAAAATAAAAGGTAACACCTTGCCCGAGTGTATATATAAAGTGTTATAAAGGAAAACCTCACTTTGAAGGCACACAGATGTGCGAGTTATCCCACAATCATTGAAGTTTAAACATAACCCAACTAATATTGCAACTGCAAATCCTTGTTGCCTTATTTTACGTTGTCAAAAACAGCAGCAAGTCTGGACATTAATATATGTTTGCAATCTTTTTTGTCTCTAGTTGTCGGCATGCTTTCTAGTTTTTCTTCACTTTCTTCGAATTTAGAATCTGACATAAAAATTATGGACATAAATAAAAAGCTTTTACTACATAAAGGCAAATATTGACGATTTTTTATTATAATTATATATAAATAAATAAATATAAATAATAAATAAATAAATAATATAAATAAAAATATGTTTTAAAAAACTAACTAGAAGTGTATTTTAATACACAAGGCATTATTAGGGTAATTATATCAGGTAGAAAACTATCTGAGCTTAATAGCTAAATAAGAACAATATGTTTGCCAATTTATATTATTAAATTTTAATTTAATTAAAATTATAGTTAATTATATCAAATAGAAAACTATCTGAGCTTAATAGCTAAATAGGAACGACATGTTTGACAATTTATATTATTAAATTTGTTGGATAAAATACAGAAGTTGACCTATTGACATCTTGTGTCAAGGTTTAGAATTACCCGATTTCGATAATTTGGAAAATAGTAGCAACCATAATGTACATATGTAAACAAAAGTATAGGAACACTTATAGAACTGTGGAATGTAATGTGATATATACTTACTTTATTTAGTTCCTTGATAAATGTGGAAATAGCTTCATTTTCGGATAACTTTTGTTCTTGAGATAAACCGTTGGGTAGAAAGTTTTTAAGCAAATCATTTAATAAAATTGGAACACCTTGTTTCACTCTATGTGGTGGAGCTTTAGGTCCCATCCATCGTATTTTGTTCTGTGGAGTATAATAATTAGTACATAATTAGTATATAATTTTATATAATTCCCTCTGTTGGAAATTATTATTAATTATTGACGATTATAGATTATAAATTTTTATACACTAAGATATAAACGGTATTTAGTTCGAATACACTATGAGTAATGAAAATTGTCAGCGATGTAAAATAAAAAAAAAGGTTTTGGGAGACGGGTACAGGGCTAGTGTTTATTGACATTCGATTTGAATTTTCCCACGTCAAAAGTGTTAGGAAAGACATGGCAGTGACCTGGTTGCTCATTTTCGTATGTCTATTTGAACTTAAGTATTCGGTATTCGCCACAACAGTCTATGACTATAGGCAGAGACGACTTGGGAAACGCCCTTTCGTCCCGTTCTTGTTGTGGTGGTGACAGGGATTTCATTCGTAGTGGTGACTTTCTGTGTGGGTGGTTCTACTAACTTGGTTGGATCGTCGTTGTCCACGAATGCTACCTTTAAGCGGTCGATGGAGATCGTTTTGTTTTTTCCGTTGACACTTACGTTGAAAAACTTTGGGAAGCGTCTGATGACCGCAAATGGTCCATCGTACGGCTGTTGTAAGGGAGCAATTACTGAATCATTCCGCACATCGGTTAACTGGCCCGCGGCTAAGTCCACGCCAAGTTTGAAATGGGTTAAAAAATCTGCTCCGATTATTGCAGTGTTTACTTTGGCGACATGGAATGTCCATACAAATCACGGCAAAGATTAAAATTGATTTTTATTGTTTTCTTACTATACACGTTTATGGGTGTACCATTTGCCGCAAATAGTATTCTTGTAACTGGGGTCTGTTGTATATCGTTGTGTGTTGCCGGGACGATGGAAATGTCGGCTCCAGTATCAATTAAAAATTGTTGCCCAGTGTTGCTTTTGATTAAGAAAAGGCACGTTGTTTTCTTGCTACCGGGCGAACTGTCTTTTTCGTAAGCCCGGATAGTTATTTTTTTGTATCGTAAGGCTTATCTTCATACTTACAAGGTGGTCTACATTTCTGAGCGTCGCTGCCGATTTTGCGATGATAGTAGCACGCGTCGAACTTTCTGTGAGCTCGCGAGGTGCTTCTGGCTGGAGTTGCAGAACGGTAGTTAAAATGTTCATTTCTGGAAAATGGACGTGACGTATGTAAGCCTTTAACTTGCCTTGAAAGTTCGTTAATTTGCTGTTGCAAACGTTCAAAATGATTATCGCCCATTTGTGCAACTTCACTCCCGATCGTGCATGTGTTTGAAGTGCTAGTTTTCATTGCCTTCATCACTCTGTCTGCCATTGTAGCAGCCGAGGTTAAGTCTATTTTATCGTCAGCGGAGATGATCGCTTGTATTTGTTGCGGTAGATTTCGTAGCCAAAGCTGCATCAGCAATTCATTAGTGACAGGCATTTCGGCAGCTCTACTTCGCATTTCGGCCAATAATTGTGAGGGCTTCCTATCACCAAGTGCCAGTTCGCTAAGTAGTTTAGTTAGTTTTGTTGGTGTACTATCGGCAAATTCTGTAACAATGCGTTTCTTAATAGTTTCGTACATGTTACCTTTTGCCGGTATGGTGATGCCCGATTATGGTGAAATACTTCCTTTTATCGGAGGTTATACATTCTGAAATTGGCTGTGTCGGAACCAATTGTGGCCTCTATAACTGCTTCTTCTGATTTCGACATCTTCTGTGAAGGTAGTTTGCGTCGCGTTGTACGTAGAGGTCACCAGTTCTAGCTGCTCCTATTATGAGGCGGTAGCATTTATTTCTTTATTATAAGTTTTTTATATAAGTTTTATTATAAGTTTTATATACAGTTTTTTGGTTTTGCTTGTGCCGGGATGTGCTTAGCGATGAACACGTTGTCTTCTCGTTTGTTTGCGCTTAAAAGTGCAGTTTTATGCTCACATGAGTATATGTATAAAAAAAATGGAAATTTATTGTTCTGCTTTTACGTCACTTTGCGCAGTGGCCTGGTTGCTCATTTTCGTACGACTATTTGAACTTAAGTATTCGGTATTCGCCACAGACCTCTGCGGCTAGTCTATTTCACATACGTGCTGTTCGGTTAAAACCCAATTTTCTCTGTAATGCGATTCGCTGCCAGATCGACCAAAAATAGATGGGCTCTTAATGATGAATGACAGAGCGAGGTATCTGTGCATTCACCTTGACTCGAAACTGTCCTGGCACGTGACTATCCGGGACTGGGCGAGGAGGGCGGCTATTACATTATTTATGTGTAAGGAGGCCATAGGAAGAACCTGTGCACAGGCCCAAGGGGTGCTGCCTGGCTCTTGGACACCGTGATTGGGCCTATACTGATGTATGGCGCGCAGATTTGGTGGCCTGCGTTGACGATGGCTACCAACAGAGGGGTGGTGGAGAGGATATTGCGTACTTCTGCCTTGATGGTTATGGGTGCATCTGGTACTACCCCAACCAAGGTTCTCTTCGTGATGCTGCACTGGCTGCCGGCAAACCTCGTGGGCCGCCAGCTGCCAGCGTCCTCGGCCTGTAGTGTAACATATTTTACTAAATTACATTTTTATTGTAAAAACTATTTTGAGTCACACTATCACTATTTTTTTGGGCAATATGTAATAAATAAACCAGTAAACATATTCACGCCTCTTATTAATATTTTTATAATTTTCAGTTTTATAGCAAACCATAAAACAACAAATATTAAGTTTTGTAGTTTTATGGTACCGTTAATTTTATTTATAAGCAAAGCAATTTTTGTAAATAAACAGAATGATTCTTTAGCCTTTAAATCGGCTGCATTTTTAATTAAGAGCATTCAACTGTTTTTGTAACAGACTAGGCATCCAATCTGCCTCTTGTCTATAAACTTATTTATGCCAGTGGCGTTTTAAAGCGCCGGCACAAACTCGTGTAGGCTTTGAGGAAATATTGCACCCACACAAACTAACTTCATTACACTGCCATTAGGCTGAGGACAATTGGTGAATGGTGAGAGTCGCCACTGGCCATGCGGTGGTGCTGCGGGGGTTGGTGATTCTCCCATGGAATGTGGATTACTGCTCACCCAGGCCTCTGCCTGAGAGGAGATTCCGGATGGATATATCTGGGGCACGAAGGATGATGGAGAATCGCCCAGGTGTGGTGGAGGTTTTCACACATGGATCGAAATCGGACGGAGGAGTGAGAGGTGGGGTGTTCATACCCCACTCTGGGCGGAGGTTGAGTTTCAGGCTGGACGATCCTTGCAGCGTGGTTCAGGCTGAGATATTGGTCATAATGTGAGCGGCGAACTAGATGAGATACCACGTGATTAATGCGGAGTATATTCGTGTGTATACCGACAGTAGGGCCGTGATAAGATCGCTGTCGGGAGTTTATACGACATCGATTTTCGTTCGTGGACGAGATGAAGGGGCATTCGATCCTTGGGTTGGTCTGCGCATCGGGAACACAGTGCCATGGGGTTCCCCTTCCTGCATGAGCTCACGGAGGTGTCGTGGAGCGAAGTGAGGGGGATCAGATTGTTTACCCGGAACTCGAGGCCTGCTAACCTATCCCACTCTAACCTAATGAAGAACGCTTTATGCGCAGAATTAATGGTTTCTCGGGAACTAGTTCCCTGATTTCATTAGAACACATCCTGTTATAGTAACGATAAAACAACGAAATGCACCCCACGTTGCGACAATAGACAAGAAAGTCAATAGTGTTGGCTACACTACTGTCTTGAAACACCGTCCCATAGATGAAGTATGTCTTGCAGCGTCTTAAAAAGCCGAGGCATGCTTCCTTTGAGACCTAAAAAAATTGCCCAGTCCATCGAATATCACACTCACTTTTCATGCAAAAAGTTGATTAAGATCAAATGAGTATGAATGGCAGATACCGCTGTCATCTCTCAAATAATAGTAAAAGCAAATTATAATTATTATTCATTTGGCTGGAATATTGCTTGTATATATTCCTTATTCAGTCCGATTGATCGAAATTTATTACAAATAATATATTAAATAAATCTTCGTTTGTAAAACTTCGTGACATTTTTCTGGTATTATGTTGTCTGTAAAATCTGTAATCATTATTTCTTTTTTCCTGGGCTTCCTCTGATAAATCTCCAATTGGTAATATATAGTCCTTAATGACATCTTCTTCATGATAAAGAACTTTGTGCACTGTTGGAGACATACTTCTCCATGGGTATTTGCATATATAAATTCTAGCGTTTTCCTTGGAATAATCCCCAAATTTCCTATCATTTATTTGCTCGTTGCGCAAATCTTTTAAATATTGAAAAAGGGTCTATATCAACACGACACGTTCATCACTACGAGCGCATCCATTTGAGGTTTACTTGACGGCGAATTGCAATACGCATTACAGAGAAGATTCGTTTTTAGGCCGAACAGTTCATATGTGGAATGGACTACCCGCAGAGATATTTCCTATCACTTTTGGCGTGGGAAAATTGAAACCAAATATCAATAAACACTAATCCCTCTATCCTTTCTCCCAAAACCTGATTTCCTAGTTCCGGCACAATGCTGCGCATATATAGACGTCATCCCCTGATACTTAAAAATACCCGTCATTAGTAAGCCTCCATTACGAGCTTTAAGTGGAGTTTGGGCAAGAGGGTGGCGATGGCACGATGGATGGTAGTCTGCACGTTGACTACAAAACCAAAAACAGACCTGGGTTCTACTCCAGTTTCAGACTAAAAATTAAAAAAAAAAAAAAAAAAACATCTCGCATTTTTCTGATGGGCATTAGTGTGTCTTTGTATCAGTTGTTGTCGGAAGGTTTCAGTGTCGAAGGTATAGTCACTGGTCACTGAACAATACCGGCTTCAGTTGATAGCAATCCACAATCACATAAGAACGAAAAAAACATCAGAGACGCCGCAACTTTGATTTATAATTTACACGCAACTGCAGAGTTGTGCAAGAATTAAGCTCTATCTTTCTACCACTTTTACCACCTGTCTGTTTCTTCCCTATCCTTCTCTCTAGTTCCAGTGCAATGCATTGCATATGTAGGGGATAGCCCCTGAGCACTGGTCCAAGATAAAAAAAAAAAAAGTTTAAGTTCGAAGAGGTTAAAAAGGCTATAGCTAACTTGAGCACTAAAAACGCTCCAGGAATCGACAACATCAGAAACAAGATGCTTCAGGAGCTCCCCAACGTAGCAGTCAAAACAATTCTCCCATGTTCAATGGTATTTTACGTCTGGAATACTTCCCAACAAAGTGGAAGGTATCTCTTATAACTATGATACCTAAGCCTGGTAAAAACCACACAAGGGTCGATTTTTTTTTTTAATTCAAATTTTGCTTTTATTATTATTACTTATTACAATGGCTTGTGCCTCAGCGTCCATGGGACATTATTGAGACGAGTAGGCAATAAAAGAAAAAAAAAATATATATATATTAAAAAATATATAAATTAGATTTTGCTAACAATCATATACATACAAAATAAAATAAGAATTATTAAATCAAAAGTTTTAGTTGTGTTCCCCCGTGAAATCTCCAATGGTATTTTGTTTGGTTTATTAGTTAATATTCCAATATTCTTGCCTGATATCCTTGCTGACATAAATATGTTTTAATTGAAAAAACACTATACTCGTGTATATATAATAGCACTTTTAACTTAAATAGGAATTTAATAAATAAATAAATAAAAATAGTACGCAAATAGAACATTTTTGTCCGTTCTCTCCTCAAATTTATAAATACTTTCAATAAAAAACGATTATGATCAGTTAGGACGTAAGCGTCTGAACTTGATTGTAATTCCAAAAGTAGTAAAAAAATTATTACCAATAACACAAATTATAAGCGATGATGATACAGTGACATTATAAAATGGGATATAGAAAAGACCTAATCTGGTGCGTGTGCAATAACTGTTATAAGTGTCAGCACTGTTTTTTTATTTTATTTGCTTTTGTGATATTTATAAACAAACAAAAATCGATTCTTTTCTTTTTTATCTTGGACCAGCATTCATGTGATGCATTGTGCTGGAACTAGTGGAAAGGGATAATTAGAGAAATGCCAGGAGGTGAAGCTTCACTATCTTACACCTCCGCTTCTGCACACGTTCTTTCTTTTATAGCAGTGTTGAAGTGCCTCTAATGTCAAGGCAACCATTAAATTTCGATAATAAAAGCTTCGTTTTAGTAGCCATTTTTTAGTAATTATTTTACTTCGATGGTGCTACACAACAACTGAGACAAAGACACAGTAATGCACATGATGTTTTTATGATGTAGTCTGAAGCTGGGGTAGAACACAAATTTGAAAACCAAATTTGTGGTTTTGCAGTGAATTTTTTTTTTAATTTATTACGATTATCAATTATGTTTATTATTTGGTTTTAGCTAGCATATAAGCTGCATTTCGTTGGCGCTAATGCCAACTAATAACGATGATATACCTATCAGACCATCTAATGAAATAATTTAAAGCAATTTTATATTTATATTCATAGTAATATTTTTTTACTTACTTCGAGAATAGGAGATGTTGTGCTTGGACCGCTTATAATCAGTAAAACATGAGGCCGTTTACCATAACTTAAGTCGTAATATATATCTGCAAGAGGAGTCGGGCCCAATTCATATATTTTTGATATGAGCTCTGATATACTTGATGGACCAAGTGCTCCGATCGGTAAGTAACCTCCCAATTGTTCCAACACTAAACGAATAGTCGAAGAGTTCGTGTGTTGCCTTAAACAGCTGCCAAATAAACGACCTAATTTTCTAAATGGACCCGAAGTGGTGTTATGTTGCAATAATTCTACAATGATAAAAATATTGAAGTATAACTATTAATATACAGAATATACATGTAGATTTCGATATATATATCAACTTGCTCAAATACTTTTTAGCATCTCTCACCCGCAATGAAGAAAACTAAAAAAAATTAAACTATTTTCATATACAAAGTGCTTCAAAAGAATGTTTCTATTACACTGTGTGACCAAAAAAGTACATGGGATGTTATACCAATTTTCTGGAAGCTATTTTCGAATACAACGACAATCTGGTTTTAAAAATTTTAATTATATTATTAATTGACCTTTTTTATTATATTTTTTGAAATATATTTATTAAGCTTTAGGTCTTTTTTTATTTTATTTTGTTTTATTATTCGATATTTCGTTAACAGCTTGTTAACATCATCAGGAATAATAGGAAATTTATTTTTTATTAACAAGCTGTTAACGAAATATCGAATAATAAAACAAAATAAAATAAAAAAAGAGGAGTTTGAAAATTTTCAAACAACCCAAAAATCTTGACGTTTTGGTAAATAACCGATTTTTCGTACCCGTATGCACTGACCAGTTTGTAACTTAGCTGAATATCAACCAATTTTGAATGTATACACGGATTTAGAAAAAAAGAGACTGCAAATATATATGCGTGAATTTTCTCCTAAAGAATATTTCCTGTTTTTTAATGCAGTATTTGGAGGTATTTGGAAAGTTAAAAAACCAGATTGTTGTTTTGCTCGACAATACCTCCCAGAAAAATAGTACCACATGGCAGGTATTTCTACTTCATTCATTTCATCGACAGGTTTTCATTAAAATTGAATCACAACATAATTTTGGTTTTAAAAAATTTATAATAATGAAGTTCGCACTAAACTGGGCATTTGTTTAGTGTGCAAAATAATAAAAATTTTAAAAATGTGACTTAAAAAATTTGACTTTTTAAAATTTTTACGCAACATAATGTATTAAAAATTATCCAATTTAACATAATTTATATAATAATAATAAAAGAAATAGCATTCATTCAATAGCATGTGCCAATGTTTGCAAATTTTAATTAAAAATTATATCAACAAAAACTCAAGTTCCTCTACATTTATGCTTTTTATAGTAATTTCATAAAAAGAAATATTATTTCCTACACTCTTCATTTCCTCCTCCTCTTTCATGATCCGCCATTAAAAAAAAAGAAAAATATGGTGTGGCTCCCTATAGGAGTGACCGGAACATATATGTGTATAGATGAGAATGTAAGCACTCATAAATTAAAAGTATCGTCATATAAAACGTAAAACGATGTAACTGTATTTTTTTAGATTTTAAAGGAGAGGGAAATTTTGTCACTTTCATAGTTTTACGTTTTATATGACGATACTTTTAATTTATGAGTGCTTACATTCTCATCTATACACATATACATATATGTTCCGGTCACTCCTATAGGGAGCATATGGCATTCTTTATGTTCATAATTTTGTTGTGTTATTATTTTGTGTACATACATACATGTGTACATATGGTCTGTTGAAAAAGTTCTTTAAGCTTTAATTTGCATTAGTGACATTGGATTTAATGGGGTCGATGGATGAGGTAGCAAAGAGCATGGTGACGAGTACCAGATTTTTTTAATGAGCTCGAAGTGTCCCTCATAACTTGCGTTTTTTTTTAGCGGTAAAAAAGTCGAAAAAGTTTTTTTTTTAATTTACAAAACAAACATATATGTGTAAAGGAAATAAATTTTTTTCGTTGCTTCGTATTTCCATTTGAAATGAAAAGCGCTTCTTTGGTGCATAAAAAATCTTAAAAAAAATTGCGTACATTTGTTCAATGTGATTTAGTTTCCAATATAGTGTAAAAATATATTCAATAGAAATATACAGAAATTCAAAATTAGAACAAGCATATGGCGGCAGAAAATAATACTTATAAAAATAAGTGTATTCTTCTGATCCTACGTATTGAAATTTTAATATTTATGTACATATTATTGCAACTCCGGGAAGGTTATAGGGTATTACTTTTTTTAAAACTAGGACCAGGATGGCGATAAGGGGAAATTTCTGTTTCTCCGAAAATTTCAAACCGATTTTAATGAAATTTAGAACATGGATAGATTTACGTCTAAAAATTCACACGGGTAATATACATTTTCAAAACTAGGACCAGGATGGCGACAGGGGGAATTTCTGACCCTCTGAAACATTAAAGCCGATTTTAAAGAAATTAGTACATAGATAGATCTGCATTTAAACTGCTTATACGTAATATGCATTTTGAAAACTAGGACCAGTAGGGCGATAGGCGGAAATTTCTGCCCCTCCGAAACGTTCAAACCGATTATAATGAAATTGAGAACATCGATAGATTTGCATCTAAAAATTCACATAGGCTATATACAATTTCAAAACTACGACCAAGAGGGCGATAGGAGGAAATTTTTCTCTGTCCAAAACTACTTAGCCGATTTTGATGAACTTTAAAATTTGGATGTAATAGATTTTAAAAGTCAAATTGGCTATTAATTTCGCCCAAAACTAGACCAAGCGGGTAAGGTAGGTGCAATTTCCGCACGTCCGAGACCATCTAAGCGATTTTAATGAAATTTAAATCTGTATCTGTTTCTCTCCGAAACTGTATAACCGATGGAGATAATAACGGAAATGAAGACGCGGGTAAGAACTAGTTACCTATAAATAATGAATAAATAAATATATCCTTATAAGTCTATAATGAGCAAGGTTTCTGCGGTTTACACAGACCAATAAGAAATTTCCAATGGCAATTAAATGTTTATTTTATTCTTCAGACCGATTTGCTTTATTTAGTAAAAACAAACTATTTGCGGAATCTTCTACTTCCATAAAATCTAAGTAATATTTGAGTCTTTCATTCAAATATATGAAATACTTACAACAAAAAATGGCGTAAGCCTTTGTTTGAAAGATTGTTCACGCAAGAAAGACGTAAGTCACTTTTTTTTTTTTTTTAATAAATTTTTTTCAGGACAATACAAACTCTACGAAGCTCTTAAAGCTTTTCTGTAGAAACACCCAGTGTCTAAGACGGAATCGAACCCGCACCACCATATTGATAAGACTAATGCTCATGCACTAGACTACGGAGGCACCCATGTATCATAATATTCGTTTTTGGTAGCTTTACGGTGAAATTTGGTTTGCACGTTGAGTTGGCTATTTTTGAAGTTATATAGTGGTTGGAAAGAGCTGGCCCGAAGGACCAGATCAAACAATTAGGTAAAAATTTGGCACTTCTAAACGACTCACTGGAACTTCAGACGAATATGAACAATAAAGTTAGCCAGTGAATGGTATTTAAGATTCAGCACAGCCGAATATAACACTCTTATTTGTTTTATTTCACATTAACTGAATTTGTTTTACTAATATCTTTTTATATATGGTTCTAATTTTAAAATTGTGCCTTTTTTCGAAAAAATATGTGAAATATATTATTACATATATTATCATATTCTCATAAGGAATTTTTTTTATAAAAGCAAACTCAATAACTGAGGAGGAAAGTGTATCCAGTGTTCTGTTGTGGTATACGGCATTTCTACTTATTTCGCCAGCTCCCTGGTTATCATTAAATATAGTAATAGTTGATTCAATATTTAAAACTTCTTTTAAGAAAGTCTTTAAATATTTTGCTTCTTTTGCTGCATCTGATATTGCCATATACTCAGCTTCTGTAGTTGATAATGCTACGGTGCGTTGCTTCCGCGATTCCCAACTTACAGATGCATTTCCAAAAATAAAAGCGTGGCCCGTATAAGACCTTCGGTCATCAAAACTAGAGCCCCAATCGGCATCAGAGTAGCCTGTAAGATTCTTTCCAAACCTTTTTAAAACTTATAACTTTATCTTCAGTGCCCTTCAAATATCTCAAAACCCTATTAGCAGCGATCCAGTGTTGTTTTTGAAAGTTGTTATTGTACTGGCTTAGTACGCTGATGGCATGAGATATATCTGGCATAGTATATACTGCAAGATACATCAGTGAACCAATTAAGTTTGGTATGGAATTTCGTTCATATCGAATTCTTCTTCAGGTGTTGTGAGATACATTTCTTTTGATAATTTTTCATTTGGCGTTAATGGAGTTGTTACTGTATTTGCATCTTGCATATTGTATTTTTTAAATATATCGTTTATATATTTCCGTTGATGTATTTTAATTTAATTTTCTTCAAGATTCTGTTCAAACTCAATTCCAAGACAGTATTTTAGAATACCCATATCTTTCATTTTCAAAAATTTTTGCGAGTTTCATCTTAAGTTCTCTGAGAGTTTCCTTGTCATTTGATGCAACCATCAAATCGTCTACGTATATAAGAATTATGGTAATTATGCCCTTTTTACAATTTATGTACACACAAGAATCTACATTTAGTGGTTTGAAATTAAGTTCTTGTAGTTTTTCATCCAGTTTTCGGTACCACTGACGACCGGATTGTTTCAGACCGTACAATGCTTTTTTAATTTTAAATACTTTACCATTAGCTTTCTTTCTTCTTTGTCTAGGATGCAATTGAATTCTTCTGGAACTTCGAAATAGATTTCTTCATTTATTTCACCATGATGTACTTCCATTTTATACTCAACAGATAAGGCCATAAGCATGCGTAATGAACTCATTCGAGCAACGGGTGGAAAAGTTTCGTTGTAATTGATTCCAGGTAAAGCCCTTTGCAACCAATCTTGCCTTGCGTTTTTCAATTGAACCGTCTGCGTGGTACTTCGTCCGTATAACCCATTTCGTTTTGATTACTGGTTTGTTTCTCGGCCGATCAACTATAGACCAATGTATTATTCTTTTTGAGAGCTAAATATTCTTGCAACATAGCATGTTTCCATTCAACACATTCAGGACTAGATAAGTCTTCTGCAGCTGACATTGGATCATATTGTTTAATTAAATTTGCAATTTCTCATGATGATTCCTCTTCTTCTTCTTCTTTTGTATTTAAATTAATTTTTCTGGGTATTCCCCTTCCTCTTTTTGTAGTTAGTGGTGTTTTAATTTCTTTTTCAATTGTTTTATTTTTTGGATTTGTAGTTTGATAAGTCTTCATCATTGAGTAGTTGCATTTGTATATCAAACTGTCTGTTTTCAAGCAGAATTCTTAAAACTTTTCACAATTTCCTGTAAATTTTACATCTCACCTCTTGACAGTCTTCATATTAATTGGATTCCTGAGTCTATACGCTTTTGATGTTGGTTCGTATCCAATAAAAATACATTTTATGGATTTCGGGCCAAATTTATTTCTTCCAGGTACTTTATTTAGCATATATGCACTTGTGCCAAACTTTTGAATATACCCTCCGTTTGCTTTTTAATTTTTTCACAAGCTATATGTTTTACCTTCAAGGCTACGGGTAGGACATCTGTTTCTTACGTGGTTTGCAGTTAAAAATGCTTCTGCAGAAAAATTTCTTGATAGACCACTCTGCTGCAACATACACCGTGCCATTTCTACCAACGTCCTGTTTTTTCTCTCGGCAACTCTATTTTGTTGGGGAGTTTATTCAACGGTTAATTCTTGTCTTATGCCTCTATCTTTTAAAAAACGTGTGAAATCAGAATTTACATACTCTGTTCCATTATCAGACCGCAAAGTCTGAATTTTCATTCCAGTTTTATTTTCGACCAAGTTTTTATATTCTTTAAATTTTTCTAGTACTTGATTTTTATGTTTCATGAAGAATATTTCACACCATTTGCTTTTGTAATCGATAAAAGTGACAAAATACTTCGAGTGACCATGCGACTGAACACTCATAGGTCCACATACATCTGTATGTACTAATTCAAGCAATTTCGTAGACTTTGATTGCGATATTGGAAAGGAGCTTGAGAGTACTTTCCCTGAATACAGATTTCTCATACAGGTAAATTTTAGTTTATATCAGCACTTATGCCATTTACTTTTTGATGTCGAATAACATTTTTGAAATCAGTTACATTCAAATGGCCTAATTTTTCGTGCCAGAGTTGAAGTGATGTGGATTTCTGAGTAATGTTTGCACTTTCAACCGGTTCATTTACATAATAGAAATTGGATTTTCTTGATGCGGTTAACATTACTTTTCCTGATTTAGGATCAAATACCTCATCAGCATTACGTCGAAAGGTTACCTCAAAACCATGGTCTGTGATTCGAGATACTGACATTAAATTCGATCTTAAATCTGTAACGAAAAAAGTTTCAACAAGATTAACTGTTACATTTGAAGTTTTCAATTCAATATTTCCACTTCCTGATATTTTCGTGAATTTGTCATTTGCAAGTTTTAGAAATTGCTGTTCTTTTTTCAACTTCAGAAATTTTTGTTTTTGAGAACACATGTGAGATGTTGCTCCCGAATCAAGACACCAAAGACCTTTTTATCAAAAACTTGCATGGCTATAGCTGAATGATTCGATTCTACATACTTCGCTTTTTTTCGTTGTAATTTTGATTTTTTGATTTTAGTCGACAGTTATGGCAATTAAATTTAAAACCATCAGCTCTTCTCTGATATAGTGTATTATTCTGTTGTCTCCTTCTATTATTGTTCTGACTAAACATTACATCTGCCACTTGCTCATTAAAAATTGGCTTGCGAGCCTCATACTCATCTATAATTTTTAATTTAAGCGTTTCCGGATTAGGTAATTTTTCATGTGTTTCTATTGCTACTCTAAATTGTTCATTGTCGTCAGGGATGCTATACAATAGTAAAATTGTTACTAAATAGTCTATTATTTCCGTATCCTTTTCACGAATTTTATCAAGTATATCAAAAAAATTTCCCAAATGATTACGAATATTTTCACCTTTTGGCATTTTCAACAAAATTTGCGATTTTAAAAGCATTACTTTACGTGCAGGACCTTTAGATTGATACATATTTTTAAGTATGTCCCATAATTCCTTTGATATTTTGCAGTTTTTAATTTGTTTTAACTCTGTCGATGCTATTGATAAAATCAAGTCTGATCTCGCCTTTGCATCGTTTAATTCCCACTCAGCTATTCTTTGAGGAGTATCTCTAGGTTTTACATACTGCCCATTCACATATTTCCAAACATCGGTTTTTATTAATAGGGCTTCAATCTGAATTTTCCGAGTAGATCAATTTTCACATTAGCAAAACTCATTTTATTTGGTTCAAGGAAACGCAGTTCGTAATGTCTCTTCTTTCAAAAATAATCAAGCAAACTTCAACAATTCAATATTCCTTTTAATACTTTTCTTTTTATCTTTTCGCACAGTGGAAGCGTTCTTGGCCCATCACCTATTAGAATTTTAAGGTTTATATTGAAAATTATTTTATTTCATAACATTTTTTAAAATTAAATGTATATTCCAGACAATTACAAAATTCAGAATGTTTCAAAGAAAAACAATAAGTTCAAAACCAAATTAAAAAATCCAAACACAAAGTATACAAATACATATATAAGTTAACATAAAGGTTTGAAATTAAATACACATTTCAACACTAACAAAGAGTGTTGGCTTGTCGTAGCAGTACTTTTTTTTACAGTAATTTCATCAAAACTTAATGCACATAGCTTTTGGGTTTCGGGTATTTCATTAGCAGCAGACAATAATTTTACGACAGGCTTTAAAATACCTGCCGATTCATATTTGCATTTGAAAAACTCAACTTAAGGATTTGAGACAAATGTTTAATAGTAGTCACAATTCCGTTCTTTTGCATTTCGTTCTGCTGGCGCAATGTATCTTGAAAAACGATTATAATTAAATTTTGGTAAACTTTTTGAAAATTTCTTCATATGTCGATCAACAGCAGGGCTTAACTCAAAAAACAATGTATATATTTCAAACTTGCTTACTACGATGTATTAGGACTTTCAAATTATCTGAAAATGTAACCACAAACAGTTTTTAACCTCTGAAAATTTTAAAGCTTTGAGTTTATACCCTCTTGTTGATCAAGTACGATATATATACATATCGTACAGTAATTTTTAATGTACAGTTGCAAACTGTCTTCTTTTGTGTCACTGTTGATTTTTTTCGTTTGCTCTTCATATGGTAGTACCGTTCCGTTTCAGTTGCGATAGCAATGGCTTCTATGGTTGGGACTGCTCAAAGTTTCAGTTCTAAAATTCTACTAGTAATTATTAAATAAAAACTGCACAAACCAAAATTCTTCTTACTTACCCATTTCATATTTTAAATTTCTTTCAAAATCTTTCTGTTTAAAATGTAATGACCAAATTTTCTCCCTATGTATCGTAATGCGCAGTGTTTGTTTTCTTTCGAAATGTTGAAGTGCATTATTTAATTTTTTTCTAAAGACAGTGCTTGAAACTACTGCATACTCCAATGTGTATTTTAGAACATGATGTGGAGCCCTTTATGACGAGTACACACTTAGCATTTCTTTTGTTGTCATTTTGAGACGCCATTTGCGGCCGAGAATATAATAAAGTCAGTTAACAAATTAATCTCTTTCGCTTATCTTGAAGAGAGCGCAACCATAATACTCCCTTTTGCAGACTGTGCAGATCAAAAAATTGTTTTTTTTGGATTTACTCACACAATAAAGAAATAGTTTTTGTCAATGAAAATGCAAACATATTATACAACAGTGGTGTTCAAAAATAAAATGAAGATGTGGTGAGAGAATTTGCCCAGCAAACATAATGTCAAGCGTTTCAAATAAGAAAGAAAATGCCAGCTATATACAACTTATTAAATGACTGTAGTTTAAATTTTAAGAAAAAGATAAGAGCACCAGAGACCATAAATAGCAGTTATCAATTTTAATAAATAATTTGGGAACACTTATTTGGGGGGAAGAAAACAAAAATAAATTTATATAAAACATTTTTTTTGGGCTTAAATATTAGACTAAAAAGTTTAACCATCTGTCATTCCTCATTATAATTTTTAAAATCGCTTTGAAAATTTTAAATTAAACATTCCATGTTAATACATGCATAGCAATTGCGAATTAGTAAAATATTTTTTAAATTCAACGAGGTCATTTTATTTCGCTGCTTGGAACAAACGTTTTTCATGTCTGAAAATATTTGTTCGCATAAGAAGTGGAAAAAAATGATAAATATTTTAAATACATTTTTTTGAGCTGGGGACATATCGCAACATCTAAATTTTTCCAAAACTCTAGAGTTCTAATTTTCTCGAAATCTTTTACCTCAGATCTAAGTATTATTATCTCTGATTGAAACGTGTTCATTACCCGCTTTTAATGTTTTGTAATATAAAAGGCATTGAATGTTTTGAAAAGCATCGTTTACCATAAAATACTTTCCACATTTCATTTCGTGAACTTTTATTATATTTTAATTTCTTTCGTATTCAATTCTAATTGAATCGCGTGTGTTTATTGTGCTTCGTCCAATAAGAAACAACAACAATGCTTAATAAATTTCTGAAAAAAATGACAATAACCATCCGCGTGTGTAATCATCGCTTGCTCAACTGAATGAAAGTTTTTAAAAGAGAATAACAACTGTCTGTGTAAATTTTTCAACAAATGTTATATGTGGCGAACATCACTGTTCTACAATATCAAAATATAAATATTAACAGCCATATTCATAAAAAATATATTCTGGATTTGAAATAGGTATAAAGATTCGATTTTGTATTGAAATTTTTTCTTGAACGAAATCTAAAATACCTTTTTACGAATATGTTACAACATAATAAAATATAAAAAAAGCAATAATTACAATTATAAAATTAACAATAAAAGTGTTTTTTCTATCTCTTTGTAAATAATTAACTATTTAATAATTAATAATTTTTGTTCCTGCTCTAAATGTAATTCTATATATAAGTATAAAAGACTACAAATACAATTATAATATATTCAATCTCTTATTAACTAAATGCCTATAATTTTGAGCAACACTTATATCTAACGTTTCTAACATATATACATATATACGTTTATAATTATTTTGTGTGTTCAATACTGATACATTTTCAAAGTTTTTATAGTGATTAATCTAGAACAGTGAGAAGATAATGCTGTTTTTTAAGAATTTATATCCCTATATTTCTGATCACACTAGCAAAATAAAATAATTACTAAAAAAACGGCTTCAAAAAATTTAATACGATGTTTTGACATCAGAGGCGCTGCAACTCTGCTCAAAAAAAATGTGCAAAAGCAGAGTTGTAAGATGCTTGTCCAAGACAAAGAAAATATGGTGTCTACATGTTAACCATAAGAGAGGCTTTTGCATATATTTTTCCGTAAAAGTTTTCAACACATTTTGGTATTGTGGCATGCCACATGCTGCATTTAATGTAGAATATATTCCATTATTTAGTTATAAAGTTTTATATATGTTTGTTATTTTCAAATTCAACGTATTCTTTTTGTACTAAAATTATCACCGCTGGATTGGTTGTTTTGTTTACATTTGCTGGTAATATATCAGATTTTTCATTTTCTAACTAAAAGGAACACGCGTTTTTCTTTGGCTGCTGCCACAAATGGTGACCCCGATATTTTAAAATAGGAAATAACGAAAGGAAAAGAAACGAAAATATGTTTAACGTAGAGGGAAACGCTGGGGAATTAAACAACCAAACCCGAAATAACGAAGAGGATTCCGCCCGAGTCGCAAGAGTCTCCGTCAAGATTCCTCCATTCTGGCATGCAAAACCAGCATTGTGGATTGCACAAATCGAATCCCAATTCGCAGCCGCCGGAATCGTGAGTGATAAAACAAAGTACCACACCGTAGTTGCAGCCATCGAAAGCAGCGTGCTAGCGCAAATAAGCGACATAGTACTCAAACCGACAATATAAAAAAATAGAAAATAGACAATTGATTTGATTTTTTTTTTTGCGTAAACTATGACAGGCCGTTTCAGAATTGACTTCTGCAACATACGTGGTTTAAGGGCAAATTTTTTCTCTGTATATGACCACGTTTGTCTCCATCGGCCGGATGTTTTCGCCTTAAGTGAAACCCAGGTGTCTGAGGATGCTGATCCACAGGATTTTAACATACCTGGGTATCACCTCCTATCCCTCTTTATTCTTCATAGGGGTCTTGCAATATATATACGCAATGCAGTTGTGTACCAGTGCCAGCAATCCTTAGGCACGAATGATCCTGAATTTAGCTGTCTATGGGTTAAATTTAAAATCAGGGCACATCTTTTGCACTTCGGGTTTCTTCACAGAAGCCCAAATATGGAAAGGGATAAAACTATATACAACTTCGATGCCCTTTCCGACACTATATCGGAGATCCTCGAAAATTACCCGAACAGTGAAATCGTTATTGCTGGTGATTTCAATGTTCATAACTTATCGTGGCTCCGCCATTCGAGTCATGCGACTCCAGAAGGTCAATAGAAATTAGTGAATGAACCAACACATATTCCGTGTGTTGACGGGTACCAACAAAACACCATCGACCTTTTTCTCACTTCACACCCTGACAAGTATGAAATGAACACTAGCGCCCCTCTCGGAAATTCGGATCATTGCACCATTTCTGCCTCCTTTTCGTTTGCGGAACTTCTTAACGTTTCACGGCCAGCTACGAAACGTTTAAAATATATTTTTGAAAAGGTACGTTGGGCTGAGCTCAACGATTTCTTTCGGCATTTCAATTGACAATGACGTCAATGCCATGGCAGAAATGGTTGAAAATATAATATTGCTCGGTATGAAAATTTTCATACCATCGAAGCAAATTTCGATTAAACCCAGACCGAAGTCATGGTTTAATCAGACGTGCAGACTTGCAGTCAGATCCAGAGAGGAAGCATTTAGTATCTGGCGGAATGACAAAAACGCGGATACTGATGCGATGCGCAAAAGGGCGAGGTCTTCGCACCAAAGTTCTTACTGCCCAACGGGGCAGTAAAAGCTTTTGGTCTTTCGTAAAAAAAGTGAAGGAAAATGCTAGTTCTTCTATTCCGGCTCTTTTGAAGGATGATAAAATATTCACTGACCCGGTTGAAAAAGCTAACCTCTTAGCTGAAATGTTTGCAGGTAATTCTCACCTGCCGGAAAGCAATCAACCACTGCCCGCACCCGAGCGTGTATCCGTAACTATGCCAAAGATATACTTTCGAGCTCGTGCAGTTAAATGGGTGCTAATGAACCTCAACATAAACAAGTCTCCTGGGCCGGATGGAATTCCTGCACTGGTCCTGAAGCAGTGTTCTTCGACGTTATCACGTCCTTTGGCAATCCTTTTCAGCAATCTGTACTATACAGGTCAATTCCCATCGTGCTGGAAGGTTGCAAATGTAACGCCGATCCCAAAAAAGGGTGAGGCAAGCAAACCTGAAAATTACCGCCCAATCGCAATCTGTTGCGCGATTTCCAAAGTGATGGAAAGTATGGTGAACTTTCACCTAATGAAATATTTAGAGTCCAACAATTTACTGAATGACCGGCAATACAGCTTCCGTCGAGGGCGCTCTACGGGCGACTTACTAGCCTTCCTCTCGGAAAAATGGTGTGATTCAACTCACCAGTTCGGCGAAAGTAAAGTCGTGGCTCTGGATATGTCTAAAGCATTTGATAGAGTGTGGCATGGGGCACTTCTGTCCAAACTTATTGCTTTTGGTATCGGTGATATCTTCTCTCGATTTATATCGAGCTTTCTAAAGGATCGCGCTATAAGAGTTGTTATGGACGGGATCTCATCTAATGAGTATAAGATAAATTCAGGGGTACCGCAAGGCTCCACTCTTTCTCCTACCCTATTTCTAGTCTTTCTAAATGACCTCCTATGTCAAACTTCCAACCCTATCCACTCTTTAGCAGATGACAGAAGCCTTTCTCACTCATATTCATTTAGTCGTAGACCAACATCGACTATGATCACTTCGCTGAGGCAGAATATGAGTGACTCATTGAATTGTAACCTCATGAAAATATCGCAATGGGGTCAGGCAAACAGGAACGATTTCAATGCTCAAAAGACCCAATGCAGCATGCTTACACATCGACGCATGTCCGATGACGCTGCGTCATCTGTAATTATGGGGCGGTATAAACATCGAGGAATCAGAAGCTTTTGATGTTCTTGGCATGAAAATTCAGTGCGATGTTCGATGGACTGAGCACATTTTTCAGGTATCAAAAGAAGCATTCAAGTGCCTCGGTTTTTTAAGACGGTGCAAGACATACTTCACCCCATCTGATCTCCTCACTATTTATACCGCCTACATCCGACCGAAAATGGAATACAACTTTCATGTTTGGGCCGGTGCTTCAAAGACTATTTTGAAGTTACTCGACCGAGTCCAGGAGAGAGCGAAGAAACTTATAGGAGACAGTAGGGTAGCCAGCTCTATTAACTCTCTTGAGCATTGTCGCAACGTGGTGTGCGTTTCGTTGTTCTATCGTTACTATAATGGGATGTGTTCTGATGAAATCAGGGAACTTGTTCCCGAAACCCGATCATTCACACGCACGACGCGTTCATCATTAAGAGCACATCCATTTGTGGTCAACTTGGCAGCGAACCGCACTACGCATTACAGGGAGAACAAATTTTTCGGCCGAACATCGCGTATGTGGAACAAACTCCCTGCCGAGGTCTTTCCTGTCACGTATGACGTGGGAAAATTCAAGTCAAATGTCCATTCGCACTACTCTCTCTATCCTCCTTCCCATAACCTGATTTCCTAGTTCCAGCACAATGCATCGCATGTGTAGGGGTCATTCCCTGAGTGCTGGTCCAAGATAGAAAAAAAAAAACCACCGGAACAGCAAATGTATGAGACGCTGAAAGCTAGACTATTGGAACAATATGCCTACTCTGAACAGAAGCGTGTCAAGAAACTCATAGAAGACCTAGAATTGGGAGACATGCGCCCAACACAGTTACTCCGCGAAATGCGCGATTTGGCCGGTAACGAAATGAAGGATAATATGTTAAAATCTATTTGGCTAAGCCGGCTACCAGCAAACGTCCGATCAATTATTTCAATTAGCAACGACGCATTGGACAAATTGGCTATATTAGCTGACAGGATGGTGGAGGTCAACGACGCACCGCGTATCAACGCAGTCAGCACAAACAACAACGACCAGTCAAATCAAACGTCTTCGGAATGTCAAAAAAATTTGCTGACAAAAGAAGTTGCTAAATTAAAGACAGAATTCAGTAAATTTCCACGTAGCCGATCTCGCAGTCGCAGCCGCAACCGCTTTGATGAGAGATTTGCTGGTATCATCGCAAATTTGGCGATAAAGCCAAAAAGTGTCGCGCGCCTTGCAAAAACTCAAAAAACTAGGAAGTCTGTCCAATACGACGGCTGAAGACAGACATCTTTACAGGAAAAGCCGTCTCATAATATATGATAAAAATTCACGACTTAACTTTTTAATTGACACCGGAGCCGAAGTCAGCGTAATAGAACCCACGTCTAAACAGAATAAGTATCCGGAAGTAAATACATCACTTTATGCAGCTAATCATTCTCCAATTACAACTTATGGCGAAAAGATTTTAAATATGAATCTGGGACTCCATCGGGATTTCAAATGGAAATTCATAATAGCCTATTTACGTGGTAGAAGTCAAGTGGTATATCACGGACTGTCGTCTACGATAAGTCAATGCGGTATACACATGTACGCTGATGATGTACAACTCTTCATCAGCTGCTTGCCTTCCGATATAAACGACTGCTTTAGAAAATTGAACTTTGATGTTAATAATATATTTAAATCGGCTACAGTGAATGGTCTTTGTCTTAATGCTAATAAATCAAAAGCGATGGTAATCAGTAAGATAAATTACATGCAAGCCAGTTTGCCACTGATACTCATAGCACATTCCAAAATTGAATTAGTTGCAAATGCCAAAAATCTAGGAGTTAACAAACTAAATTTGTCAAATAATGTAAATAACATATGCGGGAAAATTTATGCTAAGTTAAGAAATATCTGGGCGACACAATGCATTACACTAATTAATGTCCATATGCTGCTTAAGGCCCGTTCAGACTATTGTAGAAGTATTAAGATTTTCATCAGATTTTGCGATACAGAAATCTAAATACATTTATTGCGACTGTCAAAAAATCTAACGTAAACTGACATTTTGTATTCACACCATCACACTTGAAATAGAGAGAAAATACAAAAAAAAAACAGAAGTAGAGAAAACAATTTTTGATAAACAAAAGTGTTTTAAAATTAAAAAAAAAGGAAAAGTCATGTTATTTCAAAAAAGAAATAAATGTAAATTTGTGGGAGTTTTGATGGCTTTAGCTATAATAAAAAAACACAAACATAATGAATTGTACGTTCGACGAAGTAGAAAACGGTATTGGAGCCGTGAATGGCTTCTACGGCGGTATTCGGGAAGAGATTTAACTCATATTGCAACCAAGGAATTGCGACTAGAGGACCCAAAAATTTTGAAAATTTTTGCAGGCTTTCTAAACATTGCTTCCAGGAATTGTTAAATGTTGTTGGCAAAAGTATATCAAAACAAAACACAGTGCTAAGAGAATCCGTTTCAGCTACAACACGGTATAATTTCTTAAAATAATTGTGTAATAACATCATGTTAATTCCCTGTTTTCTTTTTCCGCTCAGTCTGCTTATCACACTAAGATATTTGGCAACGGGAAACTCCTTTTAAGATCTTTCCTATGTGTTTAGAGTATCTCCATCGTTGATTTCAGAGCTGGTTCCAGAAGTAGTACTTTTAAGAACCTTTAATTCGAAGTATTTTAAAAATAATTGTTTTTAAGGTACATAAAACAGCTGCGGAGTGGAAAACAGTTGCTGATGGGTTTCATACTAAATGGAACTTTCCCATGTGCCTAGGAGCTATTGGTAAAGAGATTTCACTTATTTTGCTTCTAGTTATTTATAATTTAAATGTTTAGATGGCAAGCATATTGCGTTTTGTCCTAAAGCATCTGAAGGCTCATATTATTATAATTACAAAGGTTTCAATATTGAATTATTATTATTGGCTAACGGCGGCAGGTTTTTTTTACGTAGACGGCAAACGTGCCGGCTCTTGAAAGTATGCAGCATTTAAAATATTCGATTTAGATAAAGGATTAAAATTTTAAAAATGTTGGGCCTTTATATGAAGAAAAAAATAACAAAAAATGGACGGCACGCCACCGGCGGCGAACAGTTGGCTTGGGAATTTTAATCAGAGGAAAAGTATTATCGTTTAGAAAATTTTCAAAAAATGAGAATGTATTATATACAATACTAAGCAATGCAAAGCACTTCAACTCTACTATTTTAGCACACTACAGATAACTAAAACTACTTTGTAATCGTTTATATATGACTTTCTCATTTTTCATTCCTATTTTTTGCTTAACTATCGTTTTTATAATGCTATTGCAATATTATAATTTTTTTAATCAGTTGCTAGTTGCCATTTTGTTAACTACTTTATTTTTTAATTCTTCTCAAAAATTAAATATTATATTTTATAATTATATGATTAAGATATTGTGCCTTTATCTAAACAATACTGTTAAATAAGATTAGATCTTGTTGTACTGCAGTTTACTTAATATATAAATAAAATATTGGAGTGTTTTTTACATTGATTCTTTTATATTAAAATCTATCACAGAGTATATAATTTGACTTAATTTAGTAAAAGAAAGACTTCAAGTAAAAATTGGTAATTGTTTTTTTATGTTTCATCAGTTATTTATTAAAAATATAGTATATTCGATTTAATTTCGACCGGACTTATCTACTCGATTTTAAACAGAGTAAAATTAATCTAAATCAGTTTAACCCTGGTCGAACGGAAGAATATTACACCGTTAAAAGACAGAACAGGTACTTTATCAACAGAAATATGACATTTATTAGTGAAGGTATTATATAATTTATATTAAAAGTACGCCTAGAATCACAAATAAAAATACTCATTACTAAAATGAGTGGTTTTTACATTGTAACAATATTTAACTGCAAATTTCAAATTCAACTTTAAACCGAATATACGTTAAATTTAAGTATATAGAGTTAAAAAAAGCAAATTCACATCACATGTTTTGCGTACTGTTTAAATAATCATATCACACTTAAATAATCATATCACACTTTGTAAGAAAACGTTACACAATTGTTTTTCCAGTCTCTCTTTGTTTTATTTTATATTTTTTGGTATGCAATTCATTCCATTAGTTTTATTATAATTTTCTATTGGATACACAATAAAGAAATCTGGTAGTATTCTACTAAAAAAAAAATCACCATATAAAAGGGTAGTGTCGTCCGTCCGGTAAACACGCGTCTTCTGTGAAGCAAATAAATTACCACAGAATTGATTAAAAACGAAAATAGCGGAGTGAAAAAAAAACGGAAGAAAATAGTGACAAAAACAGTGAAACGAAACAAACTAAATAAATTTACAAACATAACATGCATTAAATAAAATAAACTGTACTTTAAATTAAATAGAAACGAAGAATAAAATAATCTTAAATTCAACAAACAACAACAAAAATAAAATTCCAACCAAAACAATAAAACAAAATATAAAATCCGCTTACCAGTGACGGGCGAACGAAAATATTTACCAGTGCTGGCACCACCAAGCAGTGTTGGCACTTCGGCTGAAAGTGACCGGATCAGGGCTTTTATGGCTCTTTTTCGCGTCATTGTGCTAAAAACTCCTGCATATACCTATTAAAAGTAGAATATAAATTTTTTATATTGTGGATACCAGTGAGATAGTTGCTGTTGGACTGTTTGGTGATGAAGGCGTAGTACTGATCACCGAGCAATCTCTCTGCCGGCAACTAGTTCATTGGTGTCGACAATATAAATAATAGACAATTGATTTGATTTTTCTTGCGTAAACTATGACAGGCCGTTTCAGAATTGACTTCTGCAACATACGTGGTTTAAGGGCAAATTTTTTCTCTGTATATGCCCACGTTTGTCTCCATCGGCCAAATGTTTTCGCCTTAAGTGAAACCCAGGTGTCTGAGGATGCTGATGCACAGCATTTTCACATACCTGGGTATCACCTCCTATCCCTCTTTATTCTTCATAGGTGCCTTGCAATTTATATACGAAATGAACTTGTGTACCGTGCCAGCAATCCTTAGGCATGAATGATTCCGAATTTAGCTGTCTATGGGTTAAATTAAAAATCAGGGCACATCTTTTGCACTTCGGGTTTCTTTAAAGAAGCCCAAATATGGAAAGGGATAACACTATATACAACTTCGATGCCCTTTCCGACACTATATCGGAGAACCTCGAAAATTACCCGAACAGTGAAATCGTTATTGCTGGTGATTTCAATGTCAATGACTCCAGAAGGCCAATATGTTGAGCTATTCGCAGCGCACAACCACCTTGCGCAATTAGTGAATGAACCAACACAAATTCCGTGTGTTGACGGGCACCAACACAACACCCTCGACCTTTTTCTCACTTCACACCCTGACAAGTATGAAATGAACATTAGCGCACCTCTCGGAACTTTTGCGGAACTTCTTAACGTTTCACGGCCAGCTACGAAACGTTTAAAATATATTTTTGAAAAGGCACGTTGGGCTGAGCTCAACGATTTCTTTCGGCATTTCAATTGGAAGCTCTGCTTCCTTGAGAATGACGTCAATTCCATGGCAGAAATGGTTGAAATTATAATATTGCTCGGTATGAAAACTTTCATACCATCGAAACAAATATCGATTAAACCCAGACCGAAGTCATGGTTTAATCAGACGTGCAGACTTGCAGTCAGATTCCGAGAGGAAGCATTTAGTATCTGGCGGAATGACATAAACGCGGATATTGACGTGAAAAAGCTTTGTACGAGCAGCGTCTTCGCACCACAGTTCTTACTGCCCAACGGGGCAGTAAAAGCTTTTGGTCTTTCATGAAAAGAGTGAAGGAAAATGCTAGTTCTTCTATTCCGGCTCTTTTGAAGGATGATCAAATATTCACTGACCCGGTTGAAAAGGCTAACCTCCTAGCTGAAATGTTAGCAGGTAATTCTCACCTTCCGGAAGCAATCAACCACTGCCCGCACCCGAGCGTGTATCCGTAACTATGATATACGCACCAAAGATATACTTTCGCGCCCGTGCAGTTAAAAGGGGTTTAACGAACCTTAACATAAACAAGTCTCCTGGGCCGGATGGAATTCCTGCACTGGTCCTGAAGCAGTGTTTTTCGACGTTATCACGTTCTTTGGCAATCATTTTCAGCACTCGGTACTATACAGGTCAATTCCCATCGTGCTGGAAGGTTGCAAATGTAGCCCCGGTCGCAAAAAAGGGTCAGGCAAGCAAACCTGAAAATTAACGCCCAATCGCAATCTGTTCCGCGATTTCCAAAGTGATGGAAAGTATGGTGAACTTTCACCTAATGAAATATTTAGAGTCCAACAATTTACTGAAGGACCGTCAATACGGCTTCCGTCGAGGGCGCTCTACGGGAGACTTACTAGCCTTCCTCTCGGAAAAATGGTGTAATTCTATTCACCAGTTTGGCGAAAGTAAAGTCGTGGCTCTGGATATTTCTAAAGCATTTGATAGAGTGTGGCATGGGGCACTTCTGTCGGTGATATCTTCTCTCGATTTATATCGAGTTTTCTCAGTGATCGCGCTATAAGAGTTGTTATAGACGGGATCTCATCTAAGAGTACAAGATAAGTTCAGGGGTACCACAAAGCTCCACTCTTTCTCCTACCCTATTTCTAGTCTTTCTTAATGACCTCCTATGTCAAACTTCCAACCCTATCCACTCTTTCGCAGATGACAGCAGCCTTTCTCACTCATATTCATTTAGTGGTAGGCCAACATCGACTATGATCACTTGGCTGGGGCAAAATATGAGTAATTCATTGAATTGTGACCTCATGAAAATATCGCAATGGGGTCAGCAAACAGGGACGATTTCAACGCTCAAAAGACCCAATGCAGCATGCTTACACATGGACGCATGCCCGATGACGCTGCGTCATCTGTAATTATGGGCGGCATAAACATCGAAGAATCAGAAGCTTTTGATGTTCTTGGCATGAAAATTCAGGGCGACGTTCGATGGACTGAGCACATTTTTCAGGTCTCAAAAGAAGCATTCAAGTGCCTCGATTTTTTAAGACGGTGTAAGACATACTTCACCCATCTGATCTCCTCACTATTTATACCGCTTACATCCGACCGAAAATGGAATACAACTCTCATGTTTGGGCCGGTGCTTCAAAGACTATTTTGAAGTTACTCGACCGTGTACAAGAAAGGGCGAAGAAACTCATAGGAGACAGTAGGGTAGCCAACTATATTAACTCTCTTGAACATCGTCGCAACGTGGGTGCGTTTCGTTGTTCTATCGTTACTATAATGGGTTGTGTGCTGATGAAATCAGGGAACTTGTTCCCGGAACCCGGTCATTCACGCGCACGACGCGTTCATCAATAAGAGCGCATCCATTTGTGGTCAACTTGGCAGCGGTCCGCACTACGCATTACAAAGAGAACTCTTTTTTCGGGCGAACATCGCGTATGTCGAACAAACTCCGTGCCGAGGTCTTTCCTGTCACTTATGACGTGGAAAAATTCAAATCAAATGTCCATAAACACTACTCCTTCTATCCTCCTTCCCATAACCCAATTTCCTAGTTCCAGCACAATGCATCGCATGTGTGAGTGCTGAGTGCTGGTCCAAGATAAAAAAAAAATATATCTCTCTATACTAAGAGAGATATACCCTTCTTAAAACAAACGAAACTTATTTGTTACTTTGACTAGAGTAGCAATATAAATAAGAACTGTTAAATCGAAGGTATTCGTAACTTGAAGATATTATAATAAGCCTTGAAATATTCAAATAAAATATATGATACTGACACACAAATTAGATATTCATTTATATTTTTTTAGTATTGGGCAAATGTTTGCATGGGAAACCGTAATTTGTATATAAAAATACACAAAACACCCATAAGATTTTATAAACATATATTTTTGATTAAAGGGCTTAAGGCCTTTTTACATTGTATTTCTGAGTAATACGACATGTCAAAAACTGAAATCAAATAAAAAAATATAATAGTGTAAACACAATATGTCTGACCAAAATACGTATGGGAATTTGACAGTGGTATGGCTCTCACCATTTCTTAAAAATGTTCAAAACCCTTATACTTTTCATTTTATCAGCAAGCAAGGGTAAGCAACCAAAAAAAATTACAAAACAGCAAAAAAAAGTCATTTTCTTCAAACCCAATATGTTGATGTATGTTTAGCACATTTTAGGAATATAAATGCAAATATAGGTTAAAATACCAAGTAAATAAAATAGTGGTTCTCTTTTTTTCTTGCTCTTTGTTCTTTTTTTTGCTCTTTTTTCCAATTTACATACTCGTATTTCTGCAGATTATGAGGTGGCCTCTTCAATGGCGCGAAACGTGTTAATTTAAAAAAAATTCCAAAAAAAAATTTTCCTTTTTAATTTGAATTTAATTTTAAAATTAAGTAGAATAATATATATTTTATCAATTAAAACTTTAATCAATTCAATTAAATTTTAAAGTAATTTTTGGGCTCAATTAAATTAAATAAATAAAAATTGTTTTTGCTATGAAATACACAAGACGGCTAATTTTTATTTAAATGTTTATCTCATTGTTTTATTTCATATATGTAACAATATTTATACAAAGAGAAATTAATACTCTATAAGCTTTCGAATTGAATCTAAATATTTTTTTTCTATTACAAATTTGATTGAAATTTTCAGAACATTTAATTAAACTTTTAATTATTATTAAATTTACAAAAAGAAATACTTACGTTGCATTTGTAAGTCAACTGACGCTTGTGCACTTCGAAAAGCTCGAATACTACCCATTCCACCAATTTTTGCTCTAGATGAACAGCTGAAATTTTTGAAATCTATACAGGGATCAAAATTCCAATTAAGCTTTGCATGTATACTTGATGCTGCTTCTTTACATGCGCGATCGAAACATTCGGGAGGTGAAGCTACTGTCGGCATGCAGTCCTCATTATTTACATAACAATCCTTTGGCAATTGTGATGGTGCAGTGCTAATTAAAAACAAAATCGGCGATGCCACAAGCAAAGAAGTAACTAATAATGTTGCTGTAGTAATTGCTATTTTGTGAACTGTAGCTGAAGTGCGTAACCAAATGCATGGCGCACAACATATCCAACCAAGCGTCGTATTCTGAAAAGAAAAACTAAACCTCTTCAATATACCCGTATTGAAATTTTATATATGTTGGAAGAAGGCTAGTTAACAATAATTTTGGGATGAGATTATTAGGGCTATAATTATCTTATTTTAGACTTTTGTTTTTTAATTCGACATAAAAATTTGGTTAGCCGAAAATCACCTTTACGATATTAAGGCTTTACAACGGCTTTCTATAAAGTGCAAATGTTTAAAAATGGGTACTAAATTCAACACACTTTTATTCCATTAGTTTATGTACATAAAAATCGACACGTCCTGATGTTTCAAACTGATTTGGTTACGGAAATTGAAATACGGTGTTGAAATTGTTTCTGCATTTAGAAACCCCAGAAATTTTTTGTACAATAAAAAATTCTATATCAAGTGATAATCAAGTCAATACATAAGTGCTTCTAAGTAATGCAGATGGTATGTAGTACGAGTATATGGTTGAAAAATATGTAGCTTTGGTAGCTGGAACACATTCTCTAGTTTTTGCTCATTTAATAAATAAAATATAGTTATGCAATTTGTATGATTTATTTTCAAAATATCTGCAATTATTTCTATATTTTCGATATTTAATAGGGAGAATGGATGTGCTGAAATTTTTTTTGGTAGGTTTGAAATTTTTAAGAGAAAAAAATTAGAAAATTGCGGGAAAATTTAACAAGTGTGGTTACTTTTTTCCCATGTAAAAGAACAAGTTATATAAAAATTTCCTCCAAAAGGTTGAATTTTGAACTTCGGTATGTAGACTTCTCTTTCGATGTTTGTACCAGAGATAGGAAAGTCTATGGTATTACTTTTTCGCTTGTATGAGTTACATTCACTCACCAAGAGTCAATATTGCCAGAATAAAATAGTGTCTCATATACCCAATTTAAAAGGCAAATTCTACAGTACGATATTTTTCAGCTTACTGATTTGTGACTCAACTCTGAGAAATGCACGTGAAAGTAGCCTCAAAAATAAGATCTTCTGCAACAATCGTTTTGACAAGTTGGCTGGAATAATAACACTGTGCTACAGCAAAATTATGCAGAGGTTCTCCTGTACCAATTATTTTTTGTTAGAGAATAGCTTTAGTTTTTTTAGGTCACTTCGAAAAGTGATTTCTTAACTGCAAATGTAGGGAAAAACATGTGTTTTAGAGTTTCAAACTGAAAGAGTCATAACTTCCTTGTTTTCCAACCGATTTCTATCATTTTTTCTTCTGTTTAAAGGATCTCATATTATCTTAAGTAAACAATGTATACTTTTTGTAAATCGATTCATAAATGGCTAAGTTATAGTGGTTGAAGTGTAAAAAAACACATTTTTCAAAAAGAAAAATTTTTCATCAGGATCTAAGTTGCTTATGAGATACCACACAATGAATATTTATTATTCTGAAAAAGAACAGTAAATTAGCTTTTCAAAATAGGTAATTAGAATTAAATCCGTTGATAAATGACTTATGCTATTGTTACTCGTTGGTTACAGCCGAGAAAATAAAATAATATATTCCATAAGATAATGTTGTCAAGTGGCATGTAAACGATTCCCGCTAGCTCTACTTTTGGCAATAGTATACCTGACTCCCATCTCAACTACTCGTAAACACATAACACACCATACTCTAGAACGCCAATAGTGTGCAAAATAAATTCTAAGGACAAAAGTAGGAATCCATGGCAAGTTGTACACTGATTCCCACCCTTGACAGAAAACAAATACCCTCAAATCTTTCCATTTTCTATACCAAAAACGACACGATTATCACGTACCCTTTTTCATCTTCCAACGGCCACCATTACCCATTTAAAATCTTACAGCTTCACTTTCACTGTTTATTTACAATAAACATGGGAGTGTAACTTTTCCAATACAAAAGGTATTATATATATGTTTATTAATACTATATATTGATACTAGTAGTTAATACTAGTATTAAGTATATAAATGCTAATTATAGAAAAAAATAAGGAAAATATTAAATATTATTTTATAAAAATATAAATTTTATAAAAGGATTAAAAGCAAGAGAAAAAAATTACATGTTGAACCTAACCATTATTTTCGACTGCATCGTTTTATGGGCCCACTAATTTCTCCACTCCGCTTCTTCCAATTTAGAAAAAAATCTTTTAACGGAATTAGCTTTAATATTATTTTTTTTTTTTTTTTTTTTTTGTCTTGGACCGTCACTCAGGGGATGACCCCTACACATGCGATGCATTGTGCTGGAACTAGGAAATTGGGTTATGGGAAGGAGGATAGAGGGAGTAGTGTTTATTGACATTTGATTTAAATCTTCCCATGCTAAAAGTGACAGGAAACACCTCTGCGGGTAGTCTATTCCACATACGTGCCGTTCGGCCAAAAAACGAATTTTCCCTGTAATGCGTAGTGCGAGTCGCCCTCAAATCGACCACAAATGGATGCGCTCTTAATGATGATCGTGTCGTGCGCGCGAATAACCGGGTTTCGGGAACAAATTCCCTGATTTCATTAGAACACATCCCATTATAGTAACGATAGAACAACGAAACGCACCACACGTTGCGACGATGCTCAAGAGAGTCAATAGAGTTGGCTACCCTACTGTCTCCTATGAGTTTCTTCGCCCTTTCTTGTACACGGTCGAGTAACTTCAAAATAGTCTTTGGAGCACCGGCCCTCACATGAGAGTTGTATTCCATTTTCGGTCGGATGTAGGCGGTATAAATAGTGAGGAGATCAGATGGGGTGAAGTATGTCTTACACCGCCTTAAAAAGCCTAGGCACTTGAATGCTTCCTTTGAGACCTGAAAAATGTGCTCTGTCTATCGGACAACACACTGAATTTTCATGCCAAGAACATCAAGAGCTTCTGATTCTTCAATGTTTATGCCACCCATTTTTACAGATGAGGCAGCGTGATCGTGCATACGGCGGTGTGTTAGCATGCAGCATTGGGTCTTTTGGGAATTGAACTCGACCCTGTTCGCGTGACCCCATTCCAATATTCTCGTGAGGTCACCTGTTAGCGAATCATTCATATTCTGCCGCGTCGCCGCGATCATAGTTGATGTCGGCCTACGATCAAATGAATATGAATGGCAGATGTTGCTGTCATCTGCGAAAGAGTGGATTGGGTTTGAAGTATGACATAGGAGGTCATTAAGAAAAATAAGAAATAGGGTAGGAGAAAGAATGGAGCCTTGTGGTACCCCTGAATTGATCTTGAACTCGTTTGATGAGATCCCGGCTATAACAACTCTTATAGCGCGATCCCTGAGAAAGCTCGATATAAATCGAGAGAAGATATCACCGACACCAAAAGCAATAAGTTTGGACAAGAGTGCTCCATGCCACACTCTGTCGAATGCTTTTGAAATATCTAGAGCCACTACCTTACTTTCGCCAAAATGGTGGATGGATCGACACCATTTTTCCGAGAGGAAGGCTAATAAGTCACCCGTGGAACGTCCTCCACGGAAGCCATATCGCCGGTCGTTAAGTAAGCTATTGAACTCCAGATATTTCATAAGATGGAAATTTAGCATACTCTCCATTACTTTAGAAATGGTGGAACATATTGCGATTGGGCGATAATTTACAGGGTTGCTTGCCTCTCCCTTCTTGGGGATCGGCGTAACATTTGCAACTTTCCAGCACGACGGAAATTCACCTGCATGATAGAGGGCGCTGAAAAGGATTGCCAGAGGACGCGATAACGTCGAAGAGCACTGCTTCAAGACCAGTGCCGGAATTCCATCCGGGCCAGGAGACTTATTTATGTTGAGGTCCGATAAAACCCTTTTAACTGCACGAGCCCGAAAGTATATCTTTGGCATAGTTACGGATACACGCTCGGATGCGGGCAGTGGTTGATTGCTTTCCGGCAGGTGAGAATTACCTGCAAACATTCCAGCCAGGAGGTTAGCTTTATCAACCGGGTCTGTGAATATTTGATCAGCCTTTAAAAGAGACGGGATAGAAGAACTAGCATTTCCCTTAACTCTTTTAACGAATGACCAAAAGCTTTTACTTCCCCGTGGGGCAGTAAGAACTTTAGCGCGAAGACTCTGCTCGTACAAAGCTTTTGCACGTCTTAGCACTTTGGCACACGAAGTTCTCGCCCTTTTGCGCATCATATCAGTATCTGCGTTTTTATTATTCCGCCAGACACTAAATGCTTCCTCTCTGGATCTGACTGCAAGTCTGCACGTCTGATTAAACCAAGACTTTGGTCTAGGCCTAATCGATATTTGCTTCGATGGTATGAACGTTTTCATACCAAGCATTATTATATTTTGGACCATTTTAGCCATGGCATTGACATCATTGTCGAGGAAGCAGAGCCTCCAATTGAAATGCCGAAAGAAATCGTTGAGCTCAGCCCAACGTGCCTTTTCGTAAATATATTTCAAACGTTTCATAGCTGGCGGTGAAACGCCTCGAAGTTCCGCAAACGAAAAGGAGGCTTAAATGGTGCAATGATCCGAATTACCGAGAGGTGCGCTAATATTCATTTCATACTTTTCAGGGTGTGAAGTGAGAAAAAGGTCGAGGGTGTTGTGTTGGTGCCCGTCAACACATGAAATATGTGTTGGTTCATTCACTAATTGCGCAAGGTGATTGTGCGCTGCGAATAGCTCAGCATATTGGCCTTCTGGAGTTGTATTGCTCGAATGGCGGAGCCACGATAAATTATGGACATTGAAATCACCAGCAATAACGATTTCACCGTTCGGGTAATTTTCGAGGATCCCCGATATATTGTCGGAAAGGGCATCGAAGTTCAGTATAGTCTTCTCCCTTTCCGTGTGTGGGCTTCTGTAAAGAAACCCGAAATGCAGAAGATGTGCCCTGATTTTGAATTTAACCCAAAGACAGCTAAATTCGGGATCATGCGTGTCTAAAGATTGCTGGCACTGGTACACAACTTCGTTGCGTATATAAATTGCAAGGCCCCTGTGAAGATAGAAAAGAGATAGGCGGCGATACCCAGGTATGTGAAAATCCTGTGGGTCAGCATCCTCAGACACCTGGGTTTCACTTAAGGCGAAAACATCCGGCCGATGGAGACAAACGTGAACATAGACAGAGAAGAAATTTGCCCTTAGACCACGTATGTTTCAGAAGTCAATTCTAAATCGGCCTGTCATGATTAACGCGAGAAAACCTAAATAAAATGTCTATCTTTTGTATTGTAGTTGCCACTGAGCTAATCGCTGCTTGAACGACTGCCGGTGATCAGTGTTACTCCTTCATCACCAAACAGTCTAGCAGTAACCAACACAATGGCACCAACAATGCAAAAGATTTAGTCGGGTATTGTAAAGGGAATTAGCACAATGCCACGAAAAAAGGCCATGAAAGACCTCATCCGGTCACCGTGACCCGAAGTGACAGCACTGGTTGGTAGTGTCAGTACTGATGTATTTTAAATGTCGTTCCGTCACTGGTCCCGTTACCTTTTCCTTTTCTTATATTTGTTTTTTGTGTAAGTTGTTGTTGTTCATTCGTGTATATGTTTGGAATACTTTATTTTTGTTTTGTTTCCAGATTTTTTCACTGTTTAATTGTTATAGTTTTTTTTTATTTTATTTTCAGTTTATTGTTTTTGTTAATTTTTCGTGTAAGTGAATTTTTTCAGTTGTTTATGTTTATTGTATTTTTCTATTTGTCACTATCTTGTTTATTAATTTTTTGGCACTTGTCTGTTTTATTTTTAATGTGAATAATAAATTCGATTCCCGTTTCAATTTTATTTATTTGGACCAAAAGAAGACGCGTGTCTACCAGACGAACGACTAAACACTACTCCTATATGTATGCTTTAATATGGTATAAAGATACGTAAATGTATGTAATATTTTTTTTCTACTTTATATATATATATATATATATATATATATATATATACATTAGGGCGGGTCGATTTAAAAATCGCTCAAATTACAAGGAAAATCGTATTCTAGGGATCAAAATAAGAAACTTTGCCGAAGGAACCATACCTCTACAATGAATTTTGATGTCCCGACTTTTGACCCGAAGGGTCAAATTTTGAAAAATCTCACTTTGACCCATTTAGAGTGCCTCAATCGAGTCAAAATGAAGACCGACCCCCACTAACTTTGGAGGGCCGTCCCACCTATGTCAGTGGCACACCCCCTGGAACCACCCAGTAATAGTAATAGAAAAGAAATATTGTTTGAAGTCGTTTTTGCTTTCAAGTCTGGGCAATTTCGCACGGCTCTCCAATGTCGTCGCCATAACAGCCTCTCTATTTCCCGGAATGACTCGTTTGGAGACGCTAGCTAGCAATTTAACGTGTCGTTCCGTTCCTTGTATGTGTGATGGAATTTTTGGATCAAAAAACAGTGGATCATCTTGATTTAAATATTCTTTCAATGTATCATACGGAATGCTTCGCGTGAATGGTGGTTCAATTACGTTATTTATATCATTCAAATTGATCATTTCCATGTAACTTGTGCAATTAAAATTTATATCTGGTTTTTATAAACTCTAACTTCCGTTGGGTCTTCAACATCGGTTTGATAGCGTAGAATTTTCTTTATAGCACAGTCTCGCTTTTCTTTGCTATCATTAAACAACATTGATAGCAAGATATTTTCCGAATGCGCATAATATGAATTATCTTTAATTACTTTATTGACAATACTGCGTAAATGAGGTTGTAGAAACCGTGACCAACTAATGAACTTGAAAAATAATGCACTACCGTATACGACAGAGCTGTAATACTTGATATTAAAGTACATTGGCACATAACAATTAATTATAAATTCAACCAGAATCCGTAAATTTTTGGATGGATTTTCCGTTGTCGCATACAATCGTAATAATTAACCGGACTTTGTAAGCCAGCGAGAATGTACAATTTTCCATGGTTTGATGTTAGCCAGATCCACCGAAACCACGCCGCTAGAAATTGCATGAGCCATGTCGTATAAGTACTTCGAATCGGTGGAAAATTCAATTTTTTCTGGAGCAGGGGGCATATTTTTCAACTCAATTTTCTGAAAGCCGTCCACCACCTGAAATATATAATAACAAAATAATTAAAAACAGTTGAGAATTATAATAAATGAGTGATAGCAATAACTTACCGGAAGAGTTTCACAAGTTTCGATTTGACGGCTCAGTTTTCCGCTTGCCGAACTTGGTTCAGTGCTGGTGGATTTATCCAAAGTTTCAAACAAATGCCGAAACGGAAGTTCGTTGAAGTGTAGAAGGCAGACGAACCAATGCAATGGGATTTTTAATAGCAATTCGAATCGTCGTATAATTCCAAGGTGTGGGCCAGTGTTTGTTGGCTCACCGTCAGTGCATATGCCAATTAATGCATCCAGTGATATATTTTTATCGTTGAAAAAATCATTTAATTTGGTTGTTTTGTATTCAGCGGTTTCATGTTCCAGTCTTACGTAACCAATCAATGCAGAATTCGGTTCTCTCAAAATAACAATATGACGTTCTTTTACCTTCCTAGTATGATACTTCTCATCAATTTTATGTCTCGTTAAAGTATCATCTTTTCTGCCATCGAATGAAAACGCTAACAAATTGGTATCATCTAACCGTTTGCCAAGCACTTGTTGTCTGCATTTCTCTTTTTCTCTGCGAACTTTTGCTTTATCCATGATGAGAGGTTCGCCATGCTTATCTTTCATTTTTAAATCTTGAAAAAGAGCGGTTCCTAATGCTGATGCTACTCTATCAGGCATACCAAATCTGTCACATATCAAGGCAAAGTTAAAACAATCGTATCTTTTTGTGTATTGTGAACTAGTGCTTCTATCTATATCTTCTTGAACCGATGGCGGTGCGTATGTTGAATCATCGGGATCTTGGTATGTTGGCATTGATGACATAGACGTTGCTCCTTGCTCTTCAATTTCCATCATAAATGCAGCCACTGTTAGTCTTCTCTGATTATGTTGATCGTGCATAAACTCTTTGAGGCGTTCTGGAACCAACCCGCATACACATGGAGCTGCCTTCAAATCGCATTTACATGTTCCAATATAAAAATTGTTTCCAAAGATTTTAGAAACTGTGGAAATTTTGGGTTTTTCTTTTTGCTCTTGATTTGTTCTTGATATTTGTCAAGCAATCTATTCAATTTAATATATACACAATTTTTCGCGATTATTTCCATACCAAGTTTTTCCCAAATTTCAATCAACTTATTTTGTACTTCAATAGTGAATGATTTATAAGAAAACTTTTTTTGGTCTGTTTTAGCACGTTCGCTCAAGTAAAAATAATATCTCAAGATATCCAGATGGGTAGGTAAATCAAGATTACTCAAATTATTAGACACACCAAAAACAGTAACATCATGCTTGGGTATATGACTCATTGGGTTTTCGATAGTTGTTGTGGCTTTATCTTGCGGTGTACAGGAAGGTGGATTCATTGTAATATGATGATTGTTTAAATAATATACTATGTAGTATACGCTTTGAGTAGTTGTAAAATACTGAATTTTTATTATAAAAAATTGGACTTAAATACTAAAAATGAGAACCTTAGAACTAAATAGTACATATGCGTACCTGATTTTAGGCATGCTCTTTACTGTATACATATTGTAAACACATGGAAGATATATTTTATTACCTAGCTATCAGGGATTACCAGTATTTAACCCAAAAATAACACAAGATTCTTGTTTCATTTACATATGTTTTGCCTAAATAAATTTCTAAAGAGAAAAATAAACTCCAAAAATAAAAAAACATAGCCATTTCGCAGATTTTTTCTTGTAAAGTGCCAAAAATGGTGATTTTATGAAATGTTTGTATGGCGAACCCCCCTGGGGTGGTTCCAGGGGGTGTGCCACTGGCATAGATGGGTCGGTCCTCCAAAGTTAGTGGGGGTCGGTCATACATTTTGACTCGATTGAGGCACTCTAAATGGGTCAAAGTGAGATTTTTAAAAATTTGACCCTTCGGGTCAAAAGTCGGGACATCAAAATTTTTTGTAGAGGTATGGTTCCTTCGGCAAAGTTCCTTATTTTGATCCCTAGAATACGATTTTCCTTGTAATTTGAGCGATTTTTTTGTCTCCATACAAATCGACCCGCCCTAATATACATATATATATATAAGTATTTATGTCTTCATAAATATACAGATATTTCCATCAATTGAAGCCTCCTTTAATTGTAGAGCATATGTTCAAATTATAGGTGTACATATACATACATATGTATGTAGTAGGGTGTCCCAAATAATTATTTTGTCAGAGGCTCAAGCATAATTTGAAAGCTTATAGGGTCCAGTATTTTTGATTTTTTTTTTAGATTTTTAGGAAGAGGTTTAGAGGTCGCGAAAATCAAGTCTCTGTTAAAAATCTGGTTTTTCGGCCTTTTTTTCAAACTTGACTCATAACTTTGTCAATAACCACGTTGATTTAATTTTTTGACCGAATATTTCTAAAGAAAATTTCCCAAACTTTATTTCCATATGCAAAACTTTAAGTTCCGGCAATATTTTTGTCCATTACGATTCCACATATTAAGTATTTTTGTAATTTTTGAAGAAATTCTGTAAAAAACGGTTTATTACTTTTCAAATTTATATGGAAGGCATAAAAACTAGTGACGCGTTTTTGAACACGGATAAGTTCTAAACAATTAAGAAAAAGAAAAATGGAATTTGGTCCTACAGTTCCCGAGTTACACTATTTTTATAGTTTGTACCTTAAAAATGGTGATACTTTTTTCGTTATAATTATTGTATATTTCCATAAATTTTTATAGTTGGGTCTTTAAGGTGATTTCTGCGAATAAATAAAATATTATTTCATTTCAATTTAATCCGCCGTTTAATTGGATTTATCCCAATATCTTCAGGGATTAAATGAATAATAAATTTGGCAAGATTATAACATTGGGGTTTTAACTGCCATTAACTTCTGACATTTATTGATCTAAATCGTTACACGCTGTCATTTTCACTTTCTATTTTATGTGTATTCTCCGCTATAATATTGCCATTATACGATTTTACATAACAAAAATTTTTGAGTTAGCTGACCGATGAATCAAATAGAAAAGTTCTTTGTATATATAAAAGTTTTCGTAAATCTAGAAAAAATTAAATCGAGAAGAAAAAACGAGGTAATTTCTTGCGCGACATGAAGAGCTTGTTCGGAAAAGTAATTCAACCTTCCATTTCAAGATGCAAATAAAAAAGTTCAACATTTACAAGTGGTAAATGATGTGGCAGAACGAGGTGTGCCTTTGGCTAATACTTATATTAATGTCACAACTTCTGAAACTGATTTACAGAATTTATTGCAAGGTATAGATCTACATCGCAAGAACCTCAATAAACGATTTTTCACAGAGCAAAACAAAAGTTTTTTTTTTGTTGATTGGGTATGATTGGTGAACTGGCAAACAGCTCATAATAACATATACTGGGTATAAAGATAAAAACGGGTATAACTCAGGAACGGTAAGAACAAATTTAAAAATTGTTGTATTCATATTAATTAGAATTAATTTGTCTTTCAAACTGCATGTTTAGTTTTTTTCGTTTTCATTGAAACTTAAAAAGTTGTAAAGCGTTATTACAAAATTTTTGAAAAAATTACAGAAAATTGTAATTTAGGGTATTTAAATGAGCAAACTCATCACCAAAACTTATAAGTTTTTCACACAGGAATAAAGCTTGGATACTTTTCTTTAAAACTGTGTCCTCAGGAGTGAAGAAACCCGTGGTTATTAAGCAAGTTATGAGTCAAGTTTGGAAAAAGGCCGAAAACTCCGAGTTTTTATGAAAACTCTATTTGCGCGACCTCTAAACCTATTCCGAAAAATCTTTTAAAAAAAGTCAAAAATACTTTACCCTATAAGCTTTTAAATTTTAATTGAGCACCTATGAAAATCAGAAAAAAAAAAATTTTTGGGCCCCCTAATATATAGGTTTGGGGATAATTTTGTATTTTTCTTTGTTTTTCTTCTCTTTTCACAATTCAAGTTTTATACACATATGTTTATACATATATATTTATATTATATGTATATGTTATATATATATATTATTACATATATGCTTATATGTATATTTATATGTATTGTATGGGTACATTTGTAGTCTACAAAAACCTTTTTTACTGCTTTGGTTTCCCTAACTCTATTAGTAGAATTATAATATTTATTATAATTATAATAATTTACAATTTACTAGAAAGACAAGTAGGTATCAAAATGATATATTAAAAATGGTTAAACTGAACGTCCAAGAGATAATAAGGAACGTCAGGTGGTTAACTTTTCGGTAAATTCGAGTACTTATCAATAAATCCAGTTAAGTAGGTAAATTTTAGTAAATCCGGGTGAGTATGTGTAATTCCGAGTGATGAGGTGAAAATTCGTATTATGATTTATATGTGGATATGGGGATGATTTGTAGATACGGTAACGATTTGTAATTCTGGTGATGAATTATTTAGGTAAGGTGATGCTGGTTTAATCTGGGGTATATATGTATGTATGTATAGTTTGAAGATTTTGAGAATGTTGCACAACTTTTATAGGCTGGTATTAATTCTGGTAATTTTTGGTTAGACTTGGAGTTTTCTTCTTTTCTTCTATTTTTGCGCAGATTGACTTTCAGTTATTTTTGTTTCAGGTAAACTATTAAGGAACAGGGGGTTAAAACGGATTTGGTGAGGTACACAATTTCTTCTTCTAATATATGATTATTATGGCGTTATTGGGTGTAATTACTTGGCGATTTTTAAGTTATGTTCTTATATGCATATTGGAGGGCTACAAAATATTTGGTTTTTTATACTTTTATTAGTTTTTCTGTTGAAGTTTTTATTTGTAATTTTATTTTTAAAGTATTGTTTCCCGTCTTTTGTTTTTTTTTATTCGATGTTAGGTTACTGCTTACACTTAAATCACAAGTCTCTTTTTCTTTAACTCTTTTATAATTTTGCAACTTATAAGTATTTTCACTGCTAACAATCACTACCACGACTGTATTTTTCTTTTATAAATGTCGTCGAAGTAAAACGGGAGTTCTGATTTTTTCTTTTTCAAAAAAAAGAACTGTACCAAATAGCTTTTATTTTCTACTTAACTTTTTACTTTTTTTTCTCACTCTCCGTTTCTGTAGTTGCTTCTTGAAGAGTCGCTCTCGTAATTCAAATCTTTCTCCCACTTTTCTTGTACTATGGTGAATGAGTTTCAATGCATACCAGATCATCAGTTTGGCTTTAGAAGGAAGCATAGTACTATAGAACAAACTCATAGACTTGTGAATGTCGTTAGAAAAACATTCGAGGAAAAGAAATATTGTTCTGCACTTTTCATAGACGTCTCACAAGCTTTCGACAAAGTATGGCATGAAGGCTTAATACATAAAATAGAACAAAAATTACCATCAAACACACATAAACTTCTAAAATCATACATAACCGGCAGAAAATTTATGATAAAAGAAGGAAATTTTTTGAGCCCTCCACAACTTATACAAGCTGGAGTTCCCCAAGGCAGTATCCTGGGGCCTTTGTTGTACTTGATATACACTTCTGATATGCCTACGAGCAATGAAATCCATACATCTACATTTGCAGACGATACAGCCTTTCTAAGTGTTAACGATAACCCACATGTAGCTTCAAGAAAATTACAGGACCATATATCTCGATTAGAAAATTGGTTAAAGCAGTGGAGAATTAAAGTAAATGAACAGAAATGTGTACATATCACATTCACTTTGCGGCGGGAAACGTGTCCACCTGTTCAAATTAATCACCAATATATTCCGCAACACTCAGAAGTTAAATATCTCGGTATTCACCTTGATCGTCGTTTGACTTGGAAAACCCATATCGAAGCAAAGCTGACACAAATGAAATTAAAGGCAATTCAACTGAACTGGCTTATGGGCAGAAATTCAACGCTGACCCTAGACTGCAAATTATTACTGTACAATTCAATTTTAAAACCAATATGGTGTTATGGTATACAATTATGGGCTACTGCCTCACGCACGAATATAGAAAAAATCCAAAGGCGACAGAATAAAATCCTACGTATAATTACAGCGGCCCCTTGGTACATTAAAAATTCCCGACTCCACGAAGATCTTAATGTTCCGATTGTAAACACCGTATTTTCCAAATTCACCACAACTTATGTAGAAAAACTTGAAGTCCACCCGAATCCACTGGCTCGAAATATCAAAAATTTCTCAGGTCATACCAGGCTGAGAAGGAGGGATACTTTAGCCCTCTACCTGTCTCAACTCACATAAAAAAAAAAAGAATCTGAAACTACTGTGGAACCGATGCTTTCGCCCTGGCGCTGGCTGGGGTGAATATTTTCTTGTTTTATTATTTAAGATTTGATTACTTGTTGTTAGTTCAATATACATTGAAGATTCAATAAATAAATAAATGGAAAAAAAAAAAAAAAAAAAAAAAATTTAAAAAAAATTGCGAATGGGAATGGTTACTAGAGAAAAAAAATATAGAAAATCGCTTTACACAGTAGAACAGAACGTAGCACTATGTTTTGTGCTTTAAAGACTAGCAGTAGTTAGAAAGCATACTGTTGCATTTTTCCTATATAACGCTGTTCAATTCTAAATATTTCCTGGTGAAAGCATTCACCTTGCTCATCACTCATAAATTTGATGGAAATTTTTCCAAATGAGCATGTAGATGGTGAAGTTTTATTGACATTCTGCAACCCATCGTAAGGTAAAGCAGACAGCTTATTGTTATTTTTACTTTTTAGTTTCCAAAAAAATTTCACACATTTAAACAAAGCCATTCAATGAATTTTTTTCTTCAAGTTTCACTTGTTGCATGAAATTGACATCTTTTACCAATTTTCGTATTTGCGGACCAATAAAGATACCTGTTGATTAAAAATTGGTTTTTTGTGTGGTTGCGCTCATAATATACTTTTAACCTTCTTTTAATTTCCTGCCTGTTATTCATCGAAAAACTTGTTCAAGGTAATTCAATGTTGGTCCATTTTCATCAAGTGCTTTCACGAATTGTTTTATCAATCCCAACTATATGTGCAACAGTGGTAAAATAATATCAGTTGGATTTAATAATGGGATATTTATACTATTTATTCACCAACGCACAGCTGTTGTACGAGGATTCCAATCTCTCTCTATGTAATGTTTAGAAGAGGATCGACTATCCTATTCACACAAATAGTAGTGATACTTTATGATAACACATTGCATGTGCAGTATAATCCATGACATTTAGTATTGGAGCCATACTATCATACAATTCTTTGATGGTAGTAGCCTAAAATAACGGTACTGAAGGAAGTGATGCATCATTATGAAAAAGTACTGCTTTAAAGCCTTAAGAAAATATAAGAGTAAAAATAACTTTTTATATTACTTTGTTGAACCTTAAATGAATAATCGCCGATCATGTGGAACATGATTATATCCAAGTTTTTCAAACAATGTATTTACATCATTGCAGTAAGCCAATTCACTATCTTTAGTACTTTCGCTGAATAGTAATCGAAACAAATTGGTTCCCTCGGTCCTACGAATTGTTATGTTTCCTTTTCTTGGAAAATGTTCCACAGTTTTAAGCTGGAATGTAAAAGCTCGGTTTGTCTTTTGGACAATTCCAAATCATGAAGTAGATCAAGAAATTGCCCTTGGGAAACAAAATGTTGTTTAGTTAATTCTCCTTCTGTTGGAGTACATTCTGATGCGGTGCTTGGAGATGGTTCAAACTTTGTTAAATCTGGTGATATTCCTTTAACTAATTTTGAAACAGCGTTGTTTTTCTGATGCAGTATAGTCTTAATAACACTATCAACATTTGCATATTTAATATGTTCTCTTATTTAAAAATGATATCCACTTATTTCTGTTAAACAGAAATAGGAATTATTTTCTCTATGTACACGTAGTGGAAGCCATGTAGATCGTTCTTCAAGGATCTTAGTGTTGAGTAACAAGATGAACAACAAACCGATGGTATATACCATTTCCCTTGTACTAAAAACTAAAATAGTCTTCGTAAAAGAGGGTGGCGATGCCACGATGGATGGTAGTCTGCACGTTGACTGCACAACCAACTGGTTCAACCCCAGTTTCAGACAAAAAAATTTTTAAATAAAAATAAACATCTCGCATTTTTCTGATGTGCATTAGTGTGTTTTTGTGTGTCAGTTGTTGTGGCGAAGGCATAGTCACTGGTCACTGAACCAATACCGGCTTCAGCTGATAGCAATCCACAATCACATCAGAACGCCCTCCTTCGTCGGTATTGTGTAGCACCGGCGAAGTAAAATAATAATAAAAATAGCTCCTAAACCGAAGCTTCAGCACTGCTACGAATATAAAAACAAAAGAACGTGCGAAAGCAGAGCTGCAAAATAATTAATTAAGCTCCACCACCTCCTGTCGTTTCTTCTACTATCCCTTTCCTATAGTTCCCAGCACAATGCTTCGCATGTGTAGGAGTCATCTCCTGAGTGCTGGTCCTAGATAAAAAAAAAAAAAAAAAAAATAATATGCTTATTTACCGTTATATCTATTTTATGTCGTTTATCTGCAAACAATCCACATATAAAACAAAAGTTGTTGCTTTTATCACACATTTTTAATTTTTATAGTTACGTTTTTCCTTTTGCTAAACTTTATTAATAACACATTGTTCACGTATTAATAATACTGTTAATTTCGGAGGAATTTAAAAAAAGAAACGATCTTTCCTCCTCACAGATTTATTAAGGAATGTCTTTATTTTCTAACTTTATCTTCTTTTATACTAGAACTCTTATCACTAACTAATATCAAGTATAGTTCCCTTAAATACTAGGTTTCTTCTCACTAAACTCACAAATACCTCAACCTATCGCAAGCAACATAGTTTCATTGGAATTCTCTTTTGTTTTTTCATTTTTTAGAAAAAATTGCATTAGTCATTTATTTTCCAACCGATGTAATTGTAACTACTCATTTTGGAAAGCTAATTTAGTGTTTTTCAGAATAACAAATATATAGATATATTGTTTGGTATCTCATAAGCAACTTAGAGCCTGAGGAAAAGAAATTTTTTTGAAAAATGTGTTTTTTTTACACTTCAACGACTATAACTTAACCGATTTACAAAAGTATGTATTGTTTGAAAGATAATATCAGATCCTTCAAACAGAAGAAAAAAGATAGATTTTAGTTTCACCGTCCTTCAGTTACATAACAGAAAAATTCCGAATTTTCATCAGCATAAAATTGTTCAATCGTGGATAGTCCAAGAAACAATTTGATACGATTTTCTTATATAATATATACATATATTTTATACATTATTAATATATACATATATATATTCTTATATACATATATACCCCCCATATGTGGTACGCCTCTGGGGAATGGAAACCTATCAGCAAATTTCTTACATTTTCTTTGAAATGAGTGGTCGGAGAGAGAGAGAGAGAAAAAGAGAGAAAAAGACTTTGTGCTATTCGACCAATAACTGCAGGACACGTAAGAACGACTCATGACGATAAAAAATAAAATTTTTGACTGGATGGTTACAGTAGATATACTGAGACACTTGTGACCGGATGTTATTGCATAAATTAAATTTTTTTTTTTTTTTTTAAATGACTTTTCTCCATGTTTTAACAAATAAGCAATTTGAAAGTGCACTTTAACAGATGTTAAATAGGTAATTTAGTGTATTTGCAATTGTCGAAATTGTTTTTTTATGGGACTTTTTCGTTCGAGTGTGGTGTGCAAATTGTGACATAGAAAAAAAAGACCACAGATAGAAAGCTAATATAAAATAATAAGAATTATAACTATGAACTATTGAAACGAAATGGAAGAAGAAAAAACTTAATTATTAAAATAATTTTAAAGCCCAAAAGAAGAACAAATAAAAGTTTATAAGAAAAGAACAGAAATAAATTGTCAAAGCTGATGCAATCGTTATAGAAGATTAGTGGTATTATGTTATATTAGAGTGTTTTTAAAATCGAAAATTAAAAGAAAAAAACAACATAACCGCAATAAAAAAAGGGGTAGAAAATAAATGGTACTAACAAAAAGAAAACCCCAGAAAAGTCGGATAAATATATGAAAGCCGGTTTTTTTAACTGTATACGAAGATTCTTATATACAATACAAAAAAAGAAAAACGGAAGAGAACCAGTAATAAAACACCAATAACCACATACATAAACCATTCCTCAACAAGGTCGAAAAAAATGGAAGAAGACAGTAAATACCTTAACTTAAGTAAACTTTTTTTGAAATTGCATAGATCATTAAATTATTTATTATAATTTATCATTTTCATCAAAATTATCATTCCATCTAACTATATGTATATGACAATATTTTAAATTAGTTTCTTGAGATATCAAGATATCTAGGTATCAATTAGAATAAACTATATAAAAATTAATATGGAATAAATTTTGTAATTTGTGGAATGCTAGCGAGAGTAACAGGCAAAGGTAAGTCGTAGGGCACCCTTATATGAGGGACAGGAATAAAATTTATGGAAACATTCCTGTCAAGTCGATGGGATGTGTACATTTAGGCCAATAATGGTACAATATCTTGCCATACCAAGTCCTTTCGGTGTTTGTGTCCAAACGTAACCATTCAACTAGGTATGCAATGTAGTATTATAGGCAAAGGAATTTGTAAGTATACAAACGTCAGAGACAACGGTTTGAGAACCAAAATCACCTCTATATGAGCTAGTTTTGCCTCTTGACCACCATTTGTATGCCAGAACATATCAAAATAGTAAATAAGATTTTGAATTATTTTTTTTTTAATTCAATTGACGCTAACGGCGACGTTGCCTATCAGCTGTCAGACAATCCTATGGAAACTATGATAGCTTCTAATCGAGAGAAACTGACTTAGAAGAGAAATAGAGGATATTAGGACAATTCAAGTCAATCGGGTAATGGAAGGGAGTCAACGGAACCTCTTATATCAGCCCGCAAGTTTCCTATACGAACTCAAACAATACTTCGGCATCCTACTTTATTAAGTTGAGGAGACGAGGATATATCGGATTTCCTATTTAAGATAGACACATTCACCCAACGAACTCAGTGCCCACTTGAGTAATTGATGGTAAATTTTCCCATTATTCTCAAAGTTAAAGCAGAAGTCTGGTTTTGGATGTACATCAAACAGAATCCAGGAGTTAGTTACCCCAAATTAAAGAGGGCCATTACAAAACAATTTGGTACATTAGAGAGCGATCTAGATATTTTGCGGAATACTTCGGCTAGGAACAGTACCCCAAAGAGAGCTACGACGACTTTCATTCCTCGTTAGTTATTATGATCGAATCTCAGATTGAAACAATGGTCACTGAGCCGTCTGATGCAGAATTCGACGCACAGATAGAAGTGTTGAAGGTCAACAGGCCATACACTACGGGGAATTACTCTATAATCAAATATTGCAGCTGCTTAAAACTGGGGCATAGCTATATTTATTTCCCCGAAAGCACTCGATCTGTTTTCTCTTACAAATGAGGTCAAAGGGATGTAGCCACCCCAGCGTGTAACAATTCACACACGGGAAACAGGCCGAGTGGGTAATCGGGGACATTCGTTCGCAGAAATAAAATCCGAGTTTAAACTTTCCGAGGACAGCAATCTCTCACAAGGGGATTAACCTACCAATTTATTTTCATTTTACAATAAAAACTTGGTGCATCGAACAAATCCCAACTGCGGTTCTCGGGTGACACCTTCGGAGGGCACTGAATTGTAACGGCTTCAGCTGTACACAATCCATAGGCACATCAGAACTCCCACCTTCGTAGGTATTGTGTAGCATAGGCGAAGTAAAATAATTACTAAAAAATAGCTACTAAAAACGAAGCTTCAAAATTTAATACGTCTCCTTGATATCAGAGACGCTACAACACTGCTATAAAAAACAAATAACGAGGAAAAAAACAGTGTTATAAGATAGTGAAGCTTCACCTCATACTCTCCTACTATCCCGTTCCAGCACAATGCACCGCATGTGTAGGGGTCATCTCCTGAGTGCTGGTCTAAAATTAAAAAAAAAATTAAAATTGTAGGAAATGATACGCTGCCAGGAAGATCTTTGGGGCAAAATTTAATCGTCATGTCTTTTAAATTTGGACGATGGCAATTCGACGGCGGATGGAACGAAGAATCACGTCTTAGGCCAATGTACACATCCGGTGACTTTAAGTAGGTAACTTGGTCCGTAGTTTTTTATATTGTGCCATCCTTATCACAAGATGGATATCTTGGTGTCGACTTTTGGAGGGCTTATTCCATCGCGCCTCAGATAATTCGTATATTCAACTGTATAGAAGACGATGCGAAGTCATCCTTTTTATATTATGATCTTAGTCCGGAGCAGAAATTACGCCTTGAAAATGTCGTTTTCCAATTCCCATCTTATGAGAAGTTGGGCCTCGGGAATTCACTCCTTCTAGAGCACCACATATACACTGGTGAGGCGATCCCAGTAATGGCGAAAGTCTATCCATTATCCCCTCCTGATAGCTTGAAGTATATGAAGAGCTTCACTCTTGACTTTAGGAGTGATTGAAGTATCGAACACCCCATGGTGCAGCCCAGTAATAGTCGTTCGTAAACCAGGTGAAATCCGATTATGCCTATACTGTCTTAATTTAAACCAAAAAGTACTCGTATCCACTTCCCCACATTAATGGTTTACTCAGTAGTCTTAAAGACACTCATTATATCACCGGAATCAACCTAAACTACGCATTTTTCCAGTTCAAATTATCTGAGAGCTCCAAGAATAAGACTGTTTTCGAGGTGCCCGATAGGGTACTGTAACAACACAGGGTTATGCCATTCGGCGTTTGCAATAGGCCTCAGATGATGAGTCGCCTGATGGACAAAACCATCCCGGCCATATTCAGGGATAACGTTTTCATCTACTTGGACTTTCCATAGTTATTGTACGAAGTTTCGCAGTGTTTAAAATCGGCTAGTTTGACGATTAATGTAACTAAAAGCAAATTTTGCCAGCGCGAGATCAAATACCTCGGATGTCGGATCGGTGGCGATACCTTAAGAGTCGATCCTGACACGGTTGCAGCAATAGTTCAATTTCCCTTTTCTAAGACACACAACAAGTGAGACAATCCGTTGGCATGGCAAACTGATACCCCACATTTACTAAAAACTTTTCCGATCTCGCAGGTCCTCTAACGTAATGTCTGAGAAAGTCAGTTAAACCGTTTGGGATTACCACGGAAGCTACCACTTCGTTTCATCAACTGAAATCAGCCCTAACCACAGCACCTGTCCTCGATCAACCAAACTTCAATAAGGAATTCGTTATTCAGTGCGACGCATCACGTATTGGGGTGGGAAGAGTTCTATCACGATGATCACGGTAGGGAACACCCAATTGCGTTGGTGTCCCAAAACTTAAATAGGGCACAACGAAATTATACCGTTAAAGGAGCCCGAATGCTTGGCGGATGTAATCTGCCAGTATATTGAGGGCCTACCATTTAAAATTATCACCGACCACTCCCGTCTTCGTTGGCTCACGAGCTAAAAGGACCTACACGGCAGACACACTGTCACGATTTGATGTGGACGAAATTGAAATAAACATGAATCCACCAGAAGTAGATTTTCAGTCACCTGACTATAATAACTCGGAATACGAGGGATTGAGGCAGGAGATTGACCAGAATAGTGGAAAATATTCAAACTTGCGTACAACTGGAAACCTTGTTTTTAAACGTGTGAGATTCCGGAACAGGGTCGAATCTGAAGAATGCCTCTGGAGGCTATGGCTGCCCAGGAATTTAACTGCTAACATAGTCAAATCTACTCTAGAGGAAAGTTGTCATGGCGGACTACAAGATACTGTTTCTTATCCGTCAGAAATATTTCTGGGAAGGGACGTTAAGAAGTTCGTTGCAGATTGTGACGAATGCAAGACGACTAAACCAACCAATCAGATTTCACTCCCTCGTATGGGAACCGAGCTATAAATTCGCCCTTTTCAGAGATTGTATTGTGATTTCTTAGGTCCCTACCCTTGCACTAAGATAAGGAATTGCCAACTACTTATGTGATTGATCATTAAACGAAGTTCATATTTCTCAAACCTTTGAGGGCAGCCATTTCAGGTAATGTTATCGATTTTTTTTCAAAATCAACTCTTTTGCATATGATGCCACATGGATCATCCTACAGAGTGCTGGATACTGTCTGCTGTTGACTGCTGATTTGTTGTCTGATGATACAGCGATTCAAGGTTCGGAGAGGCTTCAAATCATACGGGAGCAGGTACGTAGGAGCCTTGACATTGATCATAACAAGGCTTCGAAGACTTACAACATGAGGGCAAGGCCTGTGAGTTTCATAGAGGGTTAGGAGGTTTTTCTCAAGACTCACTCGCAAAGCGAATTCATAAAGGGCATAAATGCTAAATTGAACTCAAGGTTTATAAAGTGTAGGATACGCAGAAAAGTAGGGAACGCGTGTATGAGATTGTCCATGAATTATTAAACTCAACATGTTAATCCCGGCATCGTGAGTCGTGCCGTACTTGCACTACTTCAAACTGCGGTTGCTAAAATCTTTCTGTTCGAATTTTTGATACGATTTTCTTATATTTTGCCTTATAAAGGGTCTCCGAAAAGGAACGCAAGATTTAAATTTGGCGCTATTCGAAGTGTCATTGTTTGACATGTGAACAATTGTTATTGTTTGCTAGTAGAAGGTACGAGGTTAGTAAAAATGGAGCGAAGGGAGTTTGTTAATTGGGTATTGGAGAGACAACATGAAAATGCTGATTTTGCCGATAAAATCATCTTTAGTGACGAGGCCCATTTCCATCTTGATAGCTTCGTCAATAGGCAGAATTGTCGCATTTGTGGTGAGGAAAATCCTCGAGTGATTCACGAGAAGCAAGTGCAATGTGGTGTGGATTTTGGACTGGAGGAATCACTGGACCTTTTTTTTATGAAAATGAGGCAGGTCAAGCGCAAACAATCAATGGTGTTCGGTATCGGGAAATGATAACCAGTTTTTTCGTGCCTAGAATTGATGAAATGAATGTGGAGGGCATGTGGTTTCAACAAGACGGCGCCACATGTCATACAGCCAGAGAAACAATTCAATTGCTGCATTTAAAATTTAAATCTTGCGTTCTTGTTGGGACACCCTTTATATACCATATATATATATGAATCATTACACGTTCGACAACGTACAAAAATAATTGAATTTTATTTTTCAAACCAACAGTCTATTATGTTGACACAGCGTGCATATCGTCGTCATTTTAATGTGCGCATTGCACTCACACCCACATATAAGTGAATATATGTATATGGCCATATTTTAAATCAGTTTTTTCAGATTTGTCTAGGCATCAATTAGAATAAACTATATCAAAATTAATATAGAATAAAGTTTGTAATTTGTGCAATGCTAGGGAGAGTGACAGGCAAAGGTAAGTTATAGGGCACGCTCATACGAAGGACAGGAATAAATTTATGGAAACATTTCTGTCAAGGTGTTCTAAAAAGCGTAACCATTCAACTAGATATAAAATGTGGTGTTATAGGCAAGCGATTGTGTAAATATATGTTAAGCGTCAGGGACAACGCGTTGAGAACCATAATCACTTCTGTCTGAGCTAGTCGGAAACTTTTTTCCTGCCTCTTGACCACTATTTATGTCCCAGAACATATCAAAATATAAGACACTGAATCACTTTTTTAATCAATTTAATGACGCGTAACAAACACAAAACACAAAAAATATTTATATTTACAGATGTTAAGAAGTTTTTTGTAGTGACTCTCATTTTACAGCACCATTTTTTTTTATCTAGACCAGCACTCAGAAGATGACTCCTACACATGCGAAGCATTGTGCTAGAACCATAGGAAAGGGCTAGTAGGAGAGGCGACAGGTGAAGCTTAATTAATTATTTTACAGATATGCTTTCGCACGTTTTTTGTTTATACTCGTAGCAGTGCTGAAGCTTCGGTTTAGTAGCCATTTGTTATTATTATTTTACTTCGCCGGTGCTACACAATACCGACGAAGGAGGGCGTTCTGATGTGATTGTGGATTGTTCTCAGCTGAAGCAGGTATTATTCAGTGACCAGTGACTATGCATTCGCCACTGAAACCTTCCGACAACAACTGACACAAAAGCACAACAGAAAAATGCGAGATGTTATTTTTTATGAGTCTGAAACTGGGGTTGAACCCAGGAAAAATTTTTCGTTTTGAAGCCAACGTGCAGACTACTTCGACCATTGCCACCCACCAATGATTTTATAATCATTGTTTCTTCGCAAAATTTTCAAGTTATTTCTTCTCGAAGATATTGCCATACTCTAGTCTGCATATATCTGTAGAAATATATCTATTTCACTGGCAAGGGGTAAAGCTGCACTTACCCACATTTTAAATAGTTTTACTTCAATTTCGTGATTTTTTTTATCTGAGACCAGCACTAAGGGGATGACCCTTACACATACGATGCATTCTGCTGGAACTATAGAAAAGAGATAGTTAGAGAAACGACCGGAGGTGAAGCTTAATTAATTACTTTACAGCTCCGCTTTTGCACGTTCTTTGTTTATAGCAGTGCTGAAGTTCGATTTAGTAGCCATTTTTATTATAATTTTACTTCGCTGGTGCTATACAATGCCGACGAAGGAGGGCGTTCTGATGTGATTGTTGATTGCTATCACCTGAAGCAGATATTGTTCAGTGACCAGTAACTATGCCTTCGCCACTGAAACAGTTGCGACAGCAACCGACACAGACACACAAATGCACATCAGAAAAATGCGAGATGTTTTTATGAGTCTGAAACAGGAGTTGAACCCAGGAAAATTTTTCGTTTTGTAGTCACCGTGCAGACTACTTCGACCATCGTCACCCTCATTTTGCTCCCTTAAAGCTTCAGCTTGAACTTTAGCAGCTTCAGCTTCGACTTTTGCAGCTTCGGGTTGCACTTTTTCCGCTTCTGCGATTTTTGCATATGCCTCAAGTTGCCTATTCACAATGTCCAGTGGTTTGTGTTGTATCTCAATTTGAAGGTGAACAAGTCTCAGTTTGTCTGGATTGCTTTCGTTGTGTTTCCGTTTTCTATTTTGATGAAATGATCGGCTAGCATTTTTGTTTTTTTGTGATGCATGTTTTAGTGTTGAAATATTTTGGTATTGTTTTAGGTGGTGGGTGGTCAAGGATTTCGATAAAAATATTTTTCTACAGTTATAAAAACGACTGTTGTAATTTAATAATAGACATTCATTCAGAAAATACGTGAAAGGAGAATTGTAAGAAAGTGAAACTTCACCTCCTGTCATTTCTCTCACTATCTCTTTCCTCTAGTTCCATTACAATGCACCGCATATGCAGGGGTCATCTCTTGAGTGCTACCCCAATAAAAAAAATTTATGAAAACTATTTTGGTGTTGTTGGCGTAGTTATGCAATATTTATTTAAAAGACTTTACGAACTTGTCCTTTTGTAGGTATATCTTCGGAATATTCTTTGTCGGAATATTTATTGAAGCAGTACTATATTTGATACGATAGCAGATGCGAAATTTGCCGTTGTTCCGTCAAGCCTTTCTTAATAAAATTTTTTTATTTAAATTAATCCTTTCACTCACCTCACTTTTCTATTAAAAACTTTTAAAATTTGAATTAATTCTCTGTTATTGAACCAGTACGATATATGATCACAAATTTGTATATATTCTTCTCCGCGTATTTTGACGTATGTATGTATGTATGAATATGAATTGGTATGTTATTTTTTGATTGCTTCTGAATAAATATAAAAATTTTTTTAAAAATATACAATATCCAGTGTCTGATTTTTTTCACGATTTGTCAAAGCTGAAATAACGATTTTTTTTATTATTATCTGGAAAACTTAGGAAAAATCTACTGATGAGTAATCATTAAGGAAATATTACTATATGAATATGCTTTCCTCCTCAATTATTGACTTTGCTTTTATAAAAAAATACTTTAAGAGAATATCATGAAGTATGTAATAATACATTTCACATATTTTTTCGGGAAAAAGCACAATTTTAAAATAAGAATCAAATAATCATTTAAATTTAACATGTTCGATTTAATTCCATACAGCATTTTGCATCATAATTGTTTCCGTCAGCGATAGCGAATCGAAATGTTTTATGGTGCTCGTAACCGCCAAATATCTTGTGTGATCAATTTCAATACCATTAAAAGCCCTTTCACACTATAATACAAGTCTTACGACTTTCAAAATACTTTGTGAGAGAGAAATCTAATGAGATTTAGTGCGACTGCAAAAAAATCTAAATTAATATTACATTTTGCTTTCACACTATTGCAATTGAAATAATATGAAAATTATAAGTAGTAAGAAGAAAATTGGTTTAGAAGCAAGTAACCTTTTTGTTGTTTTGTTATTTTCTTTGGTTGCTTACACAAAAATACTACCCCGATATAATGAAAAGTATAAACTTTTTGAAAATGTTTAAAAAAAATGGTGAGAGCCATACGACTGTCAAATTCCCATCCGTATTTTGGTCAGATTCATAATATATTGTTGATACACTATTATACTTTCAAATTTAATTTAGGATTTTGACATGTCGTATTACTCAGTATTACAATGTAAAAGGGCCTTTAGATCAGAACGAATTTCATTAAAGAGGTATGCAACACAATTGTTTTTAAATTTAAAGTTTTCCGATGATTTCAAATTTTTCTCATCTACAACAGGTCCTTCTACTGGTTTCACTAGGTAATACATATAAATCTTGATATTGTATTGAAATTCGAATTTCATCATTATTGTTATAAGATTGTAGATATGGTATGTAAGTATGATAATTGTGTCTTTTTTTATTTTCATCATGCAGTGGTTTATTAAGCACATCTATTATTGAACTCGTTATGTTTGTTTTAATTCAAAATCAAAGACTTCAAAAAGTTTTTATTTGTTGTTGTTAGTATTTTATGTTGACGTTATTTCTTTATGTGAGAATTGTATGTGACGTTATTTTTCAATATAATGGGATTCCATATTATCATTATTTAGTAGGTCTTAAATGTATTCGAATAGTTATTTCCTCTCCTCGGAAGTTAATTAAATCACCATGTTGATCAACCACGCGTAGAGCTAATGAACTTATCTTCCTGAACTTCGCTGGTAAATAGATGAGATTCTTAGGAATCACAAGATATTTCTGCTTTTCACCAACTCTTTTAAAATTTTTTCATTAATTTTTCATGTTCTTCGCATGTTTCGTACTCGTTCTTAATGCGCTTTTTAAATTCGAAAGTGGACTCCTATTACAGCTTCTGCGTGACTTTTTTCAGAAGTTCTACTAAATGTTTCACAAAATTGCAGCAAGTTATCGCTATCAAATTGATAAATACCAAAAGGATTGGCCTGACCTCTTCACTTGAAATCATTTTTACCTTTATTATTATTATTGAATAACTTTTAGGGGATAACGGTTATTTATTGTAAAATTTGAGCTTTGTTACTAGATTATAAGTTAAATAGAAGAGTTTCAGCTTTAAATGTGTAACAGTAAGTCCAAGAGTTTTTTGAACTATGTATATAATGAAATACAAATATATGGATATATTATATCAACTAGAATGTCCAATTGCTTCCAGAAACAGCCAGAATTGGAATTCAAGTATGTAAAACTCAATGCTCTTAAGGGATTTATGTTATAGTTGCTATTTGTACCGTTCACTATTGTAGGTACATAAGTATGGGTGAGTGAAATCCTTGAATGGACGGACAGAAACGGGTGAGTAAGTTTTATTTTATATTTATTTAGAGATAAATGTAGGCACAAGAACACAGAGTTTATCGTCCGTCCAATACCCACGGGATTTCTTGCGATTCGGGTGTAGAAACTAAAATAACTAAAATTAAAACAAAACTTCGAAACATAAATTTACAATAATAAGAAATCAAAAATATACATATAAATGAAATCAATATTAAACAGTACAAAATAAAGCAATAAAAAATAGTGAAAATTGAATCGACAAATAAAAATAAACGAAAATAGCCTAGAGACAAAACAAAAATAAAATATTCCAAGCATGTACAAGAACGAACAACAACAACTTACACAAAAAACAATACCTGTGAACAACACCGAAAAAAATAATAATAACAGAAGAAATCGCCAAAGAATGATAGAAATCAGACAAAGAAAACATTAACAATATAAAAAAATCCGATTACATAACAAACACAACAAAAGCAAAAGAAAAACCCCGTTACCAGTTAATCAATAAACTTAAATAAAATACAACACACAATAACAATTGAACAGTGAAATAATTAGGAGAAAAGAAAACAGAAAAAGGGAAAACCGTTATACCAGTGACGGGCGAACGATATTGGACAGTGTTGACACCACCAAACACTGTTGTCACTTCGGGTCACGGTGACCGGATGAGGTCTTTCATGGCCTTTTTCGTGGCATTGTGCTAATTCCCTCTACCATACCCGACTAAATCTTTTGCATTGTTGGTGCCATTGTGTTGGTTACTGCTAGTCTGTTTGGTGATGAAGGAGTAACACTGATCACCGGCAGTCGTTCAAGCAGCGATTAGCTCAGTGGCAACTACAATACAAAAGATAGACATTTTATTTAGGTTTTCTCGCGTTAATCATGACATGCCGATTTAGAATTGACTTCTGCAACATACGTGGTCTAAGGGCAAATTTCTTCTCTGTCTATGCTCACGTTTGTCTCCATCGGCCGGATGTTTTCGCCTTAAGTGAAACCCAGGTGTCTGAGGATGCTGACCCACAGGATTTTCACATACCTGGGTATCACCTCCTATCTCTTTTCTATCTACACAGGGGCCTTGCAATTTATATACGCAATGAAGTTATGTACCAGTGCCAGCAATCTTTAGACACGCATGATCCCGAATTTAGCTGTCTTTGGGTTAAATTCAAAATCAGGGCACATCTTCTGCATTTCGGGTTTCTTTACAGAAGCCCAAACACTGAAAGGGAGAAAACTATACAGAACTTCGATGCCCTTTCCGACATTATATCGGGGATCCTCGAAAATTACCCGTACAGTGAAATCGTTATTGCTGGTGATTTCAATGTCCATAATTTATGGTGGCTCCGCCATTCGAGCAATACAACTCCAGAAGGCCAATATGCTGAGCTATTCGCAGCGCACAATCGCCTTGCGCAATTAGTGAATGAACCAACACATATTTCATGTGTTGACGGGCACTAACACAACACCCTCGACCTATTTCTCACTTCACACCCCGAAAAGTATGAAATGAACATTAGCGCACCTCTCGGTAATTCGGATCATTGCACCATTTCTGGGCGAAACTTCGAGGCGTTTCACCGCCAGCTACGAAACGTTCGAAATATATTTACGAAAAGGCACGTTGGGCAGAGCTCAACGATTTCTTTCGGCATTTCAATTGGAGGCTCTGGTTCCTCGACAATGATGTCAATGCCATGGCTAAAATGGTCCAAAACATAACATTGCTTGGTATGAAAACGTTCATACCATCGAAGCAAATTTCGATTAGGCCTAGACCAAAGTCTTGGTTTAATCAGACGTGCAGACTTGCAGTCAGATCCAGAGGGGAAGCATTTAGTGTCTGGCGGAATGATAAAAACGCAGATACTGATATGATGCGCAAAAGGGCGAGATCTTCGTGTGCCAAAGTGCTAAGACGTGCAAAAGCTTTGTACGAGCAGAGTCTTCGTGCTAAAGTTCTTACTGCCCCACGGGGAAGTAAAAGCTTTTGGTCATTCGTTAAAAGAGTTAGGGGAAATGCTAGTTCTTCTATTCCGTCTCTTTTAAAGGCTGACCAAATATTAACAGACCCGGTTGAAAAGGCTAACCTCCTTGCTGAAATGTTTGCAGGTAATTCTCACCTGCCGGAAAGCAATCAACCACTGCCCGCATCCAAGCGTGTATCCGTAGCTATGCCAAAGATATACTTTCGGGCTCGTGCAGTAAAAAGGGTTTTATCGGACCTTAACATAAATAAGTCTCCTGGCCCGGATGGAATTCCGGCACTGCTCTTCGACGTTATCGCGTCCTCTGGCAATCCTTTTCAGCACCCTATATCATGCAGGCGAATTTCCGTCCTGCTGGAAAGTTGCAAATGTTACGCCGATCCCCAAGTAGGGAGAGGCAAGCAACCCTGAAAATTATCGCCCAATCGCAATATGCTCTACCATTTCTAAAGTAATGGAGAGTATGCTAAATTTCCATCTTATGAAATATCTGGAGTCCAATAGCTTACTTAACGATCGGCAATATGGCTTCCGTGGAGGACGTTCCACGGGTGACTTATTAGCCTTCCTCTCGGAAAAATGGTGTCGATCCATCCACCATTTTGGCGAAAGTAAGGTAGTGGCTCTAGATATTTCAAAAGCATTTGACAGAGTGTGGCATGGAGCACTCTTGTCCAAACTTATTGCTTTTGGTGTCGGTGATATCTTCTCTCGATTTATATCGAGCTTTCTGAGGATCGCGCTATAAGAGTTGTTATAGACGGGATCTCATCTAACGAGTTCAAGATCAATTCAGGGGTACCACAAGGCTCCCTTCTTTCTCCTACCCTATTTCTTATTTTTCTTAATGACCTCCTATGTCATACCTCAAACCCTATCCACTCTTTCGCAGATGACAGCAGTATCTGCCATTCACATTCATTTGATCGTAGGCCGACATCAACTATGATCGCGGCGACGCGGCAGAATATGAATGATTCGCTAACAGGTGACCTCACGAGAATATTGGAATGGGGTCACGCGAACAGGGTCGATTTCAATTCCCAAAAGACCCAATGCTGCATGCTAACACACCGCCGTATGCACGATCACGCTGCCTCATCTGTAAAAATGGGTGGCATAAACATTGAGGAATCAGAAGCTCTTGATGTTCTTGGCATGAAAATTTAGTGTGATGTCCGATGGACTGAGCACATTTTTCAGGTCTCAAAGGAAGCATTCAAGTGCCTAGGTTTTTTAAGACGGTGTAAGACATACTTCACCCCATCTGATCTCCTCACTATTTATACCGCTTACATCCGACCGAAAATGGAATACAACTCTCATGTATGGGCTGGTGCTTCAAAAACTATTTTGAAGTTACTCGACCGTATACAGGAAAGAGCAAAGAAACTCATAGGAGACAGTACGGTAGCCAACTCTATTGACTCTCTTGAGCATCGACGCAACGTGGGGTGCGTTTCGTTGTTCTTTCGGTACTATAATAGGATATTTTCTGATGAAATCAGGGAACTTGTTACCGAAACCCGGTCGTTCACGCGAACGACGCTTTCGTCATTACGAGCGCATCCATTTGTGGTCAACTTGGCAGCGAACCGCACTACGCATTATAGGGAGAAATCATTTTTCGGCCGAACATCGCGTATGTGGAACAAACTCTCTGCCGAGGTCTTTCCTTTCACTTATGACGTGTGAAAATTCTAATCAAATGTCCTTAAACACTACTCCTTCTATCCTCCTTCCCATAACCTAATTTCCTAGTTCCAGCATAATGCATCGCATGTGTAGGGGTTATCCTTGAGTGCTGGGCCAAAATAAAAAAAAAACATTAATACATAGTGCATTAATTTACGGGGATCTTAACATATGCACAAAATTTTTAATCACATATCGCACTTGTGCAATAATAGAGTATTAATTAATTATATGAAAAGATTAATTTAAATAAAAAATTTATTAATAGACTTTGCAAAAATGCGGCAAATTTTTACAATGGTTAGATATGAATACTAAATATCGATTTCTTCAATATACTCGTATTATATTTTTCCCGAGTGTGATATACTAGGACAAAATATTTATGTGCATTTGCATGCATGTCGAGTTTATATTTCTGTATATTCTTTTCTAGAAAATATGTGTTAAAAGTGTAACGTGTTCTTTTATCTTAAAAAGAAAAAAATGTTTCATGTTCAACTCATTTTAATTAAAGGGGCATTAGTGCAGTACTACGAGTATATTAACTGCTAGTTTTGTTATTGTTTCAGAAAAAAGTTAATAATTTTATATTTAATGTTATGGAATAATTGTACTTTATTATTTATTCGAAACAAGTGTTTATTTGTAAACGTAAAATATGCAACAATTCTTAAAATTCATATGGGCATTTAAATATGTTCCCAAATCACATGTAACACTTATAAATACCTTTCTTCAGAAAAGAAAACACTAGACTTCAGCGAAAAATCGTAATTTTTAACGAAAAAGACGTCAAATCTTTATTTGCCAATATTCGGAACCAAAAATTGTCTAAATCACAATTAATCGATGGTGGCCAGGGCACGATGGATGGTAGTCTGCACGTTGACTACGAATCCAAAAACAGACCTGGGTTCAACCCCAGTTTCAGACTAAAAATTTTAAAATAAAAATAAACATCTCGAATTTTTCTGATGTGCATTAGTGTGTCTTTGTGTGTCAGTTGTTGTCGGAAGGTTTCAGTGGCGAAGGCATAGTCACTGGTCACTGAACAATACCGGGTTCAGTTGATAACAATCCACAATCACATCTGAACGCCCTCCTTCGTCGGTATTCTGTAGCACCGGCGAAGTAAAATAATAATAATAATGGCTACTAAACCGAAGATTCAGCACTACTACGAGCATAAACAAAGAACGTGGGAAAGCAGAGCTGCAAAAATAATTAATTAAGCTTCACCTCCTGTCGTTTCTCCTACTATCCCTTTCCTATAGTTCCAGCACAATGTTTCGGATGTGTAGGAGTCATCTCCTGAGTGCTGGTCCCAGATTAAAAAAAAAAAAAAAAAAAAAAATCTGGCAGCTATGCCAATTGTATGAGTTCGGTTTTGGCCGGTTTTCAGTATATTTAGACATTGATTTATTTTGGGATAAAATTAATTAAACTAATTTACTTTTGCTCTCACATAGTTCCGCAAGTTTTCAACACTTTGTAATAAAAACCAAGTTGAGAAATAAACTCGCAATAAGTGTAATTGACAGTATAATGATCTGTTAAGAAGTTATGAAAAATAAAAAATGTTGAAAAAGGAATCTTTCTAAAAAATTAAAATATGCATACTAAAGTGTGGCACAAACACCACAAAAATATCTTACAAGCATTTCATGAAATTGCAATCAGTGTGTATGTATTACTTGCTCATTGCAAAACACATACTTCTAATAATATTTCTTTTGTTCCACGATCAAAACATTGAAGAAGAGAACATAAGTACAACAAAACAATGTTAAAATAAAACAACGCTGAAGTAGAAGAAAAATGAAGTAGAAGATCAAAACTATTTTGGAACATTCAAAACATGTTTGAATAACTCGTAGACAAACTTGCAAAGAAACTTTTGCATTTTTTATGAACATAAAAAATCGAATGTATACAAATAAAATAAAAATATCACAATTCATATTAGGTTTGAGGTTCGTTTGTAAGGTTCTTTAAAGAAAAATATTTAAAATTTCGCAAAAAATTTTAAAAATTTATAATTTCACCTACATTTAATGCATCCATTTCAATATATATTTACGATTACTAAAATTTAGAAAAATCACGAAAATCAGAAAGTTGAAATTATGAAAAAAATTATATATGTACGTGCTTTTTACGCTTTTTTGTGTTTGTTCTTGTGTACTCGAGGTTTTTGGTGTAATTTACCGTTTTTTTATTTCATTGTATGTTTTTGTTTTGATGTGCTGCTTCATTTGAACTCACAAGCACAAACAAAACTATAGAGAGAAACTTTTCAAATGGTGCTTGTTTTGTTTCAATGAGAGTCATGTTTTGTTATGTTTGTTTTGTTGAGAATGTTTACACTGGAATACACGGCTTGGAAGTAGTGCGCTTTAGAATGCAAAACTTTCAATACATTTTGTACAGCTCTTTAATGCATACATAGAAGCAATGGTGAGGGAGGCGATGGTCGAAGTAGTCTGCACGTTGGCTACAAAATGAAAAAATATTTCCTGGGTTCAACCCCAGTTTCAGACTCATAAAAACATCTCGCATTTTGCTGTTGTGCATTTTGTGTGTCTTTGGGTCAGTTGTTGTCGCAATCTTTCAATGGCGAATGCATAGTCAATGGTCACTGCACAGTAACGGCTTCAGTTGTATCCAATCCACAAGCACATCAGAACGCCCTCCTTCATCGGTATTGTGTAGCATCGGCGAAGGAAAATAATTATTAAAAATATCTCCTTGACATCAGTGACGTTACAACACTGCTATAAAAACAAATAACGTTCAAAAAGCAGTGTTGTAAGATGGTGAAGCTTCACCTCCTATCATTTCGCCTACTATCCCTTTCCTCTAATTACAACGCAATGCATCGCAAGTGTAGGGGTCATGTCCTGAGTGCTCGTCTAAGATAAAAAAAAATTGTTTTTAGGTAAGAATGGTGGATATTTGTTTTCTATACATACACTGTGTGTGTATAGTATTCTACTACGTTACGAATGTTTAATGAATAATAATTCTAGTTTATAAACGTTATTAAACGAATTTTTTTATATATGTACCTTTTGATTGCGTTATATTTTTTTGTTATTAAAAAAAAATAATATAATGCGTACTTACATATTTATGTATGGATTAATTTTTATATTTACTTAGATAGAAAAAACTCTTTATATTTGATTTACTTAATTTTTACTTTGTTTCTGTTTCTGCAAAAGCACGAAAAGCAAAGGTAGGTTTTTGGTTTTACTTTCATCTAATATGAAGAGAATCGTTTTGTTTCATGGTGTTAGTAATAATTTTAAAGTTATATTACTACTAAAGTTCTAAACCGATCTGAATAAAATTAACATTAAATTAACAAGTAAATTACGAAAATTGCAAAACAAACCGAAATAGTTTTTTTACAGAACAAGTAGTGTCCTTAGAAATTTGTTAATTTTTAAGTTTTTATGTGTATAGAACTTAGTATTATATAACAGCATTTATTTTATATACTAGCCGACCCCGCCACGCGTTGCTGTAGCTGATATAATAGTTTTATTTAAAAACAATTTATATGCCTTATGAGTCCTTTATTAACGGTTAGTTAGTTTCGGAGACGCGGAAGTTGTCCCCTACCACCCGTAGTGGTCTTATCTTTGAAAATATATATAGTCTCTGTGTCCATATAGAAACCATCAATGTCTTACATCTCGTCCCTACCTTTCGAGTACCCGTATACCCAATTTCAGCTCTCTTACTTTATGAAGAGTGGGCACCAGTACATCAAATGGGAGTGTCACATGCAAAAAGAATCAACGCCTGATAAAAAATTCCAGTTCTCATATTTTTCCCATTCTTTGCTCTTCCGAATACCGAATTTTAGCTCTGTAGCTATAATGAAAATGCCCGAAGTAAAAAAATTTACTATCAAGTCATTCAGATCAAAATGAGAAACTTTACCTTTAACCGTTCTCAACATATACCAAAATCATTATAGAGTTTTCATGGCAGGTACCACTCCCACTTGCCCAATTCCATCCACTTTTTTACTGATGATTTGTACTGACCATTAAGTTACTCAGACCAAAAAAAGAAACTTTATCTTCGTTCTCTAGATGAAATAAAATCAATATTTAATTTGTATGGGAGGTACCAAGCTCACTCCTCCAATCCCTCCCAGGTTTTGGCCAATGATTTTCTTTAATTACAAAGTTATTTCTATCAAATTTAGAAGATTTTGCTTTAACAGTTTACAGGAAATACAAAAATCAATATTTATTACAATTACAATTGCCCAAATCCGCCCACTTTTGCAATGATGATTTGTACTGACCATTAAGATACTCACACCAAATACAGAAGCCTTCATTTTAACCGTTCGCAAGATATAATAAAATCTATATTTAGCTTGTGTTGGAGAGAACACACCCACTTGTCCAATCCCGCCCACTTTTTGACTTTTGATTTTTTTAGCTACAAAGTCTTTTGGACCATATTCAGACACTTTCACTTCAACGATTCTCAATATATACAAAAATATATGGGCGTGGTAATGCCGAGTTTAAATTTTTGAAATTTATATATATATATATATACAGTTCCTTCCAGACATACCGAGAGATAATGTGAAAATTTCAAGAAAATCGGTTTAATATCAATATGGCCCCTGCTTTTTTATTAATAAAAAATAAAATAATAAACTAAGATACAATTGATTTGGTAACCAAAATTTAAGTAGAGTTTACTGGCAAAGGCGTACAAGTCATCAATTTTGCCGACTCCAACGGGAAAACATAATTTTGTGTATGTATATTAATAATGGATTGGTTGAGAGTATGGTATTTAGTGGATTACTTTTTAATACAAAATTTTTTTTAATAAGATAAATAAGATGTTTTGTATATATATGGAAAGAATTCTATTATACGAGTATAGATTTCGTATATATTTTTATTATATTTAAAGAAGGCAGTTAATGCCTTTTTATGACATTCTCTTCAAAAATATAATAATAAAAATTATTTGCAATTACTCTATAAATTTTTGTGTATGCCATTATTGGTAACTCTTATTGAGGATTAAACAATACAGCAAAAGTGTATAAGTGTAGTTTATTTTTATTTTGTGGCCTACGTAAATACGTACAAATGTGCGTTTTCCCTTTCCTGTGTAATCGAACAAGAAAATTGTAAGCAATTCATCTACTTCATTGAACTTTTTATTAATAGTACGTACACAGAAATTTTTTAAAACGGACAGTGTGATTGGATTAATTTGTATTCTGAATACATCACATAATTGTATTTTGTTTTTATATATGTACATGAATTGAAAGTATTTTGTAAAGGTTTGTATTGCACCCCACTTTGTGTAAATACAGATGCATGCCACATAAGATATTTACATATCGTTAGTTGTATGCAAAACCACGTAACTAACAAAAAGTACGAAATCGGTTTTATGATTGATTATGTTGCATATAAACAACATATATGTCCTCTCCAACTTTTAGTCTCTTATAAAAAAATTACACATTTTATAAGTGAAAAATTAAAGTACCAGCACTATATAAAGCAAAACTACGTAACTACATCATAGTTACTTGGAAATAGTCACTAACACACACTATAAGGATTATAAGGGGTGGTCAAACCAAAACGCACGATGCTAATTGTGAATCACACCTTAACGTCAAGTTTTTTGCCCAACTTAATTTGACAATTCTTTGTTTCAGTGTTTGACAAATTCAACCGTGGATTGGTTCTAAATTAAGCAGCGAGTTAAAATTGTTGAATGCTTTTACGAAAATGGGCGTACAAATCAAAATGCATTTCGTGCACTCGTGTTTTATTTTTGGTCATCATAATCGACCAAATGTGGCCAAAATCGGGAGAATTGGCCAAAAGAGAAGATCACGAATGATTGTTGAAAAACCAATCCATCCACACAGAATGGTTGTTAGGTACGGTTTATGGGCTGACGGAGTCATCGGCCCATGATTCTTCGAAAAGGAGATCGGCCAACCAGTTATAGTGAATTGTGTTCGTTATCGCAAGATGAGAACGAACTTCTTGTGACCAGACATTGAGAATATGAATCACGTCGTGGCGATGTTAATTGGCCGTCACCGTTCCCACCGTTGAACTTCTTTCTTTGGGGATATTTAAAAGAAAAAATGTACGTCAATAATAATAATAAAAAATATCTTTTGTGTTATTTGCAATTAACATCGTGCGTTTTGATTGGACCACCCTATATATTCAATAAAAACGGAAAAGCTTTCCTAATTATTCTATATTTTACGAATGCAAAGCAAATTCCTTTAAATGTTAAACAATTTTCATTGTAGATACGTGTTTTTTTGCCGGTCCAAGTTAAAAAAATATATGAGTTCAAAAATACGTAACATACATAACTCTTTGAAATATCAATGAATTAATATTTTTATTCCAGAAATGAATAAAATATATATTATAAATCTGCTACATTTTATTACCAAAATTGCATTAATTTTTCAATATAAAACGTTTCTGCTGTAAAATAGTAAAAATTTAGTTACGTGGTTTTGCATTTCAGCTGACGATATATAGTGCCTAATATTGGAATTATACCTTTGTGAAAATTGCTGAGGAAGCATTATGGCCACTTCCTCCAACTTCTATATCATCACTCTTGGATGCTTGGTCAGGACCTACAGACGTCTTAAATGATATCTCTTTTTGCAAGAGAGCAGTATGACTTTCAGATCTCGGGTGCACATTTGCAACTACTCTTGTTGTTCCTACGTTTTCTCTTCCGCATGTTCCTGTAGTCATTTTGTTCAACCTGTTCATATATGTATGCAACTGGAATATACACTCGTATTTATATGTATATAAATATACTTTTTCTTATACAATTTGTGCCTCTTTTCTAATCTAATGTCATTTGTCGTCGATATAATTATGTAATTATAATTATAATGGAGAATATGACAAAGAAATAACGAAACTTGAAACGCACTATTTTGCATACAAATATTTATTAAAATACAATAATTTTTTCTTTGTTTATGTAAACATAGCACTTAAAGTCTGTAACTTCCATTTTATTGATTTTTTTTCACAATAAATTCGATATAAAACATCAAGTTCTTTGCATGCAATTAAAATATATTTTTATACAGTGTGCTGCGCATATCATCACTTATTAATATTTTAAATTCAACTATTTAGATCAATTTAATATTATTTTTGCTTTTTTTATATCAAATATTTATTGTAAAGTGTTCCCCTTATGGGCTTTTCAACAACGATTGACACATGTCAGTTGGCATAAAATTATCGCTGGAATTTTTAGAAATGCGTAAAAGCTTTTACACTTTATGATAATAATATACTTTTTCCTTAGCTTTAAATAAAAAGCTTCGTTTTATTTAAAATAACATTAAAATTGTTGTGCAGACGTAATATACCAAATGTTGAGTGAAAATCTGCAAAAGAAATCATCTAAATGAGAAACCTTTCAAACAGCCGTATTCATAAAAATTTTCAGCAGGTTTTTAAACCGTTTATAAGCGAAATTTAATAAAGTTGTATTCGTAATTGATTAAAGGGCTTTTACACGTTAATAAAGCATCTATTAAATCTGAAATTTTATTGCTGGATTTACCATTCATTAAATCAAAAATAAAACGATACTTTGCATTTAAACATTTTGAATACATTTTTCCATTTTAAAAATCATTTTATATACAGGGTGTCTGGCAGCAGATTTATATTTTCAAACTTAAATAAAAGACGTAGTAATTGACAAAAAGTTTCATTAAGAGCATTGAACGAATGGAAAAGCGATTTTTTTATTTAAAGAGTTGTGATCCAGATCCTTCAGATCCTTTTTTAAAATTTCATGAATATCGCTCTTGGAGGTCTCAGTGAGGCTGCTCCTTTCCATATTGAAAGTCATGGATTTTCACGTAAACTCCTTTCAACCTTGACGATCGACTGGGCACTGACCGTGGGGCATTCATAGCCGAACCAGTTGCGCGGAATCTCTGCACCCATGAACGAATTAAATTTACACTCGGTCCATCACTTATTCGCCGAATACCGAACTTTGAACAAAATTGTCGACAAGCAATTACGTAAGAATCATTACTCTTAAAAAATGTCTCCACAGCGAACGCGCGATGCTCAATCGACCACTGCGAGATCGTGACTGACAAATCCGCACAATCGATAATTCCAACGGCGCCACCTTTCCTCCGCACCGTTTCTTACTTTTTGAAACAATCGTATTTAAAAATATAAATTTGTCACCAGACACCCATAGTATTGAAATATTATGAAGAAAAATTAAATTAATTAATAACATGAAGTAATACGACAGTGAAATTAATATAAAAGAAGAAAATTAATGAACAACCTGAAATATTTATAATACGTAGATATAAAATTACTAGAAATCTTCCATTTCTATAGATCTGTTATTGTCAACTTTTAAAAAATGATTTATGAATATGGTCGTAAACATTCTAAAAATTTTTATTCATCAGTTACTGAGCTGAGAGCAGCGGAACAATTATTTTTTTTAAAAAAGAAAATGTAAATAAAAACAAAAGTAAAAATACGATAAAATAACGATACTAAAAATTCGCTTCCTCACAAGCACAAAAAGACATATCGTCTTTGTTAAACGATAAACCATATTTGGTGTGTACGTTAAAAACTGCAATTTACATATAATGAGATACTCGTATGAGAACGGCGATGGTCGAAGTAGTCTGCACGTTAAGTACAAAACGAAAAATTTTCCTGGGTTGAACCACAGATTCAGACTCTTACAACTTCTAGCATTTTTTCTGTTATGCATTTGTGTGGCTTTGTGTTAGTTATTGTCGCAAGGTTTCAGTGGCGAAGGCAGAGTCACTGAATAGCAACGGCTTCAGCTGTATCCAATCCACAGGCACATCAGATCGCCGTCCTTCGTCGTATTGTGTAGCAACGGTGCAGTGAAATAATTTCAAAAAAAATGGGTACTAAAAACGAAGCTTTAGAATTTAATACGTCTCCTTGACATCAGAGACGCTACACCACATCCATAAAACATTTAACATTTCAATTTAAGAATCTTATAATTTCCTTATAGTTGGCATATGCAAGAATCATTAAGAAGTCGCATAGTCAAATGCTAAAAGTGGCAGCAATATATTTGGAAAATCCTTGCTTTTCACATGGTCAGCTATACGTCGCACGGTGGTTCAGAATCAATTTTCACTGACCAAAACCTATATTTTTTTTTAACGCCATCAAAAAGGAGAAATCAAAACTAATGTAGCCAAAAAAAATTTGGTCAAAATATTTGCAGTAGTGGGCGTGGCATGCTGCTAAAAACAAAGAATTTATGTTAATAGAAAAAAAATTTTTTTGTCATATTTAATCTGAAATAAATTATGATTCCCCGAAAACTATTATCGATAACGGGCTGCGGGTTTTTTTGTTTTATAGGGTAAACTGTTATTTTTAATAAACGTTATGTGGCTATCCTGTAAAATTGGAAGTTAGTGTGCTATATAATAAATTTTAAACACTCATATTTTCACAAAATTTTAAGTTCAGTTGCGAATAACTTTTGAAGGTCAAAAGGGGTCAAAATTGTTAGTAAATTAACCGTAGAAACCATGTAAATGCAATTCTACTTGAACACAATAAAAAGAACAATGGCACACTTATTTTTATACAAATATTTAGTAAAAAAAAAGCGATTAATATTTAAAACCGAATATGGGAAACTCCAAATAAACAATAATATGTAGAAATCGCAGGTAGCAAAACGTATTATGTTGATTGTTTTCCTGCTATTTTGTATAGTTAATTGATTTATGAATATTAGGTTAAGTAGACATGTTTTTTTTTATATCTGGGACCAGCACTCAGGACCCCTACACATGCGATGCATTGTGCTGGAACTATAGGAAAGGGATAGTTAGAGAAATGACAGGACGTGAAGCTTAATTAATTATTTTACAGCTTTGCTTTTTGCACGTTCTTTGTTTTTAGAGCAGTGATGAAGCTTCGGTTTAGTAGCCATTTTCATTATGTTTTACTTCACCGGTGCTACATAATACCGACGAAGGAGGGCGTTCTCATGTGCCTGTGGATTGGATACAGCTGAAGCCGTTACTGTTCAGTGACCAGTGACTATGCCTTCGTCACTGAAACCTTCCGACAATAGAAACCACAAATGAAAACAGTGGTGGATGATAATTGTAGTGATAAATCTAAGAGCCGAAAAGTGAAGAATATAAATGATGTGAAAACACTAAAGATAGTTTGCATAACAAATTGCGATCACAAAAACGACTAACGAAAGTGGAAATCATTCAAAAGGTTTTTTCCCTTAGTCCAGTCCAAACAGATCCTTAAAAGCATTCCAATACCAAACGAGGAAAACCAGTTCACAAATGAGGAAGCGCTTGCATTATTTCTGGATTTAAACTTAACAAAATAGCAGTATACTCAGCTCAGATTGCGTGCGATCGAAAAAGGCTCATATTTATACCCTTCATATCATCACATAATTGCAGCTAAAAAGTACTCTTGGTCTTCAAAGCAATCTATTACAACCACACCAATTTCGGCAGAGGTACAACTGCAAACTCTACTTGATCGTACAGCCGAACGGGTGCTACTCGTATAATCATTTAAAGGAAGTGAGCTAAAAAAATATGGAAACTACAAGTTAACTCTTTTTTGTAAATGGGGATGCCATGGATCTTCTGGGCAAAAGCAATAAAAACAATTTTTATGTGAAGATAATTTTGACACTGATGTATTCATGGTGTCATTTGTGCTATTGCGATTAATAAAGAACTTAGAAGACTCAGAACCTTCGACCAGTACAATGCAAACAAAGTATATTTGGAAAAATCAAACACCATCGTCTACTAAATACTGCAGACCATGAAAATTTTAATTTAAAAAGGAAATTCATGATACCATTAAGAATGAAGTAAGTAATATTAGAGCTCAAATTTCAACACTACAGCCATTAGAATTGGAGGTAGATGGACAGACTATTGAAATAAATAATTGGACAGGCTTTGACTGACACAGAAGCTTTATACAGCTGTATTAAAAGCAAAGCAACATCAAGTCAGTTAAACCAAGAACCGACACAATCAGTAGATATTACTGACTGAACTTCGATTATCACCGCTACATACAAGAATAAGGTTTATGGAACACATACTGAAAATCAGCTATGATTTGGACTTCGTATATTCAGGATCAGTAAGAAGCAATGACAACAACAAAGAGCTAAGGAAATTAATAAAGAGAAATGTTCGAGATAAATTTCTCAAACATGGGTTGATTATAGATCTGGCAATACAAATGATGGCAATACCGCAATAAGATTCTTTTTAGATTCCGAAACTACATCTAATATAACAGGTGTTGGCATAGACCTTATTTCAAGATTTAAAACAATTATTTTATTTGCGTGCAAATAGCAAATAAATGCTAGCACATTTGCTGATTATGCCAAGGAAACCGCTAGTATATATACATCCAAATACCCATTGAAAAGTATGTAGTGGATGTAATAAATGATTATATTTACTTCAGGTTTTTGGTGAGCTCCGTAAAAGAAGCTCACTTAAATATTTATTATATTCCACTTAGAGCTCCTATTGAAGCTCGCTAAGTCTTGTTAATGATTAATCCTTTCAATTTAAAATTAACTCTACTTATGAGTAGATTCTAGATTTATAATTTGAGTGACATTTCATAATGCACACTAATGGAGTAGTGTTTATTAGTTCGACCGGTATACACTTATCTTCTTTTGGGCCGCTGTTCGGTCTTCAATTTAATTAAAACAGTTAGAACGAAATAAATTAAAAAAAGAAAAATACAAATGGAAAAAAAAAATTTAAAATAAATAAAAAATAAAAATCAAACAACTTAGTGATAAAAAACGAAACAAAATAAACTTAAAAAAAAAAAAACAAATTTGATCAACTTACATTAACAAATAAAAAAACAATAAACTTTAATACAACAAATAAAATACAAGAAACTATAACAAATTAAACGGTGGAATAACTGAGGAGAAAAAAAACCGCTATACCAGTGACGGGCGAGAAATAAAAATCAGTGCTGACACTACCAACCAATGCTGTCACTTCGGGTCACGGTGACCGGATGAGGTCTTTCGTGGCCTTTTTTCGTGTCATTGTGCTAATTCCCTAATTAATACCATACCCGACTAAATCTTTTGCATTGTTGGTGCCATTGGTGTTGATTACTGCTAGACTGTTTGGTGATGAAGGAGTAACACTGATCACCGGCAGTCGTTGAAGCAGCGATTAGCTCAGTGGCAACTACAATACAAAAGATAGACATTTTATTTAGGTTTTCTCGCGTTAATCATGACAGGCCGATTTAGAATTGACTTCTGCAACATACGTGGTCTAAGGGCAAATTTCTTCTCTGTCTATGCTCACGTTTGTCTCTATCGGCCGGATGTTTTCGCCTTAAGTGAAACCCAGGTGTCTGAGGATGTGACCCACAGGATTTTCACATACCTGGGTATCACCTCCTATCTCTTTTCTATCTACACAGGGGCCTTGCAATTTATATACGCAATGAAGTTGTGTACCAGTGCCAGCAATCTTTAGACACGCATGATCCTGAATTTAGCTGTCTTTGGGTTAAATTCAAAATCAGGGCACATCTTCTGCACTTCGGGTTTCTTTACAGAAGCCCAAACACTGAAAGGGAGAAAACTATACAGAACTTTGTTGCCCTTTCCGACAATATATCGGGGATCCTCGAAAATTACCCGAACAGTGAAATCGTTATTGCTGGCGATTTCAATGTCCATAATTTATCGTGGCTCCGCCATTCGAGCAATACAACTCCAGAAGGCCAATATGCTGAGCTATTCGCAGCGCACAATCACCTTGCGCAATTAGTGAATGAACCAACACATCGACCTTTTTCTCACTTCACACCCTGAAAAGTATGAAATGAACATTAGCGCACCTCTCGGTAATTCGGATCATTGCACCATTTCTGCCTCCTTTTCGTTTGCGGAACTTCGAGGCGTTTCACCGCCAGCTATGAAACGTTTGAAATATATTTACGAAAAGGCACGTTGGGCTGAGCTCAACGATTTCTTTCGCCATTTAAATTGGAGGCTCTGCTTCCTCGACAATGATGTCAATGCCATGGCTAAAATGGTCCAAAATATAATAATGCTTGGTATGAAAACGTTCATACCATCGAAGCAAATTTCGATTAGGCCTAGACCAGTCTTGGTTTAATCAGACGTGCAGACTTGCAGTCAGATCCAGAGAGGAAGCGTTTTGTGTCTGGCGGAATAATAAAAACGCAGATACTGATATGATGCGCAAAAGGGCGAGAACTTCGTGTGCCAAAGTGCTAAGACGTGCAAAAGCTTTGTGCGAGCAGAGTCTTCGCGCTAAAGTTCTTACTGCCCCACGGGAAAGTAAAAGCTTTTGGTCATTCGTTAAAAGAGTTAAGGGAAATTCTAGTTCTTCTATTCCGTCTCTTTTAAAGGCTGATCAAATATTCACTGACCCGGTTGAAAAGGCTAACCTCCTTGCTGAAATGTTTGCAGGCAATTCTCACCTGCCGGAAAGCAATCAACCACTGCCTGCATCCGAGCGTGTATCCGTAACTATGCCAAATATATACTTTCGGGCTCGTGCAGTTAAAAGGGTTTTATCGGACCTCAACATAAATAAGTCTCCTGGCCCGGATGGAATTCCGGCACTGGTCTTGAAGCAGTGCTCTTCGACGTTATCGCGTCCTCTGGCAATACTTTTCAGCACCCTATATCATGCAGGCGAATTTCCGTCCTGCTGGAAAGTTGCAAATGTTACGGCGATCCCCAAGTAGGGAGAGGCAAGCAACCCTGAAAATTATCGCCCAATCGCAATATGCTCTACCATTTCTAAAGTAATGGAGAGTATGCTAAATGCCCATCTTATGAAATATCTGGAGTCCAATAGCTTACTTAACGACCGGCAATATGGCTTCCGTGGAGGCCGTTCCACGGGTGATTTAGTACCCTTCCTCTCGGAAAAATGGTGTCGATCCATCCACCATTTTGGCGAAAGTAAGGTAGTAGCTCTAGATATTTCAAAAACATTTGAAAGAGTGTGGCATGGAGCACTCTTGTCCAAACTTATTGCTTTTGGTGTCGGCGATATCTTCTCTCGATTTATATCGAGCTTTCTCAGGGATCGCGCTATAAGAGTTGTTATAGACGGGATCTCATCTAACGAGTTCGAGATCAATTCAGGGGTACCACAAGGCTCTATTCTTTTTCCTACCCTATTTCTTATTTTTCTTAATGACCTCCTATGTCATACCTCAAACCCTATCCACTCTTTCGCAGATGACAGCAGTATCTACCATTCATATTCATTTGATCGTAGGCCGACATCAACTATGATCGCGGCGACGCGGCAGAATATGAATGATTCGCTAACAGTTGACCTCACGAGAATATTGGAATGGGGTCACGCGAACAGGGTCGATTTCAATTCCCAAAAGACCCAATGCTGCATGCTAACACACCGCCGTATGCACGATCACGCTGCCTCATCTGTAAAAATGGTTGGCATAAACATTGAGGAATTAGAAGCTCTTGATGTTCTTGGCATGAAAATTCAGTGTGATGTCCGATGTACTGAGCACATTTTTCAGGTCTCAAAGGAAGCATTCAAGTGCCTAGGCTTTTTAAGGCGGTGTAAGACATACTTCACCCCATCTGATCTCCTCACTATTTATACCGCCTACATCCGACCGAAAATGGAATACAACTCTCATGTGTGGGCCGGTGCTTCAAAGACTATTTTCAAGTTACTCGACCGTGTACTAGAAAGGGCGAAGAAACTCATAGGAGACAGTAGGGTAGCCAACTCTATTGACTCTCTTGAGCATCGTCGCAACGTGGGGTGCGTTTCGTTGTTCTATCGTTACTATAATGGGATGTGTTCTAATGAAATCAGAGAACTTGTTCCCGAAACTCGGTTATTCGCGCGCACGACGCGATCATCATTAAGAGCGCATCCATTTGTGGTCGATTTGACGGCGACTCGTACTACGCATTACAGGGAAAATTCGTTTTTTGGCCGAACGGCACGTATGTGGAATAGACTACCCGCAGAGGTGTTTCCTGTCACTTTTAGCATGGGAAGATTTAAATCAAATGTCAATAAACACTACTCCCTCTATCCTCCTTCCCATAACCTAATTTCCTAGTTCCAGCACAATGCATCGCATGTGTAGGGGTCATCCCCTGAGTGCCGGTCCAAGTCAAAAAAAAAAAAAAAAAAAAATGCTTATGCTTAAGATTTCTTATAGCTATACATATAAAATAAATTAATTGTAAATTGAAGCCTGGGTTTTATCAGTGTAACGTGATTAGGGTAAAGTTATTTTACCTGCTTGCCGCTAACAACAAGAACATAAACAAATGTGAATTCATATGCATTGCATATTCAATGCATATGCAATGAGGAATTTGGGTTATTTGACACCCCTTTGTTTAATGTAAATGTGTCGGCATTTATAACTGTTTGTTGCGTTACTTGTGTGTCGGCTGTATTGACAAACTGTGCATGCTATACCTCCACTTTTTACAAGAATGTTCATATAACTTGTGTTTTATGGACATTCTTATGTTTTCCAAAAATTCCCTTTTACAATCATTAAAGTTTTATAAATATATATTTAAATTTTTATATGTGCTTAAAATGTATATATTTTTTTTTTTTTTTGTGAAAATATAAATTTATTTCCTACTTTTTAAAATCTTATTTTTTTTTTTTTTAAATTTTTTTTTTGTTTAAAGTATTAGTAAATTTTATTTTTTTTTTTCTTAAATTATTGTATATTATAGGTTTAATTTCTTAAAATATTCCGGAATACATATACTAAAGGCTTATTATGTATTGTATAACTTAAGTCTATTTTTATGTACTATTTGTTTTACATTAGTTTTCTTATCCACTATTGTTACATTATTTCTTAAGTCTATATTTTGAATCTTATAAGGTCCTTTATATTGTGGTTCTATTTTGTGACCTGATTCATGCCTAAGTAAAACTAAATCTCCTATTTTAAAATTATGTTCTCTTACATTTCTATCGTAATCTAACTTTTGCCTAATTTTATTTCTATCTAATAATTGTTGAGCTCTCTTATATGCTACTTCTAATCTAAATTTTGATTCCTTTGAGTAATCATCTATTTTGTATAATGGCGTAATTCTATCTATATTTCCTAATTCTTCAAATTTATGAGGAAGTCTTGCAAAAAATAATTCTTACGGACAATAATCATGTACAGTTGAAGGAGTTGTATTAAAACAGTAAGTAAAGTATTTTAACCATTCATCCCAATCAACTTTGTCCACTGATATATATGACCGTACGTATTCATTAAATGTTCTATGACTCCTTTCCACTGTGCCCAGTGTTTGATGATGATACGCTGTTGAAGTCAGCTTTTCTATTCTCATGTGTTTGCATATTTCCGTTAGTATTGAATTTTTATATTCTGTTCCCATGTCCGAAATGAACGTCTTCATCGGCCCATAGATAAGTATAAAGTTTTCAAATATGGCTTGGCTACCATTTTGGCGGTTTTGTCTGGTATTGGTATAGTCACTAAATATTTGGTTAGGTCACATATTATGGTGACTGCATATTCATTTCCATGTATTGATCTTGGAAATGGTCCTATTGTATCCACGTACACTGTATCGAACGGTTTCGCTGGTGTTGGTGTGATAGTCATTGGACTCTTCGAATGTTTAGTGATTTTAGTTGTTTGGCATTTATGGCATGCCTTTACATATTTTGATATATCCTTTGACATATTTTTCCAGTAGTAGTATCTTTTAATTTTTTCTGATGTTCTGTAGATTCCGCAATGACCTCTTTTTATAGGGTCATCATGATATTCCTTTATTATATTTAGAATTGCCTTAGCATTCTTACAATTAATGTGGGTCACCTTATTCAGTAGCGCTACTTTTATTTTATTTAATATCTTATTGCCCATATTTTTAAATTCTTGAATCGAGACAAATTCGAAAATTTTCTCACTTGGTGCCACTTGCAATTTATTAATATTCAGTTTACCGGCCACTATTTCGAGCCTAGGAAAAAATTGTCCTAAGTCAAAATTCCCTTTAGTAAACAAGTCTTTAGTTTGTAACCGCGCAATTGTTGATTTTCCACGTTTTATGTAACATCCCGTGGAAGAAATCTTCAATTTGCTATATTTTCTGACGTCAGTATTAATTAACGGTACAAAGATATTGGGCTTATTATTTTCTTTATTTTTTCTCTGCGGATTATCTATTTTATTACTACTTTTATCTTCATAAGTCATTGATCTTGTCGTGACTTTCAATACTGTTGAGATTCTTTGATTCATCTCTTTTAAATCTGTTATTGTTATTCGTGAGAGTGCGTCGGCGACATAGTTATCTTTTCCCCTAAAGTATTCAACCGTGAAATCATATTCTTCTAGATCGAGTCGCATTCTAGTTAATTTCGAGCTTGGATTCTTCATAGAAAACAAATAGGATAGAGGTCTATGATCAGTTCGTACTAAGAAATGTTTTCCATAGATGTATGGTCTGAAATGTGTAATAGCCCAATGTATGGCTGTTAGCTCCTGTTCTATGGTGGATTTATTGCCTTCGCCTTTGGTAAATGTTTTTGATGCGTATGCAACTGGTAGTTGTTTTCCTTCGTGTTCTTGCATTAAAAGTGCTCCACAGGCATGTTTACTTGCATCTGTTGTTATACAAAATTGTTTTGTAAAATCGGGATATTGAAGTAAAGTTGGACTAATTAATGCTTTCTTTAAGTATTTAAATGCAATATTATAATTTTTTGTCCATTCAAATGGTACACTCTTTTTTGATAATTTTGTCAAATGTCTCGAATATTCGGAGAAGTTTTTTATAAATCTTCGATAGTAATTACAAAAGGCTACAAATCTTTTTGCACCATCAGCATCGGTAGGTGTAGGATATTTCTCGATTACTGAGTATTTAGTATTGTCTGGTAATATGCCTTTATCAGTGCACTTGTAGCCAAGATATGTTACTTCTCTCATAAAGAATGTGCATTTTCCAGGGTGTAGTTTAAGATTGTGTTTACGACATAGCTGAAATACGTCTCGTAAATTCGAAAGCATATGCCCTTCCGAACATCCCAATACAACTAAGTCATCCATATATAGAAATGCCTGATTTGGTTTTAAACCACAAAATGCCAGTGTCATCATTCTTTCGAAGGAATTGGGTGCTATTTTCAAACCATATGGTAATCTTGTAAACCTATACGAACCATTATTTGTAGAAAATGATGTCAGATCTCTGGAGTTCTTTTCCAACTTAATCTGGTGAAAACATGACATCAGATCTAAACAAGAAAAATATTTCGCTCTACCAAGTTGGTCTAAGATATCATCGATCCTAGGTAATGGGAATTTATTCGCAATCAGTTTTTTGTTTATTTGCCTGTAATCTATGACCAATCTCCATCTTTTATCATCTGAATTAGGTAGTGATTTCTTTGGTACTAGCAATATTGGACTGTTTTTTCAAAAAGAAATTATTACTAGGTATATCCGAAAAAGGTTTCTCCACAAAATACCCAGAAGTGTCTCTTAGAGGTCTGCAAAAATTTAAGATCAGCTTTTTTTACTGAGTTACTGTTAGAAAGGGACAAATATACAAAGTTCACGAAAGAAGAAAAGTAAACAAAACAAAAATGCCATGAAGTGAATATATTTGAAAACATAAGTCACAATTTGTGCATAGCACAAATTTATAATTTCTTGTGGTTTTATTTGTTTTAATTGTGTTTTGTGTTAATATTATGTATATTAAAAAAACATAGTGAAGCTTGTATTAATTGTGTTTTGTGTAAATATAGCAAAAAAAAAACATAGCGAAGCCAAAAAAATACCCCGGGCGCCCTTCTTACCAGAAAGCGTTTTCTTACACAAAAATTCGATAAATGAGAGACGTTTAGAGTGAGTAATATTCTTGTTCTTCATGCACGAAACCGCCCGTTCTTTTTATTCGGGCTAGTTTGGGCGAGAAGCAATCAGTAAACAATAATGAAGCAAAATTAAAAGTTTCCCAACAATGCAATGAACAAATAATAGTTAATTTTATTTCATGATATACTTTAAAATTATTTGGGGTTTCTTTAATTAACATATACAAGCCTAATTATTGTGTTTTTATGGATGTATGCATGTGTGTAGATTTGTAATTGTACATGGTTATATACATTAGGTCTGTTCCAGGTGCATAACAAAAATGCCCGAACTCGCGCAAATTTATTTTATTTATATATGATTCTAATTTTAAAATTGTAATTTTTCCCGAAAAAATATGTGAATGTACATACTTTATTCTCATAAAGTATTTTTTATATGAAAGCAAATTCAAAAATTGAGAAGGAAAGCATATCCATATAGTACTATTTCGCTAATGCTTACTTAACACACCAATGTACTTTTCCCAATTTCTACAAATTCAAGATTCTTATGTTCAAAATTCAACTAATCAATCGAGAATTGAAGTTGAATACCGAACAAACAATCAAAAATTTATAAACAAAAACATAACAATCCATGACTTCTTATTACACATACATATTTATATTTTTAGATTTTTCTCCTCATCTATATATATATATTGAGTTATTGAGTTTGCTTTTATAAAAAAATACTTTATGAGAATATCATAAAGTATGTAATAATACATTTCACATATTTTTTTCGGGAAAAAGCACAATTTTAAAATTAGAATCATATATAAAGAGATATACTCTTTTATTTATTTATAAGAATAACCAACCGAGCCCATAGGGCCATATGTAGTCGGTGGACTACAATTGTAACATAAGAATAATTAAATATGTATGCAACGAATAAGCTAGAAATGATGTTTATGAAAAAAATAATAGTTATAATATTATTAGAGCGCTGCAATATAAATTGGAAGTTATATTGCGCATGATTTTGACTATATATATTCAGAATCTAGATCATTTCAATTGCGAGAAATGCTTATCAACAAGTTTATCTTTAAGTGAACTACGTGTAAGATGGAATGCTCTAAATTTACCCAAAAGCGTTCCAGATAACAATTTTTGTACAATTTTGAGACAAAATTAGAAAGCAAAATTTTTCATTTTCTGTGCAAAGTTGCACAGTTGGGTAAGTTCGGTCTAAAATTAAATTATCGGCTGTTTTTTATTTACATATGTAAAAAAAAATAATCAGAAAATTTGCAAAGAAATAACAAAAGTTTTTATTTAATTAAATATCATTAAAAAAGAAGAAGATTTTTTAAATAAAGTTTAATTAAAGTTGTGCATATTTAGCAATGATTTTAATAAAAAATTTCTTTTACTTTTTTTCAGTTTATTTTTCTCCACATTTTACAGCCGTTGCCAACGATGCAAATGTTTTGCTTTTCATATATTATGCATTGGAAGCGTCTAAAATCACTAAAATAATATTTATTTGTGCACTTTTGTTATGCACAGACCTATTTTGTGGGAACTTTTATGGTTTTTTGCGTTTTCTTACTTTTGTACATTTTTGTCTCTTATTGAGATAAATTATAGTTTACTCTCAATTTACCGAACTTTACCAGAAAAGTAAAAAAACACACCTATCGTACTGCTAAAAATTGCGAAATTGTGAATGAAATTGTGAGCATAAAATAGATAAAAAATACGACAAATTTTCACATCTAGAAAATAAAAATCAAAACAAAACAACAATATTTCGGAATTTAGAAGCAAAAGAAACCAAAGAACCCAAGTTACTGTGCGAGAGAAACAACAAATCAATATTTCTGTTCCGATGATGTCTCTTTCTCTGCTCGTTCGCTGCTTGAACTGAAACTTCCGGGTGTTTTGTGGTTTCACAACGAAATTCTCCAATTCATCAATAGACAAGCGTGCCGGCACACAAACACATACCGGGGGTTGCTAGTTAAAGTTGGGTATGCTGTATAGCATTCTGTGCTACATATGGCCATCATCTTGGTGCTACAAAGTTAATCAAATATTGGTAGAACTTGGAGATTTTTCATTTTAGCGATTATTAATGTCCATAAGCCAATATATTTTCTTAAGATGCCTTTACATGGTAATACACAAATAATTTCATTAAAATATAAATTACATTTTTTAGAAATAAGCTACATTAAATATAGTTACATTTTATATTTTAAATTATATAGATAGATATATTATATCTTATATTTCATATTATATAATTCATAATTCATTTTAAGTAATTTTAAAAACTCAAGTTTGTTACCCTCCACAGAAATGTATGTAAAGAGAAGTGTGCTGCCATATATAATTTGGCAGCACTAGTCTGCAAAATGTTAACATACTCTTTGCAGTCTGCATAAAAAAGAGACTTTTCTCTCTCTCTCTCTCTCTCTCTGTCTGCAAATTTTTTGGAAAAGTATGTTAATTTCTGGCGCGAGTTATTACTCATGCAGAGTAATTTAAGTTATTGATAAACTATAATTAAGAAACAAAGAATATTTTGTAAACTATAGATAAGAGTCATGTAATTTAAATTATTGACGAAATATATTTAAGAGACAAAGAATATCTTGTAAACTATAGATAAGAGTCATGCAACAAAGAAAATTGATAAACTCCAGTTTAGTTTCAAGATATTCATATTTCAGTACTTAAGGTTAATTTTAAAAATTGTAAAATCAGTCTTAAGAAAATACAATGTAAAGAAACATATATTGTTTAAGTATATTTCTAAGCTCTAGAATAAAGGAATGGTGAGGGTGGCGATGGCACGATGGATGGTAGTCTGCACGTTGACTATTAAACCAAAAACAGACCTGGGTTCAACCCCAGTTTTAGACTAAAATTTTAAAATAAAAATTAACTTCTCGCATTTTTCTGATGTGCATTAGTGTGTCTTTGGGTGTCTGTTGTTGTCGGAAGGTTTCAGTGGCGAAGGCATAGTCACTAGTCACTGAACAATACCGGCTTCAGATGATAGCAATCCGCAATCGCATCAGACGCCCTCCTTCGTCGGTATTGTGTAGCACCGGCGAAGTAAAACAAAAATAAAAAATGGCTACTAAACCCAAGCTTCAGCACTGCTACGAGTATAAACAAAGAACGTGCAAAAGCAGAGCTGCAAAATAATTAATTACGCTTTACCAGTAGTATGAATAAGGGGTTTCTAGATAGAAATGTGCAAAGGAAAAATGTGCATACCTTAACCCTTTAACGGTCGATGGGGTTAAATTCGACCCCATGATATTTTGTGTTATGAGGCGGCAGCGTGTTCGGTTTTGCTTAAAGTGAAGTCGTGGTGGGGGTTCGGTTTTGCTTAAAGTGAAGTCGTGGTGGATGTTATTTTTGTTGAAGTGAAGTCGTAACATTTAATGTGTTCGTTAGAGGGTTAATACAATATGAATTAAACTACATTAGGGCGGTTTACGAAAGTCTGTGATTTTTTTGCTAGTATTTAATAAATAAAATTCATTTACTGCGGTATATATTAATCTCCCTAATACTACTCGTATTTGTTATCAGTAAAACTGTTAACCACATTATTTAAAAACAAAACATTTCTTTTTAGTGTTAATCATATACCTATATACTTATAAAACATATGTATATTAGCAACAATTCTATATTTTTGTAGACTAAATAATTTACAATTACACATAACACTCGAATCAGCCGTAATTTCTTTCAATTTAAAACAATTTTCAAAATAAAGCATAGACTTTATCAACAGTTCTACAGTCATCGTTGTCACTTAATTAGTACTAAACAATGTCGGAGGAGAGAATTTTAGTTGTAGACGTACAAGGTTTTTACCTCAACAATAAATTCATTGTAAAAGAACTGAGTATTTCAATTGACGACTCACAAGTTCAAACATTTATTATTAAACCACCTTTTCCATATTTCATATTGTCCAAATTTGAAAACATTATATAAAAATGATAAATCTATAAATGTTTGTTCTTATCATAGGAAATATTGTATATGTGCTGAAAAAAATGTAATACTCTTAAGAAAGTTTATTAAATCAAATATTAATAAAGAAAACATAAAATTATAAAAATAGAAATTTTTGATTATTATTATTTAACACTTAAATCGACTAAAATAAACATCAATCATCAGTTCATTCTGAATACTTGTAATGTCAATAACGATCTCCTTAACCGGAAACACTTCAACTTTGGTTGGAGAATATTTTCCTCCAATTGAACTGTCTACAAATTATGTTTGTGGACTTATTGATTTTGTAGCATTCAATTCCATACCCAATGTAGATGTTTACAACAATTTGTTTCATATAGGAAATCATGTTATTACTATTCCAGTTGGTTCATACGAACTTGAAGATATTGATTTTTTCCTAAACTCAAGCTTAAGAGATATCGATGAATCAATTTACCTAATAATTGAAGCTAATAATAACACACTTAAAACTGAAATAACCTCATCTATGGATATAGATTTTTCACAACCAAACAGTATAGGAAAGTTACTTGGATTTAGTAAAAGAAAACTAGAAGTAAATTCAACTTACTATTATAATACTAATCAAAATCTTAAAAATTATAAATCTTTGGAAGTGATGATTGTAGATGTTAATTCATTGAATACTACAAAGTTATTTGAATCTGATTTACCTACACATATTACGAATGTTAATACAATACGCATTGAAAGCAACTTAACAACCGGTTCATTTATTAATAATACTTCGAATCATACTATTCATGAATTTCCTCTTGATGTTCCTCCAGGATATAAAATAAACGAAAAACCTCGAAATGTTATTTATTTACCCGTCAACTGTCAACAAATAAACAACATAACGATTAGAATCTTAAATCAAGACGGTGAACTTATAAATTTTAGAGGAGAAAAAATCACTCTTAGACTCCACTTCAAACCAGAATAATGATCATTTACAATAAAAACATAGTGCAAAGAGGATTTCCATTCAATACCGCACCAACTCACATTCGAGAAAGTATAAAAAATAAAAAACTGTTGTCCTCATCTAATACAGAATACTTAAAATCGTTGGGATTTAATCTTCAACAATGAATGAAATACTAAATGTTCTTCAAAAACCTATGTATGATGAGAGTATTGTAAAAAGGGAATATCATAGTTACTCTCCATATCTAAAATCATTTAACAACAACGATGAGATTCGTATACCAATTCAAAATCAGGATCTCTTCGTATTACCAAGTGAGAGTATGATTTACATTCATGGTTTTATAGTAAAGAAGGAAGCAACCAAAGAGGTTCCAGCTATAGATGTGAAATTAAAAAACAACTTTGCTTCATATTTGTTTGATGAAATTCGTTACGAAATTAATGGTTTTGAAGTTGATCGTACACGTAAACTTGGAATTTCATCCACCATGAAAAATTTTGTATCGTTGAATAAGGCTGAAAGTGATGTATTAAAAAACGCTGGTTGGTCTCTTACTGAAACTTGCGCTTTAGTAAAAAGTCATTTTAGTTGTTGTATACCTCTGAAAATGTTGCTGGGTTTTGCTGAAGATTATAACAAAATACTATTAAATTCGAAACATGAGCTTATCCTTCAACGTTCTACATCCGATGAGAGATCGGATGTAGAAATGCAACTGATCAGTTGAAATTAACAATTCTGGATATAACATGGAAAATGCCACACATTCAACTATCGGACTTTGCAAAATTGGAAATGTTTAAGATAATCAACAGCAAACATTCTATACCAATTGCGTTTAGAAGTTGGGACTGTCATGTAAATCCTGTTTTACCAAAGAGTACAAAGGTTTTATGGAATGTAAAGCTTTCTCCACAAAACGAAAGACCACGATTTCTTATAATTGGTTTACAAAAAGAGAAAATTAAAGAAGAAGGAAATATATTTGATCATTGCAATATCTCTAATTTAAAAGTTTATCTAAACTCAGAGTCATATCCATATGATGATTTAAATAATCGTTTCGAAATGGGTCAGTATTCTGTTCTATATAATATGTATGCAAAATTTCAACAAAGCTTTTACATGCGAGAACCTGAACCATTATTAAATGTTGATGAATATAAGACTTATGCACCGCTTATTGTTGTTGATGTTTCACATCAAAATGAGGCTGTTAAAATAGGACCTATTGATGTACGAATTGAATTTGATACTGAAGCAAACAAACTAATTCCAGATAATACATCAGCATACTGTTTAGTTATTCATGATCGTTTAATCGAATACTCACCTCTAACAAGCGAAATTAGAAAAATTATTTAATTATATTTATTTTGAAATTTTTTTAATAAATGAAATAATATGTTTATTTATAAATAAAACAAATTCTTAATCAATGTATTTTATTAAAACAATTATAGTTTCTTTTTAGTTTAGTTTCGAAAACAAAAACTTTAAACATAAATGGCCACAATTTATTGTATTAAAATTTTGATATCTATCATAATTATAACTTATGTTTTTTCCTAAATATTTTATTAATTGTTTCGGTGGTTGCAAGTTACCAAAGCTATCAAAATATTCAATTTGATTGTTGTTTTTCCAGTACGCTACCCAATGTGTGCCAGATCCCTTTGAAGTATCCAGATTAATTATTCCACATTCTTTTTTAAATGATGTACTTGGAAGAGTGTTGCACATAAACACACCTCTAAAATTTGGAATATGTTTTGCATATTTTCTCAAGTCTACATCAGAAAGGGCTCTTTTAGGTAGCTTCATTAAAAATTTTGTTGATAAGGCTTTAAATATAATCCAAAACCTTTTTTATATGGTTTTAAGAACATGCCTTTTCCCATCGCAATGGCTTCCATTGTATTATTGTGTCGTTTTGCTTCAGTCAGCTGTTCCTTTCCATTTTTAACTGCATTGATTGCTTTTGTAATACCAGATACACCACCAGCTAAACCACCAAGTGCACCCAGTGCAGCAAATATAGGGGCAAGTGGAAGAAAACCTCCAGATTTTGGTAGCGGTATTATTCGAGGTGTTTTTATTAACGATTTTTTCTTCCCCTTGAAAATATTGTTTACAACTTTTCGTGAAGTCTTTATAGCATCTTTCAAGTTTTCACTTTTCTTTATATTCTTTCTTGCACTTTTCAATGCATGTGTAAATAGTTTGTGGGTATTTACTGGAGACGACTTTTTAGTTTTACTAATAACGTTACCCATACCGAATTTTGTTTTTGCTTTCATTGCATTGATTCTATGAATAATGGTCGATATAGAAAAGGTTTCGATATATTTATAAATCTATAAAAGAAATATTACAGATATTTTAAAATCAGTACAAGATTAATTATTAAACTAATAACTTCTCAACTATAATCTGATACTAGCTATTAAATTGCTAACTGCTAAACTGATCTGTTTTGAATCTGTTTCTAATTCAATCTATAAATATGAATACAAATCTAGTTAATAATCTTATTAAAACTCGAAATATTTTAAAAAAGAAATATAAGAATATTTTGCTTGGAGAAATAGCAAATGATGAATTGTTGGAAAAGACATTTAAACCAATATCAAAACCATTAAAAGAATTACTTCAATCAACTAATAATAATAACATTATAAAACATGAAAAATATCCGGATAACTCTTTTAAACATGATCTTGAGAATAATAAAGTTGCCTTCAGTACACCATATAAAAAGAGTAAGCTTGATTATAGCTTTAATAACAAGAAAATCGAGAAAAGTTCAAACACCTTTCAATCATTTGATGATGAAAATGATCACGATGACCATGATGATGATGATGATAATAATGATAATGTTGATAATGAGAATGATAACAATGATGATGATAACACCATTGCAATACATCCCAATCAAAGTATTCAATATAATTTATCAAAGGTTAACTTAAATATATATGATAAAACCTATGGTCCTCATAAGAATAAAAATCAAATATGGAGACTGGGTAATGAACCCATCGCTTTCAATTCAACCAATATTACTGTAGGTAATTTAAAATGGCCCTTCACATCAGGCTTATATGAATTGTTAGTTTATAAGAAACCAATCAGTTATAATAAAACAGATTTAAATAATTATAAACAAATATTGGAGATGACTAATGTCCATAAACGAAATAACAGTATTAATGGTCAAATTAAAGGAAATCGTTCAATTAAATATACAACAATTATTAAAAACCTATTTAAACAACAGAAAATTCATAAGGGAAAAGGTTTAATGAAATTGAATAGAAAAAAGTCTAATTATGTTTATTGGGATGATCCTAATGAATTGGTTGATAGATTGCGTCTTTTGATTTCATCAACAACAGCTGGTCACTCAAATCATACTAATGAAATTGTATCAATTATTGAGGAATTGAGAGAAGCAAAAATTATTATATAAATAGACTTAAAAATGTTTAACAACTCATATTCATAAAATGCCTATCGATAAGTTTGGACATTATATTGAAAAATCTGCAAGATACCAAAATCAACATTTCAAGATTCATTTGGATAGTGATCGTAATTTCAACTTTAACTTGCGGAGAATAAAAAATATTGCTAGTCCTGTATTGGAAAACGATGCTGTAAACAAAATTTACATGAAAAGTTATTTAAGTGAAATAAAGAAACAACTGGATACAATGTACATGGAGAGAATTAAGGGAATGGAGGATCGTTTTAACGAAATAATACAACAACAAAACGTGTTGATTACAGAAAAATTTGATAATGTAGAAACACGTTTAAGTAAATTAATACATGATCAAAGTATAATACAAAATAATCTCAATCAATCACTAAGAGAAATGACATCATTATTTAATTACAAAATTGATTCAGTTGAAGAACGTCTAAATGAAAAAACGAAGCTCATTACAAACCATTAAAACATAGATATGTAAATCGTTTTTGATTTAAATTCAATATCAGCAGCATTTAAATTGATGTAATCTAATTTAGACGTTAGAAATGGAGCGACAAGAAGTGGTTCAGGAGCTTCATAAGCAAGCACGTAGAAATTTCATTCGACGTCGAGTGGTGATCAAGGGAATTGATGATCTTTGGCAAGCAGATCTTGTTGAAATGGGCGTTTACTCAAAATATAACAAAGGCTATAGATGTATTTTAACAGTTATAGATACATTTTCAAAGTTTGCTTGGGCTGTACCCGTAAAATCTAAAAGTAGTGAAGATATAACCAATGCTATGCAATCTATTTTTTCGCTAAAGAGAATTCCAAAAAACTTGCAAACAGATAATGGTAAAGAGTTCTATAATAAAATATTTCAAAACTTGATGATAAAACATAATATCAACCACTATTCTACATATAGTATCATGAAAACGTCCATTGTAGAACGATTTAATAGAACTCTAAAAGGAATGATGTGGAAAAATTTTAGTCTACAAGGAAATTATCAATGGATACATATATGCAAGGATTTAATTAATCAATATAATAATAAAAAGCATAGAACAATTGGAATGACGCCAAAGTCTGTTAACACAGAAAATGAAAGTTCTATACTAAAACAAGTCTATAATCATCCCAAAATATATAAATTTGGTAAACTAAAAGTTGGAGATCACGTTCGAATTAGCAAATATAAACATATTTTTTCAAAAGGATATACTCCAAACTGGACAACTGAAATTTTAAAATTCGTACTTTACAGAACACAAACCCCATTACTTATTTATTGGAAGACTATCAAAGGAATCCGATTGTTGGTGGATTCTATGAACATGAACTATTAAAGACACATTTTCCAAATACATACTTGATTGAAAATGTTATTAAAACTAAGGGGCACCAGGCGTACGTAAAATGGTTGGGATTTTCCAATCAACATAATTCTTGGATCAATAAAGATGAACTTCAATAATATTATATATACTTCAATATGAGATTTATTTTTATTATATTATAAAATTCTCAAAAAATAAAATAATATATAAAAAAGTTTTGTTTTGATTTTTTTATTTCTAAACGATTAAATTTTATATCAACTTAGTTGAGTAAGGTTAAGAACAAGCACGATTAAATTTTATTCACACAAAAACAAATTGTGGTTACTTGTGTTTAAAATTCCTATTCAATAGATAACTATAGTTTAAAATATTTTAATGATATTCTTTATTTATTTATTTATTTATTGTTTTTTCACGTTATATATATTCACTTATAATCTAAAATCACTTAATACTATTGTACAATATTATCACTTGAAGATGATGTTAATACATTTTCATTGGGATATGATGATGATGATGATGGTTGTTGACTATTTATTGCATAATGTCCCCATGCATATGTATTAATACTATTATCTCTAATAAATCGCTTATCATCTAAATAACTTAATGCTAATTTACTAATGTGTTGAGTATATATTTCATGAATCTTTGATCTAAATACATACATAGAATCATAGTACATTTTTTTTTTCAAATAAACATTTTCTAAAGTCATTAATCGTTAGTCTATTGGTTACGCATTTTTTAACTCCTTTAATTTTTTTAATTTCTTTTTCCTCTTCATCAATTTTAATTGAATACATTTTAGTGCGTAAACCAATGAACTCTTTAATTATTTTACCATTACATTCATCCTTCATCATTCCTAAAACCTTTTTGTTTAACAAGGGTATATTAAAAACATTATCTTTCGGATAAGCAGACGTATCAAACTGTAAGATGATATCATCTAGAATATCCTTATATAGATCATATGTCTTAATATCGTAAACAAAGGAATCAGTATCCATATAATTCAGATAAATATTTTCCTGATATTTAGGTTTCATGTATTCATAATGGAAATTATACATTTTCAACTTAGATAATTCTAGAACAGAAAACCCAATATAAATTGGTTTATTATATTCCGTTCGCACTCGACTCATTTCAATGACAATCATTTCTTCTTGAATCTTAAGTAAACTATGGAAATTTGGCTTAGCTATAAGAGCTCTAGCTCCCAACCTCTTACCTCTACTCTCCCATGAACAAACTATTTTAACATCTTTTCTCTTAGCTACATTTTCCATTGTTTTAACGTATACCGCATTATTTAAAAGTTTAAAAAAATTTTTTTCAAATTCATTTTCGGAATTGGTTCTATGATCATTATATAAATCAATATACCTTTTCAACCAATCCGACTGATTGAATTTAAGAATTCTATGAATTTTCTTTAGAATAAGACCATGTTTAATACATTGTTTAAGATTTCTATAGTGTATTACATATTTTGTTTTATCATTTAAATCCGTTATTAATTTAGACTGTTTCATATGTTCATTTTTTTTATTTTCTGCACAAAATGGGAAATCATTGTGATGATCGTGTATGGTGGATGGATATTCTAAATCCACTTCCAATATATACCCTAATGGTGAATCATCTTCCACAGCATTAAAATTTAAATTTTCAATGTTTTCAACCCATTCAAAATTTTTATAAGGAAGGTACTGCGACATGACATAACCGTATAAATTGTTTACATCTAAATAAATAAGATAATTCGATTCTTTAGTAGAATCATAATCACTTACATATTTATTGTTAGCTACAGAATGTCGTTTACAACATTGAACAATTCCTCCCCTAATACCACGTGTAACAAAATTATACATGTTAATGTCAGTTAATAGTTCTAACTTTATTCTTGTTTTTTTCAACATTGCATCCCACGATAATCCAGGAACAGTATAATATTGGCATGGATCTAAATTATAAATGTTTTTGCAAACTTTACGGAAATTTTCAAAAACATCACATAGTAATAAAACATCTACTTTCAAGTATAATAGTAAATAGTCCAAGAGAGTCGTACATCTAAATGTATTCCATACCTTTTCAGCATGTTTATAATTATCTTCACTACACGCTTCATCAGTTAGTTTATTAAAGAAGAGAGAACGAGGTGGTAATTGTGTTTCCATGAGACGATTCTTTGAATCCAAATAATCATAGGGAAAGACACCTTTACGTTTCATTAAATCAAATTCATTATCATTTAAACAAACCGATTTTATAGTTTTCAAATCATCATCAGACAAGAAACCTGCAAGTTGATCTAAACTTGATGCTATAAAACGATATGAATCGAGAAAACGTAGCTCAATAGTATCTTTTTCACTCACCCTAATTCTCTTCGATACGGATACATATAATTCCTTATTTAAAGGAATGATTTTTATATCACCTGCTACTGATGAAAGTTCTCTTATAAATAAATGACAATCATATGCCGAAAGGTTGTGAAAAAATATAGGGATAAAATTTCCAATTTGATACTCTAAGTTACATATATTATGTGCAGGACCTCTATAATCACCTGTTAGATGACAATGGTCAGTTACTTTATCTCCAATAGATATGATTTCACCGCATATATGACAATTCATATCTTCATCTTGTCTTTTTTGTTGTATAAACGTTAAAGGTTTCATTGGTATTACTACACTCAAATAGTTACTATAAATATATAATGCGTCCTCGACTAAACTTTTAAAAAAATGTGTTGATGCATTTTCACCACTATAAATTCTATGTATATCTAAACTAGAATTATAGGAACATTTAATATAATAACTAAATGCAAATGGAATATGCTTTTGTACTGAATTAATATTAGCTGAGTTTTGAATATCAACTGATTCCAGAATACATTCGAAATCTGCATAAACTACAAACGGAACATCTAGTTGGTTTTTATGATTCTTAAATCTAAGTATAGAATTTTTATCGGTTGGCATTATAGTTACAATTTTGTTGTTGCATTCCTCCTTATGTTTCTTTAAAGATGATTCTTTGTAAAAGTGTATGAGGCATGTATTACAAATATACACCTTATTTTTATGTTTTGTAAATTGACTTCTTAATAATCTATAATTAAAGAAATATAAAAGGAAACATTTTTTTAATTAGTTTAATTTCACTTTGAGTATAAATTTAAATAACGATAAACATACCTTGATATATTTTTTATCCAGACATAATGGAATCGTTCTTCATCTTCCATCAATAATAAATTTATATGTTTACTTTTTTCTTCTTGAGAGAAATAATATGGTCCCACAACATTATAAACTTCTAAATACGTATCTTTTTCAAGTATAGATGTTTTCTTCTTCTTTTCAAAAGATCTTTCCAGACCAAAGACATTGGAGAAAGCTTTACATTCCATAAAACCTTTGTACTCTTTGGTAAAACAGGATTTACATGACAGTCCCAACTTCTAAACGCAATTGGTATAGAATGTTTGCTGTTGATTATCTTAAACATTTCCAATTTTGCAAAGTCCGATAGTTGAATGTGTGGCATTTTCCATGTTATATCCAGAATTGTTAATTTCAACTGATCAGTTGCATTTGTAGAATAATATGATCTCTCATCGGATGTAGAACGTTGAAGGATAAGCTCATGTTTCGAATTTAATAGTATTTTGTTATAATCTTCAGCAAAATCCAGCAACATTTTCAGAGGTATACAACAACTAAAATGACTTTTTACTAAAGCGCAAGTTTCAGTAAGAGACCAACCAGCCTTATTCAACGATACAAAATTTTTCATGGTGGATGAAATTCCAAGTTTACGTGTACGATCAACTTCAAAACCATTAATTTCGTAACGAATTTCATCAAACAAATATGAAGCAAAGTTGTTTTTTAATTTCACATCTATAGCTGGAACCTCTTTGATTGCTTCCTTCTTTACTATAAAACCATGAATGTAAATCATACTCTCACTTGGTAAGACGAAGAGATCCTGATTTTGAATTGGTATACGAATCTCATCGTTGTTGTTAAATGATTTTAGATATGGAGAGTAACTATGATATTCCCTTTTTACAATACTCTCATCATACATAGGTTTTTGAAGAACATTTAGTATTTCATTCATTGTTGAAGATTAAATCCCAACGATTTTAAGTATTCTGTATTAGATGAGGACAACAGTTTTTTATTTTTTATACTTTCTCGAATGTGAGTTGGTGCGGTATTGAATGGAAATCCTCTTTGCACTATGTTTTTATTGTAAATGATCACTATTCTGGTTTGAAGTGGAGTCTAAGAGTGATTTTTTCTCCTCTAAAATTTATAAGTTCACCGTCTTGATTTAAGATTCTAATCGTTATGTTGTTTATTTGTTGACAGTTGACGGGTAAATAAATAACATTTCGAGGTTTTTCGTTTATTTTATATCCTGGAGGAACATCAAGAGGAAATTCATGAATAGTATGATTCGAAGTATTATTAATAAATGAACCGGTTGTTAAGTTGCTTTCAATGCGTATTGTATTAACATTCGTAATATGTGTAGGTAAATCAGATTCAAATAACTTTGTAGTATTCAATGAATTAACATCTACAATCATCACTTCCAAAGATTTATCATTTTTAAGATTTTGATTAGTATTATAATAGTAAGTTGAATTTACTTCTAGTTTTCTTTTACTAAATCCAAGTAACTTTCCTATACTGTTTGGTTGTGAAAAATCTATATCCATAGATGAGGTTATTTCAGTTTTAAGTGTGTTATTATTAGCTTCAATTATTAGGTAAATTAATTCATCGATATCTCTTAAGCTTGAGTTTAGGAAAAAATCAATATCTTCAAGTTCGTATGAACCAACTGGAATAGTAATAACATGATTTCCTATATGAAACAAATTGTTGTAAGCATCTACATTGGGTATGGAATTGAATGCTACAAAATCAATAAGTCCACAAACATAATTTGTAGACAGTTCAATTGGAGGAAAATATTCTCCAACCAAAGTTGAATTGTTTCCGGTTAAAGAGATCGTTATTGACATTACAAGTATTCAGATTGAACTGATGATTGATGTTTATTTTAGTCGATTTAAGTGTTAAATAATAATAATCAAAAATTTCTTTTTTTATAATTTTATGTTTTCTTTATTAATATTTGATTTAATAAACTTTCTTAAGAGTATTACATTTTTTTCAGCACATATACAATATTTCCTATGATAAGAACAAACATTTATAGATTTATCATTTTTATATAATGTTTTCAAATTTGGACAATTTAGATCATCTAGGTTATAAAAATTAATTTCGTCTTTAAAAATATTTTGAATCCACTTAATTTTTTCTAATCCTTTAACATAATAAATAAAATTGTTGTCTTTAACATGTGTAATATAATAGTTCATAATATTTGATAAGGTTGAATCACCATCTTTCCATTTTAATCCATGATGATGATTATAAAGCCAGTCAATTAAAGCTTTTTCTTTTGTTGTCAACGATGAATATGGAAAAGGTGGTTTAATAATAAATGTTTGAACTTGTGAGTCGTCAATTGAAATACTCAGTTCTTTTACAATGAATTTATTGTTGAGATAAAAACCTTGTACGTCTACAACTAAAATTCTCTCCTCCGACATTGTTTAGTACTAATTAAGTGACAACGATGACTGTAGAACTGTTGATAAAGTCTATGCTTTATTTTGAAAATTGTTTTAAATTGAAAGAAATTACGGCTGATATAAATTATTTAGTCTACAAAAATATAGAATTGTTGCTAATATACATATGTTTTATAAGTATGTAGGTATATGATTAACACTAAAAATAAATAAATGTTTTGTTTTTAAATAATGTGGTTAACATTTTATACTGATAACAAATACGAGCAGTATTAGGGAGACCGCAGTAAATGAATTTTATTTATTAAATACTAGCAAAAAAATCACAGACTTTCGTAAACCGCCCTAATGTAGTTTAATTCATATTGTATTAACCCTCTAACGAACACATTAAATGTTACGACTTCACTTCAACAAAAATAACATCCACCACGACTTCACTTTAAGCAAAACCGAACCCCCACCACGACTTCACTTTAAGCAAAACCGAACACGCTGCCGCCTCATAACACAAAATATCATGGGGTCGAATTTAATGTTACGACTTCACTTCAACACAAATAACATCCACCACGACTTCACTTTAAGCAAAACCGAACCCCCCACCACGACTTCACTTTAAGCAAAACCGAACACGCTGCCGCCTCATAACACAAAATATCATGGGGTCGAATTTAACCCCATCGACCGTTAAAGGGTTAAGGTATGCACATTTTTTTTCCTTTGCACATTTCTATCTAGAAACCCCTTAATCATACTACTTTTACCTCCTGTCGTTTCTCCTACTATCCCATTCCTATAGTTCCAGCGCAATGCTTCGCATGTGTAGGAGTCATCTCCTGAGTGCTGGTCTCAGATAAAAAAAAAATTTAATAAATAAATAAAGACGCATAGTCGGAAAAAAATATATTTTTTTTATTCTAATTTAGTCAAAAGACTTTAATTCGCGTTAATGATTTTTATTTCTGCTATATGGTGACAGCTGACGATAGTATTAATGATGATGTATTTGTCAGTAAATTCAGCATACCTGCAGTCATTTTTTCTTTAGCCTTTGGTTTAAGTTTTATGTATGTCACGACTGTATGTGAGAAGCAGCGTTACCATAGATTTTTTATTATCTTTTATTTTATTAACCTTTTATATTATATATACCTTTTATATATATATATTAACCTTTTATTTGAAAAAAAAACTTAATTTCATAAAATATTCCGGAATACATATACTAAAGGCTTATTATGTATTGTATAACTTAAGTCTATTTTTATGTACTATTTGTTTTACATTAGTTTTCTTATCCACTATTGTTACATTATTTCTTTAGTCTATATTTTGAATCTTATAAGGTCCTTTATATTGTGGTTCTATTTTGTGACCTGATTCATGCCTAAGTAAAACTAAATCTCCTATTTTAAAATTATGTTCTCTTACATTTCTATCGTAATCTAACTTTTGCCTAATTTTATTTCTATCTAATAATTGTTGAGCTCTCTTATATGCTACTTCTAATCTAAATTTTGATTCCTTTGAGTAATCATCTATATTGTATAATGGCGTAATTCTATCTATATTTCCTAATTCTTCAAATTTATGAGGAAGTCTTGCAAAAACTAATTCATACGGACAATAATCATGTACAGTTGAAGGAGTTGTATTAAAACAGTAAGTAAAGTATTTTAACCATTCATCCCAATCAACTTTGTCCACTGATATATATGACCGTACGTATTCATTAAATTTTCTATGACTCCTTTCCACTGTGCCCAGTGTTTGATGATGATACACTGTTGAAGTCAGCTTTTTTATTCTCATGTGTTTGCATATTTCCGTTAGTATTGAATTTTTATATTCTGTTCCCATGTCCGAAATGAACGTCTTCATCGGCCCATAGATAAGTATAAAGTTTTCAAATATGGCTTTGGCTACCATTTTGGCGGTTTTGTCTGGTATTGGTATAGTCACTAAATATTTGGTTAGGTCACATATTATGGTGACTGCATATTCATTTCCATGTATTGATCTTGGAAATGGTCCTATTGTATCCACGTACACTGTATCGAACGGTTTCGCTGGTGTTGGTGTGATAGTCATTGGACTCTTCGAATGTTTAGTGATTTTAGTTGTTTGGCATTTATGGCATGCCTTTACATATTTTGATATATCCTTTGACATATTTTTCTAGTAGTAGTATCTTTTAATTTTTTCTGATGTTCTGTAGATTCCGCAATGACCTCTTTTTATAGGGTCATCATGATATTCCTTTATTATATTTAGAATTGCCTTAGCATTCTTACAATTAATGTGGGTCACCTTATTCAGTAGCGCTACTTTTATTTTATTTAATATCTTATTGCCCATATTTTTAAATTCTTGAATCGAGACAAATTCGAAAATTTTCTCACTTGGTGCCACTTGCAATTTATTAATATTCAGTTTACCGGCCACTATTTCGAGCCTAGGAAAAAATTGTCCTAAGTCAAAATTCCCTTTAGTAAACAATTCTTTAGTTTGTAACCGCGCAATTGTTGATTTTCCACGTTTTATGTAACATCCCGTGGAAGAAATCTTCAATTTGCTATATTTTCTGACGTCAGTATTAATTAACGGTACAAAGATATTGGGCTTATTATTTTCTTTATTTTTTCTCTGCGGATTATCTATTTTATTACTACTTTTATCTTCATAAGTCATTGATCTTGTCGTGACTTTCAGTACTGTTGAGATTCTTTGATTCATCTCTTTTAAATCTGTTATTGTTATTCGTGAGAGTGCGTCGGCGACATAGTTATATTTTCCCCTAAAGTATTCAACCGTGAAATCATATTCTTCTAGATCGAGTCGCATTCTAGTTAATTTCGAGCTTGGATTCTTCATAGAAAACAAATAGGATAGAGGTCTATGATCAGTTCGTACTAAGAAATGTTTTCCATAGATGTATGGTCTGAAATGTGTAATAGCCCAATGTATGGCTGTTAGCTCCTGTTCTATGGTGGATTTATTGCCTTCGCCTTTGGTAAATGTTTTTGATGCGTATGCAACTGGTAGTTGTTTTCCTTCGTGTTCTTGCATTAAAACTGCTCCACAGGCATGTTTACTTGCATCTGTTGTTATACAAAATTGTTTTGTAAAATCGGGATATTGAAGTAAAGTTGGACTAATTAATGCTTTCTTTAAGTATTTAAATGCAATATTATAATTTTTTGTCCATTCAAATGGTACACTCTTTTTTGATAATTTTGTCAAATGTCTCGAATATTCGGAGAAGTTTTTTATAAATCTTCGATAGTAATTACAAAAGGCTACAAATCTTTTTGCACCATCAGCATCGGTAGGTGTAGGATATTTCTCGATTACTGAGTATTTAGTATTGTCTGGTAATATGCCTTTATCAGTGCACTTGTAGCCAAGATATGTTACTTCTCTCATAAAGAATGTGCATTTTCCAGGGTGTAGTTTAAGATTGTGTTTACGACATAGCTGAAATACGTCTCGTAAATTCGAAAGCATATGCCCTTCCGAACATCCCAATACAACTAAGTCATCCATATATAGAAATGCCTGATTTGGTTTTAAACCACAAAATGCCAGTGTCATCATTCTTTCGAAGGAATTGGGTGCTATTTTCAAACCATATGGTAATCTTGTAAACCTATACGAACCATTATTTGTAGAAAATGATGTCAGATCTCTGGAGTTCTTTTCCAACTTAATCTGGTGAAAACATGACATCAGATCTAAACAAGAAAAATATTTCGCTCTACCAAGTTGGTCTAAGATATCATCGATCCTAGGTAATGGGAATTTATTCGCAATCAGTTTTTTGTTTATTTGCCTGTAATCTATGACCAATCTCCATCTTTTATCATCTGAATTAGGTAGTGATTTCTTTGGTACTAGCAATATTGGACTGTTTTTTCAAAAAGAAATTATTACTAGGTATATCCGAAAAAGGTTTCTCCACAAAATACCCAGAAGTGTCTCTTAGAGGTCTGCAAAAATTTAAGATCAGCTTTTTTTACTGAGTTACTGTTAGAAAGGGACAAATATACAAAGTTCACGAAAGAAGAAAAGTAAACAAAACAAAAATGCCATGAAGTGAATATATTTGAAAACATAAGTCACAATTTGTGCATAGCACAAATTTATAATTTCTTGTGGTTTTATTTGTTTTAATTGTGTTTTGTGTTAATATTATGTATATTAAAAAAACATAGTGAAGCTTGTATTAATTGTGTTTTGTGTAAATATAGCAAAAAAAAAACATAGCGAAGCCAAAAAAATACCCCGGGCGCCCTTCTTACCAGAAAGCGTTTTCTTACACAAAAATTCGATAAATGAGAGACGTTTAGAGTGAGTAATATTCTTGTTCTTCATGCACGAAACCGCCCGTTCTTTTTATTCGGGCTAGTTTGGGCGAGAAGCAATCAGTAAACAATAATGAAGCAAAATTAAAAGTTTCCCAACAATGCAATGAACAAATAATAGTTAATTTTATTTCATGATATACTTTAAAATTATTTGGGGTTTCTTTAATTAACATATACAAGCCTAATTATTGTGTTTTTATGGATGTATGCATGTGTGTAGATTTGTAATTGTACATGGTTATATACATTAGGTCTGTTCCAGGTGCATAACAAAAATGCCCGAACTCGCGCAAATTTATTTTATTTATATATGATTCTAATTTTAAAATTGTAATTTTTCCCGAAAAAATATGTGAATGTACATACTTTATTCTCATAAAGTATTTTTTATATGAAAGCAAATTCAAAAATTGAGAAGGAAAGCATATCCATATAGTACTATTTCGCTAATGCTTACTTAACACACCAATGTACTTTTCCCAATTTCTACAAATTCAAGATTCTTATGTTCAAAATTCAACTAATCAATCGAGAATTGAAGTTGAATACCGAACAAACAATCAAAAATTTATAAACAAAAACATAACAATCCATGACTTCTTATTACACATACATATTTATATTTTTAGATTTTTCTCCTCATCTATATATATATATTGAGTTATTGAGTTTGCTTTTATAAAAAAATACTTTATGAGAATATCATAAAGTATGTAATAATACATTTCACATATTTTTTTCGGGAAAAAGCACAATTTTAAAATTAGAATCATATATAAAGAGATATACTCTTTTATTTATTTATAAGAATAACCAACCGAGCCCATAGGGCCATATGTAGTCGGTGGACTACAATTGTAACATAAGAATAATTAAATATGTATGCAACGAATAAGCTAGAAATGATGTTTATGAAAAAAATAATAGTTATAATATTATTAGAGCGCTGCAATATAAATTGGAAGTTATATTGCGCATGATTTTGACTATATATATTCAGAATCTAGATCATTTCAATTGCGAGAAATGCTTATCAACAAGTTTATCTTTAAGTGAACTACGTGTAAGATGGAATGCTCTAAATTTACCCAAAAGCGTTCCAGATAACAATTTTTGTACAATTTTGAGACAAAATTAGAAAGCAAAATTTTTCATTTTCTGTGCAAAGTTGCACAGTTGGGTAAGTTCGGTCTAAAATTAAATTATCGGCTGTTTTTTATTTACATATGTAAAAAAAAATAATCAGAAAATTTGCAAAGAAATAACAAAAGTTTTTATTTAATTAAATATCATTAAAAAAGAAGAAGATTTTTTAAATAAAGTTTAATTAAAGTTGTGCATATTTAGCAATGATTTTAATAAAAAATTTCTTTTACTTTTTTTCAGTTTATTTTTCTCCACATTTTACAGCCGTTGCCAACGATGCAAATGTTTTGCTTTTCATATATTATGCATTTGAAGCGTCTAAAATCACTAAAATAATATTTATTTGTGCACTTTTGTTATGCACAGACCTATTTTGTGGGAACTTTTATGGTTTTTTGCGTTTTCTTACTTTTGTACATTTTTGTCTCTTATTGAGATAAATTATAGTTTACTCTCAATTTACCGAACTTTACCAGAAAAGTAAAAAAACACACCTATCGTACTGCTAAAAATTGCGAAATTGTGAATGAAATTGTGAGCATAAAATAGATAAAAAATACGACAAATTTTCACATCTAGAAAATAAAAATTAAAACAAAACAACAATATTTCGGAATTTAGAAGCAAAAGAAACCAAAGAACCCAAGTTACTGTGCGAGAGAAACAACAAATCAATATTTCTGTTCCGATGATGTCTCTTTCTCTGCTCGTTCGCTGCTTGAACTGAAACTTCCGGGTGTTTTGTGGTTTCACAACGAAATTCTCCAATTCATCAATAGACAAGCGTGCCGGCACACAAACACATACCGGGGGTTGCTAGTTAAAGTTGGGTATGCTGTATAGCATTCTGTGCTACATATGGCCATCATCTTGGTGCTACAAAGTTAATCAAATATTGGTAGAACTTGGAGATTTTTCATTTTAGCGATTATTAATGTCCATAAGCCAATATATTTTCTTAAGATGCCTTTACATGGTAATACACAAATAATTTCATTAAAATATAAATTACATTTTTTAGAAATAAGCTACATTAAATATAGTTACATTTTATATTTTAAATTATATAGATAGATATATTATATCTTATATTTCATATTATATAATTCATAATTCATTTTAAGTAATTTTAAAAACTCAAGTTTGTTACCCTCCACAGAAATGTATGTAAAGAGAAGTGTGCTGCCATATATAATTTGGCAGCACTAGTCTGCAAAATGTTAACATACTCTTTGCAGTCTGCATAAAAAAGAGACTTTTCTCTCTCTCTCTCTCTCTCTCTGTCTGCAAATTTTTTGGAAAAGTATGTTAATTTCTGGCGCGAGTTATTACTCATGCAGAGTAATTTAAGTTATTGATAAACTATAATTAAGAAACAAAGAATATTTTGTAAACTATAGATAAGAGTCATGTAATTTAAATTATTGACGAAATATATTTAAGAGACAAAGAATATCTTGTAAACTATAGATAAGAGTCATGCAACAAAGAAAATTGATAAACTCCAGTTTAGTTTCAAGATATTCATATTTCAGTACTTAAGGTTAATTTTAAAAATTGTAAAATCAGTCTTAAGAAAATACAATGTAAAGAAACATATATTGTTTAAGTATATTTCTAAGCTCTAGAATAAAGGAATGGTGAGGGTGGCGATGGCACGATGGATGGTAGTCTGCACGTTGACTATTAAACCGAAAACAGACCTGGGTTCAACCCCAGTTTCAGACTAAAATTTTAAAATAAAAATTAACTTCTCGCATTTTTCTGATGTGCATTAGTGTGTCTTTGGGTGTCTGTTGTTGTCGGAAGGTTTCAGTGGCGAAGGCATAGTCACTAGTCACTGAACAATACCGGCTTCAGATGATAGCAATCCGCAATCGCATCAGACGCCCTCCTTCGTCGGTATTGTGTAGCACCGGCGAAGTAAAACAAAAATAAAAAATGCCAACTAAACTAAAAATGGCTACTAAACCCAAGCTTCAGCACTGCTACGAGTATAAACAAAGAACGTGCAAAAGCAGAGCTGCAAAATAATTAATTACGCTTTACCTCCTGTCGTTTCTCCTACTATCCCATTCCTATAGTTCCAGCGCAATGCTTCGCATGTGTAGGAGTCATCTCCTGAGTGCTGGTCTCAGATAAAAAAAAAATTTAATAAATAAATAAAGACGCATAGTCGGAAAAAAATATATTTTTTTTATTCTAATTTAGTCAAAAAAGACTTTAATTCGCGTTAATGATTTTTATTTCTGCTATATGGTGACAGCTGACGATAGTATTAATGATGATGTATTTGTCAGTAAATTCAGCATACCTGCAGTCATTTTTTCTTTAGCCTTTGGTTTAAGTTTTATGTATGTCACGACTGTATGTGAGAATCAGCGTTACCATAGATTTTTTATTATCTTTTATTTTATTAACCTTTTATATTATATATACCTTTTATATATATATATATTAACCTTTTATTTGAAAAAAAAAACTTAATTTTTCAACAAAAAATTTTTTCCTCAAAAGTGTCCATATAATGAAAAAAAGCACAAAAATGTATATTTTGAATTAAACATAAAAGATAAACAAAACAAACAAAAAAAGATTAACAACAACAGACTTATTCTTCCCACGATTTTGAGCAGATACTCATTTTTTAGCTCTTGTTGGAGCCGCCGATGTGTTTGCATTGCTACTTAAAACTAATAACACCAAAGACTAAAAATATTCTATTATTCTTACCGATTCTCTTTAAATATGTATCCATGCTTTTTTGAAATAGAAAACTTTTTAGAAAAAAAACAGGTATAAAAAACTATAATATTATTAATACGGCACAGTTGTATTAAAGAGTGAATAGGAACAGTTAACACTGTTGCAGGAGTGAAAAATTATAAGATCGTTTACATTACATGGTAGCATCAAAGCATATTTTCATCACATGCAAGTATACTGTAAATTAAAAATTAATAAACAAAAAATTAGCATTTGATAAATTGAAAGAGATACTATCATCCAGAGATGTCAACCTGACATACACAGATTTTAATAAAAATTTCGAGCTAAGAACAGACGCCTCAAACTACGCAATTGGCGCCGTTCTTAGCCAAGAAAATAGACCAATCACATTCATCTCCCGATCTCTCAGTAAAACTGAAGAAATCTATGCCGCTAACGAGAGAGAGAGATGTTGGGGTTTAGGCTCACTACGTAACTATCTGTATGGTCATGCCAAAGTGGCTATATTTACAGTCCATCAGCCACTTACGTACGCTTTAAGTAATACGAATATGTAAGATTTATTTTAAATTCATGAAAAATTATTAGATGCATTAAATAAGTAGTAATTTGATTGCTTACGATCTTAGCTCAAACGGTAATTCTCCAATAAAAATCTGTATCTATATTAATCTCCAATCTTCTTTATTTTCTTCTACCTCCAGTTAGAGGTTGCCATACCAAACTAAATTCGTACGTGTGATATGCAATCAATTTTCGATATCTAACATTCCCATCCTTCGTTTGCGATCGACCTCGATCGCTTACAGAGCATAGTCCTTTAAATAGCTATGGGTATTCCTCACTCGAACTGGCCTCTTGGCATTGGGGTTTCGCTTCCGGTTGACGAATCGCTGCCTATGTCATCTATTGCCGTATCCTACAATATTGTACAAACTGACAATCGTGTGAACATAGCTTTACGAACACCATAAAAAATGTCTTTTCTCTATCGCTGCACTGTGGGTTTTTGATACCAAAAATGGGAATTAGTTTCAAAATTAAATTTAGGAGAACCGAATAAATTTTTGTAGTCGATACACAACATTCCGCATCACTAGTGCAAAAATTTTGTTTTTGACAACTACCGTTATGTCACTATACAATTTTAAAGTTTGCAATACAAATTTCAACTTTTGGTGTCTTAAAAAATACTTTTGAATGTTTTCTAAAGTGATAATTAAAAATATTTTAATGGAACCTCAGGTTAGTTAGATTAATTTATGTTTTTTGTTTTTATGTGTAATTTGTGTTATTATTTTTAATTAATTTTCACGCGTAAGCCTATAAATTAGTGGATTTCGGGAAATATGTCAATAAATAGTTGTAAATAAAGCCAAATTAGAAAAAAACCTTTATTTTCTATAAATATAAACGCGTTTGAAAATATTTTGCACATTTTAAAATAAAATTTAAATATATTGTTGCACCTACATATAAAAACTCAACTTTTTATAAAAAGCAATACAAACATTAGTGTAGGTTCAGAAAGTACACACATCAAACATACAGCGTACCAACACACATTTTTATTTTCATAACATTTATGTGGGCTTCTAACTTTTGTTGAGTGCCAACACTATCATACATGTGTTTCGTTGTAATATTTAATTTGGTAAACGTTCATAAGAAGTTCACGTGTTGTTCGATTAGAACACACTTCAAACACACCGGTTACTCGAACGTACATTTATTTACGAACATTTTTGCAGGCAACTATGTTTGAGTATCCCGAGAAAAACTAACGGTAAAAACTATACAGCAGCACGCTACGGGATAAAACTGCAACGAAAAGTATAAACTAATAAAGCCTTGATTTGCAAATTAATCTTAAATAGTGTAAATAGTAAAAGTTGCCTGCAAAAATTTTCGTACATAAATGTACGTATTATTAGCGTTCAGGCACTTTTTTCACACACAAACATTTTCTTAAAATTCAGCCACACGAGAATCTTCATATCATTCATGTACTTTTCTTGTCGTACACATGCATCAACATAATGTATAGCCAGACTCGAATCTGTCTATCGTACATGTACTTTGTTGTCGCACACATACACGAACTTAAAATATTGTTACACTCGATCCTGTGTGTTTGAAGTGTGTTCTAAATGAGCTACTTTAAGATCCATTCGGTGAAAATTTATAAAAGATTCCACATCATTTAAGCGCATGAATGGAAGAAATGTGTGAAAATAGCCCACAGATCTCCTTTGCTTTAAAAGTCGTTTCACTGCGACTCTTTTTTTTTAATTTTCTTTAAATATATATAATTTGCTAATAGCAACGCTTTATTTTTTTTTTTTTTATCTTGGACCAGTGCTCAGGGGCTATCCCCTACATATGCAATGCATTGCACTGGAACTAGAGAGAAGGATAGGGAAGAAATAGACAGGTGGTGAAAGTGGTATTAAGATAGACATTAATGCTTGCACAACTCTGCAGTTGCGTGTAAATTATAAAGCAAAGTTGCGGCGTCTTTGATGTTTTTTGACGCATTATTTTTAAGTTAATGGAGCCATTTTATTTATTATTTTACTTCGCCGACGTTTTATTGCTCAAATACCAACGAAGGAGGGTGCTGTAGCACAGAAAACTCAGAAAAAACTATTTTCTGATTTGACCCGGCTGGGAATCGAACCTGGGTCTTTCTGGTTGCAGAGCCAACACGCTGACTACTCGCCATCAGCACCCCCAATGTCAAGGGCTAATAGCACAAGTAATTTTCTTTTTTCAATCATATTAAAAAAGAAAATTTAACAATTACAATTTTTGCACATTGAAAAAAAATTCAATAACATAAAATCAGCTGTAACACTGCCACATTACAAAACCATTGTTTACATACGGCAGCATTGATTGTCCAGACAAAATGTTCAAAATGGGTGAATCGTGTTTCAGAAAACTCTCACTAAAATAACTTTTGTCCACACAACATTTTTGTTCGGACATCATGTGTGAATCCAGCTTTATGATCGTTTACCAAATTAAATATTAAAACGAAACACATGTATGTTTGGCACAGAAAAAAGTTAGAAGCATACATAAATGTTAATGTCACTGTGATCTGACTAATTTTAAACTACACTGAACTCAGTCTCATGAATATCTTAATTTTAAATTTAAAAATTAACGATATGCTATTCTTTATGATATGTATGCAAGACTTCAGCAAAGCTACTATATGAGGGAAACTCAAGCACTTCTATCTGCTCAGGAATTTAAAAATAATGCACCAATTATTGTAGTAGATGTTAGTTATCAAACGAATCGCGTAATAGCGGACCAATTGAAATAAAAATTTAATTGCTAAATACTGTATTCTTATTCATGATCGTATAATTGAATATATATGTACCTATAAAAAGACAAGTGCTTGAACTCTTGTAAGTTAATAATGGATAACAACAAGAACAACAACAACAATAGCAACAGAATAGTTTTCATAGATTTACAAGGTTTCACAAATAACTTAAATGATTTCATTGCAAAATAAGTAGAAGTCATTTTTAACAATAATGGACATATAAATTTCATTATATGGTTTGATTTTAAATGTTTATCATCAAAAAAGGAGATAGAAGCAAATTGGTTAGCAAGAAACTATCATCATTTAAACTGGAATGACGGATCAATAACGTTGCAGTGTCGCACACTAGGGATTTCGCGGAAAAATGTCAAATTGTCAACATACTCTTCATGCAATATGCAGTGATATTTTGAAATTTTATGGCGTTTTCTTTTCTGACAAAAATGTTACATATATGCTACATTTCGTTACTGTTTCTGTTCCATTCTAAAAAATATGTAACATTAAAAAAAGCAATTTCGTTCCTTTCTAAATATGTTGCACAAATAACTGGCAAAATATGCAACATATTTGACCCTCTAATCTCAAGTCGGGGTGATATACTAACCTTTTTTACATCTTTGTGAATTACTTTTTTATACAAATAAGAATTATGAAAATCAATATACTCTTCACTTTGACTAGAGTCCGTCAGACTTTTGTTAGAAGAAGATTCTGTTTAATTTATTATGTATTTCAATGTAAACTTTTTTGATAAATTTTTGGTTTAAAGTTTTTGCAGTTTGTTCTAGGTAATAGCAGATGATTAGAAAACAATGTTGCTGACGATTTTTATTGATAAAATGGTGCTAAAAACCGTAGAAACAGTGAAACGCTAAGTATACGTTAATATTAAATCTCAAATATTTTGTACCATTGTGGCAGTAAAAAATGTATCACTTTTTAAAGGTGTGGGCAAACTGTAGAAAATGTTATCCATCGAAAGGGCAACATATTTGTTCAGAAAAGAAATCACCATTAGACTAAATGTTACAATCAAATCAAAAAGAATTACTCCGATCTGACTGCTAGTTTTTTTTTTATAGCCGTCTCAAACTCAGTACTTGTATGTTTTACCGAACCAACATAATTTAAACCTAAGAATTTCAAAACGAATATTATTTTATTATGTGAGCTAACGTTTTTCTTTTTATTTTTTATTTAAAGTAGGATATTTCAGTATACTAAAATTTAAAAAATAAACTCTGCAGAGACTTAAGTTTTTTTTTGTTTGTTTATTTTTATGAACATATAACAAAAATCCCTTTTTTCTCCAAACATTTGGACCTGCAATTTTAGCCATACTTTCCCACAGTTGGAAATCACTACTAATACATTGTCTCATATCTGTTTTTACATTTTTAATCAGTTTCAAGTGCTACCAGGTGCCACCTCTCAATTTGTTGCATTACACAGTAGAACATTTTTCAGCTGATTGATTCGCGACTCAATTCTGACAAGGCTCTTTTGTTTAACATAACTCAAGAACCACTAGTCGGATTTTGCTTAAACAAATTTAGAAAAACCAAGAATTACAATTACTTTCATCTGTTTATATAACGTTTTGCAACAGTTTCGCAGTTATAAGTAAATGTATGAAGAAAAAAAAATATTTTTTGCCTAAAAAATTAATTTTTTTTTTTAATTCATAAAAAACCCAAAACGGTAAAATAATGTCAAATCCTATTACTTCCACGTAAAGTCGCATAACCTATGAACAAAATGAGACATAAATCATGAAAATCGATGAACGCGTTTCGCTTTTATTCACAATTAAGTAAAGGTATGAATTTAAAAAATTTGCTCGAGATATGCACAAAATTCTTTGGAAAAAACATTGAAGACTTTTTTTATGGTTTTCAGAATTAAAAAAAAAAGTAGTAAACAAAAGGTTATTTGATTTTTATGATTGCAGTAGCAAAGTAATAAGCGCTAATAAATTTGCGTGGACAATTAAAAGCAAAAAAAGGAAAGTGCACTTTTTTAATTATTTAAGTTTTTGCGTTAGTTATCTGCATGATTTTTTTTACAGAAATTGCACCCACATTTATGAGTGCTCATGTTTTGGAACGTTTTGAAATATGCGCCCATTCATAAGTACCTGTCAGTAAAATATTGAAAACTACGTAGTATTTATAGGTGTTCATTGATGGATTTTTGTCATTCAACAAGTGCCGACGAACGCGAAAAGTCCAAGCGATTTTTCTCCGGTTTTTTAATTATAACTGAAACTAAGGCCCAAGAGTTTTACGACAATGGAAAGTTCTTCTATTTCACATGGGGTTTTATGCTCGAAGCTTCTGGAGTTTGACAAAGACAAAACAAAATTAAAACAGTTTTTGCAACAATCGCACGTTGGCTTAAACGAAACTAGAGCATGTGAAATTTTGGATATAATATATAATAGCTTTTACTCTAACTTCAAACAAAGATGGCAGGATTCTAATCGTACGAAGTCGCGATTTGAAAAAAAGAATGCAAATTGGCTTGAACGCTCATTTACAATTAAGTTTACTGAGGCTGAATGTTCTACCAGTTCTGCACTTGGTCGGCCACGTAAATTGTTTGAGGAGTGCTGTGATCGCGCCAAACGATACAAAAGGGATGAAGTACGTGCAATGTTTCCTCAAGAAGTAATTGATTTTACTTCTAGTATTTAAAAAACTAACCACAAAATTTGTACATTAAAAACTTTAGGGATGTTTACAAAGCTTGAACTTACGAAAGAAAAATACGAGTATCTAATGCATTGGTTAGAAAATGAAGGGTACAAAATACTCGTACCATACAAAGAAATCGCGAAAGAAAAAACTAACAGTTATCCTCAAGGAATTTCTATTACTGAAAGTTCAGGCAGTGTACTTCTGCAAAATCTGTTGGATCTTACTGCTAAAAGAGACCAAGTCGTTAAAGGAAATAAATAAAATTGAAAGCGGAAATCTAACAATGTACTATATATGGGGATGTGATGGGGCATCTAGTCAAAGCGAATACCAACAGAGGTTTTCAGATGATAAAATTTCTGACTCTTATTTATATATGACATCAGTTGTACCACTTAGATTATCATTAAGTGATGACATAAATAAATTAGTATGGAACAACAATAACCCTTCTTCCACACAGTTATACGAGAAGAAAAGAGAAGAGTGGATGAGGAGTTATCTCAACTAAAAGAATTTGAGTTAATAGTAAATAATCGTAACTTTGAAGTAAAACATGAATTATATTTTACAAAGATTGACGGCAAGACAGAACAATCAGTAACAGAAACACCAGCAGCATCTTCTTGTTTTATTTGTGGAGCCACAACATCCAAGATGAATAAAATCGAAGAAGTTCAAGCTATGCCCGTAAATGAACAAGCACTGCAATGTGGTATGTCACCACTTCATGCGCGTATTAAGCTGATGGAGTGTCTTTTGCATGTAGCTTATAATATTGAATTTAAACGTGGGAGAGTCGACTCAAACACTCGTCCGATAAAAGAAGCCCGAAAATGTTTGATAAAGCGTGAACTTAAGAGAAAATTGGAATACAGGTTGATACTGTTAAGCAAGGCTCTGCTACGACAAATTCAGGAAATACGTCACGAAGATTCTTTGCTAATCCTGCTTTGATTTCCGAATTCACGAGTCTAGATGAAAACATAATCAAGAGGTTTTCTTAATTATCGAAGCTATAACAATCACCGAGGTAGTAGATCCAAAAAAATTTGGTGATTTTTGTCTGGAGACGGCAAAAGAGTTTGTTGCACTGTACTAGTGGTACAATATGCCACCTACACTTCACAAAATTCTGATTCATGGAAAAGATATAATTGAAAAGTGTATTTTTCCTCAGGAAAGTCGTAACAAAGACTATAAAAAATAGCGCCTTAAGACACTCCAGAAAATGCAGTCGAATTGCCACGAACGTAGATATTATGCACCGAATGATGTAACATCAGATCCCATAATCTCACATTTGACTCCTTCATTTAGCTAGAAAAAGCATAGTGTTATAAGCGACGAAGTTAAGGCTCTTTTAGAATAATAAATTAAAAATAGATTTAAAATAAATAATAAATTAAAAATTAAAAAAATCATTTAAAATTTTTTGTTAGTTAGGGCTTTTTACATTGTAGGTAACGATATACATTTCTCTAACTTTGATATTTTGATTACTATATAAATAAAAGTAAATTTGTGATGAAATCACTACATTTTTTGACAAATATATTTTTTTCCTCACCTTCATACAAAAATTCCCAGTGCATGTCGTTGAGTTTTTAAAAGCTCATATGAAATGCTCAAAAATATACGTCGAAGGTGAAGAAAAGAGAAAGTGGTTGCAGGAAATGATTCATAAACAAGTATTCAATATTGAAGATATTGACAACGTTATCACTTTAAACAAATGGAATCTAAATATTAAAAATATCTCTATTGCAACTACCACAATTATGGTGTTTTTGCTATGAAGAATGTACTATTACTCTCAAAAGAAACATATTATTTAAAATAAAAATAAAGAAATTTAAACATAAATTCCAGGTTATATAATTGATTTAATAAAAAAACATATTAATAAATATTGTATCTAAAAAAAATTTAATTAATGTCTTTTCATTTCACTAAAATAGTTTTATCCCAATATTCTAACTATGTTTAAAAAGAAACTTTTACATTGTAAAAATATAAATATTTTAAAGTATTAATAAGAGTATACTTAAAAAATATATTAATTAATATTGTATCTAAAAAAAATTAAATTATTGTGTTTTCATTTCACTAAAATAGTTTTCTCCCAATAGAAGTTGCTATGTTTAAAAAGATACTTCTACATTGTAAAAATATAAGTATTTTAAAATTGCTCTTCAATTCAGTATATGTGACAGCGCATAGAGAAAGGGACCTAAGGGTAAAAAAAAGCAATTTTCACTTTTTTTTTTTTTTGATGTGGACAACATCTGAGCATCGAATGAGACCGATCCCATGCCCCAAAAGTGTTCCCTCCCAGAGATATGCGCGTTTTATGAAGGTGAATGTACACCAAAGATACAAGTATTTAAATCTTTAAAATGGCTCTCCTGAACAAAACCGGTTTTTACCCTTAGAGCCCTTTCTATTTTGCGCGTCACATATTGCGTTAAATTGTGTAATTAAAATTTTTTTTGTATAAATGTGTGTTGCCATATACACACATTCTCTAAAACGCAGCAAATAACAAGTTGATAAAATTTTTAGTTGAATAGCGGCATTAGCGGAATATTATTAAGAACTTATAGGTGTCGAGCATATATGTAACCCAGCTTTGCATTACATCGAACTAAGCCAAAAACTGCTCTATGTAACTATTCTATAGAGCACCTTAGAGAGTAATTTTAATGTGACGACGTAATGGCAAATGTGACAAAAAAAACAATGACATGGTCCACATTACAACAAAAGTAAACGGATGTGAGAAAAATAATAATTCATGAGCCGTAGAATTTATCACGTAGTATGTAGTAAAATATAACCTACAGGGTAATTAAAAAGATTCTTAGTTTGGAAATAAAGAAAAAAGCAAACAAGCATATTCACAGCAATGCAATGCACATACATTCATACATATAATCGTCACATACATACAACTCTAACCAAAGGCTATAGAAAACCGGACTGACGGTATGGTAAACTTACTGACAAATATGTCACCATTAATACTAGCGTTATCTATCACCCTCTAACAGAAATATAAAACATAATGCAAAACAGTAAGATTATTCAAAGCCAGAAACCAAAAAAAAAAAACATTAAAACTTACTATGAATTAGTACCCACTTAGTACCCAACTTAACACTAATTTTGCGTGCAATAATCACACTGCCAACATGATCGCAAATTTGTATGGCAAAAGTGGTCCAGAAACCCATATACCTACAAAGATCCCATCGAGTTACAACAGCGACACAAATGGAAGGGCCCAATTAGTAAGATTCAATCACACAATATTGTGCTAATTAAGGAAGATAACGTTCCAGTTCTATAAAGGCCCTTGGACAAATAATTAAATTTTACAAATGATGATGGTTTAGTAAAGGTATGTGCTGTAAAAACAGAAAAGGAACCTTAAGAAAATCTCAGGATATACCAGAACCTGCATCTTACCAGGATCATTAGCAGGAGAAGTAATTCCAACAAAACGTTCACGGCTAAACTGAACATATCAATCCGTTCACTGTAAAATGAAAGGAAAGAAAATCAATCGACATAGTGGGAAATATTGCCACTTTGCCTTTTGGACTTGAAATGCGAAACACATAAGTACCAGGTCGTCAACAAATTGTCTTGTCTCAAGCATACATTACTAGCGTTATCCCAGTATGAATTTCAGCGCAAGCAGTTCAAACCAACAATACATGAACTCGAATTGCTTCAACACAGTTATCTGAACTTTTCAAAACTGAGCTCCGGAAAACGAAGTCAACTCTGTTTACGGTATTATTGTTGGCTAGATTGACAACAGCTATCATTATGGGCTACTGATGCAAAGGATCGAAGAACAACTTTAATTCACTTCCGATTTCTCAGCAAACAAACAATGGTAAAATTGTTAAGTTGCATTTTTGAACTTAATATGGCTTAGCTGGTCTATATGCATATTTCAATTGGAGCTAATATCAATAGGTATTAGCACCAAATGAAATGACCATAGACCAGCTAAACCACATAACAAATACAAATAAATAATCGTAATTTTGACTAACGTTAAATAAATGAAAGAATTGTTACATAGTTGTATTAAAAATTTTAATTTTTTATTTTGGGTTTTAATACAATCAAAACTAAATATATTTAAAACGAATAATAAAATGTTATTTGTATTAACAACATTTTTAAAGAAACTATTTGCTTTGTTTTGTTTGTATATTTCGCAATTCTCAAAGATTTTTTGGGAGTTCTCGTATAAACATGTGAAATTTCTTAGCTTTTTTCAAGAATTTGGTTAAAGGCCTACTAAAGATTTTGGTATTAGCAAAAAATGAAATGTGCATATTGACCAGCTAAACCATATAACAAACATATATAAATAATGGGATGAATTATTTCTTATTTTTGTGCTTTTGGTTATTTGTAAAATTAAGCAGAATTCATTGAACTGCGTGGCGTACAATTAATCAACGTATCGTAATATGTTATAGGTTTTGCAACTGGCGTTTTACGTCAATCATATTTGACATTTGTGAACTAGACAGCTGCAGAATACAAACAGACAAACAGTGGAACGCTATACTCTGCAAAGGCGTGGAATAATTGTGTCGATTTTTTTAAACAATAATCGTTCGTTGGTGATAGCTCAGCATAAATTTCGTCGTAGATTTCCTATTCGTGTCGCGCCAACTCGACAAACATTACGCCACTTAGCTACTCGACTCGGACAGACTGGAACCACAACAGATCTTTCATGGCGTGGCCGCCAACGGACTGGTCGTTCTGTCGAGAATATCGCGGCTGTGGCTGCTGATTTTGCGGAGAATAAATAAACATCAACCTGATGATGTGCCACGCAATTGGCCGTCACCAGACGAACGCTACATATGTATGTTCCCATACAAAGTGCAAACAGTGCATCAGTTAATACCTGCTGACTGTCAGTCGCGTGTGAATTACTATAGAGCCTTCCTCAATCTCAACAACGAAGAGGACGATTTTGAGTCGAGTGGAGGAGTAATTGAACCGTATATTTTTGAGAACACCATCGGCAATACAATTACTGTTACTGGCGAATGCTACAGGGCCATGATAAGCGACTTCTTACTGCCGGTATTGAATGAGCGGGGCTTGGTGAACATGTCATTTCAACAAGACAGTGCGACCGCACACACAGCAGGAGCCACAATGAATATTGTGAAGGAAGCATTTCCAGGTCGCGTAATCTCCCGTTTTGGCGATTAGGCATGACCAGCACGATTGCCCGATTTAACCGTCCCAGACTTTTTTCTTTGGGGCTACTCCAAATCGCGGGTTTATACCAATAAGCTCCAGAATAAGAAGAATATTCTACAGGAATTCGAACAGTTATCATCAGAAATATTGCAGTCAATTATGGAAAATATGATAAAACGGGGAAAAATGCGTATCAACAATGGCGGAAGCCACTTGGCTGATATCGTAATTTTCAATTAACAGAAAAAATTGCACAGGTCCAAATAAAGGCTTCAATCACTAAAAATAATTTGTTTTTATTCAGTAAAAAATTTATTCATAAACAAATTTGAATGATTAATTTTGCGCCAACTTGGATTTGCATGCATAGTCTTTGCATTGTCATTTGTTCATTATTAAATAAATAAATAACCTTTTTTCTGTTTTTTTTCTGACAACTTTAACTTTTAATTTTTATTTAATTTTGCTAACTGACTTATCGTTAACAATATTAATTTTAAATTTTTATTTGCTGCTTTTGTTGTTTATATTTAATTTTACACTATTGATGTTGTATTTAAACAGTGGTAAAGAAAAATAAAGTTATATACTATAATTGACAATCAAGAAAGTTGTGTTCTCATTCTTGAGTAATTCGATTCTTTCTTCAGAATTAAATTAGACAAAATGACAATTAATTTATAACAAAATTAGAAGTCATGACTGGTTGTGCTAATACATCAGAGTGGTAAGACAGCCGTCGTCTGTGAACGGGTTACTTGTGAGGATCAATAATTTAGGGCTATACCTTTACATCCCCAAAGATTTATATATTTTCAGATATCTAATTTTATTGAGTATGTTTTTTTAAAAAATGCTTTATCTTTAGAATATCATAAAGTATTTAATAATATCGTACATTGCATATATGTTTTCGGGAAAAAGCACAATTTTGAAATTAGAATCATATTATTTATTATTGTTATCACAATTACTGAATGCTTTGACTTAAATTGTTTTTGTTAATTGCAGTTAAAGATATACGACGTATATTGTGAAAAATATCCACTTGTTCACGTATAACATTATACATTAAATGTTTTTCTTAACCTAACGTCACCTTGCAGAAGTTCCGACGTAAAAACAGGCTTGGGGCTTCTCTACGAATTCTTAGATTGCAATTAAGTACACTCATCAGTCCCTGAGTAGTTTTCAATTGGCAGTAACAAAAGTTTGTTGTTTTGAAAATTACTAACTAATTTATAATAATTCGTGTCATTATCCATTTCTACTTTTATATTTTACAACGTTTTATAGTAGGAAATTTTATTTAAACTTGAACAGTCAACGCACTAACTACTCCGCCAACAGAATCCCCATTTGCATTCATGCAAATCGACCTAAACTGATTTGTAATCTATGACATTTTTAGGAAATTATTGAAAGTTTAACAGCTTAGGTTACTGGAATTAATATTAATTGCTACTGATACTAGTGCATTTGCAAATCTGCAATTAAAATTTTATTGTAACTGATATAATCAAGACTGGGGAATATAGTTTATGTAAGTAGTTGCGCAGTTGAGGGTGGCGATGGCACGATGGATAGTAGTCTGCACGTTGACTACAAAACCAAAAACAGACCTGGGTTCAACCCCAGTTTCAGACTAAAATTTTAAAATAAAAATGAACATCTCGCATTTTAGTGATGTGCATTAGTGTGTCAGTTGTTGTCGGAAGGTTTCAGTGGCGAAGGCATAGTCACTGGTCACTGAACAATGCCGCTTCAGCTGATAGCAATCCACAATCGCATCCGAACGCCCTCCTTCGTGGGTATTGTGTAGCACCGGCGAAGTAAATATAAAAATGGCTACTGAACCGAAGCTTCAGCACTGCTAAGAGTATAAACAAAGAACGTGCAAAAGCAGAGCTGCAAAATAATTAATTAAGCTTCACCTCCTGTCGTTTCTCCTACTATCCCTTTCCTATAGTTCCAGCACAATGCTTCGCATGTGTAGGAGTCATCTCCTGAGTGCTGGTCTAAGATAAAAAAAAAAAAAAAACAGCATAAAAAGGTTATTACAGCCACTCATAAATCGCTACTAGAGCAATACCTTTATCACTGTTACCACCACCAATTCATCGAAATTAGTGGGTAACTTCTGCCGATATTTTACTTCGTTTCGATAACATTTATTTTTCTGGAAAAATATTTCCACGCGGTTTAAGTATACATTTTTAATATATATAAGAAGCACCGTTTTGATTAATTGCTGAGTGCAAGTAGACAAATCACGAAGCTTTGCTTCTAGCAGCCATACAGAAAAGGTCAGCATATTTGTGCCTTAAATTGTAAGTTTATTTAATAATAACTAAAATATGTAATTTAGGAATTTTAACACATAGAATAGGAGAAATATAAAGGTTATTACTTTCTGAAATTTCTTATAGACCGTATTTACAATCTACAACTTGGTTATGAGAGCTTGGGCCCTTCATCGAACAACAAAAGGTATTAAATAAAATCGAGAACTCCGATGTTTAAGTATGTGTATTCCATGAATATTTTTTCTCAACTTTTGATTAAGTCTCTATTAATATCAACATTGTAAATACTAAATCAATTTTACGGCTCTAACAATGTTATATCACAAATTTTTGGTATTTGGAATAAAGCACTAGTAGTTGCTGTTATTTAAAAATATATTAAACATTACTCTATAGATATAATTCAGGCACTCGTTTACCAGTTTTTGAGTTTTGCTTCTTTTTTTTGTGCCTATATTATTATTTCTCTATTCCGTACCACTATTTGTTGTGGTTCGAAAATGCGATGACTCTTTTTCAACGCTCATTTTGTAATAGCTGTCACACTTGTTAAAATCTCTAGAGCCAGACCCCCCTAATACCATTGATGGCAACGCTTTAAGAAAGCCGTAAGTTCCGGACGGTATTGGAGGGGTAGATGGAGCTGACATGCCACATCTGTTATATAGATACGACATGCTTCCTGTGAGACTAGTATTGATTGCCAGAACAGCCTCTAAATCTTCCTCTTGAGCGTGTGCTAAGAATGTTAGAAAAATTTCTGATGGTATCATGTTGATTCGATCACAAGCATCTATATGTGCGTCGGTATCGCGATTATATTGGTCAAGGAAATCGCCAAGTAATTTTGCAACCATAGCTGAGCGAGATTTGCCTCTGACTTTAATGTTATGGGGATTCCGAAAGAACATGGGTGCTTTAACAGGCCCACCTACTCGATTGAGAAATTTCAATATAAGTTTTTCATGACAATATTTAGGATCTTGTAACAGTCGCTGTAAAATCGATTCCAAATACAGTGCAAATATCTGCCGAGCTTGAAGTTGTGTTAGTTCCGATCCGGATTCAATCATTTTTAAAATTTGTTTTCGAAGTCGCTTGCTATCTTCTTCGCATTTAGGCGGAATTTGTTTGGCAACGAACAATATAGGTATTATTGCTTCTATTGCCCGTTCATACTGAATTATGCGTTCTTCAAAGGAATTGTTTTCATTGGGCGCATCTTTTTTAGATAACTTTCCATACAGTTGGTGAAACAACATTTGATTATAGTTATGTTGCAACAACATCGAGTGAAAATTTTGTCCTTGTAAGACAGGCGTTGACATTGGGATACCAGTAGTTGTATCTAGATAGCTTCCGTATCGAAGCATGGTGTCGTCCGTCGGAAAAATTCGCACAAATCCTCCCCGACGAGCATTCTGCAGGCGTGAATTGCGTAGAATGCGCTGTTCTTCAAGGGTTATTTCTTTTCCAATGGTAGTTACGTCAACGGTTAAGCCAAAACGTTTATAAGACATACTGATTCCTGCTGGTTCAGCAGAACTAGTCCGCCTCAGAGGGGAAACTTTTCTGAATCGTGTCAATTTACTGTTGTAGTGGGCACGCATTGTCGGACTGAATGCTGGGATTCCAACACATGTTAATAGATCAGTAACGAGGCATGATTTCACTTTAGCATCAAGTGGACTATCTACACCCATAGAAGGCGATAAATTCACTTCCAGAAGCCAAGGTTTTAAATTGGCGTCAATTAAAATATCAAATCCATACAATTCGAAACAGTTATTAGCATTGGGAACAAACATTCGACATGCTGATGTAATAGACTGAGCACAAGATAAAATAGATTTTATAATAAGATCCTCAATGTTGGCCATTAACAAATGTGTGTCGCAGCCTTGAGACTTCAAATGACGTAATAAAGCTGACAGTGTCCATTTGTGGCCAACGTCTTCGTCGTGCGCATCATTGGATTTAATATAATCCGTATGGTACTTATTAATACTGTAGTTACATAAGTGTATGCATGGATTCCACAAATTATCTGCATCGAGATCATATTTCACCGTTGCCAAGCGAACTAAGCCTTCCTCGTAAACATATACAATTAGCGGATCAAATGAGGTTACAAGAACATAAACACGCAAATCGCACTTGTGTCCATCGATGCATAATGGATCCGCAACATATTTCGACACCAGTACCTGTTCATCTTGAGGAATTTGATCAGGCTGAAAATATAACAGTTAAAATCGGTTATATAGTTTTGTATAAAGTTTGCAAGCAAAATTTTAAATATACATACATACTAATATTATAAATGAGAAAGTAAGTTTGTTTGTTGCGCTTTAACTGCTAAGAGGCTGTATACATTAAGGGGATGTACCTGCGACTCGAGTGTGTGGGCGATAGGTTTAGAGAAACGTGTGGAGTAGATTAAGTCGCAGGAAATGAAAATCAATGCGACAAATTTAAATTTTTTCCCTTACATTTTTGTGCGTTGTTTGCAAATGGTGTTGCCAATTTAATTTTTTTAGTTTTTGCAAATTGATGACAAAAAAATAAATTTTTTTTTAAGTATTTGCCAATTGTACATAAAAAACTTTTAGCACTTTTACAAGTTTGATAAATTTTTTAATATATTAAAAATCCCTAACTGTTGCGACAAAAAAAGTATTTATGTAAATGCGCTTGGATTTAATAAGAGATCCTAAAGAGAACGTAAGAAATGTCGCAGCGACATCACCCTTAATGTGAATCGGTTCTAAATGGCAGATCCGATTTTGGTGAAATTTAGAACATAGGTAGATCATAATCTAGAACAACGAATAGGGTATATATTTTTTCTAGGTCCACAAGTGGACGTATTAACGCATATCCGAAACTATCGAGATCGCTTATAGCCGGCTAAAAGCCGCCGCACATTGCTGTGTCCCATAGACAAAACTACAAAAAAAAAAGAAATGCTTATATTGTAGATAAAAATTCATCGATTGATAGATAACAACATAAAACGTTAAAGATTTTTATATTTAACAATTTTGGGCGGCACTAAAGACGCTAAAGTCAAATAATTTTAAATAGGAATTGGTAAAATACCAACAGCCGTATTAATAAAAAAGTCTTAAATAAGGTATAAAATACATATTAGTTAAAACGCTTTTTAATCCTAAAACACGTTTTTTAAAAATTCATATTAATAATCAGTATTTTAACTAACATACGTTTCAAGGTTTTTCAAAAATGAGGGTGGCAGCTCTAGATTTTTTATTTACCACTTGACTCCTAATGATGCAAAACCGTGATTATTAATTCACGCAGTAATCGTATCTAAATAGTTTTATTGTTGTGTTTAATAAGAATATTGTTGTTTATAGAATAAAAAATGTATGATAAGTTGTATATTAATCAAAAAACTAATAACAGTAAAAATATCGCTTGGTAAGATTGCAATTTTAGTGACTTATTAAATTGCAGTTAAAAGAGTATTTGAATAACGAGTTTCATACTATTTGTTTTGATTGTTTACACACCACTACTTAGTTTTGTGCGGTCAACATTAGTTTTATTTGAAATTTGTGTAAATTCCTTATTTTCAAATCGTTCTTTTATTTTAGACTCGTAAAAATGCGGCAGTCGTGCGTAATTCCCCTCCATGGTGGCACTAAATCTAAAATTTTTAGCTGGGCATCGCAAACAACCTAATTAATAAAAACATTAATTTTAAATTACAAATTACACTTGTTGTTACCTGCACATTCAACGAATAAAATCCTTTCCTATTGATGTAATATTGTGCTAAGTCACCTCCAGTTTTTTTAATTTTAATATGGGTTCCATCTAAAGCGCCAATAATACCAGGGAAGTTTCTTATTTCTCTAAACTGTTTTGCTAGTTTCACCTCTTCTTCAATAGATGTTGGCATTCTTATCAAATTTTTGCCAAGTTTAGCAAGAGCACGAGCTACTTTTTTACAAATCAAGCTCACACTTGGCAGTGACAGACCATGCAGATCTCCAGCATCATCCTGAAACTAAAATCATGGTTTTGTGTTATTATTAACATTACTATCACTGAATGCAAACATATATACTTCTCTTCGTCCCCAGCATCGTAAAGCTACTAGAACCTGTAGTTCAGGACACGTTCCGCAACCTCTACGCTCTACAGATATATGCGTTCTCACCAAATTTTAAATTTTTCTGACCGTTTGTTTATTAAAGCGGTACTTCTGCTTAAATTGGTTGTCGGGAATAGAAAACGGATCGCTTCTTGGTTTGTAATTTTTCTTTTGACGATTTCTAGAAATTTCATCAATACGTTCTACTATAAATTTAATTAAAATTATAACATTTTTACTTTTGTTCATATTACATTTGTTCTTACCAATTCTTTTGATCACATATAGCGTGTCCATTATTTATTCGGAACAAACGTCTTACTTTTTTGATTAAACGTTTTTTTTTTCGCAAATAACAATCACTATGAAAACAAACACTGCACAATATGACATCTTAAAATAGCTTTAAAACAGGGTCAAACCAATTTTAAAATTTCCATATTTACACAAGGTTTAAAATATGCATTTTAAGCTAAAATTCGTTTATTAATACAATTTTAATGAATTTTGCTCAAAAATGCGTTAAAATTCGTTTTAAAATTTTTATTAATACGGCTGTTGATGTTTAACTGGTCCCAGAAAATAATTAAAAAAATTAATTTTTTCCACATTTAGAATTAGTGATATTTATATGAACTACAATCATTACAAATGAATGAATGAAATTTTTCGTGGAAATTATTCACTTTTTACACGGAAATTTACATTTTTATTATATTTTACGACGTTTTAATTCATTGCAATTTTTATATTATAACTAGCTTTTACCCGCGGCTTCGCTCCCGTTATTATCTCCATGGGTTATACAGATTCGGAAAGGCATATCTTACCCCTACGTCGCCTCCTGGTTCTATTTAAAAAATACATATGTAGCAAGGACTCATCCTTCTAGACGCAAAAACATACATACATTTAAATTTAATCAAAATCGGTTAGATGTTCTCGCTGGAGTGGAAATTGCACCTACCTTCCCTCATGGTCCTAGTTCTAAAAAACGTAATACCTTTCCCGGAGTTGCACAATTGCCAATGTATCTTTTAAAGTCAAATACATACAAATTTTAAAGTCCATCAAAATCGGCTATGTAGTTTAGGAGAGGCCGAAATTTTTCTCCTATTGCCCTCCTGGTCATAGTTTTGAAAATCTACATTACCTATGAGCATTTTTATATGCAGATCTATCTTTTTTTTTTTATCTAGGACCAGCACTCAGAAGATGACTCCTACACATGCGAAGCATTGTGCTGGGAACTATAGGAAAGGGATAGTAGGAGAAACGACAGGAGGTGAAGCTTAATTAATTAATTATTTTGCAGCTCTGCTTTCGCACGTTCTTTAGTTTTTTATACTCGTAGCAGTGCTGAAGAGCTTCGGTTTAGTAGCCATTTTTATTATTATTTCACTTCGCCGGTGCTAGACAATACCGACGAAGGAGGGCGTTCTGATGTGATTGTGGATTGCTATCAGCTGAAGCCGGTATTGTTCAGTGACCAGTGACTATGCCTTCGCCACTGAAACCTTCCGACAACAACTAACACACAAAAACACACTAATGCACATCAGAAAAATGCGAGATGTTTATTTTTATTTAAAAAATTGTTTTTTTTTGTCTGAAACTGGGGTTGAACCCAGGTCTGTTTGTTGGTTGTGTAGTCAACGTGCAGACTACCATCCATCGTGCCATCGCCACCCTCAATCTATGTTCTAAATTTCATTAAAATCGGTTTTAACGTTTCGGTGAGGCAGAAATTCCCCCTATCACCCTCCTGGTCCTAGTTTTGAAAATGTATATAGCATATTTTAATTTTTACGTGCAAATCTATATATATATTTTAAATTTCATTAAAACTGGTTTGAACATTTCGGAGGAGCAGAAATTTCTCCCTATCGTCCTCGTGGTCCTACTTCTAAATTTCATTAAAATCGGTTGGAACGTTTCGGAGGGGCAGAAATCTCCCCTCTTTCGCCCTCCTGGTCCTACTTTTAAAAATGTATATATCATATGTGCATTTCGAGAAGCAAATCTATCCATGTTCTAAAATTCATTAAAATCGGTTTGAACGTTTCGGAGGAGCAGTAATTTCCCTCCTGGTCGTAGTATTGAGAATGTATATTACCTATGAGCATTTTTAGATGCAGATCTATATATGTTCTAAATTTCATTTAAATCGGTTTGAACATTTCGAGGGGCGGAAATTTCCCCTCTATCAATTCTTGGTCTTACATTTGAAAATGTTTATAGCCTATGTGAATTTTTAGACGCAAATCTATCTATGTTATAAATTTCATTTAAATCGATTTGACTTTTCGAAGGGCAGAAATTTCCCTCCTATATATGTGCTAAGTCACCTCCAGTTTTTTTAATTTTAATATGGGTTCCATCTATAGCGCCAATAATACCAGGGAAGTTTCTTATTTCTCTAAACTGTTTTGCTAGTTTCACCTCTTCTTCAATAGATGTTGGCATTCTTATCAAATTTTTGCCAAGTTTAGCAAGAGCACGAGCTACTTTTTTACAAATCAAGCTCACACTTGGCAGTGACAGACCATGCAGATCTCCAGCATCATCCTGAAACTAAAATCATGGTTTTGTGTTATTATTAACATTACTATCACTGAATGCAAACATATATACTTCTCTTCGTCCCCAGCATCGTAAAGCTACTAGAACCTGTAGTTCAGGACACGTTCCGCAACCTCTATGCTCTACAGATATATGCGTTCTCACCAAATTTTAAATTTTTCTGACCGTTTGTTTATTAAAGCGGTACTTCTGCTTAAATTGGTTGTCGGGAATAGAAAACGGATCGCTTCTTGGTTTGTAATTTTTCTTTTGACGATTTCTAGAAATTTCATCAATACGTTCTACTATAAATTTAATTAAAATTATAACATTTTTACTTTTGTTCATATTACATTTGTTCTTACCAATTCTTTTGATCACATATAGCGTGTCCATTATTTATTCGGAACAAACGTCTTACTTTTTTGATTAAACGTTTTTTTTTTCGCAAATAACAATCACTATGAAAACAAACACTGCACAATATGACATCTTAAAATAGCTTTAAAACAGGGTCAAACCAATTTTAAAATTTCCATATTTACACAAGGTTTAAAATATGCATTTTAAGCTAAAATTCGTTTATTAATACAATTTTAATGAATTTTGCTCAAAAATGCGTTAAAATTCGTTTTAAAATTTTTATTAATACGGCTGTTGATGTTTAACTGGTCCCAGAAAATAATTAAAAAAATTAATTTTTTCCACATTTAGAATTAGTGATATTTATATGAACTACAATCATTACAAATGAATGAATGAAATTTTTCGTGGAAATTATTCACTTTTTACACGGAAATTTACATTTTTATTATATTTTACGACGTTTTAATTCATTGCAATTTTTATATTATAACTAGCTTTTACCCGCGGCTTCGCTCCCGTTATTATCTCCATGGGTTATACAGATTCGGAAAGGCATATCTTACCCCTACGTCGCCTCCTGGTTCTATTTAAAAAATACATATGTAGCAAGGACTCATCCTTCTAGACGCAAAAACATACATACATTTAAATTTAATCAAAATCGGTTAGATGTTCTCGCTGGAGTGGAAATTGCACCTACCTTCCCTCATGGTCCTAGTTCTAAAAAACGTAATACCTTTCCCGGAGTTGCACAATTGCCAATGTATCTTTTAAAGTCAAATACATACAAATTTTAAAGTCCATCAAAATCGGCTATGTAGTTTAGGAGAGGCCGAAATTTTTCTCCTATTGCCCTCCTGGTCATAGTTTTGAAAATCTACATTACCTATGAGCATTTTTATATGCAGATCTATCTTTTTTTTTTTATCTAGGACCAGCACTCAGAAGATGACTCCTACACATGCGAAGCATTGTGCTGGGAACTATAGGAAAGGGATAGTAGGAGAAACGACAGGAGGTGAAGCTTAATTAATTAATTATTTTGTAGCTCTGCTTTCGCACGTTCTTTAGTTTTTTATACTCGTAGCAGTGCTGAAGAGCTTCGGTTTAGTAGCCATTTTTATTATTATTTCACTTCGCCGGTGCTAGACAATACCGACGAAGGAGGGCGTTCTGATGTGATTGTGGATTGCTATCAGCTGAAGCCGGTATTGTTCAGTGACCAGTGACTATGCCTTCGCCACTGAAACCTTCCGACAACAACTAACACACAAAAACACACTAATGCACATCAGAAAAATGCGAGATGTTTATTTTTATTTAAAAAATTGTTTTTTTTTGTCTGAAACTGGGGTTGAACCCAGGTCTGTTTGTTGGTTGTGTAGTCAACGTGCAGACTACCATCCATCGTGCCATCGCCACCCTCAATCTATGTTCTAAATTTCATTAAAATCGGTTTTAACGTTTCGGTGAGGCAGAAATTCCCCCTATCACCCTCCTGGTCCTAGTTTTGAAAATGTATATAGCATATTTTAATTTTTACGTGCAAATCTATATATATATTTTAAATTTCATTAAAACTGGTTTGAACATTTCGGAGGAGCAGAAATTTCTCCCTATCGTCCTCGTGGTCCTACTTCTAAATTTCATTAAAATCGGTTGGAACGTTTCGGAGGGGCAGAAATCTCCCCTCTTTCGCCCTCCTGGTCCTACTTTTAAAAATGTATATATCATATGTGCATTTCGAGAAGCAAATCTATCCATGTTCTAAAATTCATTAAAATCGGTTTGAACGTTTCGGAGGAGCAGTAATTTCCCTCCTGGTCGTAGTATTGAGAATGTATATTACCTATGAGCATTTTTAGATGCAGATCTATATATGTTCTAAATTTCATTTAAATCGGTTTGAACATTTCGAGGGGCGGAAATTTCCCCTCTATCAATTCTTGGTCTTACATTTGAAAATGTTTATAGCCTATGTGAATTTTTAGACGCAAATCTATCTATGTTATAAATTTCATTTAAATCGATTTGACTTTTCGAAGGGCAGAAATTTCCCTCCTATATATGTGCTAAGTCACCTCCAGTTTTTTTAATTTTAATATGGGTTCCATCTATAGCGCCAATAATACCAAGGAAGTTTCTTATTTCTCTAAACTGTTTTGCTAGTTTCACCTCTTCTTCAATAGATGTTGGCATTCTTATCAAATTTTTGCCAAGTTTAGCAAGAGCACGAGCTACTTTTTTACAAATCAAGCTCACACTTGGCAGTGACAGACCATGCAGATCTCCAGCATCATCCTGAAACTAAAATCATGGTTTTGTGTTATTATTAACATTACTATCACTGAATGCAAACATATATACTTCTCTTCGTCCCCAGCATCGTAAAGCTACTAGAACCTGTAGTTCAGGACACGTTCCGCAACCTCTACGCTCTACAGATATATGCGTTCTCACCAAATTTTAAATTTTTCTGACCGTTTGTTTATTAAAGCGGTACTTCTGCTTAAATTGGTTGTCGGGAATAGAAAACGGATCGCTTCTTGGTTTGTAATTTTTCTTTTGACGATTTCTAGAAATTTCATCAATACGTTCTACTATAAATTTAATTAAAATTATAACATTTTTACTTTTGTTCATATTACATTTGTTCTTACCAATTCTTTTGATCACATATAGCGTGTCCATTATTTATTCGGAACAAACGTCTTACTTTTTTGATTAAACGTTTTTTTTTTTCGCAAATAACAATCACTATGAAAACAAACACTGCACAATATGACATCTTAAAATAGCTTTAAAACAGGGTCAAACCAATTTTAAAATTTCCATATTTACACAAGGTTTAAAATATGCATTTTAAGCTAAAATTCGTTTATTAATACAATTTTAATGAATTTTGCTCAAAAATGCGTTAAAATTCGTTTTAAAATTTTTATTAATACGGCTGTTGATGTTTAACTGGTCCCAGAAAATAATTAAAAAAATTAATTTTTTCCACATTTAGAATTAGTGATATTTATATGAACTACAATCATTACAAATGAATGAATGAAATTTTTCGTGGAAATTATTCACTTTTTACACGGAAATTTACATTTTTATTATATTTTACGACGTTTTAATTCATTGCAATTTTTATATTATAACTAGCTTTTACCCGCGGCTTCGCTGCCGTTATTATCTCCATGGGTTATACAGATTCGGAAAGGCATATCTTACCCCTACGTCGCCTCCTGGTTCTATTTAAAAAATACATATGTAGCAAGGACTCATCCTTCTAGACGCAAAAACATACATACATTTAAATTTAATCAAAATCGGTTAGATGTTCTCGCTGGAGTGGAAATTGCACCTACCTTCCCTCATGGTCCTAGTTCTAAAAAACGTAATACCTTTCCCGGAGTTGCACAATTGCCAATGTATCTTTTAAAGTCAAATACATACAAATTTTAAAGTCCATCAAAATCGGCTATGTAGTTTAGGAGAGGCCGAAATTTTTCTCCTATTGCCCTCCTGGTCATAGTTTTGAAAATCTACATTACCTATGAGCATTTTTATATGCAGATCTATCTTTTTTTTTTATCTAGGACCAGCACTCAGAAGATGACTCCTACACATGCGAAGCATTGTGCTGGGAACTATAGGAAAGGGATAGTAGGAGAAACGACAGGAGGTGAAGCTTAATTAATTAATTATTTTGCAGCTCTGCTTTCGCACGTTCTTTAGTTTTTTATACTCGTAGCAGTGCTGAAGAGCTTCGGTTTAGTAGCCATTTTTATTATTATTTCACTTCGCCGGTGCTAGACAATACCGACGAAGGAGGGCGTTCTGATGTGATTGTGGATTGCTATCAGCTGAAGCCGGTATTGTTCAGTGACCAGTGACTATGCCTTCGCCACTGAAACCTTCCGACAACAACTAACACACAAAAACACACTAATGCACATCAGAAAAATGCGAGATGTTTATTTTTATTTAAAAAATTGTTTTTTTTTGTCTGAAACTGGGGTTGAACCCAGGTCTGTTTGTTGGTTGTGTAGTCAACGTGCAGACTACCATCCATCGTGCCATCGCCACCCTCAATCTATGTTCTAAATTTCATTAAAATCGGTTTTAACGTTTCGGTGAGGCAGAAATTCCCCCTATCACCCTCCTGGTCCTAGTTTTGAAAATGTATATAGCATATTTTAATTTTTACGTGCAAATCTATATATATATTTTAAATTTCATTAAAACTGGTTTGAACATTTCGGAGGAGCAGAAATTTCTCCCTATCGTCCTCGTGGTCCTACTTCTAAATTTCATTAAAATCGGTTGGAACGTTTCGGAGGGGCAGAAATCTCCCCTCTTTCGCCCTCCTGGTCCTACTTTTAAAAATGTATATATCATATGTGCATTTCGAGAAGCAAATCTATCCATGTTCTAAAATTCATTAAAATCGGTTTGAACGTTTCGGAGGAGCAGTAATTTCCCTCCTGGTCGTAGTATTGAGAATGTATATTACCTATGAGCATTTTTAGATGCAGATCTATATATGTTCTAAATTTCATTTAAATCGGTTTGAACATTTCGAGGGGCGGAAATTTCCCCTCTATCAATTCTTGGTCTTACATTTGAAAATGTTTATAGCCTATGTGAATTTTTAGACGCAAATCTATCTATGTTATAAATTTCATTTAAATCGATTTGACTTTTCGAAGGGCAGAAATTTCCCTCCTATATATGTGCTAAGTCACCTCCAGTTTTTTTAATTTTAATATGGGTTCCATCTATAGCGCCAATAATACCAGGGAAGTTTCTTATTTCTCTAAACTGTTTTGCTAGTTTCACCTCTTCTTCAATAGATGTTGGCATTCTTATCAAATTTTTGCCAAGTTTAGCAAGAGCACGAGCTACTTTTTTACAAATCAAGCTCACACTTGGCAGTGGCAGACCATGCAGATCTCCAGCATCATCCTGAAACTAAAATCATGGTTTTGTGTTATTATTAACATTACTATCACTGAATGCAAACATATATACTTCTCTTCGTCCCCAGCATCGTAAAGCTACTAGAACCTGTAGTTCAGGACACGTTCCGCAACCTCTACGCTCTACAGATATATGCGTTCTCACCAAATTTTAAATTTTTCTGACCGTTTGTTTATTAAAGCGGTACTTCTGCTTAAATTGGTTGTCGGGAATAGAAAACGGATCGCTTCTTGGTTTGTAATTTTTCTTTTGACGATTTCTAGAAATTTCATCAATACGTTCTACTATAAATTTAATTAAAATTATAACATTTTTACTTTTGTTCATATTACATTTGTTCTTACCAATTCTTTTGATCACATATAGCGTGTCCATTATTTATTCGGAACAAACGTCTTACTTTTTTGATTAAACGTTTTTTTTTTCGCAAATAACAATCACTATGAAAACAAACACTGCACAATATGACATCTTAAAATAGCTTTAAAACAGGGTCAAACCAATTTTAAAATTTCCATATTTACACAAGGTTTAAAATATGCATTTTAAGCTAAAATTCGTTTATTAATACAATTTTAATGAATTTTGCTCAAAAATGCGTTAAAATTCGTTTTAAAATTTTTATTAATACGGCTGTTGATGTTTAACTGGTCCCAGAAAATAATTAAAAAAATTAATTTTTTCCACATTTAGAATTAGTGATATTTATATGAACTACAATCATTACAAATGAATGAATGAAATTTTTCGTGGAAATTATTCACTTTTTACACAGAAATTTACATTTTTATTATATTTTACGACGTTTTAATTCATTGCAATTTTTATATTATAACTAGCTTTTACCCGCGGCTTCGCTCCCGTTATTATCTCCATGGGTTATACAGATTCGGAAAGGCATATCTTACCCCTACGTCGCCTCCTGGTTCTATTTAAAAAATATATATGTAGCAAGGACTCATCCTTCTAGACGCAAAAACATACATACATTTAAATTTAATCAAAATCGGTTAGATGTTCTCGCTGGAGTGGAAATTGCACCTACCTTCCCTCATGGTCCTAGTTCTAAAAAACGTAATACCTTTCCCGGAGTTGCACAATTGCCAATGTATCTTTTAAAGTCAAATACATACAAATTTTAAAGTCCATCAAAATCGGCTATGTAGTTTAGGAGAGGCCGAAATTTTTCTCCTATTGCCCTCCTGGTCATAGTTTTGAAAATCTACATTACCTATGAGCATTTTTATATGCAGATCTATCTTTTTTTTTTTATCTAGGACCAGCACTCAGAAGATGACTCCTACACATGCGAAGCATTGTGCTGGGAACTATAGGAAAGGGATAGTAGGAGAAACGACAGGAGGTGAAGCTTAATTAATTAATTATTTTGCAGCTCTGCTTTCGCACGTTCTTTAGTTTTTTATACTCGTAGCAGTGTTGAAGAGCTTCGGTTTAGTAGCCATTTTTATTATTATTTCACTTCGCCGGTGCTAGACAATACCGACGAAGGAGGGCGTTCTGATGTGATTGTGGATTGCTATCAGCTGAAGCCGGTATTGTTCAGTGACCAGTGACTATGCCTTCGCCACTGAAACCTTCCGACAACAACTAACACACAAAAACACACTAATGCACATCAGAAAAATGCGAGATGTTTATTTTTATTTAAAAAAATTTTTTTTTTTTGTCTGAAACTGGGGTTGAACCCAGGTCTGTTTTTTGGTTGTGTAGTCAACGTGCAGACTACCATCCATCGTGCCATCGCCACCCTCAATCTATGTTCTAAATTTCATTAAAATCGGTTTTAACGTTTCGGTGAGGCAGAAATTCCCCCTATCACCCTCCTGGTCCTAGTTTTGAAAATGTATATAGCATATTTTAATTTTTACGTGCAAATCTATATATATATTTTAAATTTCATTAAAACTGGTTTGAACATTTCGGAGGAGCAGAAATTTCTCCCTATCGTCCTCGTGGTCCTACTTCTAAATTTCATTAAAATCGGTTGGAACGTTTCGGAGGGGCAGAAATCTCCCCTCTTTCGCCCTCCTGGTCCTACTTTTAAAAATGTATATATCATATGTGCATTTCGAGAAGCAAATCTATCCATGTTCTAAAATTCATTAAAATCGGTTTGAACGTTTCGGAGGAGCAGTAATTTCCCTCCTGGTCGTAGTATTGAGAATGTATATTACCTATGAGCATTTTTAGATGCAGATCTATATATGTTCTAAATTTCATTTAAATCGGTTTGAACATTTCGAGGGGCGGAAATTTCCCCTCTATCAATTCTTGGTCTTACATTTGAAAATGTTTATAGCCTATGTGAATTTTTAGACGCAAATCTATCTATGTTATAAATTTCATTTAAATCGATTTGACTTTTCGAAGGGCAGAAATTTCCCTCCTATATATGTGCTAAGTCACCTCCAGTTTTTTTAATTTTAATATGGGTTCCATCTATAGCGCCAATAATACCAGGGAAGTTTCTTATTTCTCTAAACTGTTTTGCTAGTTTCACCTCTTCTTCAATAGATGTTGGCATTCTTATCAAATTTTTGCCAAGTTTAGCAAGAGCACGAGCTACTTTTTTACAAATCAAGCTCACACTTGGCAGTGGCAGACCATGCAGATCTCCAGCATCATCCTGAAACTAAAATCATGGTTTTGTGTTATTATTAACATTACTATCACTGAATGCAAACATATATACTTCTCTTCGTCCCCAGCATCGTAAAGCTACTAGAACCTGTAGTTCAGGACACGTTCCGCAACCTCTACGCTCTACAGATATATGCGTTCTCACCAAATTTTAAATTTTTCTGACCGTTTGTTTATTAAAGCGGTACTTCTGCTTAAATTGGTTGTCGGGAATAGAAAACGGATCGCTTCTTGGTTTGTAATTTTTCTTTTGACGATTTCTAGAAATTTCATCAATACGTTCTACTATAAATTTAATTAAAATTATAACATTTTTACTTTTGTTCATATTACATTTGTTCTTACCAATTCTTTTGATCACATATAGCGTGTCCATTATTTATTCGGAACAAACGTCTTACTTTTTTGATTAAACGTTTTTTTTTTCGCAAATAACAATCACTATGAAAACAAACACTGCACAATATGACATCTTAAAATAGCTTTAAAACAGGGTCAAACCAATTTTAAAATTTCCATATTTACACAAGGTTTAAAATATGCATTTTAAGCTAAAATTCGTTTATTAATACAATTTTAATGAATTTTGCTCAAAAATGCGTTAAAATTCGTTTTAAAATTTTTATTAATACGGCTGTTGATGTTTAACTGGTCCCAGAAAATAATTAAAAAAATTAATTTTTTCCACATTTAGAATTAGTGATATTTATATGAACTACAATCATTACAAATGAATGAATGAAATTTTTCGTGGAAATTATTCACTTTTTACACAGAAATTTACATTTTTATTATATTTTACGACGTTTTAATTCATTGCAATTTTTATATTATAACTAGCTTTTACCCGCGGCTTCGCTCCCGTTATTATCTCCATGGGTTATACAGATTCGGAAAGGCATATCTTACCCCTACGTCGCCTCCTGGTTCTATTTAAAAAATATATATGTAGCAAGGACTCATCCTTCTAGACGCAAAAACATACATACATTTAAATTTAATCAAAATCGGTTAGATGTTCTCGCTGGAGTGGAAATTGCACCTACCTTCCCTCATGGTCCTAGTTCTAAAAAACGTAATACCTTTCCCGGAGTTGCACAATTGCCAATGTATCTTTTAAAGTCAAATACATACAAATTTTAAAGTCCATCAAAATCGGCTATGTAGTTTAGGAGAGGCCGAAATTTTTCTCCTATTGCCCTCCTGGTCATAGTTTTGAAAATCTACATTACCTATGAGCATTTTTATATGCAGATCTATCTTTTTTTTTTTATCTAGGACCAGCACTCAGAAGATGACTCCTACACATGCGAAGCATTGTGCTGGGAACTATAGGAAAGGGATAGTAGGAGAAACGACAGGAGGTGAAGCTTAATTAATTAATTATTTTGCAGCTCTGCTTTCGCACGTTCTTTAGTTTTTTATACTCGTAGCAGTGTTGAAGAGCTTCGGTTTAGTAGCCATTTTTATTATTATTTCACTTCGCCGGTGCTAGACAATACCGACGAAGGAGGGCGTTCTGATGTGATTGTGGATTGCTATCAGCTGAAGCCGGTATTGTTCAGTGACCAGTGACTATGCCTTCGCCACTGAAACCTTCCGACAACAACTAACACACAAAAACACACTAATGCACATCAGAAAAATGCGAGATGTTTATTTTTATTTAAAAAAATTTTTTTTTTTTGTCTGAAACTGGGGTTGAACCCAGGTCTGTTTTTTGGTTGTGTAGTCAACGTGCAGACTACCATCCATCGTGCCATCGCCACCCTCAATCTATGTTCTAAATTTCATTAAAATCGGTTTTAACGTTTCGGTGAGGCAGAAATTCCCCCTATCACCCTCCTGGTCCTAGTTTTGAAAATGTATATAGCATATTTTAATTTTTACGTGCAAATCTATATATATATTTTAAATTTCATTAAAATTGGTTTGAACATTTCGGAGGAGCAGAAATTTCTCCCTATCGTCCTCGTGGTCCTACTTCTAAATTTCATTAAAATCGGTTGGAACGTTTTGGAGGGGCAGAAATCTCCCCTCTTTCGCCCTCCTGGTCCTACTTTTAAAAATGTATATATCATATGTGCATTTCGAGAAGCAAATCTATCCATGTTCTAAAATTCATTAAAATCGGTGTGAACGTTTCGGAGGGGCAGAAATGTCCCCCCTGTCACGCACCTGGTTCTAGTTTTGAAAATGTATATTACCTATGAGTATTTTGAGATGTAGATCTGTCTATGCTCTAAATTTCATTAAAATCGGTTTGAACGTTTCGGAGGAGCAGTAATTTCCCTCCTGGTCGTAGTATTGAGAATGTATATTACCTATGAGCATTTTTAGATGCAGATCTATATATGTTCTAAATTTCATTTAAATCGGTTTGAACATTTCGAGGGGCGGAAATTTCCCCTCTATCACCCTCTTGGTCTTACATTTGAAAATGTATATAGCCTATGTGAATTTTTAGACGCAAATCTATCTATGTTATAAATTTCATTTAAATCGATTTGACTTTTCGAAGGGGCAGAAATTTCCCTCCTATAGCCCTTCTGGTGCTAGTTTTGAAAATGTATATTCCCTATGAGGATTTTTACATACAGATCTATCTATGTTCTAAATTTCATTAAAATCAGTTTGAACGTTATGGAGGGGTAGAAATTTCCCCCCTATCGCCCTCCTGGTCATAGTTTTAAAAAAAGTAATACCCTATAACCTTCATGGAGTTGCACAGACTAAGTGCACCAAATTTGATCGCAATTGGTCCACAATTGGCGAAGTTAAGCTCGTTATATTATAAAATATTTTAAGAACCATGTGGAAGGAGTAGCATAATTAAAAAAGTAGGCGTGAAAGTGAGTGTGATTAAAAAAAATGTAGCTTATAATTCATTCAAAAGTCCCAATTATATGGTGTGAAAATTTCACGAAAATAAACGCTGGCAACGCTGTAATGAAAAGTTAAGAAAAAAATTTGTTGGCTGATAAAAATTTGCAAAACTAATTAAACTATTTCAATTTCTTGGTTTGTGAAATTTTTGCATTGCATAAATATAGAATAAAAAGTATATTCTAGAATACTCCAATTTCAGCAGTTTTTTAGCAGGTGTAGAAACGTTGTTTTTTGAACACCAGCAAAGTGATTTTGCGTACAAAACCTCACCTTTCGACCGCTTATTACGTGTAAGCTATCTTCAAAATGAAAATGAAAATATTACGTGCGCGGTGCAGTCCTGTGGGAAAACTATTACCTAAATACAAGGCAGTATCGGTTCCAAATTGTGTTGATATCAACGCAGATCAGCTGGCGGCACTCTCAGAAGCAAAAGGCATCATGAGTTTCGTTTGCGACGCCTGTAAAAACAGCCGTGGAAATTCTGATTCATCTTCGTTGCGTGATGAGCTTCGAAAGGGTCAAGTGAAGTCAAGGTAGAACTACAGTCAAAATTTACCGAGCTGAAAGAAGACATCACTAATTGTAATAAAGTAATGAAAACATTAGATGAGGCTACATCATTTAAAATTAACCTCTTTGAAAACCAGAATGAAACTCTGCAAAAGCGTCCGAACAGAGCCGATATATTGATAAATGGTTTACCGAAATACATGGACGATAATTACAACACCATCTTGAAAATTTTTTAACAACTTGATGTCAACATAGAAGCTTGCGACCGAAATACTTATTATTTCATCAACAATAGAAATAAAGTGTATTAAAACGTGATAATCACCATCAGAAAGTATTTTAAATCCAGAAGACTGTGTCTGTCGTTGCTCTTCAACAAAAGAATTTATCTAAATGACCACCTCACGCCAAAGGCTGTCCGATTTTTTTACCAGTGTCGAAAACTACGAATAGAGAACAAAATTACCAAATAAAGTCTTATAAATTCGGACAGACCAAAGGTAAAAATTATATTAAATAATAACAACACCAAGTCTTTAATGTGGATGAGTTTTGCTCATATTTCAATATAAATCCTGCTATAATCAATGATAATAAATCAAACCTTCGTCCCCGGTAATTCCCTATCGAAGATGTACTCGAAATCTCAGTGCTTTTGATATCACAAATTTTTGTAATTAACTACTTTTGCTATATTAATCTTATTGTTATTTCATTAATAGTTTATTTTATTTTCTACAATTTTATATTTCTTAGTTATATTTTTGCGATTTTTATTGCCAATTTTTATATTTTCTGCTAATTTATAAACTATCTACGAGTTAGTCAATAATCTTATATATACATACGTACTCACTCTTCTTCTTTAATTTTAGATATGAATGCAAATAATCATTTGTTGGCGAATCTTGACCCTATAGTGAATGACAATAGCGTTCTCGGACAAAACTTTACTAATAAATAAAACTTGCTCATATCAACATTCAAAGTTTGAAACCTTCTGCTAGAAATTCCAAATTTGATGAGTTCGAACACATAGTCAGAGATACTAAGGGTTCAGTGGGTATCTCTAACTACTACATTATAGAAATGATCGCGCTGGTTTGCGAGGTGGTGGTGTGGCATTATACATACACTCATGATAATATGTCTGTTAGGGTGGTTTTCAAAAAGTTTGATCCCTTTAGTTTCGAGTGTCTTTTTGTCGCAACACTTAGAATAATCTGTCCTATATACATAATAATCTACGTACTCATTTCGATTCTCATTATGGTTCCTCATCATTATTGGATTACTGCCGTATGACGTCGGTGCTCGGGGCAATTTATGGTACCTTCCATCTCTCACCATGCCTTTATATATGTCTGTGCTGATATACCTCTAGAGGTAAACAATAATTTTATTGAATTTAGGGATTATAAGAACATGAACTGGAAACTTGTCCATGACACTATTTTTGATCCTTTTTGGGACGAAATCTACTTAATAATGATGTGGAATATCAGATGGCATTATTGTATCAACTTCTTAATGAATTACACGAAGCTACCCCCATCAAGAGATATGAAGCGCGCCCCTACAAAAGTTTCCTCTATAATGTTGAAGTTAGGATTGCATCCAATATAAAGGATTTATCATTTCGGGCTTATAGGGAAAACATAAATGAGACAAATTGGAAGGTCTACTGCAGATACAGAAACATAGTGAAGAACATTTTGAGAAAATATAAGGCTAAGTTTTGGGAAGCTAAAGTCAACAATTGCAACAGTAAAGATATGTGGAAAATTATTAACAACCAGAAACGCAATGTTTTTAATAATTCTGATTCCCACGATATGGATGGATTAAACCAGTACTTCATCTCCACTCAAACAATTTCCGATGGCTCTGTTCCCTTCTTTAATGAATTTTCGAGGTCCGGTTTTAACTTTAGATACATTAATTATGATGATATTCTTCAAGCTCTCTCTTAATCAAAATCTGATGCTGTTGGTTACGATAATATCTATCTTAAAATTATCTAAATTATATTTACACTATTTAATAATTACGCCGAAATCATATTCAATACAATTATAATGATGTCCAGTTAGTCTTTCGAAGACCTCGAGGATAGTTCCTATTGGTAAGAGGGGGTCTGGGAATGGCTTGGAGGGTTTTCGACCCATTAGTATATTACCCCGTTTATCCAAGGTCTTTGAAATAGTTTTAACGGCTCAGATCATGGATTACTTAGAGTCAAGCACTCTACTTAGTAACTGTCACATTGGTTTTCGACCTAGTGGTAGCAACTCTTCTCTTTTGATGAACTTAACGGATAACATACTTCAAAACTGCAATACTAGGAGGATCTCAACCTTAATATCACTGGACCTAAGTAAAGCATTTGATACTGTTAACCTGCATGTTTTGATAGATAAACTTTCAATGGAAATTAAATTCTCTGCATTATCCCGCAAACTGTTGTATTCATACCTCTCCAATCGGGACAAACTTGTCGCCGTGAGAAACAATAGATCATCGACCTTAGTGTGTTCGAGTGGCGTACCTCAAGGGTCAATTTTTGGCCCCTTGGTGTTCTTAATATATATGAACGATTTCGAAAAATACGTTGGCTCTTCTCACTGTAAAACTTTTCTTTTTGCTGATGACACCTCTTATTTAGTGGTGAGACCACTTTTCTTGATTGTCATGAAACTAAAATTAACTATGTTCTGTCTACTGCTTCAAATTGGGCAATTAATAATGAATTATGTTGAGTTATTCGCGGGTTTAATCAGACGTGCAGACTTGCAGTCAGATCCAGAGAGAAAGCATTTAGTATCTGGCGGAATGACAAAAACGTTGATACTGATATGATGCGCAAACAGGAGAGATATTCGTGCGCCAACGTGCTAAGACGTGAAAAAGTTCTATACGAACAGCGTCTTCGCACTAAAGTTCTTACTGCCCAAAGGAGTAGTAACAGCTTTTTGGCTTTCGTAAAAAAAATGAAGGAAAATGCTAGTTCTTCTATTCCGATTCTTTTGAAGTATGATCAAATATTCACTGACCCGGTTGAAAAACAGAACTTTCTAGGTGACATTTTTGCAAATAACTCTCACTTGCCGGAGAGCAATGAAACACTTCCCGCTCTCGAGAGTTTATCCGTAACTATACCAAAGATATACTTTCGAGCTCGTGCAGTTAAAAGGGATTTAACGAACCTCCACATAAACAAGTTTCCTGGCCGGATGATATTCCTGCACTGGTCCTGAAACAGTGTTCTTCGACGTTACCACGTCCTTTGGCAATCCTTTTCAGCACTTTATACTATACAGGTCAATTCCCATTGTGCTGGAAGGTTGCAAATGTAACGCCGATCCCAAAAAAAGGGTGAGGCAAGAAAACCTGAAAATTGCCGCCCATCGCAATCTGTTCCGCGATTCCCAAAGTGATGGAAAGTATGGTGAAATATTTAGAGTCCAACAATTTACTGAACGACCGTCAATACGTACAACGCGTTCATCATTAAGGGCGCATCCATTTGAGGCCGATTTGGCGGCAAATCGCACCACGCATTACAGGGAGAATTCATTTTTGGCCGAACATCGCGTATGTGGAACAAACATCCACATAAACTTCTGCTCCTCCGAAACGTTCAAACCGATTTTAATGAAATTTAGAACATGAATAGATTTGCGTCTAAAAATTCACATATGCTATATGCTTTTCCAAAGTAGGACCAATAGGGCGATAGAATGTAAATTTCTGCTCCTCCGAAACGTTCAGACCAATTTTAATGAAATTTAGAACATGAATAGATCTGCATCTACAAATGCTCATAGGTAATATACATTTTCAATACTATGACCAGGAGGGAAATTACTGCCCCTCCGAAACGTTCAAACCGATTTTAGTGAAATTTAGAGCATAGATAGATCTGCATCTCAAAATGCTCAAAAGTAATATACATTTTCATTATTAGGAACATGAGGGAAATTTCTGCCCCTCCGAAAAGTTCAAACCGATTTTAATGAAATTTAGAACATATATAGATCTGTATCTAAAAATGCTCGTAGGTAATATACATTTTCAAAACTAGGACCAGGAACGTGATAGGGGGGAAATTTCTGCCCCTCCGAAACGTTCAAACCGATTTTAATGAATTTTAGAACATGGTTAGAATTGCGTCTCGAAATGCACATATGCTATATACATTTTCAAAAGTAGGACCAGGAGGGCGAAAGGGGGAAATATCTGCCCCTCCGAAACGTTCCAACCGATTTTAATGAAATTTAGAAGTAGGACCAGGAGGGCGATAGGGGGAAATTTCTGCTTCTCCGAATGTTCAAACCAATTTTAAAGAAATTTAAAATGTGGATAGATTTGCATCTAAAAATTAAAATATGCTATATACATTTTCAAAACCTGCACCAGGAGGGTGGTGTTGCAAAATCAACAGTTTGCAGAACCATCCATATAGTTGTCGACGCATTAATAGACGTTTTGTTTCAAAACAGCATTCGGTGGCCCGATGTCGTCAGTGGTATTGCTGAAAAATTTTTTATGCTGGGTGGATTCCCTTGTGTGTATGGTTGCGTGGATGGCACAAACATTAAAATTGATGCGCCTACATTACACGAAGAAGTATATGTGGACCGGCATGGAAACCACTCATTAAATGTGATGATGCGGGCCAGACTACACATTTTACAGTGTAAATGTAAGTTGGCCGGGCGGCGTTCATGACTCAAGGGTGCTACGGAATTCGGCTATAAGTCAAAGATTTGACAATGGATGGAGACCATTTCCGGATGCTGTTGTTTTGGGTGATAGTGGTTACGGACTTAAAAACTGGTTGATACCACCATTACGCCGAAATCCCGATAACCCAGCTGAAGAGGCTTTCAATCGTTGCCTCAAAAAAACACGGCGCATAATTGAAAACAGTTTTGGCATTCTTAAAGAAAGATTCCCGTGTCTAAATTATTTGCGACTGAAGCCTGAGTTAGCAGGAAAGGTAGTTATTGTTTGTGCCATCTTACACAATATTGCCTGCAGCATCGGAAGGAGTAGTGAAAACACGCAACCTACTGAAGACACTGAAAATGAAATCGAGGAATTGGATCTGGAAAATGCTGAAGAAGAAAATGATGCCTTTAATAATATGGATAATGCGAGTGGAATGGAAAGGCTTACTTCTCTGCTGCAGTACTTTTCTTAATACCAACTATTATAGTATTGTTTTAAAAAATAAAATTGTTTTTTTGGCTATGACCTTTTTCCGCTGCAAAAGCGTGGTTTTTTTGGGGGCATTTTTGGGGTTTAAGATTAAAATCTTACAGAATAAATAATATAAGAAGTAAAAATATTGAAATTCACTTATAGTTTATTTAGAAATAAAAGTAATAAAATATGTTTTATTTCTTGAATTACTTGTAACACCGCAAGTTTTTTTTCCATTTGAATTTTGCGGCTCATTTTAAAATGTTTTTTTAGCAATGCAAAGTAAAAAGTGATAAGAGAGAAATGCAAAGATGATTAATTGCTTTGTGGAACACTTTGCACACTCACTTTGCAGAAAAGCGCAAAGACTTTGCAAAAAGAGCAAAGGTCGCAAAGTATTTAGAAATATGAAAGAATATGGTGGAACAGAAACACTTTTCACTTTGCCAAAAAATGCAATTTGATAAGTGCAAAGTGAAAAGTTGATAAGTTCTTTTGTGGAATAGAGCCCAGGAGGGAATTTACTGCTCCTCCGAAACGTTCAAACCGATTTTAACGAAATTTAGAGCATAGATAGATCTACATCTCAAAATGCTCATAGGTAATATACATTTTCAAAACTAGGACCAGGAGCGTGATAAGGGGGGAAATTTCTGCCCCTCCGAAACGTTCACAGCGATTTTAATGAATTTTAGAACATGGATAGATTTGCGTCTCGAAATGCACATATGATATATACATTTTCAATACTAAGACCAGGAGGGTGATAGGGGGAATTTCTGCCTCACCGAAACGTTAAAACCGATTTTAATGAAATTTAGAACATAGATAGATCTGCATATAAAAATGCTCATAGGTATTGTAGATTTTCAAAACTATGACCAGGAGGGTGAAAGGGGGAAAATTTCGGATTCTCCAAAACTACATAGCTAATTTTGATGAAGTATAAAACTTGGATGTATTTGAGTTTAAAAGATACATTGGAAAGTGTGCAACTCCGAGAACGTTATAGGGTATTACTTTTTTTTTAAACTAGGACCATGTGGGAAAGTAGGGGCTATTTCCACGCCACCGAAACCATCTAACCGATTTTGATGAAATTCAAATGAGTTTATGTTTTTGCGTCTAGAAGGATGTATCCTTGCTACATATATATTTTTTAAGATATACCTTTCCGAATATGTATAACCCATGGGGATAAGAACGGAAGCGAAGCCGCGGGTAAAAGGTAGTTTTACATAAAAATTAGTTTATTATACATTTAGCCTTTTTGGCAATTTTGGTAATTTACAATTAAAAGGAAAGGAGAAAATTGTATCTGATTTATGTAGAATTCTTTTTAATTTAAAAAAAAACTATTTTTATTACTTTCCCAAGTTGAGTCAGATGATTTTTCAAGTTTTCCAAAAACTGTTTTTATTAAAGGCGAACAATATACTGGTAAAAAAAAGTTCGAGTATAATACCACACTTAACGAACTTTTTTATAATTTTCAAGACAGGTTTAAAGATTTTGAAAAAATACAGCCATCACTTGATCTGTTTGAAAAGCCTTTAATTTTCAAGTTTCTTTATCTTCCAAATATTTCAAATGAATACATAGTTTCAAAAACATTAAATTCACTATCTACACAACGAATACAAATAACTAGTTGACGAAGATCATTGACATCTGTTGTTGAGCTTTTTCAAAACATGATTTAATTTTTATATGTTATGATTTCTAAACAACTGCAATAGAACAAACTATTAGTTTTAGGGAATTTAAAAATGTGGCCATTGAATCATGCCAATCATGAAAATCAAGTGCAGACAATTTCTTAGGGTCAGTCATTCCAAATAACAAATTGCCATGAACACGCATAAGTCTTTAGCTTTAGCATACAATATTTATACGAAAAATACATTCTGGTAAAAAAAAATTATTGATGAAAGAGGATGGCGATGGTGGAAGTAGTCTGCACGTTGACTACAAAACGAAAAATTTTCCTGAGTTCAACCCCAGTTTCAGACTCATAAAAACATCTCGCATTTTTTTCTGATGTGCATTTGTGTGTCTTTGTGTCTGTTGTTGTCGGAAGGGTTCAGTGGCGAAGGCATAGTCACTGATCACTGAACAGTGACGGCTTCAGATGCATCCAATTCACAGGCACATCAGAACGCCCTCCTTCGTCGGTATTGTGTAGCACCGGCGAAGTAAAATAATTACTAAAAATGGCTACTAAAAACGAAGCTTCAACATTAAATACGTGTCCTTGACATCAGAGACGCTACAACACTGCTGTAAAAACAAATAATGTGCAAAAAAGAAGTGTTGTAAGATAGTGAAGCTTCACCTCCTAATATTTCTCCTACTATCCCTTTCCTATAGTTCCAGCACAATGCATCGCATGTGTAGGGGTCATCTCCTGAGTGCCGGTTCAAGATAAAAAAAACACTGGTTTTCAAATGATATCAATTTCCTGATTAATGAAAGAAATCGAGCGTGTGAAAGGTTTAAAATCAGTGAAGTTCACAATACTTTTACGATCTATAGGAAAAATGTTAACATAAAAATCAGAGTCGCTCAATGTAAATAAGTACTATTAAGGCAAATTTAAGTCAGCTGCTACCTCAAAAAATAAATGTGGTGAAATTCTGTCAATGGGTCTCGGAAAAGAATGTACAAACGTTGAGAGCAAAATTTATGCAAACGAGCTAAATGCTGGAAGCAAGCCTTACGTATTATAATTCCTCTAGTCAACCAAATTGTAAGAAAGGTTTAGCAACATTAAATAGATTTAAAATCAAATAATAAAATATTTGTTGTATAAGGAAAATTTTTAAAGAAGCTATTTGATTTGTTTTGTTTGTATATTTCGTAATTCTGAAATATTTATTGGGAGTTCTTTTATAAACATGTGAAATTTCTTAGCTTTTTTCAAGAATTTGGTTAAAGATTAATTCATACACAGATCACTAAGTACTTGTATAATGATAGTGAACTTTGCTTCAGACCAAATCACAGTTGTACATACATCTACGCAAATTAACATTTGTGAGAAACTACACGGTAAGATGGATAATAATATGATATCATTTCTAGTCTTAGTCGATCACTCGAAGGCTTTTGATACTGTCCAACATACTATACTTTGCCAAAAATTTAAATATATTATAAATATAATGAAACACCGCTGGGAACTTGAACTATACAATATAATGACTTGAAATATAGACTAAGTTACTGTGAAATATATATATGTACGCAGATGACGTACAGCTTTTCATCAGCTGTGCCACTTCTCAAATAAATGAATGCGTAACAAAGGAAATCATTATCTTGATAAAGTATATAGATGGGATTCTGTTAACTGTCTATGTTTAAATACTGGGAAATTTAAGGCGATATTAATAAGGAAAACAAATTTTATACTGTCCATAATACCACAAATATACATTGGGCAATCTATAATTGAACTGGTTGACAGCACCAATAATATGGGAATTATTATAAACAATAAGATAACCATGTTCAGGATAGCGCAATATTTTACACCGTTTCATATACGCATGACTCTTGCTAAAACATATTTACTACCGACTATCCTTTATGACTGTAAAATTGTTTCTAGCTGCGATTCAGTATGCCAATTGAAGTGAAAGTTTCTGAATATGGTGCAAATGACCTTCTAGTTAAAACAAATTATAAGTCAAAAACTGAGTGGGATTTATTAAGTGGGCGTAGTACCTCCTGCATATTGATAAATATTGATGACATGAGTAACTTAATGGTCAGTACAAATTACCAATACAAAAGTGAGCAGAATTGGACAAGTGGGAGTGGTCCCTTCCATACAAACTCAATATTGATTTCATTATATCGAGAGAACGGTTAAAGATAATGTTTCTGCTTTTGATCTGAATAACTTAATGGTCAGTACAAATCATCAGTAAAAAACTGGGTGGAGTTTCACAAGTGTGGTATATCCCATACAAAGTCAATAACGATTTTTCTATATCTTGACAACGGTTAAAGCTAAAGTTTCTCATTTTGGTCTGAATGACTTGATAGTAAATTTGATATTTAGGAGAGTAAATAATGAGTAAAAAATTAAAATTGGCAATTTTGATCAGGGGGACTAGATTGATTCTTTTTGCATGGACACTGCCATCTGATTTACGGGTGCGCACTTATGATATAGCCAGAGAGCTGAAATTGGGTATATGGGTAGGCACTTGGAAGGTAGAAAGGGAAAGTAAAACACAGATTGCTCTGCATCTAGATAGACTATATATTTTTTGAAGGTAAGACCACGACGGGTGGTAGGGAGCAACTTCCGCTTCACCGAAACTAACTAACTGATTTTAATGAGGAATATAATTTTTTTTCATAAAACTATTAGAACTGCTACAGCAACGCGTGACGGGCTCATCAAGTTAATTAATATAAAATTGATAGAAAGGGACCACAAAGCTAGAAAGAAACAAATACAAAATGGCTATATCAAGAGGGTGGCGATGGCACGATGGATGGTAGTCTGCACGTTGGCAACGAATCCAAAAAGAGACCTGGGTTCAACCCCAGTTTCAGACAAAAATTTTAAAATAAAAATAAACATCTCGCATTTTTCTGATGTGCATTAGTGTGTTAGTTGTGTTTCGGAAGGTTTCAGTGGCGAAGGCATAGTCACTGGTCACTTAACAATACCGGCTTCAGTTGATAGCAATCCACAATCGCATCAGAACGCCCTCCTTCGTCGGTATTGTGTAGCACCGGCGAAGTAAAACAATAATAAAAATGGCTACTGAACCGAAGCTTCAGCACTGCTAAAAGTATAAACAAAGAACGTGCGAAAGCAGAGCTGCAAAAATAAGTAAGCTTCAAATCCTGTCATTTCTCCTACTATACCTTTTCTAAAGTTCCAGCATAATGCTTCGCATGTGCAGGAGTCATCTCCTGAGTGCTGGTCCCAGATAAAAAAAAAAAAAAAATACAATATAATATTTCCACTTTTAAATGTTGACTCCTTATTTCTATATAAAAAAAATGCTAAAGAAAAATATACGGTCTAAATTCGGTCTGATTCGCAAATGTAGGTCGATGATATAATTTAAAAACTTAATTTTTTATTGGTGCAGAACTAGCATTCCACTAGCAAGTGGCAAAGTTATTTTTTGGAATTTGATTGGGGAAAGTAGCAAATACATATGTGCTGGAATGAGAGAAAAACAATTACGCTCACAAACCCAAACATAAAATGGGGATGTATGTACTAAGTTATAAATATAAATAAATTTTAACCATAAAAAAAAAATTATTCCAAAGATCAAACGGTGCATTTTTCGGGATGTATAAAGTTAAATTTATATGGCTTGCGATCAAAAAACAAATTTTCATAAATATAATTTGTTCTTACCGAATTTACTAGAAAAATACCACGGCCACGACTTGATGCTGCTGGCTTTACAATCCAGAGACCCCTATGTTTATTGTGAGTTGTAAGTAGGTCTTTGTACTCTAAAGGTAACATAAATGATTGTGGTATGATATCGAATTGTTTTAAACCCCTGAGGTGTTGCATTCGCTCGATATTCTTATATAAACGATCTTTACGAGTCAATTCATAGGACCTAAAGAATACAAAATTGTAAATAGAAATTAGCATTGCATCTTTTTGCTTAGTCTACAATATTTAATATACCTAGGAAAGTGATTTACGCGCTGATATGGTGCCAAATTTCTCAAAATATCTGGTTTCATGTGTATACCAGTCCACAAAACGCTGAAATTTTCGTTATCTTCTGCTTCTATCAGTCCGTGACGACTAAAAATCTTTCGCAATAGTTTCGTCTCCGTTTGAATAAATTTATAAGTTAATTTTAGATTAGTAGCAGGCATAGCAAAAGGAGGAGAATATTCATCAAACTCATCTCCGAATTTTTGATCGTCTTCACCGTTACCAACATCGGCGCCCTGCCGCAAATCAATATGGCTTAAATTATTAGCATTTGAATTTACTTCGTTTTCAATTTCTTCTAGTTCATCGTTTTCGCTCGGAATTGAATAATCACTCGATGATAATGAATTGCAAAATTTTTTTTGTGACTTAACTATATTTATAATACTTTTTGATGCTTTTATATTTATTTTCTTTTCTTCACGTAACATCTGAACAACATTTCTACTTGTGGACGGGATATTATTGCCATTACTTTTGGTAGTTGTATTGAGACTACAAATATTTCCATTATTGAATGATCCATATTGCTTAACCTCAGCATTATTTATTTCTTCTAACTCTGTACTCTCGCCATTCTCGGAATCCATTTCAGTTACTGCTTTTTTAGTTCTTGTATTTAAAACGGAAGTTCTGAATACTAGAACCGCGTCACGTGACCCTAAAATACCACTTGTAATCCAATCTTCATCGCCAGGCTTATCAAAGCGTTTGCAACTTCTGTAAAAAGTTAAAATGTTTCAATCTTTAGGTCCATCTATTTTATACTCGTATAGATTTGATAATTTACGATTCATATGTAGATGAATGTATCAAGAAAAAATACTTGAAAATTTACATAGCACGAACTGACCCAATAGGTCAAATGTCTTTTTTGAACCATAAATAACAAGTAAATTAAAAAAAATGTTGTAAAAGTTTATACCGTTGCATAACGCAAGGGAAGATCCAGCTAAAAGAAACTACATTTCGAATTAATTTGTTAGTTAATTTAAATATATAAAAGCATAAGTGAAAAACGGCCACAAAAAACTTCGGCCATTAAAAATTCTGATGAAATTAGCAATAAGCTATTATAATATTATCCTACAGAAAGGATGGCATCATTGATTACTTTGTCGATCCAATCCCGACAATTAACATAATATGATGGAATCTTTGTTTTTCTTCAAACCACTTATCAAGAGATATCCTCTACGTATGCAATGCATGTAGCAGAACTAGTTGGAAAGATATAATATAGAGAAGAGGCAGATGGTGAAGTGATAAGAAGGACAGATATAACTAATTATAAAATTTAATGATAGTAAAGGGTGGTTAAATTTCAAGGGCCGATGTTGATTTTGAATAAAACACAAACTATTTAGGAAATTATTGTAATTTTATTTTATTATGATATATTGGTATTACTCAATTATGTATGGAACAAAATATCGGCCAAATGGGCGCCGCGACCACGGCGGCACACCTCCATCCGATGGTCCAAATTTTCGATGACCCTGAGGCATAATGGAGGTTCTATGCCGTTAATGTGCCGAATTATCTCATCCTTTAGCTCTTGAATTGTTGCTGGCTTATCGACGTACACCTTTTCTTTCAAATAACCCCAAAGAAAAAAGTCCAACGGTGTCAAATCACATGATCTTGGCGGCCAATTGACATCGCCATTACGTGAGATAACACGGCCATTGAATTTGTTGCGCAAAAGAGCCATTGTTTCGTTAGCTGTGTGGCAAGTGGCACCGTCCTGCTGAAACCACATATCGTTCACATCCATATCTTCCAATTCGGGCCATAAAAAGTTCGTTATCATCTCACGATAGCGAACACCATTCACAGTAACTGCCTGACCGGCCTCAATTTGGAAAAAATACGGCCCGATGATGCCGCCAGCCCATAAACCGCACCAAACAGTCACTCTTTGTGGGTGCATTGGTTTTTCGACAATCACTCTTGGATTCTCATTCGCCCAAATGCGGCAATTCTGTTTATTGACGAATCCACTGAGGTGAAAATGTGCCTCATCACTGAAGATGATTTTCTTCGAAAATTGATCATCCACTGTTGCCATTTCTTGCCACCAATATGGATTGTGTATCTCTCCATGGTTCAAATTGAGTAAGTCTGAAATAGAGAAATGTCAAATAAAATTCGGAAAAAAGCTTGGCGTTTAGGTGTGGTTCACATTCAACATCGGCCCTTACAATTTAACCACCCGATATTATGTCTCGGAAAAGAATGTACAAACGTTGAGAGCAAAATTTATGCAAACGAGCTAAATGCTGGAAGCAAGCCTTACGTATTATAATTCCTCTAGTCAACCAAATTGTAAGAAAGGTTTAGCAACATTAAATAGATTTAAAATCGATATTATGTATACTCGTAATTTGACCAGTGTCACTAGTAGATTTTTTGAAAAATACGTACGCATACTAAAGATAGCGATTTTTCCCTACACGTTGCAAAAAATTTCACCTACAAAAATTCTTACGCATTTCATTCATTAATATGTCAGAAAAACCAATAATTATAAAAAATTTATTTTATTGGCATATGTATATTGAAGCTCCAACATAATATAAGTAATAAAAATAAATATAATTGTACATAGTTTTAATTAAATTCGGTTGAAAGAAAAATAGTTTCTTGTATACCCTCACTGTAGTAAGGTAAGGATATATAAGTTTGTCATTCTTTGTAACTTTTACAATAGTAATTTACTAACTATAAAGTATATATATTCTGAATCCTTACAGATATCTATAGATATAAAAGATACCAAAGATACACGTCTGTCCTATTACGTACACAATGACAGATGACATACAGCGCTAAATAAATGTCGTTCGATTCATATTTATCTGTAGTAGACACCGCTAGAGGGTGATAGATGGCGATATTATTCGTTGATTGAATGTTATTTAAATAGTATTGGAGGTGAAAAACCTTCTTCTTTTTTCAAACTAAGAATTTTTTTAATTACCCTGTAGATAATATTGGACGACGTGATCCATTTTAGCTAAAATATTCGTAGAAAGGGTACAAACATAGTCCTATGTAATGCAGCCGTGGACAATGTTATTAAAATAAATAGCTTATTGTTATGTGACAAGTGCTTTTCTTCCTATTTACGATTACTCCGCGAAATTAAAATTACTCTCTGAGGTGTTCCACAGATTGGTTACATGAAGTAGTTTTTTAATTAGGCCGATGTAATGCAAACGTGGGTTATATGTTACACCCCAGGACATCATAATGTTAAATACACCATGCTTTCTCCATACATTTGGGCTGGGCTTTGACTAGCCATAGTCCCCTATGAATAACATTATACTAGTACATGCATGTATGAATTAGTCACATTATATATATGAAATATGCACGCGATCAAGTTTGTATGTATGTGTGCGTGTGTTCTGTTTTTTTTTTTCATCAGTTTATCAGATATTAGAACAGTTTATCAATATAATTAAGTGATCTTATACCTGATAATTACTATTTAACTGAAAATCAACGAAAAAAATTGTAAAACAGTTGGTGATGATAAGAAATGTCTTGAAGAGAAATCTTTGTAGTATAGAAACTAATGAAATAGATATTCATCAACAACTAAGATATACGTGTCATATAGTACTAATCTTACAATATTAATAATAAAATTCGAATTTCTATATAAAATATTTCAATAAAGTTATCGTATGAGGGAGTCTCAACCGTTTATAACTATGTTAGAGTTTAAAACCTACTTTCCAATTATTGTTGTAGGAAATTATTCTTTCACTTATTCAACGTTAGTCGAAATTCATTACGATTATTTATCTATGTTTGTTATATAGTTTAGCTGGTCTATATGCAGCATTGCATTTGGTGCTAATAATAAAATTTTCAGTAGACCTTTAACCACACCAGCTCCCACACCTGCTGACCCAAGGAATCCAAAGATGGTGCGGTATCAGAATACTTCCACCTCTTCGTACAAAGATTGGGGTAAAGGCACTTAGAAGATGGGAGAACAATGGTCTGCGGAGGATGCCTTGGTGAAAAGCAACCGTGGGAGGAAAAGAGCAGCCATCGCCAAGAAGAGGGCGCACTGATTGATCCGTTACAAAAAAGCCTACAGAGAAGACAAATTAACTGTCTTCAGATAAATCCCCATCACACCTGGGCTGCCTCGGATGTGCTGGTGAGGAGATTTAAAGCCGAAGTCTTGGATGTGCTTTTCATCCAAGAACCTTGGAGGAACAACGGAGGCGTAAGGGTATTTAAACCGAAAGTTTATTCTTATTCCATAGCATGATGTCATACTCGCCTCTGCATACCTACCGGGAGATAAGTAGGAGGTCCCTAAACAGAAGATTATGACCATGGTGGCGTACTGCCGACAGAAAATCTCCGATGAATACTCTGCTGCGATTCAAACGCCCACTACACGGCATGTATACACATCTATGCAAGGGGTGAGTCTATTTTAAAATTTTTATTTAGGTATTACTTCTCTGCCTTCAACTGTGGTAATGAGCTGACTATCGTGAATGCGGTTAAGGGAGAAGTCGTGGACCTCTCCTTGTAGTGTATGTACATTATATTCACCCACTGTATAAATACTTTTTTAAAATAAATTAGTTGTAAGCAAATATTAATATTGTTTTAAGTGGGTATACTCGTACAATTTAATTACTTCACTTTAAATGAACATAAAGAAAAAGCGGAAAATTGCATAGTAGACAAAATACGTAATTGACACAATTACTATTTTTAAGAATTGGACTAAACATAATGTTAAAGCTAAAATTCAACAAAGAAATGAATTAATATTTTATTGATCTTTAAACTCGCATCGTGTACTTTAATTAATTAAAATTTATAATATGGTGAACCTGCCAATGTAATGTGTTTTCAATAAAATATTGAAGATCCTACCCTAAACCTGGTTAGAACCGCAACAATTTACAAAAATCCAAAAAGGGACAATAGATTCTAGCCATACTATGCCAGAATCTATCAGATATCAAAAAATTTTTTGTTTGTTAGTGTTTATTGACATTTGATTTAAATTTTCCCAAGCTAAAAGTCTATTCCACATACGTGCTGTTCGGCCAAAAAACGAATGTTCTCTGTAATGCGTAGTGCTATTCGCCGCCAAATCGACCACAAATGGATGCACTCTTAATGATGATCGCGTCGTGCGCGCGAATGACCGGGTTTCGGGAACAAGTTCCCTGATTTCATTAGAATACACCCCATTATAGTATCGATACAACAACGAAACGCACCCCACTTTGCGACGATGCTCAAGAGAGTCAATGGAGTTGGCTACCCTACTGTCTCCTATGAGTTTCTTCGCCCTTTCTTGTACACGGTCGAGTAACTTCAAAATAGTCTTTGAAGCACCGGCCCATACATTTTTTTTTTTATGTAGGACCAGCACTCAGGAGATGACTCCTACACATGCGAAGCATTGTGCTGGGAACTATAGGAAAGGGATAGTAGGAGAAACGAGAGGAGGTGAAGCTTAATTTTTTTTTTTTTTTTGACTTGGACCGGCACTCAGGGGATGACCCCTGCAATGCGATGCATTGTGCTGGAACTAGGAAATTAGGTTATGGGAAGGAGGATAGAGGGAGTAGTGTTTATTGACATTTGATTTAAATCTTCCCATGCTAAAAGTGACAGGAAACACCTCTGCGGGTAGTCTATTCCACATACGTGCCGTTCGGCCAAAAAACGAATTTTCCCTGTAATGCGTAGTGCGAGTCGCCGTCAAATCGACCACAAATGGATGCGCTCTTAATGATGATCGCGTCGTGCGCGCGAATAACCGGGTTTCGGGAACAAGTTCCCTGATTTCATTAGAACACATCCCATTATAGTAACGATAGAACAACGAAACGCACCCCACGTTGCGACGATGCTCAAGAGATTCAATAGAGTTGGCTACCTTACTGTCTCCTATGAGTTTCTTCGCCCTTTCTTGTACACGGTCGAGTAACTTCAAAATAGTCTTTGAAGAACCGGCCCACACATGAGAGTTGTATTCCATTTTCGGTCGGATGTAGGCGGTATAAATAGTGAGGAGATCAGATGGGGTGAAGTATGTCTTACACCGTCTTAAAAAGCCGTTGAGGGGAGATTTGGTAGGTTGCTGTTGCCCAGCATTTACTGTGGGCATGCTGCCCCATTGGAACCATATATATGGATATGTGTTACTCGTTGTGGGTAATTATCTGATTATCCTTGTCCTGGATGCTAATGCATGCTCTAGTGCTTAGTATAGTCAGATGTCTAGGAGTGCTCCAAACTCCCAGCGAGGTCTTGTATTCAGCGAGTGGCTTTCTACAAGTGGTGACTGACTTGTACACCTTTTGTGGTCCCATGGGTATCAGCGATATTGATTTGACGATCGCGAATAGGGTGGCGTTCGGATTGTATGATTTTCTGTGTGGGTTTGCGACACAGAGGGGGGCGGGGTTGAGAGACCATAATCTCATTGAGATTAGAGTTTATCACGCGCGCGGGTCCGTGGTCAGTGGATGTGTATGGTTAATGATGCACTTCTTGGGCGGTGTCGCAGGACCAGGAGGCCGAGTAGAGGAGCTAGTTAAGGTCGGTCTCAGTGACGCCTATATTGTGCTGAAAAATTACGTATCCCTGCTTTTATATATTTATCGATAAGAACATATACATAAACGTAACAGTCTCAATGACGTCAGTATTAAGATGGGAAATTACGTATCCCTTGTTTCATATAATTATCCTTTGTTTTATATAATTAGCAATAAGAACATAAACATAAACGTAACGGTCTCAATGATGGCAGTATTAAGATAGGAAATTCGGTGTCCCTTGTTTTATATAATTCTTCTTTGTTTAGCGTACATAAACATGAATAAGAAATAAAATTAAAAAACTAAAATGTATAAAAGCAGAATGATTGAATATAAGAGAGTTCAGTTTTTAGAAATAGTTCATAAGTAGTCTTAAGAAAACTCAGTGTTAGTGGTTAAGGAAAAATTTATGAAATAAAAAGTACGCATAGTGGCCCCAAAAAATATATATTTATTTATAATCCCAACATGAAATAATTAACTAGCTTCGGACGTGATAAGCGCGACGATCCCTGGGGTAGGGTTTACTGTATCTGCAGGGGTCGTTTTGATCATCTGGTGTGGAATGTCTTCATTGGTGATGTTACATTATCAACCTAGAGGGATAGATCTGGTGCGTTGTTGGGTAATTTCTTTCCGCACGCTCCGGCCGGTGTTCGTCCTGCGTTCGTGGACGGGGCTAGCTAGCCGGGTATGGAGAGAGGTGCGTTGGGTGACAGCATCTGCCGCGTGCGTGGCAGGAAGTCGCCATGTATGGATGGTATGACTGTAGAGATGTGTAAAAGCATCTCTAAAGCCATACCAGAATACTTGGAGATAATTTAAGCGAGGTGTCTCACTGCTTAAGTTTCCCGGTAGAGTTAGGAGCAATCCGCGCTCTTATTGGGGCATCAGTCTGCTTTTCTGAGTTTCTTCGCTCTTTCCTGTACATGGTCGAGTAACTTCAAAATAGTCTTTGAAGCACCGGCCCATACATGAGAGCTGTATTCCATTTTCGGTCGGATGTAAGCGGTATAAATAGTGAGGAGATCAGATGGTGCGAAGTATGTCTTACACCGTCTTAACCCTAGTCGGACTGAACAGGTACAATTGTACCTTTTTCGTTTTTAAATTTTAATAACTTTTTTTTCATAAACAACAGAAACCTGGAATATTGTGACATCTTAAAATATTAAATTAAATTTAATGTTTTAATTTTTCAGACAAAAATCTTGAATTTTTGCCCATGATTTAGGCATTTTACTATCTTATACCCTTAAGAGACTGAATAGGTACAATTGTACCTTCATATATAATTTGTGAAGAAAGACTAAGATGGAAATAGAAAATACTTTTTTATTATAATTATTTTATTATAAAACTTCACTCAATTATGTTACATGAAATGCATGTTGTATTCTGTAGCGAGTGTTCATCACAAACGGGTCTAACGCAAATCATGCATGATTTTCTGGTCTTACGTTGTTTTCATTTTTCCGTTGTGCATACATAGCAACTTCCTACGACAGGAGAGGCTCCACGTCTCCCATAAGGTACTTTAAAACTAGCTTCTTGGCTTGGTACTGCCGCAATAGATCGACTTAAGACCATTTCTATAGCACCGCGAAGGAAATGTTTGCTAGTAATACATTTATTTTTACTGCATGCACAGTTGTTTTGAAAGATACTTCAAAAACATTCTACGCTAGTCCTTTGTTTTATTTCCTGGATGGTGTTCTCTGTAAATAACGTAAGCTGCTAAAGCAGATACATCAATCATATTATAAAATACTGCAAGGGGCCAGCGTAATATACGTCGTTTCACACTATATTCACCTAACATTTTGTCCATCACATCACATCTCTGGCTTAGCTACTTGTGTTTTCTCAACCTCTCCTGTCATATGCATAGTTGACAGTAATGTAATAGCTTTGTTCTTCTTTTGTACATACGAGCAAATTGTGGCAATATTATTATAAGCAAAGACAGTTGAATATATAGGTCTTTTTTTTGCAGGCTGCATACTGCTTGGCAGGTATTTCTTATTTTTTCTCACTGTGCCAACTAATGTCATATTCCAAGAATTTAATTTCTTTCTTAACTCTAAGGACGTAAAAAAATTATCCGTGACCACATTTCGTCTAGATCCTTTATACATTTCAACAAGGTGGAGTACAGTTTTCTCACCAATATTTCGTTGTCTTTGGCCATCTTTTGGCTTTCCAGTATAAATTTGACCATGCGATGGGTAAGAATTGACTGAATCACAAGCCCAGAAATTTTTTATCCCATACTTAGCTGGCTTAGTAGGTATGTACTATGTAAACCTGGTATGGCTTCTAAATGGAAATAATTGCTCGTCGATAGTGATACATTCATATGGCTTGTATGCTTTTTCTAAATTGCTGTTCATCATAGTCCAGATGTCATGAATTTGTGCAGCCTTATCTGATTCCAAACGCTGTGCACGTGTATTTTCGATGTCAAAGCAAATAAATCTGAGCTTCATCCTGAAGCGATATCGGGACATTGCAGCCCGTATAAGAGGCAGTGCATCAGCCTTCCATAAATCAGTAAAATTATTTCTGTTATCTCTATGAACGTTCAGTTGCAGTGAAACTTTTTCTGAGATGGCTGTTCAGAGGAATTATGAAATACTTGTCCCAACTTATTATTGAAATTATCAAAAATTCTTTTAGCTTTTCGATTGCTCTCTCTCAGTATAATATCACACATTTCCGGAGTTATAATAGACTTGAAAAGATCCTTTTCAGTCAGTAAGGAACTACTCGATATAGGCCCACCTCTTTGCCGCAAAACGTGTGATGTGAATTTACTTTGGTAACTCTATATACTTAAATTTAACGTATATTCGGTTTGAAGTTGAATTTGAAATTTGCAGTTAAATATTGTTACAATGTAAAAACCACTCATTTTAGAAATGAGTAATTTTATTTGTGATTCTAGGCGTACTTTTAATATAAATTATATAATACCTTCACTAACAAATGTCATATTTCTGTTGATAAATATATGAAGGTACAATTGTACCTGTTCCGTCTTTTAACGGTGTAATATTCTTCCGTTCGACTAGGGTTAAAAAGCCGAGGCACTTGAATGCTTCCTTTGAGACCTGAAAAATGTGCTTAGTCCTTCGAACTTCGCACTGAATTTTCATGACGAGAACATCAAGAGCTTCTGATTCCTGGATATTTATACCGCCAAATAATTACAAACGAGGCAGAGCAGTCGGACATGCAGCATTGGGTCTTTTGTGAATTGAAATCGACCCTGTTTGCGTGACCCCATTCCGATATTCTTGTGAGGTCACCATTTAGCGAATTATTCATATTCTGCCTCGTCGCCGCGATCATATTCGACGTAGGCCTACGATTAAATGAATATGAATAGCAGATACTGCTATCATCTGCGAAAGAGTGTATAGGGTTGGAAGTTTGCCATAGAAGGTCATTAAGAAAAATAAGAAATAGGGTAGGAGAAGGAATGTATCCTTGTGGTACCCCTAAATTAATCTTGAACTCGTTAGATGAGATCGCGTCTATAACAACACTTATAGCGCGAACCTTGAGAAAACTCGATATAAATCGAGAGAAGATATCACCGACACCAAAAGCAACAAGTTTGGATAGAAGTGCCCCATGCCACACTCTATCAAATGCTTTAGAAATATACAGAGCCACGACTTTACTTTCGCCAAAATTGTGAATAGAACTGCACCATTTTTCCGAGTGGAAGGCTAATAAGTAGCCCATGGAACGTCCTCCACGGAAGCCATATTGCAGGTCGTTAAGTAAGCTATTGGCCACCAGATACTTCATAAGATGGAAATTCAGCATGCTCTGCTTTACTTTGGAAAAGGTAGAGCATATTGCGATTGGGCGATAATTTTCAGGGTTGCTTTCCTCTCCCTTCTTCGAGATCGGCGTAACATTTGCAACTTTCCAGCACGAAGGAAATTCGGCTGCATGGTATAGGGTGCTGAAAAGGATTGCCAATGGACGCGATAACGTCGAAGAGCATTTTGATCAGGTTTACCAAAACACATACGAAGTGTTTGTATGATTTCGGGCACCATATACGGTAGTTACAATTTATTTTTAACTATTTCATGTGCCTTACCTTTGATTGCTGCTTGTAGTCTAACTAAATTTTCTGCATCTTTGTAATCTGCCAACATCGTGCTATTCTCAAAGCTACTAATGAAAAGTGGTCACTCGTTTGGGTCACCGTTGAAATTTGGGAGCTGTTTCGGAAAAGATTGTCTTGCTACTAACAGTGCAGGTGTTGGTCCTATATTTGCTATTGTTGGTAATGTTGACCACAAATTGGGTGTGAAAATCTGCATGTTTGGCTTAGAAACTTCATTCGTTTCGGATAATATTTTATATTTTGTATCTAGGTACTGTTTTTTCAACTGCATTACTTCTTCGAGCTTTTTTAGCTCTAAGTTACGTTGTAGTGTAAAGTTATTAAGACTGTTCTTTGCTATTGAATATGTTGTTTGAATGTGGGTTTGAGGACAGGAATATGGATACGAATAGTTTGCTAACGTATTCGGCGGATATATTGATCTTATTGGATTATAACTTTTTTGGCACGATGCTGGCGGTTGATACGCCATAATGGCCGCAGTGTATACCAAAGAAAATGGTGTGAAAAGTTGGAGGGATGATGGTGGAGCCATTTCTGTTCCGACTATTCCAAGTATTTCCGATTGCATATGCTAAGTCAGCCAATTCTGCAGTATTCTGATAATTGTCTGCGGTTTTCATTTTCACAGCTTATATAGTGTAGTGTAACTAAATTAAACTTTTATTGTACGAACTATTTTGAGTCACACTATCACTATTTTCTACAGTAACATATTTTACTAAATTACACTTTTATTGTACGAACTATTTTGAGTCACACTATCACTATTTTTTTGCAATATGTAATAAACAAACCAGTGAACAATAGGTAAACGCATGCACGCCTGTTATTAATATTTTTATACTTTTAAGTTTTGTAGCAAACCATAAAACAACAAATATTAGGTTTTGTAGTTTTATGGTCCCGTTAATTTTATTTATACGCAAAGCAATTTTTGTAAATAAAAGGAATGATACCTTAGCCTTTAATCGGCTGCATTTTAATTAAGAGCATTCAACTGCTTTTATACCTGACTAGGCATCCAATCTGCCTCTAGTCTTAAAACGAATTTTTGCCAGTGGCGTTTTAAAGCCTCGGCACAAACTCGGGTAGGTTTGAAGAAATTGCATTACAAACTAACCTCATTACATGGCGATCTTGCCTGACAACGGTCAAACTAAAACATAGAAGGGGCGGAAGAATCGTTAAAATTCGTAGACGATTGGCGTCACTACGAGCAACCGTCAATGCTGATCCTCCACCATGTTGGCAGGTGGCGTGTGAAACTTGGCTGCTGATTGCCAAATTAGAACAAGAAATGGCCGACCATCGCAAGTGAACTCACACTAATTTTAATTTTTGAAATATTTAATTTTTATTATTATTAATTACATTTTTTATACAAATATAATTTTATGCACTTCTCACACGATTAATTTAAAGGAAATAAGAATAAACATACAGTAAAAATTACAGTAAACAGTGTTACCATTGTGAAAAATTAGAAAATCAGTAACGCTTGCACAAGATAGTAGTGTATTAATATACTATATACTACATAAAAAAAAAACAAAAAGAGTAAAACAAACAATTAGAATAGATATATTTACATATAAGTAGAGTTAAGTTATATGGAAAAATTTATTGAATATTTTAATGAATTAGAAAAACTAAAAAAAAATATTAAGAAAAGTAAGGATAGGATTTACTACCCAGAATTTAAATTAGAAAAATCTAAACGGTTAGCATTTATAGAAAGTGAATTTAATGATATTTTCAAAAACGTAAAAGAAGAAGAAGAATCTCTTATAATAAAATTTAAAGAATTATACGAGAAGTTAGTTGTTATAATTCAGAATTTAAAAACTAAAGAAAACAAGAAAATTAAAACTAGTTTGGAAAAGATGGCACAATTCGATATATCAATTGCAAGCAAAAATCTACAGATTTTTAAGGGCACATTTGAGGCGTTAGAAGATTTTCTAGTACAAAGTGAATTACTGCACGATATTTCAAGGGCAGAAGATAGGGAGATTTTCATCAACTACGTATACAATTTTAAACTTACTGCACAAGTTCGAAGCATCTTAGGTCGCTCTAATAGACCAACCTTTTTTTCCGATTTGAAGTAATTATTAGTTGAAGCGTACCCCAATCCTAGGACTTTCCAACAAGTTTTAACAGAGCTAGGAACACTAAGACAATGGAATTTATGCATATCTGCATATAGGGAAAGGGTTGCGCTACTCTCAGAACAATTGAGAAATTTTGAGATTAAAGCCTTTGAAAACCCTACACAAGAGGCGAAAACTGCAATTTTTAAGATGAGTGAAAACATGGCACTTAATGTCTTCATGAAAGGAGTGAACACAGAGTACCAAAACGTACTAGTAGCAAGTAGTCCGAAAACATTGAACGAACATTGACCATAGAAAGAAATTTACAAACAAACGATAATAGTATTTTTAGGATTTGGAGAAAAGAAAATGGAAACAATAATGGTTTGCGAGGACCAAATAGTAGTTTTTCGGGATATAGGAATCAGGGTTATGGAAACCGCAACAATTATTATAATGGCAACAATTACAATAACACGAACAGTTACAGTCGCAATAGAACACAGTATGGAAACAACAATAGCCATAATATCAATGCTGTAAATAACAGTAACAGACATGACAACAGGCTTAGAACTGACGATTTTAACAACAGTAGGAATAACACACAAAGAACCTATAGAAACAACAATTCCAACATAGGTTATAGACAGGGAAACTAAGGGGGCCGGATAACACGAAGAGTTATCCCAGACCGCCAAAATTTTTCAAACTCTCTATAAACACAGATTCTTCCATAACGATATCATTTGAGTCTTCAAAAGGAAGACTCAACTTTTTAATAGACACGGGAGCAGATATTTCCATCTGCAAGCTAGGAAACATTGATGACATCGATAGAAGTAATATATCATCGTTAATTGGCATCACTTCCGAAACAATCGAAAGTATCGGCACAGCCTATTTGAATTTATACTTCGAAAAGAAACAAATAAACCACCAATTTCATATAACCGATAATGATTTTCCAATTCCAACTGATGGAGTTATTGGGCGAGACATTTTAGAAAAGTACAGGTGTAAAATTGACTTTGAGACTTATACAATAACTTTCAATATAGATAATGAGACTTTGTTTTGCCCATAACTCCAAAATGCGTTTATAAAACTGAGATTCACGCCCCTGCACGTTCAGAAGCAATAATACCCATTAAAATACATAATATAGAAGAGAGCATCATCTTGAATAAGGAAATATCTCCAGGAGTGTTTGTAGGGAACAGCATACTACCAGCAGTTGGCATAAAACATATAAAATTATTAAACACAACAGAAAAAGATATAAATATCGATAATTTAGATTTGGAGATAAATGAATTATCAAAATATAACATACACGAATACCACAATGATGACACAATGAACAAAGAACGTATACAAAAAATTCTAAATAATTTAAATATTGAATCCCTAGATCCACTAGCTAAGCAGTCGTTGATTCACATAGTTACGAAATATAATGACATATTCCATGTCAACGATGAATCATTAACAGTAAATAATTTCTACACTAAAAAAATTCAACTCACGGACTCAACACTCGTATACATCAAACCGTATAGATTACCTGATGCACAGATAGCAGAAGTAGATAATGAAGTAGACAAATTATTAAAGAATAACATTGTCGAGCCATCAGTAAGTCCCTATAACTCTCCATTATTGCTGGTACCAAAGAAATCCACAGACGACACAAAAAAATGGCGCCTAGTTGTTCATTTCCGCAAACTCAATGAGAAAATTATAAACGACAAATTTCCATTGACAAGAATAGAAGATGTTCTTGATAAACTGGGCAGAGCCAAATATTTTTCAACATTGGATATGACCAGTTCGTTCCATCAAATTAATCTGAACAAAGCGTTAAGTCCAGCAAGGGTTCCTGCCAGCTCATAAATAAGGTGAACATATCTCGGTGAGTTCGTCCCCTCTCACTGGCCACGCTGTACCACAAAAAAATATTTTATTACTTACATACAAATTACTTCTGCTACTATCGACAATGCGGCCTCATATTTGACACCAATAGATTTCCTCAGAGGTGGATATTGTTCCTCTGAAACTGCCTTCCCATCCATGTCACATTATCGTCTATTCCCTTCATTTCAATTCACTCGTCTCCTCTTCGGATTAAAAATATCATCCAGCAGTTTCCAACGTATGTTGACAATAGCACTAAGCGGGTTAAGTGCAGAGGCATTCTTGTATGTCGATGATATCATAGTGTTTGGCTGTAGTGCACGACAGCATCATGATAATTTATTAAAAGTCTTTGAAAGATTAAGGAAATATAACTTAAAATTAAACACAAACAAATGCCAATTTTTGAAGACCGAAGTAGTCTATCTAGGCCATTTAATAACTAACAAGGGAATACGTACCGATCCCAACAAACATAAAATAATAGAAAAGTATCCAACCCCTACAAACCCAGATGCTGTTAGAAGTTTTGTAGGTTTCTGTAATTATTACAGACGTTTCGTACCAGATTTTGGAGAAATAGCACGCAATTTGAACATGCTATTAAAGAAAAACATACGTTTCCAATGGAACGCAGAGTGTCAAAAATCGCTTGAGACTCTAAAAGAAAAACTAATGAATCCACCTGTCCTCCAATACCTTAATTTTAAAAAACCATTTATAGTTATGACAGATGCTTCTAACTTTGCCCTTGGAGCAATCTTGTCGCAAGGTTCAATTGGTTCAGATTTGCCGATATCATATGAGAGCAAAACGTTGTCTAAGCATGACATGAATAAACCCGTCATTGAGAAGGAATTATAGGCCATACACTGGGCAATAAACTTTTTTCGTCCATATCTATATGGTAGAAATTTACGTGGTCACCGACCATAGACCACTTGTGTCCTTGTTCTCACACAGAAACCCATCGTCTAAGATGACTCGAATCCGATTGGACTTGTGTGACTACGACTTTAAAATATTATACAAAAAAGGAAAAATAAATACAAACGCAGATGCATTATCTAGGATAAGACTAGACAGCGAAGTATTAAGGGTAATGATTCCGATTGAAAATTAACGAAATACAAAAGAAATCCAAGCGATAACACGAAATATGAAAAGAAATTCAAACCTTCAAGATAATAACGTACGGAGAGACTGCATTTCCACTAAAAAGTCTGATCTACTCTTTACCTGGGACTGTACGTCAATTTCAGATGTAAAAACAATGAAGAAACTTCGATTTATAGTAGAAAAAAATTTTGAAGAACCGGAAATTATAGTAAATAATGTAGAGATAGTAATTCGATGTAGTGATAACCCAACGAGCACACGGATGTCTTTGGAGAAACTACTATCGAAAGTACTATCACTGGATATAGAAGAATTAGCTCTAAAAGATAATGATGAAATATTTAAAGTAATGGCTATAGAACAATTTAAAAATATGTTTAATAAATTAAAAAGAAAAAAAGAAGAAACACTAAAAATATTATTATATACAGAACCAACACGGGCATTCAACAGGAATCTACAGGAACAACTCATTACTGAGTACCACAATACAAAATTAGGAGGACATTTAGGCATAAGGAAGACAATTCTAAAACTGAAACAAAGATATATATGGAAGAACAGAGCAAAATGGTCAAAACACATACATATATTGTATTGCAAAGAATGCAAATTAAATAAACATACAATACACACGCGTGAAAAAATAACAATGACAGATACACCAGGAACTAGTTTGGAAGTAGTCTCGATAGATACAGTAGGCCCTCATCGATACTCTAATCAATTAAGGTACATTTTAACTATGCAATGCGACTTAACGAAGTATATAGTAGCATGTCCTATTGAGTCAAGGGAAGCTAAAACAAAAGCACTAGTCGAGAACTTAATTTTAATCTACGGGCACTTCAAAATTCTTAAATCGGATAAAGGCACGGAATTTATAAATGAATTAATGTCTGAAGTGTGCAAAATTTTGTTGATACGGCAAGTTTTTAGCCCTTATCACCATGACACGTTAGGTTCGATAGAACGCAACCATAGAGTACTGAATGAATTTCTTTTACACTTCCGCAAAAACAATTAATGGGACTATTGGATCCCATACTTTTGTTTCGCGTACAAGACGACGCCCCATGTAGACACAAATTATACACCTTATGAGTTGATATTTGGAAGATTGCCAAATTTTCTAACTGATAAAATTTTAGATCGCAAACCAATTTACAAGACAGAAAACTACGAAAATGAATTGAAAATAAGATTACGGTTTGCACTAAACAAAGTAAGAGAATTATTAGAAATAACCAAACGGAAACGCGCCTATCAATCATTGAAAATTAACCCGTTAAATTTGAAACAGGGAGACATGGTATTGGTAAAAAACTTCAATAGAAAGAAAAGTCAGGCACCATATCATGGTCCCTACAAAACAACAAAAGGAGTAAATTCTATCATCGATTTAGGACATATTTGTAAAGAATTTCACAATAACAATTTAAAAAGATATAAAATTGCACCATTATGTTAAATACAAGAATTATTTATAGTTAAATTTAAATTTATTAAAAAAAAAAAAAAAAAATTTTCTTAGGGGTTAGGGTGTAGTGTAACTAAATTAAACTTTTATTGTACGAACTATTTTGAGTCACACTATCACTATTTTTTTCAATATGTAATAAACAAACCAGTAAACAATAGGTAAACGCATGCACGCCTGTTATTAATATTTTTATACTTTTGTTTGTTATTTTGGTTTTGTAGTTTTATGTCACGTTAATTTTATTTATAAGCAAAGCAATTTTTGTAAATAAAAAAGAGCATTCAACTGCTTTTATACCTGACTAGGCATCCAATCTGCCTCTAGTCTTAAAACCAATTTTTGCCAGTGGCGTTTTCAAGCGCCGGCACAAACTCGGGTAGGCTTGAAGAAATTACATTACAAACTACCCTCATTACAATAGGTGGGTGTAGAAGTCGTTGTTATGTAACCCGTAGGCACAGTAGATGGTGTTCCTCTACAGTTCTCGCAGCACCAGCTTACATCGGCCACGTTGTGATCAACTCCGACACATTGAAAATGGTACCATTGGTCACAAGCGTCACATTGTACCATTTCATCGGTATCTTTTCTCGGGCTATTTTTACAATTATTGCCGTTTCTTGTTAAAGTTTAATTTTTTCAAGTATTTTCTTTATACGGTGACACAGACAGCAAACAACTTTGAAGATTATCATAGTCGCAATTTTTTGTCGTTATTGTGTGCCACACTGCAAATTTACGCAACGAATTTTTACCGGCGTATTCGTTGAGTACGCCGAATATCGGCTTTCGTCCCAATTGTGTTCCTGACATAACAATGATAGAATATGTTTTTTCTTTATATGAGATAAGGAAACTAAAAGGATGCAGATAGGAATACAGAAATCGCTTGAACGAGGGCTTATATACTATTCAAGAAAATCAGTAATAAACTATTTAATGAACATATACTATGAAATTTTTCGTCATTAAAACTAAGAAAGCAAAATAATAATATTAAATAAGATACTTAACTTGAGATTGATGAGATATTTAATCAAATTTCATATGAATACTGTTGTTACGTTTTACCTTTTTAAAACGTGTATTTTACTTGAATTCGTGATTGCAAAACAAAACACCGAATTATTACGTTTCACCTTTTAAAACGTGTATTCTTTTATTTACTATAATTTTAATTTAGTTTGATAAGCATTTATTTATTTGTCCTTAGTAATTTTTTTATAAGGCTACTTTAATTGAATAATGTTCACAAAATGTAGTTTATTTTCAGGCACTTAAAGCAAACGTTCGATTCAAGAGTGTTATTAAAACTGCACAACGATTGCTCTTAATCAATCTTATTTATACTCCAGATATTTGCTACTAGATCGTGGTAGAACGTATTATTACTGTCTAGCAACTTTGAGATTTTTGTAGAATATCCCAGAAATCCGTTAATTTAAATTTAAATCTGTTTTTGCGCGATAATTATATTTATCTTTTGCTTATGTTATCCTACTATTGTCGTATTAGTGTGAACGTGTGTTTGTCAGGCTATGCATAGTTTATTATTTCGCTTTGCGTAAGTTTGGTATGTCAGTTGTGTGTATGTTATTATGTTGTCAGTCGATGAAAATCCAGAACGTTCTACGGAAAAATATTTATACGAGGGTGATTTACAAATTTTTGGTAATAAATTTATTTCCGTAACACTGCCGCCCTCTTATGCTTGTTCGTCCCGAATAGGCAAACATTCTCCTTTTCCTTTATAGCGAGTCGTTTCAGATGTACCACTTTCATTTTGGTTCTTGGGATATTATGTTTTTGTATCCTGTAAACGACATAATTTAATACCTTTATTATTTTATAAGGCCAATCCGAAGATAAGCCCTTCTTCTGTAGATCCATTTATCCTTAGTTGAAGCCCTCAGAATTCGCTGCTATGTCGTATCTGGCCTTTATCTTGTCACTGACCATTTTTATTCGACTTCGAATAAACTCATGAAGGTCATTAAGTTCTGTCTTTTCCTGCGAACAGCTTACTCTATCATTACTGCAAGTTGGTTTTACGCCAAACTGCAAATCAGCAGGTAATATTAATTTTGTCCCGAAGACTTTTTTGCGGCTGTTCGCGCCGTGTACAGCTGACCTGTATGCAAGTAGAAATTTTGCAATATGTCTTATGTATTCCTCTATATTGCGATTAAATTTCTCTGCCATGCCAATCAGACTGTGGGTGAAGTAGTGTTGTTCTTGTTTTCCGTATGGCATACAAGTCGCACATCTCTGCAAGTATAACAGGCTCAAAATTGCTGCCCTGACAGACTCAAATTCCATTGGATCACCATAGCGACACACCGAATTACTTGGGAGCACATATGACATACAAGTCGGACATCTCTGCAAGTATAACTGGCTCAAAATTGCTGCCCTGATCAGACTCAAATTCAATTGGATCACCATAGCTACACACCCAATTACTTGGGAGCACTTTTTTTTTTTTTTTAAAGACAATACAAACTCTACGAAGCTCTTAAGCTTGTCTGTAGAAACACCCAGGGTCTAAGCGGGAATCGAACCCGCACCTCCATATTGATAAGACTAATCCTTATGCACTAGACTACGGAGGCACCCTTGAAGGATACTTGGTGCTAAGTATCGTGATGCTGCTTATTTAGGGGCAGAACAGACAAGTGGCAGTAATCGGTAATTGCTTAAAGACCGACCATTAACGTTATTGCCACTCCTACACGAGGTGCCCTGCTTTCGACTGAATATGGCGGATCTAGAGAGGAAAACTCGATCAAATCCGTAATCCCATGTGCCAATCGTACTTAATCGTGCCTATGGCATGAAAATCATACGTTAGTGTGTGTTCTCATGGTGACCTTCAGATACTATGCGCCCTCTGGTTGTAATTATCCTTACCGTGACACTGGGGCACTGTCGCGGCTCGGGCGATCATTCTCCTTTCCTCGTGGGACTAATAGGAACCGGGGGAAGATGTAAAACTTCAAAAGAACCATCAGTGCGGCAGATAAACACAGTCACTAGTGACCTTTCGGCAATACTTGCCGAACAAACAAACTCACTGGCATTGCCGGGCGGACGGACAACAAGTGCCTCCGTAAACAGAGAAGGTAAATTAAATGTCTTCAAAAAAATCTCCATCACGCCAAGGCATCCTCGGATGTGCTTGTGAGGAGATTTAACACCGAAGTCTTGAATGTGACCTTCATCCAAAAACTTTGGCTGCACAATTGAGTCATCCAACATCTCCAAGGTGTAAACGGTAGGTTGATCCATGCTAACGGCGATGGTCGCCCCAGGGCGGCAATGCTGACATTCGTTCCTATTTCACAGCTGATGACTAGGGATCCGGTTGCAGTCGTCGGAAATCTCGAACTGGCACGTACCGGTGGAAGTATCAATGCCGGACCATATGCACATAAGGTTCAACATGGATCTTCCCTCACCGCAAGTGAGAATTTTCCGGGATCCCAAGAGGGCCAATTGGGATCTCTATCGCTTTCATTATTTTTATTATTATTAACTGCTTCAGTGAGCGCATATTGCTGATGACTAGGGATCCGGTTGCAGTATGGGCAGGTGAGCATGAGGTAATAGTTGCATCTGCATCCGACCAAAAATATCTCCGATGGATCATCTGCTGCCATGCAACCGCCAACCATACGGCATGGTGAAGTACGGACATCAATGCAAGGGGTGAGTCTCTTTTTGTATATTTATTTAGGTATGACATGTCTGTGCGAAACCGTGGTAATGAGCCGACTTTTGTTAATGCGGTTAGAGGAGAGGTCCTGGACCTCACTCTTTCCACCCGAAACATTTCGTCGGAAATCTCGGACTGGCACGTACCGGTGGAAGTATCAATGCCGGACCATATGCACATAACGTTCAACATGGAAATTCCCTCACCGCAAGTGAGAATTTTCCCGGATCGCAGGAGGGCCAATTGGGATCTCTATCGCTTTCATTATTTTTATTATTATTAACTGGTTCAGTGAGCGCATATTGCTAAGGGTGGAGCTTGAGTATGAGGCAGACGGGCTTCTTGGGAGCATTGCTTCCGCCTACAATGAGAGCTGACCATAGAGGGTGAAGGCGCCACGGAGGAATGTTCCTTGGTGGAACAGCACACTTGGCGGCCGGCGTCATAAGGCTAGGTCTCTATTCAACAGGTCCAAGGGGACGGTGGACTGGTTTCCCTACAAAATAGCCTTAACTGGGTATAATAACTGAGGAGGTAAAAAAGTGGGGGGCCTGGTATCCCTACAGAATAGACTTAACTGGATATAATAACTGTGGAGGTAAAAAAGCCCTACTTGAAGGGAACACTGAAGTACGATTGCTGATCTTCCGGCTGCAGTTAGCCCTACGAAAAACCACTCGAACAGCATATATACGCTGAAAAGACCGGATGATAGCTACACCAGGAATCCGAATGCCACTAGCAAACTGTTGAAGGGCACTCATTTTCCTGGGTGCTTGGTTTTGGGGAGCGTGGTGCCAACATTGATAGAATAAGCTATTTCTGTTGACAGAACCGCCCTGAGATGGGCAAACGAACCAATTAATGAAAAACGGGTACAATATGCTATATTGAAATTTGGTCCACAAAAATCTCCTGATCTCCTGATGGGATATTTCCATGCATTCTGCATCAAGGTCCCTATTCTGGCCAGGCTATACTAAAGTAGTATATTTGAAAAGTGGGCTACGGTGAGGGTTGATAGAGACGATAGTCTATTTCGCTCAGAAAGGCTTTCCAATGCTGGAGGAGTTGCGATCTATGTGAAATCTTCCATAGCAAGTGAAATCTTCCAAAATAAGAATGGCAACAGCGATGAGTCTGATTCAAATATTCGGGCTATATTTAGAATACTTGTTTCTTGAGATTTTTAACGACAGCCGTAAGCTATGGTTGGGTATAGTTTACAGACCATATAATGGAATAAATATCAGGCCCTTATTTGAACAATTACCTGCACTTACATTTGGCTATACTGATGTTATCTTTCAACTGAAAGATAATTATTTAAAAGAGGAAATGAGTGCCATCGGTATGATTTTAATCAATGATTCTATTCCAACGCACTTTTCTACCACTGCAAGTACTCTTCTGGACCTTTGTTTTGTCGATAATCCCTCCTGAGTCCTGGGGGGTTACTGTGTAACTCGATTCGAAGGAAAAAATATTCGAGTTCGTACAAATGGTACTGTGTAATACGATTTTCGTAGTTTTTGTTTCGAAAGTGCGGACAAGTTTTTTTCCCTTTCGAAAAATAAATTTCCCTTTCGTAAGTGCAACTGTGTATTACGAAGACGGACGTTATTGTGGTTTTAAATTATAGGAAATTGTTCGAAAGCCATTTTGGTAGTGACAGTTGTGAAAATGTAAGTATTTTTAATAAAAATTTTATTTTTGTAAATGTATTTTTTTATAATGTTTAATAAATTTTTATTATTATTTTTAAGGAGTACTCCCAAAAAGTGTATGTATACAAATAAAAAGCAATATGAGGAAATGGTGGAATATATGACAAGGCATTCTGACTTGGCAAAGGGACATCTTAATGTCCCTGATGCCAAGAGCAAATCAAGCAATATGTGGGAAAAGTTGTGCAGCGATTTAAATGCACTTGGGCCACCCGAACGAGACGTCAAGGGCTGGAAAAAGGTTAAATGTTATTAGCAAGTTCAAACAGTTGAATAAGATATTTAATTTTTTTAGGTTTGGGCGGATTTCAAAAATCATGTTAAAAGTAAATGCCGTCGGAACCGAAGCAGTATTTCTGGGACTGGAGGTGGACCAAGCAGATATTGCTCGCTTACGCCGTTGGAACAACAAACATCTAATTTGCTATCAATAGAGGAAGCTGTAAGTGGAATGTCCGGCACTCAAGAGTTTGGAGCAAGAAGTCAGTTACACAATAAGCCAACATCAAGTCGGAGTTCTAGTGTTGAAAATGTTTTAAATGAAAATTTAGATTCATCTTCTGAAGCAGAGGTCCAAGTTAAATCTACCCAACGTCGCTCGATAAAGAAAGTTTTAGATAAAGATGCCCTTTTAGAAAAGCAAGTAGAAAACCAAATGACATACCAAGAAATTTCAGTAACTGCTTTAAAAGAAGTTAATGAAAATATGATTGGTCTTCAAAAATATTTACGAAGAAGCTATGAAGTACAAGACCGCATGTACCAACTTGAGAAGGAAAAGCTTCAGTTGAAAAAACAAAAAATTGAACTTGAGAAGGAAACATTTAAGTTGAAAAAAGAAAAATTTGCATTCAAAAAAATGACAGAGCTGGAGAAATCGAAAAGAAAGATTAAACAACTTGAAATGAAGAAAACTATTGTAGACCTTGAATTGGAAAAACGAAAATAAAAAGACGAGAGTGCAAATTAATTTTTTTTATCTTAATTACATATTTATCACTAGTTCCTTAAATGCCTTATGATAATGAATTTCAAGACTGATTTATCCTTAATTTTGTATGTAAATAATTTTTGTTTTATTCTTTACTGAAATAATTAAATTTTTGTTGTTTAACTAAGTAATAAATTTTATTTATATTATAACATTAAAGTGTTTTTTAATTTTAATAATATTTCATATATGCACATTTCTAGGGCTCTATTCATAGCTAATTTCTAAGCAAACTGTTTTTTATTTCGTCCCGAATAGTCTTGGCTATATCCGTAAAAGTATTATTTTCGGTTTCAAAGTCAGCTGTTGAAAGATGAATTGAAGGCTCGATTTCCAAACTTTCAATTGGGAATTGTTGAACGTTGTACTCCAAACAAATATTGTGTAAAGCGCAACAAACATTCAAAATTTGTGCTGCCTTTTCCGGAGCGTAGTGTAATTCTCGTGCGGCTAAGAGGCAACGAAATCTGGCTTTTAATAGTCCAAATGATCGTTCTATTATAGATCGTCCTTTAGAATGGTTTTCATTGAACAAGCATTCTGGGGAATTTTCGGAAGCATTTCTATATGGTGTAAGAATCCATGGCTCTAAGGGATATCCTGAATCACCTAAAGTAACAGTGTAAAACAAGAAAAATTGATTTAGCGACTAATAACTTTTTATAAATATGTTACCAAGAATCCTAGTTGATCTATCTCCGTTTTCGAATAATTGTTTTAAATATTGCCTTTCGCTTGACAAATTCCACACATGCGAATCGTGGCAGGCCCCACCAAAACGTCCATTTATAGACCTTATAAACATTTCGTGGTCACATATCTTTGAAAATTATATAAAAATTTATTCCAGTTTTGTATTTTGTTAATAAATATGAGTATAATACCTACCGCCATAGCATTGATGCTATGTTTTAACTTTCTATTAAAATATAAGTGTTCATTGATAGCTGGCCTGATGATTTGAATGTGGGTACCATCTACTGCCCCAATGACACCCGGAATTCCGCTTTTTTTGTGGAAGTATCTTCTGGCTTCTTTTCGTTTTTCTTCAGAAGACTCCAACACAATATGTTTGGGGCACAGAATTTTCTCAATAGCATTACATACTTCCGACAAGCATTCCGACATCGATTGTTGGGAAATTCCTAAATGTCTGTCTTGCCCTATTTGGTGTTGGTACCCACCTTGAGCCAAAAATTTTAAAGCAGCTGCTAACTTTAGTGTGGGTGTAATGGAAGTACACCTTTTTGGAGATTTTAATTCGCCCTCAATGCTTTTAAGAACATAGGAGAACGCATCCTTACTGAGCCGGAAGTTTTTTACAAAACTAAAAGTAAAAATTTGTTAAAATTTGCGAAATAACAATATGAGCGTATGGTTATTTACCTTTTATTGGAAATTTCCATTATATTTGAAGAGTCTCTAATTAATTTTCTTTGGACTCTTTCAGGCACCGTGTCATCTTTATCATCGAACCACAAGGAAACACAATCCATATTATTCAATGTTAAAAAATATTTAAAAATTTTAATAGCGTTTTTTTTTCTTTAAATGCTTTGTTTTGGGAAATTTGTGTGTCAAACAGCAGTGCTACCAACATTTTCACAAGTTTTTCCCTTATGTTTGTGAATACAACTCTGTGTTCGTTTCGAACGATTTACACAGTACGGATTACCTTTCGATTCGGAAATTTCTTTCGAAAGATTTTACTTTTCGAATCGAGTTACACAGTAACCCCCCTGTTATTTGACCAGATATCAGCATCAAAACATGATCTAATTATCACTTCGTACGATTTCGGAACAGAGACTCAATAGGAAACATTCACTTTTAGAGATTTTAAGAACATTGATTTTGTGTCACTAGAAGCCGAAGCAATGACAATTCCTTGGAGCAAGGCATTTTATATGCCCACAGCGGGCGAACAGGCAGCGTTTCTACATACAAATATTCTATACTTATATGAAAAATATGTTCCAATTAAAATCAAGAACGTAAAAATTGGAAAGCCGTCGTTTTCAAACGAAATAGAGGCATTAATCAATGAAAGGAATATTCCGTACTCTACGTGGAAGCGATTTAGAACCAGTGAACTTCACCATATTTTCAAGGACTGTCAGACGAGGGCTAACCTAAAAGTAAGAGCTTCTAAGTGTACTTATTACAAAGAGAAGTTCCAAATAGCTGTATGCTCTAAAAGGAAATGGAGAGAAATACGCTCGCTAGGTATAATTGATAATACCATAAATACTAATAACGTAGTCGATGTATTTAAATTAAACTCTGATTTTTCGATTATACCAATGCCAAAAGCTGACCTTAAGTATTATGACTCCACCGATAACTTCTGCACTGCCAGCGCTTCTAATGAAGAACAGCTAATGCGTTTTGAATTCTCTAATATTACTCAAGAAGGTGTCGTTGAATCTATCCTAAGCATAAAATCAGAGTCTGTCGGACTTGACGGTGTCCATCGTAAATTTATTAGGATAATATTAGTCTTTATTCTCCCGTATTTAACACACTTAGTAAACACAATTATTACCACGTCTACGTTTCCGTCGATGTGGAAGCGTGCTAAAATTGTACCTGTTCCTAAGCCAGACAAAAGTTATCGCCCAATTGCTACACTTTCTTACTTATCGAAAACTGTTGAAAAACTAATTCATACGGAAATGGCTCAATACGTATATGGGAGTAATTTAATAACTGAAAAACAATCAGGTTTCAGGCCCCAATACAGCTGTATATCTACCCTAATTGATGTTTCACTTTCCAAATACTGCCGTTAAACTTATTTCATCCTATTTACGTGGTAGAAGTCAAGTGGTATATCACGGACTGTCGTCTACGATAAGTCAATGCGGTATACACATGTACGCTGATGATGTACAGCTGCTTGTCTTCCGATATAAACGACTGCTTTAGAAAATTTAACTTTGATCTTAATAATATATTTAAATGGGCTACAGTGAATGGTCTTTGTCTTAATGCTAATAAATCAAAAGCGATGATTATCAGTAAGACAAATTACATGCAAGCCAGTTTGCCACTGATACTCATAGCACATTCCAAAATTGAATTAGTTGCAAATGCCAAAAATCTAGGAGTTAACAAATTAAATTGGTCAAATCATGTAAATACCATATGCGGGAAAATTTATGCTAAGTTAAGAAATATCTGGGCGACACAATGCTTTACACCACTTAATGTCCATATGCTGCTTAAAGCCCGTTCAGACTATTGTAGAAGTATTAAGACTTTCATCAGATTTTACGATACAGAAATCTAAATACATTTATTGCGACTGTCAAAAAATCTAACGTAAACTGACATTTTGTATTCACACCATCACACTTGAAATAGAGAGAAAATACAAAAAAAAAACAGAAGTTCAGAAAACAATTTTTGATAAACAAGTGTTTTAAAATTAAAAAAAAAGGAAAAGTCATATTATTTCAAAAAAGAAATAAATGTAAATTTGTGGGAGTTTTGATGGCTTTAGCTATAATAAAGAAACACAAACATAATAAATTGTACCTTCGACGAAGTAGAAAACGGTATTGGAGCCGTGAATGGCTTCTACGGCGGTATTCGGGAAGAGATTTAACTCATATTGCAACCAAGGAATTGCGACTAGAGGAGCCAAAAAGTTTTGAAAATTTTTGCAGGCTTTCTAAACATTCCTTCAAGGAATTATTAAATTTCAAAGTATATCAAAACAAAACACAGTGCTAAGAGAATCCGTTTCAGCTACAACACGGTATAATTTCTTAAAATAATTGTGTAATAACATCATGTTAATTCTTTGTGTTCTTTTTCTGCTCAGTCTGTTATCACACTAAGATATTTGGCAACGGGAAACTCCTTTTAATATCTTTCCTATGGGTTTAGAGTATCTCCATCGTTGATTTCAGAGCTGGTTCCAGAAGTAGTACTTTTAAGAACCTTTAATTCGAAGTATTTTAAAAATAATTGTTTTTAAGGTACATAAAACAGCTGCGGAGTGGAAAACAGTTGCTGATGGGTTTCATACTAAATGGAACTATCCCATGTGCCTAGGAGCTATTGGTAAAGAGATTTCACTTATTTTGCATCTAGTTATTTATAATTTAAATGTTTAGATGGCAAGCATATTGCGTTTTGTCCTAAAGCATCTGAAGGCTCATATTATTATAATTACAAAGGTTTCAATTGAATTATTATCATTGGCTAACGGCGGCAGGTTTTTTACGTAGACGGCAAACGTACCGGCTCTTGAAAGTATGCAGCAGTTAAAATATTCGATTTAGATAAAGGAAATAAATCAAATGAATAATATTAAAAAAGCTTTTAAGACGAAATATATTTTTATGCGATTAAAATTTTAAAAATGTTGGGCCTTTATATGAAGAAAAAAATAACAAAAAATGGACGGCACGCCACCGGCGGCGGAATAGTTGGTTTGGGAATTTTAATCAGATGAAAAGTATTATCGTTTAGAAAATTTTCAAAAAATGAGAATGTATTATGGGATGTCAATTTTTTATCGTAATACTTATGGTTTTCATAACATTTTGCGTTCACACTATCACACTTGCACGTATTATTTGGATTTTTGACAAGTATTATTACAAAGTATAATTGTCTGAACGGGCCTTTACTAAAACATACTTATTACCCACTTTATTGTATGGGGGTGAACTCTTTTCTAGTTGCGATTCATTGAGCAAAAACAAACTCAATTTTACATTCAACAATATTGCAAGATCTATTTATGGACTTACAAGATATAGCAGAATATCTGATTTTTCTTATCAAATCTACAACCTATATTTTGGAAATCTGCTAAAATACCGCACCCTTCCCCATTTACACAAGGTTATTTATTGATACTAAACAGCCTGATTATCTTTATAAGAGAATTCTATTTTCAATATCCAACAGAGGTTATAAAATAAATTCTTTCATGTATCGCAAACTCATATCTGAACGACACTTTTATGTTAACGCTGTTCGTCCCTGGAATGAACTCCCTTCTAATATACAACTACTAAGCAATGCAAAGCACTTCAACTCTGCTATTTTAGCACACTACAGATAACTAAAACTACTTTGTAATCGTTTATATATGACTTTCTCATTTTTTATTCTTATTTTTTGCTTAACTATCGTTTTTCATAATGCTATTGCAATATTATAAATATTTTAATCAGTTGCTAGTTGCCATTTTGTTAACTACTTTAGTTTTTAATTCTTCTCAAAAATTAAATATTACATTTTATAGTTATATGATTAAGATATTTACCTTTAATTGTGCCTTTATCTAAACAATACTGTTAAATAAGATTAGAACTTTTTGTACTGCAGTTTACTTAATATATAAATAAAATATTGGAGTGTTTTTTACATTGATTATTTTATATTAAAATCTATCACAGAGTATATAATTTGATTAAATTTAATAAAAGACTTCAAGTAAAAATTGGTGATTGTTTTTTTATGTTTCATCAGTTATTTATTAAAAAGATAGTATATTCGATTTAACTTCGACCGGACTTATCTACTCGATTTTAAACCGAGTAAAATTAAGCTAATTCAGTTTAAAGAACACCTAAGTATGTGTATTCGTTAAAAAACGAAAAAATTTTGCGGATTCGGTTTACAGGACATACCCGAAAATGTTTCTATTTTTATGTAGTTGCCAAGTGCTAAAACCACAAACCATTGAAATAAACCGTAGATTTACGTACCTACCGTGTATGTTTATTTTTGTAAACTTTGTCTTTATTTTCTTAAATATAAGAGTTAGAAAAAAGTTTTTAAGGTAAAAAATATTTTAAACTTCACAGGAAATATTTTCGTCCTTCAAAATTTTTGTATAAAATTAATATTTTTTAAGTTATCTTCACACCAACCGATTGATCTGAAAATTTTATAGAATAATTTTTTTCATTTTAAGAGTGGTGTGAAGTGTGTCGTCATTATTTCATATAATTCCTAGTAGGTTTTCATTACCGGTGAGGTTGTATGGCATAGATTCGATCGATTTCAATGAAATTGCTTTTTTAACATTGTCTTCTATGTAATTGATTTGTCAAAAGTGTATATGCAAACATTCCTTTCTAGGAAGTAACTAGGAGTAACGCTTTGGCATAAATTCTGGAACATTCCATGCCACAATTGTTGTCGTACCTTCTACCACACTGTGGACTTCATCTCCTTTAGCTGATGTTGTTGCCATTTTATACGGATGAAAATTAGTATTGTACAAATTAAATTATGCAATGTATGTATGTAAGAATATAATAATTTCTTTTACCACGTGGTATTTGAAATGCTCAAATTAAAAAATAATAAAAGTTCACGAAATGAAATGTGAAAAATATTTTATGGTAAACGATGCTTTTCAAAACATTCAATGCTTTTTATGTTACAAAACATTAAAAGCGGGTAATGAACACGGTTCAATCAGAGCTAATAATACTTAGATTTGAGGTAAAAGATTTCGATAAAATTAGAACTCTAGAGTTTTGGAAAAATTTAGATGTTGCGATATGTCCCCAGCTCAAAAAAAATTATTTTTCCACTACTTACTTATGCGAATAAATATTTTCAGACATGAAAAACCTTTGTTCCAAGCAACGAAACAAAATGACCTCGTTGAATTTAAAATATATTTTACTAATTCGCAATTGCCATGCAAGTATTAACATGGAATGTTTAATTTAAAATTTTCAAAGCGATTTTAAAAATTATAATGAGGAATGACAGATGGTTAAACTTTTTAGTCTAATATTTAATACCAAAAAAACTGTTTTATATGAATTTATTTTTGTGTTTTTTCCCCCCAAATAAGTGTTCTAAAATTATTTATTAAAATTGATAACTGCTATTTATGGTCCCTAATGCTCTTATCTTTTTCTTAAAATTTAAATTACATTCATTTAATAAGTTGTATATAGCTGGCATTTTCTTTCTTATTTTAAACGTTTGACATTATGTTTGCTGGGCAAATTCTCTCACCAATACATCTTTATTTAATTTTTGAACACCACTGCACTACAGTATAATCATTAGTATAATGTGTAGTGAAATTACACCCTACGTTACTATTATCCAGAAAGACATTAACAATTGCTGATACAAAGACTGGTTCATTATTACGGATAATTTTTCTCGGGATTCTCATCAACTTAAATAAAATAGTGAAATGAAAAATTAAATTTAATGTGTTTTTTTCTTATACTTCTTTAATGAAAGCGTATTTGAAAAATTTATCAATCGTAGTAATGTAACGGTTTTTGGAAAAAATGAAACCACAAAAATTTTCAGCAAAATAGGTGCTAGCAGTTAATTGTGAATAAAATCCGAATTTATGAATGAAATTTAAGGAAATGTGGCTCATTTTATTTGTAACATATGCCATTTACATTTTTAATAAACTTCTTAAAAGAAATTTTTTTTTAAATTTTCTTGATAAAAGTTTTTTTCTCAAATCATGCTGAATATCTCCTAAACTATAAGAAAAAATGTAGAATAATATATTTTAAACGTTATATTATTCTCTATGTTTCCATGTTGTTTTTAGTTCTATCAAAAATCTATTTCTCTAGGTTAGATACGTTAAGTTTAATATCGCCGATTTTTTAATTGTATGACAAAAATATGTATTTTATTGTTGTACTATTGCAAGAAAATCGATTCGCACCGAATTTTAAATTTAGTACATATACATTTTGATAGTATATTCAGTTCTACTTATACTTTTCAATTTGCAAAGGGATGAATTATTTATGTTGATAAAATATTCCTTTATTAAGTAAGTATCTCTAACCCAAACCATATTACCAGTAGAATATGTTTATCTATGTTATATACTGATATCATGCTTTGGATTTTATAAACAAAGACCAAATTAGTTTAATCTTCACCTTGAATTTTGTATATTTTATTTTACATATTTCCATTCTTTGTGTTTCTTATAATTATTTTGGCGTCGTCACATTCCTGCCATATATAGTACTTTACCATTATTTTTGTGTTTGCATATAAAACTATATACATATGTATATAACTTTATTTCAGTAAAGCAGGTATAGTCAGTTGCAGGTGCTAGAAAATATATTAATACGGAATAGTGCGAAATGAATAAGCAGTTGACTAAAACTTGTTGATTAATTTCATAAATTAATAATATTATAAGGAGCGAACAAAGTGAAGCAACCTTCGAAACAAATCAAATTATCGTGTATATCTGGCAATAATTGTTGTTTGCCCCATTGTCGCAAATCCAAAAACTGTTCCAAATTAATTTAAAAATCTTTCGTTTTCCATATAATAATGGCATACTGCTAAAAGCGTGGTTAGACAAGTATAACTTCGACGAATGTTTTTTTGGAAAAATCGCAAACATGTAATGAACAAATTTATGTTTTGCCAACTTATGTTCGTGTACACAAATCATTTGCCTATCTAATGTTAAACGGAACAAGTAAAAACAGATTTTTGACGATTCAGCTTTATAGAGTCGTAGAAACAAACGGGAGCCATTGATAGCCACTAGCGATCAGTCAGGTGGATTCTTGTTTTCTAAAACCCTCTTGTCAATAATAGCATTTCATCATAAATATTATTATAGACTACCGTAGCGAAACATAATAAAAAAGAACCGGAGTTGATCTAAGTGAAAAATGCGACCCCCTTGTTAGATCAACGGGAAGAAAAAAAAAACGGTACTAAAATGCAATCAACCATAAGAATTTGTTAAGAGCTAACACTGCTGTAATTGGATAGTTATGCGCTTCTATACCCACCCTAACTTTTTAGCGGCGCACACTGGGGATTTCGCGGAAAAAAGTCAAATTGTCAACATACTCTTCATGCAATATGCAGTGATATTTTGAAATTTTATGGCGTTTTCTTTTCTGACAAAAATGTTACATATATGCTACATTTCGTTACTGTTTCTGTTCCATTCTAAAAAATATGTAACATTAAAAAAAGCAATTTCGTTCCTTTCTAAATATGTTGCACAAATAACTGGCAAAATATGCAACATATTTGACCCTCTAATCTCAAGTCGGGGTGATATACTAACCTTTTTTACATCTTTGTGAATTACTTTTTTATACAAATAAGAATTATGAAAATCAATATACTCTTCACTTTGACTAGAGTCCGTCAGACTTTTGTTAGAAGAAGATTCTGTTTAATTTATTATGTATTTCAATGTAAACTTTTTTGATAAATTTTTGGTTTAAAGTTTTTGCAGTTTGTTCTAGGTAATAGCAGATGATTAGAAAACAATGTTGCTGACGATTTTTATTGATAAAATGGTGCTAAAAACCGTAGAAACAGTGAAACGCTAAGTATACGTTAATATTAAATCTCAAATATTTTGTACCATTGTGGCAGTAAAAAATGTATCACTTTTTAAAGGTGTGGGCAAACTGTAGAAAATGTTATCCATCGAAAGGGCAACATATTTGTTCAGAAAAGAAATCACCATTAGACTAAATGTTACAATCAAATCAAAAAGAATTACTCCGATCTGACTGCTAGTTTTTTTTTTATAGCCGTCTCAAACTCAGTACTTGTATGTTTTACCGAACCAACATAATTTAAACCTAAGAATTTCAAAACGAATATTATTTTATTATGTGAGCTAACGTTTTTCTTTTTATTTTTTATTTAAAGTAGGATATTTCAGTATACTCTGCAGAGACTTAAGTTTTTTTTTGTTTTTTTATTTTTATGAACATATAACAAAAATCCCTTTTTTCTCCAAACATTTGGACCTGCAATTTTAGCCATACTTTCCCACAGTTGGAAATCACTACTAATACATTGTCTCATATCTGTTTTTACATTTTTAATCAATTTCAAGTGCCACCAGGTGCCACCTCTCAATTTGTTGCATTACACAGTAGAACATTTTTCAGCTGATTGATTCGCGACTCAATTCTGATAAGGCTCTTTTGTGTAACATAACTCAAGAACCACTAGTCGGATTTTGCTTAAACAAATTTAGAAAAACCAAGAATTACAATTACTTTCATCTGTTTATATAACGTTTTGCTACAGTTTCGCAGTTATAAATAAATGTATGAAGAAAAAAAAATATTTTTTGCCTAAAAAATTTATTTTTTTTTAATTCACAAAAAACCCAAAACGGTAAAATAGTGTCAAGTCCTATTACTTTCACGTAAAGTCGCATAACCTATGAACAAAATGAGACATAAATCATAAAAATCGATGAACGCGTTTCGCTTTTATTCACAATTAAGTAAAGGTATGAATTTAAAAAAAATTTTTTTTTTTTTTTATCTAGGACCAGCTCTCAGGAGATGACTCCTACACATGCGAAGCATTGTGCTGGGAACTATAGGAAAGGGATAGTAGGAGAAACGACAGGAGGTGAAGCTTAATTAATTATTTTGCAGCTCTGCTTTCGCACGTTCTTTTGTTTTTATACTCGTAGCAGTGCGGAAGCTTCGGTTTAGTAGCTATTTTTATTATTATTTTACGTCGCCGGTGCTACACAATACCGACGAAGGAGGGCGTTCTGATGTGATTGTGGATTGCTATCAGCTGAAGCCGGTATTGTTCAGTGACCAGTGACTATGCCTTCAAATTACAAATTTATTATTATTTTTTCATTATGTGTATATGCAACAAGGTCGGCCAAAAGAAGTCATCCGATGTTGTTTGGCTCTCATTTTTTTCTAAATGAAAAACTTTGATTCTGTTTTTTTATTATGTTTATCTGAACTTTTAGAATTTTATTGGTCAAGTCGAGAAGATGATATCGGCGAAATGGGCGCCGCACACTGGGGATTTTTGTATGAAGGAGAGCCAAAAATTTTTTTGTCAAAAAATGTAGTGATTTCATCACAAATTTACTTTTATTTATATAGTAATACACAAAAGTAATCAAAATAAATAAAGTTAGAGAAATGTATATCGTTACCTACAATGTAAAAAGCCCTAACTAACAAAAAATTTTAAATGATTTTTTTAATTTATTATTTATTTTAAATCTATTTTTAGTTTATTATTCTAAAAGAGCCTTAACTTCGTCGCTTATAACACTATGCTTTTTCTGGCTAAATGAAAGAGTCAAATGTGAGATTATGGGATCTGATGTTACCATCATTCGGTGCATAATATCTCCGTTCGTGGCAATTCGACTGCATTTTCTGGAGTGTCTTAAGGCATTCACGAAAGTGCTGACGAAGCATCTCGTCGCCTACAGCACCAAACTTCGCAGCTGGAAAGCTGGCTAAAAAAATGGCGAATCAAAGTTAATGAGAATAAGTGCGTACATATAACCTTCACCTTGCGCAGAGACACATGTCCTCCTATTCTGATCAACAACCAGTTAATACCTCAACGTTTGGAGGTCAAGTATCTAGGGATGCACATTGATAGACGGCTAACAAGGAAACAGCACATCGATGCAAAATTAACTCAAATGAAATTAAAAGCAACTCAACTAAATTGGCTTATTGGTCGAAATTCTGTGCTAAAACTGGACTGTAAGCTTTTGCTTTACAAAGCAATTTTAAAACCAATATGGAGCTATGGTATCCAGCTATGGGGCACTGCCTCAGCTTCCAATATAGAAAAAATTCAAAGGTGTCAAAACAAAATACTGAGAATGATAACAGATGCGCCGTGGTATATAAAAAATTCTAACATACACAAGGATTTAAATATTCCGACAGTCAAACAAGAGATAACAACATACGCAACGTCATACCTTACCAAACTGTAAGATCATCCAAATATACTAGCCCGAAATATTTTAAGCGAAAGAGGGTTCATTCGGTTGAAAAGAAGGGATACTCTTTCCCTAGCCCGAACGTAGTTGACGCGGAAATAAAACTATACGAGCAATAAATAATTTTGTACAGCTAGGCTGTACTTAATAATAATTAGCAATTAGTTCTTAAGATTTTAATACTTATTGTTAGTTCAATTGATTTTGAAGATTAAATAAATAATATATATTGTGTAAAAAAAAAAAAAAAAAAAAATGTATAGCAGTCATCTCCTGAGTGCTGCTCCCAGATAAAAAAAAATTATTGCTAAGTTTTGCACTTCGCTTATTATAACTCCGTACGCATGAACACTGCTTGCTTGATAAAAAAAAAAAGGTGTGTTCACACTGAATATAATAATTTTGTGTCCGGTAAAGTAGGCTGCATCCGATTGATTGAGTATGGTCAACTTCATTTTACTTGTTAATGTGACTGTGCGCTCGCAAATCATAAGAAATTGGGATTGTACGTGAAGACTTGAAAAGAAACATCAAAGTGCTTGTATTGCGGAAGTAGGAAGCATATATTTTTGTTTTCTTTTAAATTTTTACTTTGTTTTTGTGCAAAACGAAGATGGGTGCAAGTAATTTTTAATTGAATTTATAGAAATTTTAAAAGAAGAAAATTCCGTTTGGCAAACTAAAAGTGCAAAATGTAAAGATAGAAACGGATAACAAAAGGATGGGAAATCGTATATCAAAATTTAAAAAATTATATAAAAATTTTATAATTGAAAACGTAATTGTACTGGCGTTAATGAGAAAAAAAATATATATAGTATTCTGGAGATGTAATATCCATATTTATCAAGAATATTACTATTCTATTTCTTCTTAAAAGCCAATCGTCCATTTAGGTCTTTTATTTTTTTTGTGTAGAAATAAATTATCCGAAGAACAATTGCCTCATCCGCTTCTCAATTCATGTTTTCTCATATTATACTGAGAACATAATTGGGACGAACGACGAATTACGTTTTGCACAACAAATACGGCGCTAACAGTTCGTTGAGTAAATTCTCCGTGTGGCGCACAATTACGCCGAAAAAATTAGTGCTTTAATAAACACATATTTTAGCGATTCTTTCAATATTTTTGTGATCTTTCGATGCATGATTGAATAGGCATTCAAATTTTTACTTCTTTAATTATTAATTCATGTTTATCCATATTATTTAACTTTCTATTAAAACTTAGTTTTCATATGACATGTGATAGTGTTACTGAAAAAAAAATATTTGAAAGAATTCAACATTAAAACAAAATTGAAGGTCTCGCGTGGAAGTAAAATCGTACGTAAATATCCATACAATATATCACATTCATTACATTTGAGTATTAAGTGCCGGTTTTTAAAAAACCAAAAAAAAAAAATCGTGACTGTATGTTTTGGATTGAAATAAAGTTTTATTAACAATGTTTATTGTTACTATATTGAATGTAATAATATTTGCTATTATTATTAATTGTTATAAAATGGACTGTATATTTAATGTTTGATAATTTGTTCTGCGTTCAACGATTGACTCAAGACGACTCAAAGTAAGAAAACAAAAGAAGAGAAAACCAAAACGAAATACTGGGTTGTCCAAAATGGTATTTAGACAAATACCGTCAATGTTGCGTTTTTAAAGGCTGTTCATCAACATCCCGACCGACCCTGAATGACACTTTCAGCAAATTGGAAGCTTGACCACCCTTGCAATGTTCCTTGTCATCGTTTCGCTAGCCGTTTTGACCGAGACAACACGGATTAACACATCTTTGCCTGGGACTGCTTCAAGTACTCGCCCAAGGATCCACGTTGCGGGAGGTGTCTTGTCTTTCTTCATCAATACCGGATCAACAATTTTAATGTTAGGTTGAACGTTGCACCATTTTGGGCGATGTTGGACGGAAGTAAGGTATTCTCTACTCCATCGCCTCCAAAAGCCTTGGTATAAGCATTGCACGTTTTGCCTGTTTGGAGGAATGTATACAAGGGCACCCTCGGGAACCATTTTCGTCGGCCTACCAATGAGGAAGTGACAGGAAGAGAGATAGTTTGTCTCAATATCAGGAGCATAGCCCAGTGGTCTCGAATTTAGCCCAGTGGTCTCGAATTTATTACTCCCTCCACTTGCGTAAGAAGGGTGTGCATTTGCTCGAAAGTGAGAACACTACTGCCATTGACACGGCGTAAATGTAGTTTCACTGAGCGAATACCCGACTCCCATATGCCACCCCAATGTGGCGAGTAAGGCGGAGAACAAATCCATTGAATTCCCTCTTTGGCAAGTGTTGATTGTACGACTTCGTTATGGTGTTCAGCTTGCAAATGCTGATACATTTCGTTTAAGACACGCTTAGCTCCAACGTAGTTTTTGCCGTTGTTGCTATACACTGTCGAACATTTTCTGCGGCGAGCCATAAACCGACGCAGGGCGGCATAAAAGCACTCCGTGCTTAAGTCTGTAGACAATTCTATATGGATGGCAGAAGTTACCATGCAAACAAATAAGCATATGTAACCCTTCGAAGTTTTAGCGTTTCTGCCGTGATGAATTTTGAACGAAAATGGGCCGGCATAATCACACCCGCTATGTTGAAATGGGAAGGCCTACCGCGCCCTAACCGCGAGCAGATCTGACATGCGTTGTTGCGTGGTGTCGGGAATGCCTGTAGCAACTGATGCACCTATATGTGATAAGCCGAATAAGATTCCGGGCACCAACAATCCAGTACTGCTGACGAATAATAACGAACAGTGCTGAAACCCCAGGATGCAAATTTCTTGAATGCTGCTCTTCCACAATGAGTCTTGTCACCTTGTGGTTCTTTGGAAGTATAATTGGATGCTGGACGGTGTCCGCGAGTTCAGAATGCCGTATGCGACCGCCAACTCTGATTAGTCCAACGTCATCGATGTATGGTGAAAGCTTTAACAATTGAGAATTATTTTTCAGATTCAATCCGCGATGCAATCTATCTCTCTCTGTCGAATAATAATCTTGAGCTACTTTAAGGCAAGCAATTTTATCATCACCTATCTCACGGTAAGTTAAATAACTATCTGGATAACTATTCTGCAGAGCTATCGCTAATGGATGACTTGGTGTCGAGTGCTATGTTATTAGCGTTGATGTCAAACTTTGCATCATTTCTGCTTCAACCTCAATCGTATTAGCCGGGTTTTCTTCTGAACTGGCAGGTTGGTTGTTATTGTTCTTCAAAAAGGAGAGATCCAACCACCAGAGGTTGTTTGCCAACAATTAACCTACCATTAAACCCCGGGAAGCATAGTCCGCTGGGTTTTCTTTCGTTCCTACATGACCGCAAACGTCTCGAGGTAGTGTTTCTAAAATTTCAGCAGTACGATTGCCTACAAATGTTTTTAGTCTAATCGGCTGCACAGATAGCCAAGACAACACAACTGTTGAATCGCACCAAGCACATACTTTAACTTTCTTATGCGGCAATGATGAAACAACAGATTTCAGTAAGCGAGTAAGCAGCGATGCTCCGCAAAGCTCTAACCCCGGTAGCGATATTTGTTTAAGAGCAGACACACGAGTTTTTGACACGATTAATGATACGTGCACTTGTCCAGAATCATCTCTGGACTTTTGTCGATGCGTCACTAAACCCGTGCAGTTCAATTTCAAGCTTTTCGTTTGGTACAAAGCGAGGCAACTTTAATTTTTCAAGGTTTTCTAAATCGTGCTTATATAAATACGGGCTACGTCAGATAAAATTGTTCTCTTGGTAGGTTGCCTTGAATAATTTAAACAAATTTTGAACCCAATAACATCTTCTCTGAAATACCAATGAATACCAAGAACCTTTGTTGAAGTATTATCACATTTCAAAAAACCCGGTGTATTTTGATCTGTTTGGCTAAGTTCATTACTATTAGACACCCACTTGCTGAGCTGAAGTCCCGCTAGTGAAAGCAGATTAATCAGTTCGTTGCGATTTTCTAATAGCTGTTCTTCAGATGATGCTCCTGTCAAGACATCGTCGACATAAAAATCATCCAGTAATATTCTTGATGCATTCGGATGGGATTCTCTATAATCTTCTGCTAGCTGTTGGAGTACCCTCACGGCAAGATACGGTGCCGACGCAGTGCCGTATGTCACTGTACACAATTGATAATGTTTGAGAGGTTCTTTTGGGTTTTCTCTCCAAATAATTCTTTGAAAGTTGCGGTGTTCTTCAGTTAACCATATCTGACGATGAAAAGTTGTTTGTTAATTGATATACCAGACGAATCCTTGAAGGACGGCAAGTAATATACGCGATTATCGCAAACATCACTCTCACTTGCAGAAAGCTCTCGCATATGGCCTAAATCTTCATAATCTTGCATAAATTTAACATATTGCGCCTTCAAGTCAGCATTTCTTGAAAATCTACGCTCAGTTGCATTAAAGCGCAAAATAGCTCCATTGTACGTGTTACTAAATTTAACATTTTGTACCTTGAACGGAAGCTGACCGATATATCTTCCGTCTATATGCCTAGCATGCGTGATCTTGAAATGCTGTTCGACGATAAGTGAATCGTTATCCAGCCATGCAGGGTCATGATTCTTCTATCTCCCAAAATGCCCGAATTGATTGATCCAGATCCACCAAAGTATGTAAAGTTACAGGGTTATGATTTTGAGTTGATATAAATCCCGATGTAACCACCCAGCCAAAGATCGTCGAGACAGCAATAACCTTGCCGTAACTGTTTTTCAATTTTTCTGATAATAAAATATTCCAAACCTCATCGGCACCTAGCAAAATGTCGATAGGGGATGAGCGGTACCTGTAAGGATCCGCAAGTGAAAAGTTGTTCAACAAGGTGGAATCAAAGTGTGAAATCGAATATCTTGGCAGGGCAGCAGCGATATGCCCTAAAACGTGCACTGAGGTGTTCATAGAATCTTGTGATAATCTAGACCTAATTTGAATAAATGCATGACCACGTGTTGGTTCCGCTTTGATCGATTGAATACCAAAAAGAGCCATTCCTTACGCTACACGTGATAGACCTAAACGCTTGATGCAACTTTCTGAAATAATATTCGAATATTCTGATGCTGTATCAAGCAATACGCAGCAATTTTTGAACTCTCCTGCATGATTGCGTACCTCAACGAGTGCCGTGGGCAAAATACGTCTTATTACCAAATTTTTTAAACTATGTTGCGAAACTAGGGTATTCAATGACACCTGATGATTGACCTCTGACGAAGAACTACTTGCATTATTGTGAGGTGTTTTTACATGCTGAGAATCATCTTTAAACTTGGCAATGTGTAAGAGACTGTTGTGCTGATGTTGGCATGAACGACATTTGTTTTTCGACTTGCAGTTATATACCGTATGCCCTTCGCGTAAGCAATTGTAGCAAAGTTGCCTATCTTTAACCAACTTGCGGCGGTTTTCAATAGACAAAGATAAAAACTGCGGGCATTTATGTATAAAATGCTCCCCAGAGCGGCAATTTGAGCAACACTTATCTTCAGTTCCCAGCAGTCCGGTTACTCATTACAAATTGAAAGCCATCCGATTATATAATATTATGTCAATAGGGAAAATAAAACGAAAGTAGTTAAGCCCTTACAACTCGCATCTGATTCGGATTTGTCTTTTTCCCATCCAATTGTAAAGTAAAATGTTTATTAGACATGAAGATCAAAACAAACACAAATAAACATTTTGCATCGCATTACCATCTGATTTGGATGGCTTTGTAATGTATCATATTGTCATTTCGTTTTAATTATGAATTTTGTTCTTTTTTCTGAAGTAATTTTTCCGTTATTCTTTCTTTTTCATTTTTATTATTATTCCAAAGTAAAATTTGTATCAAGTTCATAAGTGTTTTTAAAAGTGAAGTGTTGGCGGCATTTTTTGTGGTAATATGGTTATAAATTATTAAATAAAAATAATTAAAAAAGGTAAGTGACTGTTTTATTTTTATTTATGTGTTAATTTCAAATTTTAAAGACGCTTCGTTTAGTATAATTTCAATTTTCAACATTTTGTTCTATTTTTGCTCTCTTGAAAAGTTTGGAAATTTGAATTAAAGTGTTTTGTCAAAATTTCACACTTATACATATGTATTACTTTATCAATTATTTTCTTTAACTTTTATAATTAATTAATTATTTTTTATTTCTCATATTATAACAATTAATTTAATATATATTAATAATATATATAACAATAAAAAATTAAAATATTGAAAAATTAAGTTCCTTATTTAATTATGCAATAGTTAAAATTCATTCCAAGATCAATGGCATTCAGATACATCTTATTGCACTCCGAATTCACTATAATAGTTGGACCCATCCAACATTCGCTTACAATGTATATTGTGTTGGACCCATCCAACCTTCGCTTACAATATATATTGTTTTGGATAAATCTTACAGCCTAGGCCATCGCTGTGTAAATGTAAATAGAAATTGTATACAGACATTGGATGGGTCTTGCTTACATTGTCATTGGTCTCAAATCGAAGATGTATGTAGCAAAAAGTTCACTGGGTTGTAGCTATCATGGTAGCTGAACCTACATGTTTTGAATTATATTTCGTAATGGTTTTCTTGTCCGCATTTTTACCCAGCTCAATTTCTTCACGTCTATCCAAAAATGTTAAAAAGGTATTTATTGTAGGCTTAGCATTATCACGGGTTTGTTCTATCCATCTCCTCGAGAATCAGCATCAATTCTCGCCAGAAGTATATAAATTAACCAATAATCCCGTTCGTCGTAACCTATATATATAAGTCTGAAATTTGAATGTGTTTGATAAGATTTGCAGCGTCATCTTTTAAAATTGATTTTAAATAATGAAATTTCTGTATATTTGAGAAGTTCGGTTTGGAATCTATAGCACTAGTAAAAATATCATTAAATGCTGGCCAATCCTTGTATTTCCCAGTAAAGGGCTCAATTCTTATTTTTTGTAAATCATACTCACTACTGCGCACATTGAGTGGTGTTTCAAGTCTATTCAGTAACGATGAATGCTGTTCTGCTAATCGGTCAAATGCATCTTGTCGCTGTGGTGGCTCATACTGTCTAATAGATTCTAACATTTCTTTAAGCATCCCTTTGACCAAAATATATTTTTCTTCATACTACGCAAGTTCTTCGTCGGGATCTACAAATTTCTCTTCATCTTCAAAGTCGTATAATTCACCAGTAAGCGATTTTAATTCAATATACGTGGTATCCAGACGCTCTATACGAATTTCAATTTGTGCCGCGTCGATTCAGGCAGGTGGGTTTTCTACAAACGTTAACGCGAGAGTTAAAGATGCTTTTTCCACGCGACGCTTCGACTGTATATTTTTCAAAGTAGCCATTATAATTAATTAAAATTGTACTGGCCAATGATAATATAAAATACCAAATTGTGTTTGTGGTATAAAGATTGATTGTTCTTGTCGCCTATCGCGAGTTGCTTTGTTGAAACACAAAGTATTTTGTTATTTGTTATATATTTTGTCTTATTGATTGGTTTTTTGTTAATACCGTTTTTCAGTTATTTTTTATATTGGGTCTTATTGCTTGGTTTTTTCTGTTAATACCGTTTTTCAGTTATTTTTTATATTGTGTCTTATTGCTGGGTTTTTTCTGTTAATACCATTTTTCAGTTTTTTATTACCGAACAAACATATATGCACATAACTCTGGCATACGCGTTTGTATGTATGTATCAATTCTCTTTCTTTCAACAAACCTCAAATGAATCAAATAACGGATCGTTTTTTTTAACACACAACCAAACCAACACTGTATAATATTTTAAGTTTTCTTAGTTTGCAAACTTGCTTTTTGCACCTTTTTCAACCGAAGTTATTAATTAAATTATTAAATTTTTGTTTATTATTTCTACTCTAACCACTTGCAATTGCAAATAGTGTCCAATAGTGCCTTGCCTATTGGAGCTCCTAATTTGCTAAACCAACACTTTTTCACTGATTCACTTGATCCGGCTCGAAGGACCAATTTGTTTTGGATTGAAACAAAGTTTTATTAACAATGTTTATTGTTACTATATTGAATGTAATAATATTTGTTATTATTATTAATTGTTATAAAATGGACTGTATATTTAATGTTTGATAATTTGTTCTGCGTTCAACGATTGACTCAAGACGACTCAAAGTAAGAAAACAAAAGGAGAGAAAAACAAAACGAAATACTGGGTTGTTTAAAATAGTATTTAGACAAATGTCGTCAATGTTGCGTTTCTAAAGGCTGTACGTCAACACTGTATTTATATTGATAACAGCAATAAAATTTAAAAAAATTGTTTTCGTTTTCAAAGTAAATATACGATGGAATTATTTCAACCGTTTTCTAAAAACAAACAGCAAATTTTGATTTATATAAAAGAATTTAATATGTCCTATGTCTGTACTTTTTTTTAACATAAAATGCTAAAATATTATAAATGGCGCAATTGCGAATACAGCACTGATACTCAATACCAAAAAAAATTAAATAAATTAAAACAACAAACTGTGTAAACAAAATTGAAGTACTTCAATTGGTTTTACTTCAGCGATGTTCTACTTCAATTTCATTCTAGTTCAGGTGGTTCTACATTTATTTCGTTCTGTGGTTCTGTAATATTATAATACAGTATTTGTTTATATGTATAAATTGTTTTGAAATGTGAAAGAAGGAGATGGATAGTGCTTGAAATAATTAAGATGTTTTGTAAGATATTTTTATTGTGCTTGTGCAGCCCTCTAATAGATCCATACATATAGTAACAATTCATATAAGTTAATGACAAAGAAATTCATTTGCCCCATTTCTGTTCATTAACCTTTTCTTTTTTTTAATAAGTTGTTTCCGTGAATTTAATTATAATTTTTGCTGACACCATGTCTCAGCAAACAAACAATTCAACGTAAAAGTGGGACTATTGCTTAACAAAAAATAACTAAAGAAAAAACTAATATGCTGACTTATTAATAAAAAACAAACTAAATGAAGTTTTTATAATAAGAGAAAAATTAACTGTAATTTAATTGTATTTTAACAATATACAAATACAGAACGTAAAAAAATAAAGTTATAATTCAATAATATTCAACATATACGATGATACGATACGCATACAAACGATCAAATTTACAATAAGAAAAAAAACATAAATTGTAGGTTTAAATAATTTATAATTCATTTAATAAAAATATATAAATTAAAATAATGAAATGTCTTTTCATTTCACCAAAATAGTTTTATCTTAATAGAAATTGCTATTTTTAAAAATAAACCTCTACATTGTAAAAATATAAGTATGTTAAAGTATTATTATACTTGAAAATTTGTTGTAATTAAAATGTTTACATTGCAAAAATTTCAGCAACAACTACTAAATTGATCTTCAATTCAGTATATTGCGTTAACTTGTGAAATTCTGACTTTTTGTATAAAGTGTGTTGGGAAAGATACATCATACACACACAATTTGATAAAATTCTTTGTTGAAAAATTCATACAGAATATTTTTAAATATAAACAACGTCTAGAATAAGTTGAAAAAATTCTTCTGCATAAAAAAAATCTGAACACGCGAATTATGTAATTTTAATTATCACAATAAATACAAAACTAAAACTTTTCAATATATAAAAGTTCTTAAATCTCCTTAAACAGGTTTGTACCGTTACTTTCCTGAGTAAGAAAGTTAATGATACTAATGAAGAAGAGATTAGTGATGATAAGTACTATTTTTAGTACATTATCATAACTCGTGCACACATATTATGACACAAACATGATCGATATACCCTGCAGTAAAGTAATTATTACATATGTATGTATATGCATGTATACTGCAATTCATAGAAGATAAGAACTAGTCAAAGCCTAAACCAAAAGCATTGAGAAGATATGAACTACATATTTAACATTACGATGTCTTAGGGGTAGATCATATAACCCACGTTTGTAGTACATCCGACTAAGCCAAAAAAAAGTTTTCTATGTAAACCACTCAGTAGAATACCTCAGAGAGTAATTTTAATGTGACGGAGCAGTCGAAAATATAAAAAAAGCAATGACCATCCTAATATAAAAGTAAAAGGATATGAGAATAGTAATTCATGAGCTGTAGGATTTATCACGTTGTAAAATACAGCGTAATTAAAAAAATTCTTAGTTTTGTAAAAGAAACAAGTATAATTCTCAGCTTTTGTATAAAGGCAATGCACATCCATTCGCCCATGTATAAAATTCAACCCAAAGGCTGAAGGTGGCGATGGCACGATGGATGGTAGTCTGCACGTTGACTACACAACCAAAAAACAGACCTGGGTTCAACCCCAGTTTCAGACAAAAAAATTTTAAAATAAAAATAAACATCTCGCATTTTTCTGATGTGCTTTAGTGTGTCTTTGTGTGTTAGTTGTTGTCGGAAGGTTTCAGTGGCGAAGGCATAGTCACTGGTCACTGAACAATACCGGCTTCAGCTGATAGCAATCCACAATCACATCAGAACGCCCTCCTTCGTCGGTATTGTGTAGCACCGGCGAAGTAAAATAATAATAAAAATGGCTACTAAACCGAAGCTTCAGCACAGCTACGAGTATAAAAACAAAAGAACGTGCGAAAGCAGAGCTGCAAAATAATTAATTAAGCTTCACCTCCTGTCGTTTCTCCTACTATCCCTTTCCTATAGTTCCAGCACAATGCTTCGCATGTGTAGGAGTCATCTCCTGAGTGCTGGTCCTAGATAAAAAAAAAAAAAAAAAAAAAACAATTGACGGTGTGATCACTTAAAGCCAAATACACACACACACACACACGTGAAACACGTCGTAGCTTTAGTATATAGTGCTACCAGATAATCATGTAAAATAGCTGTAAATTATCAAAGACACTAACTATTCTTATGCTATAGCAAAGACTATAAATATATAAAGATGTTGCACTGTCATACATTATTCTGCCAATGCTAAATTTGCTGATGGTTTTAGTACAAAAACCATGCTAAAACCACTTTTTTCAAGAAAGTCATTTATTTTCTCAGAGAATTTATTATTCTCATGTCTCTACTATTCATTTACATATGTATACATGTGTTCATACGTTTATGGCTTTGCATTCTCAAGTATGTGTGCATGTGTGTACCTTTAATAAACAAACAAAAGAATCCATATAAACAAACAAAAACAGCAAAGGCTCGTTTTGTGTTCGCACAATATATGTGGACATAAGATACGTAAAGCTAATGTCGCTGATTCTTATTTGATTGGCAAATATATGTATTTTATTGTTGTACTATTGCAAGAACATCGATTCGCACCGAATTTAATATTATTTAAAATTGGAAATATATATAACTATGTATATCTATATAAAAATAACGTGTCACGACGTTTGTTCTCGCTAATCTCCGAAACTACTGGACCGATTTAAATGAAATTTTGCGCAGATATGTTAACAGTGTATAACTTGAAATATAGGCTATATTTTATTTTGAATTTGAAATAGAAAATATTGCTTTTTGAATAACCTGGTCATTTATAAACAGATTTTCAAAATTATTCTTTTGTTCTTGTTCTTGTGCTCGCTGCCGTATGGATATAATAAAACCCGCGCAAATCTTGTCATATCCATCAGAAATGTTTGTACATGCAAAAAAATTATGATAAAAATTCAGATTTTGGAAGTTTGTGTGCTCCATCAAACTTATTTTTTGCAGTATGTAAGATTCATATAAAAGTTTTCGAAAAATTTTTTTCTGAATCCAAAGAAATAAAAAACATAAAAAAAACTATTGTTGAGCAATGTGTAAATTGCACCAAAAATACAATATATTCCTTTTGGTTTCAAGAAAACAACGTATGCTATAAGCGCAGAATGGAGATGCTAAATTTATTAATTCTTACACTTTTACGAAAGCATTCCTCGTGGGAAACATACAAATACAAATTAACGAGCGCAGAAAAACTTAAAATTTTAAAACAATAAAACATATGCTCAATTCAGAAAATTATTAAATATGTACCAATCACCAAAAATAATTACATTTCTTGTGCTAGTTATCATTATTAAAAAGATTTTAATAAATTTTATAATAGTTTTGTAAACAAAATAATAAATTGTATGGTTTTCGAACTCAGGTAAACTCACGTTTTATTTGATTTATGCATATACATAGATATTCTAACTATACAATTGAAAATTCTAAAATTAAATATTTAATAAAACAAATGAGTATACATAGTTCGGTGCGAATCAACATAAATGCAATAGTACAATAACAAAAAACGTAATTTTACCCTACAGCCATAGAAATCGGTAGCATTGGCTTTGTACTGTTTATTTGCACATGATTTATATGAAAACAAGAAACTGCTTTTAGTTGTTAATATTGTTATTGAATGTGCTTTGCACAAGAAATATAACACACACAAACACATTTCTCAAAAAGCATCATTTATATGTGTAAACAACAAAAAAAACCATAATTTCTGTGGAAAAAAAATTTCTAGTAGAGTTAAAAAAAAAAAAATGTTTCAAAAACAACAACAAAATAAACTTGACAAAACCATGTAAGCCTAAAATTTTTGTGTTCTTTTCTCTTGCTCAAAGACTCTCTTGCTACTTCGCCCCACAGCATCTATAAACGCAAACAATTTTTGTTTTTATTCAATGTTCTACGTGCAATATCTTTATATATTTATAGTCTTTGGCTAGAGACAAGCGGCAGTGTTGCCATCTTCACGCGAGCATGATCCGAACTTTGTATGGAAAAATTGATCCAGAATCCCTAATCCCTACTACTGTTGTACTATCGTTTTTAAATGCATCTGTAGTGCGATTCAGTAACTTTTAACAATTCGTTATCTGTTAAAATTTAAAGACTGTTTGGCTGTTTGCAGTAACGATTGTGAGAACAGTAACTTGGTGTTAACATTAATAGTTAAAAATTTAAATCAATTAGCATCTCGGTGAAAATATACGAAAATCACAAAGAGGAAATCGATGCCTCACTTCCTCAACCTCGTAACTTAAAAAAATACGGTTTTGACTTTTTCCAATCAAAATATTGCTATTTTTGTAGTGCTGCAACAACTTATTATCGCAATACGTTCTCTCAATTCTGTAAATATTAATAAAATATATTTTCGTATATCATTCACTCCTATTTTCATAACTGCGTCAAACTCTTATCATAAAAACTTGAAAAATTTCGTCTTTGCGTAAATTGAGTCGCGAATTTACCCACCAAAATGTGTCTCTTTATTCTATCCTTCTTTACTATAGCATTGAAGTGAGTATGTATACTAGTTAGTAAGTAAGAAATGTATGCATGGAAGTCCTGTTATTTATAGTTTTTATAGTTTGTGGTATAAATTCTTGGTGCCTATATGAATAATTGCATTTTAGTTGTGATCTTTGGTTTGCTTGGTGAAAATCTAATTCTGAGGAATTTTAGTTTTTATTGTAAAATGATACAATCGCTGTTCTTGATGCTGAAACAAGGGGTTTCGTTTTCAAGAATCTTTTCCAAGAACCTAAAACACAACAAACTGGAAACTTAATTGTGGATGAAGAAACAGGACATTTTGTCTCAATTTTTCAGATCACTCTAGCTTTTCCTCCAAATCCGATTTTTCAGCAAGTGAAAGCGAGTACCATTCAAGCACTGATTCCTATTTATCTGAAAATGTACCTTCTTCTGTATTGTTGGTAATTACAATTAAAAAAGCACATAAAGGTCAGGAAAATAAGCAAAACTAGAGTAAAAATCTCAAGCGAATGGGTGGTCAGGAGTATTCATCGATAAAGCGGAGCAAAGGGAATGGATTAATGGAAATTAGAAAAGAAAGAACTTTGAAGGCTCGTTGCCGTTCGGAAATATGTGCAAAAAATTCGGTAAGCAGTGCAACGAAATTACAGAAGACAGAAAGAATATTTTTAGGAAGAGAAAAAAGCGTATGGCATTGCAATGGTGTCTCATAAACCGGTCACTTTGAGAACAACTGGTACTACTTCTCGGCGAGTAAACACATTAGTCTACACTTTGAAAACTTCTGGAGAGATTAAGGTTGTTTGTAAAAAAAATATTTTTCTGTACACTTTCTCTGGGTGAATTTATCATGTGCAAATGGGTTTCTGGCAATCTACATACAGGCGACGTTGGCATTGTCAAAGGAAAACAAATATCGCCAAAGTAAATCACGTAAACTTTTTTCTACATAATTTGCCTAATATGCCATCACATTATTGCCGCCAGAGTACCAGTAAAGAATATATAGACGTCCAGTACAAGACTTGGGCAGAAGTATACACAGATTTTGAAAAATATTTGATAGATCGCAACATTGATAAGGTTGAAAAGGTAACGTACAAATGCTTGTTAGACACAGCACACAAGCCCAATATTAGTATATACAGACCCAAGAAATATCAATGTGATATCTGCTTTGCTGATAAAAATAAAAAAGTTCCAGAAGATGAATACCAACTTCACATAAACAAGTAAGGAGAGCGCCAGGAAAGAAAAAGCCGAAGACTAGGAATGTTGTTCTAGAGGTGATATTCAAATATTAACGGTGGACTTGCAAGCAGTGCAAACAATTTCTTTACTTTCAACTGGAGCAAACTACTTTAAAACAAAACTGTAGGTACACAAATTCACAATTTATAACGAATTTGACAAAAATGTTGCTTGCTACGTATGGCATGTAGCTGAAGGCGGCATGGACTCGAATATATTTACCTCTTGCATGCTGAACTATTTACAGAATATGAAAGACAAATAAAGCCTATAATAATTTACAGCGACGGGTGCTGTGCCGAAAATCGTAATACGATACTTGCGAATGCCTTGTAATATTATGCAAATACCCACCGAGCAGAAATTCAGCAAAAATACCTGGTAGTTGGCCACACTCAAATGGAGTGCGATTCTGTCATGCCACCATATAGCAAAAGAAGAAATGAAGAGAACATGTGCTAGCTGATTTCAATATGTTTATAAAACAATTCAGATTGTTGTTTTGATGAAGAGTTGCAACTATTACCTCATCGTAAATTGCGACCACAACTGCAGCATGATAATATTTTACTACTCGACAATCAAGAACTACCTATTTCAAAAAGAAAATATGACGACTTGCATGATTTAAAACGTATGATTCCAGCCGACTATCATTGATTTTATGATAATTTGCAACACGAGTACGAGTGATGTTATTAATTTAATGTGAATTGTTTTTTTTTTTCTTTTTATACTTTCTTGCAAATAAAACATACATTCTATATTAAATATTGCTTTCAGTGGATAATTTTGGTATAACTGCGAAATTGGTTTGTATTGCTATGAGTGCAACAAACGAGCAACTTATTCAGCTAGAATTAAAATTATTGTTAATGTAGCAAACTCGTATCTTAATAAATGCGTTTCTTGCTTAAACATGAACAGTAACGGCTTCAGCTATATCCAATCCACAAGCACATCAGAACGCTCTCATTCGTCGGCGAAGTAAAATAATTACTAAAAATGGCTAATAAAAACGAAGCTTCAAAATTAATACGTCACCTTGACATCAGAGACACTACAACAATGCTCTAAAAACAAATAACGTGCAAAAAGCGGTGTTGTAAGATAGTGAAGCTTTACCTCCTATCATTTCTGCTACTATTCCTTTCCTCGAGTTCCAGCACAATGCACAGCAATGTAGGGGTCATCTCCTGAGAGCAGGCCCAAGATAAAAAAAAACTAAAAAAGATTAGTATATTCATGTGATGAAAATCGTTTTCGGCGTTAAAACGTTTTGAAATCGATAAATAGTGTGATGAATTTGTATGTGACGATTTGTTGTGACGATTTCATATTCCATCTTGTTTCATTGAAAAAAATACGTTTTTAGCATGTGACGCATTTCGATAATGCCAGTTTAAATTCGTTTTCAAATCGTTTAATTTTACTTGAACAAAATGTAAGGAAATATACAAAAAAAGTAAAAAAATTAATAAAAAATGATTATAAATCCGTCCTTATTTACAAGAAAATGTTCAACAAATCTATTTAAATAAATACTAGTTAATATAGAAGTGAAATTTAAAAATTTAAATACCCACATTTCATCTGACAAATTTAAGGGATACTATTTATCTCTTCAACGTTTCCTTAGAATACTTTCGCTATTCATCCTATTATTTTCTTCCAAGAGAATTAGCGAAACCGCAGCAAAAAAAGGCATTTTATAAATAAAAATTATAAAATATGTTGATAAAATTTTTATTTTATTATTTTGTTTAAATATTTTACAAACATCAGTCACATACACATATGTTTACATATTATACAGTTGTATTATTAGATTTTATACAGTTGTATTTAGATAAGATATGTGGAAACGAAACAAATATGGAATATAAAATCGATCGAAATTCAACACACTACTGTCGAATTTAAAAGACGATTTACTTTTCAAATCGATCGATTTCCATCACATACCTGATTATTACCACTAATATATATAAATGTAATCAATTCCTTCATAATTGCATTTGAACTTTTAACCAAACGCCGAAGTATAAACCGTTTTTTTTTTCTCCTGAAAAGTTGTATTTTTTAGATACAAGGTTGACATCGATATGTAAAAAAGAAACAAATGCTTCGTATTTAACACGAAAAAAACAGATTATTAATCATTTTATATTATTTATTTCTTTATTATATTTGTAAAATTTAAGTAAAAATAGTTATTCTTTCATATTTATACAAATAAAATAAAATCATTTTTAGAAATAGATAATAAACAACAATATATTTCAATGGTATGCAAGGATGTGTGTGTGCTTCAGATTTGTGTTAAAATAAACAACCGAAAAAGTATAGTAGTTCAGTTAACGACACAGCAGACATAACACAAATGGTTAAAATATGTTAGTGAATAGCATAGCACAGTGGTTTTCAACCTTTTGGAAGCCGCGACCCCAAAAAGATTTTCAAAAAATTTGGCGACCCCTTAACGTTTTTGCTCTCAAAGTTTGAAAATATTATTATAAAAACAGAAAATTGAATGAAAATAAAGCAAAACCATGACACCGCTTGCTTGCGGAAACCTAACGGCAGTGTTTAAAAAACTTAAGTCGAAGCAGCAAAAGTAATAAAATTTTTACTTTTTACTGCCATAGACATGGTTGAGATAATGATAGGCGAAAAAGAAGCCGAGAAATTAAAATCCATTCCCCTGTCTGATAACACAATTCAACGCAGATTAAGCGATTTAGCTAAGGATATTCGAGATCAATAGAAAAAGTAAAAAACAGCTCATTCTTTTTATTACAATTCGACGAATCAACTGATATATCTGGTTGTGCTCAGTTTGTGTGTTTTGTTCGGTTTGAGAATCAGGATACTATTTCTGAAGAAATATTGTTTTGCAAATCTTTACCGAAAAATACAACTGGCGAGTGTTTGTATGAAATGTTTTTGGAAACCACCAAAGATTTGAACTTTGACTGGGAGCTTTGTGTTGGTATTTGCACTGACGGTGCTAGGGCAATGACTGGCAATAAAAGTGGATTCGTAGCAAGACTTAAAACAATGATGTCGAATGCGAAGTGGACGCACTGTTTTCTCCATCGTCAAGCCTTGGCAGCCAAGTTCTTACCGTCAAATTTAAGCGATGTGCTTAATACTGTCATCAAAATTGTAAATTCCATTAAAAAATCTTTACAGGCAAGGTTGTTTCGAACAGTGTGTGAAGACATGGGCGCTCTCTATCAAAATCTGCTTTATCACACAGAGGTGAGGTGGTTCTCCAAAGGAAATATGCTGACAAGAGTAATTGAATTGAGATCGGAATTGAACATGTTTTTTCAAGAAGGAGAATCCGAATATGAAAATTTGTTTACTAATCCTAAGTGGCTTTTGAAATTAGCATATATTGCAGACATTTTTCGTCATTTGAACATCTTAAACGCAAGTAAGGGAGGGAGAGACGAAAACATTATATCAGCCAAAGATAAAATCAAAGCATTTATTTTAAAAATTGAAATGTGGTCAACATCTTTGCAACAACTAAAATTTGATTCTTTCAATAGCTTTGAAAGTATTGCAACAGAAATTTCATCCGATGAATTGGTGAGCGATTTTATTCCTACCATGATAGAAACGCTGCAAAATTTAAAAAAGGAACTATACCGCTATTTTCCACAAGAGCAGCAAGAATATAATGGTGATTGCTGGGTATTAAATCCGTTCATAAATAACTTCGTTGAGTTCGCCAATCTTGCCAATAATTTAAAAAAAAATTTATGTGTGCTGGCAGCGGACAGTATGCCAAAATGGAATATTTATCTCAAAATAATTCTACATTTTGGCTAAAGAGAAATGCAGAATACCCTGAGCTAGCTAAAAAAGCACTTAAAATATTAATTCAATTTTCAACATCTTATCTGTGCGAAATGACTTTTTCACAAATGGTGAACATTAAAACAAAAAAATTTAATAAACTAAATTTAGAAAACGATTTGATTGTTTGCGTGTCACAATTGCAACCACGTTTTTCGAATTTAATTAAAAATAAGCAAGCCCAGGGTTCGCATTAATATAAGTACTTTTATGTTTTTGAATTAAATTTTTTTTATGTTTTTGAATTTAAAAAATTTAATATTTAAAAAAATCAATGTATTTTATTTAGATCAGCTCGCGACCCACCAAAGGGTCGTGACCCACCGGTTGAAAACCACTGGCATAGCAGAATCGTTTATTTTGGTGCTAACTATTTTTAACCAAACATTTGTCGTTAAAACTTGTTAGTGAAACACACTACTGATCTTTTAATTTACTATCGTATTTTGCCATATATTATAAGATATTATTGTATGTGAGGAAAATGATATATTCATCTTAATTTGTGGAAATTAGGCGCTTTTGTAAAACTCGTTTTTTGACTTTATAAAAATTTTTTAATTAAAAAATCACATAAAGACATTTGTTTATTATATATTTTTCCAAAATATAATTGCAATAGAAGTTACGCATGTTAGGTTATATTGAAAGTATTTATAAATATAATTCCATATATACTTTTAATACAAATAATTTAGTTGTAATTATAGTTCACATATTTATAAATTCAGTAAAATAAAGTAATATAATTTACATTCCAATATTTATATATGTAATAGAAAATTGGACAGTTTTTTTATCTTATACGATTTGCTTTTATTGTTTTTTCCATAACAATGTTGATAAATGTCACGGGTTTAAATAAAACTGAGTGCTTAAAATGATCTTGTTAATTTATTAAACAATAATATATATGTATGTATGTATGTAAGTAAAGGAAGTTTTTATCTGTTTGCAACGAATGCCCAAATTAGAATGAAAGTTGACAAATAAAAGTTTAGTTCTTATAGTACAACGTACACATTGTAAGAGTGTTGCCGTAAATTCTCAATACTCCTCCTCAATGTGGATGTTGTTTTTACAAAAAATATTTAAATGAATTTCAAGGAAGTTCGAAAAATATCATGTTTAACTTTTGGTTAGTTCTTCGTCAAAATATCGGCAACTATATCCGATGTTGGGCAATATACCAGCTCTATTACTTTATTTTGCACTAAACTCCTGACGTGATGAAACCGTATATCTATGTGTTTATTGCGCTTATGGAACAGATGATTTTCTGCTAGCTTCTGAGCGCCTTGATTATAGATATGTAAAATGACAGAGGTATGGTTGTATGTATTATGTTCTGTTAACTAACGTTTCAAGTATATATCTTCCTTTGAGGCATATCCGAAGCTGCCATATATTTAGCTTCAGTACTTCTGTGTGCGACAAAATACTGCTTTCTCGATTGCCAAGAAATTATACAATTGTTATAGAAAAAATTAAAACCGGTATAAGATTTTCTGTGAACTGCATTTCCGCCCCAGTCAGAGTCCACAAATCCTTCCAAACCTTTACAACTCTACTCATATACCAGTTTTAATTCTTTTGTACCTGCCAAGTACCGTCTTATTCTCAACATGGGGATCAGAATTTCATTGTGCCATTTTGGAGACGGAGTGTAGAATATCTGATATTAATATCTAGATATTGCCAAATACATTAAAGTACCTACGTGGGGCTGGTAATCGAGTTGATTGAATTTTTCAGATACTTTATTAAAATTCATCTGATGGCCTGCTTCTAACGGAAATGCCACTGATTTACACTTGTTTAATGTAAATGACTTAATTTAATGTTACCTGTTAAGCCCTCGCGCTCTATTTCCATTCCTAGGAAATGTTTTAGTATGCCGCAAAATTCTCGCCAATTTGCTTTTTAACTTCACTAACAACTGCCAAATTGCTAAATGCAATAATTAAATCATCTAAATATACTGCAATGAGCACCAAGTTCTCTTTCTTTATAGCTTTATATAAGCATGATTCATTATCGCATGGAACAAAATTCGTCTTTCGTAGAACACTGTTGAGTTTGCTATTCCATTCTTTACCACTTCGTTGTAACCATAAATTGCTTTTCGCAAACGCAAAAGCTTTTCTCGAGAATTTTCGTCAACAAATGCTATTGGCTGTTGCATGTGAATTTCATCTTGAAGATTACTGTTCAAAAATGCCGTACTTACATCCATCTGATGTAAATGCATTTTATTCTCAACAGGCAAAGCTAAAAGTAAACGTATTGTTGAACATCGTACGAGAAAATGGGGGAAATGTTTCTTTGAAATCAATCCCATATCTCTGATTACAACTCTTGGCAACTAAGCGAGCCTTATATCGTTCAATTTTACCATTTGCATTTCGCTAAAAGCAAATACCCATTTACATGGTATTGCCTTACGACCCTCTGGTAAACTGGATAAAGTCCAGGTTTTATTTTTTAAGCAAGGAGTTCCTCCTTCATAGCTTTCTGCCAAAATTTTGCATCCTTACTTGAAAGCGCTTTATCAACCGTTTCAGGAATAATTTGATTTACTGCCATGTTTATTATTATTCGTTGAATGAATTATGATGTATTGTTTTTTCGGCCTGCCAAGTTTGTCATCACGAGTTATCCTTGGCCTTCCTGGTCCAATAGTTGTACTTTGCTCTCCGTTTCGGTTTACATGATCACTGTCATCATCAGCCGTTTCAAAACTTTCATCATAGCTATTAACGGGTACAGAAGGTTGGCAATGGTTGTCAACTACATCTGCACTGTTATTGTTTTTATTAAAGCACAATGTCAACTAATCTTCTGCTATCAGGGTTTTTTCAGAGTTGTTGTGTTTGTGGTCATCTTCAACATTAAACAAATCTTCATTAAAAATAACATCCCTCTGCTCAATAACATTAATGTAACCAAAATATACGATGAAACGTTTGCTTGAAACTTGGATTTATTTACAGACTTGTTCCGATTTACCGCATAAGCACCAAACGTTTTAAAATATTGTACACTAGGCTTTCTGTTAAACTACATTTAATATGGTGTTTTGTTATGTAAAACTTTAGTGGGACATCTGTTTATAATGTATGCTGCAGTATTAACAGCTTCTGCCCATAGGTATTCCTTTGGACCATCATGTACCATCATAGATCTCACCATTTCAAAAGGTGTTCGATTGTCTCTTGCTGATACATCGTTCTGTTGCGGCGTGTATGACACTGTTAATTGCCTTCTAATAACCTCTGCCAAAAGAAATGAATCAAACCTGGAATTTATATATTCACCCCCATTGTCTGTACGTAGTGTTTTTATTCTCCAGCCTGTCTGCTTCTCAACATACGCCTTAAAATTCCAAAAACTTAATTCTTAAGGTATGTACACACGATTGTCATTTACTTCAATATTGACAGAAAAATTGTTACAAAATGTGCACCAACCGTGTGAACACACAATTTTTGTGTGGCAACATCGTCACAAACGAGGAAACACCTCTGCGGGTAGTCCATTCCACATACGTGCCGTTCGGCCAAAAAACGAAATTTCTTTGTAATGCGTAGTGAGAGTCGACGCCAAATCGACCACAAATGGATGCGCTCTTAATGATGATCGCGTCGTGCGCGCGAATGACCGGGTTTCGGGAACAAGTTCCCTGATTTCATTAGAACATATCCAATTATAGTAACGATAGAACGATAGACTGGGGTATATCACGCCTTTGCCCAGAGTTCGTTCACAAATATTTATTTAAATTCTTGGGACCATGGCAGAAGAAAAACACAACGCGACATTGATTCGTTTCAAATATTAATTCTTTATAATTATTAAATATAAATAATATAAACTAGGCAATAGTCACGCATCAATACGGAAGAAGACACGACGTAATACTCTGCAAAGCATGTAATACAAACTGCGGTGTATAGTGCGGTCACGGCACAGCGTATGGTTGAGCGGCCGTATCAGCGGTCCGCGCGAGATAGGGGTGGGAACTTATTAACACTAAAAAAAATCAACCTTCCAGGTTGAAACCACTTTTTTTTATCTTGGACCAGTGCTTAGGGGCTATCCCCTACATATGCAATGCATTGCACGGGAACTAGAGAGAGGGATAGGGTAGAGAATAGACAGGTGGTGATGGATACCGACGAAGGAGGGTGCTGTAGCACAGAAAACTCAGAAAAAACTTTTTTCTGATTTTACCTGGCTGGGAATCGAACCTGGGCCTTTCTGGTTGCTCATATTGCAAAATATTAATTGGGTCAAACAAAAATAGTTCAAATGAAATAGTTTCTTATGTCTAGAGCGTTGGCTTTTGTGTTGTTGTTTTTACGTTTAAGCCCACCGAGGCGGTTTTGCTGGTGGCGTTGTTGTTGTAGATAATATTATGGGGATTTCCATAACTCTTCCCTCTTAAAGTGGAGCGATGCCCAAAAGTTTTCACGGTCAGGAGCGACTAAACTTGTTGCAGATGGTTCTTTCACATCATATTTTTTTCTTCGTTTTATTGTCAAAATTATTATTATAATAAAAATAATTACTGCTGCCAAAACATAATTTATATCGCTATGCACTTCCGTTTGGGTTGATAAGATCTCGATCGCCAATTTATTTTTTAAGTGATTTTCTTTGAGCTTAGGTATACTCAAACTTTCAATTGTGGAGAGAGATTTTATATTTACTTCGGCCGTTGTGTTAATAATAAAATCATCCCAATAAATGTTTGGATTGTCTTTGTATACTATTTCATTAATAGTGACATATACAGTAATTAAAATGTATTAAAGTTTTTCTAGGCTCTCCTTGCAGTAGAACAGGTTTTCGATTTTTTTGCATAATTTCTTAAAATATTGAATTTGTTTATTGTTATAAATTGTATAAGATTTTATTATAATTTCTTTGGTTTTATTAATTGGTATGGGAATTGTATGAGAAATTCTGTATTGTTCTAAAGGGATGATAATATTCAAAATAATATTTGTATTATCGTAGTGAGCTTGTAGTTCTCATACAAATGTTCTATGGTTTCAAGTTTATTAGATTGGTATCCTGACTTATTTTCGATTTCTATTAGTTCTGCTATATTCAAGATCATTTTTGGTATGATCCCGAGTGTGGATAAAGTCATTGCTTCAGAAATACTTTTGATATGATTTGCCAGTAAATTGATATGATAGTTTATTTGATTAGGGGTATTGAATATCGCTTATAAGTCTGAAGTTGGAGAAAATGTCATTTTAAGAGCCCTGTAGTGATTTGACAATAATATCTTGTTCGGTATTTATATGGTTTGTGTCTAACAGAACAAACAAGCTATTTTACTTCTATGCCAAGCAATTGTTCTAGAAATATTAAAGACTCAACAGTTCACTTTAATACCACAAAATAGCACAAGTTTTACACACCAGCCGGACCATCCTTTAACTCTTTTAATACAATAAGTAACGATTCACATCCACACGAATTTATTTTTAAACCACAAGATTTAAATTTTACAAACACCACACCGCACGCATCATATAACATTCCGCAATCAACCATTTTACACCAAAACCACCTTAGTTATCGGCAATCGATTCCAAAAGAGCTTCCAATATTTTCGGGCCAACCCGAGGAGTGGCCAATATTTTATTCCACGTACGAGTGGTCAACTGCGGTCTGTGCATTTTCTAATGCTGAGAATCTCATCCGTATTCGCAAAGCTCTTAAAGGAGATGCTTACCAAAGTGTTCAGCATATGTTAGTACATCCATCTAATATACCTGGCATTATACGAACACTCTACATGCAATTTGGTCAACCAGAAAAAATAATAAATTCTGTAAAAGAATTAAATTAACACCAAAAGTCGATGACAATAATTTAAAAACGCTTACCTCTTTGGCCATAAATGTACGGGGATTAATATCAACTATTATTGCTGCTAATTTATGCGATGAATTAAATAATTCATCACTTCTTCAAGACTTAATACAAAAACTTTCCCCTTTGTATCAAATGCAATGGGCTATGCAAAAATCTCAGCTGTTAAATCAAAACAAAAAACCGAATTTATATGAGTTTGACAACTGGCTTTTTAAAATAGGTATAACAGCTAGTATTATAACAGTTGACTGTGTAAATAAAAGTAACAAAAGGGAAAAAACAAACAACAATAATAACAAAGGGTTATACGTAAACACACATACCGACGATCGCAAGTGTTTTGTTTGTAACAACAATAAATGTACTGTAATAGCGAACTGCAAAAAATTTGTTTCTCTTAACCGTGGTGAAAAATTAAACATTGTAAGAAAATATAAACTTTGTAAAACGTGTTTATTTAAGCACAGTGGGGAGTGCAAAAAGAAATTACAGTGTGGTATAGATGGTTGTGAATACACTCACCATTCTTCTTTGTATAGATATTCTAATAGGAGATTAAATAACAACGACATTAACAACAACCATATCAAAGACTCTGCCGCTATTAATGCACACAGGGGCGATTCAATGCAAATTATGTTCAAAATATTACCTATCAAAATCTACGGTGATAAAAAAGAAATAAATACGTTTGCATTTATCGATGAAGGTTCCTCTATAAGTCTAATGGACGAAAGCTTAATTGATGAACTGGGAGTTCACGGATCAGCCAGCTCCTTGTCCTTGAAATGGATTGGAGGAGTAGAAAGATGGGAAAACAACTCTAGAAGCTAAAACCTTAAATTTCTGGTCAAAACAAATAAAACTACTACAATTAATGTTAATACTGTGGCATCATTAAAACTGCCTACGCAGATATTAAGTTGTGAAAATTAAGCAAACAAATTCCCACATTTGCGTAATTTGCCAATTGAAAGTTATGAAAATGCTGTCCCAAAGATTTTGATCGGTCTTAACCACTTTAATTTGGGAATTTCTACGAAAATAAACAGGGTGCTCTCCATGAACCAGTCGCTGTTTGTACGAAAATTGGGTGGGAGATTTACGGGGCAGTTAATGAGGAAAATACAACAAATAATTCTTTTAATTTTCATAAATGCGACTGTGAAGCCGATGTAAGTTTACACGAAATGGTTAAAAGTTTCTATTCCCTTGATAGTAAAGGAATATGTTGTAAGGACCCACTCGTAAGTAAGGATGATGAAAGGGCTATTAGTCTTTTAAATCAGCATACACGGGAAAAAAAGTAGTCATTATGAAACTTCTCTACTATGGAAATTCAATATTTTAAATCTACCAGATAGTTTTGGCATGACAAGGAAACGACTACTCTGTCTCGAACGTAAATTATTGAAAAACGTTGAACTACATGAAGTTTTTAAAACTACAATTGAAAAATATTTAGGCAAAGGTTATATTCGTAAATTGAATAAAGAAGAAATAAATACAGGTGGTAAAGTATGGTAAATACCTATTTTTGCTGTTTTTAATAAAAATAAGCCCGGCAAATCGCGAGTCGTTTGGGATGCAGCAGCAACAACAAATGGATTATCCTTAAATTCTTTCTTATTAAAAGGCCCAGATCTATTAGCATCGCTATCAGGTGTTTTGTTTTCATTTCGGAAAAGCGCTATTGCTATATGTGGAGACATAGAAGAAATGTTCCACCAAATTTTTATACGTCCGGAAGCTAGAAATGCCCAAAGCTTTTTATGGCGTAATTGTGATCAAAATATAGAACCCGAAGTATACGTTATGGACGTAATGATATTCGGTGCTACATGTGCTCCTAGTATTTCCCAATATATTAAAAATTTAAACGCCGAAAAATTTAAAAATCGATTTCCTGAAGCTGCAGAAGTTATTACAGAAAACCATTACGTAGACGATCTGTTATACTTAGTCGATACAGCGCAAGAGGCTATTAATTTAATTCAAAATGTTAAGTATCACCAAGGTGGTTCCAACATCAGAAATTGGATTTCTAATAACGAACATGTCTTGAATGCGATTTCAAAAAAAAAAAAAATCTTGTAGTACTAAATGTTTAATTCTCTTCGGAGAGAAACAAACCGAAAAGGTTCTTGGAGTTTTTTGGGAACATCAGCAAGATGTTATTACTTAGAAAATTTCTGAAAGGTTTATCAAAACGAAAATATTCGCTGGAAAAGTAAAGCCAACTAAGCGGGAGATGCTTCGATTAGTAATGTCAATTTACGATCTACTAGGTTTAATAGGCAACATAATTATGTACGTAAAAATATTACTCCAAGAAGTATGGCGACATAAAACAGACTGGGACGAAGAAATTCTACACGAATTAATGAGTAAATGGACCCAATGGATTCACTTTCTGCCAAATATTGAAAAGATTAAAATTCCTCGATGTTATTTAAAAAAAAAACGATTGCGACTTACGATGAATCGGACGTTGACGCGAGCAAAGATGGTTATGCCGCTGTATCTTATTTTCGAATGGCAGAAAATAACCTCTATACCACGACTGGAGCTCATGGCTGCTTTAATTGGGGCAAGATTTGCAAAATTCTTCTGCGAGAAGCACAAAATTAAAATTTTGAAAAAATTTTTCTGGTCATTTCCAAAACTGTAATAAGTTGGATCAACTCTGATCACCGCAAATATAATCAATTCGTGGCTTTCCGAATCTCCAAGATTTTAGAAATATCTTCAATTAGTGAGTGCCGATGGATAGCATCAAATCAAAATGTAGCAGACGAAGCTACTAAGTGGACCCGAGTTCCTGAAACATGTAAATCTAGTAGATGGTTTTTAGGTCCTGAATTTATTTATCAACAGAAAGTCGAGTGGCCAACAAAACATGTTAATTTAGAAACATCTTTAGAAGAGATTAAGCATTTCAATCTTAAAATTACTTCTTCAGAGCCTCTGATATTACCAACTCGATTTTCCAAATGGAGTCGCATATTACGTGCCACTGTCTTTGTCTTTCGCTTTATAACAAACTGCTTAATAAAAAAGCATAAAAAAGGCGAATTTTCTCAGGAAGAGTTATTAAAGGAAGAGTGCTATTTATATCAACAGGTTCAAATTGATGAATATTGTATGGAAATTTCTTGCTTCAAAAGTGAAAAACTCATTCCGCAATCGAGTGGAATATATAAAAGATCTCCCATTTTAGATCAGAATAATGTTTTGAGATCAGACAGTAGAATAAACGATGCAGATACATTTCAAGGGCACGAACAGCCTATAATATTGCCTAAGACCTGCTATATTACTAGTTTAATTATTTTCCACTATTATCAAAGATACCACCACATGAACCATGAAACGGTTATAAACGAAGTACGGCAAAAATATTCAATCGCAAGGCTTAGAGTAGTTTTTAAATCTACGATTCGAAAATGTCAATGGTGGAAAATTTACAAAGCAATCCCAAAACCTCCTCAAATGGCAAAATTACCACGGGCTCGTCTTGCTGCTTATACAGCTTCATTTACCTACACTGGTGTAGATTTTTTTGGACCACTGCTTGTCACAGTGAACCGTCACAAGGAAAAACGTTACGGTGTTTTATTTATATGTTTGACAATAAGAGCCGTGCATATAGAGGTAGCGCATTCACTAACCACTAATTCGTGTATATAAGCCATTCGCAATTTTATGGCAAGAAGAGGTATTCCACGTGAATTTTTCAGTGATAACGGTACAAATTTTATTGGAGCGGAACGTGAACTTAGAGAGACACTGATATAATTTAACAAAAATGAATTTGTTAAAAACTTCACCAGTGCCACAACGACTTGGAATTTTAATCTACCGGGCTCTCCTCATATAGTGGGTAGCTCCAGTGGACTGAAACTATTATCCAGCTGCAACGATAGTGGTATAGTTTTGAAGCAAAACTGGCTTCTGTCACAACAATATGTCAATATTATCTAGACAAAATGGATAAGAGAATATTTGCCTACAATTACATGCCGCTCTAAGTGGTTCGAAAAACAAAAGGCAATATGTCAGGGGAACTTAGTTATTGTAGTTGATAACTCTTTTCCTCGAAATACTTGGCTACGGGGAAAAGTTATTGAGGCGAGATTGGCAAAAGATGGACAAGTTAGAAGTGCGAAGGTGCTAACAACCCATGGCATTCTGGAAAGGCCTGCTGCTAAGCTTGCAGTTTTAGAAGTGGCTTCCCTACCAGAATTTGACGACGACACACTTCCTGTCAAACTGCGGGGGGCGATGTTGTCGCCACTGACAAAAACAGCTAAAGAACCACATTGTTTTATATTGAAAACTTAGTATAATCTATTACATTTAATGTTATAAATTCAGCAGTGCAAAAAAAGGAACTTAGTGTGTACAATTAGAAGAGTAGTCGAGTACTCATAAAATTAATAGATTAAATAAGCAAGTAATTTATCAAAGTTTTATTAGATACTACATACATTTTGTTGTAACCAAACAGGCATTAAACAATTTCGGAAAAATTCCGAATTATATACAAAATGAAAAGAGTGTTCAATAAAACAATTAATACAGAGAGCAATTGGAAATTATAACGACCGCTATCATTCGAGTACTAAACATTCACCCAACGAATTTGAAGGGGAAGATAGGGGAAAATTAAGTTAGGAAAAACTTAGAAGATAATAGGACGAGAACGTAGGGAAGAATACACTGAAAATAGATTGGAAGGCTTTGTGAAGAATTATAGGGCTGTCCGACACAAAGAATAACCAAGATATAATCAAGTAAAACTTGAGCAAATACACCCATGCAATACTAAACGACCAATGAAATTTTCAGATCCTATGCTGATGATACTCATATTGACTCCACAGATCATGGGACTAATGACCACTAAACTATTGATAGAACAGGAAGGATACGTAGACGTTCACATAGGAATAGATAGCATATCAAAATGATTGTTTGGAAATATGGACGACGACGACAGACAGACCATACAGAATTGTCTTTCTAATATTAATGAAATTAGGGAAAACAATAACCAACAAGTTTTAATCAATGACTACTTTAATTCGACTTTAAGACACTTGAAAAAGGTTGTAGAGAATGATAGATTGAAAATTGAAGATTCCATGAATAGATTTCTGAGAGTGGAAAATCATGAACATGTATATTTGGAACAGCTTACTAATATACAATGGTGGTCAGGTGTGGGCCCATAGGGTAAAGTCAGAGTACGATCCTTATGGAGAAACACACAAGAAGACTTACTGCCTCCACGCGGCGGCCACCGTTAACATGCTCGGGTCTGGGTCTTTCTAGGAAACCTCGCTCACCCTACACTATGGATTGTCCTTATGTGGTGGGAAGCGTTTTTTCCTTCCTGGAGACCAATACTCGGTCATGGCTAAAGTAAGCAACGATATGGGGGGCCGGATCATGGTGTGATGCGACCCGTGCCTGGGATCAGCTTGGCTAGAGGGCCCCTTCAGAAAATAGTCTAGTCGCAAACGGAGCTTCACCGATACCTGGCCACCTCGGTGAATAATGTTTTGGCCTTGCTGGGTTATCGGGGGCTATGGCCCGGCCGACCTACTTTCCCCCATACTCGTGGGAGTTATATGTATACGAATAAAAAAAACAACGACGGTGATGAGAAGAAAGCCGGAGACCAAAAGCTCGACCCACAAGGGGGGCTTATTGGCTCCACTCCAAAGGCCGACCCTCAAAGGGGGCCTACAGCTTCGGTTGGGACGTCACTAGTGGGCCGACCCGACTCTTTAGCGGACGCCAAAGAAAACAAGCTCGACCCACAAGGGTGGCTTATTGGCTCCACTCCAAGGGCCGACCCTCAAAGGGGGCCAACAGTTTCTGTTCGGACGCCACTAGTTGGGCGACCCGACTCTTTTGCGGACCTAACTGCTGCGGGCTTGATGTGTAGCGGTGCCCAGGACTCCTCCACTTCCCGACGCGGGGTGATTTCAGAGACCACCGAAGGTGGGGGGGGGGCGATGCGATCTTCAGGAGGAGCGGCCTGGTGCTGAGGTCGCCTCCTGTGAGGTGCTCCCCGCCCCCGGTGGTGACCACGGATGGGGCGGCTTCTGCCTCGCCTGTGGATGGAGGATCTTTGGAGGTTATTGTCTGCCCGACGGGGGGATGCTCCTGCACCTGCTGCTGCGGCGGCTCCCATAAGCCGGTCGGTGGGTGGACCGGCTGCCCCGCCCAACGGGGTAACGGCCCGACTGCCACCACCAAACGGGCTAACGGCCCGAGCGGCCCCGCCGGACGGCCTAGGGGCCCGGCTGCCCCCGATGAGCGGGCGGCTGCCACCGGCGGATCTAAGAGGGACCCTCGGGGCAACTCCTGCGACCAAGGATGGTGACTGCAGGACAGTCACCTCGGGGAGAGGGAGGAAGAGACGGGGTTTGGGGACCCCGGCGGTGGACGATGGGAGGGCACCGCGCCCGGCCCATCGGTTGCGTCCTCGGCGCGCGAAGACTGAGGCGGTGCTCATTAGGCCCGCGGTGGGGCACACCTATGCGGGGGTGCTGAGGGATTTGCGTGGCAGCGTGACGGGCGACGCGAAGGGGGTACGGTCCGCCAGGAGGACGGGGGCCGGTGACATCCTGTTGGAGCTTGGAAGAGGGGACAGGATTGACCAGGAGTTTGTACGGCGTCTGAGGACGCTATCCGCGAGACAGCGTCGGTCGCGGAATTGAGACCGAGCGCGACCGTGGAGATGCGGGGTCTTGACTGCTTGACGGTCGTGGAGGAGGTGGAGATGGCGGTCAGTGGTCTGCTCGCCGGGCACGAAGAGCAGCTATGCGTGAGGGTGACGGTACCGGACGTGCGCGAACAGGTTCGGGCGTACGTTACTTTGTCGGTGGAGGGCGCCGCGAAACTCTTCGATATTGGCTACGTACGTACGAGGGCGGCGATACGGATGTTCGAGAGTATCGGTAGGTGTTATCGATGCTTTGGGGCGGGACACACCCCGGCAAATTCTACTGGGACGGACAGGAGGCAACTGTGTATCAGGTGCGGAGAAACAGGACATAAGATGAGGGACTGCAGAGCGGTCCCCAAGTGCGTTCTGTGCTCGGGGGCGGGGCGCGGTAGGACTGACCACCTGCCGGGCTCGAAGGGCTGCCCGCTATCCCGCAGATGATGAGGGTGCTCCAGGCGAATATGCACAGGAGCAGGACGGCAGATGCTTTGCTATGGCAGATGGTTGCAGAGAGGGGCCCGGACGTGGTTGTTATCAGCGAACAATACGGTCTGATGCACCGAGGATTCTGGCTCGGGGACGAAACGGGTACGGCGGCGCTCTGGCTACCTGGCGGCGAACTCGGGGTTGCGCGGTACGGGATCGGCTGCGGCTATGCGTGGGATCGGATTGGAGGTTTTGTGCTGGTGAGCTGTTACCTCACTCTTAGCGATAGTGTGGCGCGATTTGAGGCGAAGATGGCCGCTATCGAGGACGCTCTGGCTGGTATGGCCGGACCCTTTGTGGTGACCGGTGATTTCAATGCCAGGGCTGTGCAGTGGGGTAATCCGGTGACGAGCACGAGGGGGAGGTGCGTCCTGGATATGGCGGCCAGGTTGGGCCTGGTGGTCATGAAAGCTGGTGGTGCGACCACCTTCAGGCGGCCGGGGTGCGAGTTCACCACTCCTGACATCACTTTGGTATCCGAGAATTTGTCTGGGATCATCGAAGGATGGATGGTGCTCGAGGAATATACTGGGAGTGATCACCAGTATGTTGAGTTTGGGATAGTATCGGAGGCGGGCGTCGCGCGGGCGCACGGGGGGAGAGGCGCGCGTTGTTGGAATGTCGCGAGGTTAGACCGCAGGGCGTTCTTGGCCGGTTTCGACGGTACTACGGTTTTGGACGGTGGGGGAGACGCTGACTCCCTGGCGGGTGCTATGATGCGGCGCATTGTCCGTGGATGCGACGCATCGATGCCCCCGTTGTCGCGACGGGCGGGGAGGCGACCTGTGTACTGGTGGACGCCGGTGATTGCTGGATTCAGGCGTGACTGCCTCCGCAATAGGAGGGTCTATACTAGGGCTAGGCGGGCCGGCGAGGCTATGCTGGAGGCCCAAGAGTACAGGCGGTCCCGCGGGGCGTTGCGTCGCGCGATTATGACGAGCAAGAGGGCGAAATGGGAGGAACTTCGGAGCGACCTGAATCGTGATCCATGGGGACTCGGCTATAGGATCGTGGCGGGAAAATTGGGCGCGAGCCGCGCTGGGGTGCAATTGGACGGCGCGCGGATCGATGCGATTGTGGGGGGCCTGTTCCCCACACACCCGCCGCTGGGCGGCGAACGTGGGCCCTACGATGATGAGGTTTCACCGCCCTTTACCGGGGAGGAGCAGGACGATCACGTCCGGCGCGGCCCAGGGATCTGTGCTGGGCCCGGACCTATGGAATCTGACCTACGATGGGATCTTTGGGGTGGAAATGCCCGAGGATGCTCAGCTCGTGGGATACGCGGATGATATAGCGGCGGTGATCTTGGCGCGGGATATGGATGACGCCAGGGGGAAGCTGAACCGGGTCATGATTAAGACCCGGATGTGGCTTGAGGACCACGGCTTGGAATTGGCCGGGGAGAAGACCGAGGTGATGTTGATGACGCGGGCACACATACCACTCGGCGTCGGCATGCAGATAGGGGATGTGTCTCTGGTTACCCAGAGTGCCATAAGGTATTTGGGCGTCAGACTCGACTGTAGCCTGACTTACTGGGCCCAAATACGGCATGTGGCGACTAAGGCGGCGAAGATGACTAGCATGTTGAGCAGACTCATGGCGAATGTCGGAGGCCCGACACAGAGCAAGAGGAGGCTGATTATGGCGGTCACGAAGTCGATCTTGCTGCATGGGAGCGAGATTTGGGGAAATGTACTGGGTGAGAGAACCAAACGCAGGGTGCTCGAGGCGGTACAGCGGACGGCGGCCCTTAGGGTTGCTTCGGCTTACCGCACGGTCTCGGGCGCTGCGGTCCTGGTGATATGTGGGGAAATACCCATAGCCCTCTTGGCGCGCGAGCGGTGGGAGGCTTGGAACTTGAGGGGGGAGGGCCCTGGTGTTGGTGCTATTGGTCTGAGACCCCAAACTGTCCGGCGATGGCAGGACAGGTGGACCGCGGACGCGGTCGGCAGGTGGACGGCGAGGCTCATTCCCTGCGTGGAAGTATGGATTCGGAGGAAATTTGGGAAAGGTAACTACTTCCTGACACAATTCCTCTCGGGCCACGGAGACTTCCGAAAGTACCTGTATCGGATGGGCAGGGCAGATGGTCCCGACTGCATTTACTGTGGTATTACGGATGATGATGCAGATCACACTTTCTTCGACTGCACCAGGTGGCATACTGAGAGAGGTGCAATGGCGCAGCGGGTTCGCTCCTGCCACCGTGATAGGGAGGATGCTCGATTGCGGAGGAAGAGGGACCTCGATGCGCTGCTGCATAGCGGGGCCCCCTCTGACGGGGACCAGACGATACGGGCCTGGGCCATGGGCCGGCTGCGGACTTGGCGGACCCACACGTGGGTGAGTGAGAGTGGTCCTGATTGGGACGTGGCTCTGGGCCTTCCCGAAGAATTGCGGAAAGCGGTCCCGGGGAGGAATCTACCCAGAGGAGGAGGAGGGAATTTTTTAGTGGCAACACCACTCGACGCAGATGACGACGGTCTCTGTAAGCATTTTGAACCCTACCTCACACGCCAAAAAAAAAATAAAAAAATTTACAATTATCTGCAAAATATGGGGTCATATACCCAAGTATTTTAAACAGCGATGAATGAAAAATATGAAATAGATTACAATAAACTAAAATACATTCAAATTGGAACAGCATATGTTAATAATTCTTATTTAATTCTTGGAGTAAAAATACCCAATAAATTCGTAACCGTAAAACAGAGAACCATAGTACCAATACCAAAGAATGTAAAGGATGAAATCAACTATAAAATGGAAGAAATTTTTGATTTTGAAAATAAAATTTACACATTCAGAGAAAACAAACAATTAAAAAATTTAAGGCCCAAATTAACAGTCATTAATTAACTATTAGTAAACTAAAATAATAACTATTGTTTAACTAATACTTCATATTCACAATGTATTATTTAACTAACACTCTCAGTATAACCAAAGAATGGTAACCCTAACATTCTTTTAATTTTCTATATTGGCTGCACTGTTATAGAATATGGTTTTTGTCTACATTTGTTGTCACGGCATAATTAAAAATACGTGTCAAATTATACATAATAATGTTTTAGAAATATTACGACATATATATATATATATATATATAATACGACATATTATATATATAAGACATATATATATATAATACGAAAAATAATGTTTTAGAAATATACAATTATAATAAAAAATTCAGTAAATATTAATATTCAGCAAACCTGCAATACTGATAAACTAATTCTAAATGGAAATTATTTAATCAATTTTAATAACTATTCAATCGTAATAAAAGATTATTATTCCTCAAACATTATAGCAATTGAAAAAGAGTATCAAACCAATATTAAAAATATTAAAGAAATAAAATACCTTAGTACAGTAACGTATGGTTGCAATATTATAATTATAATAGTTAATATCATTTTTGATAGAATTCAGGAGAATTCTAATCTAAAGGAGGGAGTAGTAACATATAAGTTTTATAATGACAACATTAATATAAATAGATGAATTTTTAAAAGGAATATGTAACTGAACTCTATATTCAGTTACACAATACAAATTGTAAATTATGTTGTCATCATTTTATTTCAATTAGCACACTTTTCCACTTAATAATTTAATGTTGCAGACTTTTGCCAGATTTGTTATTGATAATTAAATGCTGACCAAAATATAGAGAATTCCTTAACGGATCACTTTTACCATATTTACTTCTGTGCAATAAAGAAAAATAAGAAATAAAAGAAAAACCGAAACAGGTCAATTCCTAAGCAGGAAATAATAAATAAAAAATAGTAAAACCCTTGACAAAAATTGTAACATTAAAAGGAAAACGATGAACATTGTAAAATTTAGTCTTAGCTCTCCCATCAATTAACACAGTTTGATTTCTCCACTGAAAATAAAAAACAATAAATATTAAAAAAAAAAATAAAATTTGGTTTTTTTTATTTCCAAAGAAGACATAAACAAAAATCGTGCGTAGAAGCGGCGGTTACGGCACAGCGGATGTTGATCGGACATATAGCGCCCTAGTATCAACAGCCGAGGCGTATAACACCAACTAGTGAGTAGTGCATTCACGGCGCAGCGGAATGTTGATCGGACGTATAGCGCCCTGGTATCAACAGTTGGTGCGTGTGAAGACACTTGCCAATCGTTATTGCTAGACCGAAATGGAGGGAATTTCGGGTACACAAGAGTAAGCATTGGTACACTTACTCCAGTCTGTTGCAATGGGTAAAGACAATGCTGATGGATGTACAATACCAGTCCGACTTTGTGTTCTTACCTCTACAGCCACACAAACACACTGCATTTTTTACTGCCACTTCCTTGTAGTGAGAAAATCAGTTTTGAGGAAAGGTAGCCTACGAAACTTATAGTTGTATTTTAGAGTACGCTTACTTATTTTACTACTAATATTTACCACAAGGTGCCGGCGAGAGTGTTAAATTTAAATATACTTATACTATATAATGCATGTATTGTAATTATATTATAATCTAATATTATAAATATTGAAATATTTGAGCAGCCTGGGAATCGATATACGGCTAAAACGAGGGTATCCGACTTTCGTCGTTACACAATTTAACCCCTATTGTCGAAGAAAATGGCTCTTTTTTGAAAACCCTGCGGCGTACTATTAATAATTGTAAGGCTAACTTGTCACTGCTAGAGCTGGATATAAGTCTGGGGACGTAATCTTTGTATACGTTTGTTCAACTTGTCTATCCGATACTTCCCTCAATCTATGGACCAATCTTTACGCAGTGGCTCACAATTACCAACCTGGCAAAAAATGGATACATTTGTATCCGCACGATTTCATACTCTGGAATGCGTGAACGATATCAGATCAACTGCAGATTCTTCAAATCCAGGAACAAAACATTTCAAAAAATTTAATGATAACCCACGCAAGAGAAGGAAAGTAAATACTTTTAATACCAATATATGTAAATGCAATAAGGGGTATGCTATGCACACTCTGTTCTGATTCTCATCCCATAAGATTCTGTCCAAATTCCTTCAAATGTTCATATATGAACAGTTTTCAACTGTTAAGAGGCAACAACGTTTCACAAACTGTTTGGCAGATTGACTTTAAAAAATGTAAAAGCTAATATAAATGCAAACAAAAACACCATTCTCTATTAGACCGTAATAATGTAAAGTCAATATCTATTAATACCCTTTCAAATGCGAACGCTTTCATTGGCGAGGCCCAAACTACAATATCGCTTAATGATCAACCCTCTACATCCGCATTTGCTATGCCCTCTCTTCAAACGTATTCTACCCATTTACAGTTCAATTACCATATCACTCGTTGAAGGAGGTCAACGAGTGAAGATTTTCAGATTTACAAATAGTTGACGTCAATCTTCTTAAAGGATCACATGTTGATTTATTGTTAGGTGGAGATATTTATCACCAAATCCTTCAGGAAGATGTACGATTGAACAAAGACCGATCTCTTGTAGCCCGAAATACTATATTTGGTTGGATTATCACCGGCAAAATTTCTTCTACTGTCACGTCTTCAATCATCTCTTCATTTTATACTGAAATTACTCTTGATAAGTAAGTTAGGATTTTTTGGGAATTAGAAAAAATTCCTGATTGATATCGGATGTCAGCTGATGATGAGTATTGTGAGGAACTGTTCAAAACTTCTACATATCGATATGAGTTAGGTCGTTTTGTTGTCTCCCGTCGATTTCAAATAGACTTTCCCCAGGCTAAAACTCTTGCTCTTGGTCAGCATCTTCGAAATTAATATAGATCGAGTAAAAAACTTAAATATGACAAGGTTATCTTATGATATCTGTCCCACAGACTGTCACGTTTAATGAAATGTCCTCTTACTACTTGCCTCATCACGCAGTTCTCAAGCCAGACAGCACTACAAAAAAGCTTCGTGTAGTTTTTAAAGCTTCTCACCCCACCAAGTCCGTTTTAATGACGTCCTCTATGCCGGGCCTGGACTTCAAGCCGACTTAACTATTCTAATGCTTATATTGCGTCTCTTTAAATATGTGTTTAGTGCCCCCACAGCGAAAATTTACACACAGATTTCCGTCAATCCCAAACAGACCCCGTAGTAACGAATTATATTTCGATCAGAACCCCAAAAAAAATTCCAGCGATTATAAGTTGCAAACAGTTACTTTTGGAGTAAACGATCCCTCTTACTTGGCCTGCTCCAGCTAGCCAATGAATGTAAAAAATCAACCTCCATTGCTTTTGATATTCTCATATGTATATTGATGACATGCTTTATAGCGCTTTCAACCTCCAACATTCACTCGAAACCCGGAACTAGCTCACAGAGGTTCTTAGCTCAGCTGGATTTTCTCTTAGAAATTTCAGACTCTAGTAATACCAAGACTCTTGGCTTGCGATGGAATGCTTAGCGCGATGTTTTTCTTTTAACTCCCAAAATTTTCCTGATCGGCATTACTTAAAGAGCGGTTTTACCTGAAATAGCTAGGATTTTCGATCCCCCGTTTGCTCCAAAAGTGATTGTTGGTAAAATTATTATGCAATACATATGGAGAGATAAAACAAATTGGGATGAAGCTCTAAATCCAACTACTCTACATCAGTGGAACTCCTTTTTTGATGACTATTCGTACACTAAGTCAACTGAAATTCCCCGTTTTGTAAACATCGATTCCAGTTATCCCATTGAGGTTTTGTAACGCTTCAGAAAAGGCATATTCAATAACAGGATATTTGCGTGGGGAGACTCCATTTGCATCCATCCTCCATGTCATCTCTTATTAGCCAAAACTAAAGAGGCGCCTCTCAAATTTATTACCTTACCCCGTAAATAATTATGTGGGTCTGAGCTAATGGAAAAAATTATTAATTCTGTACGAAGTCAACTGACTATAATGTTCTACCATTATTTTCTCTGGACTGACTAAACAATAGTATTATCATGGCTACAAATACCTCCCTATACATGGAGCACGTTTGTTGCAAATCGTGTAGCTTTTATTATTGAGAAAGTTGACAGCAACGCTTGGAGTCATGTTGATTCTAAAGTTAACCCCCGATCTAGCCTCACGTATCACTTCGGCCAAAGAACTTGCTGCCAGTTCCCTATGTTGGCATGGTTAAAATTTGATCGGTCAGAATGGCCACAAAGTTCACGAAAATTTCATACTAATAGTCACGACCTGTGAGAGCTCATGTTATTATTAAATTGGACGAATCTGACATTCTGAGTCGTTTCTCTTGGTAATCTGTGTATTAAGCTATATCTTTCGGTTTTTTCATTCCATTAGCCCCAAACATAGAGGAAATCTTAAATACTCTACTTCAAAGTGAACACATGCTGAAGTTGTGGTCATCAGGTTCAGATTAATAAAATTATGTCTTCCTACCCTATAATGCACGGTTTACCCGCTTCTATCTAGAATTTTTGCAAAATTATTCCTGTCATCGCACTACCTCCTTATTAATTCGGCTAATGCGGCTGGAATTCTGGGTTCCAAAACTGAAAAATAGTGCAAAGTTGACGGTGGATAACTGCAAAACCTGAGGGTGTAAATAAGTAAGGGTTACGTACTAGTTTTTGTCTGCTTTGCAACTAAAGCTATGTATGTCGAAGTCATGTAGGACTTGTCTACCTCAGCATTTCCAGCTGCTGTCGCCAGATTTCTTTCTCGCCGCAGTTCTCCTAAGGTTATATACTCTGATAATGGAACTGTCTTCGTGGGTGCTTTTATATCATTTAATGCATTTCAGCCAGTTGAATGGCATTTAATACCACACGGAGCTACCCATAAGGGTGGGCTATGGGAAGCTAGCATTAGAAGCTTTGAGACACATCTCAGGAAAGTTTCCCATGCACAAAGCTTCACTTATGAAGGGTTTTCGACAATGTTGGCAAGAACTGAGGATTGTCTAAATTCACGACCTCTCACCCCAATGAGCAATAATCCCAATGACCTGTCGAGCTTAACTCCAGGTCATTTTTTGATGTGCGGCCCACTACTTCCTCCCCCGGAATCTGATAATAGTAATCAAAATCGTTGGAATAATTTATTTACTATGTACTTGCACAGCTGGAAAAAGAATATTTGAAGAGTGAAATGCAAATATCCTCAAAAAGATTTTGCTCAAGGTGATTTACATTAATCAGACAGGACAACTTCCCTCCAACTAAATAGTGGTTTGTCCACATAGAAAAGGTTTACCGTTGCAAGGATAGAGTTAGAGTTGCCCACATTCGCACCGATAGTGGTTTAATAGTTCGACCCATTGTAAAGTTAGTCTTTTTACCCATGTCGAAACATGTCGATTTATGCAAAACGTCTGCGATTTTGAGCTTAATTTTTTACGGTATATTTTCCTTTAGCGTTTTTTTAAATGAGATTTTCAAGAACCAACACTTAAAAAAATTTAAATATTAACCATAGACTTTATATTTGTTTCTTTCTGACTCTTGCTGTCCCTTTCTATCAATTTTATATTAATTAATGAAAAATTAATGTCGTGTCATACGGGTTTTAAAGACTTGTCGGTTTAAACGAATGGCAATTAAGCAAAGGAAACTGCTAGTTCCCAAGTTAAAATATTGCTATAATTGTCTAGCGCACTATCATCAACTCATTCATTGTCGGAGTCGTGATCGCTATCGTCTATGTCTAGAAGAACACCACACTTTACTACATCAAAATACCCAAACACATAAGTGTCACTTCTAATAAGCTCCGAACTAGAAGGTCCACGAATACTGAAAGTATCTGCCTTCCTAAAAAAGTATCGCACAAGAAACTACGACTATTAACATTAATGTTAATACAAGGCGTTAAATAATCTGTATTTGTATTCGTTTAATTCCTAATTAGTATAAATGTACACATGCATATGTTTTCATTTAAAATGATTTTGCTACTTCCAGTGCATTCATTATATAAGGTATTATATTTTTCTTCCTATATTCATATTTTTTTAATTTCTCTATGCATTAACTAAGTAGCTTGTACGAAATTTTGAAATTGTCTTATGTATCAAATTTCCATCCTCCTCCCTTATAAATTATTGTTGCATTCCTGTAAGGGAAGTGGGATGTTTACGCCACATTATGTATAACTTTTGCCAATCACTTGAGTAAGCTTCAGAGAAAATCCTGTCAAAGACAAGGGCTTGAGTTAGTGGCTGTTTAATTAAATAATAAAGTGATTTCGAGAAACTCTTTATAGTCATCTCTGGGTTGATTTTCCTTCAGTTGCGGTAAGCAAAACAACTTGATCTCTAATTGAACTTCAATTTGTACTTTTTCTGCAACCTTACCATTTTAAATACCAGAACTATAAGTTTTATCTTTAATTTTTTGCCATCACTACGAACAAAAAATGGCACTCCTAGCACAGACATTTTACAGTATTTAGCCTTGAAATTGCTCAGTATTTGTTGACGTGGTATCGTATGAAATAGCTTCAACACGCTTAGTGATTGTTTCACTCTACCAAAAGCCTGTAAACGGCATCCGCAATACCTTTAACTTTCCCCCTACCCGACGGTATCTTTGGCACGCCCTGAAGTTGCTCCTTCCATCATTTGTGACTAAAACAGGCAGTCGGTGAACTTTTTTATCGCTGCCTTGCAAATGCGGCTTTGTACTGATATCATGCCTTAGATTTTACAAACAAAGACCAAATTAGTTTGACCTTCACCGTCAATGTTATTTATTTTTTAATTTAATTTTACATATTTTGCACGAGCCAATGTCCTCCTCCGAACGTTTTGCAATTAATCTTTAACATCTTGCAACTAGAGAGAGTTTCAGATCGCTACAACATATTTCCCATATTCCTCACAACACCATTTCGGGAATTATTCCTGATGTATGTGATGCTATTTATACAGTATTAAAGCCAGATTATTTAAAGGACAATAGTTTTAATTACTATTTTTGTTTGATATTTAATAAATTGATTTTAGGTACCATCAACAAAAGAAGAATCGTTGCTGTTACGGAAAAATTCTTGCAAATATGGAATTTTCCTAATTATATCGGCTGCTTAGAAGGGAAACATGTTGTGATGACTGCCCCATTTCATTCCGGAATCTTTTTATTTTCATTACAAAGGTATGTATATACAATAAATACTTTTTTAATATACGTTGTTGAAAGGTACCTATAGCATTGCACTCATGTGTATTGCCGATGCATCATATAAATTTATGTACTTCGATCTAGTGCTAAACGGCCGTATATCGGATGGTGGACTGTTGCGAAAAAGTTCCTTGAGTACAGCTGATAAGAGATGCAGCATATTTTGCAGAAGAAGGCGAAGTACCTTTTCAGTATAAAAATATATAGATAAAAATCCATATTCATTAATAGAAAATAATTTTGTTTTAATAATTTTTTAAAATCATTTAATAAGAAACAAACAAAAAGAAAAGAAATTATTCATATTAAATTCAGTCTTTCCTTTACATAAAAAAATAAAATAAAATATTAATAAATAATAATAATAAAAAATTAAAATAAAATAAGGGACTAACTATTTTCCTTCATTCTTTCCTCTTCTAAACATTCCTGGAAGAAAATCGACATTCGTTTGAGTACTATTGACGCTGATTCCTTTTGGAGACATTTGAGTTCGGTTAATAAATAATGACAGAAAGCGATGTTGTGATCTTCGTTACTTTCCTTTCTATCTTTGATCACTCACGCCTCACGCATAGTTTCGGCGATCTGAGTGGCAGTTTTTTTTTAAAATCCAAATTTTACTTTTATTCTTTTTACTTATTACAATGGTTTGAGCCTCAGCGAGTTGAGACGAGTTGGCAATAAAAGAGAAAAAAAAAATATATATATATATTAAAAAATATATAAATTATATTTTGCTCACAATCATATATCACATATAAAATAAAATAAGAGTTATTAAAACAAAAGAAAAATTCCCTATATAATTAAATTAAATTAAACGACAAAAATGCATATGCAGGTATGCGACGAAAAAAAAATGTTAACTTTGAAAGAAGCATTTCAGAATGTTGCTATAAATATTCTTTTAGTTTCTTTTAAAAATAGATATTCTTTCAATGTCTTTTAAATGTTGAGGAAGATTATTATACTCTAAACTACCCATGTGTTCCACACGCTGCTTAGTAGTTTCTAATCTGCATAAAGCTATTCGAAGATTCATATTACTTCTCGTATTAAACGTAGTTTGATTTCTAGCAAACGTTACTGTGTGGTGTCCAATATTATGTAAAGATTTAAAAACATGTAGTAAAAGTTGCATTTTGTAAAGTCCATAAACAGGTAGAACCGTTACGGCAACATCTTTATATAAGCTTAAGGTGGGATAAAATAATGGCAAATTATAAACAGTTTTTAAAGCTCTATTTTGAAACCTTTGTAATGCATTCAGCTCGCTACTTCTTTTGTAACCATAAATGATGGGCAAATAATTTAAATAGCTTTGAATAAGTGCTTGGTAAATGACAAGTTTTGTTCTTATGTCAAATTTGTTTTTAAATTTGTACGTTAGTCCAATAACAGAATTTATTTTCGATTTCAGATGTTGTATATGTGTATCCCATAATAAGTTGTTCTGTATGTAAACACTAAGATATTTCGTTGCTCTCCTTTCAAAAACTTCCTTTCCATTTATATATATCCTGAAATCTTCAGTATTAGCTGAAAAGGTTTAAACCTTAGTATTTTTATTTTTACAGCATTTAAGATTAATTGGTTTATCCTCTCTGTTATAAATGATGCATCACGCTCCATATGTATCTTCAAAGCTGTTTCATGCTTGTAAGGATAGAATAAGCAAATATCGTCGGCATACAAAAATAATTTACCAAACAAACCAAGATTCATTGTCATTTAAGTAAACTGTAAATAAAAGTGGACGTAGAACACTTCCTTGTGGAACGCCACATTCAACCAATCCCATTTGACTTTGACTACTATTTACCTCGACGAATTGCTTCCGACCATTTAGGTAGTTTTTTATTAAAATAATTGCTCGTAAGCTCAAACCATAATATGATAGTTTTTCCTTGAGGATCATGAAATTCTTATAGAATGCTTTTGAAAAGTCGTAAAATATCCCAGCAACATCTCTAAAGCCTTGATCCAATTCTTGTCAAATATTATTAACAACGTTAACTACCGCTTCTTCCGTACCACAATCTTTTTTGAAGCCATACTGGCATCTGTATAACAAATTGTTTTGGTCTAAATAAGATGACAATTGTTTATGTAAGATTTTTTCGAAGACTTTATCTATAATAGGCAGTAAAGCAATTGGAAACTTATATATTTGATTAGCGTGAGTTTCCTTTTGGTATGGGTACTACCTTTGCAATTTTTAAATCGTTTGGATATATTGAAGTATCAATCATGTTGTTAAATATATTCGAAAGATAGGGAGAAACTAAATCCTTGCATTCAAACATTTTAGGTGAAATTCTATCATAACTACAGCTTTTTGTTAAATCCAGATGCGAAATAATTTCCAAAACTTCTTGTGCAGAAATATAAGAAAAGTCAAATCTGTATTGGCATTGATTTAAAGTTCTAATCCTATTACATGAATCACTTAAGGTGTAGTCAATTTGTTACCTTAAAGTCTTTGGCACTTGCAAAAGTATTGATTAAAAAAGAATTTTTTTTATAATTTCCTATTATTCCTGATGATGTTAACAAGCTGTTAACGAAATATCGAATAATAAAACCAAATAAAATAAAAAAAAGACCTCAAGCTTAATAAATATATTTCAAAAAATATAATAAAAAAGGTCAATTAATAATATAATTAATATCACTTTTAATTTAATCATCTATAATAAATTCTCCATCACAGTTTTGAATGTTTATTTTATTTTTTGTTTCTACCAAGCACATCATTTCAAAATTTTCAAAATTTTTTTGGCTCCTGTTTAATGTTACCTAAATTGTTGATTAAGTAATCATTCATTGTTTCTCTACAAGCTTTTCTGATAACCCTACTTAATCTTCTAATTCTTCGTTCTAAATCATCTCACTTCTGTTTTTTCCTTAATTTCAAGTTTTTTGTTTATACGTCATCAAGGATTGTAAATTTGCATTCATCCATGGTGTTATTCTGTTCCTGACCATAATTTTCTTACGTTTTTTTGTAGTAGAATTGAATACTGCGTTCGAAATATAACGTTTCAACATTTACATCGCCAGTCACCTCAAATGTTTGCAGCAGTTACAAAGAGTTTCTTTTGCAAAAGCATAGTTATAGATTTGCCTACTTGATTCTATATATTCGGAAGCATTAGCATGACTTCTAAGCTTGCAGGATATTAAGTGGTGATCTGTTATAAAACACTCAATAGAATCAATAAAGGTATTTTCCATTACATTGCTAAAGACGTTGTCTAAAGATGTACCTGATGCAGGACGTGTAACTAAAGTGTGACAATTTTCGTAGTTGAAACTAGATAACACATTTATGATGTTTGTAGAAAATGGTTTATTCAAAATGTCGATATTAAAATCACCAACAGCGATATGAGGAAACCTGCCATATTTTCCAACTAAATTTTCAGTAAAAGTTAGAAATCTCATTAGATCACATTTTTGTGATCTATAAAAATATGTTAATTTAAGGCATTTTCCATTAATTTTATAATTTTCTATCGAGATTGTTATTGTCTTCAAATAGTCCTTACTCTCACAACTTCTATGTTGTATTGATAATTGTTATGAATATATATAGAAGTTCCCCCATAATTATCGTTTTGTATGCCGGTATGTTGTAAATCTTAGATAAGTTGGCACAAAACCACTTTTCTTGTACTTCAATAACACTGGGGAGTTTAGAAAATTTTGCAATTATCATTTTAAATTTATTGAATTTTTCATATGATGAAATGCTTCTTATGTTAACACTGAGAATATTAAAGAGAGGAAATTTAATTGAGTTTAAGTAGTCATTAAAAAAAATTTATATTTCTAAAGTCATGATTATTATTCATATAAGATAGAAGTTAAAAGAATACATAATTTCAAAATCGATTAATTTTTACTCATATATTATACTAATTAGGTGACATAAAAGAAGCACGGTCCTCTTCGCCTTCTTCACTATCAACATGTTTATTTTGCATCAGTACAGTCAGTTGCATATTTGATCTACGATTTGCTGTTTTATTTGTTGCGCTATCTGTCAGCAATTCGTCGACTTCTTCTTCACTGCTGATTAACTTAGGTTTCGACGTTTCGCTCTTCTTTGTATAAACATTATTGTCATAAGTGTAAACTGGCTGGTAACCCACTTTCTTGAAAGCTTTGGCGTGTTTGAAAACGTTAACGGATTCCTTAATTAAGTAATCATTGATGTATATTTGCTTGGTGTTTCCATTTGTTACCATTTGCACCAGTTGTACTTGCTATACCAAATGGCTGCTTTCGTTGGGTTGGTGTAGGTAAAGTCTTTGGAGGTTCAACATTTTGACCTAAAATAAATATATTGAGCACACCTTAACACACCAGTTAACTCACATATATGTATGTATGTATATACACTTATATATATATATATATATATACATATATACTCTTGTTCGGTTTTCCTTAAATAAAACATCCAAAAATTTATATTTTTATATTGTATTTATTATTACAGATAAGAAAATTAAAAGAATTACTTAATAAAAAACTTGTTAAATTATTGCAGTATTTTTGAAAACTTTTTTAAATACAAGCCTGTATTTACAAGCGTGAATTTGAGAAAAACAATGATATAAAAATTTATATTTTTCAACTACTTCGACTCAAGGGAATCGAGTTTTGAGATACAAAAACAAAGAAATTTGTTTTAGTAAAATAATATTTTTGAAATCATGTGATTTTAAATTACGTGCTTTGCAGAGCAGACCTGAGGAAAAAATTCTGGTGTATTGGTAACTGCTTCCATAGAATGAACGAATTCTTAACTTTTTTAAGGTGGACCTATTTGAGTTTATGAAGTACACAGCATAAGTCTGGGTACTTCTGTGTTTTTGAAAATGTTGATGGAGGAATGGGTCCGTTTACCTATTTTTTTTTTTATCTGGGACTAGCACTCAGGAGATGACTCCTACACATGCAAAGCATTGTGCTGGAACTATAGGAAAGGGATAGTAGGAGAAACGACAGGTGGTGAAGCTTAATTAATTATTTTTGCAGCTCTGCTTTCGCACGTTCTTTGTTTATACTCGTAGCAGTGCTGAAGCTTCGGTTCAGTAGCCGTATTTATTATTATTTTACTTCGCCGGTACTACACAATACCGACGAAAGAGGGCGTTCTGATGCGATTGTGGATTGCTGTCAGCTGAAGCCGGTATTGTTCAGTGACCAGTGACTATGCCTTCGCCACTGAAACCTTCCGACAACAACTGACACAAATTTAAGTTCCCTTATTTATGATTATTACTATTATGTAAAGAAATTACATAAGGCTCAATAAATTAAATCAATCAAAAATCCATGAAATCATGTCTTGTCTTTTACTACGCCCATGAAAAAGTCCACTACATCTTGCGGTATCCTTCATGCGTAACTTTCTGGCCAATTGGAAAACTGTTATGTCCGTGCTGGCATATCCATACCTAACGATGTTGCGTTAATGATTTGCTGCCTATAATGCAAAATTTGTTATCGACATCCAGTTCTTTTTCAAGCCAAAGGCACAGCTCCCTATAACATCAGTGGTAAAATGGACCATCAAATCAATTATTAAATTTTCATCAACAGTCTTTCTAAACACTTTCTCAAATTCATTGCCAATACTGACAATAATGGAGAACATAATTTCCATTTTCCCTGAAGTAAATGTTAATGACTATTTGTCAGTCATATGGCGCCATTTGTTGCCTTCCAAAAGAAGCATGCCTGTTAGGGGATCATTTGAAAGTACAGACAAATAATTCATCCTTTCCAAAACATCTTTTTTTTGACACAAACCTGGTTTCTTTTCTGCATAAATATTAAATGTGTTGGCAATAACGCGATTTCGCTTAACATTACAGCGCTTTTCATTAATCAAGGCGATGTTGAACTTTTTGGTACATGATAATATTTTATCAAATGTTCGTTTTATAAAAAGTTAATTTATGAAAAGTTTAAAATACTTTTTAAAGTGTTTCTTGCAAAAGGTATTTTTCATAAAAGGTTATAAAATATATATTTTCATACAAAATTCTCTTTACACATAATATATTTTATAAAAAAATACGACAAAACTATTTTTAAATAAGGATATTTTATAAAAAGGTATTGAAGGCCAATACAGAAAGAATTTTACAAAAACTACTTTTTGCTGTTTATATAATTATTTATTATTAAGAGTATTTTTGATAAAAAGTATAGTAAGGACTTTATATAAAAGTGTAATAATACTAATAAATAAAAAATAAAGATACTTATTATTAAAATTATATAATATTACATATCCAACAAAAACTTTAAACTGTACAGCGATTTTATAAATAATTTTATTGCCCTTACTGCTCCATATGATGAAGAAATTACGTCGCCAACAACGACAAATATGACGGCGGCAAAATAAAAATGGGGAAACATGTAGATCATGTGGCAACATTGAGGACTTGTCTTCATAATGCACATCCAACATATGTGTGTACTCATTTTAATCATAATATAGAAGAAATTATGTCCCATCGAAAATATAATTAATAAATAAAAAATATTGGCACAAATCGATTTGTTGTTAAATTATTTATTTAATTCTATCGACAAAAGTTAACTTTTTTTCGGACCTCAAATTTCACTGCCAACAAATATATATATATATATATGTAAATACATATCGCTAATTTACTCAAACAATCATTACTCAAAAAAACTAGTTTTATAAAAAGGACGTGAGTTTTTAAAGTAATTTTTATAAATTTGTTACGCAACATAAAAACTCATATGAAGAATTATTCCGCATATTAACTCAAAAAATTTTAATTATGACGTTATTGTAGTAAATGAGCGATATGTATAGCCTTATATACATATATATACATATTTGTATATATAATATAATAAATTTACTTACATATATTTTCTCCTAAGACATATTTTATATTGTTTGCTGCATATTTTATATTGAGTCTGCTTTTCCTCGGCACGCCATATTAAAGTCATGGCTAAGTAAAACCTCCATTAGCAGTTTTTAAAGCTCTATGTCCAGATTTAATCTTCGGTCTATGAGTACATCCTCGAAATTGTATTCAGAGATTCGTCCACTTTGCATTAAGTTTTACAGCTTGAATTATCTCTAATTCTTCGCCATGCGCTGTCTCTCGATACCTTATTGTGGTACGATCAATGAGAAGCATCCCATACATATTTTTCCAACTCAACACACTGTAATAATTTATGTATGTGTTCTTCGCATCGTTCTCTTGGAAATTTTCTCTTTTCCTAGGGTTTTTTATTACAGCTGGTTCGCTGAGCGTTTGAATGCTCTAAACAATAAACAGTTAATAAAAAACATACAATTAATCAAATAGGTACTGTTTTTAAAGAACCTGTACACTTACCTGTTTATTTATGTCAATAAGATCAGAGTCCAAGTAATATTCGAAGTTCTACAAAATAATTAATGAACAAATGAAACTACATGTTCCATTCGTATGTGCAAACGTATGTAAGTATTTGCACTACTTTCATGATAATATGATAAATTCGTTTATCTCCCTCTGTATTTTGATTCATTATATTTGTTATGTATAAATAAAATAAATTCAAGGTGGCGCAAAATTAATCATATAATTTTGTTTTTGAATCAGTTTTTTACTAAATGAAAAAAAATTATTTTGAGTTGTGGAAACCTTGGACCTGTGAAATGTGTTGTGTTAATTGGAAATTATGATATCAGCCAAACGGCTTCCGCAAGTGTTGATACGCATTTGTCCCGGTTGTTTAATCTCGAGCTTAAGCTTTCGTCTTTTTCTGTTTTTGGGCGATGTGTATGGCTTGAGCGATTAACTAACTTGGTTAACTTTGGAATTTACTCCTGTTATTAGCACCCTTGCTATTTAGGAGTGGTTCTGTCTTTTATTGCCCAAGTGAACCGTTAACGGTCTTATTAAACATTGTTTTTGTCATCTTCTTTATGTTCTGGTTATATACTTTGGCTTGAGTTTTTCGTGACGTGTGATATTTTTTTAACCGTTGAATAAAGGTAAAGTAATATACATGAAATAAAATTATTGAAAACTAAACCAAATAAAATTGTCTTTTATTATACAACGACTTTTCTACCTTGGCACGAAAACATTTGGTCCTTCGAGCCGGATCTTGGAAAGATCTACCAAACACCAGTTTGTAAAAATCATACACTTGGATACATACATGTATTTGTATACCAAACATCAAAGGTGCGTACAATTATTTGGATTTAAAATAATTTGTGGTATCACCAGTTGAATATCAGTGTTAAGGTGTAAGAAAATATAATAAAAACAGAGTATATAACATAATATAACATACATTTTAATTCGTGTATGTTTCATGTACATATGTACATAGAATATATATTATCTATGTACATTTATAATTCTTGTGATTGATCGTGTTACAGCCCGTTTTGACGTTTTGGTTTTCTTTGGGTTTTTGCTACAAAAAAAAAACCAAGTTTGTGTTTGTATCGGACGGACGGAATTAATAATTAAATTAAAATAATTCGCGTTTCCAAACAGGTATAAAATAAATTGTATGCTATTGAGTCCCGCTAAGATTTATTGTTTAGCAATTTTATAAATTTATTAGTGCTATTGAGAGTGGATATTTCAATAAATTTAGGGTTGAAAAACATTACAGTTTCTTTTTTTTTGTTGTTTGTGTGTGTGTTTTCTCTTTAAGTAAACATTAAAATTTCTAGTACCCTACGGTCGGTCACTTTGGTCGTCATTGCGCTTGTCAGTAAATTTACAATAAATTTTGTAAAAGTTTTAATAGCAATTTAATATCTTTGTATAATTGCAAAATTTTGGCAAGCTAAAACAAATAAAAAAAAAAAAATAAATAAATAAAATAACGTATAAAATGCCGGCTGTATATTTAAATAAATTTATTCGAGTATCGGATGCTCTTATCACTTTTGAGGCACGATTTCATGATTTACGTGAGGAAAAACATACTATTTATACTTTGGAAATTCAACGTGAGGAATTAAAAAGGTTGTGGGAGAAAGTTCAGTCAGTACATAAGGACTGTTTAGATTCCATAGATGGCAATGTAAAAGCAGATCCGGATGAGGCGAATGTCGCTACTGCTAAATACCAGGTTACATATACCGCTTATCTTAATTGTTTGTCTAACATCAATGAAAAGATACAGCGTTATAGGGCAGAACCTATATTTAATGAGTCGTCTATGGAAAAGTCACAGTCCACATCTGAACATAACCTCAACCTACCCCCGTGTGATATTGAAACTTTTGAGGGTGACTATATATCATGGCCCGCCTTTAGGGATTTATTTACGGCCATATATATAAATAGTTCACGCCTAAGTAATGTCGAACGCCTATGTCACTTAATACGTAAAACTACCGGTGAAGCGAATGAAATCGTGTCTAAGTGCTTTGAGTAATGAGGGATTTGATATGGCATGGTGTGGGCTTAGGGATGAGTATGAGAACCCCCGTATGCTACTTAATAATCAGTTGAAGATTTTATTTAATCTTCCGGTGGTTCGTAAGGAGACTAGTGCGGAGTTGAAAAATTTGCGGCGTGGTGTTAATAGTTGTTTAAATTCACTTTCTGTCTGTAAGGTTGCGACGGATAATTGGGATCCGATGTTAATTTTTATTTGTATTCAACGTTTGCCTATGTCGACTGTTTCTTGATGGGAACAGGGTGTTAAGAATAAAACGGTCCTATCGACCTGGAAGGAGTTTGATTCTTTTCTGACGGAAAGGATTCGGACTCTGGAATGCGTTAGTGATCTTAAAGATACACCACATTCGGGCAGAACGTCGGGACATAAGGTTAATGTCCATGTTGTAAATGCTAATTCGAATACTTGCGTTTTGTATCATGCTTCTGGTCATTTTTTGAGGGGTTGTAAGCGTTTCAAAAATCTATCAATTTCGGAGAGGTTTTCGACCGTGAAGATGCTTCACTGTTGTATTAACTGTTTGTCTCGTGAACATGGGGTGAAGGAGTGTAAGAGTGCCTTTAGTTGCAGTGTGTGTAATAAGAGGCATCATACGATGTTACATTGTGATGCATCTGGTACGGCCAATAGGGCTACGGATATTTCGGATGCAGCCACGGGTAATACTTCTTCGGGCATTGTCGCGAATTCATCTCCACCTTCTACACCTCGACAGGTTTTTTATGTCTCTCAGAACCGCAAGGTGCTTCTGGGAACAGCCATGGTCAATATTATTCATCAGGGTATGACGTACCCTGCGCTGGCTCTTATCGATCCCGCTTCGGAGTCTTCCTTTATCTCTGAAAATTTACAGAATCGTTTGAAACTGCCAGCAGATTCGACGAATGTCAGAGTTTCTGGGGTCAATCAAACCGTTTCCGCTATGACGAGGAAAATTTGCGCTTTGAAAATTAATTCTCTTGTGCAACCGACTATTCTTCTGGAAACAATGGCTTTGGTTTTACCTAGCATTTCTGGCAATTTACCCTCTTTTACCATTGGCCCTGATATTCTTGGTGACTTTACGGATCTGCGCTTGGCGGATCCTCATTTTTTACAATCTAGGTCGGTTGATTTGCTTCTGGGGGCCGATTTATATCCTCGGGTGATTTTGCCTGAAATACGTCGTGATACCTTGGGCACATATGTGGCTCAGAGCACCATTTTCGGATGGATAATAACTGGAACGGTACAAGGGCAGGGTATTAAGGTGTTTTCGACTACCGTGGAGTCTTCAGCTGAGGATGATTTGAATAGGAATCTTCTGCGGTTTTGGGAACTGGAGGAACCCCTAGAAAAAAGGTGTTATCTGAGTATGATCGATATTGTGAGGAAAATTATAAGAAGACGACGCGACGCGACTCTGCGGGCCGTTATGTAGTGACGCTACCTTTTAGGCCTGAATTTCCTCATTCTATTGGGATAGGTGTGTCCTTTGCGGGTGTGAGGGCACAATTTTTGCGGAATGAAGCCTCTGATCTGCGAAAACCAGATGTTAGGGCATTATACGATGAGGTCGTCAGGGAATATTTGAGATTAGATCACATGAGGCCAGTGTTGTGTGAAAGTGTTGATCATTCTCTCGCTTGTTATCTACCTCATCATCCTGTGATGAAACCTGATAGCATGACTACAAGATTGCGTGTTGTATTCAATGCTTCGAATAAAACTTCCACTGGGTATAGTTTGAACGATTGCTTGTATGTGGGACCCACTCTGCAGAGTGATTTGGTTCTACTAATTTTGCGTTGGAGATTGTTTGGATATGTATTTAATTGTGATGTTACTCAGATGTATCGGCAGATTCGACTTGATCCATCTCATACCCAATATCAGCGCATATTCTTTCGTTCATCGCCTACGGGGGAAGTTAGGGCATATGAATTGCAGACTGTGACGTTTGGTGTGAATTGTGCACCTTATTTGGCGATAAGGACTTTGTTACAGTTAGCAGAGGATACAGAGACTGAATACCCACTTGCGGCCAGGATTCTGCGAAGTCTATGTACGTTGACGACGTATTGTCGGCTGCTCATGATCTTTCTTCTGCTCTGGGGGTGCGCGATCAATTGCGCTCTGTATTGGCCTCAGCGGGGTTTGAATTGAGGAAGTGGACATCTAATGAGTTTGCCATTCTAGAAGACCTTCTTACGGGGCATCTGGTAGACTCCAAGCTTCTGACCTTTGTAGAATCTAGCAGTTCCAAAACATTGGGCATACAATGGAATGCTCAATTGGACTCATTTTACTTCAGGGTAGAACCTATTGCTCAGAAGTCGAACTATACGAAGGGGTACGTGTGCATTTTCGTTTGTTTTTCTACCAAAGCAGTGCATTTGGAAGCTACGACCGATTTGTCGACGAATGCTTTCTTGGCTGCATTTCATCGTTGTGTGGCGTTTTATTCCAGCCGGAGCTCCTCATATGGGCGGACTTTGGGAAGCTGCTGTTAAAAGCTTTAAACAGCACTTTCGAAAGGAAGCTCAATCTGTGAAATATACTTTCGAGGAGCTCTCTACTGTGCTCGCAAGAATCGAGGCGTGTTTGAATTCACGTCCATTGTGCCCTATGTCGGATAATCCCGATGAGACCGTGGCTCTTACTCCTGGTCATTTTTTGAGAGGAGGACCAATATTGGCACCGCCGGAGCCATCTATATTTGAGTCCCCCATAGGTTTACTGAATCGTTATCGCAAGATCAAGACACTTAGTCATAATTTCTGTCGACGATGGAAAGAAGAGTATTTGCAAAATTTACATAAGCGCTATAAGTGGAAGTTTCCTGAGCGAGACATCGCAATAAATTACTTGGTAGCTATTCGACATGAACAATTTTCTGCAACTTCTTGGAAATTGGGGCGTGTGTCGAAAACGTATCCGGGAAGTGACGGTCACGTTAGAGTTGTCGATATACGCACTGAAAATGGGGTTGTGAAACGACCAATCACTAAATTGGTCATTTTGACCAATTAAGTTATTTATAGTTATGTACATGTCTATTAACCTTTATTGTTTCCTAGTATAATGGCCGCTCAAATTAATATGGTAGAGGAAATTAATTTAGAGGAATCGAACGAAACTGTGGAGTTATCGGGTCTACCATCGGCAACCCCGGCAGTGAAAGTTCTGGCGACTGTATTGGATGATGTTGCTTCAGCTGATTTGATCCAGAGGATAGATGAATCTGTCGCGGGTTTGACCAAGAGGTCGGATACAACCGTCGCCGTGTCTACACCAAGAGATAGTCATGTATCGGGGCTTAAAAGGGTACGAACTCTGGAGCACTTCTTTGCACTCTGTGTAAAAAACCGCACCCTTTACAGGCATGTTTTGGTTTTCGACGTCTGAGTCATGATGAGAAACTGCGCCACGTATTGACATATAGTCACTGCGTTCGTTGTTTGTCAAACCAAGACGTTACTCGGGATTGTCGGAGTGTACAGGGATGTCATAAGTGTCGCGGTGCTCATAACACCGTGCTACATTCTTCACCTTCCCGAAATACCAAGTCCATCAAGGGGAATCCGGGTTTTTCTAGAAGAAAACCAGATGCGACGCATTCCATTCCACTTGCCGCTCATACCCCCACTTTAGTACCATTGTTGCCTTTAAGACAGGTGGTGACCTTTTCACCGACCTTTCAGGCAAACCTGATAGCACGTAGGAATGAGATTCGAGTTAGAGGGGTGATAGATCTGTGCTGTAGTGTTAGCTACGTTAGCGATCAGTTGATTCGACGACTCCGGATTCCTGAGATTGAATCACATTGTCGATTAACGGTCAGATCTGTATATGATCCGGTGAAACGAATCACCCTTTCAGCGAAAGTTCGGAAAATGATAGGTTTAAAAACACCCCGTGAAAACGTAGAAGAGGCTGTGAAGGATAATTTTCCCGGGTTGCAGTTGGCAGATCCTACATTTTATTATACAGGTCAAGTGCCTCTCGTTTTAGGTCCCGAACTCAGCTCCCAAATTTTGACTGGAAAGCTTTTTGCAAATGCAGGTTGTCCCGTGGCACAACATACAATTTTCGGTTGGGTTGTATCTGGTCAATCACCGTTTTGAATTATATTTATTTTCAGTTAATGGATCTGTAGTAAAAACTATTTGTATTATTTATGAAAATACAAGATTTTGATAATGAATTTTATATTATTTAATGTCATTATATTTTATTGCATATAACTTTGTTAATGCAAGGTGGCCGGCAATGTTTAATCTCGAGCTTAAGCTTTCGTCTTTTTCTGTTTTTGGGCGATGTGTATGGCTTGAGCGATTAACTAACTTGGTTAACTTTGGAATTTACTCCTGTTATTAGCACCCTTGCTATTTAGGAGTGGTTCTGTCTTTTATTGCCCAAGTGAACCGTTAACGGTCTTATTAAACATTGTTTTTGTCATCTTCATTATGTTCTGGTTATATACTTTGACGTGACGTGTGATATTTTTTTACCGTTGAATAAAGGTAAAGTAATATACATGGAATAAAATTATTGAAAACTAAACCAAATAAAATTGTCTTTTATTATACAACGACTTTTCTACCTTGGCACGCAAACACCGGTTTTATCTCATTTTCCATAATTGTCTGAAAATCAAATTTTAGTAGTATATAAATATATATTTTTTTTTTAAAGAATGAAAATTATTCGCGATATTCCACAATAGAAGAGACAACATTGCTTACAGCAGCTCTTATTTACCCTTGTTTGTTCTTACAAAAATTTTGAAATATGAAATAAAATTTTGACCAACCAGACAAAAAAAATATTTGGCATAGAGTGGTCACAATATGTTCACATTAGACAAATTTTTATTTGCCAACAAACAAATTTGTTTTCACAAAATATTGTATGATCACATTATGGAGATCAAATATTTAACGATTTTCGTAAAATTTTTCGCAAATGTGACCGTACCTGAACATATTTTTAACCATTGTTGTTATCGTTAAGCATTTCTTTTAACAACTGTTTTGTTAACTAAAACAGAGCACTTTTTCAGTTGTTTATTTTAACACAAATCTAAAACGTAAACACACATACATCCAATTGACGCATATATTTTTTTATTATCTATTTTCAAAAATTTGTTTGTATAAATATATAAGAATAAACACTTTTACTACATTTTGGGACTATAATGAAGAAATATAAAATGATTAAAAATCTGTTTCCTTCCGTGTTAAATACGAAGCATTTGTTTGTTTTTTATATTTTTTTTTATCTGGGACCAGCACTCAGGAGATGACTCCTACACAAGCGAAGCATTGTGCTAGAACTATAGGAAAGGGATAGTAGGAGAAACGACAGGAGGTGAAGCTTAATTAATTATTTTACAGCTCTGCTTTCGCACGTTCTTTGTTTATACTCGTAGCAGTGCTGAAGCTTGGGTTTAGTAGCCATTTTTTATTTTTGTTTTACTTCGCCGGTGCTACACAATACCGACGAAGGAGGGCCTTCTGATGTGATTAAGGATTGCTTTCAGCTGAAGCCGGTATTGTTCAGTGACCAGTGACTATGCCTTCGACACTGAAACCTTCCGACAATAATTGACACACAAAGACACACTAATGCACATCAGAAAAATGTGGTGTTTTTTTTTATAATTTTAGTTTCAAACTGGAGTTGAACCCAGGTCTGTTTTTTGGTTGTGTAGTCAACGTGCAGACTACCATCCATCGTGCCATCGCCACCCTCAATTCCTCTTTGGGCGTTTTTAATATTTTCACTAAGAAGCCACTTGATTTAAATTTTTAACTGCTAACGTTAGTGCAAACAGTTAAACAGCCTCTAAATTTTAAGAGATAACGAATCGTCATAAGTTACTGAATCCCACACAGATAGCACTGATCTGTGTTCGTATTTTTTCAATTACATAAAAATTTATTGGCCTGAGTTTTCTGAGTCAATTTAAATACATATGCTACTGCAGTTTAAAGCCTATAAATTACTTTTTTTGGATTTATTCTGGTTCTGGAGATTTACCGTTATATAGAAAAAAGCGGAGGTTGCGCCACGTAATTTGCAATAACTCAAGAACTAGTTATTCGATGGAACTAAGAAAAACACAGAAGGATCGAAAATGAAATAACCTTTAAACTATTATTATATATTTTTTGCAAATCCTTAAGAGATATTCAAAATGTTTTGGGATAAAAACCCTTTTTCAAGAAAATTTAAAAATAAATTTTTTTTAAAAGTTTATTAAAAATGTAAAATAAACAAAATCTGAATGTTGTTATTAATTTTAGTACTGGCATGTGTTACAAATAAAATGAGCCATATTTCATTAAAATCCATATATAAATTCTGATTTGATTCACAATTAACTGGTAGCACCTATTTTACAGAAAAATTTTGTGGTTTTTTTTTTGCTATTTTAAATTGATTAGCACGAAACAGAAGTAGTTGAGTTTTAACAAATTTAATTTGAGTTGATAAGAAAATCGGTATACGTGGGATTTTCTACTGTATGTTTTTTCAGGACAATCTCTCGGTGTAGGTGGCTTAGTGAGTTTGGGTTAACCAAAAAACCTTTTTTATGTCGGTTCATCAGTCATCCAGGTGATTTCCTGGCTCTCTCCATATCATAGCTATTCCAAATGAAAGATTTTGACGTCCTCCGTGACACCAGAGTCGGAAAGAGTCAATACAAGATTTGCAAATTTTGTGTGGAGCCCAGTACTTGTCCTGATGTTCTATTTGCATTCCAAAATATGCACATATTTTTTTCAAACACTCTCTTTTATTGCCAGTGAAAAAATATTTTCAACAAAATTAGACATATATAACTTTATTAAAAAAAATTCTACAACAAATTTATACCATAAAAATTTTCTATAAAATAGGGGCTACCAGTTCATTCTGAATACAAACAGAATTTAGGAATGAATGTTAATGAAATATGGCTCATTGTATTTATATCGATCCTTTCATGTTTTTCTTATTCGAGTTATAGCAAATTACGTGGTGCAACGTCCGCTTATTATTATATAACGGTAAATTATAGGCATTGAATCAGAGTACCATATGTATTCAAATTGAATACGAAACCTTAGACCACACAAAAAAAAATTATTTTGTTGACCTGTGTTATATTCATATTTTAAAACATCATTAAAGGCTTTTTTTTATGTATATATGAGGAGCAAAATATTAAATTAGTTATTAAATACATTTAAAATAAGTGATTAGTTAATTTGTGCTAAACTTTTAATGATATCTCCTTGCAAAGTTTTTGGGTTACTGAACTTTACAATTGTTACAAATTCCTAACAATTTTTTTTAGTAATTAAGCACACCTATTTTTTAAATATTAAAATATGTTTTTTAAAACCATACAATATTTTGGAAACTTACGTTGCTTTAAAACTTGGTCGAGCATCTGTTGTAAGCATTACGGACCTGCAAAAAATTAAATATTTTATGTAGTGTTTTATGTTTGTAAGTATGGAAATGTATCATTTTTATCAGTTTTAATTTAATTATTTTTTAGTAATCGTGTGTGCATATGGAAAAGTATAGAACTTAGATTTCGAACATCACATTTTAGTTACAGGTTTTTCTTTTTGTGATATTTTGATTTAATATATTCTTCAATACTTCATTCACTTGTATTATGTACGTCGCAGTCACACACAATTTATTTCGATTTTTCCAAATCATATTGCAGATGTCGCTTTTGAGCGGAAATATAACTCTATCGAAATTTTATTACAAATTGTGGTATTGTGCATATCGTTTTTTAATGTGAAATTTGACAAAAAGCATCGTTGTGTATTTTGCTAGTGACATTTAAAAGTAAATTTGAAAAATTAAAAATATTCTAAAAATGAGTAATATAAAAATAATAGCAATTCTATCGATAATATGAAATATTCTCCTAAAACTTTTTATGTATGTATGTACATTTAAGGATAAAGAACACCAAAACAATTTGAAACATTTTCCGATGCAATGTGCAAAAATCCAAATATCACAAAAGAATACCACAAAATCATTGATAAATCATCTATAAAAGAAAAATGAAACAAAATTAAAAAAAAGCTAAATAGTATTGGTCCTCCGTCGTAAAACGGAAGGTTGGATAAAAGTGTGGTCTGATATGAAGATCAGCGGCAAAAGAAAACTAATGCACAATTAAATTTAAACTGGTGGCGGAAGTTTTAACCAGAAAATATTGACACCTTACCTTTAGAAGAGGCCGTTGCAGCATTACTGCAAATGGACTCTGTAATTAGTCCAGAAGGACCAACATTTGGTATTGAAAATGTACCTGTTAACTTAAATGAGGAGATAAGTCGGAGCGAATTAAATAATGATGCATGGTGAATATAAGTATAGATATCCTAACCGATCCAATGAGCGCTAAAAAAAAAGAAACTCAAAACTGTGGAAAAAATGCACTTCTGAAGCAGTTGTTGTCGCAATGGCGAAGGCATAGTCACTGGTCACTGAACAGTAACGGCTTCAGCTGTATCCACAGGCACATCAGAACGGTTTCGTCGGTATTGTGTAGCACCGGCGTAGTAAAATAATTCAAAAAAAAAACTAAGCTTCAAAATTTAATACGTCTCCTTGACATCAGAGATGCTACAACGCTGCTATAAAAACACGTAACGTGCAAAAAGTAGTTTTGTAAGATAGTGAAGCTTCACTTCCTATCCTTTCCCCTTTCCTCTAGTTACAGCACAATGCACTGCATGTTTGGGGTCATCTCCTGAGTTCCGGTGCAAGATAAAAAAAAACTGAAAGTTCAAACTTATTTGTATAACGAGAAAAAAATACACAAGTGTTGACACTACCAACCACTGCTGTCACTTCGGGTCACTGTGACCGGATCTGCAACATACGTGGTCTAAGGGCAAACTTCTTCTCTGTCATTGCTCACGTTTGTCTCTATCGGCCGGATGTTTTCGCCTTAAGTAAAACCCAGGTGTCTGAAGATTTTCATATACCCGGGTATCACCTCCTATCTCTTTTCCATCTACACAGGGGCATTGCAATTTATATAAGCAATGAGGTTGTGTACCAGTGCCGGCAATCTTTAGGCACGTATGATCCCGAATTTAGCTGTTTTTGGGTTAAATTCAAAATCAGGGCACATCTTTTGCATTTCGGGTTTCTTTACAGAAGCCCAAATACGGAGAGGTAGAAAACTATATACAACTTCGATGCCCTTTCCGACACTATATCGGAGATTCTCGGAAATTACCTGAACAGTGAAATCGTTATTGCTGGTGATTTCAATGTCCATAATTTATTGTGGCTCCGCCATTCGAGCCATACAACTCCAGAAGGCCAATATGCTGGGCTATTCGCAGCGCACTATCACCTTGCGCAATTAGTGATTGAACCAACATATATTTCATGTGTTGACATGTATGAAATTAACATTACCGCAACTCTCGCTAATTCGGCTCATTGCACCATTTCTGCCTCCTTTTCGTTTGCGGAACTTGGAGGCGTTTCACCGCCAGCTACGAAAGGTTTGAAATATATTTACGAAAAGGCACGTTGGGATGAGCTCAGCGATTTCTTTCTGCATTTCAATTGGAGGCTCTGCTTCCTTGACAATGATGTCAATGCCATGGCTGAAATGGTCCAAAATATAATATTGTTTCATACCATCGAAGCAAATCTCGATCAGCCCTAGACCGAAGTTTAGGTTTAATCAGACGTGCACACTTGAAGTCAGATCCAGAGAGGAAACATTTAGTATCTTGCGGAATGATAAAAACGCGAATACTGATATGATGCGCAAAAGGGCGAGATCTTCGTGTGCCAAAGTTCTTATTGCCCCACGGGGAAGTAAAAGCTTTTGGTCATTCGTTAAAAGAGTAACGGAAAATGTTAGTTCTTCTATTCCGCCTCTTTAAGAAGATGATCAAATATTCACTGACCCGGTTGAAAAGCTAACCTTCTAGCTGAAATGTTTGCAAATAACTCTCACTTGCTGGAGATCAATCAAACACTGCCCGCTCTCGAGAGTGTATCCGTAACTATGCCAAAAATATACTTTCGAGCTCGTACAGTTAAGAGGGTTCTAGCAGACCTCAACATAAATAATTCCGTCCATGGGCTTGAAGCAGTGCTCTTCGACGTTATCGCCTCGTCTGCCAATCCTTTTTAACACCCTATACCATGCAGGCGAATTTCCGTCGTGCTGGAAAATTGCAAATGTAACACCAATCCCCAAGAAGGGAGAGGCAAGCAACCCAGAAAGTTATCGCCCAATCGCAAAATGTTCTAAATTTCAATCTTATGAAGTATCTGGATTCCAATACCTTACTTAACGACCGGCAATATGACCTCTGTGAAGGACGTTCCACGGAAGACTTATTGGCCCTCCTTTCGGAAAAATGGTGTCGATTCATCCACCATTTCTGCGAAAGTAAGAATTTGATAAAGTGTGGCACGTACCATTCTTGTCCAAACTTATTGCTTTGGGTGTCGGTGATATCTTCTCTCGATTTATATCGAGCTTTCTCAGGGATCGCGTTATAAGAGTTCTTATAGACGGGATATCATCTAACGAGTCCAGGATTAATTAATTGGTACCCCAAGGCTGCATTTTTTCTCCTACCCTACTTCTTAATTTTCTAATGACCTTCTATGTCAATCTTCCAACCCTATCCATTCTTTTGCAAATGACGGCAGTATATGCTATTCATATTCTTTTAATCGTAGGCAGACGTCGAAATTGATCGCGGCGACTTGGCAGAATATGAATAATTCGCTCAATGGAATCCTCAAAGAATATGGGAATGGGGTCACGCGAACAGGGACGATTTCAATGCTCAAAAGACCCAATGCTGCATTATTACACATCGACGCATGCCCGATTGCGCTACCTCATCTGTAATTATGGGCGGTATAAGCATCCAGGAATCGGAAGCTCTTTTTTTTTTTTTTTTTTTTTTTATCTGGGACCAGCACTCAGGAGATGACTCCTACACATGCGAAGCATTGTGCTGGAACTATAGGAAAGGGATAGTAAGAGAAACGACAGGAGGTGAAGCATAATTAATTATTTTTGCAGCTCCGCTTTCGCACGTTCTTTGTTTATACTCGTAGCCGTGGTGAAGCTTCGGTTTAGTAGCCATTTTTATTTTTATTTTACTTCGCCGGTGCTACACAATACCGACGAAGGAGGGCGTTCTGATGTGACTGTGTATTGCTATCAGCTGAAGCCGGTATTGTTCAGTGACCAGTGACTATGCATTCGCCAATGAAACCTTCCGACAACAACTGACACACAAAGACACACTAATGCACAGCAGAAAAATGCGAGATGTTTATTTTTATTTAAAAATTTTTTTTTTGTAGTCTGAAACTGGGGTTGAACCCAGGTCTGTTTTTGAATTCGTAGTCAACGTGCAGACTACCATCCATCGTGCCCTCGCCACCCTTGATGTTCTTGGCATGAAAGTTCAGTGCGATGTTCGGTGGACTGAGCACATTTTTCAGGTCTCAAAGGAAGCATTCAAGTGCCTCTGTTTTTTAAGACGTTGCAAGACATACTTCACCCCATATGATCTCCTCACTATTTAAACCGCTTTCATCCGACCGAAAATGAAATACAACTCTCATGTATGGGCCGGTGCTTCAAAGACTATTTTGAAGTTACTCGACCGTGTACAGGAAAGAGCGAAGAAACTCATAGGAGACAGTATTGACTCTCTTGAGCATCGTCGCAACGTGGGGTGTGTTTCGTTGTTCTACCTTTACTATAATGGCATCTGTTCCGATGAAATCAGGGAACTCATTCCCGAAACCCGGTCATTCACGGGCACGACGCGTTCATCACTAGGAGCGCATCCATTTGTGGTTAACTTGGCAGCGAATCGCACTACGCATTACTGAGAAAATTCGTTTTTTGGCCGAACAGCACGTATGTGGAATGGACTACCCGCAGAGGTACCTTTCCTGTCACTTTTGACGTGGGAAGATTTAAATCAAATGTCAATAAACACTACTCCTTCTATCCTTTCTCCCAAAACCTTATTTCCTAGTTCCGGCACAATGAAGTGCATGTCCAAGAAAAAAAAAAAGGTAACATAGTTGTAAAAACACTCTTAAGGCTATCGTTTAAACTAGCTGCCTTAAAGTAAAATACAGATTGTGAACATTATTTATTATTATTGATTAAAAGGTCAAATAAATAAAAGCTTATTAAACAAAAATAAAAATAGTAAATAAAAGAATACACGTCTTAAAAGGTAAAACGTAACAATTCGTTGTTTTATTTTGCAATCACGAACACAAGTAAAATACACGGTTTAAACAGGTTAAACCTAAAAATTAATGTTAGAAGTAGGATTGCAAATATAAAATTTCAATAAAACTATAATTAAATTTGATGAGCTTAAAGTTGACGAGTTGCAAAGGAACTGGGTAAGTTCGATCTGACAACTAGGGGCAATAAAGTGAATCTACAGAAGCGATTGATATAGGAGCATAGCCAGCGAAGTATTACGAAGTATTTACTTGCCCAAAAGCAAGCAATACGAAACTCAATTCAATATTTTCTGCTTTTCTGTAGATGTTTTTAGCAGAAGTTGCGACCGTAAAACAAGAGTTGATCGCATTGAAGTGCAGGTTGACCAGAAATTTCATGAGCTAGAAACAAAAAATTAACGGCCTGTAAATCCAAAGTTCGCCAGTGCTGGTCATTCTGGAAGTTTCTAGTAGTATAAATAGTCCTTGTTTTGCTGGTAGCTCACTATTCAGAGTATTCATTCAAATTTCAGTTTGATACTTTTGCTACCAAGGATGGCAATGCAGCAGAGGTTATAGGGACGGAGCCTCTGAGCTGCAGAAATAATTATGAAGAAATAATGTCGGCACTACAACGTAAGTATGGTGGTGAACACATGCATGATATTTATCCGATGGAATCTCACGGAAGGGTAGCGAGAGGCAACGAGTCATTGCAAGATTTTGCTATTGATATCGAACACTTTGTGCATCAAGCTTATCCTGGAAAAAATTATCCATTTTTGATCAATTTAAAAATCGAAGCATTTGTTAATGACGTTAAGCTTACAGTATGCGCTATCGTGTCCTTCGCTGCAGAAACCGTGTCCATCGCTTTAGCACAGGAGAATGCTAGAGCCATATACAGGCTACAACCAGAAAAAATTCGACAGGCGAATGTAATTGAAAAAAAGGAGTAACAATTAGTCAATGACCTTAAGGAGGCAGTGATCCAAGCGCTTGTCGAAAAAGAGAATAAAAAGAGGAATAAGTGCTTTAATTGTGGCAATTGTGGTCATTATCAAAGAAACTACCGCCAGAAAAAAACAAGATCCGTATCACCACCAAGAGGCGGTAAACGGCTGTATCAAGAAACATCACAGAAGTCCCGTTAAACTAAAAAAGCTCGCACCATCTCTATATCAGTGGTACAGCAGATAAACAATCGGACAGCGAGTATATGCATCAACGGCGGTAAGCACGTTCTTGCTATAGAAGCTGGAGCTCGCAGTATATCAACAGGCCCGATACAGTGAGTGAGAAGTGCCAACCATTGCGTAATATAAGTTTGCGCTCAGCTACAGGGGAGCCTATAATTGTTTATGGAACTAGAGGGAAGGGATAGTTAGAGAAATGACAGGAGGTGAAGCTTCCCTATCTTACAACTCTGCTTCTGCACGTTCTTTGTTTCTCGCAGTATTTTAGCACCTCTTCGTTTTCAGTAGCCATTTTTAGTGGCGATGCTGAAATAGTCTGTACGTTGACTACAAAAAACCAAAACAGACCTGGGTTCAATCCCAGTTTCGGACTAAAAATTATAAATAAAAAAACATCTCGCATTTTTCTGATGTGCATTAGCGTGTCTTTGTGTGTCAGTTGTTGTCAGAAGGTTTCATTGGCGAATGCATAGTCACTGGTCACTGAACAATACCGGCTTCAGCTGATAGCAATCCACAATCCCACAGAACGCCCACATTTATCGGTATGTCAGCTAAAAATCGCAGCGAAGCTGCAAGTTGCAGCAATGGCGGGATCTTAGAACGTGAAAGGTGGTCTTTAATTATGTGTAGTACCATGCGGAAAGCAACTTTAATTAGACGATAAACCTATGAATCTATAAAACAGCTTTAAATATGTATGCAGGTTATAACAAAATATGATGGTATCAGAACTAAGAATAAAAATTAAGACTTTGTGAGGTTTCGATTTTTGGTGAGTGTTTTAAAAAAATATTCTATTTTTTTTTTTTAAATATGGTAAAAAATATGATAAAGCTTTCTGAATATGTCTTAAACTATAACTGTTAAGAAATTAATTATTATATAATTAAAACTTAGTAAGATCTGTGTTTTTTCAGAATTGAATGGCTAGTTCTCGAGTAAATGCAAACTATATGATGCAGTCTCCTTTTTTTTCTATATAACGGAAAATGTCGAGATGCAGAGTGAATTAAAAAAAAAGTAATTTATAGGCATTGAAGCTCAGTACCAAATGTACACAAATTGACTAAGAAAATCCATGCCATGGAATTCGTGTTAACCTGTGTTATTTATCAAAATACGAAAACAACAACTATATTTAAAAACAAAAATGAGCAATTAGGAATAAAATAATTGGCTCATTGTAGAATTTCTTCCCATGGAAAGACATAGAGTAGAATTCACAAATTCCCAAAGCTAAAAGGAAAAGCAAATAATAACAAACATTTTTAAATGAAAATGGCTTTGTTGTTTTCGGAAATATTCCCCTTGCTGATCAATACACTGTTGCATTCGTTCAAACAATTTCCTTTACCTTTGATATTCGAGAACAAGAAGAAGTCATTGGGTGCCAAATCAGGACTGTACGGAGGATGAGTCATCAATTCGATGTTTTGACTGCTCAAAAATTCACCTGTTTGACGAGATGCGTAAGAGCTCGCATTGTTATGATGGACAATGATTCGTCTTCGGCGGTTAGTTTTACAAATTTCTCCAAAGGTTTCCCGAAAAAAATGGTCGTGTATCACTCAGAATTGACTGTTGTATGTCGCTCAAGCGAAACAGTGGCCTCATGACCCATTTGGACGAAGAAACAGGCGACCATTGGCTTCGCAGTGGTTCTTCCACGAACAACTTTTGTTGGATAATTTTTTTGGATTATCCACACGGTCGATTGCTATTTTATTTCTTACTCATACGCATATATCCGTGATTCGCCACGTGTCACGATTTTGTACACGTCTTTTGAAGCACCAAGGTCGAACTTTTATATCATTTCCTTACACCACTTGACGCGAGCTTTTTTTGAGTGATTGGTAAATTATGGGGTATCCAACGATAATAACTTTTTTTGCAACTAAGTTTTCATGCAAGTTCGAATGTATTCAAGTGGAACTAATTTGCAAGGATACCTCTATCTTAGAAAATGTCACATGACGATCTTGCATTATTAGTTCATGCACTGCACCGATGTGTTATGGCACTTCTAGCGATTTCGGAAGACCTTCGCGTAATTCGTCGTTCCGAACTACGACCACGATTGAATTTACTATACCAGCGATATACTATGGTCTTTGGTGGTGATTTATCGGCATACAAAGAACTGAGTTCATCAACACTTTCTTGTTGAGATAATCCACGTCGAAAGTTGTGGAAAATAATCCAACGAAAACCTCTATTGAAATATCCATTTTTTTGCCAAACTAATTTTCTTAGCACTTGTACATCAAAACGTGGTGAGTACGTTTATGCTAAAAAATGTCAAACTTTATTATGGTCCCGAAATATAAATAGTACCCCTACTACAGGTGAGAACGAAATTAGATTTACAACTTTTTAACTGTCTTTTATTATAACAATTTTTGGGATGGCATTGAAGAACACTTGCTAGTTATTTTGTCCTTCATTGAAAGGCTAACCTTCGTTTTCGGCGTACACATTAGTTTTGAATATGAATTATTACAAATGAATGAATGAATATTTAGTCCTCTTTACATTTCGTTGGTGCTTATACCAACTCATCAGTAGACCTTCAACCCAAGCTTTTCAAAAGGCTAAAAAATTCCTTATGCTTATACAAAAACTCTCAAAATATCTTTGAGAATTCCAAAAATAGAAACAAAATAAACTAAGTAGCCTTTACAATAATTATCTTATACAACAAGTATTTTTTATAGTTATTATATTATAAAAATTACAATTCATTAAAACATCGTAAAACATAATAAAAATGTAAATTTCAGTGTAAAAAGTGCATTCATCAATTCAAGAAAACCATTAAGAGCTAATCAATCAGTGCGATTTCTCGTTCTTTTCTTTAAAGGATGTTTAGACTTATAACACATTAAATCAGTAAACATTTAAACCATATTTAAATGGGCAAAATTGGTCGTTTAAACTACGTTTATTGCCCATATGATTTTCACACCAGTGTGCTTTATTCTGTGATTTGTTTAAAGTAATAAAAATGGTTTAAAAGCTTCTTTAATCATGTGCAAAGAAATGATACCTCGTTGCAAAAACTAATATATGGAGTATTGGTTTACCCTGCCATTACATATGGCATGAATTGCATGCCACTAACAAATACATATTATCATCGAAAAATTAAATACTTAAATAAATAAAATTAACAGAATGATAGTTCCTCAAATATATTGCGTTTTAATTCAAAAAGAACTATGTATAGTAATGACCCCGAATTGTGTCGAACAACAAATTTTTAAAAACTGAGTAAGAAAATTTTTATGCAGAAGCAGCTCAGTGGCAGCGAATTTGAAAATTTAGCGACTTTTAACCCGACTGCAACAATCTTCACAATCAAAAAAAATCCTGCTTATGGGTTCAAATAAATACAATTTACGAAAAACAATTAAAAAGAGACAAGAAAAGTCGTCCAGCAGTGACGAAATTTAATTCTTTGAGACCACAAATTTAGCAATGACTGAAATGGATAATATTACTGTTCAAATGGAGATACTTCAACGAGAAATAAACGCATTACGTGATAAAAGGAATCAGACAAATGAAACAGCAAGAGATCAAATTTGCAAAAGGTGCACATTCCAAAATTCAGTAAGCATAACATGCTTTGATTTTGTTTCCGTTCGTCTGGAGGACGATATACTTTTATAAGAGGAAGACTTAATAAATGCCCCACCCGTCATCGACAAATTTAAAGCATTGAGAGAAAGACTAATTTAAAAATTAGCTGAGTCTCCTGAATCGAAGCTACGCCGTTAATACAAGGCAGTGAAACCGTAGGGATGAGACCATCTGAAGTTTTAACGCATATGAAACGTATCGCGCCTGGTACAGATAATGAAGAAATAATTCGTACACTCTTTCTCGGCCAAATTCCGGAATCCATTCGTCCACTTTTGAGTATTTGGGAATAGGACGATTTAGATAAACTGGCAAAGACTGCAGACAAAATGCTAGAGGCAAATTGCAATATGGTAAGTACACAACAACACAACTGGTGAGAAACAACTTCCAGTAAATGCTATCAATCCGACATTGACAGAGCTTACACATGCAATAAAAATTTTGTCTGACAAGATCGACAAAATGAAAATGTAATCGGATCACAATGGTAATCGCCGTAGTCGCTCCAAATCTTGTAGCCGTCCACAATCGAGTCAAACTGCAAGTCAGACCTCTGAACTTTGTTGGTATCACGAAAAATGTGGAAATAATGCTAAATATTGCAAACCAAATTGCCCCCGCTTCAATACAAATTCAGAAAACTAGTTGCGCTGTCGTCGATTAACACAGTTGGCGGCAGCGACAATAACAAATCATCATTTTGAAAAATCGTTTTCACGTCTATGATAAGCTCACGAATTAGAAATTTTTAAATGGCTCTGGACCGGTGGTCTCAGTGGTACCACCATCATTGGTCAATGTATGTATGTCCATTAAAAGTCATACTTTTAGCAGCTAATCATTGTGAAATAACAACCTATGGCCACTCTTTTTAAATTAGACCTTGGGTTACGCCGTGAGTTTTAATGGTTGTTTATTACAGCTGACGTCCAATCGCCCATAATTGGTGCTGATTTCTTAATTTACTAATTGATCTCAGAAATAAATGTCTACTAGATAAGATAACCAAACTTCGAAGCAATGATGAAATTTTCGAGACCAAAGATTTTAGAATTTCTACCATTTCGGTAAACACACCTTTTTCAAATTTACTACGGGAATATGTTGAGATTACAACAACAACATCAACGAATAGAGTCGAGAAAAATACAACTGTTTTGCATCACATCGAAACCACCGGTCCCGTAGCCACGCAAACGTTCAAATGATTTATGGATTCTGTTCTAAGAGGTTTTAACTTTGTTTATTGTTATATAGATGATATTATTATTACTATGTGAGATTCCATCGAGGAGCATCATGTTCATTTGCGATTAGTTTTTGAAAGCTTACGTCAACATGGTTTGTCATTTTGGTAAACCAGAAGTAAAATTTTTATGCTACACCATCAAAAGATCGTGTCACTGCTATTGAAAACTGCTCAATAACAGAAACCATTCACGAACTATGTAGATTTCTAGGTGTCATTAATTACACTGTGCTACAGAAAAATTATGCAGGGGTTCTCAAGTACCAATTCTGTTTTGTTATACTCCATAGAGAACGAAAATACCTTTAGTTTTTTTAGGTCACTCCGAAAAGTAATTTTATAACGGTAAATGTAATGAAAAACGTATTTTTTAGAGTTTCAAATTCAAATGGAAATTCTTTTGTTTGAAGGATCTGATATTATCTTTCAAACAATGTATACTTTTTGTAAATGGGTTAATAAATGGCTAAGTTGTAGTGGTTGGTGTTTAAAAAAAAACATTTTTTAAAAAAAAATTTTTTCCTCAGGCTCTAAGTTGCTTATGAGATACCAAATAATATATATATATATATATTTGTTATTCTGAAAAAAGAACACTAAATTAGCTTTCCAAAATGTAATTACAATTAAATCGGTTAAAAAATAAATGACTTATGCAATTTTTTTCAAATCCATTTTTTTTTGTTTTTGGAAAAACCACCAAATTTCCCTAAAACCCACCAACTTTTTACAATTAATTTAATACAAATTTAGTTAGATTTTTTAAACTGATTTCATTTATAAATTTAATTTGTAGAAACATAATCCCAAAATTAGATTTATCCTACTAAAAAAATTCATCCCAATTTAGCAGTTAAAGCGCAACAAAGATTAAAGAAACAAATGAATATGTTACCGTAATGAGTTGTTGTCTATCCAAGTAAACTATCATAAACAGATGATTGATAAGACTGAGATTAGACAAGGAAAAATTTGGAAGTGGAACATTTAGTTTGGCAGCATATTACGGGTGGAGAAGAGAGCATCGTTTTTGTGTTCGGTACTCGGCGACATAATTTGTTCTCATTTTTTTTTTTTTACAAAAATAACGATAACAACGGAACAATAATAATGGAATGTCGCCGGCAACATTTTGGTCTGTGTGACCGCGAATGAAAAAACAAAAGAGAGTTCCAGATGTTTCTCTTCCAAATGTTTTCTCGTCTAAACTCAGTCTAATTCCAAAGAAACTGTGTTGCTTGCGATAGGTAGAAAGATAATAAGTATTTGTTGTATTTTAGTGATAATATTCGTAGTATTTAAGAAAATTATACTTGTTATTGGTTAAATAAGAGTTCTAGTATATAAGGAGATGATGTTAGAAATTAAAGACATTCATCAATAAATCTATAAGGAGAAAAGATCGTTTCTTTTTTCAAATTTCAAAGTATTATTGATAAAGTTTCGCAAAGCGCAAAAACTAAATTAATGTCATAAAACAGCAACCTCTGTTTTATATGTGGATTGTTTGTGGATAAACGACATAAATTATATGTATATGTGGGTAAATAAACATTTTATTCCCCTTTAAGAAAAATATTTTAGTCCTTCCTTAGTACAAGGGAAATGGTATATACTAAACGTGTGCGCAAGACAATTAAAACTGTACAGTATTGCATATTTTTCAAGGGCGAATATTGATTGTAGTAGTAATGGTAATTGAGCGTAAAGCAAACATAGAGAACAAAGAAACAACTATGCGCAAAAAACCAATGTGCAACAGTTGAATAGACAATATTGTCGAGTGTACAATGAAAAAACCTGTAAACTTCATCGTGCACCATACTTAATTTCACAAGCACGTTATAAAAAGAAAAAAAATTTATTTTTTTAACGCAATTTCAATCCATTTTCTTATCTATAACAGACAAAAACAAAATACATGATAAAATAGCATGAGACTAATAACATAAAAAAGTATGATTTCAATAACGAAAAAAAATATTTTTAAGTTGTTTTCGGATTACAACTCTTTTTCTAATATATAATTTAAAAATTTTTCATCATTACCACCCAAAGTTGAACTCTTTTCAGATATCAAGTGACATCCCACTGAAAAAGTTCGCTCTGAAGCTGCACTACTCGAAGAAATGGCCAATATTTTGCAGCTTAGCACATCAAAATCGTCATAACATATGACATTTTCGTATTCCGTCAGTTCTTTTGTAACACTATCCTGAAGAGTTGTTGCTTCGACTGGTGTTAAGTAATCGCAAAGTAATTCTGAATTAATAGCTAATAGTAATGTCTTAGTTTGCGCCTGGATACCTAATGAAACATCTTCATCAAAACTACTCATAAGGCTTTTACATTTTTCTCTAGTTTCACATTTTACATCTTCTGTAAATTGAACTAATTTATTTGCAGGAAGCAAAAGAAAAAGTTCAATTCGATGATATATGCTCAGATTATTCAAAACCGTAGTTTCCAGCTATGTGAACAGAAACTTCTCAAAGTAGTTTTGTTTAGCGTTTTTAAAAAATTTTACTAGCTTAGTGCAGGCATTACACAATTGCTCAATCTGCTCAATGCTGGACATTGCCCTTTTTATAGAATTGTGTAATAAATGTGCAACACAATGTATGCGGTTGTGATTTTTGAAGCGAGAAATCATGTTTGAGACCCTATTTGTTACTATATTCAGTTCACCACTAGGACGGCAATTAAATTCGTCTAAAATTTGTAAAACCTTCGATTCAATATTTGCACCTAAAAATGATTCATAAAATATAGTACTTCCATATACCACTTCGTTTCATTCGCCATTACCTGTGCTCCTCTCATTTTCCATAGATTTGAACCCCAAAAGGCGACAAACCATGCTTCCATTACATATATAATGAATTGTTAGTGCAATATATGTTTTGCGTATATAATTATCGGTCCACAAATCCGATGCCAGAGCAAACCCACTACCTTTTATTGAATTTATCTCAAGCTTCAGGTCATTTATGTACGCATTATATAATTTATTGACGGTTCGCGACAAAGTTGTGCGGTGGGGGAACAAACTTTTTAAAGTTACACCCTCGCCATATTTTGCGCCAACAGATATAAAAAATTTGATAATATTTTGAAGTCCAGTGTCTTCAACTATTTTAAACGGGCAACAATTTTGCACAGTCCATTTTGTAAATAATCGAGCACTCTCCATTCTGTCGCCGGCGTCTGCTTCCATTGGGGCATCCCTAAAATCGGTTCACAATTTCTTTATAGCATAGCACTTGTGTAGCATAGCTACACTAAACTTCCCGGTTTAATTATTTCTCTGATGGTAGTATTATTTAGAGTTTCAGTCGATAATTCTCTACTAACACTAGCACTTATTGATTGCTATTGGAGTTAAAAATTAAAAAAGGGAAATATAAAATTATAAAAGAATACTATATATCGCAATTCTGCTAGAATAGTGTATTAACTAAAAATTTTTTTTTTTTCACTTTTTAGGAAAACTTAATATTTAGTATTTATATCAAAGTATAAATTTACTGTAGTTTTTCAGACTCTTTTTAAAGAAAATATAATTTAAATTTTGCTTTCCATATATGTACATGTTGTATAAGTGCGATATATTAATTTCATAAAATAAGAAAATGTTGTTGTGTGCTTTTGATAAAAGGGAACAGCAATTTCAGTTTCCTCATAAAATCATGAGCAATAAAAAAGAGAACACTTCAATACTGTACATCATGAAGCTTAAACAAGCAAAATGTCTTGTGCTCACCATCGGTTTGTTGTTGTTAATCTTATTACTCAACACTAATACCCTGGAAAAATTATCTACATGGTTCTTTTGCGTTGCCATTTCTCACACCGGTAAACTGGCTTCCACTACGTGTACATAGAGAAAATAATTGCTATTTCTGTTTAACAGAAACAAGAGGACATCTTAAATAGGCAAATGTTGATAGTGTTATTAAAAGGTGCTTTACATTGTCCTACAAGTCGTACGACATGCCAAATTTTTGTGTAGAAGAGCACAAGTCGGATCGTCTAAACGTAATATGTAATGAAACTGTAAGATTTTGAGAGAAAATACGGATGAAAATTTGACAGTCGTATGGCTCTCTTGATTTTTTAAAATTTTGCAGAAACCAACGCACACCATTAGATCAGGGATGCACTTTTATGTAAACAAATGGGAGAAAGCCAGGGAGGGAAAACTGCTTTCATAAATTTATACCAATTATAAAATCAAAATGTACATTTTAGACCACGACAGCACACTTTTATAAAAATATACGTATATTTTCCAATAGTATACTAAAAATTTTGACAACGAAAATAACGTATTCGAAAGTTGTAAAAATATTTTTCAAGGTTATTAAAAAAAAAATTCAATTGCACAAGAACTCCATCCCTGGCGAAAACAAACAAACAGCTGTAGTTAAATTAAATGAAAATGTTTTCATCTTACTTGATTTTATCCATACCAATGGTGTAAACGCCAGAAAACAACCGTCCGATTTTTACTCTCTTTTTTTGACATACGGATGGAATTTTAATTTATTTTCTCTCACATACGACAAATCTTATCGTTTAAAGCCGCCTTAAGACTGTATTGCATCAGAAAAACAACGCTGTTGCATAATTAGTTAAAGGAATATCACCAGATTTAACAGAGTTTGAAACATCTCCAAGCCCCGCATCCGAATATGCTCCAAATTTTTTTTTTGTTAATACATTTGTGTTTATTTACTGGATCTTCAAAATAAAATTGAACTAACAGTAAGTATTCAAATCTTATATTCTAAAAGAAAATTTGGTTATTTTGCCCAGCTAATGCTAGAAAAAAAAATGTTGCACGGTTGAACCTGTTGGTGTTCACGTCTCACGTATTCGGCTGAGAGCAAGGGTGTACTTCCTTTTCAACCGAATATGGCCTCTATAGTTTAGGATGTTACGTGGTAGTGGGTTAGGATGTAACTCAAGCTTCTTTACATAAGTTCTCACTTGTTTCGAAAACACAGTTTTTACCATCGGGACATCTAGATCTTTGTGGATGCGGGAATTTTCCGCATACCAGGGGGAGGCTGTAATTATGCGAAGAATTTTATTTTGTCGCCTTTGAATTTTTTCAATATTTGTTGCTGAGGCAGTACCCCATAACTGAATACCATAGCACCATATTGGTTTTAGAATCGAGTTATAGAGTCTGGCTGAGTCTGGAGTTTCTGCCTGTAGTCCAATTTACTTGAGCTACTTTCAATTTAATTTTATTTTGGACCGGCACTCAGGGGTTGACCCCTATACATGCGGTGCATTGTGCCGGAACTAGGAAATAAGGTTTTGGGAGAAAGAATAGAGGAAGTAGTGTTTATTGACATTTGATTTAAATTTACCCACGTCAAAAGTGAGAGGAAAGACCTCTGCGGGTAGTCCATTCCACACACAGCACGTTCGGACAGAAAACAAATTTTCTCTGTAATGCGTAGTGCGATTCACTGCCAAGACGACCACAAATGGATGCGCTCTTAATGATGAACGCGTCGTGCGCGTGAATGACTGGGTTTCGGGAACAAGTTCCCTGATTTCATCCGCACACATCCCATTATAGTAACGATAGAACAACGAAACGCAACCCACGTTGAGACGATGCTCAAGAGAGTCAGTAGGGTTGGCTACCCTATTGTATCCTAAGAGTTTCTGCGCTCTTTCCTGTACACGGTCGAGTAACTTCAAAATAGTATTAGAAGCACCGGCCCATACATGAGAGTTGTATTCCATTTTCCGTCGGATGTAAGCGGTATAAATAGTGAGGAGGCACTTGAATGCTTCCTTTGAGATCTGAAAAATGTGCTCAGCCCATCGAACATAGCACTGAATTTTCATGCCAAGAATATTGATCTTCTGATTCGTGAATGTTTATACCGCCCATAATTTCAGATGAGGTAGCGCAGTCGGGCATGCGTCGATGTGTGAGCATGCAGCATTGAAATCCACGCTGTTCGCGTGGCCCCACTCCGATATTGACGTGAGATCACCATTTAGCGAATTATTCATATTCTGCCTCGTCGCCGCGATCATACCCGACGTAGGACTACGATTAAATGAATATGAATAGCAGATACTGCTGTCATCTGCGAAAGAGTGGATAGGATTGGAAGTTTGACATAGAAACTCATTAAGAAAAATAAGTAATTGAGTAGGAGAAAGAATGTGATACCCCTGAATTAATCTTAGACTCGTTAGATGATATCCCGTCTATAAGAACTCTTTTAGCGCGATCCCTGAGAAAGCTCGATATAAATCGAGAGAAGATATCACCGACACCGAAAGCAATAAATTTTGAAAAAAGTTCTCCATGCCATACTTTATCAAATGCTTTGGAAATATCTAGAGCCACTACCTTGCTTTCGCCGAAATGGTGGTTGGATCGACACCATTTTTCCGAAAGGAGAGCCAATAAGTCTTCCGTGGAACGTCATCCACAGAGGCCATATTGCCGGTCGTTAGGTAAGCTATTGGAATCCAGATACTTCATAAGATGGAAATTTAGCGTAGTCTCCATTACTTTGGAAATAGTAGAACATATTGCGATTGGGCGATAACTTTCAGGGTTTCTTGCCTCTCCCTTCTTTGGGGGTTTCCCAAAGAAAAGGATTGCCAGAGGACGCGATAACGTAGAAGAGCACGGCTTCGAGACCAATGCCGGAATTCCATCCGGCACAGGTGACTTATTTATGTTGAGGTCCGCTAGAACCCTTTTAACTGGGCGAGCTCGAAAGTATATCTTTGGCATAGTTACGGATACACTCTCGGGAGTGGGCAGTGGTTGATTGCTTTCCGGCAAGTGAGAATTACCAGCAAATATTTCAGCCAGGAGGTTAGCCTTTTCAACCGGGTCAGTGAATATTTGATCATCTTTTAAAAGAAGCGGAATAGAAGAACTACCATTTTCCTTTACTCTTTTAACGAATGGCCAAAAGCTTTTACTTTCCCGTTGGGCAGTAAGAACTTTGGCGCAAAAACGCTGCTCGTACAAAGCTTTTGCACGTCTTAGCACTTTGGCACACGAAGATCTCGCAGTTTGGCGAATCATATCAGTATCTGCGTTTTTACTATTCCGGCAGATACTAAATGCTTCCTCTCTGGATCTGACTGCAAGTCTGCACGTCTGATTATGGTCGAAGTAGTCGGCACGTTGACTACAAAACGAAAAATTTTTCTGAGTTCAACCCCAGTTACAGACTCATAAAAACATCTCGCATTTTTTCCGATGTGCATTTGTGTGTCTTTATGTTTGTTGATGTGGGAAGGTTTCAGTGGCGAAGGCATAGTCACTGGTTGCTAAACAGTGACGGCTTCCGCTGCATCCAATCCACAGGCACATCAGAACGCCCTCCTTCGTCGGAATTGTGTAGCACCGGCCAAGGCCCCTATGTAGATGGAAAAGAGATAGGAGGTGATACCAAGGTATGTGAAAATCCTGTGGGTCAGCATCTTCAGACACCTGGGTTTCACTTAAGGCGAAAACATCCCGCCGATGGAGACAAACGTGAGCATAGACAGAGAAGAAGTTTGCCCTTAGACCACGTATGTTGCAAACGTCACTTCTGAATGTGCCTGTCATGATTAACGCGAGAAAAGTCAAATAAAATGTCTATCTTCTGTATTGCAAGCGCCACTGAGCTAATCGCTGCTTGAATGACTGCCGATGATCAGTGTTACTCCTTCATCACCAAACAGTCCGGCAGCAACTAACACAATGGCACCAACAATAGAAAAGATTTATTCGGGTATGGTAAGGGCATTTAGCACAATGACACGATAAAAGGCCATAAAAGCCCTGATCCGGTCACCGTGACCCGAAGTGATAGCACTGGTTGGTAGTGTCAACACTGATTTGTATTCTTCGCCCGTCACTGGTATAGCGGTTTTCTGTTTTTCTTCTTATTTTCTTCCCAGTTATTCCACCGTTTAATTGTTATTGTTTTTCGTATTTTATTCAGGTTTATTGTTTTTGATATTTGTTAGTGTAAGTAAATTATTTAAATTTTCTTAAGTTTATTTTGTTTCTTTGTTTGTCACTATGTTATTTTTATTTTTTATTTTTTTTTTTTACACTTATACTTTTTACTTTTAATTTATTTCCGATTTTAATTATATTTACTGCAAGACCGAACAGCGGACCAAAGGAAGACGCGTGTCTACCAGTCGAACGAATAAACACTACTCCAGTGGAATTGCCCAAAAATCTGAGTTTATATCCAGTGTTTAAAAATATTTCTGGTGTTTTCCACCAGGACTTCAATTACGGTGTGACTGAGGAACAAGAATCTTATTCAGTTCTCTGAAGCCTATGCAAAGTCTCGTTTCTATCATCTTCTTTCTTATAGGCTGAAGTTACTATGACGCAAATGGACTGTAATATTCCTCATTAAGATCTTTCTTTAGTAGTTTTGAGACTTGTTTTTATATTTCTTTTCTGCCCTATACCGAACATCTCTATGGCCTTTTAGAGCAGTATTTATCTACTACCTGCAGATCAATATGGGCTTCAAAATCTCTCACTGTACCTGATCAAATTTATTTTTCCCAGAAATTGTTTTATAGTTGTCGATAGGTTTGCATATTTTTAACTGACTGGCACTACTTAAACTTCACACTATTTAAACTCTTTATGTACGTATTGAACCGAAACCAACCCGGGTGGGATATTTATTGTGAATTCTTGAATAACCTACCTATACAGGTAGGCTGTATGTTTACATCAATAATATTGTAACTGATTACTTAATATTCTTCTTTTAAATAAAACGCTTATCTTTTTCTGTCTCTCAATTCAATAGGTTATGGGCCGCATGACGCGCAAAGAAAAAAGTCACAATAATTTTGTAAATTTGTTAAAGGTAGATAACAAAAATAAAATAAACAATGGCCGCAAATAATTTGTCGACAAGTAGAGTGTACCAAAATGGTATGCGTGTAAAAAAGAAGGGCATATTGCCAAATACTGTTCCCAGAAAGCAAATTCTAACACAACAAAAAATAAGTTTAAGGAAGAATAACGCTCTTATACTACTTCATTGTTTTTATCATCTTCGTCGATGGCAACGAAGAAAAATAGTTGTGAGGAATGGTTTGTAGATTCCGGGGCAAGTTCCCATAGAACGACTAAAAAAGATATATTGCACAATTCAAAGGAAGTGAATAACAAGCATGTAGTAGTCGCAAACAACGATTAAATACCAATAAAGTGCGCTGGTGATGTTAATATTGTCTTATATTCTAGTAAGAATGCCACGAACATTTTAAGGGATGTAGAATACGTTCCGGAAATGACTGTTAACTTGTTATCTGTTTGACAGATGACTTTAAAGGGTAATAAAGAGGTATTTGAGGGAGACAATTGCAAAATTGATAAGAGTGACAAATTAATTGCAACTGCAGACGCTTTCATCAATTTATATAGACTAAATTTTACTATCAACGGAAATAAAAAAGGAAACGCATTAATGGCAATCTGAAAAAAGTTATACCCTCATCCGATGACATATACTCTACGCCAGTGCTTTGAATGAAAAATGTGTAGTCTGCATAAGGGGCAAACAGACACGAGCTTCATTTATTGAATCGTGCCACCGCGCAACAAGTTTTTTTTTTCATGTTATTTTAATTTTGGATCTTTCAATATGAAATTTACTAAATGTGTTCAAATCTTAATCTAAAAAAAAAAAATTGTTTCTATTGCGAATGCAATTTCAACCCGATGGTCACACAGAATTTTCATCCCATTAGATCAAACGTTTGGGTCCTTTTGAGTCTTCTGTGACCCTCGAAAACCAGCAAGTCTCTAGCAAGTGGATTAGGATGCACCGTGATCTTCGTCCTATACCTCGTACAGACTTTTTTGACTTCATCTTTAATGGATGGAATTTTTAGGTCCCTGTGGATATTTGCATTTTTCGTAAAATTTTCGACTGTCTTCTTGTAATTTTGCAACATTTGATGCGGAAGCAGTTCCCCACAGCTGAACGCCATATAGCCATATGGGCTATAAAATCGCCTTATACAACAGCACCTTCATATCTAGGCCTAGTTTTCAACTTCAGTTGAGTGATTTAGGCCGCTATGTGACTAGTCCACGTAAGACGTTTATCGAGATGAATACCAAGATATATTACGTGGTTGCCCTCAGGTATTGTAACACAGTTTATCGTGATGGGAGGACAATTGTCCCTTCTCAGAGTAAACGTAATGTGGACGCACTTAGAAGCATTTACTTTTATCTTCCACTTTGATAACCATTTTTCCAATCGGTTCAAATGCGGTTGAAGATGTTGACTTGCTACTGCTGCATTCTTGTGTATGCTTAGAAAAGCAGTATCATCCGCGAAAGTTGATGTATGCGTCAATTGACTTGTAGGCATATCCGCAGTAAATAAAATGTACAGAAGAGGACCGAGGATACTTCCCTGTGGTACACCAGCATGGATACTTTTAGTGGAAGATATCACAGAAATCGACCTTATATGAAAAGATCTATTTTTTATGTAATTTTTCAACAATTTGTGAACGTTTTCCGGTAACAAGTTTAAAATCTTGTGCTACAGACCGGCGTGCCAGACTTTGTCGAACGCTTGAGATAAATCAATAAAAAGTGCCGAACAGTATTCCTTATTCTCGAAAGCCGTTCGGACAATGTTTGTTATTCTGCGCACTTGTTCCACAGTTCTGTGCATTTTTCTAAATCCAAATTGGTGATGTGGGATAACAGAAGTAGTGTCAACGTGGTGCCGTAGTTTCTCGAGAAGCAATTTTTCAAAAAGTTTGGACAGTATCGGCAATAAGCTTATTGGACGATAAGAAGATACTTGCATAACATCTTTACCTGGCTTAGGAATCATTACGATTTCAGAGTGTTTCCATGCTTTCGGAAACGTACCCAACCGCAACATAGCATTGAAAATAAAGAGAATCAGCCGCAAAGCAGATTGTGGCAGATTAGTTATCATTGCTCCCGTGATTTTGTCACTGCCTGGAGCTTTTCTGGCTTTTAACGTTTTTATGGCAAATTCGACTTCAGCAAAGCGGAATTTAAGTGGACGTTGTACTCTTTCGTTTATAACAATCGGCGCAATACGGGAAGCTGTTACATTTTGGTGATTGGCGAATTCCTAAATTTTTTCCTCTGTACTCTTTACAAATTCACCATTTTGTAACCTTATCGGGGCCTCGTACGCGGTGGGTTGTTTAATTTTTTTTGTAGCCCTCCACAAACTATAATCTGTTTGCTTTCTTGTGTCCAGACTTTGCAGATATTAATTCAGTTGAAATTCTTTGTCCTCTTTCAGCAAAACACGCAGTTTCCGTTGGCATTGATTTAGTTGTGCCTTTAATCCAGATGAACGGAGCTCCTGCCACTGACGCCTCAATTGTCTTTTCTGTCTTATTAAGGACTCAACGCTGGCATTACTGTTATATTGATGCCTGCGTCTTATAAAAACGTTTGATGCGGAGATTGCTGTCGCTTCTTTCAGGATGTTGTTTGTGAGGATTACAGCATCTTCTACTTCAGACTCCGATTTCAAAGAAAACTGCTGCGGCAAGTGGGCACTAATGTAAATTTTGTACTTTAGCCAATTTATATGTTTTTTATGACAACAAATACTTTGCTCTGCATTTTCAGAAGCGCGAAAAAAATTCAAAAAAGTAGGTGAATGATCCGATGAAAGATCCACAGACGGAACAAAATTAAATAGTTCTCTTCTTATGTTACGAGTGACCGCAAAGTCGATCACATCTGGAATTTTGTTAATGTCTGTAGGCCAGTATGTGGGATGACCTGCAGATATTGCATTCAAATTGTGAAGGGATATCGCATCCAAAAGTTGCCTTCCTCTTGGTGAAATAAGTCTGGAACCCCAAAAAGTGTGTTTTGCATTAAAATCACCTGCTGCAATAAACTTTGTTCCTAACGTTTTAAAAAAGTTTAAAAATTGATCCGTAGTAATGGATTGTCTGGGTGGACAATAAACGGCAGAAATCGATGTACCACAACGTGGTAATCTTATAATGGTGGCTTGTATGTGATCCGTCGAGTATTCTGGCAGGGGAAAATTGGCAACATCTCTGTGAACCAGTATTGCTATCCCTCCACAAGCTCTGCCACTTGGATGCTTTGTGTCATAAGTATGATAATCCTTTATTTTGAAACAGTTCTTTTGAGTACAATATGTTTCGGATACTAGAAGTATATCAACTTGTTGTGATTGTAGGAACTGTTGCACTTCATACTTGTGCTGGCTCAGGCCATTACCATTCCAAAAACAAATTTTCAGCGTAGCCATTATTTTTTGTTCAAGAAAATTTGCATCAGCATGCTCTGGTTTTGCAGCATTTGCTGGAACATACTCTGCATGTTAGACATAAAACTGTTCATAGTGTCTATCAATTTCTCAATGGCACTTTGAGTATCGGGCAGTGGTATGTGCTCACCTTCCTTCAAAACGTTTGCATACGAGTTAACTCGATGACTTTCCTGCGATGTAGTACCTTTGTTCAACTTTTCAGCGTAACTAACGTGTTGCACATTTGGACCATGAGCTCTTTGAGTTTCACGGACGGAGGTTGTTGGCAAATTAGGAAAATTAGTTTCCTTATACTAGAGTGGACTGGCACTGGTCTTCTTTCCTTGCTTGAATTTTTTAGTTGCAAAAACACTTTGCAACCACGATAATTGCCGGTGTGTTTTTCACCACAAATACCACACTTTCTCACATTCGTGTCTGATTTCGGGTGTGGGCATTCCAAAGATTTGTGAATGTGTCCACATCTCACACATACGGATGGTAATTTACAAAAGGATTTTGTATGTTCAAACTCCTGACAATTTTGGCACTGAGGCGGACCCTTGCGCTTAATCGGTTCCTCTACGACGATTCTTCGGTTCAATAAGAATTTTAAATTGTATATGGGGTGAGTTTAATTTTTTTCAATTTAGTTGAGTCGAAAGCAACTTCAACTTTAAACATTGGCTGAGCAATTTTCTCTCGGTTAACTATATTGTAAATTGATTTAACATCGAACCCCGCATTTTTCAGAGCATCTTTAATATCCTCAGTCGGCACAGAATTGTCAATACCTTTAATGACCACCACTAAGCCCTTTGCACTTTTAAATTGGTAAGTGTAGTAACCTTTTTTCTCCGCATCAAAATTGTTCACTATGGCCCTATAGCCTTTCTCGCTGTCAGCCTGAATCTTTGTCTCCAGCACGTTACCTTTACGAATAGAGACCACGTAAAAGTGATCTTTACCTATCAACATTGACAATTTATTCACCAAAGTATTGGTACACACTTCTCGCAAGTATATTGGTGGCGGTTTTATTTCTCTTTTCTCCGGCTTTTTCGTGTTGTTATCGGCCATTTTACCAAGAATGGCATACCTATTTTGACCCTCATTGGTTCTTGGCAGTTTAGGGTCGGGTTCAGTATTGGCAGCCCTAGGACTGGATTTACGCTTAGTGATCGTGATGTAACGATCCATTCCAGTTATTAAGTCATGGTTTGAAAACTTTTAACACGACGGAAGATCTGTACTTTTAATTATGGGAGAAAATGGGCGAGATACAATTATTTTATTTTGTGTACACTTATTCAAATTCGAATCACTTGCACTTTTTGCTGCAAAAATGGTACCAGTGGTCGGTTTAAGGGTTAAATAGTCTCTATTGCATTAAGTATCGTAAATAATCTCACTACTCTTGCTTTCAGAGTTAATAATTATGTATGCATTTCTGTTGTTTTTTCACATTTGCTTTGTTCGAGCAATCACTGGCACTCATAAAGAAAACAATGCACTGTACAGTAAAGCCACTTACTGTTATTGTTGTTGTTTATTTGTTTATGTTCTATTTTTAGCACTTGAAATTTGATTTATTATTGTTGTTTATTCAATCACTTGTACCGTTAAAATTACAATCAATTTTTAAAATCTTGATATTGCGTTGCGCTAATACACGACCGAACACTTCAAGATTTCGTACGCTAATGACCGCGCAACAAGTGATTTACAAATTAAACACTCGGATGTAATGGGTCCCCTACGTACTAAGTCTTTTTCTGGCAATAGGTTTCTTCTGACTTTGGTTGATGACTACTCACGCAAAGCATTTGTGGTCCCAATCAAACACAAATCAGAGGTTTTAACAGAGTTTATTCTTTTCAAAAAAACTAGTTGAAAAGCAGTGTCACAGTAACATAAAAATGTTAAGAACTGACAATGGCACTGAGTACACTGGAAAAAATTTTGAAGCCTTTTTGAAGCAAAATGTGGCAAAAAACAAACGGAACAAAACGGTGTAGCAGAACATATCAACCGGCCTATTATGGAGCATATAAGATGTATGTTATTGGACGCAGATTTACCTCAGCATATTTAATAAATTTTATTACCACGTCGGGGCAATGAACGCAGTCCAGAAGAAATATGGACAGGCAGAAAACCTGGGCTAAACCTCCTACGTGCTTGCGGTAGTGGAGCGTTTGCTCATGTACCTAACCAAAAAGTAACTAAATTAGAAACGAAATCTGTGGAATGTATTTTGGTCGGATATAGCGTATAGGCTGCAAGATCCAGCCTCCAAGGAAATAAATATTAGTCGTGACGTCGTTTTTATAGAAAATAACAATAAGTGAGGTGAAACTAAAAGCATTTGCTCTAATTGCAGATCTCCAGTAGTGGCCATCGATCACGAAGCTGTCAATTCAGGGAAGGAAGATGAAGATTATCAGCTGAAGATTTTCTTGGTTTCGAAAGTGATGAGTTTGAGGACGCAATTGGCAGTAGTAGCGATGAGATCATACATTGCAAAACTAAAGACACAAACATTTGTCGTTCAGAACGTACAGCTGGCAAACCCTTACGGAGATACAACTTATACCCAACAAAAACCCCTGTCGAGGGCGTACAAAACCCCACACATTTGAAGACACCTTTATATCTACAAAATCTCATCTATGGAAAGTGCAATGATCTCTCAAATGGAGTGCAAATGGGTTTACAAAACAAAGGTCAATGCAAATGGGGATGAAATGTCTCATAAGGTTATCTCATCAAGATTTGTTGTAAAAGGTTTTAGCCAACAGAAAGGTATTGACTACTAGGAAACATTTGCACCTGTAGTACGTTACTCATCTTTAGGATATTTATTTGCCCTGCCAGCGAGACATAAGCTAATGATTCATCAACATGATACTGTAACGGCCTTCTTAAATGGCGATCTCGAAGAACAAATTTATATGTCTCAGTCGGAACGTTTTAATGACGGCAGCGGACGAGTCTGTTATTTAAAGTAATCAATATATGGACTAAAACAATCTAGTCGCATATGGAACACAAGGCTTAATAAAGTTTTGTTGAAGTTTGGTCTGCACCGTAGCGAAGTTGATCAGTGAGTCTATTACTGAATTAAAGGTGAGATAATGTTGTATGTTGGAATTTATGTGGACGATGTTTTGGTCATGTGTAACAGAATGCATTTAGTCGATCAGCTAAAAGCTGAACTAAACACTCACTTCAAGATGAAAGATTTGGGTGAAGCGTTTTCAGTGCTGGATGTAAGAATCACGCATGACTGAAGCTGGTACAAATGAAATAGATGAATCAAAATACGTCGAAGAAATTTTAGAACGTATTTTAATGCTTGAATGTCGGTTAAAAATTCACATCAGAAATATGCCCTACTAGTGATATCGATAAGAGATGGCAAAAATTCCGTGCATGCAGGCTGTAGGATGTCTTTTGATTGCTTCTCAAACAAAATTTCATTGGGTTGCTGTGAGAAGGTTATGAGGTTTCTTAAGAACGAAGCAGCACTATTGGCTTTTGCGATGCAGACTGGGCAAGTAGCGCCACTCGGGTGGGTTTTAGGAGTGCGATGGCTTACATAAATATATCTTTTTCCACTTTTATGTGTTCATTAAAATTCACTTTGTATTCTTTCGTCATTTTACATTTATATTTATTCCGTTGATCATTTCTAACTGTACCTATAATATTTTACGTATATGTGAGTTTATTCTTTGCCGCAGTATCAACAAATTTTTGCGTTGTTTTTAGATTTTCTTCTTGATGTTTTTATCATGTTCAATCACAATCATGCACAATCAAAATTTTACTCATATATGGCAAGCAAATCTACTTCTTCCTCTATCCTGAATATTCTTATCTTTAACTTAACTTTTCCTTTTGTTTTTTTCTCACCATTAATTGTCTGGAGATTTGTATTATGCGCATTTAATTTTTTATTTCTTAATTTTAAGTTTTGAACTTATCAAAGAAACATTGGAACCGGAATCATATATCGCAAACGAGTCTTCTGTGTCTTGCAGCAATAATTTGACTTTTATTAATTGTGTTATATTTAGTTTTTTTTTTGGTTTCTGTCGTTTAGTTCAGTCTATCTCGAAATTATGAACGTAATTTATTTCATTCTCCCATGTGCTTGACTCCTCTCTTTTGATTTGAACCAGCATAATTGTTCAGAATGATAGCGATACTTTTCTCGCACAGACTTTTGTCTTGAAAATTTCCTTTAAAATAGCAAGTGTGCGCATACTTTTCTTCTTTTCGATGATATTTTTTCTCATTAAATGTTCCAACCTTCACTAAAAAGATCTCTTGTTTCCTCCAAGTCTTCCCTATTTATTATATCTGTTACTGAATCTGGTAATCCTGATGCAATTAAATCCATTAGAGTTGTTTTATCCATCGATTTATTTACTAGCAATAGAATTTTCTTTTTTTTTTTAGGGCGTAATACAAAATGATCCACTATTATACTTGAAAAGTATTGCATATTTCACAGAACTTCATCCTTTATCTGCGTACGTTTCTCAAAAATTATTCTTCCACTCTATCCACTTTGAATTTAATGTTAGTTTTATGAGCATAGAACTATACCAATCTACGCAAAATTCTTCTAAGAAAAATCTTAATATTTCTATCTGTTCGCCTTCCTTTACTATTTGTAATCGATCACATTCATGTTCAAAAACGCCTATCCACTGAGTGATTTTTATCGTAAATTTACCTAAAACAAATCTGTCAAATAAAACGTTCATATTAATTGCATTATCGTTGTTTTGTGTGTTTTATTTTTCGTCTTCGGTAACTTTGTGTGATATGCTATATCTTGATATTGTTTCGCGAAAGTATAAGTTTTTTCTTAGGCTGTAGTAACTGACGTTAGAGCCAGAAAATTTAATTTACAATCGCTCGCTGATTTAAGCTCATACTCAAATTTCAACTTTTCCATTTTAATAGTAAACAAAAATGACGTTTTATGATATTTCCCAAAATGCGGACTTATGTTCGGAAGTCAATTAAATAACTAAATTGAGTCTCTCTGTAAACAAAGAGTTACATTTTATTATGTACAATCTTATTAGCTAAAACTTTTGTTCTTTTACCTGTAAACAAAGAAACGATATTTAAAGTTTATACAATAATTCAATGTCAATTCCGTCGTAATTTCAAATATCGAAATTAAAACGGCCACAATAAAATAAATTAAAAATTAAAATACCAACACCACAACAATTTGAAACTTTAGTTTCAGAAATAGAAAAGATCCCCGCATGTGGTAAAGGTTGTAGAAAATGCATAAAACCCTCGAACTTTTTGGAAAGTTGCGGAAAAAAATCAATTGGGACCAACAGTCGGTGAAGCGGACCAATTCTTTTGATATGGGTTTCGTCCACGCAACTAATAACTCCAGGAAACCCAGTACGTTCATAAAAAAATCTTTTGCACTTTTCAATTGGAATTTAACCCAACTATTGCAAATCGTGGAATTCATCGCATCCAAAACTTCAGATAAAATTTTAGTAAACGTGGGTTGAGCCAACGACGGATTAAACTCATTACCAACGCTGACCCCCTGCGCTAAAAACCCATTGCTGTTGTCAATTTTGTTGTTGGCGTAATTGCAGATTTTCGCATGTTGCATATTAATTTTGGACGAATTTATTACAGAATGTGCTGAAAGGCAGTTTTATCAAGTTTAAATTTATTCACAAATCTTAGGAAAATATGTACATATATATGTATTGTATCTAAATTACGAGGCGCGGATTAATAAGTCAGTGACTTTTCGAACTTCCCTGGTAGTTATATGAAATGCAACATTGTTCCCATCAAGTACCAGCTGTTAACGGAATACTCTCAAATTTTGAGCAAGTTTCGTCATTTACTTTGTTCTAAACATACAACCTCGTGTATTTTTCTAAAAATGGAAAAAAAGTGAATTTGAAGTACTCATTAAACATTATTTTTTGGGAAAAAAAACCGTCAATCAAACCAAGGAAAGGCTCGATAAATACTATTTGGATTCTGCATCGATTTTAATGTAAAAAGGTGGTTTACTGACTTTCGTTGTGGTCGCACAAGTACAAATGACGCTAAACGTTCTGGACGGCCAATTGAGGTCACTACACCCGAAAATGTCGAAAAAATCGACGATATAGTGTGGCTGATCGAAGAATAAAAGTGCGTGAGATTGTTGATGCAATAAGCATTCCATAAGGCAGTGTGGTTACGATTTTAAATGATCAGCTAGGTTCAAGAAAGTTGTCTGCATGATGGGTGCCGCGTTTGCTCTCAATTGACCATAAACGGAAACGTGTGACAAAGGATTGTTTGGAGTTGTTTAACCGCAATCCGAATGAGTTTTTGCGGCATTTTGTAAACATGGATTCATTACTGTACTCCCGAGACCAAGCAGCAGTCTAAAAAATGGGTTTCTCCGGGTTAACCTGCTACGAAGAAGGCCAAGGTAAGTTTGCCATGGCCAATAAGGTGATGGCAACAGTTTTTCTGGGATGCACGCGGGATAATCCACATCAAAAGGGAAAAACAATAAACGGCAAATATTATGCCAACATATTCGACCGATTTAATGAGGATTAAAAAAAAAAAAACGACCACATATGGCCAAGAAAAAAATTCCTTTTTCATCAAGATAATGCACGGTTGCTCACGTGTGCAGTCTCAATGGTAAAACTCTATGAATTGGGCTACGAATTGGTACCTCATCTGCCATATTCTCCGGATTTAGCCCCTAGTGACTACTTCCTATTTCCAAACCTAAAGAAATGGCTCGGTGGAAAGAGATTTAGCTCCAACGATGAAATTATTGACCAAACAAATGCCTATATATAAAATGCTGTTAAACGCTAACTAAATGACGAAACTTGCTCAAAATTTGACAGTAGTCCATTAACAGGTGGTACTTGATGGGAACAGTGTTGCATTTCATACAACTACGAGGGAAGTTCGAAAAGTCTCGGACTTATTGATCCGCACTCGTACGTTATACTTACATTGAATCTGGGATTCAATAAATTTTTCTATGTATATTTACGTCCATCCTCACTTGAACTTTTAAAATGAAATTTTTAGATTTTTCATTTTTTCTTTTTTTAATGCTATAAATAACATTTTAAAATATTACAATTTTACCACATTTTGTCAACTTTTATATTATGTTTTCGATAACCTTTTTCTTCGTTTCAATATGCAGTCTAAGAAAAAAGTCTAAATACACGTCCTAATTTTTGAGATTTAGGAAGTTTTTAAAGAAAATGTAAAAAACATGTATGACAATATTTAGGGCACCAATAAGTAAGTTTATTTATAAAATAAAAATGCAATTCATAAATACTGTAAACACAGTAATAACAAAAACGTTAAAAAATCGTAGGAAAAAAGTCTACATACACTGTGATAACTCCACGTAGTAAATGGAAAATTAAGAACAAAAGCAGGAAAACAACCGTTATTTTTTGTTTTAATTGCTTTTACAAGCACTATATTCATTTTAATTGAGAAAGTGATATCTTAAGAAGACAATATTTAAACTTTAATCGTAGAAAATGGAAAAAAGAAAAGAGATAGAGATTTCAGTTAGAAATGTAGTGGTTAATCTGCGGAAAGAAGGTAAATTTCTTGGAGAAATTTCAAAAATAAATAAAAATATTATCCGAAATTATAAAATGACAAATAGTACTGAAAATAGACCACGAACTGGTAGACCAAGAAAGCTTTCGAGACGCGATGTGAGCAGCATTCTAAAAGAAGTCAATCGGGATCCAAAGTTAAGTGCCCCAAAATTGGCGGAACACATTGAAAAATGTTCTAACATTATTGTTACAGCAAGAACAGTTATAAACGCTTTACACGAGAACGGCAGAACGGGGTGCTGATGGCGAGTAGTCAGCGTGTTGGCTCTGCAACCAGAAAGACCCAGGTTCGATTCCCAGCCGGGTCAAATCAGAAAAAAGTTTTTTCTGAGTTTTCTGTGCTACGGCACCCTCCTTTGTCGGTATTTGAGCAATAAAACGTCGGCGAAGTAAAATAATAAATAAAATGGCTCCATTAGCTTAAAAATAATGCGTCAAAAAACATCAGAGACGCCGCAACTTTGCTTTATAATTTACACGCAACTGCAGAGTTGTGCAAGAATTAAGCCCTATCTTTCTACCACTTTCACCACCTGTCTGTTTCTTCCCTATCCTTCTCTCTAGTTCCAGTGCAATGCATTGCATATATAGGGGATACCCCTGAGCACTGGTCCAAGATAAAAAAAAAAAAAAAAAAAAAGCAGAGTAGCACGAAAAAAGCCATTACTTTCAGCAAAAAACCGTAAACTTCGACTTGAGTTTGCTAAGGCGCTTCTAAACAAGGATATGGATTTTTGGAAACGCGTTATATTTACTGATGAAAGTAAATACATTTTTTGAAATGATGGTCGATCCAAGGTTTGAAGAAAACCTAACACTGCGCTTGATCCAAAAAATATTATACCTACAGTGAAACATGGTGGTGGCAGTGTTATGGTTTGGGGGGCTATGGCATCAGCTGGAGTGGGTCGGATGGTGTTTGTCGAAGGCAAAATGGATCGCTATCAATATAAAAGTATATTGGAACAAAATCTAAAGTCATCCGTTGATAGTTTAGGCCTGGGCTATCAGTTGGTTTTCCAACAAGACAACGATCCGAAGCATACCGCTGACTTTGTTCGAGACTGGCTTTTGTATTATGCTCCAAGGCAACTGAATTTTCCACCACAATCACCAGATTTGAACCCGATCGAGCACGTATGGGAAGTTCTCGAAAAAATTGAGCGAAAATATGACATAAGCAGTCGCCAAAGTCTGAAAACTGCTCTTGTACGCGTATGGGCTGAAATCACACCACATATAACAGCAAATTTGGTTAATTCGAAGCCCCGTCGTCTTCAAGCAGTAATTGATGCCCAGGGTGGACCAGGGCCTGTGTTTTTATATTAAAAACGTTAACTTAATGTTTAATTTTGTTGCTGTATGTAGACTTTTTTCCTGTGAGTTTTATATGTTTTTGTTGTTTTTGTTTTTATAATACATTTGAATTACATTTTTAATTTAAAAACAAAACTATTTATTGGTGCCTTAAATGTTACAATAAAATTTTCCATAAAATTCTTTACAAATTTCTTAAAAATCTAAAATAAGGAGGGGGTGCATTTAGACTTTTTTCTTAGACTGTATTTCAAGCATAAAAATACAAAAACGACAACTAAAACTAAAACACCAACGAGCATATTCCCGATTATTAAATATTTTAGGAATCGTAGTGTAGAATTGGTGTTATCAGGCATGTCACACATTCCGATCGGAATGGTTTTGATTCCGTATTTGCAATTCCGATCAATTTTGTCTAATGTTCTTCAGATTTCGAACGATTTTGTTTATTCCCAAAAATTTTAAAATCTTTGCTATTCAAATAAAGTATTGCAGTGTTGTTCACGACAAAACAAAAAAACATGGTGTGAATAAAAAAAACAGAACAAAAACAAAACAAGAAAAAATAATACAACAATTTTAAATCAAGCAAAATAAAATTAAAAATGTATATGAAAAATACCGGGAATCTAAATTGAGGGTGGCGATGGCACGATGGATGGTAGTCTGCACGTTGACTACGAATCCAAAAACAGACCCGGGTTCAACCCGAGTTTCAGATTAAAAATTTAAAAAAAATAAAAATAAACATCTCGCATTTTTCTGATGTGCATTAGTGTCTCAGTTGTTGTCGGAAGGTTTCAGTGGCGAAGGCATAGTCACTGGTCACTGAACAATACCGGCTTCAGCTGATAGCAATCCGGATTGGATAAGAACGCCCTCCTTCGTCGGTATTGTGTAGCACCGGCGAAGTAAAATAATAATAAATACGGCTACTGAACCGAAGCTTCAGCACTGCTACGAGTAAAAACAAAGAACGTGCAAAAGCAGAGCTGCAAAAATAATTAATTAAGCTTCACCACCTGTCGTTTCTCCTACTATCCCTTTCCTATAGTTCCAGCACAATGCTTCGCATGTGTAGGAGGGATCTCCTGAGTGCTGGTCCGAGATAAAAAAAAAAAAAAATTGTTGCTGCAGTAGATGCCCAGAGACCACAAAACGTTGTTGAAAAGGTACGCCGAAATAAGTCTTACATTTTTTCAAATTAACTTAAAAGCAACATAAAGATTTTTTGTATTTTGTTTTGAGCATATTTTGTGTTGCCACCGCTTAAATTTGTCTATTTCACTCATTTTTGTTCACAAAAATAAGTGGTTTGCAAAAAAAAAAATGTAGCAATATTTGATTGGAAAATACATCAGTTTGTTTTGTTTCTCTCAACGAGTTTAAGAAATTAAAATGATTTTGTATAAATATTACCTAAATGTAATAATCAAACATACTATTTCATCTTTCAATTTGATTGAGTTTTATTAATTTTTTTTAATAAATCGTTAAAAATAGCAATTCCACTTTGAAAATTTTAAGTGGTTTTATTCCGAAGAAATTTTTCGTTTTCTAAAGACCCGACTTTCGGAAATCAAACCTCTTTCGATCGGAATTGCGTTCACATGGCTGAATAATTTAGAAATTTCCAAAAAAAAATTAATCAAATTAAAGATAGCAGTATTGTTAGATAGTGCTTTAATTCGAACGTCATTTTTACATATGTAATTTATTAAAATGGGCTAATTATCGAACCCATACAGGCAGTCAAAAATTAAATGTGAAGAACAAACATACTAAGCCAAAGACAAAAATTGTAAGTTACACTGACAAACACTAGCAGAACGGAACAACATGCTATTTTCGAAAGTTGCTACACTTTCATCTTCAGCGTTCTTCGTGTTTTGTCCACCATGTGTGCTGCCAGTATTAAATATTTTTACTACAGATATAACTTTTTATAAACAAAAATTAGACAACACAATCTTGGTAAACAAATTAGTTTTTATTTAAGGGTTGCGTTATTACAAATAAATTAAGTAAAATGGAACAAAAATGGAATTTGAAACCAGTCAAAATCCATCAGACGTATGTAAATCGTTTTTTAAATTATTTTTTACTTTTCAAAACAATAACTTTTTATCCCACACCTGTATATAAATTTTTTTTTATATTTTTACCGAATTAAATTTCTATTCATTTGTAAATAAAACGCGAAAATTAATGAAAAGTAATTCAAAAATATCTGTCTTTATTAATTTTCCAAATGTAACACGTTCAGGCACGACCAAATGAATTTAAAAAAAGAAACAATGTAAATTTTGACAATTTCTGCAATGTAAATTTGGACTTATTATATATTTTTAATTTCATAAGCAAACATATTAGATACAGAAATCGTAAATATTATAAGACTTTTTATTGTAGTGCTGTACTCAGGTCTTACAGTATTTATCTTAAGAAAAGTATAAGTTAAAAATTCTGCCAGTTAGAACTTTCGTGAAAATTGTTATTAGGTCGCCCCATATTGTAGTTTTGATCTATATTCGAATTCCATCCCCAATTTTGCACCATCCTGTCATTATATTGGTACTGATTATTGTAGACGGTGCTCACATTTTGTTGATTTGACGATAAGTTTCCCGTGTAATTCATACTGTAACCACCTTCTTGTTCCAACGGATTTCCTCCTCCACGACAAGCTTTCAATGTATTGGCTATGGACTGTGGCGTATTATTAAAGTAATTGCCACTAGCATTTTGTAAAACACTTGTGAACGAGCTTGATGGTATAGAGCTTTGAAATGCGTTGGGCAAAACTAAATTCAATGGCTTCCCATCCGGTTTTTGAGTTACTGATCCTGTTGTAGTTTGAGGTATATTAAAAGCTTTTGAAAGATTTGGATATGTGCGTACTGAAGACGAGGATGACTTTAATAAATCTGATAGAGTATCGGATAGTGTCTTTTTACTCGAGGACGCTGACTCTTGCAAGGAACAAACACCTTTATGAGAAAAACTTGTTCCTACATGCTCACGTTTCTTTTTTTCAATTAGTTTATAAACTGTAATTAGCTGTTGTAACTGTTGTGGATCAAAGTCAGTTTTGCCTTGAGCTACTAGTGAAGCAGCTAATTTAGATGCCAATTCTTTCTTTCCCATTCGCGTTAGCTCATTTTCAGATACGGAGGATAAATGTGATTGTGGTTTTTGTGCACTGGAAATATTTGTAGATGGGAATTCGAACAATAACGATGAATTGGTTTGCGATCTATTCTTTGCAGATTCACCTGTAAAGCGTTGCGTTGTCAACTGTTGTTGGCACTGATAGGCATACTTCAGAAGTGCTTCGGCATCTTTGACAACCTGATATAATACCTTCTTCTTTGATCCTTCAAAAAATCCGGTGATAACTAATCCCTTTAATTTTTCTTTCGCAGTTTCAATTAATTGGCAGTTGTCTTCACTAAGTATTATAGCATTTACATGCAAAGGATTAGTTTTTTCTGTTTGGAGCGCTTTTGACAGCAGATCTGTTATTTTTGGCCCTAAGCTACCCAAATTATCCTCTAGGGCAGTCATTAATCGCAAAACTGATACAACCTGTGGAGTCGTATTGTTTGAAGAATGGAATGGTGTTAAAGAAGTCGATAAAACAGTAGTTGGTTCGGCATTGCATGATGACGTCAACATTTCATTTTCTGTGTCAATTTTCTCAATCTGGACATGATATTTTACATCTTGTAACTGTTCATTTGACAATGGCAAGCAAAGTCGTTCACGAGATTTTATTTTAATGTTTTCTACTTCTTGACCATACAATTCTTCTATGCGAATTTTGACAAATCTTACCCACTCAGGTTGATAGTTGTAATTGCGGTGATCAAGACCAGTCGAAACCAACTCATCTTTACGACGTTTCCAAAATTTTTGCCATTCCTCGTTGTATAACGGGTGAGTTTCAGGGTCTTTTCGATATTCCTTGAAGCGCTCGTCAATGTTATATAACTCCTGATCAACCAAAAGACGATAAGCTTGCCAAATATCATTTTGACGTAAAGGAGATAGCGATTTATATTTTCCATGTATAAAATAATGAGGAGATGAAGCGGAATGTTTCCTATTATCGCGTGGAATATTTTTTCTAGGTAACGTATTTAATGTTCCCTTAAGAAAATCGTCGACCATGAGATTGTATGTCTCATCATCAACTTGTTGGAGACTATTTATATTGTTTCTTTGCTTATAACTGGTTGATGAATGATGATCATTTAAATCCGATGACATGTATGATTTCTGCTTTATTCCATTCGAATTTTCACCTCCTTGTCCAGAATGACGATGACGGTCATGAAATTGTGATTCTTTGTTAGTATTTCTAGAGTTTTGATAAGGGTTGTTACATTTATCACCAGTATTAACCGACTTCATATCAAATATGGCAGTACGCGAAAAAGGAGCTGGCGAATATTTATGTCTATTATTGATAAATTCGTCAATTTCTCTCGATCCGACCACGTGAGAAAATGTTGGTCCATATTGCTCAGAGGCATGTCGACATGAAAATGCCTTTGCAAGTATTTCGTGGCGATTCAAGCTAAAATCACGCTCATAACATTCGTACGGTAAATTTCTGCCATGGTGTTGTTCGATTGCAATAGCCAACTTAGCGAGTACTGGGGACATTACTTTAAATAGTTCAGATTCTGGAATATTTTGCATATACTGACGATATTGTCGTATTGCAGTTGGAAAATGTTTTTCGCAAAATTTCATTCGATGATTGTATCCTTCTAAATGTCTCTGCATAGCAAAACCGTCAAGTACAAGTTCACATAACCCACACTCATAACGTGGGGAGAAATCGTTACGGTTTTTTAGTACTTTAATTACATACTCGACCCCCAAAATACCATGAACATCATTGTAACTAGGACTTGAACTGTACGATTTCACAGAAAATTTTGGAAGATCATTGGATAGAGTTTGTACTGTTTTTGACTGCGAAGTCCTGTCCTTATGTGACTTATTTTTGTGCACTGTTGGTATTATAATTTTATCTCTCTGATATTGGAGCTTTTTATTACTTTCCTCCTTATTATCTTCTCTTGCTTTCATCGAGTCTGCTTTTATTGATAATGCAGCTGCTGGGTTAAGAACTATTGTTGAAGTTTTAAAATCAGCATTTCCCTCGATATTATTAGCAGCTAATGAGTTTTTTTTTTCTCCAATTCTTGTGGTAACTTTCTTTGTTTGTATTTCGCGCTTGTTATCTACACATTGATCTCTTTTTTTATTTTGGGTGAATAACTCCATTTCAGTTACTTCATGTTTTATTCCAACTTCAGTTGAAGGTTGCGAGTTTTTAAATTCACCTTGAACATTTGTTGATTTTATATAATCAACTGCTTTATTTTTTTGCACATTAAAACCATGTTTACTACTTTCAGTATCTTCGTATTTTGCATTATCAATTCCACAAGTTTTCACACCATCTTCTTTCTGTTTTAAGACCTCTTTTTTGTAATTTTTAGAGTATGTATAATCAGAGTGATATAATTGCTTCACCCTTTCCATTTGTAGTTTATGTTTCCTACCATCGATATGAGCTAGCAAATTTTTAAATGAGCTTGTTTCAAGAACACATAGATTGCAAACAAAAGGATTGGACGGTGAATTTTTTCTCGAAAACAATTTACCCCAATTAGAACCAACTCGATATTCAATAGATAGAATTTCTTGTACCGACAAATGTTGAATAAGTTCAGCAAATTCATTCTTTGTAAGTCTATCGTCGTTTCCATCATCATTTGCCATTGCTCTATGTATAATTCGTTCAAGTGTTTTAAAAAAATAGTAACAATTTACTTTAACAGTAGATAATCAATGATGAAAATTCTTTAATAAAATTTCTTTTAAATCACGATCCGAATGCATAGAATCAGCGTGTATCTTATTCCTATAAGTCAATTAGTTTTTCTTAACTAAAAGTGGAGGAAGAAAAAAACATTGTTTAAAGAGATTACAAACAATATATGTATAAAAATCACAAATAATTTTTTATTAATAATAAATAAGTAGTATATATATTAATAAATATATATAATAAACTTGCTTAATGGAAAAATAAGATAATTATTCCTTCTACAGAAAATGGAAAAAAAAAATTACGATTATTTACCTATGTGTGTGGCTTAGTAGTTTACAAAAATTTTCAGTACACCTTTAACCATATTCTTGAAAAAAGCTCAGAAATTTGGTATGTTTATACTTCCTAGAATTTGGTTAAAGGTATACTGAAGATGTTAGTATTAGCACCGAATGAAATGCGCATATAGACCAGCTAAACCATATATCAAACATAGATAAATAATCGTAATGAATTTTGACTAAAGCTGTGTTCACACGATTGTCAGATTGTACAATATTCTAGGATACGACAATATGGTGGCAATGCACTCACATTGAAAAATTGTTACCATCTGGTGATTTGTCTGTTCACACTATTGAAAGAAACCATACAATTTCATTGGCACACAGTTCTGCGACAATAAATTTTTGTGCCAATAATAATTGCCTGTTCACACGGTGTCAGATTATTGTAAGGCAAACGTTGCCAGATCCGACTTTTAACATTGTATCTAAATATTTATGGGCAGCATTACCAACAGAAATATTTATCTGCCAATGCTGTTATTGTACGGTGCACTAAATGAAACACATGCGACAATAACAAATGACTGTAAATTGTGTGTCAATGGAAATGAAGGGTGGGCTGTCTTCCTAAACGTCAGCTGCTTTGCAGTGTGACAATGTCTCATGTTCTTAAACGCAACCGTCCAAACTCTGACGATGTTTGGCATTCCTAAAGTTATCAGATACACAGTTGATGTGCAAATAATCGCAACAGAAGCATCATTTAGATTGGCAATGCTTTTTATAAACAAGGGCGACTAAAGACGAAAAGTACACAATTTCTATGAAATAAAAACCTTATGTAAATAAAAAATTTAATTATTTTATTAAATAATAATTATTATTCTAATTAATTGCTTTCGAAAATTGTTTTTTCCACAGACATTGTTTTTTATATAACGTAAAACAAACAGATGTTCCTAAACGTCAACGGTGTTACAAAGTTTAAAATGACAATGCATAATTTGCAAGGTTGGTAAAATTATACTGATTTACTTAAACACTGCTTTGACATTGCATACCGATGTTTTGGAAGGCAGCCGTGTTAAGACGATTGTCAGAATTGTGACAATATTATTGACATACAATGCACCGACAATACATTTTGTGAAGATGATGCCACAAAATTGTGTGTTCACACGGTTGTTGCACATTTTGTAACAATTTTTCTGTCAATATTGTAGTAAATGACAATCGTGTGTACATTCCTTAACGTTCAATAAATGAAAGAATAGTTCCATAATAAAAAAAAATTTAAGTCTACATAAAAAAAAATTTTCTGAATTAATTTAACGATGTTGGGTGATAATTGTATAAAATTTTATAAATAAAAAATTTTTTGATTATTAATGTTATTTAGCTCTAGATTTTTAAACACTGTTTCCGATCGGATCGCATATTGCGAAACCTACCTCTTCGAAAGGGTATCGATTCCTTGCACCACGATGTTGTGTGCGGCACCGTATACAGTATATTCGAACCCGTTATATACAATTTATTCCCGAGAGATGATCAAGATCTCGTGATCTCTCGACGTACTGCGAAAATTTCTTAACCGCACATGTCAATTTATGTCCCTATTATGATAAACAACATAATAGGGGCATTTTTTCAATTTCAAAATTTCTTTAATTAATAATTGTTGAAATGTAAAATTTATATAACCGCATAATAAGCAACATTGTTATACTATATTCAGACATGTATTCTTAATTATATAATTTAAGCAATTTAATATAGTGTTCACACATATTTAATTTAGTCAATTTAGCTTACTCAATTAGCATTTCACAGCTGGAAAAAAACGAATGTTTTCAGGTATGATTGGATGCTAATTTTTTCCTTTTGATTTTTCTATTTACTGTTTAGATATTCGGATTGCCTTTGTACAGATTTTTTTCTTCACTGAAGAGACTTCCCAGTAAAAATACATGTAAGGGTTGCATTTCAGGTTTTACCCAATATTTATAGCAATTTCGTACTTACTGCTCCGTAACTTAATTTACATTTTGTATGAATATTGAGAATTTATAGTAGAAATCTCAATAAAAGTGCATATCTGAACACCGTATTAAATATCCTATTCAACTTTATTTTCAAAAAATTAATTACTCCCTGTTTTGCATTTTTATTAAGAAAACGACATTCTGGACATTTTCCATCAGGTTATGATCCCAGGCAACGTTGAAACACGGAGAGAATTATAGTGATAGAAAAGTTGACACGCCGAGAAAATTACCTCAAATTGAACTATTCTGTGGAGCACGCAATGAAGGTGCAGGGATATTGAAAAGCAATTTTAGGAATTGAGGAAAAGGAGACCAAAGAGGAGGCTATTGCCAGGTTGGTACTATACATATCAGCAAATTTTTATGTACTCGTACATGTAATGATATGCGTACCAAATTAAAGAGATTTTCGAAGGGGCCATAAAATGTAATGAAATTTCTGCGAAATACTATATGGCGGCGACTATTTCTTACCCAGTGGAGTTGCAAATGTATAAAAATAAAAATTGGTCAAAAACGTATAACTGGTTTTTAGGCGCGTGGCACTGCACATTAAAAAAATTGAACCTTACCCAGACAATGGAAGAAAATTTACAAATCCGTTCATCATTTAACAATACACATAGTTATGGAGCACGAAAAACCAACTTTTGAAGAATTTTTAATATTTTTCATTTTCAGAAACAGGGTAGAGTTTTTTTTATTAAATGTATGAAATTTCATAAAAATTTACATGTTTGCCCAGAACATATACCAGAAGTAGTGGTAAAATACAAAAAAAATTTATCGAGTGTATTTTCAGAAAACGTTATGTATGGCTTTTGTACTACGGCATTATTTAACACTATACTTTATTCGAATACAAAGCAAAAGACGTTTTGGAAGTCAGTCTTTGCCGATTTTCTCCATTAAGAGTTTGTGGCATAATCGCCAAACCTATAATACGCTGACGATTTGTGGTAATACGACTATGCCAAACACAATACGGGTAATTATAATTTTAATTTTTACTTCAGAAAGTATCGAAAACTAGTTTTAAAGCACCAAAAATTTTAATTTTTATAAATAAAAATTGAAAACTTTATATGTAGTTCCACAACGGTTGTGATGTTGAATTATGTGTACTCTTACAGAGTATAAAAATTTATTCGGTTCTCTCAAATTAATGGTGATTTCTTTTCTGAACAAATATGTTGCCCTTTCGATGGATAACATTTTCTACAGTTTGCCCATACCTTTAAAAAGTGATACATTTTTTACTGCCACAATGGTACAAAATATTTGAGATTTAATATTAATGTATACTTAGCGTTTCACTGTTTCTACGGTTTTTAGCACCATTTTATCAATAAAAATCGTCAGCAACATTGTTTTCTAATCATCTGCTATTACCTAGAACAAACTGCAAAAACTTTAAACCAAAAATTTATCAAAAAAGTTTACATTGAAATAAATAATAAATTAAACAGAATCTTCTTCTAACAAAAGTCTGACTGACTCTAGTCAAAGTGAAGAGTATATTGATTTTCATAATTCTTATTTGTATAAAAAAGTACTTCACAAAGATGTAAAAAAGGTTAGTATATCACCCCGACTTGAGATTAGAGGGTCAAATATGTTGCATATTTTGCCAGTTATTTGTACAACATATTTAGAAAGGAACGAAATAGCTTTTTTTAATGTTACATATTTTTTAGAATAGAACAGAAACAGTAACGAAATGTAGCATATATGTAACATTTTTGTCAGAAAAGAAAACGCCATAACTTGTACGATTAATTCCCATTTTTGGTATCGAAAACCCCAACTTGAGATGCCCAAATTCAACTAAAAAGACCTTGCTGAAATTTATATTGAGCACAAAAACAAAAAAGATGTTACAGAGTTCAATTCCGTTCGGAAATAGAATTCAATCAATGTTTTGGTTCTTTAGAAAACGAAAAAATTTTTCGGAATGAAAACACTTTCGGAATTGTAATTTTTACCATTCCAAAGTTCTAACACGGCTGTATATTGCATGGTATATTGTATATTTTAAAAGAGCCTTATTTTTAATTCTGTGGTAATACAAGAAAAATTAAACATTTTTTCAACGTGATTAAAATTTTTTTGCTAGCCCACCGAAACAAAGAAAGGTGGGTCGATCTGCTAACTAAGATTTTTTCGGATATGGGTCGCGATTCTATTATGGACTAGTGTTTAAAATAATATGTTGAACATTTTGTAATAACAGTTATGATCACTAAGGAAATTTTCGGATGTTGGACTTACAAGTGTCATATGACAGCGATATTAATTTTAAAATTATAATTTATTTTACAAAATTTATGTTAATATTAATATATTTACAACATTAATAAGCTTTAAAGTCCTATTCTGGCAGGACCATTTGAACCGAGATTAATGCAAATTGTCGATCGATAGCTTTTTTTACGACCATATTACGTTACATCTTTTTTTATTCTGGGACAGCACTCAGGAGATGACCCCTACTCATGCGATACATTGTGCTGGAACTAGGGGTAAGGTATAGTAGAAGAAATGACAGGAGGTGAAGCTTCACTATCTTAAAACTCTACTTTTACACGTTCTTTGTTTTATAGAAGTGTTGTAGCGCCTCTGATGTCAAGGAGACGTATTAAATTTTTTAAGCTTCGTTTTAGTAGCCATTTTTAATAATTATTTTAATTCCCCGGTGTTACACAATACCGACGAAGGAGGGCGTTCTGATGTGCCTGTGGATTGGTTGCAGCTGAAGCCGTTTACTGTTCAGTGACCAGTGACTATGCCTTCGCCATTGAAAATTTCCGACAACAACTGACACACAAATGCACATCAGAAAAAATGCCAGATGTTTTTATGAGTCTGAAACTGGGGTTGAGGCCAAGAAATTTTTTGTTTTGTAGTCAACGTGCAGACTACTTCAGCCATCGCCACCCTCATCTGACAGAAGGCATATATGTTGTGTTCAAATCAGTCACTTGATGAAAGATGAAATATTTAAAGAAAAACTTAGTGATTTAGAAAAATCTGCCTGGAAATCTTAAACAAAAGTGACATTAAACAAGTTTCTAGCAAATGAAGATTTGTAGTAATTTTTATGTTTACGTACGGCAATATCTTTTGATTTTACATAGGAAACAATAACAAAATTACAAAATTTTTATAAATTTGTTTTTGTTTTGCATTTCGTTAACTATGCTTTATAATTAACATGCAACTGCAGAGTTGTGCAAGAAAGCTCTATTTTCCTATCACTTTCACCATCTGTCTTTTTTCTACACTATACCTCTCTATCTAGTTCCAGTGCAATGCATTTCATATTTAGGGGATTTCCCTGTGCACTGGCCCAAGAAAAAAAAATTCTTTAATAAACACAGGGAACTTGTTCCCGAAAGTCCTTCATTACTATGCAGAACGCGTTCATCATTAAGTGCGCATCCGCTTGTGGTCGATTTGGCAAATAATAGCACTACGCAATACAGTGAACTTCAGGTGTTGGCCGACAGAAGGTATGTGGAATAAACTCTTTGCAGAAATCTTTCCTGTCATATTCATTATAGTAGAATTCAAATCAAATATCCATAAATATTTCTCCCTCTATGTCCGCTCTCAAAACCTCATTTCCTACTTCCAGGTCAGGGTTCATCCGATCCAAGAAAAAAAAACCACACGATAATGTTTTTAGTGAAATTCTATATCATATCTTTACTAAAAACGTGCATACCGAGCAACAGAAGAGGTTAGTGTATTTTATATGTAAAGCCCGAAGGCTCAAAAGCTTTCAGACCAATTAGACTGCAGTGTTTTCTGTTGAAAATACTCTAAAGATTAATAGAGCAAGATTTTAGAACGATTCGTACGCAAGTGATTGGCGAATGCCAACACTCTGGTCTTCACGGCAGACCTATTAGAGCGTTCAATGGAAAGAATATACCTTGACTGCCATCTTGGATATCAGCAACAAAATTGGCACGGAGGCTATCGGCGCCCGCTTCAAGTACTTTATACAACAGCCTGCATGTGGAAGGGATAATACTGATGAGGGTTGTGACGGCCAATATCACTCACACAAAACCGTACGGAATTCGAGTACCACTGGCTACTTACTTCTTATCCGGTATTTGCAGCTCCCGGGGTACTTGGCAATTCGGTACACCAGCCTACATCCATACATCACCACTGTCGTAATTCTAAGCACAATAACTAATAATTTATTGAAGAATAAACTGTTTAACGTATAAGAAAAACAAAGCTACGTCTTGGTTATTCATTTATTGCACGACCCTGTGAACTTCGCTGAGCCTACCTTAGCGTGCAGCGGGAAAACTGTCGATACAGGGTAAAGTTTCTGACACAAATAAAATTTCTGGCAACTACAGGCTTTTTTTTGGTTGTTGGTTTAGAAAATTTGTAATTAAATAATTCGGAAAAAAAGTTTTAAATCTTTGTTCCATGTATAGGATCCACGCTGTTCGTTTGGCTGTAACTATGTATACATATACATATTTGTTAACTAAGATATTTTATTCATCTAGAAAATTGAAAAACATCATTGAGAAATGTAAGTGTTAATATTAGTTTATACGATTCCGTTGTAACCAATTTTGATTGTGATTTTTTCCTCCACCTCCTTGATACATGGCATTAGTTAGGGTTATATTTGGAATGATTTCTGAATTTCTAAATTGTGGGGATGTTTCACTATTGATGTCCATGGCGCTTCTCATATTTGCTCCAATAATTGTACGCGTATTAATATTTGTTCTGGTATGATTGTTGCTTTTAAAACTGTTATTGTATAAGTTACTCCCACTGATGATTTGATTATTATTTAAATGCCGAAGTTCTGAGTAATCGCCTTGTTTTCGAAACTGATTTCCTTCACCAAACGATAATTTGGTATCAAACAAAACAAGTCCCGAATAATATTGATGTGTTCTAAAATCTGCAAACATATTTGTACTACTTTCTCTTATATTCGGTGGTGGGGGGCAATCCGGGAGAATTGAATGCTCTTTTGTGTGACTTTCAAATTCTACGTTACAATTTTCCATTTGCTTTCTGTTTATTTGTGGTGTATTTAATAAATCAATTAAAGTGTCTGATAAAGCCTTTTCTGGAGGTACAAAATGTTTGTCTCGCATAAAATATGATTGGTCTTCTATTCCCCTTTCTGTATCACTATTATGCAAAACTTTTCTGTCGGACAAATTGTCTTTTTGTCGCCATGCCCTATTTTCCACATACTTTAGTAAATTTTCAGTATGTTGTATAACTCGATTAAATCCATAAATTTTCTTTTCATCCAACAGTCCAGCAAATAAAATACCTTTCAGTTTTTCCATTGTAGTTTCCAGAAGTTGGCAATTATCAAATGTTAAAATCTTCGTTTCAAACTCTATATTATTTCCTGAGAAGGACTTCTCCAGCTGAAGTGCATTCGATAATAAATCCAGTACTTTTTTACCTAAACTACCCAAATGTTCTTCAAGGGCAGTTATTAACCGAAGAACGTGTATCACATCAGAATGATTATCCATAATTTTCGATGTAATATATTCTGATTTACTTTCATTTAAATTATTCAATTGTTGTCGATGCATTTGGTCCCCAAAAATTTTTTTGTTTTCTGGAGTACATACTTTGAATTCAGAGGAACTTGCACGTTTGTTCTCCTTATATCTGCTAATCTCTTCATCTATTACATTACATTTAATTGGACGATCAGTAACTTGATGATTTGATTCATATGAACGTTGGCTATCTGCTTCTGCATTCAAAGGTAACTCCAACTTCTGACGAATCTTAATCAGCGATTTATGTAAAGCCTCCCCAAACAGAACTTCAATTCGTTGTTTGAAATAGTGTACCCATTCCGGCTGAAAATTATGGAAACGATGATTATAACCATCCCGATCAAGCTCCTTTTTACGGAGTTGCCAAAAATTATTCCACTCTTTCTCATACAATGGGTGACTTTCGGGATTCTTTCTGTAATTTTCGTAAGTCATTTTAATTTCATTTTCACTTTTTGCTTCTTCACGCCGATAAATATCCCAAATATTATGATTAAATAGGCTTTGCAGTACTTGTGGTTGCAAGAATGTGTTTTTTCTGCCATTTATTGGTGATCTCGAGCGAGCGCGTTTGTCAGGAGCGTAGATATCTGGTCGCTTAGAATATGAGTCATCTCTTCTTGTTCTATCATAATCCTTACTCTGCACAGGCGATCTAGAACAGCTAGTTCTACATTGAATTACTTTACTCATTCTTGCGTTGTACTCCCTAAGGCGAACTACTGGATCATGACTCATTTGATTTAAATACACTTTATCTGATGGAGCTTTCGTAAATACAATATATTCATAGTTTTCACATGGCATATTTTCGGGTAGTGCCTTTGTCGAATTTTTAAGGATTATAATATCATCCTTGGATAAAACGTTAGAAAATGATGGGCCTCGATTTTGAGAAGCATGCAGAAGCGCATACGCTTTCGCTATCAAATCCGGTCTACGAGTGTTATAATCACCTACTGAAACTGTGTATGGTAAACTGCGGCTGTGTTGCTTTTCAATTTCTAGTGACACCTGAAAGGTAATTTTGCTCATTACAGCTCGAAACTCCCTGTAGCACATGTGGCCTATTGAACTTTCATATTTTTTAATAGTGTCGGAATAGTGCAAATCTAAATATTTCTTTTTGTGCTCATAAGACAAAAGATGTCGTTGCATTTTCTTTTCATCACCAATAAATTCGCATAATCCACACTCAAATCTAGGATCAAGATCATTTTTGTTTTTGACAATTTTAAGTACATATTCGACTCCCAGGTGTCCGATATTTTCTAATTTTTCTCTCCTTGCAGTGTATTTCTGATCGCAAATGTTGTCCGAGTACGTGTTTATTTTTGGGATATACTCACAAAGTCGTTTAACTTTCTTTGCTATTTCAATGGGAAGCGTTTTAATCCACGAATCCGAATGTAAATTATTTGTATCTTCCTTAAATGAAAATGAAAAGGAATTGCCAAATTGAATGCAACAGTTCTTATTTACTTTGGAATTGTATATGTAGCAAAGTGCCAATAAATCAAGTTGCTTGAATCTATGTATATACCCTTTTAAATGTGAATTAAGGCTTTCTATCCCACTGCAACTAACCATGCATATATTGCAATGAAGTAATGGTTGCTTGCTTACATTTTTACACTCGAATGCAGTACGCCATTCATCACTTACAGAACAAAACTTCAATTTCGGAGCATGTTCAAGTGGCAATGTAAAAATAGTAATCATGTCGTCCGGACTTTTTATTTCTTTGCCTAAAATAGTCTCAATAAGCTGTTCCTTATCTTTTCCTCTTAATTTTTGTTGGACTATATTGGAAAATTGTTTGCCAAACATGCACTGCTTTTTAAAACTCTTCATTTGCAAATTTACTTCACGCAAAGCAACTTCTCGCACTTCTTGAGGAGCATGTTCACCTCTTGCCAAAAACATGTCTACCTTTCCATAAGTATAAAACGGATGATAAAATTGCTTAACTTTAGACCGTAAGTACCCTAAATGATCATTTTGTATTATATGATTTCTTGTATCCTCATATCGGACTTGTCTATTGCAGACACCACATTTTAGTTGTAATGTGTGCAAATTAGGTTCCAACAAGTATATCCATTTCTTATTAGGAACAAAAGCTTGCGTAAGAGAGTATTGTTCCAATTCGAGATATGGCAAAAGCTTGAGGAATTCATCATTCGTGAGTCTTTCTAAGAGCGGCCAATTTCCAAACGTAGTCATTTTGTTCTATATTTTTAATATATTCGAGTTAGCTTAGAAATAACCTTTACAACAACGATATTAAATATCAACAAATCAACAGAACAAATTTTTTAAAATAATCCAAAAGCAAAAGTACTCGAGTTCGTTTAAAATACTAAAAATGCAAAAAAAGAAATAAATATATATTGATTATTTCAAAGATCTCATTAAAGAAAGAAAAAAAAGTTGAATCAGTTAATATTTGCAAAGTTTTCTAAAAATATATGCATGTGTAGAAGTAATTAAAGTAAATTTAAACCACATTTACTTTCCCTATTGTATCTACTTCCTTTCAAAGTTCCCGATTTCTGTCAAGAAACGTTGATTTTCGTTAAATCAGAAAAAAAAATATTTTAAGTTTGAAGAAACTACTGTTGTACTAGATTGAAGAAATACCCAACATTTATTTATAAATATAGGTATCTGATGATACCTCATTGGAAATTATCAACATGGAAAAGTTACAAATTCGCTCTTGGCATAAGCTGGGATCCAGTAAATGATAATTTTCTCTCTTCTTTCTAGGCTGAGCCGAAATTTTCAACATACACGAAACGTGCAATCTTGTCTTTGACTGCATCTGTTTTCGACCCGATGGGCCTCATTTGTCCTATCATAGTAAATTTAAGAGTCATATTGCAAAATCTGTGGCTACAAAATTACGATTGGGACACCGAAGTTCCAGTCAGCATTAAAAATTCAATTATTATGTGCCTTGAAGATTTACAAAAATTTAGCCAAATCTCAATTCCTCGCTTTGTTTTTACTGACAATTATGCCGAAATACAACTTCACGGCTTTAGCGACGCTTCGCAGCGTGCATATGGATGTTGTTTTTACGTGACTTCACGAGATAATAAAAACCGTTCAAAAACAATTCTACTTGCAGCAAAATGCCGAGTTGCACCAACAAAACAGCGAACAATACCGCAACTAGAATTGTGTGGAGCTCATCTTCTATCAATTTTATATCGGAAAATTGCTTCCCTTTTTAAACCTTTTAATACCAGGGTATATTTTTGGACTGATTCATCTGTTGTGTTCAGATGGCTACAGCTACATTCATCTACATTAACTACATTCGTAAGAAATCGTATTTCTGAAATACAGGAAAATACAGCAATAGGTTCTTGGCGGCATGTACCAACAGCTCTTAATCCTGCTGATCTCATCTCAAGAGGTTGCCCCCTTGAACTTCTTAAAAACTCGAACTGGTTTTCCGGACCGGTATTTGTGAATTTGCTCGAAGGCAATAGCCTAAGTCACATGGTTACTTTGACGAAGACGCCGTAAAATCCGCAGTTTGCTAATCAGTTTTCAAATCTGAAACTAACAAAACTCGATTCTTTAGTTATGCGAAAATTTAAGTTCTTATTCAAAAACGGTATGCGGGGTTATGTTGTAATTTCAATTATTTCGTGGCAAAGGGGAAACATCTGCTGAAGCACAACAACACGCAACATATTGTATAGCCTGGAATTTACAACAGTATCATTTTTTGCGAAGAAATTCATCATTTAAACAAAGGTTTAGATATCAAACCTCATTTAAGTCACTTGGGTTATTTGTCGACAACAGTATGGCCTTCCCACTAGATCGTGTTGGCGGTCACCTTGAAAATGCAAACATTCCCAGAAATCGAAAGCATCCAATTTTGCTGCCGAATTGCAATTTTGTTGTAAACTATATAAGACATATTCATTTGAAAAATTTCCACGCAGGACCACAGGCACTAATAGCCTTTAGTCGACAAACTGGATTGTAAACGTCCGGGCTCTCGCAAGAAAGGTAGTTCGTTCATGTATAAGCTGTATTCGATATCATCCAAAATTGGTAGAACAAGTTATGGGAAATCTTCCACTCGAACGCGTAACACCCTCAAGACCATTCCAGCGCCATGGAGTTGATTTTTTTGGGACAATAGAAACCTACTACAAAATAAGGGGAAAACGGCCAACTAAAAGCTATTGTTCAATTTTCATATGCTTCGTAACGAAAGCGCTATATATTGAGGTGGTGTCCGACTCTCTGCGGATGCGTTTATTGCAGCATAAAAGCAATTTATTGGACGACGCGGTTTACCGTCTGATATTTACAGCGACAACGCAACAAATTTCGTGGGTGCAAACAATAAATTTATTGAGTTAAAGAATGCGTTTTTAGATAAACAATTTCAGTTCTCATTACACAGTTTTTGCTCAAGTAATTTTATTAATTTTCATTTCATCCCAGCAAGGTCTCCTCATTTCGGCGGTCTTTGGGAGGCAGCCGTAAAAAGCGCAAAGGGCCATCTCTATCGTACTTTGGTTCGAGCAAAATTAACATTCGAAGAACTTGCAACCGTATGGATCGAAATTGAGGCAATAATGAATTCACGTCCTATTGCCATATTATCCAGCGATCCTAATGATTTTGAAGCTTTAACGCCTGGTCATTTTCTGATAAATGATACACTTAACTCGCTTCCAGATCGACATATTCAGGGGAAGGACATAAGCCTCCTTGACAGATGGCAACGCATTTGTGCCGCAAAACAGCAGTTTTTGGCATCTTTGGTTTTTAAACTATTTAAGGAATTTGATTCAACGAAGAACATGGCAAAAATCATCACCAAATTTAAAACTTGGCATGCTTGTACTAGTTCACGAAGAGAATTTAGCTCCACTTCATTGGCTCAAAGGCCCTATCGTTGCTACTAAATGGCTGCATCAAGACATTCATTTATGCGTCTCCGCATTTGTTTTATTTCATTGCACTCTATTACGTAGTACTTTTTGCAATGACTAATAAAAGAATGAGTATTCTAACAAGAAACCCAAGCACAATACTCCACTTGATATATAGCAAACAAACACAATACTCTACCTGCTTAATAATAATAATAATTATAATAATTCACACATGCATATTCTGTATCTTTCAATCAATTCAGTAGCTAATCCGTTTTCAACGAAGAAGGAGAGTGGCAATTTTTTTCGTTTGTTAATACAACAACAATTTGAGTTTCGCTATGACTGAATACACCGTAAGTTTTTTTTCATTTGAGATAAAAAAAAACATTTATTAGGGTTTCCACAAAAATTGTGTTACCTTGCATATGTATAATATGTATTCATTTGAACAGGCATCAATAAACGGTTCTACTGACGCGGATGAATCAAGTGTATGCTTGTTTAGTAATTCCACTATTAAATCTAGGCTTTTGACTGGGGAGTATAAATTTAATAACAAAAGAGGGAGGAGCAATGTGTGGAACATTTTTGGGAAAATTGAAAATGAATTGGGACAGGAGATTGATAATATTGTTGGGTGTCGGAAATGTTTAAATGTTTATAAATTCAATAAAAAGTCAACATCGAATTTAGTCAAACATAAGTGCTACATTTGTTTGACAGAAGAAAGTAGTAGTAGTTGCAAAATTGAAGTAGACGCCGAAACTAAAAATAAAGCAGTACAAATTGAATGGACTGAATGGACCATTGTAAATTGCAGACCTTTTCGAATAGTTCAAGACTCCGGATTAAAAAAATTAGGTGAATTTTTCATATCCTTAGGTGCAAAACATGGGAAAAATGTTGATATTAACAGCGCGCTTCCGCACCCAACGACTGTGTCAAGAAACATTAATAAATTGTACCAAACATATTTTCAAAAAGTTTCATCCGAATTATCATCAATCAAAAATATTGGATTTGGGCTCACTTCTGACATTTGGACTGATAATTATATTCGCAAAAGCTTTTTGTCCTTGACAATTCTCTATATAAAGGATGGTAATTTAGTTGTAAGACTGCTTGGAATGAAGTCTATGGAGGGTCAGAAATGTACACGTAGGTATTTTAACTTATTAATACAATATATGAACCATATATATGAGGGTTATCTTAATTTTCAGATGATAAAATTACTTTAAAAATTATTAAATTATTAAAAGAGTTTAACTGTGACCTCAATGATAATGTTATTATTGTCACAGATAGATTTTCAAACATGGTTGCTGCCTTTCGACAGTATAATCATATAAATTGTGTTAATCACTTACTCCATAATTCATTGCAAAAATCAATTGAGGAAGTAAATGAAGCTGAAAATTTATGCCAAGCATGCTGTAAACTAGTGAAATATTTTAAAAAATCGGGACTAAATTCAACACTCGGTATTACATTGAAGAGTTTTTCTCCAACACGTTGGAACACAGTGTACTATTTATTTGTTTCAATTGAAAAAAATTGGGCCGCAATAGTACAAATTTTGCAAGAAAAACAGCAAATGAACAGAATACATAACATTAATTTAAATGAAGTAAGCGCCATTATTAAACTTTTGGAACCATTTCAAGAATCTTTCAAGAAATTGGAAGGAGAGAATTATGCAACGCTACATCTGGTTATTGTTCATATTTATAACTTGAGGAAAGCGTGTGCTGAAAGTTCGGAAGATTTGTTAATAATTAAAAATTTGAAAGCTAAATTGAGCGGTTATTTGGATACAGTTGTAATGGCCAACTTAAAAATTTACCATAAAATTGCACTTTTTCTTTTCCCTCCAGCTAATAAGCTACTTAATTTCAATCAAAATGAAAAACAATTCATTAAATCCGAGTGCAAACGGATAATGGAAAGTTATATAGAAAATGCATCTGAGATAGAAGAACAAAATGATTCCACATCACGATTTTCCAATTCCGACATTAAAATGTTTTCTGATTTTGTGTTACAGGATGATAATATAAATGCTCATGACAAAATCAACAGTGAAATACATATGTACGATAGTGTAAAGTAAAGGTTTTCTAAAATTTGTGATGCAGATCCATGTAGACCTAAGTACTTTCAATATGTGTGGAGCCTCCATAATGTATGTACGCAACTAGCCTATTCACACACAAACAAACCAAAGAGTTTTTTTCATTTGAAACAGCAATGAGTACTCATTTCAGGGTACTCTGAAAGGTAGTACTTTTGTTTTGCTTATAAAATGTTTTGATGTCTTGATGTTTTCTTTCGAAATGAATGATCGTAGAAGTACTAGTTTGTTTTATTGGTAGCGAATTTAATATTTTACGCATTCACTATTAAAGTGAATGTCTTGGTATGCCATTTAAGACATTCATTGCAGATGTTTAGTTGCTACTATACCCGGAAAGGATGGAAAAATACGTGTGGCTGATGTAAAAACAACTAAGGGCATCATTCGCAGAGCCATTAACAAGTTAGCAGTTCTTTTGGAATCTTGAAAGTGGGTACTTTCAAGCCCGCCGGGATGTTAAAGCACACGTTATATACATTTTCCTATTTTTTCTTAATTTGATTTAGTCGGTTTGTAAAACAATAGAAACAACTCTTGTTATTCATTATTCTTAACTTGCATTATATACTTTTCACTATAAAACTCTCAGTCGCCTGTTAATGTTTGATAAATACTCTGTAATTTGGATTCTCATTTTAAAGCTATTAAAAACCCAAACGTAATACTGTTCGATTACTTATTACTTTAGTAAATTACTTCTTTTGCGATTATCAAAGAAGCGACATCAAAAGCAATCAGTGTTTTATTTTTCAAAGTTTTCACAGAATCATCACTAGTCTTGTTTAAAATTTATAAAAAAAAAAATCTTTGAACCACAAATTGGAAAGTATACCACTACATAAAGGGACTGCAATATTTTTTCCTTTTTTGGCCATCTTGAAGGTTTTCACTAATAAATGTGAAGTGTAAAAAAATTGTTAACATGAAAAGTTTTTATCACTTGTTTACACACTAAAACGAAAATCAGTAATGCTGTGCAACTGTGAAGAAAATTTTATTTCCTTCCACTTGTTTTGTTCATATCAAAACATTTTCATTATTTTTTAAATTTTTTCTCTGTACCCGAGATCTATGAAAATATTAAAAAAAGTTTTGATTTCACATTTCTACTTCTTTTTACATAGGGTTGTCATTGCTTGAATTTTCTTTTTTATGCCGATTCATTGAATCCTATAAAGCTCGAGATGGTAATTTACTTTTTTTAAGCTTTTTTAATCCGTGGAATGGAACTCATTTATTATTACGTCTACGAAGCTATGCAAAGTTGTTTCTCGTGAATGTAATATTTTTAAGTTACTTAAATGCTATTAAATAATAATATTTATATCTTTTACAGATAAATATGTATTATATTGCTTACTTAATAAATAAAGAAACATCGGAAGTGTTACAAATGAATTCTAATTCCGTAGAATAAAATCAGTTTCATATTAATTATATGGATGTAATACTTGAGACGAAGTTCCTGAGAAGTCGAAAATATATACTTATTGATACTTCGGAAGCAGTTCAAAAGTAGTTCCTAAAGAATGATTTATAATTTTTTTCATTGGGTATGTACTGAGTGGCGCAGAATGAGCTATATACGAGGTTTGTTCAAAAGAAAAGGTGAATTTTGTTTTCTTTGATTACAATGGCGTGGTGCATCATAAATTCTTGCCAACAGATCGTACGGTTAATAAGGCATACTACAAGGAATGTATGCAACGTTTGCGTGAAGCAATACGGCGCAAACGATCGGAATTGTGGAAAAAAGCATGGATTCTGTATCAGGATAATGCACTAGCACACATATCAATTATTGTTCCTAATTTTTTGGTGAAAAACAACCCCCTAATCATGCCTCAACCACCTAATTCACTAGATTTGGCTGCCTGCGACTTTTTCCTATTCCGAAAACTAAGGACTAATGAAAGGAAAGCGTTTTGCCACAATTGTTGAGATAAATTCAAACTCGAAGACCGAGCTGATGGCCATACCTAAAAGCGCATTTCAGAAGAGCTTCGAGGATTGGAGGAAGCGCTGGCATAAGTGCATTATATCTGAGGGGGATTACTTTGAAGGGAACAAAATGGATATTGATGAATAAATAAATACTTTTCAAAAAAAAAATTCAAAATTCACCTTTTCTTTTTAACAGACCGCGTATATGCTTTGAATTCTTTAAACTACACAGTCGAACAACGTAACAGAATAGTTGAATTTTAGTTTTCAAACTAACAATACACTGTGTCCATATCGTCGTCATTTTAATTAGCGGATTGCATCAACAACGACAACAATAAACCATTTGGTTGGAAAATTTCGGTAACATGGGTTTGTAAGAACACTTTCTATTGCTGAAAGACTACCTACAACCCAAATAATGAAAATATTGAACGTGTAACGTACATCATAAAGCATATTCCCACAATATCAACAAGGAGACCTTCGACACAACGTGGGCTATCTCGGCGGTTGCTTCAGAAAATTTCGAATACATTACCATTCTTCATCTAAAAAGTTCAACCTGCACAACAATTGAATCCGCCAGACTGAAAGATTGGAATCAACGGCTTGACTATGCCATTTCACCTTTTCTTTTGGACAGACCGCGTATATGCTTTGAATTCTTTAAACTACACAGTCGAACAACGTAACAGAATAGTTGAATTTTAGTTTTCAGACTAACAATACACTGTGTCTATATCGTCGTCATTTTAATTAGCGGATTGCATCAACAACGACAAAAATAAATCATTTGGTTGGAAAATTTCGGTAACATGGGTTTGTAAGAACACTTTCTATTGCTGAAAGACTACCTACAACCCAAATATTAAAAATATTGAACGTGTAACGTATCATAAAGCATATTCCCACAATAACAACAAGGACCCCTTCGACACAACGTGGGCTATCTTGGCGGTTGCGTCAGAAAATTTCGAATACATTACCCTTCTTCATCTAAAAAGTTCAACTTGCACAAAACTTGCACAGACTGAAAGATTGGAATCAACGGCTTGACTATGCCATTTCGCGCACATGCGATTTTTACTGGATTTTAAATTTTTATCTTGGACCAGAACTCAGGATATTACCCCTACACATGCGGTGCATTGTGCTGGAACTAGAGGATAAATGATAGGAGGTGAAGCTTCACTATCTTACAACACTGGTTTTTTGCAATTATTTACTTTTATAGCAGTGTTGGGCGTCTCTGATGTTAAGGAGACGTATAACATTTGAAGCTTCGTTTTTAGTATCCATTTTTATTAATTATTTCACTTCGCCGGTGCTACACAATACCAACGAAGGGGGGCGTTCTGATGTACCTGCGGATTGGATACAGCAGAAGCCGTTATTCTTCAGTGACCAGTGACTATGCCTTCGCCACTGAAACCTTGAAACAACTGACACAAACACACACAAATCCACATAAAAAAAATGCGAGATTTTTTTATGAGTCTGAAACTGGGGTTCAACCCCAGCGGGGATTCAAGGTGGGGAAAGTTTATAGAGCTTTGGCAAATTTTGCTCTCGACGTAAGAAACCATTGCGTAGTAGTTGGAAGAGATAGCTGTCCTCTGGAGCCAAACTACTGCATCAGATATCGAACGAAATTAATATACATTTTAATAAAATTTTGTATGAAATTGCGATTCGAATAGAGCGCCCCTGATGTGAGCAGAAAATTGTGGTGATAAAAAAGATTGTGTAAATCGCATCCAAAGCAAAACACATACCTTAGCATTCCCATAAGTAACCACAAAGTGCCAATAACACAATAAGTTACATCATTTGTTAAAGAAACAACAAATCGTTAATATATTTTTATATGTAATAATCCCAAGCGAAAGGCAGCTTTAGCAAAGTATTTAGGAGAAAAACGTCACGATTTAATTTTAAAATTTGCAAATATAATAGTGTTTGGAAAAAATATCTTGTTGGAGAGACAGAGAATCCGGATGTAGATCTTCAGCATTATAAAAACTTTTAGCAATGTGTCTTGAGAAGAAAAAAATTATCTGAAAAGCATTTTAAAGTGATTTTTGAAAAGTTATTAGCAAATGAATGAATGTTTAAGTTCATAGTTAATTTATCACAATAATTAGTAAATTACTTTTTATTAGAACACGTACATACATACATATTTTCTATGCAACTACACACGTCAAGATTTACAAGATTTCAAATCACTTTGTGATTTCATGGCGTTCTGAACCATCACTTGGGTAACTACCTTATCTTGGTATGTTGGCTAAAGTACGGACTGTGTTTCCGGAACTTACGCCTTATCCTTAGGGATTACGTGGAGACTGGACAAGTCGTATACGAAAGGTTACCCGACCCCCAAACCGAGGAGTTAACCGACGCATTCTTATCGGATTTTTGCAGCCGGGGGGAGATAGGCTGTATTCGAACGGAGCCCTACTGACACCTGGGCACCTCATTAAGTGGACGACTGCCCTCTTCACGTTAATGGGGGCTATGACGTGGATGGCTTTCCCTTCCCCTACACTCGTGGGACCACTATAGAAGACAGTAAATTTTGAAAAACAGACGCACCAGGACGAGAAACGAAACTGACAAAGACGGGCACAAATAGTTTGGCAGAGGCCAGGGTAATTAAAAGTACGGACGACCCCCTCAAAACAAGCTGCAGGAGGGGACAGGAGGAAACACAGGTTCACCAAATGCGTGAAAACGTGCAGTGAGGTACGTCTGGATGTCAAATAAAGTACCTCCAAGGCTGCCATAGCACGCGCCTTAACGACCAAACTCATGATTTCGGTATGCACAGGTATATGGTAGCTACCAACGTCCCAATAGTGGATAGGGACACAATCTCAATCCGGCGAAGGCATCAGGAAACATAGTTCGGGTACCGGAGCTGTGTCAACAACACTCTGCAGCGTGGGTCCCAACGGTACTCCAGATAAGCATCAAGAGGCGCATGACAGTGGTGGTAAGGGAACTGCGAACAAGATTTCGGGCTCCAGCACTACAGCTCCACAAACCCCAAAAAGGCAAGTGACTCTTGCGACGTTCGGAGGAGGAGGTCAGAATATGAGAGCAACAGCCCGCCAGTAAGCGGTTAAACACCACGCGTCAACGGAGAGACCGTACAGCGAAGTGGCTAAGGACAATCTCGTAATAGGTCTGTTTCAACAGGAGAAACGCTGACTATGCGGTCACACCGGAAAACTGGGTCACGGTCAGGAGGCAGCTGATGCGAGTTCCCGGAAGTCAATCCGGAGGCCTACCTACGTTGCAAGGAGGTAAGATGGGGTGGTAGGCGCATCAAGCTCATGGTTTGTGCGTACGAACGATCGGTTCTGTTGCTAAAGCTAGGTATCGTACGTCTGCAAGAACTGTGGCAGGGAGCTACACAGGGCGTGATCTCCGTAAAGGAGACTCCACGCCGGCCTACGACCCTAGCTATGGTGTCTTATGTACCATCTGCAAAGGAGATCATGAGGCTTGGAAACCGGAGGTACCTACCAGCGATTCGCAGGTGACTTGGGTTTCGGAGCCCTCTGGGGATTTTTAGGGAGATCTGTCTGGCTGAGATCCCTTTTATTCATCCGGCATAGCAAGGGGGAAATGGACTACGGTTTCAGATCCATCTTCCACAGAATCCAAGGCGGAGACTATAAGGGAGAAGTGACGAAAAGGGAGAGAGATCCCAAAACAGAGGCCGACAGTATGTCGGTGGAGAAGGGGGTGGTGGCTAGATCCCGAAACGATGTCGGTCGACGACACTGAAAGCACGTCCTCCTTGGAGTGCATCCTCTCTAACTCTGCTTTAGTGTAAGAATTCTTGAAGGCGACTGATGACGCAGTGGACGAGGACGTCCGCTTGGAATTAGGTCAGGTGGACGCCAACGTAACAATATTCGACAGAAACAGTAGCCATGGAGACGATGAAGGTCACTCAAATTAACCTTCATTACTCCAAGGCAGCCCCGGCTGCGTTGGTCCTGACCAACTAATGAACTTGAAAAATAATGCAAAATAATGTTTATGTTATATATTTAAATATTTGTGCAAATGGCGGCAACAATATTTTTTTTTGTTATCAGCAGCACTATGCGATATCAAATATTTTTATGATTCAAGTGCCTAACTCATGAAACTTTATTTATCACAGCTTCGTTGTATTGTAGAGTCGAAATTTAATGTTTATAAAATTATTCCAATAAGATTTAGTATTTTACGTTTATAAATTTTTTATTTTTTTCAACTGAACAAAGAACTAGAATAATAGAGTCAATCAATTATTTGAAAATCAGATTATGAGTGATGAAGCTCATTTTCATTTAAATGACTTTGTTAATAAGCAGAACTGTGGGTTCTGGCATTCTGAAAAGCCAAGAGCCATTTATTAACGCCAATTGGACCGCATAAGCGTACAATATGGTGTGACATTACATCTGAAAATACCATTGGACCTTACTTTTTCGAAAATGAAGATTGAAATGATGTAACAGTAAATGGAGACCGGTATCGTTTGTGATAGAACGTAAACCGAGAATCGTATCGGTAAAATAAGTATAACGAAATTTTTTAGTAAAATTTTTAACGATATTCGTATCGCTTCAAGTCAGCTGTTATCGTCAAGTTTGCAACAATAATTTATGGGCTGTTTATTTTGTCGACAAAATGTATGTGGTCCAAAAAAAATGTATATATTGTGTATATAAATATATGAAAATAAGTATTTTAAATTACATTTGGCAAACATAATGAGCAAGTAAATACTAAATAAAATAAAATTAATAAAAAAAACATTTTTGATTTCGTTTAAATACGATGCATTTGTTTGTTGTCTCCATGTTCCTTTTTATGCTGTTCGTATATTTTCACAGAGATACCACTTGATTTTATTGATTATCTACTATCGTTAACATTAAGTTACAGAATCGCACAATCGTTAGTGCAAGCAACCTGAAACGTCGACCAATTTCACAATTTTCGAATCGTTAAAATTTACTGAATCGCACTACTGTATCAAAATATGACGCATCTTTTCTGCAGCAAGACCTGTAGTGCACATTTAATACGCTTTCAGCAAATTGCATATTCCACCCCTGAGAAACAATTGAATATAGAATATACTGACTTTCATTCTGCTGATATACAGCTTTCATTTGCTGTATCACAATATGATGCAGCAATACCTGTAGTGCACATTTAACACTATTATGAGCATTTTCAACAAATATCTACGTTCCACTTGCATTCCATCCGTTATTGCAACTTCGATGAGAAACAATCGAATATATGCTATACGTTGTCGAAATCTTCTCTTTTAGAGCGAACGGTGTATGATAATCCCAGGCAGGTCTTTACGAAATAGTCCATTTAATGAAATTACCACAATTTTTTATGCATTTTCCCTTATATTCGGCACCATGTAGCTCGTTTCCCTATATTCCAAAAAAAAATACAGCTAACAGTTTTATAATCTGCCTTTAATAAACTTTCAATAGATATACAATAATCATATTATAGTCTATGTTTAGTAAGTCATATAACACTCCAAATATAGGGTTGCATAAAATACGCCTTCACTGAAACTGCTGTAGCATTTTCCCTGAGAAACAATTGAATATACCAAAGACAGTTTTGAAATCCTTGGAGTATCAGCTTTCAGAAAATGTGCCACAGTACCATGCATCGTTTCTAGAAGTAGGACAGGTAGCGCCCCAAAAATGCCATGTTGAGAGAGCTAGTACATTTTGTCCATTACGATAAGAAAAATCAAATTCGAGAAAAATAAGTAATATGACGGGTTTTCTTAAAATTTTTATAAAAAAAAAGTAGTAATTTAATTTTTTTTATTTAAAAAATGAAAGATTTCTAATTATGTAATTTTAACAGTGATGTGGAACATAACTAACAGCACTGTGGGACGTATTTAACTCACGAATTTTTCTTCACACCCTCATCAGAAAAATGCGAGATGTTTTTTTATAATTTTTGTCTGAAACTGGAGTTGAACCCATGTCTAGTTTTTGGTTATGTAGTCAACGTGCAGACTACCATCCATCGTACCATCGGCTTTGACTTTGACGGATTGAAATTTAATTTATTAATAATTGCCCAATTTAAAGCAGTAGACAGAACATAGTTAATTTTAGCCTCGTGACAATCAAGAAAAGTGGTCTCGCCATTAAATAAATAGTTAATGTCATCAGCAAAAAGAAAAGTTTTACAGTGAGAAGAGACAATGTATTTCTCGAAATCGTTCATTTATATTAAGAACATCAAGGGGCCAAGAATTGATCCTTGAGGTACGCCACTCGAACACACTAAGGTCGATGATCTATTGCCTCTCACGCCGACAAATTACTCCCGATTGGAGAGGTATAAATACAACAGTTTGCAGGATAATGCGGAGAATTTAAATTGCATTGAGAGTTTATCTATCAAAACAAGGTGGTTAACAGTAATTATTGTTTACCTCTAGACGTATATCAGCACAGACATATATAAAGGCATGGTGAGAGATGGCATGTACCATAATTTGCCCCGAGCACAGAATAAAGGAAGTGTCGCTTGTAAGACAGTAATCCAATAATGATGAGGAACCATAATGAGAATCGAAATGAGTACGTAGATTATTATGTATATAGGACAGATTATTCTCCCGGCACAATTCAATATTAAGGACGCCTTTGAGTCTATAAACAAGTTGTTATTCAGATCGCCCAATATAAAGGAATGTACGTATCTACAACATAAGTCTCCAAGAATTTCACTGAGACCTCGTATATTGCCGTGAGGAGCATACACAACACCGATCAAAATTTTTGATTTCAAGCTAAGTGTATCGATAAAGACACTCGACTCGACTCGACTAAAGGGATCAGACTTTGTGAAAACCACCCTAACAGACATATTATCATGAATGTATAATGCCACACCAACACCTCGCAAACCAGCGCGCTATTTTCTAATAATGTTGCAGTTAGAGATACCCACTGAACCGTCAGTAACATTGGGCTTTAACAAGGTTTCAGATACAGCTACGACGTCGGTTCCTGAATCTCTGACTATGTGCTCGAACTCATCAAATTTGGAATTTCTAGCAGAAGGTTTCAAACTTTGAATGTTGATATGAGCAAGTTCTAAACCATTATTATTAGTAAAGTTTTGTCTGAGAACGTTATTGTCACTCACTATAGGGCCAACAAGGGATTACGCAGTCTCCATATATGTACATATCAAGCCCTTGTTGTAAAAGTCGCAAAGTTAAACTAAAAATTATTGAGTAACCGTTTTGAAATTTTCTTTAAAGATTTTACTTTTGGGTTTATTTACAAGGTTAAATTTTATTAAATACAAAGATGAGAAGGAGAGAAATATTTATTCATTCTTAACATAAAATTTACAATAAAAGTTTGTTCAAATCGGAAAAATGCGACTGACCGGTTTCTTCATTGAGAAATAGATCTACTAAGGGATTTTTGGAAATTTAAGAGGCAAAAAAAGGGTAAAAGTGGTATCTTTATATCTCGGAAACTAAGATAGATTATTTTTTTGGAAAAGGTACTTCTTGTATATATGTTAGAAGTATGCATAGGGAATCTGCTGACTGTTATAAAATTTGTTAGCAAGTAGTACGATATTTTAAGAGTGTGAGATATCTGAATAACCTAATATTTTTGTGCTTTTTTATTTGTGGAAGTCAGATTTATTTTTTCAGATTTTATTTTGCTTGTTTACTTAAAAAAGTTTTCATTGATACTCGTTTACACAATAATATCGTACTATTTGTTTATTTAATCAAATGACGATCTTCGATGGAATTTTAATTTGGTGTACTAGATGAAGTGAGTTTGTTAATTTTATTAAAGTTCAGTATCTTTTGTAGAGTGGCGATTAGAATGTGTGTCTGTCAGACAGGCTGTATGACGGTCACTGCGTATGTCTGAAAGTGTAGTGTATTTGCCATGTATTTACAATAACATATTAGCCCAACTCACAATCTTGTGCATATGGTGTTGCATCATTGCATTTGCAAAAAGGTATAGCATATTTTTGCATTGCTGTATATTTTGTTACTGTAGAGCAAAAATATGCTATACCTTTTTGCAAATGCAATGATGCAACACCATATGCACAAGATTGTGAGTTGGGCTATTGCAATTGGTGAGCTACTTGAGCAATATATAATATTTCTGTCTAAGCAATAAACTAAATACTTGAAAACACAATAATTGGAATATTATTGGGAACAAATGTGTTAAGATTAAGAACTAGAAATTAGTATAAATAGCTGTAAGGTTTGTAAATAAAAAGGGAGAATAACTTTGCACATTAAACAAACGAGTTGTCACTATTCTAACCGGGCACCTTCAACAGTGCTCAGAAGAATTAAAACTTGCTGTGGCTAATCATAGCATTATAAATAACTTAGCAAATACACAACACTAATAACAGTGTCTTTTTATTTTATTTTTTTTTGTTGTTACTGTGCGCACATTTTTATGTTTTTAAATTAAATGCATTGATATTTTACTGATTAAAAAGTGTTGACATATTGATAAAATTTATATCAAAAAATATTTGAGTTTATTAATAAAATTATGTTAAAAAAGACATTTCTTTAGATTAAAATTGCATTTTTTTAAGGCACAAATACCATAGTAGTAATAGGTAGTCTAGATACCGCCCAGGGCACATAGAATCCGTAATCCGTCGTACTTTGACTTTTTCAAATGACATTAACGTACCGACGGAAGAGATTGGCACAATGAGTACTTTGTTGGCGGATATCAACTCATAGCCAGCGTTACCACGTTAAAAAGTTAAAAAAATAAAAAAAAATATGAATATGTTTTACTTTATAAAAATAAGTCATCAATTTCTTTTATACTAGTCACAAATTAAAAAAAAATTATATAAAAGCATTATGTAAAGGGTGGTTAAATTTCAAGGGCCGATGTTGATTTTGAATAAAACACAAACTATTTAGGAAATTATTGTAATTTTATTTTATTATGATATATTGGTATTACTCAATTATGTATGGAACAAAATATCGGCCAAATGGGCGCCGCGACCACGGCGGCACACCTCCATCCGATGGTCCAAATTTTCGATGACCCTGAGGCATAATGGAGGTTCTATGCCGTTAATGTGCCGAATTATCTCATCCTTTAGCTCTTGAATTGTTGCTGGCTTATCGACGTACACCTTTCTTTCAAATAACCCCAAAGAAAAAAGTCCAACGGTGTCAAATCACATGATCTTGGCGGCCAATTGACATCGCCATTACGTGAGATAACACGGCCATTGAATTTGTTGCGCAAAAGAGCCATTGTTTCGTTAGCTGTGTGGCAAGTGGCACCGTCCTGCTGAAACCACATATCGTCCACATCGATATCTTCCAATTCGGGCCATAAAAAGTTCGTTATCATCTCACGATAGCGAACACCATTCACAGTAACTGCCTGACCGGTCTCATTTTGGAAAAAATACGGCCCGATGATGCCGCCAGCCCATAAACCGCACCAAACAGTCACTCTTTGTGGGTGCATTGGTTTTTCGACAATCACTCTTGGATTCTCATTCGCCCAAATGCGGCAATTCTGTTTATTGACGAATCCACTGAGGTGAAAATGTGCCTCATCACTGAAGATGATTTTCTTCGAAAATTGATCATCCACTGTTGCCGTGGTCGCGGCGCCCATTTGGCCGATATTTTGTTCCATACATAATTGAGTAATACCAATATATCATAATAAAATAAAATTACAATAATTTCCTCAATAGTTTGTGTTTTATTCAAAATCAACATCGGCCCTTGAAATTTAACCACCCTTTACATACACCATTTCAATTTAAAACAAACCCGTGCAACTAATTTCCTATCTATTTTGAATTTAAATACTGTGTTCTTTTATTTCTGTTTCTGCTGCAGCAGTCTTAAATTTTTTGTTACAACAGAAACAATTTTTAATAAAACAAAAGGGTGTTAAGAACGTTTCGCAATATAAAACCTGATTTTAAAACTTTACAAATGACATTTAAGTATTGAGTATTACTAAGGCTGGAAAAAGTAAACAAAATGCAAAAAATATTCACATCTCCGCCTTAAAAAAATCTACCAATTTAGGTTGAAAGTAACCTACACGCGACGCTGGAATTTGTTATATTATCATGTAATTCTCATTGCCTGTAAAGATATCAATTATCAGTTTCAACCTATTTAAAAAATGATTATGTACATTAACTAAAATTTTCGCATACATATGTATACCTTTAAATCAATCAAAAATAAAATTTTTTTTATTTTCAAATGGTCTTATGTTCGATAACATACAGTAAGTCAAAATTACATGTGAAAGTTACTAAAGCCCGTATGACACTACATTTATTTTTCATTAGTTAATATAAAATTGATAGAAACGAATAGCAACAGCCAGAAAGAAACAAATATAATATAATATTAAAATTTTTAAGTGTTCCTTTCTTATTTTCAATAAAAAATCGCAAAAAAAAATATATGGTCAAAAACTAAGTTCAAAATCACTGATATTGTGCATAAATCGCTACATAAAAAAAGATTTTATGTTCGAAACGTCAATTTTTTTTTGGTACCCCGGTAGTCTAGTGAGTAGTGTGCTAGTTCATCAGTGGGGTGTTCTAGGTTCGATTCCTAGCATAGACTCTGGTCTGTATCACTACAACACATGTAAGTTTTTTCACAAACAGGTATCAAAATGGAACCATAATAAATTGGACCCAAGTGGGCTTGGATGTTTCTTTACCTTTACATTCAGCAACCTGCCGAACTAACCTAACGTCAATTTTCAGTTGAAACTTTTCAAAAATTTTTTGACAGTTACTCATTTTTTACCGATAACACTGGTGGACGATTGGACATTTTTGCATTTAAAGTAATATGGTTGTATTCTTTTCACCAACCTAAATTATGACACAAGTCGTTGCCTGGCTGTCAAAATTTCTCATGCCCACACAAAATGTATGAAACCAAACGAAATAACGCGGCGTCAACGCCTTACAATTGGAAAATCCAATTTTGACAGCGCGTAAAGAAGTGAAGCTGGCTGCACAAAAATAAAATTGTTGAAAAGTAATGGCAATTTAGCTGTTTTCAGTTCAATTTAGTGATTTATCTCTATTTCTTATTTCTATTTAGTTTTTTATTAATCAAAGTGAGTAAACATTACTGTTTCTGGCGCAACGTTAACGATATAATTTAGGTTACTTATTTCAGCGTAAAAGCTAAGCACTAAATTACTATGCGCTTTGAGTCTTAATTTAGGTTGGACTGTAAGAAACAAACTAAATCAAAGACAAAAATTGCAAATCAGACTGACAAACACTAGCATAACGGAACAGCATCCTGTTTTCGAATGCTGCTACAAATTTTATTATTCGACTTAAATATATTAATCGTAAAAAGGTTTAGAAAAATTAAATAGATTTAAATCGAATAATAAAATGTTTGTTGTATAGAGAAAAGAATAGTTTGTTATTTCGTAATTTGCAAAAAAAATTTGTGTTCTTGCACAGGGTGTCGCCTGGTAGCAGATTTATATTTTCAAACTTAAATAAAAAACGTAATAATTGACACAAAGTTTTATTAAGAGCATTGAACGATAGAATGGAAATACGGATTTTATTTTTTAAAGAGTATGTCATCCAAATCCTTCAGATGCTTTTTTAAAATTTCATGAATAATCGCTCTTGGAAGTCCCAGTGAGGCTGCTCTCTTTCCGTATTGAAAGTCGCAGATTTTCACGTAAACTGCTTTCAACCAGTTCAAGGTTTTCGGAAGGTCTTGAAGATCGGGTGGGGCCTGGCCGTGGGGCAATGCAGTTGCGCGGAATATCTGCACCCACGAACGAATTAAATTTACACTCGGTCCATCACTTAATCGCCGTATACCGAACTTTGAACAAAATTGGCGACAAGCAATTACGTAAGAAGCATTACTCTTAAAAATATCTCTACACAGCGAACGCGCGATGCCCCCTCGACCACTGCGAGATCGTGACTGACAAATCCGCACAATCGATAATTCCAACGGCGCCACCTTTCCTCCGCACCGTTTATTACTTTTTGAAATAATCGTATTTAAAAATATAAATTTGCCACCAGACACCCTGTATAAACATTTGGAATTTGTTAGCCTTTTTCTAAAATTAGGTTGAAGGTCTGTTGACGAATTTGGTATTAGCATCAACTGAAATGTAGATATACATAGACCAGCTATACCATAAACAAACATAGAGAAATAAAAGAAATAACTTTTGTTTAATTTCAATTTAAAGTAATTGCCGAAAAACAATTACAATCAGATGTAATTTGTAATTGACATGATGATTTTGAAGTGTGTGAATTGAAGTTAAATGTTATTGAAATTGCGCTTAATGCCATATGCGTTAATGTTAATAAATACAATTTTTTTTAATCCAAATTTTACTTTTATCAATCATTATTACTTTTTACAATGGTTTGTACCTCAGCGTCCATAGGACATTATTGAGACGAGTTGGCAATAAAAGAGAAAAAAATATATATATATTAAAAATATATAAATTAGATTTTGCTCACAATCATATACATACATACATATATAATAAAATAAAGAGTTCTTAAAATAAAAGAACAATTTCCTATATAATTAAATTAAATTAAACGACAAAAATGCATATGCAGGTATGCGACGAAAAAAAAATGTTAACTTTGAAAGAAGCATTTCAGAATGTTGCTATAAATATTCTTTTAGTTTCTTTTAAAAATAGATATTCTTTCAATGTCTTTTAAATGTTGAGGAAGATTATTATACTCTAAACTACCCATGTGTTCCACACGCTGCTTAGTAGTTTCTAATCTGCATAAAGCTATTCGAAGATTCATATTACTTCTCGTATTAAACGTAGTTTGATTTCCAGCAAACGTTACTGTGTGGTGTCCAATATTATGCAAAGATTTAAAAACATGTAGTAAAAGTTGCATTTTGTAAAGTCCATAAACAGGTAGAACCGTTACGGCAACATCTTTATATAAGCTTAAGGTGGGATAAAATAACGGCAAATTATAAACAGTTTTTAAAACTCTATTTTGAACCCTTTGTAATGCATTCAGCTCGCTACTTCTTTTGTAACCATAAATGATGGGCAAATAATTTAAATAGCTTTGAATAAGTGCTTGGTAAATGACAAGTTTTGTTCTTATGTCAAATTTGTTTTTAAATTTGTACGTTAGTCCAATAACAGAATTTATTTTCGATTTCAGATGTTGTATATGTGTATCCCATAATAAGTTGTTCTGTATGTAAACACTAAGATATTTCGTTGCTCTCCTTTCAAAAACTTCCTTTCCATCTATATATATGCTGAAATCTTCAGTATTAGCTGAATAAGGTTTAAACCTTAGTATTTTTGTTTTTCCAGCATTTAAGATTAACAACCAGAACACTTCCTTGTGGAACGCCACATTCAACCAACCCCATTTGGCTTTCACTACTATTTACCTCGACGAATTGCTTCCGACCATTTAGGTAGTTTTTAATTAAAATAACTGCTCGTAAGCTCAAACCATAATAATGTAGTTTTTCTATAAGAATTTCATGATCCACAAGATCGAATGCCTTTGAAAAATCGTAAAATACCACAGCAACACCTCTAAAGCCTTGATCCAATCCTTGACAAATATTATTAACAACGTTAACTACCGCTTCTTCCGTACCACAACCTTTTTTGTAGCCATACTGGCATCTGTATAATAAATTGTTTTGGTCTAAATACGATGACAATTGTTTATGTAAGATTTTTTCGAAGACTATGTATAATAGGCAGTAAAGCAATTGGTTGAAATTAGTCTATTTGATTAGCGTGAGTTTCCTTTGATATGGGAACTACCTTTGCAATTTTTAAATCGTTTGGATATATTGAAGTATCAATCATGTTGTTAAATATATTCGAAAGATAGGGAGAAACTAAATCCTTGCACTCAAACAAAATTTTTGGTGAAATTCTATTATAACCACAGCTTTTTGTTAAATCCAGATGTGAAATAATTTCCAAAATTTTCTGTGCATTGAATCAGTGACATTAGTCACTTGTAATCAAGAACTTCGAAATGAAAAAAAATTAAGAAATTTATATTAAATAGAAAACAATAGGTTTAATCTGTTAGTTTATTTTATTTACAGTTAGGCACAAAACTATTTGTACACCCCATATATTCCGTAAATCTTCAAAAATTTATGAAATAATTAAAATTTGCATATGCAGTTTTACTTCAAATACATTTTTATTTAATTAAACTATAAAATTAAAGCTAATATCCAGCACATTGTTTAAAAAATTATAAAATAATGAAAATTCGTTGGGACAAAAGTGTTCGTACATCTAATGTACACGCACAAATAACTTTTATTTTTGCATCAATCACGGCCTGCAGTCTTCTTTGCATCGATCGGACCAAATTTTTAGTTTCATCTGGAGATATTTCCTTCCAGGCTTCCTCCAAAGCAATTTTAAGTTCATTTTCCGTTTCAAAATGTCCCAACAGTGTTCGATGGGGTTCAGGTCAGGTGATTGAGGAGGTGTTTAAGTTATCTTGCTGCATAGTACAGCAACCACTCCTTCACTCAACGCGCTGTGTTTGTTGTCGTTGTCCTGTTGGAATATCCAACTCTGGCCAATACCCAAACCATCTACGGAATCCTTCAAATTGCCCTCCAATATGCGTTTATACAGGTACTAGTCCATGACACCATCTATAAATACCAATCGACCTACCCCACTGGCTGCCATTGCCCCAATACCACCACACTCCCCCCACCATGCTTCACTGTTGGGATCAAATTGTGCAGTATTTTTCTTTTCCATCATTTCCAAAAAGACTATTTTGTTTTCGTCAGTAAATAATACTTTTTTCCAAAATTCTTCATCCTTCATCCTATGTAACGTTTGGCAAATTTTAAACGCAATTGCTGGTTTTTTGGCTGATGAGTGGTTACTTGCGAGGGACCCTGCTAGCATATCCGCCAGAGTGTAAAATCCTCCCTACTGTTTTTGGATGAACAATTGTTCCCGTAGTGTTAGCGACTTGTTCTGCTAATTTTGCACGAGTTACTCTTAGTTTTTTGCCACTTCTTTTAACACCAAACTTATTTCGCGTCTAGAAACCTTTTTTTGGCCGTCCCGTCCTAGGCGTATTTTCAACAGATCCATTGTTTTTGAACTTTTTTACAATATATTGTATTGTGGAATGACGTAAATTCACTAAATCCCCAATACTCCGCAGCGATTTTCTTTTTTTATATTCTTCAATAATTAAATTTTTTACATCCAAGCTCAACTCCTTACGCTTGCCCATTTTTAACTTGATGATTGCTCAAAACCTTGAAACAAACTAACTACTTTGTAAAAAACAATTTCCACGAACAAATATATAACGGTACCTTAAAAAATGTAAGCAAGAACTTCAAAGTACAAATATTTCTACAAGGTACTGATGTACGAACACTTTTATCCCAACGATTTTTTTTTAATTAGTACTTTTTTAAACAATGTGTTAGATATAAATACAGTCGAACTTCTCTATAGCGAACTTCTCTATAACGAAATCGTCTCTATAACAAATAAAATTCGTGAACACAACATTTTTGTGAGCATTTTCATACATTTTGATCTCCCTATAACGAACTTCCTTATAGCGAAGTTCTCTCTGTAACGTACAATTTTTTAAGACCTAAATAGAATTTTTCACACTAAATAATCTCTCTATTGCGAAGTTTTTTGCAATCGATTTTTTGCATCAATTTAGTCACATATGTATGTATTAATAAAAAAAAAATAATGTGTTCATGTAAAAACAATTTTTTTTGTCTTAATAAATATATTTTCTACATAAAAAAATTGTAGTCAAAATTTTCTGCAGTTTCTCTATAACGTAGAAATTTGACGGTCCCCAACTGCTACGTTATAGAGAAGTTCGACTGTATATTTTTTAACAGTTAATTAAATAAAAAAATATATATGAAATAAAACTGCATATAACCATTCATTTTAATTATTTTATAAATTTTAGATGATTTACGGAAAGTTTGGGGTGTAGTTATGTCCCTAACTGTAACTATAAATACAAAAAGTAAATACGCTTTGGTATAGATTCGATAAGTTTTTTTTTTAGATATATATTATGGACTTATTTTACTCCACTCCTCCAAAAGAGTCATTTTATTATTATTCTTTATTAGTGGTATTTGTAATACCTTTAAAGGATGCCCCGGTAGTCTAGTGAGTAGTGTGCTAGTTTCGCAGTGTGAGGTTCCAGGTTCGATTCCTAGCGGAGACTCTGGTTTGTATCACTACACACGTGAAGGTTCTTCCAGCAACCTGGCGACCTAACCTAATACCTTTAAAAATTCACATTTATAATAATGTTTTTCTTTCATATACAGTGATGTGAAAAATAATGACACAAAACTAATGTGTCAATATATGATGAGAAAGTAAGTAACAAAAGAGAATTTCTGATAACTAACTGTATTTTTTTTTAATAATAAATACAACAATTTTTAAAACTTAAAACCATTGCATAAAAATTCTTTATACGTCGTATATTAGTTGCTGTGTGATGTGCAAATTAATGACAGCTTATTAAAAAAAATATAAATATTTTCAAAGGTTTTTAAAATTATTGTTTTTAGTATAAAGGCATAAAAATTATAGTTGTTTTTACTTATTAAGAAAAAAATGGGAAAATCTAAGCACTGTTATCCAGAGACAAGGCAAAAAATCAAACAAATGCATAATAGAAATTCGTATAGAAAAATTTCAAAACTGCTTCGAATTTCAAAAACCATGGTATAAAATGCAGTCAACTGAATTCCTACTAAAGAAACACGTGGCAGAAAAGCTAGTTATTAAAGAGAACCTCGAAGCTCATAGTGCTCGAAAAGTACCAATGTTGTAAAAGAAGAACGTGCAGCAAAGACTTAAATTTGCTCAAAGTCATACTTTCAGGTCTCAAGAGCAATGGCGAAATATTCTTTGGTCGGACGAGAGAAAAATTAACTTATTTAATTCGGATCGAGGTCTTCATACTGAAAGGATACCAATTAACACAGCGTACGACCTTAAGTACACTCTTAAAACGGTAAATCATGGCGGCGGAAATATTGTTGTTTGGGGAAAATTTTTCCTACTATGGTGTTGGCCCTCTACACCGTATAGAGGCCATTATGAGAGCAACGGATTATGTTGAAATCGTCTGAAATTGTATGCTACCTTATGCCTTAGGAAGTATGCCACTTCGATGGGTGTTCCAGCGGGATAATGATCCCAAGCACACCGCCAAGTGTACCAAGAAATGGTTCGTAGATAATAATATCAATGTATTAGACTGACCTGTACAGTCTCCAGATCTAAACCCGATCGAGAATTTATGGAATGTTGTAAAAACAGCAATAAGAGGAAAGTGCCCTACAAATTCTGATAAGCTTTGGGACTTAATTCAGACTGTGTGGTATGATATTACACTCTATGCCCAGACGATGTCTAGCAATATTAAACAACAACGGAGCATCAACAAAATATTAAGTATTTACAACAGCAGTATAATTAAAATTATTAAAAATCTATTATTATATTAATTATTTTATAACTATTTTTAATATAACATAGTGTCCTTATTTTTTTTCCCCGAATGAATTTGTGTTTTAAGTTTCGTTAAATAAAAATGTTGGAATAAAAACAAAAACTTAATAAAAACTCAACGAAATTTGTTTTTGTATTATAGTAACAGAAAATAAGTGGAGTTATTTATCAGCAATTTTCTCATTTCACATACTTGCGTATCAAATCTTAATGTGTCACATTTGTGTCATTATTTTTAACATCACTGTATGTACATATATTAAAAATTTAAGTTACAATTACAAAATTAAGACTAAAAAATTTAAAAATCACCTTATAAATTTACATTGCCTCTGACAAAAATTACACATTTTTTTTAATATTCTATTTCTTTGTGATTTTATATCAATCGTGAGTTCATTAAACAATTTTAGTTCTTTATAAAATTACTTTTTCCTGTATAAAATTCAGCGAATTTAATTGAATCGGTCATTTCAAAAACCTCATAAGTCACAGAATTATAATTTTTCAGAAATCAATAAAAACTATTTCATACACAAACAAATGAGTTTTAAAGGACTTTTTTGTGTTTAGTTTAGTATTTGAGTGATAATAAATTAAAATAGCGTATAACCTTTACAGTTTATTAATAGAAATAATGAAAAAAATCTGAAAAACAGTTTTTGACTTATGTTGTTTTAGCGAGGAATAGGTTTAGTGGCATATCGCACCCTAAATACAAAAGCGGCACAACTCAAAATTCTCAAATTTTCAGGAGAGGCAAAAAACTGTTTATGCAAAAATGATTGTAATATTTAAAATAAAATTGGTTCCATTATGAAAGAAGTCTATTTCGAAGAAGGTTTTGCTAAAATTTTTTTAATTTTATATTATATTTGTGGAAATAAAGTATAATTTTAAATTATTATATATTTTTAATTAAAAATAGGCCTTTTTAGTCGATCGTGCGTAAGCAATGCAATTAACATAAAAACAGACATAACGGTATTTTTCCAGTTAAAGAAAACAGTGATGAGAAAGAAATTTTTGAAGTAGTTAGAGATGTGTACTGTGAATTATTTTACGGAAAAAAGTACATTTTGGAAAATTTTGAGTTGTGTCACTTTTGTATTTAGGGTGCGATATAATTAAATCAAAACAATCGTAGTAATCATATTTTTTATTGCTTATAATTAAGAATTGCACTTAAAAATAATCTTATTAACATTTTAGATACATTAATTTGTCATGTTTTAATATCTTTATGGTACATAGTCATATTCTCCATCATTCTCATCTGGATTATTTTCAACATTTGCAGTTGGCCAGCTAAAAATGTTATAAAATGGCATATGCTCTTCCAGAATGCTATCTTGAACTTGTTTTAAATCGTCTATTTTTTTTATTGATTGGCACTTTCAGATCATAGGCTTTGGTTGATGGAAGTGGAACAGAAGTTGCTGGAGTTCGAAACCAAATCAATGTATTCTCCTGGGACGTAAATACGATCATGCTTTCGAACATTTTTTTTATGACTCCAAAATCACGGTCATTTGGTAAAAAGGAGTGACCACGTGTGGGAAAATACTGATAAACTTTTTGAAATCTTTTAGAGTCAGTCAAAGCCAACATAAATCTCAACAATGTATTATTTTTATTTTGATCTGGGCAGCCATCGGAAAAAAGATATAAATACTTCATCAACATTGAACAAACTTCATTGGCTCCTTTGTTAGCAATACCTTCATGATACATGTAAAATGTCGATTTGCCTGTTTTTAAATCCTTAATATCATAACAGTGAACCCATAATTGCCGTAAATAAAAAATGTTTTGTATAGGTATCTGTGGCAATGGTAGATTTTGCATAAAATCGAATGTTATCGCTGCAACATCATCTCGTTCCTTACAAAGATCTTGAACTGATGAAATTTTGTTATAAAACTTCTTGGCACGTCATTTATGGATCATTAACTGAGCTACTACTGAACATTTTGCATTTTCTGATAAGTTTGATTGTTTTATTTTTGTTGATAGTTCTTCGCAAGTTATACATGTGTCGACTTGTGGTCGACCAAATCTGAGGGAAAAGTTTTCATTAAAGTATTGTAAGTAAAATTTGCACTTTACATTGAGATCTGGATATTTTTCACTAAACATTGAATGCATTTTTTTGACATCCAATCGTGCATCAAGATAATCTATGTCTTTTCCTGCATAATGTGTCTTTTGTGCCGGTGCTACACAATACCGCCGAAGGAGGGCGATCCGATGTGATTCCTATCAGCTGAAGCCGGAATTGTTCAGTGACCAGTGAATATGCCTTCGTCACTGAAACCTTCCGACAACAACTGATACAATAATGCACATCTGAAAAAATGCGAGCAGTTTTTTTATGATTTTAGTCTGAAACTGGGGTTGAACCCTGGTCTGCTTTGGTTCTGTAGCAACGTGCAGACTGCTTCAACCATCGCCACCCTTGCTTTAGGTTACTTTTTAAAATGTTTAAATATTGCATTTTGTCCATATTCCCTTCAACAAAGTGCAAATTACCAACGCCAGTAGCCGAACAAGCACAACACACCACTATTACATGTTTACCAACATTTTTGATTGTGGGCAGCTAGTGCTTTGCATTCATGTCTTGATTAGGTTTTCTACCAACATTTATCCTTCCATCTTAGCCAAAAAGATTACATTTACGAAAGGAAAGATAAATGTTTGGAGAAACCCCAACCAAGAGATGAATCCAAAGCATTTGCGGCCCCCAATAATATTAAAACTATTTTTTTAATATTAAATTTTATTAATATTAAAAATATTTTTTTTTTCTTATTAACTTATTTAACGTACAATAGTTTAAGTGGATCATTTACACTGTGCCATCAATTTCTTAACTTAATTAAGTAAAAGGAAATATTTTTTAATATATTTAAATATACTTTACCTATTTTTTGTAGTTGTAATTTAAATACAATAAACTCACAGGTTAAATCCAATTCTTTTCTATTTAATATAGATTTCTTATTTTTTTTCCTTTTCTAAATATTTGATTACAAGTGGACCAATTTCACTGATTCAATGTATGTATTAACATTAACGCTTATGGCATTAACCGCAACGCTTATGTTTGTATGTGAATTGTATTTTATAAAGAAATAAAATTGTTTAATAAACTCACGATTGATATAAAACAAAAAGAAATAGTAGAATATTAAAAAAATGTGTAATTTTTCTAGAGGCAATGTAAATTTTTAAGAGGATTTTTTAATTTGTTTGCCTTAATTTTGTAATTTTAATTTAAATTTTTAAAGGTATTAGGTAAGGTTAGGTCGGCAGGTTGCTGCATGAACTTTCACTTGTTGTAGAGATACAGTCTCCGCTAGGAATCGAACCTAAAACCTCACACTGATAAACTAGCACACTACTCACTAGACTACCGGGGCATCCTTTAAAGGTATTACAAATAGCAATCTATAATATAAATAAAAAAAAAAAAAAACTTATCGAATCTAGACCAAAGCGTGTGAAATGTGTTATCCATCAAAAAGCGTACCCAACAAAACATTAAAAAGATTTTTATTTTTCTGGTTAACTTCTTTAACGTACAATAGTTTATTTAATATAGATTTTTTACATTTCAAAGTTCTTGATAACAAGTGAACTAATTTCACTGTATATATTTTTTTTCACTTATGTATAATTGTATTTTTTTACCTCCGTATGGTCATTAACTTCGTTACTTCGATTCTTTGCATTTCTACTAATTGAACAGAAAATTTTTTATTGCATTTTGTTTTTTTTCACTGCCTGCAACAAACAAACACGTTCAAATATTGCTTTAAAATTTTTTTACACTAACAGCTTCTCAAAATCATGTGAGTTGTGACGTAGACTGAAGGCAAACTCATTGGCAAATTCGCCAGTCAGCTGTTACAAGAATTTGTAACGTATTTTTTGAGCCGAACGTCAAAGTTTGATTACTTTTGTGAGAATGCTAAGAAAACTGGTTGTAAATAATTTAATAATTATAATACTATAATAATGAGAATGCAAAATATATTACTTTTTGTAATAATTAATTTAATTTGAACTCATATTACACTAATTTAACACATTCTTTTTAGGTTATGTTATATTTAACAAAACAAATGTATACAAAAAATTTTACGTTTGGACAAAAAGCGAATTGACGAATTCGCCAATATTTCTCATCAATATTAATTTTTTTTGCGTTTTTTCAAGTGTAAACAAGTTACGGTCGGTAAAATATATTTTGAAGTTACCGTAGGCAAAAAACATATCTGTTTATTTCTTTCTTTATTAAAAAAAAAAGCACTGATGATATTTTTGTCACTATATTCTTTGCATTGCACGTCCCAAAAAGCCAGCAATGAGCGATATACTTCAATTAATTCGATTACAAATTTTTTTTACTCTATTTGTTATGCACTCAAAGTTACCACAAATAAAATGAATTATGACAAAAACACTGCCACACTATGTCAAACTGCTTCGATATTTTGATGAATATCGAGATCTATTTATTAGGTCTGTGCAAATCGACGTGTATTTTACTTGGCAGCGTAGTATTGCATGTCTGACTGTCATAACTTGTTTACATTTTATGCGCGCCAATATCTGTTTTACTCATTTCTTTAATTTGAGAGAGTGTGCATTTAACAATTTTACGCATTTCTTTATTTTCAGAGAGGGTTGCAAAAGGATTTAAGACATACATACGTAAATGAAATTAATTTTTTCTTGCTATTGTAGCTTGTGTGTACTTAGAAAGTAGTAGTCTTCTGTTTTTGACATCTCAAAGTAAATTGACACAAACAGAATACCTCTTGTATTTTGTGTTGTTCATTGTTGTAGAGGTGCATAGACCTAATAATTAAGACAAATTACACTGGCATGATTAGGGTGACATAACATGGCACCTTGTTGGCATAATTTTTCAACCAGTTACCACCACGCATTAGTCCCCGTCCATACTGTGAAACTTTTGCTGCAAATACTTTTGAGTTTATAGATGAGAAGGGGAAGAGGAGTGGAAGTAGGTACTCTGTTTCATGTACATGCAGTTTTTGTTGAATTTCTTATTTGCATCTTTTGACATGAGGTGTATTTGACGTTTCATTTTATTTCTTTTCGTTTGGTATACTGTTAACATCTATCATAATAATAGCTACCCTGTTTTAGTTTACACGTGTATGTTAATTTGTGAAATATAATCAAAAAGTTTAAAAAAAAAAATATAAAATTGTATAAAAATTATTATAAAATTTTTCTTCTTAGCGCCAATTTTGCTTCAAATTATACCTTGTGCTTCAAATGTCTATCCAAAAAAAAATATTTATACCTTTTATCACAGGGTAGTTATTTTATATTTACATTCGGTATTGAGAAATGTCAAAAAAAATTAAAAAAAGAAGATAGAAGGGAGGAATAAAAAATACTAAACATGAAGCAAAAGATTCATGTATGGACACGGCTGCAGTTTCAAAAGAGAATTCAAAAAACTTTTGCAGCAAAAACTCAACAGTATGGACGGGGGCTTAGCAGCACAAAACTAATAGACATACACATACGAAAAAACAGGTTCTGGGTTTTTTTTTTGTCTGCAGAGCGTATTTGGTCTTCAGTTGGCCATAGAATACCTAGAACTGTCAGCTGGGGGGTCTGAAAAAATTTTAAATCAGCATTTCTTCAAAGAGGGGGAGAAAGAGACAAATATACAATTTCACGAAAGATGAAAAGTAAACAAAAGAAAAATGTAAACATAAGCCGCAATTTGTGCATAAGAACAAATTTATAATTTCTTGTGGTTTTATTTGTTTTGTGTTAATATTATAGGTAAAAACATAGTGAAGCTTGTTTTAATAGTGTTTTGTGTTAATATAGCAAAAAAAAAACATTGCGAAGCTAAAAAATTACCTAAAAGAAATTTGTTGTGCTTAAGCCAATAAAATAACATTTTAGTGATCTTGTGATTTTTTTGTATATATTTGTTTTATTAAATGAAATTAATTTTCATAGTACATAATTTTCATAACACAAAACACCACATTGTTGTGTTTTGTAACCACAGATTCCTATAACCTATGTTTGTAACATTGTCGTGCTAAAAATTGCGAAATTGTGAGCATAAAGTAGATGAAAAATACGGCAAATTTTCACATCTAGAAAATAAAAATCAAAACAAAACAACAATATTGAAGAATTTAGAAGAAAAAGGAACCACCGAACAGAGTTAGGGGGTGAAAGAAACAACAAATCTCTTGATGATGTCTCTTTCTCTGCTCGTTCATTGCTTTGAACTGACACTGTATTTTGTGCAGTTGGCCATCATCATGCTGACTTGGACTTGAAAGAAGGATGTTGGTCGCACCTTTAAAGCTAATAACTAATGGCTTCACCCAACAAGATCTGCTTTTCTCTTCTTTCTCATCTTACAGAAGTAATACTACAGCTTCTAAATTACAGGCACTTGAAAGTCCCCCTAAAAAAATTCCCAATTGCGTATCATTTAATCTCGTAATACTTCCGCCAAGTATGTTACGAAGTGTGTATAATGAAAAACAGCGGTCAAATGCTTAAATAAAACACTAACACAAACAAAACTATGTACAGCTATACATTTTATGCCAGTTTAGTGTATTTAGAAAAGAACAAAAATTATGCAGGTCAAAAATTGTGACAGTGTAAATTATTTCAATAGACCTTGATGAATGTCAAACGTATTTTGATATTCATCAATATTAAGTGGATGCTACACGTATCAATATTCAGATATCTTTGTGTGCATTTATTTGCAAAAAATAGTCACACATACTTATACGCTCTGTGTAATATTGATTTTGATATTCATAAAAATATTGAAGCAGTTCGACGTAGTGTGGCATTGTTATTGTCAATATTAATTTTATTTCTTCAGTGCACATCGTAGTTGTGACGCATTAAAAATAGAGTACAAAACTTTTGTAATTGAAGTACATCGCATTTAGGGAAGAGCAAAGCAGAAATATACAGGTATGTGATGGAAATGGATCGATTTGAAAAGTAAATACTCTTTGAAATCGACAGTAGTGTGATGAATTTCGATCGATTTCATATTCCGTATTTGTTTCGTTTCCACATATCTTCTCTAAATACAACTGTATAAAATCTAATAATACAACTGTAAAATATGTAAACATATGTGTATGTGAGTGACGTTTGTAAAATATTTAAACAAAATAAAATTTGTATCAACATATTTTATAATTTTGATTTATAAAATGTCTTTTTTTGCTGCGGTTTCGCTAATTCTCTTGGAAGAAAATAATACGATGAATACCGAAAATATTCTAAGAAAACGTTTAAGATATAAATCGGATCCCTTAAATTTGCCAGATGAAATGTGAGTATTTAAATCTTTAATTTCACTTCTATATTAACTAGTATTTATTTAAACAGATTTCTTGAATATTTTCGTTTAAATAAGGACGGATTTATAATCATTTTTTTTTAATTTTTTTGTATATTTCCTTACATTTTGTTCAAGTAAAATTAAACGATTTGAAAATGAATTTATACTCGCACTATCGAAATGCGTAAAACAAGATGGAATATGAAATCGTCGCATACAAAATCATCACACTATTTGTCGATTTCAAAACGTTTTAACGCCGAAAACACAGAGCGTATATGTGTTACTATTTTTTACAAACAAACGCAACAAATATTCAAACTTAATATTGATCGTGTAGAATCCGCTTAAAAGAATTCGTTTAGGGCCCTCATACTAGCGAAACAATCTCTCCCAATGTCATACCAGACTTCGGATACCAAGTTTGACCGTGTAATAGCAGCATTAGATTTTCTTGGCGTCTGGCATAGTGTATACTAAAGGAATTTATTTTCTTTGTTTCATTTATCAATTAAATAATTCTAATTTAAAAATTACTTTTGACATTTGCTTTCAGAGATCTGTATTTATAACAAACATAAATTAAATTATGATCTTTTAAGAGTTGTACTTTTGAACAGTTTACTGAAAATAAATCTATCCACACATACATACATACACACGTATTAAACAGTAATGTACATAATATAACTCCATATGCACAAATTCATCAAAGAAATTTTAATTTACGTATTCAACTCTTTCTATCATTGCCTGGGGAAATTCATTAAAATAAAAATTATCCCCTTAATTTAATGTGTTTTTACATACCTTTGCTTATAAAAACAACTATATTCTCAATTTTCATAGAAAGAAATAATTACACCGAAAATTTTTAATTCTGTAAAAGAACAAATACTATAATGAAACCAAATGTCTGAAAAATCGATACTGTGCTGCCAAGTTTATACAATGTAAAATATATTATACTATGTTCACATGGCAATATAAACAAATTGGTTCGTTCTCTGAACCACGATTATGGTGTTCACACGAGCGTTCATGATCCATGTAGCCATTTCGTTTTCTCAATTTCCTTTATTTCATGTTTTAAATATATGAATATGTATATTATTTATTATTTTTGGAAATGCTTTTATTTTACACACTTATTTTTTGGTTTTTTTCGTTTATTTTATTTCCACTTTGTTTTTTTCCAGTTACTTCCGATATACTAACGTATTTTGTTATCAAAATTAGTGAAATACTAATATATTCGTGGTGTGTACTTGGTTCAGCAAGAACCAACATGGTTTGATATCAAAATTTTGTATACCGAACCAAATAGTTTCCATCAAGGTTGCGGTACGTACCAGAAATGGGAGAGCGAACCACGAATATTGCTGGCTCTCGTTTATTTTGGTGTTAACTATTTTAACCAAACAATTGTCGTTAAAATTTTTTGGTGAATCGCACTATAAAATTCTCATCAGCTTTTTTTTGTTCAGTTGTCAAAATTGATTGCTTTAAATTTAATTAGAAATTTCGTCAAAAAAAACTTAAGTAGAAAAGTGAAACTATAATAATATTTAACAAATTATAAAATATCAAAGTATTCCTAGATATAACTAGATATTAGAAAAATAACAAAATTCGTTATTGTTTTGTGTGCAGAAAACAATTCGAAAAGGGCACTGGAGTGTTGTTCACGGTACCCAAAGACGGGACAAGTAGAGTAAGATGGGGAGAAATTTGTGGCATAAATTTCAACCAAAAGTTTTTGTTAAACCTTTTGTTGGAGAAGCTAAGGAAGTTGAGATTTCCTAAAACAATATATGTAGATGAAACTTCAATTAATGAAATTAATTTTAATTATTAAAATTTTTTAAGTAATATTATTTTAATATTAATTGCTACAATTGAATTTTACTTCACCAAATATGTATATATGTTTACAAAAAATTAAAAGGATTAAAATAATATTAACAAAATTATAATGAATGTAGATATTTAGAAATTAATCTGTAGTTGTAGCACAAAATAGACAGAACCGTCAGTTCAAAGCAGCGAACGAGCAGAGAAAGAGACATCATCAAGAGATTTGCTGTCTCTTTTACCCCCTAACTCTGCTCGGTGATTCCTTTTTCTTCCAAATTCCTCAATATTGTTGTTTTGTTTTGATTTTTAGCTCTGCTCGGTGATTCCTTTTTCTTCTAAATTCCTCAATATTGTTGTTTTGTTTTGATTTTTAGTTTCTAGGTGTGAAAATTAGCCGTATTTTTCATCTACTTTATGCTCACAATTTCGCAATTTTTAGCACGACAATGTTACAAACATAGGTTATAGGAATTTGTGGTTACAAAACACAACAATGTGGTGTTTTGTGTTATGAAAATTATGTACTATGAAAATTAATTTAATTTATTAAAACAAATAGATACCAATAAATCACAAGATCACTAAAATGTTATTTTATTGGCTTATGCACAACAAATTTCTTTTTGGTAATTTTTTAGCTTCGCTATGTTTTTTTGCTATATTAACACAAAACACGATTAGAACCACAAAACACCATTAAAACAAGCTGCACTATGTTTTTTTACTATAATATTAACACAAAACACAATTAAAACAAAGAAAACCTCAAGAAATTATAAATTTGTTCTTATGCACAAATTGTGGCTTATGTTAACAAAATTTTTCACCACAAAACACCAAAATACTGACAAATTTCTTTTTTATAATTTTTTAGCTTCGCTATGTTTTTTTTTTTTTACTATATTAACACAAAACACTATTAAAACAAGCTTCACTATGTTTTTACCTATAATATTAACACAAAACACAATTAAAACCAATTAAACCACAAGAAATTATAAATTTGTTCTTATGAACAAAATGTGGCTTATGTTTACATTTTTCTTTTGTTTACTTTTCATCTTTCGTGAAGTTGTATAGTTGTCTCTTTCTCCCCCTATTTGGAGAAAAGCTGATTTAAAATTTTTTCAGACCCCCAGCTGACAGTTCTAGGTATTCTATGGTTGTAGGACGAAGCCGCCTTGTTTACAACTGACTAACGTGTCTTTCACTAGGTGATGTTCAACCGAGTTATTGTACAGCAATCTATCTTATTTGTACGTGATATGTCAAAAACAACTGATGCAAATATTTCAAAGAAAATGTGTTTTACTTATGAACAAAAAGTGTGTGTGAGATTTCTAAATTTCTACGTTGGTACAGGAAAAAATTGCCACATATTTTAACAACCCATCCTAGTTTAATACGCTTTGTACTTTACCAAGGTCTATTTATTAGGTCTGTGCAACTCGCCATATGTTTTACAAGTATTTTATACTTTGTTGTCAAAATTTGTTTACATTTTATTCATTTGTTTAATTTGATAGAGCGCGCAATTAACAATTTTACTCATTTCTATATTTTGAGAGAGGGTTGCAAAACAATGCACGCATACATAAATGAAATTAATTAATGTTTCTTGCTATTGTGTGTGTTTACTTTGGAGAGAGTATTAGTCTCTTTTTTAGACATCCCAAAGTCAATTCACACAAACAAAATGTCTGATGTTTTTTATGTTGTTCATTGTTGTAGAGATGCATAGACCTAATAAATAGACATTGGACCTTAGTATGCAGTCAAGTCAATAACAACCCAAAACACATATAAGTGCATGCAGGCCCACATCTATATATTGTTTCTCTCCGTACTGTCAAAAGTTGTATATATTTTTCGTATACAATTTTGGTTTGTTATATTTCACAGATTTCACCGCAAATTTTCCTTAAATTTTTATATGAAAAAAGTATTTTATTTATGAAAAAAAATATGTTGCAAACCCATAGGGCTAAATTGACAGGTCTACACAATTTCAAATATGCATATACTAGAGATGTCTTTTGCCCAACTCAAGTTTGGCTTAAAATTTTTATATGTAAAACTCTTCTAATTTTGAAGTAAACGATCGTCGGGCCACACTTCTGAAAAACAAACTGCAAACCCGACAATAGTCCTTAAATTTTCTTAAATTTCATATTTTTCTTAATTTTTATTTCCATAAGCAACGGCTGATCCAGCGAACTTCGTACCGCTTAACAGTCAATGAATATCAGATTACCTGAAAATAATTTATGATTTTATGTAAGTAATAAAAAGAAATAAAAAAGCAAAAGAATTTAGTATATCAATCGGGATGCAATCCGTTTAATTCCATTCATTGAGGTATACTCAATTTCAGCTTTCTGGCTCTATGCATACCCTTGTATCAAACGGGAGTACCACATGCAAAAATGGCTCAGCCAAGTCATTCTGATAAACAATGAAATTTTTTATATTTTTCCCATTGTTTACTCTCCTGTATACATAAATTCAGCTCTGTCCACGTAGCAAAAAAATTTACTATCAAATCATTCAGACCAAAATGGGAAACTTTAGCTTTAATCGTTCTCAAGATATACTAAAATCAACATTTATTTTATATGGAAGGCACCATACCTACTTGTCCAATACCGACCACTTCTCGATTGCTGATTTGCAACGACTACAAAGTCATTCAGACCAAATTTAAAAACTTTAGCTTTAACAGTTCTTAAGATATACAAAAATCAATATTTACTATGTATGGGAGGTACCATGCCCACATGTCGAATACCGCCTACTTTTAGGCTGATAATTTGTATTAACTTTGAGTCATTCCGGCCAATTTCAGATAATTTAGCTTTAAGTATTCTCAAGATATACAAAAATCAATATTTACTTTGTATGGGAGGTACCATGCCCACTGCATACAGCTACATATTGTAAACACATGGAAGATATATTTTATTACCTAGCTATCAGGGATTACCAGTATTTAACCCAAAAATATCACAAGATTCTTGTTTCATTTACATATGTTCTGACTAAATAAATTTCTAAAGAGAAAAATAAACTCCAAAAATAAAAAAACAGCCATTTCGCTGATTTTTTCTTGTAAAGTGCCCACGGCCCTCCAAAGTTAGTGGGGGTCGGTCATACATTTTGACTCGATTGAGGCACTCTAAATGGGTCAAAGTAAGATTTTTAAAAATTTGACCCTTCGGGTCAAAAGTCGGGACATCAAAATACATTGTAGAGGTATGGTTCCTTCGGCAAAGTTTCTTATTTTGATCCCTAGAATACGATTTTCCTTGTAATTTGAGCGATTTTTAAATCGACCGCCCTAATAGTCATACAAAACTTGCATGACATTCAACTTATTTTCAAAGAATTTACTTTTAATATTTTTTCTTTATTTCTTTGTTTCATATTTTTCACATTTGATTACTTCATTATAGTCCTTAAAATCCAAAGAATTTATTAAAATAAGTGTAAGTTTAAAGAAGATGTTTGGGTTAATACAAAATTTCCTACAGGGTCTTAATCACAAACAACAAACACTGCACAATGTGTTTGTTGCATGCAATAAAATATAAAGCAACACAAAACTAAATATAATTTCTTATTGATTTTACTGTTAATTACTACCAGCATTGTAAATCTACATCAAAACGCCCTCCTTCGTCGGTATTGTGTAGCACCGGGGAAGTAAAATAATTACTGAAAATGGCTACTAAAAACCAAGTTTCAAAATTTAATACGTCTCCTTGACATCAGAGACGCTACAACACTGCTGTAAAAACAAATAACGTGCAAAAATCAGTGTTGTAAGATAGTGAAGCTTCACCTCCTATCATTTCTCCTACTATCCCTTTCCTATAGTTCCAGCGTAATGCATCGCATGTGTAGGGGTCATCTCCTGAGTGCTGGACCAAGATAAAAAAAATGATAACTATGTGAGTATGTGTGTACCTGAAGGGGTGGGGAAATGTTCTGTGAGGTAGAAGCAAAATTAGTTTTAAGCGTGGGCTTATGAGCAGCAAGACTCTCAGAAGCCTCAGATAATTTTACTAGACAATTACAGTATATAACATACGTATTTTTAATTTCGTATTCAGTGTTTCTGTATCGTGGGTATCACCGTCATCATCCCCTTTCTTTTTACTTTTATCCTCCGTGTATTTTTCATATGCATCCTTTACTCTTTTCCAAATTGATTGAACCTCACCGATGTGCAATGCTATTGCGAGTTTTTTTTTTTTTTTTTTTTAGGTGTGTCACGTAGGGTGGAAAAAGCCCTCGCACTTACAGAGACCGCCGTCATCTGCGTCGAGTGGTGTTACCACTAAAAAATTCTCTCCTTCTCCTCTGGGTAGATTCCTTCCCGGGACTGCTTTCCGCATTACTTCGGAAATGCCCGGAGCGACGTCCCAATCAGGACAGGCATTACTCATCCACGTCTGGGTCCTCCAAGTTTGCAGCCGGCACCATGGCCCCTGGTCGTATCCCCTGCTCCCCATCAGAGGGGGCCCGCTATGCAGCAACGCATCGATATCCCTCTTCTTTCTCCGTAGAACGTAGCCTACGTATTGCACCACAGCATCCCAATTATCCTCGCAATCGAGCATCCTCCCTATAACGCTGACAGGAGTGATCCCGCCAAACCGCTGCGCCATTGCATTTCTTTCAGTGTGCCATCTGATGCAATCGAAGAAAGTGTGTTTTGCATCATCATCCGTCATACCACAGTAAATGCAATCGGGACTATCTACACTGTCTATCCGGTACAAGTCCTGCCATTGCCGGACAGTTTGGGGTCTCTGACCAATAGCACCAACACCAGGGCCCTCCCCCTCGTGTTCCATGCCTCCCTCTGCTCGCGCGCCAAGAGGTCTATGGGTATTTCCCCACATATCACCAGGGCCGCATCGACCGAGACCGTGCGATAAGCCGAAGCAACCCTAAAGGCCGTCCGCTGTACCGCCTCGAGCAATTTGCGTTTAGTTCTCTCACCCAGTACATCACCGCACATATCGCTCCCATGCAACAAGATCGAATTCGTGACTGCCATAATCAGCCTGCTTTTGCTCTATATCGGGCCGCCGACCTTCATTATAGGCACAGATCCCTGGGCCGCGCCGGACGTGAACGTCCTGCTCCTTCGCGCCGCCGGTGTATCGTATAGGAGCACCGATCGTCCAGGTAACTAAGGAGAATTCTCAACAAGTATCCGAGAATACGGAACCCCTTCGTAACGCCGGCAGAACATCAGCCCGTCTTAGGCTGTTGAAGACATTCAGAATGTCGAGTGTAGCCAGGCCAACTATGTGCTTCGGATAGTAGCGTCTTTCACTCTGGGCTAGCTCGAAGCACCCAACTACATCCGCAATCGCCCCGAGCGTCGATCCGCCCGGTCTGAAACCATACCTCCTAGTCATCCGCACGGCCATCCGACATGCAAGGTGGCCGATAAGCCGATGGCTGGGTCGGATCGCCCCTGCCCTTGCCAATAAGCACAAGCCGCTGTGTCTTACAACGCCTTGGGAGGACGCCCTGGATCATAAAAGCATTATATATCGGAAGTAATGCTTCCGGCCAGGATCTTCAGGACCTCCGACGGTACCCCATCCGGCCCAGGGGCCTTACCCGTCGTAAGAGCCCCGGTGGGAGCCCTTAGCTCCCCCAATTTAACCGTCACGATCCTATATCCGAGTCCACATGGATCACGGTTCAGTAAGCTCCGAAGTTTCTCCTCTCTTGCTCGCCATAATCGCGCAACGTAATGCCACACGAGACCGCTTGTACTACCGGGCCTCCAACAGAGCCTCGCCGGCCCGCCTAGCCCTAGTGTAGACCCTCCTATTGCGGAGGCAGTCCCGCCTAAGCCTAGCTATCTCCGGCGTGTACCAGTACACACGTCGCCTCTCTGCTCGCCGCGACATGCAGGACATCGATGCGTCGCATTCGCGGACAATGCGCCGCATCATAGCACCCGGGCAAGAACGCCCCGCGGTCCAATCTCGCGACATTTCAACCACGCGGACCCCTCCCACTAGCGCCCGCGCTGCGCTCGTCCTCGAAACTATCCCAAACTCAATATACTGGTGATCACCACCCAGTATATTCCTCGAGCACCCTCCATCCTTCGATCATCCCAGACAGATTCTCGGATACCAAAGTGATGTCAGGAGTGGTGAACTCGCACCCCGGCCTCCTGAAGGTGGTCGCGCCACCGGTGTTCATGACCACCAGGCCCAACATGGGCGCCATGTCCAGAACGCACATCCCCCTCGTGCTCGTCGTCGGATCACCCCACTCCACAGACCGGCCACAACAAAGGGTCCGGCCATACAAACCAGAGCGTCCGCGATAGCGGCCATCTTCGCCCTAAACTGCCCCACACTATTGCTAGGAGTGAGGTAACAGCTCACCAGCACAAAACCGCCGATCTGAGCCCACGCGTAACCGCAGCCGGTCCCGTACCGTGCAGCCCCGAGCCCACTGCCGCCCGGTAATCAGAGCGCCGCCGTACCCGTCTCGTCTCCGACACACTTGGGGACCACTCTGCAGTCCCTCATCTTGTGTCCTGCATCACCGCATCTGATACACAAATGCCTTCTATCCGTCCCAGTACAATTTGCTTGGGTGTGTCCCGCCCCAAAGCAGCGTTAACACCTACCGACACTTTCGCACGTCCGTATCCTAGCCCTAATCCTTCCGATCCGCACGTAGCCAATATCGACGAGTTTCGCTACGCCCTCCACCGAACCAGTCACAAACGCCCGAACCTGTTCGCGCACGTCCCGTGCCGTCGATTAGGAATATATTGCAAAATAATTGTTAGAGCATAGACTCGTTTGCCTCGCTCAAGTTGACGAAGAAAATTAACGAATAACATTATTGAACTTTTCCTTCTTTATATACTAAAGTTAACACAAAGAAAAAAAAGAAAACAATTAAAATTAAAATTGAGCCGGAAATTGTTTATGCCGCACTAAATTATTTTCCCATTAAGTTATGCACTTAAGTATTTTCCCACCGTTAGCCAATGAAAACATCGAATTTCATACTGTCTGGCTGGTAATTTGAATAGCACTTGCAATAAAATATTTAGTATAAATATTTTGCTTGTGTCATCAATTATGCATAATCAACCCATGTTAGAGAAATTTATCTCGAACATTTCTATTTTTTAATTTCCTTAGCTCTTTGTTGGTGTCATTGTTTCTGATCCTGAAGATACGAAGTCCAAATCATTGCTGATTTTCAGTATGCGTTCCATAAACCTTATTCTTGTATGTAGCGGTGATAATCCAAATTCAGTCTATCTACTGACTGTGTCGGTTCTTGTTTTAACTGACTTGATGTTGCTTTGCATATAATGCAGCTGGATAAAGCTTCTGTGTCAGTCTGTCCAATTTTTCCATCTATCATTTAAAGCACTAATTGGTAGTTTATTTCAATAGTCTGTCCACTACCTCCAATTCTAATGGCTGTAGTGTTGAAATTTGAGCTCTAATATTACTTACTTCATTCTTAATGGTATCATGGATTTTCTTTTTAAATTAAAATTTTAATGGTCTGCAGTATTTAGTAGACGATGGTGTTTGATTTTTCCAAAAATATACTTTGTTTGCATTGTACTGGTCGAAGGTTCTGAGTCTTCTAAATTCTTTATTAATCGCAATAGCACAAATGACGCCATGAACAGATCTGTGTCTGAAATATATTCACATAAAAATTGTTTTTATTACTTTTGCCCAGAAGATCCATCGCATCCCCATTTACAAAAAAGAGTTAACTTGTAGTTTCCATATTTCTTTAGATCACTTCCTTTAAATGATTATACGAGTAGCAACCGTTCAGCTGTATGAACAAGTATAGTTTGCAGTTGTACCTCTGCCGAAATTGGTGTGGTTGTAATAGATTGCTTTGAAGACCAACAGTCCAGTTTAGCTGCAATTCTGTGATGATATGAAGGGTATACATTTTAGCTTTTTCGATCGCACGCAATCTGAGCTGAGTATACTGCTATTTTGTTAACTTTAAATCCAGAAATAATGCAAGCGCTTCTTCATTTGTGAACTGGTTTTCCTCGTTTGGTATTGGAATGCTTTTAAGGATCTGTTTAGACTGGACTAAGGGAAAAAACCTTTTGAATGATATCCACTTTCGTTAGTAGTTTTTGTGATCGCAATTAACCCCAGTTTCAGACTAAAATTTTTAAATAAAAATAAACATCTCGCATTTTTCTGATGTGCATTAGTGTGTCCGTTGTTGTCGGAAGGTTTCAGTGGCGAAGGCAGAGTCACTGGTATTAATGAAAAAAAATTGAATATAGTGTAACCGACTGGGAGTTTACATTAATAAAATAATCTTGGAACCAAGTGGTAAAAAAATTAAGAGTTGAAAGTGAATCTCAGTTTGTGCAGATAATTATTACATTGTTAGACATATGCACTTATTTACATATATGTTGGAGATTAACGTTTATTCGCCGGTAGACAAACGTATACCTACATACATACATATATGAATAATTAGGTATGATTTGGCCTTACATGTACGTATGTATTACAATAACCGATAAAATAGGCTAACGATCATAACAATATTGATGATTATTTTAGATATATATGTACGAAACATAAGTGATAAAATTTCAGAATATAAAAATTAGTTTTTGTGTGAAATATTAAGACGAGTGTAAAAAGTATACGATTTAGCTACGCAAAATGTTGCTTTACTTATGACTGTGTGTACCTTTTATTGTTTGCTTCACACCGATATCTTCCCGTCTTAATGCTTCCTACAAGGACAATTAAAGAAAATTTTACTCACCTGCGAATGATGAAGGTGCCTCCAAAGCTGTAGTCGCTGAACAAGTTGTTGAATAAATTTTGTATGTGATATATGATGACCTTCTTGCCCTTTTATTCTTATTTACAGCGCCCGTCTCGTATATAGACACGTGGACAAGACGTGCCGAGTGTCACCACAATTAAACACAGTTCTCATCAGGTTGAATGTAACTCCAGAACTAACTTTATTTAAAAAAAATGCAAATTATTTGTTACATTTACAGAGAGAAGTTTAGTGAGAATAGTATACATTAATAAGGAGTGGAGATCATCAGATGTTTATTAGGTTAGTAAGTAAGTAAGTAAATATAGTACATAATATAAACTTAAGGTAAGGTGATGAAATAATATTAATTATAGTTTTAGGAAGTATTAGTAGAACTTAGAACTAGGCATAAGTGTATTATATGACTATATGCACATATGTAAAATTTTATTATACCCGATCCGCGTTCACAAAATTTTCTATTTATTTACAATTTCACGATTTTTACTTGTTTCTATTCCTTTTCCTCAAATCTTTAACTTCAAGGCACACTACCGGGATATGCATATATTCTCGTTATTCAAATGCGAACACGATGAGACAAAATTTATTTACATGACTATAAAAAAATGGTTGAAGCACTACGCATTTTCAGTGGCTTCGAGGTAATTTTTAAGGTTTTTGTTTCACTGGACTGTATTCTGCTCTCGATGACCCACAGTCGATTTCTGGCCGAATGTAAGGAATTTCGTGGGTGGTGTGGTAATTCAAAGAAGTTTACCGATCTTAACCATTTGTCTCTTGGAGTAGCAAGAGGACGTTACCCGAGCACCAGGTACCATGTATACCCACACGTGCTTTTCAATAAAAGACGTGATGTATAATATTACGAAATAATGTTCGTCCCTAATAATTGATGTGACGGGACCGAACAAAATAGGCCACAAAGTTCCTCCAACGTCACGCAGATACCTATTAAAACAATTTAACACAATATCTAAGTATTACCTACTAATAAAATATTTTCAACTTCAACTACAAATCACTATTACTAACCTTAAAATTTTTCCCTTCTACTGCCGTCACCTGAACACCTAGTCTCTACCTAGCAAACGATCCAAAGCAAATGAATGTAACGAACTGAAACTAAGTCGCAACACGTTTCTAAAATTTGCAATGTCACCATTTACCGTTGCTGGAATTTATACTTTTCGTTTCTTTCAAATTCTATTCTTTTCTCTCTCTGCACTACTACGATTCCTATCTTTTATATGATTCCTATTCGGACACGTCAGTAAATAAAATTCCCGCACGAAAGAGGAAACCTTATATTGTGAATTCCATTAAATATAATTCCATATTCAGATGTTTCTAGACTTGTATTAAAGTATAATAGAAAAATGATAATTAAACTAGTAAACTGTCCTACCAGAAGTGTACAACATTTAGAACTTAATTCGCCGATTGCATTTAAGTATCAAATAATATTTAAATAGATACGAAATATTGGTAAATAAATATTTGTACGTGCGGTCATCCCTGGTAAAAAGTTGCACCAATAAATAGTTATAAAAATATAAATATGTTTGGTGAGAGAAAAAAAAACTGATGAGCAAGGCAAAATGCAAAACTTTCACGTTACAAACCGTGCAATATGGAGATACTATCGCGCATATTAACCGGAGAACCATCTACTGCCTAATGCTGCTATTAAGCAATTTATCCTTGAACTAATCATTATCTCAGTACTATTCTCCCTAACGATTGCTTTGCTAAGCTCGAATATCCTTAGTGTGATATGTGCCGAGTTTTCCATCAGCATCCTGAAGAACATGATAGCACTTACCAGCCTTGGCCTTTACAGTCGCTTTAATAAATTTAGGTCCTAATTTGGCATTGAAATTTTTCTCCGCATCACTCTGTATAAAATTCCTGCGATATACACTAGAGCCAATGTCAAAATTTATAGGTCTAGCTCGTAAATTGTAGCGATAAACATTTGTTTCGTACGCTTTTTCTAAATTACTCTTTACATCCTTTCGAATTATTATATAATCCTCCCTTTCTACTTTCACAGTCGGTTCATCAATGGCATTCAAATTTCTCAGTAACTGATATGTCTCTCCATGGGTAAGCATGTCAAAGCCATAAAGTACAGGATATGGACTAAAACCTGAAGATTGGAGAATGGAATTACGCAATGCACAACTAATGCCATGTACATATTTATCCCAGTCACGCTGATCTTTTTTGAGATATGCTCGAATAGCTGCTATAATTGATCGATTTATTCGCTCAGCCGCGTTACTTTGCGGTGAGTAAAGTGCCGTATATATATGGTTGACTCCATACCGGTTTAAAAATTTGTTAAATTCTGATCATTTAAATTGGGATCCTTTATCTGTGATTAGGGTTTCTGGTATTCCATAAGTGAAGAAAATGTTTGGCTCCATGAACTCAACAATCTTGTCACAACTGAATTTTTTCAACGGTCACAGCCAATGATATTTACTAAAATCATCCAAAATAATCAATAAGCCAATATATCCTCTTTTGCTACGCGGATAAGGTTGTTATATGTCCACGTATAATCGTTGTAATTTTTCCCATTTCAGGTTTCATTATAAAAAGTTTTTTCGTTCTCATAATTTTCTTATAATGATTACACATCCTCACTGTTGATCGGCGGTATTTTCGTTTGATCCGCTCCTCCAAATTCGAATCGTTAAATAATTTCTCCCGACGTCTGATATAATACCGTAATCTCACGTGATAAGGCCTAATATAACCTAACCTTGCAGCTCCATCTGTTCCACAACTTTTCCTTAAAATCTCATCAAAATTTGGATTCTCCTTCAATTGTCGTGTTTCGTGTTCATCCACGTCATTATCATTGCGATCATGCTGCGGTTTCGTTAATTCACTTTTTGGAAATGCTACTGCGGGGGCATTCTGGTATTCCGGAGTGCGCCTCTCGAAAAGTTTTCCGCTCTTCTCATACACTGAGGACACTGTGGTTTATAAAAATTCTTCATACCACACGCATAGCAGTATATATTACGTTCCTTAATGCACATATCCCACCCATGACTTTCCTCTTCACAATTTCAGCACTTAAATGATTTTTCTGGCTTAGAAACAGCATAAATGGACATAGGTTTAACCGTTTCTTCATGAAAATCCGTTTGGTCGACTTTTCCATCTTCATTATCGAATTCGATTCCCGCGACACGTTTATTGTTATTAGAATTCGAACCAGATTTAGGAAATTGCTACCTACGAAAAGATTCATCCTGGAACAGGTGTTCTCTCAGTTGGCACAATTTTCGTAAATGCGCTAATGAGCGAATTTGCCCATATAAAAGTTCGTGACGAATCTCAGCCCGTAAATTATGCTTCATAACGTCAATTAGCTCATCCTCCTCAACCTGAGTTGTACCCACTTTATCAACGATTTTCGAGAATTGCCTCGTAGAAGGATTCAAACGACTCAGATGACCTCTGCTTTCTATTACGTAACTCTTCGCGTAACTCAAATTTGCTACGAGTATCCCTGTAATTATAATGTAATGCTGTGTAAAACAAGTCCCATGTAATCATATCAACTTGTTTCCTGAATCGCCAAAACCATTCACGCGCTTTTCCTGTTAGTAACACATTTAAGTTCTTACACACCAAAGGAAAATTTCTATTAAAATTTTCATTCGTTAAGCACCTGATTCGATAAATAAACTCTTCACACCGTAACCCTGTCGATGTTCCATTGAAACGTACATTCCAGTTCTGAATAATATTGGTGACTTTATATGGACTAAAAAACTACTTTGACCACAATTCAATTCTGGTTGACGCTGCGTTTATATCTGATTTATAGTTAAGTTCTGTACAGCCCTAGTCACAGCAGACTCCACCATCTGTGATATACGATCACTATTTACCTGATTATTCCTTCTTCTATCTATTCTACGAGGTCGACTAATTTGTCTTACATTCGAATTATGAGTCGAATCCTGTATTTGGGAAGTATTAGAAAACTGAATATGATAAAAATTTAAATTTGTTGAACACCCATCAGCAGAATTATCGTTCACTCCCGTCTCAGCATCTTTCCCATTTCCTACTTCAATGTCTTTATGCAATACTCCTTGGCTACGTGTATTCGGGCGGTTTACAACACTACGACCACGACTTGACAGATTCTCTTATTCTCAAATTTCAGAGACACTAGGTCCTTAATGTGGCACAGTTTGTTGCAATTTGTGCATTCCGGTGTGGTTTTCAAACAACTAAGTATGCAATCCCTATGAAATATATGTTTACACAAAGTCTGAAATGTTCCTACGGTATCAGACAAGGATGTTTCGCATACCGAACAAGCTAATCCTATTGCGCCTTCCAGAGAAGCTGGAATATTATCATCGCTATTTGTCACGACCATGCTAAAATCTTATTTTTCTCTTCTCTTATTTTATTCTAACCATATATCTTATTTTTTTCTTTTCTTTTCTTATCGCTTAAAATTAAACTTTTCTCCTTATTCAAAATTTCCTCCTTCGTTATTTTGTTTTTATTTTTTTTTTCCACTTGTTTTTTTTTCTCGTTCAAATATAGTAGTAATTATAATCTATATATTCCTAGGTTTTCCATAATACGGTAATTGGGAAAAAAATGTTAACGTAAAAGTGAAGAATTATGCAATAAATATTTATAAATAAAAAAAATATGTGAAGTGCAAAAAAATTTCAACTGATGATAGTATTAGACTCATTCAAGCATCAATTATACTTAACGGACGAAATTCGCTATAAGGAGCAACAATTCGTAATCCACAAAATTTAACTAATTCAAAAAAAAAAAATCAAATACATCCTCAGCAAAAAAATATTTCTAGTCTCAAAACTCCAAAGAAAGCTTCTTAAGAAAACGAAAGCACTTCCTATTACACTGGTCGAATTCTACTCGTACCTTCATCGACAAGTAGTCGAAATCCAGTAGGAATACAAAAGTTATTTTAAATTACAAAAAAAACTGCCCTTATAATTTAAAGACTAAATCAGCAAATATATTGAAATATATCAAAAAAAAAAAAACCTCGGAGACCACAAAGTTTATCTTCCACAAATGCTTTCCATTTAATCCCATGAACAGTGTTTTACATTACTGTCATGGAACCAGAACATTCGCTTTTCCTAATTTAACATTAATATCTCGATCAAAACTAACGTGGGCCCCCCGTTGGACGCCATAAATTTATGTAATGTGTCTTATATCTATATGTATAGATAACCAGTATAAATCGAATTAACAGTTGAGAATAGAATGTTTGGCCATTAGGTGATATTTGGAAAATTCTTATTTTCATTAAAGCGATATTCCACATTCATATTCGTCGTTTACGGGAAGCAGGTCTGTAGGACTCTTTGTAGTTATCTACTTGCTCATGTCGTTGGGGGGGTTCGTTGACCTTACTTCACCGAATACTCAATACACATTATCATTTAACAATCCTTACAGCCGAATATGCTCATAAAATTTAAATGTAATAAATGAAAACCAATCTATTTGAAATTTTTGAAATTTAACTGTTATATCTATTGTACAACACTCACCTTCTTTTATCTAAGAAGTAGCTGATATCACTTCCGCATGTCTCTTTACCCTTCCCTACCTTTGGTTTTCCGACACAAAATTCCATAGAAAACTCCAAACACGAATTTATTTCAATTACCTCTAAGGTATACTCATAATTTTCTTTACTCACTCATGTACATCTTCGCACATATTTATTAAAAATATTTAAAAAATAATTCATTACATTGAGTTATAATAAAAAATTTAACTTAAGTGTCTTACCAAAATTTTATTTCCTTCAATTGATCTGCATTACTTTAGTTATTCAACTTGTAGTTGGTCACATTAAGGAAGCCAAATAATGTTAATATACAAAAAAAAACTAAATCTAACAAACGATTTGCAATAAAATGTAGATTACGAGTATCTTTATTAAATTCTCGTGTTTGTTTTTGTCGCAATATTCTTTAAAGAATCAAGGAGTTATAAAAGTTCTGTGTGCCGAAAAAAAATACAACTATGCCTTTCGCGCTTTCGCGTAATGAAGCTGGGTCATTCTTCATTAACAAGCTATCTGTGCTTGTCACCAAAATTTATTAACATAAATAGAAAACTTTGTGAATTATAAATTTGTACACAATAAGTATTCTATTTAATTTATGTGGTTTTCCCGTGTGTATTTAATTGTCTACACTATTATTTTCCCGTCGTGCGTGGGTTATTTATTTGGAGTTTTATTGTGCCACTTCGTTTTCTTTATTTTATAGAATTTCCATCAAAATTGTTTTCTACAGCCTTTTTGCCAATTTCTTTAATGAAAAGTGTAATAAAAACAAAATTGAATACAGTGTAACCGATTGGGAGTTTACATTAATAAAACAATCTTGGAACCAAGTGAAGAACATGATAGCACTTACCAGCCTTGGCCTTTACAGTCGCTTTAATAAATTTAGGCAAAATGCAAAACTTTCACGTTACATATGGTTGATCGTTTAACAAAGACGATATGTCTTTTTGTGCTTGTGAGGAAGCGAATTTGTAGTATCGTTATTTTATCGTATTTTTAGTTTTGTTTTTATTTACATTTTCTTCTTTAAAAAAAATAATTGTTCCGACGCTCTCAGCTCAGTAACTGATGAATAAAAATTTTTGGAATGTTTACGGCCATATTCAGAAATCACTTTTTAAAAGTTGACAATAACAGATCTATAGAAATGAAAGATTTGTAGTAATTTTATATCTACGTATTATAAATATTTCAGGTTGTTCTTTAATTTTCTTCTTTTATATTAATTTCACTGACGTATTACTTCATGTTATTAATTAATTTAATTTTTCTTCATAATATTTCAATACCCATAGTGACAAATTTATATTTTTAAATACGATTATTTCAAAAAGTAATTTCAAACATTTTAAAAATATTTTTGAAAATTTTGATTTTATTTTGCTAAAAATAAGAACATAAAAAGAAATAAAATTTTTCACCCAAACTTGTTGTATGGTGTTAAAGTCGACTTTTATGATCATTTTAAACAATTTGAAATTATTTTTGGGAGCTTTGATTTTTTTTGCCAAAAGCCTATATTTTATTAAATAGAATTTAAAATTGTTCACCCAAACTTAATTTTTATTGTTAAAATCCAAAGTGCTTGGAATTATTTTTGCAAATTTTGATAGTTTTTTTTTTTTGCCAAAAATACATTTTTTACAAATTTTGTTAAAATATATTCACCCAAACTTGTTTTTATTGTTAAAATCGAGTTTAATGATATAACAATTTCTAAATATAATTTTTTTAAGCTAAAGTTTATATATACGTTTATATAAAATGCTGCAGGACCTTCAACTTTCCTTTGTAATTCTTCCCAAGAATGGCATACATATATCATTCGACGTATATTTCCAATACCTTTCCGCTGGTAGCGGCATGCATCTACTAAGAACGGTTTGCCTGAGCATACCGGAGGTTACCCGGCGCTATTTAATGCCACTGGGTAAAAAAATGATGAAGACAAGTGGTTACCTGTATTTACTATTGAAACTAAAGGAAGCTCCTTTTGTTTTTGCAATAAATATGCCGGTTATTATAGCAAGTTTTATCTGATCTTTATTTTCAAAATTCTTAGTTTATATACTAAAGTAACGGGATACTTAAACTACAAAATTTAATAAAAATATATAACAAAAAATGTTTTTGTTGTTACATTTGGGTCATGTAGTAAATTAATTTAATTGACACTAACAATCATCCTTGCAAGAAAATAGATTATATTAACATATATGAGTGAATATATTATATTAAAATGTATATGTAGTTGCTAAGTTGCGGCTGGCAATGGTCGAAGTAGTTTGCACGTTGACTACAAAACGAAAAATTTACCTGGGTTCAACCCAGTTTCAGACTCATAAAAACATCTCGCATTTTTCTGATTTGCATTTGTGTGATTCAGTGGCGTAGGCATAGTCACTGGTCACTGAGCAGTAACGGCTTCAGATGTATCCAATTCACAGCCACATCAGAACACCTTCCTTCGTCGGTATTTTGTAGCATTGGCGAAGTAAAGTATTTACTAAAAATAGCTACTAAAAACGAAGCTTAAAAATTTAATACGTCTCCTTGACATCAGAGACGCTACAACTCTGCTATAAACACAAATACCGTGCAAAGAACAGTATTGTAAGATAGTGAAGCTTCATCTCCTATCATTTCTCCTACTATCCCTTTCATCTAGTTCTACCACAATGCACCGCATGTGTAGGGGTCATCTATTAAGTGCTGGTCCAAATTAAAAAAAAATTTACATGTGAAATAATGATACTGTGATGTGACAACATAATGAATTGTAAATATATTTGAATTAAATTTACTATGTGTTAAAATAATTAAATGTAAAAATATATGTTAACGAATATATATATTAAATGTACACAGTGTTTGCTTATTATTATTAAATGTAAAAATATATCAATATCTTTCCATGGAATGAGCAAAAAACCCAATACGTATTTTGTCGAGTTTTTTCGTCCCAAACGTTGCTGGGCCTATAATTTTTACCAACAATGATATATATATCATTCGGCACGAATTTTAAATACCACTACAGCGCTGGTAGCGGCAAGTATTTACAAAGAACGCAATGAGCGATAAACCGAAAAATTTTCAAGAACAGCAACTTAACGAAATGAAATGTAAACATACAAGAGAAAACCATATGAAATAAAAGAGTCAGTTGTTGTTGAGCTTACAAAAAGGACATACTAAACAATTTATTTTATTTTGTTTGTATATTTCGAAATTCTCCAGGATTTTTTGGGAGTACTTGTATTACGAGTAACATGTAATTTGATATATTTTTTCAAGAATTTGTTTAAAGGTCTACTGAACATTTTGGTATTAGCACAAAATGAAATGCGGTATATAGATCAGCTAAACCATATAACAAACATAGATAAATAACACAGGTTAACAGAAAAAATGGCCTTTTAAAACCACTATTTTTATTTAATCCGCTGGGTCACCTAACTACAAACATTATCATTATTTAAATTTCTATGGTAAGGTTTTTGTAAATTTGAAATGCCACATACAGATCAGCTAAACCATATAACAAACATAGATAAATAAATAAAAATTTTTTACAATTTCTTAAAATTAAAAAAAAAAAATTAAATAAAAAATTTTATTCTATCAGCCTAATTCATAATATTATTATGAAGATATCTTGAGCTACCTAGCGGGTCCAAATGATATTTAAAGTAAGCAATCCACGTAGTTACATACACGGACTAAATTGCATTCAAATCGGTCCAGCCGTTTCGAAATTCTGGAAGTTTTTGTACTAAAATTTCAAGTGAAAAATCGAGGTGGTCGTGGGCTTCGGCTCGGAAACTATTCAACCGATTTGCCTGAATTTAAATAGCCATAGATTCAGATCCACTACTAACCGCTTGACACTAAAACAAATTGTATGTGATAGTTAATTTGGCCGAAAACGGCGTTTCAACAGACACGCAGACAGACGGACATGGCTCTCTAAACTTCTCTATTCACATTTCTGAGAATATATAAATTTTTCTTCAGAAAGGAATATTAAAAAAATTTCACACGGAATGACAAACTTATATATACGCTTTACACTTATAGTGAAGGGAATACAAATAAGTAAAAGTTTCTAATTTTAGGAATATTGAATATAAAGAGTTGTCCAAAAATTATCCACGATGTTAATTGTGAGTCACACCTTAACGTCAACTTTTTTGACCAATTTAATATGACAATTATTTGTTTGAGTGTTTGACAAATTTAATAATTGAGAGGTAGATAATTAAACAGCGCGTTAAGATTGTTGAAGCCTTTTACGAAAATGGACGGTCAAATCAAAATACATTTCGTGCACTTCGTGATTTTTTTGGTCAGCATAATCGACCAAATCTGTACACAATCGGGAGAATTGTGTGCAAATTTCAGCAACCCGCGTTTCTCTCGTCGTAAGGATGTTAATTGGCCGCTACGATCATGTGATTTGACACCGTCGGACTTCTTTCTGTGGGGATATTTAAAAGAAAAAGTGTACGTTAATAATCCAAGAACAATTAAAGAGCTAAAGACTGATATAATTCTGCACATTAAAGACATTGAACCATTGAACTATTATGTCTCAGAGTCATTGAAAATATCAGCGAGCATTTGGCCAATATTTTGTTTTACACATATTTGTCATATATCCTTCTACCATAATAAAAACTATTTAGATAATTCTCTGAAAACTTTTTGATTTATTTAAAATTAACATCATACGTTTTGATTGGACCACCCTTTACTATATGGCTAATAATTGAAAATTGTGAAATATTTTGCTGGCCTCTAATAATTTATTGACATGTTTTTGATTTCTTGCTATTTTCTTTTACCTTATCTCTTAAATGTCCAGAAGAATTTTTTGGCAGTAAAATTGGATTATTCCTTACTTTTTGTTGTAGAGAAGAGTTACTTATCTGATCGGCTTCAATTTCAGATGTAGAATTATTAATATCACTTAAAAAGTCTGAGTAGTCCTTGATAAAACGTGGATTTTTTGGTTACAGGAATTCCCGTATCAATAAAGAAGGTTGAAAGTTCATCTTATTTAATACAACTTGTTATTTAAGAATATGAATTGAATGTATTCTTATCTACTTTTTCTACAGTATATATAATGATAATATATATATAGGTGATAATGATGTTAGTTTAATTAACTAAATTAATAAGCCTAGTGTAGATAAAAAGAAAAATCTAAAAATAAAAATAGAAATATGTGTGTGTTATAAAAAAGTAAACTCATGGATTGCTATTTTTGTTTATAGATTTTTGGTTTTGTGTTTGGTATTCAACTTCAATTCTTGATTGATTAGTTGAATTTTAAACATATAGAGCTTGAGTTTGTATTCAAAAATTAGGAAAAATCCACTGATGAGCTAAATAAGCATTAGAGAAATAGTACTATATGGATATGCTTTATTGAGTTTACTTTGGTAAACAAATACTCTATGAGAATATCATAAAGTATGTAATAATAAATTTGACATATATTTTTTAAGGGAAAAAGCACAATTTTAAAATTAGAATCATATAAAAATAAAATGAATACCGCCGTTGTTGCATATTTGCTGTTAGAGGAAGAGGGCGCAGAAATGATGAGAAGACTTGTGTGTTTTCTTGCTAGACATCTGAAACTTTAAAAACGGTCCTCCACCAGTTGCTCTGAACTCTGCGACATATTTTTCTGCACGTTGCTTTTCCATTTATCCCAAACCTGTATAAAATAACATACTAGTAATAAATATAATCTAGAAATAAAATATGACATACGTTAACGTCATTTTACGGTGGACCTCGCTGTTTAGCGATTTAGCCAACTGCTGCAAAAGAGAATGTACTGTAGGCTTATCGCGTTTTATGAACCAACTTGCAAGGTCGCGATATTTATCGATAAGCTCTAAAACTATCGAATTTTTGGTACTCTTATGTTTTCGTCTATTGGGAATAAAAACATTGAAATACCATTTCTCTTTTGCATTTACTATCATCTTCGCAAAAAATTTAACTGTTGAAGAAGAAAAAATTAAAAATACAGCTTTAAGCTACTTTATTTATTCCAATATGAAAACGACAGCTGACAGCTACTGTGTTATTTTCAATACCAGAACCGACATTAATTCTAGTTCTAACATAAAACCTATAATATTGGAGTTCAAGACACCAAAGTATTTTTTTTGTCGGATTCATATTCAATTCCGCTAAGATTGGTTAAGATGACTGCCCTGAATATAATAATTTCAACAAATATTAGTGTTTCTATTATTTTAAACATTTAATATAATAGTTCATTTTTACTTGAGTTCGCTGTGTTTTTGTCTCAATAAGTATCATTGAAGGATTTTGTTAGTAGATGGCATGTGTTTGCTTTTGAATTAATAATACTTAAACCAATTAAAGGCTAAATATTATGCAGGACAAAACAACAGTAAAACTGTAATGATTTGCTACTAACATAGTCACCAGTTCTAGTGTCTTATTATTAGTGATGGGAGTTTAGCCTTTTCTTAGCTAAATTTCAACTTCTTTTGTCTTTTAACCTCGAAATTTATGTTTTAAATTCGTGGCTCTTTTTTAGCACTTCTTTATTTTAAATTTAGTATTAAGAATGCTCGTACATAAACTCATTTTTAAACATATCAAAAATTGTCATATTGACAATGAGAAATTTAAGTAAACAGAAGACCAAATTAAATTGATTCAAATGAAATGACAAGAGTTTTAAGTTATAACTGTACAAATATTGAATCAATAATTGAGTTCTTAAGTAAATCCTCTTTTTCTATCTAAATCTATTTACCTATCAAGTATTACCTTTCAGAATCGCTGAGGTTGACAGACTTTTTATCATGAAAATAATTAAAACAAAATAAAGAAATCGTACTTGAATGTTATTTGGCGTGCAGCAGCCGCATCTACCCACATATGTGGGACAACGTTGGCAAAGCATTTTTCTTTATCATGGACCAAATGAGAAATGAGATGCATTCTGCCGGAACTATAGGAAAGGGATAGTGAGAGATATGACAGAATATGAAGTTTCACTATCTTGCAACTCTGCTTTGGCACGTTTTTTGTTTATAGCAGTATTCTGATGTCAAGGAGACGTATTAAATTTTGAAGCTTTGTTTCAGTAGCCATTTTTAGTAATTATTTTACTTCGCTGGTGCTAAATAATACCGACGAAGGAGAGAGTTCTCATGTGAGTGTGTATTGCTATCAGCTGAAGCCGTTACTGTTCAGTGACTATGGCTTCGCCATTCATTTTCGGTACCAAAATTTCTGATTAAAAACCTAACAATATTTTCTTAAAAGGCAACATTTATCATGAAGTCTGTGATATGTGTGACAATTCACTAAGCTCCAAAGATGTATGAATAGACATTGTTGGACATTTGAACCACATAAATATTAAATAAAATTAGAAATGGTAGATGTAGATTGTATTCTTACCAATTTACCAAATAAAACAATTGTTATCACTCTTTTACATAATTAGGTTAATATGAATTCGTTTGTACCAAATACGTGTAAATAAATAAACAATATTTTATTATTATTAGTATTATTTTTATTATTATTATTATTCAAATTTAATAAATACATAAATGTATGTATGTACTATATAATACTTTAGCGTAAACTCTAAAAATTAAACTATTATTACAAGTTTAACAATATGGTTTTATATGTACAATGAAATTATCAAAAAGCAAGAAAATTTAAAGTATTTTTTAAAAAAAAAATATTGGCAAAACATTTTACAGTCTGAAAATTTTAACGATGTCAAGCCGCTCAGTTTCTATTTCGTAACTACTTTCGTACCGCAATATTTTTTGTACGGTTGGACATTTCTACCTGGGTCTTTTCAACACAACAAAATGTGACAAGGTTAGAGGGCAGTCGATTAAGACGGGTGGACCCAAGTTGCTACTTGGCACCGTACGTTCCGTTTTGTTACCCTAGCACCGTAGAAACCAGAGGATGTCACAGCCAGCGTGAGCCGTTCAATTACCTCACAAAAATCGACAAATCCAACCCAAGTTGTCGAAAAAAGGAGCCTCAAGGAAATTCAGCCTCGACCGGTGCATTCACAGGGAAAGTGCACAACAGTCTCCCTCTCCGAAGCCTCCACACAGCTTCTACACCGGTCATTGAATGGAATGGCCATCCTCTCAGCATGTGTAAAATGTGATAATCAAAAATCGTTTTGCTGCTGTCAAAACGTCTCTACCCATCAAATGCAAAATAAAAAGTGTGGCGATTCGTTGACAATGTCATCAAAAGATCACAAGCCCAATCGACAGAAGTGATGACTTGGAGCCACTTGGTTCTACGTCTCCTACAAGGTATCTTGAGATATACGTACTTTATAGATGTGTGTATATATTCATACTATTTTGATTATCATGTCTTTGTGTGAAATTTTTACTGTTTTGATTCAAAATAAAAATAGGGGCTTAAAAAAAGGTTTGTAAAAACTGTGCAGCTGTTTTTGTCAACAAATTTTAATTTTGACTTATATTGTATAGAAAATTATACTCTTTTCACAAGAACGCAATGTATTTTAAAAATACGCTGATGAAATGTACATACAATTACCAAATAACCATCGTGATTAGCCTTAATATTCTTCTTTGAAATTTATGTCGGTATGTATAAATTTAATTCTTATATGTACGTACCAATGAAGTGTTTGCCTTGTTATATTGAAAGCTATTTTCATATATCAATATTTATGGATGACAGTTTGTTTAATTTTGTTCAATGTTAACTTTTAAAGGACGTACTAATTACACACAAATAAGCAGGTGTAAAATATTATATCCGAAGAACATTTTATGTTCATTACTCTGAGTGAATACAACTAGGAATCATGCACGCGGAAAATAATAATAGTAGTCTCCTAACGTCAGATATTCAAACAAGGAAAAAGTTTGAAATCTTAAACCAACATAAGATGAAAATTATGGATCCTGCATTTCAAGAAAGAGAATATAAAAGTTCAATTCGTGCTAAACTTAATTCTAGTGATGGCGATGCCATGGAAAATCATGACCAAGTACGTATAAAATTAAAAAGTATTTTTTTTTGAAAGTTGAAGCATATGAAGGAAGACAACAATTAACAATGGGGCAAGTAATAGTAGAGACTAATGAAATTATATATAGTAAGTACATTTCATATTGAAAATAATTTTTTTTGTCCTTTAGAATAAATAATATATAAAGCCTCCCAAAAAATTGTTTAACATGAGACAACTTAGTTTTTTTTTTTTTAATTAGGTCTCATTAAAGAATTAATTTTCGAATAATGTGTAGAGTGGAATAAATTTAGTTTCTGTTTTAGAAAAACCGTTGCAGCTATCAATACAGCAAATTGAAGCTCATTACAAGTGTCCAGAAACATATCCTTAATTTTGCCCTATAATAAAAATTTTTTCTTGTTTTAGAAACTTTGCTATAGAAACAAGTAATAGTGCTATATTCGTTTTCCGAATCTTATATACCACAATATGTTTTCCAACTTTTTATTGTATTGAAAAGAAACTTATATACGAAGACAAGTAATTTTTTTTTGATTAGTTATCCAAAAGAATAAAAATATATTCAAACGAAGGATAATTATATAAGTAGTATACAAGGACAAAAATATTGTTTTATTTCCGAAGCAAAGCCAAGGTAGCTTATTGATGTTTATCAGAATGCAAACGATGCTTATCAAAGTAATAACTAATATATTTTTATTAAAAATTTACCTTATTTATACTAAAAATTATTAACAAACAACAAAAAATTTTTAAATGAGCCAGAAATTGTTTTCTAAATTATTTTCCACTTGATAATTATTGTTTTTAAATTTTTATTAAGGGTGGCGATGGCTGAAGTAGTCTGCACGTTGAGTACTGGGTTCAACCCCAGTTTCAGACTAAAATCATAAAAAAAAACTTCTTGCATTTTTCTGATGTGCATTACTGTGGCTTTGTGTGTCAGTTGTTGTCGGAAGGTTTCAGTGGCGAAGGCATATTCACTGGTCACTGAACAATACTGGCTTCAGCTGATAGCAATCAATAATCACATCAGAACACCCTCCTTCGTCGCTTTGTATAGCACCGGCGAAGTAAAATAATAATAAAAATGGCTACTAAACCAAAGCTTCAACAGTGCTATAAATAAAGAACGTGCAAAACCAGAGCTGTAAAATAATTAATTAAGCTTCACCTCCTGTCATTTCTCTAACTATTCCTTTCCTATAGTTCCGAGTGCTGGTCCCAGATAAAAAAAAGAAAGAAGTGTTGTCCTAAGAATGCTCACTTTCAAAATTATAAGAGTTTTACATACTAAACTATTAAGTCAATCTTGGGTTGAGTATAACGAAGATTGCCGGGTTCTCTAGTATAACTATATCATATCCGTTAGGATATTATATTACCAACCTCAGTAGAAAATTATTGTAATGTGAGTAGAACGGAGCCCTTGTTTTCTAAAGGTTAGTATACCCAAGGGCGTATCCCTCAGAACAACAAAAAGAAAATAAACAACAATTGTATGAGTTGGCTTTTATTACATTTCAATACTCGTACAAACTGTTACAGTTGCTTCTTGGTATGGTATTGAGGACAAGTTTATATGTGTTTTTTATTCCTAAATACAGGATGGCTCTAAATGACCGAAAGTGTTTGAGTTCAAAGAGCCATTGTGTCCATCGCAGTGTGCGCTGTAACTCCATCCAGTTGGAACCATACTTGCGGATGGTTTTCCACGGATGGCCATAAAAAATTTTCCAACATTGTCCGATATCTAGCACCTGTGACGGAAACGTCAACACCGTGTTCGTTTTCAATTGGAAATAAGCTTGGAGGCTCATAATTACAACAAGTATTTCATCCACACGATGAGTAATTTCTTGTATGCATTTACGTTGGTTATTTTTGTGGTGTGGAAAAGAGAATGAGAGAATTTTGCAAAGGAAAAAGTTTATAAAATGTTGCATATTTTTGTGCAATTACACATTGTACTCGTATGTAATTTTTATATGTATTTTTAATCACTTTTATATGTCAGTTTTATGTGTAAAATCACTTTGAACATTTTATTCCACAAATAACAATTATCCTATCTATAAATTTAAAATATCCTATCTACTTAGGTAAAAAAATAAAATTAAGTACAGAATCAGTGCCTCTTTACATGTATAACTTCTACTTGGATGTGTAGCCCATTGTATAAAATTTTATAAGTAATTTCTGTGTAATATTTCTTTTAGTTCCATGGTGGCATTAATTTTTGGCAGGTAATGATTCAAATAGTATATAGAAAAAAACATTGGATTAATTGAAGCCATTTTACTATGTGATATAAAAAACATAATAATAACAGGACACAAGATTGTACGACATGACTTGATTTTCAGAAATTTCTACACTATTTTTAAAACTTCACTTACAAAAGTGCCAATATGTAAAAAGTGTTAGTATGTTAGTAAATATTTCTGCGAATATTTTTCACTACTTTATTTGTGTGCATTTCTTCAATTTATAAAAGATTTTTATAGACAGACATATTTCACAAATTAGCAAGAACTTTTTAAAAACAAATTTAAAAAAGATAAGGTTTCAAATAATGTATTTGCAAAAACAAATTCCAAAAAAGCAGCTAGTTTGCTAATTATGCCAATTTCCCAATGCATAAAAATTGTATGATTTTACAATGCTTACTATAGTAAGAATTAAAAATCAATTCAAAATGACTAATACTAAATTCACACCTTACCGATATATGTATAGTACCTACGAGATTTCGGGCAAATCTAGTTGATTTTGAGTAGATTTACCACACAAAGCGAAATCTACTTTCTCACTAGATTTGGACGAATCTTCTTAAATTTAGTAGTACTTTGAAAGGCAACTATGGTTTTTTTTTACAAATTATACCAAAAAAAACAATATTTAGGAATGTCAGCCTAGCTGATACATGTGGTTAGTTCGAACTAAATGTCAAATTCGTAAAAAAATTCGATTACGAATTAACGGCATTCTATGGTACGTATTATAAAAGCATATATAAAAACAAAATGAGAAATCGAATGCGAAGTAAAATAATAAAAATGGCTACTAAATCGTAACTACAACACTGCTATAAACAAAGGACGCGCAAAAGCAAAGCTGTAAGATAGTTATGCTCACCTCCTGTCATTTCTCTCACTATCTCTTTCCTATAGTTCCAGTAAAATGCATCGAATGCATAGGGATAATCTCCTGGACCCAGATAAAAAAAAATTAGATAGAGTCTAATGATATTTTGACCGATATTCAAAAAGGCTATTCATATGATATGAATGTTATGATATGATATGTTTATATAATACGATATTTATGTTCTTAATTTAAATTTTTGATTTACTATTATGTATTTTGTGCATTTGTGTATTCTTTCAAATATTCAAGGTTAGTCAAAATTCGGTATGATTATTTATCTGTGTTTGTTATGTGGTTTAGCTTCTCTATATGCAGCATTTAATTTCTTCAGTAAACCTTTAAACAAATTCTTGAAAAAGCAAAGAAATTTCACATGTTTATACAAGAACTCCAAAAAGAGATTTGAGATTTTGTAGAGCCGAAAGGTATTGTTTGTTGTGTATAACTGTGTGCATGCATATTTTATTTACTTTGCTCAATCAGTATTAGACAACAAATAAATTCCGAGGAGACAAGTGTTTATTTGAGATACAAAAATAAAAAAAGAGCGAAAAACTTAGAAAAATGTTGTGTAAAAATAAGCCAAATATATTTTGCTATGTGGTTAGCAAATTTATGACCAAGAACAAACGGCTCTATTTCTCAATTTCTTACCAAACTAAAAACGAAGATTGTTTTCAAATAAAGGTACACAACATTGACCGGTACTGGGAGTAGTGGGAATTGCCGAGTTTTTTTAAGAAATCTATCTTCATCGAACTCCTAGTAAGTACATTTAAAGGAAGTTTTATATAGTATAGCTATACATTCTCTCACAGCAACTTTTTCTCTACTTACAGAACTCTCTAGAAAATAGTACAACCTGTGCCGTGAAACATCGAGTCAAGAATCTGATTGCTATTTTTGTTTAAGCACAAAAAGATGTTTTGGAAAACACATGCGATGGTCCTACCCCACCACTTCAGCCGGTGAATTTCACTTCCCGTTTTACATCATGATAGGAAGTCTTATTTTGAAAATCCGTGTGATGTACCATATGATAACATTTCATCATACCCTCAACCTTCATCTTCGAGCATGTGTAGTACATCAGATGATCGAAGACCGAAACTTTATAATCAACTTGCGCTCAATGATCTTATAAGAGACCTCGAGCTAACAAAAGAGAAGTCGGAGCTTTTAGCATCTCGCTTAAGAGAACGAAACTTCTTAGAAAATGACGTCAAGTCAACTGCGTACCGAAACCGCCATAAGCCATATGCGAATTTTAATAAAACAAAGGATAATATGTATTTTTGTTAGGACATAAATAGTCTTTTCATGAAGGTAGGCCAAAAATATGTCGCACGTGATAGTAGCACAGATAGCACTATGGCTGTTTTACTACATACTGGCAATGGGAAGCCATCCATACCTATTGCTCATGCCGTGAATATGAAAGAAACATGGCCACTTTATTAAGAAATTTAAACTATTAAAGTCACAACTGGAAAGTGTGTTGCGACTTAAAAATTGTTGCTATTTTAACAGGCCTCCAAGGCGGCTATACAAAATATTACTGTATTCTGTGCCTCTCAGATAGCCGAGATCGGGGAAATCACTACATCACAAAAGATTGGAAAACAAGACCTGAAAGCACGCTAGGCCTACATAGTGTAAAGTTTCCTGCTTTAAAAAGGACAATGAAATCTTACCACCACTACATATGTGTAAAATTGGGATTAGTTAAAAATTTTGTTAAAGCACTAATCAAAGAGATTAGAGTCTTTGCTTATTTAAAAACAATATTTACAAATCCTCCATTTGAAAAAATTTGTGAAGGCATTTTCGACAGTCCTCAAATTCGAAAAGCGCTTTTAAACCCTATCTTTGAAGAGTTATTATCACCAGATGAGAAAGCTGCCTGAAATTCATTTCGACTAATTATTTCTAATTTTTTTAGGAAACATCAGAAGTCCAAATTAAATAAACAGTACGTGATTTGATTGATACTATTAAAAAATTGTTAATATTAATTTAAAGAATGTTTTTATTCATGTTGGCTTATTTTTCGAAATTTCTAACTTTCAGTGTACAAATGTCATTTGGACTTTTTTCCGGAAAGTCTAGGTGCCGTAAGCGACGAGCACGGTGAACGATTTCATCAACAACTTGAGACTATGGAGCACGGTTTCGGTTTGGTTATGCTTTCCAAGGCTGATTGACTCAACTGTGGTGTTTGTTACGTTAAGGAAGTAACATGCTGGTACGAGTCGTAAAGTGCACTAACAATTGAATAATTTTTTTGCAATTTTTTTTTTTAAGAAATCATAAATTTTTGCACAGAAATAAAACTTGTTTCACATGCTAACCAAGATGTTGCCAGATGTTTATTTTGAAGAAATGTTCATGTTTTAATACAAGGAATCGGGTATTTTGAATTTACTACAAAAAAGTTTAAAAGCATAATCAAAAGCGTCCAAAATTGATGAAAATGTTGAAAATGTTTTGTCGAAATAAGGGTAAAAATTTTGATCTGATTTCATATATTCAACTATTAAAAAAGGCTGCAAAGTGTTTTCCAAAGATTTCCATTTTTCTTCCAATCGCTTAATTTTTATTTGGATGTTGTTTATATTGTCAACTGTAGGGATTAAAAAATTGTTGCGCATCTAAAATTGTATATGTTGTAGCGACTTCGAGTTACCTTGTTGCTACGTAGGTTCCATGAACGTTTTACGTGGTCTCACCATTTTGGTGTGGGATCTTGCTAGCCAATCTGGTCGTATAAACGTCTACTACAAAAAATAAAAACATGACAGGCTTTTACTTATCAAATTGCCTCCTTATGCCGAATTTATTGGAGACCGACCATAAAATAAACAAAGGTTATCAAAAATTATGAAAGAATAAAATATGAAATAATAAAAAAAAGAATGTGATATGTTGCACCATGGATTTACGTACGTGGACTTCAGGATTACCGTGGCTGTCGTGCTAACCGGAATATCCCTTTCCTATTGATGTCCCGTAGAACTCTACCATGATGGCTAGTCCTCTCAGATCCTCCTAACCATCCGTACATATACTTACTTTTCCATCACTATCCTATTGCTGAAAGTTAGAAAAACTTACTCCATAATCTCAATAAATAACCCCGCAACGAACGTCTACTTACATTATATAAATTCTTTATTATTATTGTTACAAAATATCAATGGTATGTGGTTCATTAAAAATTAACTCTTATTATAATTTTCCCCGCAAAAATGGTGATTAATATAATATACATATTTATAAAATAAGAATTTCAATAAGGAAAAGTTGGTTTTCGGTCATGGATGTGTGACGAATACCAAATATTTACATACTTATACGTACGAAAATGAGCAACCAGGCCACTGCGCAAGTAGACATATACTCACGTGAGCAAAAAAATAAAACTGCACTTCTAAGCGCAAAAAACCAACGAGAAGACTATTCTAGTTTCCACGTTTTTAAGAAGCAAAAAGTTTTAAGGAAAAACGGTAAAAAGTATTAATTGACCTTGATTTGACTATATAGCTAGTAACCTTTTTATTTGTAATCATTAAATACTGTGAACTAACTGAAAGTTAATAGCAACACAAAAGTTTGTAATTGTTGTTTTATTCTGCAACTATTAAAGTAAAACAGAACTAATATTAAAAACAAAGCAAATGAAGTTTTCTCAATTTATTTAGATTAAATAAAAGCCATCTTATAATATACAAGGCTAAAACTGGTGACCTCGACGTACAACGCGAAGCAAACTACCTTCACAGAAGATGTCGAAATCGGAAGAAGCTGTTATAGAGGCTATAATTGGTTCCGACACAGCCAAGTGTCAACTACCCGATTTCACTGAGGAGTACACGGACTTATGGTTTTGGCAGGTAAAAGCAGCTTTCGAGTCAGCAGGTATAACCTCCGATAAAAAGAAGTATTTCACCATAATCGGACAGCTACCTACACCCGTAATGTATAAATTAGCTGATTTGCGTACAAACCCCCCGGCAAAAGGTAACATGTTCGAGACTATTAAGAAACGCATTGTTACAGAATTTTCCGATAGTACGCCAACAAAAATAACTAAACTACTTAGCGAACTGGCACTAGGGGATAGAAAACCTTCACAATTATTGGTAGAAATGCGAAGTAGAGCTGCCAAAACGCCTGTCACTAATGATTTGCTGATGCAGCTATGGCTACGAAATCTACCGCAACAAATACGAGCGATCATCTCCACTGACGATAAAATAGACTTAACCACGGCTGCTACAATGGCAGACAGAGTGATGGAGACAATGAAAACTAGCACCTCAAACACATGCACGATCGGGAGTGAAGTTGCACAAGTGGGCAATAACCATTTTGAACGTTTGCAACAGCAAATCAACGAGCTTTCAAGGCAAGTTAAAGGCTTACATACGTCACGTCCACTTTCTAGAAATAAACTTTTTAACTACCGTTCTGCAACACCAGCCAGAAGCTCCTCGCGACCTCACAGAAAGTTCGACGCGTGCTACTATCATCGCAAAATCGGCAGCGACGCTAAGAAATGTAGACCACCTTGTAAGTAAGAAGATAAGCCTTACGATACAAAAAACTAACTATCCGGGCTCACGAAAAAGACAGTGCGCCCGGTAGCAAGAAAACAACGCGCCTTTTCATAATCAACAACAACACGGGGCAACGATTTTTAATTGATACCGGATCCGACATTTCCATCGTCCCGGCAACAAACAACGATATACAACAAATCCCAGTTACAGGAACACTATTTGCGGCAAATGGTACACCCATAAACGTGTATGGTACGAAAACAATAAAAATTAATTTCCGAGCAGATTTTTTAACACATTTCAAACTTGGCGTGGCTGCGGGCCAGTTAACCGATAGCACAACGAATTTTAAAACAACCGGAACAAGAACCACTGACTCGGTACCCACAATTAAGGTAATTAATAAAAACGATCAATTTCAAGCACTCCTACAGAATTACAAAAAAAAATTCTTACCACATCTGAGAACAAAAACGCTAGTTCTACTACGTTTCACTACATTGCATCCAATGGTTCCGCAGTCCACGCCAAGCCCCAGCGTTTAAACCCAGACAAATTAAGAATAGCAAAAGGTAAATTTGTGTATTTATTAGAAAAAGGCATTTGCTAACCGTCCAAAAGCCCATGGGCTTCACCACTTCACATGGCACCGAAAAAGAACGGCACATGGCGCCCTTGCGGAGACTATCGCGGCCTGAACGCCATCACGGAAACAGATAGTTCTCCACTACCCAACATACAAACGTATCATCACGTGCTGGCAAACAAAAAAATCTTCTCCACTATCGATCTGGAAAGAGCGTATCACCAAATACCGATCAACCCTGAAGACATACCAAAACCGCCATCACAACGCCTTTCGGTTTATATGAGTTTCGGTATATGACGTTCGGTCTTTGCAACGCCGCCCAAACTTTCAAAGGCATATCGACTCCGTTCTAATGGGGCTGGAATTCGTCGTTCCCTACCTCGACGACATTTGTGTTGCATCACAGGATGAAGAGAGGCACGAGCAACATCTAATGGAGGTATTCCAACGCCTACAGGACCATAACATGACCATTAACCTAAGTAAATGCGTTTTTGGTCAACCACAGGTGAGATATCTTGGTCATTTAGTTACTCCGAATGGTATACTTCCCCTTCCATATAAAATAGAAACAATTAAAAATTTTAAGCAGCCTTCGGTCGCTAAAGTCTTAAGACGTTTCACGAAAACGCTATTTTAACTCTATCCGTCGACGCATCCAACAATTGTGTAGGTAGCATGCTACATCAAATTGTTAATAACAGCAGTCAGCCACTACGATTTTTTTAAAAAAAACTGACAGAATCACAACGAAATTGGAGCGCATATTCCCGCGAACTTCTAGCAATATACAAAGGCGTCAAACATTTCCAGGACCAAATCGAGGGGAGGCAACTAATTATTTACACCAATCACAGGCCATTAACGTTCGCTTTTAAACAGAAAACCGAAAAAACGGAACCACTACACCTTAGAAACCTGCACTATATTAGCGAATTTACTACGGACATTAAACATATTAAAGCCACCGACAATATGGTTCCTGATTTCTTATCGCGTATCGATGAGATAAACAATACGGCAATCGATTTCGACGCTCTAGCCACAGCACAGCAGAACGATTCGGAACTAAGAACAATAATAAATAACAACACAACCAATTTGAAGCTCACGGCACTCAAAGTATCAAATACAAAACAGCTGATTTGGTGCAATATCCAAAAGAACAGAGCAAAACCTTTTGTAACCAAGCAATTCCGAAGAGCAGTCTTCAACGCTTTGCATCAATTGTCACATCCTGGAATCAGAGAAACAACTACGCTCATCAAAGAAAGGTTTGTGTGGCCATCCATGACATCGGATATAACGAAGTGGGCCAGAAGTTGCGAAAAGTGTCAAAAGTCAAAAATCCAGCGACACAACAAAACCGCATTAGAAAGCTACAGAAATTACGATATACGATTCAACCATATCAACGTCGACATCGTCGGTCCGCTGCCACCTTCAAAAGAGCACAGGTCCTTATATACAATAGTTGACCGGTTCACCCGTTTTCTCAATTTATTTTGATTTAATAAAAGCCATCTTATAATAGACAAGGCTAAATATGTATGTAACGAAAACAAATATTTATCAAATCGCAAATCCCATTCAAAACTTCCCCAAATTCACCAATCCATTAACACGTAATGCGATTTCGTGACTGCAGTCAGTAAACGTGTCCAATCATTGTACGGTTGCGCCTAGGCTAGCAATTTTTGCTATATATATATACGCACACATATATTTCAACAACCAGCACGTTTTGCTGTAAGCAAAACACCTTTTGGAGGAAATTTCCCCAGGACGAGCGAAACCTACAGCTTGAGCTCTACATATGAGATCGAAGCCAGCACTTTTGCAGCTATAGTAGAAAAGGAATGTTTAAAATTCTAATAAATGTTTTCACTATCTTCGTATTAAAACTTCGGCAATATATATTAGAAATAAGTTCGCTTTGTCGTTAGTCACAGGGCCTAAAGTCGGTTGGCAGTAACGCTTTTGCCGTTGTCAGCTGGTTGCTTGACGAGTTGTTGGCTGGTAGTTGGTTAGAACGTGGCGTGTTGATGGTACCAAAAGGCTGTGCTTGATGACGTATCTTTAGTTTTATGTATTTATTGGTATTTTGTTTTTATGTTGTTTTAATTCTCTCATTTGGATTTTATATAATTTGAATTTCATTCTTATATGCTTTCCTAATAGTTTTATTTAGTCTCGATATAACATTTTATTTGGATTTATGATATTTTTCATATTCTTCAATTTAGTTTTACTTATTTTCTTGTAAATTTTTATTTCACTTAATGGTATTCTTTATATTATTTATAACGTTTTCATTGTTGTTCATCTAATTTCGGTCAGGTTCTATGGCACTTTTTACATTCCTTATTTTAGTTTTATTCAGTTTAATATAATTTCAGTTTGGATTTCTGGCAATTTCTATATTATTAGTTTAGTTTTATTTAGTTTGACACAATTTAGGTTAGGTTTTAAGGTATTCTCTATATCAATTGTATAGTTTAAGTCAGTTTGCACATAATTCCGGTTTAGTTTTACGACACTTTTTATATCCCTCATATTAGTTTAATTTTTTTTTTTTTTTTTTTTTAACTTGGACCGGCACTCAGGGGATGACCCCTACACATGCGATGCATTGTGCTGGAACTAGGAAAATAGGTTATGGGGAGGAGGATAGAGGGAGTAGTGTTTATTGACATTTGATTTAAATTTTCCCATGCTAAAAGTGACAGGAAACACCTCTGCGGGTAGTCTATTCCACATACGTGCCGTTCGGCCAAAAAACGAATTTTCCCTGTAATGCGTAGTGCGAGTCGCCGTCAAATCGACCACAAATGGATGCGCTCTTAATGATGATCGCGTCGTGCGCGCGAATAACCGGTGCATTATGCCGGACCTAGCAAATAAGGTTTTGGGGGAAAGGATAGAGGGAGTAGTGTTTATTGACATTCGATTTAAATTTTCCCACGTCAAAAGTGACAGGAAAGACCTCTGCTGGTAGTTCATTCCACATACATGCTTTTCGGCCAAAAAACGAATTTTCTCTGTAAAGCGTAGTGCGGTTCGCTGCCAAGTCGACCACAAATGGATGCGCTATTAATGATGAATGCGCGAATGGCCGGGTTTCGGGAACAAGTTCCCTGATTTCATTAGAACACATCCCATTATAGTAACGATAGAACAACGAAACGCACCCCACGTTGCGACGATGCTCAAGAGAGTCAATAGAGTTGGCTACCCTACTGTCTCCTATGAGTTTCTTCGCCCTTTCTTGTACACGGTCGAGTAACTTCAAAATAGTCTTTGAAGCACCGGCCCACACATGAGAGTTGTATTCCATTTTCGGTCGGATGTAGGCGGTATAAATAGTGAGGAGATCAGATGGGGTGAAGTAAGTCTTACACCGCCTTAAAAAGCCTAGGCACTTGAATGCTTCCTTTGAGACCTGAAAAATGTGCTCAGTCCATCGGATATCACACTGAATTTTCATGCCAAGAACATCAAGAGCTTCTGATTCCTCAATGTTTATGCCACCCATTTTTACAGATGAGGCAGCGTGATCATGCATACGGCGGTGTGTTAGCATGCAGCATTGGGTCTTTTGGGAATTGAAATCTACCCTGTTCGCGTGACCCCATTCCAATATTCTCGTGAGGTCACCTGTTAGCGAATCATTCATATTCTGCCGCGTCGCCGCGATCATAGTTGATGTCGGCCTACGATCGAATGAATATGAATGGCAGATACTGCTGTCATCTGCGAAAGAGTGGATAGGGTTTGAAGTATGACATAGGAGGTCATTAAGAAAAATAAGAAATAGGGTAGGAGAAAGAATGGAGCCTTGTGGTACCCCTGAATTGATATTGAACTCGTTTGATGAGATCCCGTCTATAACAACTCTTATAGCGCGATCCCTGAGAAAGCTCGATATAAATCGAGAGAAAATATCACCGACACCAAAAGCAATAAGTTTGGACAAGAGTGCTCCATGCCACACTCTGTCGAATGCTTTTGAAATATCTAGAGCCACTACCTTACTTTCGCCAAAATGGTGGATGGATCGACACCATTTTTCCGACAGGAAGGCTAATAAATCACCCGTGGAACGTCCTCCACGGAAGCCATATTGTCGGTCGCTAAGTAAGCTATTGGACTCCAGATATTTCATAAGATGGAAATTTAGCATACTCTCCATTACTTTAGAAATGGTAGAGCATATTGCGATTGGGCGATAATTTTCAGGGTTGCTTGCCTCTCCCTACTTGGGGATCGGCGTAACATTTGCAACTTTCCAGCACGACGGAAATTCACCTGCATGATAGAGGGTGCTGAAAAGGATTGCCAGAGGACGCGATAACGTCGAAGAGCACTGCTTCAAGACCAGTGCCGGAATTCCATCCGGGCCAGGAGACTTATTTATGTTAAGGTCCGATAAAACCCTTTTAACTGCACGAGCCCGAAAGTATATCTTTGGCATAGTTACGGATACACGCTCGGATGCGGGCAGTGGTTGATTGCTTTCCGGCAGGTGAGAATTACCTGCAAACATTTCAGCTAGGAGGTTAGCTTTTTCAACCGGGTCAGTGAATATTTGATCAGCCTTTAAAAGAGACGGAATAGAAGAACTTGCATTTCCCTTAACTCTTTTAACGAATGACCAAAAGCTTTTACTGGGCAGTAAGAACTTTAGCGCGAAGACTCTGCTCGTACAAAGCTTTTGCACGTCTTAGCACTTTGGCACACGAAGGTCTCGCCCTTTTGCGCATCATATCAGTATCTGCGTTTTTATTATTCCGCCAGACACTAAATGCTTCCTCTCTGGATCTGACTGCGAGTCTGCACGTCTGATTAAACCAAGACTTTGGTCTAGGCCTAATCGAAATTTGCTTCGATGGTATGAACGTTTTCATACCAAGCATTATTATATTTTGGACCATTTTAGCCATGGCATTGACATCATTGTCGAGGAAGCAGAGCCTCCAATTGAAATGCCGAAAGAAATCGTTGAGCTCAGCCCAACGTGCCTTTTCGTAAATATATTTCAAACGTTTCATAGCTGGCGGTGAAACGCCTCGAAGTTCCGCAAACGAAAAGGAGGCAGAAATGGTGCAGTGATCCGAATTTCCGAGAGGTGCGCTAATGTTCATTTCTTACTTGTCAGGGTGTGAAGTGAGAAAAAGGTCGAGGGTGTTGTGTTGGTGCCCGTCAACACACGGAATATGTGTTGGTTCATTCACTAATTGCGCAAGGTGGTTGTGCGCTGTGAATAGCTCAGCATATTGGCCTTCTGGAGTTGTATTGCTCGAATGGCGGAGCCACGATAAATTATGGACATTGAAATCACCAGCAATAACGATTTCACTGTTCGGGTAATTTTCGAGGATCCCCGATATATTGTCGGAAAGGGCATCGAAGTTCTGTATAGTCTTCTCCCTTTCCGTGTTTGGGCTTCTGTAAAGAAACCCGAAATGCAGAAGATATGCCCTGATTTTGAATTTAACCCAAAGACAGCTAAATTCGGGATCATGCGTGTCTAAAGATTGCTGGCACTGGTACACAACTTCATTGATTTAATTTCTTAGATGAATAGTATTATATGACGTTTTCCTTGAATTTTGGTCACTTTTCAATTAATCTATTTTTTTTTCAAGGAAATGCGATATTTATCTGTATAAAAAATTAAATACTCGTATATATTAATATTTAATATGTATTAATTAATAATTATGCAACTATTCTTTCAATTGTTGAACGTTTGTCAATCCATTACGATTATTTATCTATGTTTGTTTTGTGGTTTAGCTAGTCTATTGGAGCATTTCATTTGGTGCTAATATCAAAATCTTCAGCAGCCCTTTAACAAAATTCTTGAAAAAGAAAAGAAATTTTAAATGTTTATACAAGAACTCCAAAAAAATATTTGAGAATTAAAAATGTTCCTTATATAACAAACATTTTATTATTTGATTCTAAATCTATTTCATATTTCTAAACCTTTCTTGCAATTAGTCAACACTTTGGTTGACAATGATTGTATTTAAAATGCAAAATAAAAAATTAAATCTTTCAACTCAATTATGTAACTATTCTTTCAATTATTCAACTATTATTATTATTATTATTATTTATATTATTATTATTATTAAAGAAAGGTTTAGAAAATTAAATAGACTTAAAATAAAATAATAAAACATATTCTTCTAATTTTTTCGATCTTTTTCTTGTTGAATTATAGTTTATTTAATTGAGCTTGAGATCTTATAATACTTTGTGCTTTAAATTTAATGTTTTCAAATATTTCGTTTTCACAATGTAAAACTTTTTTAAGGAAAATATTTTATAAGAATTGACAAAATTAATTTTTATAAAAAGGCGGCAAATCAAAAATTAAAAAACTAAAATATTAATAAATTGTATTTCTGCAAAATACTAGAAATATTATAACTCAAATGTCAATTATTTTAAAAAATGTTTACAATTTAAAATTATTTTAACTTTTACAAGGTGCGCCAAAAGAAATCACCCTATTGGAAGATGCTCTTATTTTTGCAAATAGCGGCCAATGTCAAATCTCTTTTGACATTTGTGAACAAGCCATGGAGCGATACACTCCCCAAGAACGCGGAATAATCGTGTCTATTTTTTGCGTAACAATTCCTCTGTGGTGTTGGTGCAGCGCGAATTCCGTCGCCGATTCCCCGGTCGTCCGACACCGACTGTGCAAACACTGCGCCGTTTGGCCACCAACCTTGAAGAGTATGGGACCACACGAGACGCTGCCAAGAGTAGCCGGCCCCGAAGCGCCCGTTTTCGAGGACGCCGCTGGTCAAGCTACACCAGTGGACGGTGCGAGCTATAGGGCCATGTTAACCGAGTTTTTTCTGCCGCAATTGAACGAATTAAGACTGGAAGACAGGTGGTTCCAACAGGACGGAGCAACGGCACACACTGCGCGAGCCAGAACCGATATTCTGAAGGCGGCGTTCCCGGGTTGCCTCATCTCTCGTACAGAATCAAAGTTTTTCATTTAGAAAAAAAATGAGAGCCAAACAACATCGGATGTCTTCTTTTGGCACACCTTCTATTATCTATTAATTAAATGTCTATAACATTGAGCAACATTTAATGTATCTCTTTTATAGTTAATTCGTTGTGTATATAGTACTTTTATAATCGCTAACATCTCGAGCATGTCTATAGTTATTTTCTCTATCTAAAATGATTGTATTTTCAAAATATGGGTAATGATTATTATCTTTGCAATGCTGTTTTTGGCGTTGTTGTTATGTTTCTGTAATTTTGATCAGACTTGTGTCCAGAAATTCTAATTTTTAGTTAATTTTTTATAGTACCTACATATATAAAAAACCTTATTGCAGCTATCATTCTCATTACCACCACACGGTATTCTATGAAATAAGTTAAATATTTCTGATTTATCTGCTCTATCATTTGTTCTGCTATATAATCTACTTAATGTGTTATACATTTTATGTGCTATTATATATTTTTTTCCATTTTAGAATTCTGCAATCTTTCAGATATAAAAGGTACATAAGTAAATGACTTATAAATTTTTGGCTCAGTCATTACTCTTCTATTTAAATTATTAGAATTTTTATATTGCCTTATTAGGACAGAGATCAGTGAAAGATCAGTTAATTAAAATACTCATAATTTGCTCCTATAAAACTCTATATAACTTATCTTTAATACACTTTCTATCAGATTCTTTGCTGTATTAATAATAAAGATACCAGTCTATTAGTAATTTACTTCCATTTTTTATGACTAATAATATCTAAATATGGTATTCTGGAATCAAATTCTCTTTCAATTGTAAATTTTATAATATCATGATATGAATTGAAACAAATATTATCAATTGATTCATTTGATATTTTTGGTTTTTTATCTAATTTCTCAATACACCAATCTAACAATTTTTCCATAACAATATCAGTATAATCGGAGAAGCTGGGGATCTCATTGGAATACCCTTTTTTGTATATATGTACATATACAAGTACATTAGGGCGGGTCGATTTAAAAAACGCTCAAATTACAAGAAAAATCGTATTCTAGGGATCAAAATAAGAAACTTTGCCGAAGGAACCATACCTCTACAATGTATTTTGATGTCCCGACTTCTGACCCGAAGGGTCAAATTTTGACAAATCTCACTTTGACCCATTTAGAGTGCCTCAATCGAGTCAAAATGTATGACCGACCCTCACTAACTTTGGAGGGCCGACCCACCTATGCCAGTGGCACACCCCCTGGAACCACCTCTGGGGATTCCCCATACATACATTTCAAAAATCACAATTTTTGGCACTTTACATGAAAAAATCAGCGAAAGGCTATGTTTTTTTATTTTTGGAGTTTATTTTTCTCTTTAGAAATTTATTTAGTCAGAACATATGTAAATGAAACAAGAATCTTGTGTTATTTTTGGGTTAAATACTGGTAATCCCTGATAGCTAGGAAATAAAATATATCTTCCATGGGTTTACAATATGTAGCTGTATGCAGTAAAGAGCATGCCTAAAATCAGGTACTATTTAGTTTTAAGGTTCTAATTTTTAGTATTTAAGTCCAATTTTTAATAATAAAAATTCAGTATTTTACAACTACTCAAAGCGTAAGCAATCATCATATTACAATGAATCCACCTCCATACAAATCGACCCGCCCTAATGTACATATATATACTTGTATATACATATAAAATGTATATCCTATTATTGTATCTGAAATATCTTTTATCTGCAGAATTACAGAATTTCAAATAATAAAATGTTTGTTGTACTCGTATAAGAAAAATTTTTAAAGATGCTATTTGGTTTCTTTTGTTTGTATATTTTATATTTTGTTCATAATTTTCAAATATCTTTTGGGAATTCTTGTATAAACATGTGAAATTTCGAAGCTTCTTTCTAGAACTTTTTAAAGGTCTACTGAAGATTTCGGAACCAAATGAATTGCTACATATGGACCAGCTAAACTATATAACAAAAATAGCAAATAATATTAATTAATAATAAAATCGAAAATGTTATGTAAATATATATTAATAATTTATATTAACTGAATTTATTTTGGGAATATTCATTTATATATATGATTCTAATTATTCAAACAATTCTCGTTTGATTAATTGAATTTTAAACATATAGATCTTGGGTTTGTATTCAGAAATTAGGAAATCCACTGATCAATTATTGAGTTGCTTTTGTAATAAAATGCTTTATGATATTTTTCATACTGTATGAGAATATCATAAGGTATGTAATAATAAATTTCACATCTAGTTTATAAGGGAAAAAGCACAATTAGAATCATATATATATTAATAATTTATAACTTTTTAATAATATAGAAACTTACCAAATTAATTGGTCTGGAATCTTTCAGAATCGGCCATTACTTTAAAAATAAAATTTTATCGAAATTTTTAATATCATATTCTCTCAATAAAAATGCTGGATGACGACATTGTGCGTGCCCTAATATGCAATAAAAAGGAAGGTAAGGCTAAAGAGTGGCTGTATTTACATTCAACAAATTTAATAGGATAGATAGGCAACCTTATCTTTAATATTTAACAAACGTTTAAGAACAACATTTCTATTCCATTTGTCAAAGACTACAAAACCCAAAAAGGCAACGTAGTGAAAATTTTACAGCGTATTATAATGAAAAGCTCAGTTGAGCAAATAGCTTAAACCTAGAAAATGACGAATTTATAGAATAAATGGTATACCAGATTTTAATTTTAGGAATACGGAAATATTGCAATGTATCACATGAGAAAAAATTAAATATAATTTGTTCTTCAGGCTACAAGTGCTTGTAAGAAAACCATAATCAATTTACTCGTATATACAATTCTTCATGCTATAAGTGCTTGTAAGAAAACCTCATACTATTTACTTAACATTTTTGGCGACCCTGATGTGATCCTGTAACCAAACGCAGGACAACGGATTTTGAGCTCGCAACAGGAAACTAATCAATTATTCAAGGATTATTCAATTATTCGTTCAGTGAGCTAGTCAACAACCCAAAACAGACGGGGGAAAGGATTGAAACAATTATCCGCAACTTTAAAAAGGACCGAGCATTGTAAAAGGAATCCACCAGTTACTTCAAGGAATGGTTAAGAAAACTGGATGAGGAATGGTCGAATTTCGAAATTACCCATAACCAAATTCGGCTACTTGAAGATATACCGCTGGAGAATAAATATTTCAGCGACGATTACTACAAGGCAATAGTGGAAACCGTGCACCAATACAAAGAACTATTTGAACGACAATTTAATTGAATCAAGGAAGGTAACTGCAAGTCAACAGCAAACATCAGACTGTGTTACCAATGAACTCGTGAAAGTTATTTATCAAGCAGCCATGATGACATCGCTAGAGAGGTTATTAACTGGCACTTTAACAAATGAAGAAAGTTGCAGTTGCAGTTAAACTATTGCAAAATATTGAAGACATACACTACGATATAGCGGGAATGAGCGACGATCAGATAAGTGAAGGCTATAATATGGAGCGAATTATCCAGCTAGAAACAGAGTTACGAAAGATGCTGAATTCAACAAATAAGCGCAACTTTGACCACGTTAGTAGGCAGCCAGAATCAATCCCATTATCTAAAGTAACATTACCTAAATTTGAATGTATTTTTTCATTACAAAACCTTCAAATTAATACTTCGTCCTGGGACCGACTTTTGCTTCATTTACTATTGAAATGGCTAGATCAACTGCCACCCTTACGTCACGAACAATCCCTCTTACAACCACGAGAAGTATCTACTGTCAAAGGATTTTTAGAATTTTTGGGAAGGTATTTCCAGTCCATGAATGCAATGGCCGAAAGCAAATCTGCAACTGCAAGGTCAAGACCGAGGTGATGTTGATGACGCGGGGTACATACCACTCGGCGTCAGCATGCGGATAGGGGATGTGTCTCTGGTTACCCAGAGTGCGGTGAGGTATTTGGGCGTCAGACTCGACTGCAGGCTGACTTACTGGGCCCAGATACGTAATGTAATGTTGAGCAGACTCATGGCGAATGTCGGCGGCCCGACACAGAGCAAGAGGACGCTGATTATGGCAGTCACGAATTCGATCTTGCTGCATGGGAGCGAGATTTGCGGTGATGTAGTGGGTGAGAGAACCAAACGCAGGGTGCTCGAGGCGGTACAGCAGACGCCGGCCCTTAGGGTTGCTTCGGTCTCGGGCGCTGCGGTCCTGGTGATATGTGGGGAAATACCCATAGACCTCTTGGCGCGCGAGCGGGAGGAGTGGAACTCAAGAGGGAGAGCCTTGGCGTTGGTGCTATTGGTCTGAGACACCAAACTGTCCAGCGGTGGCAGGACAGGAGCACCGCGGAGACGGTCGGCAGGTGGACAGCGAGGCCCCTTCCCTGCGTGGAAGTATGGATTCGGAGGAAATTTGGAGAAGTTAACTACTTCCTGACACAATTCCTCTCGGGCCACGGATACTACCGAAAGTACCTGTATCGGAAGGGCAGGGTAGATGGTCCCGACTGCATTTACTGTGGTATGACGGATGATGATGCAGAACACACTTTCTTCGACTGCATCAGATGGCATACTGTAAGAAATGCAATGGCGCAGCGGGTTGGCGGTATCACTCCTGCCAGGGTGATAGGGAGGATGTTCGATTGCGAGGACAATTGGGACGCTGTGGCACAATACGTAGGGTACGTTCTACGGATAATGAATAGGGACCTCGATGCATTGCTGCATGGCGGGGCCCCCTTTAACAGAGACTAGGGGATACGGGCCGGGGCCATGGTGCCGGCTGCAAACTCGGCGGACCCAGACGTGGGTGAGTAAGGGCGGTCCTGATTGGGACGTCGCTCTGGGCCTTCCCGAAGTAATGCGGAAAGTGGTCCCGGGAAGGAATCTACCCAGAGGAGGAGGAGGGAATTATTTAGTGGTAACACCACTCTACGTCGGTAGATGACGACGGCCTCTGTAAGTGCGAAGGCATTTTCAACCCTACCTCACACGCCAAAAAAAAGGTGATTAACAATATTCCATTCAATAGACTCCTGGAAATAGAAAGGCGATTACTAAAAACTCCAGAAATCAAGAACTAATACATAAACTTCATAAAAAGAATTTGAAGCTTGACTGAAATAAACAAAAATAATGCATCAATGCCAAGTTATTTCATCCCTCATCATTGTATACTTATACGCAATAGTATAAAAATAAAATTATGAATATTCTTCGATATTTCTACAAAAACGTCGGATGCCTTATCACTGAGCGATTTAATGTACACAGACCCAACAGTTCAGAGTGAGCTATTTTCTATTTCACTTCGCTTTCGATTGCCACGCTTTGTTTTCACAACTGACATAGAAAACAGATATTGGAAAATACTAATACATCCGTAAGATAGAAAATTTCAAATCATCATACAGAGGGAGGACCCAAGTATTGCAATAAAATATTATCAATTAATTACGAGCAGCTCCATATTTGGTAAAAATTGTTTGGAAACTATAGCCAGAAAGAACATGAGCCGATATTAAAGAGAATCCCACTTTTTACTTGAAAGTTTCTACGTAGAAAATGGGATAGGCGGAGATGACAACAGCCATAGAAATTCAAATATAATTCAAACACATTCTTAGCCAACATAGTTTTAAGCTACAAAAGTGGAATGCAAATCATCCACTGTTACTTCGAAACGTTAAAGAAGTTAATTTTGACTTCAACAGCGAAAATTGGTTCTTAGGTTTAACATGGAAACCAACAAGTGACAAATTCTGTATCAAGGTAAAGCTTCAAGAAATTAAAAGTGTTTCCAAAGGCACAATTAGTTCAGATTTAGATAGACTATTTGATCCGTTAAAGACTACTTTCACCAATTGTCGTCACTGCAAAAATATTTATCCAAGAACTTTGGCACACAAAATTAGACTGGGATGAAGGATTACGGGCATACTTCCTTGGAAGGTTGATGAAATTCTGTAATAAATTAGAATATCACGACATGTTTTTGAAGGGCATATCTCATCAAACACACAAATTCATGCCGTTGCGGATGCATCGAAAAACAGATCAATTATCAACAACGGGCAGGTAATAGTGAAACTGATTTGCTCAAAATCACGAGTAGCCACCTTAAAACGCCAGACCTTGCCTCGTCTCGAACTTTGCGGAGCACTATTATGCGCTCTACTAACAGCAAGAGTAAAAGATGATCTGAAAATTGGTAATACAACCATACCTATGGTCAGACTTAGAGATTTTGTTAGCATGGGTCAACTCCCTGTCATTATCCTACCAAACGTTTGTGGCTAATCGAATCGCTGTAATACAAAAATTATCCATTGCAGGGCAGTGGAGACATGTGAAATTAAGAGAAAATACAGCAAATATTATTTCACGAGGTCTTTCCCTTTTAAACCTAAGAGCTTTATGGTTTTACGGACCAACGTTTCTCCGCGGAATCGCTGATCGGGGCGTGTTAATGCGCGAACGATGGGGGGCACATGGGAATCTCGCATCAAAATTATAACGGCGAAGGCCACGAAATCCCTGTGGACGACTAAACGACTAATAGGGAAATCCTGGGGTCTCAGCCTTAATATGATTTTCTGAATATACAGCCGACTGATGTGAACTATCATATTTTATGGGGCACTGATATGGTCGGCTAAATTCAATCAAAGGGCTACAATGGCCAGATTGGCGAAAGTACAAAGGCTTGTGTCATAGTGTACCTCACAAGTTTCCAATGCATGTTATATTGCAACTCACAAGTGTTCTCTGCAGGCAATACAAATGTATTAACCATATATGCTGACCGAATCCGATATTTGAGTGACACATTTAAATTTGAATTATATTTAAATCACTCCAATTCACTATTCTATGATTGATTCACGTGTAATTGAAACATAAATCCTTTTCTATTTTGATGATACTGAAGAAGACAAACTTATTATATATGATAAAGTACATGTAGAATAAGTTGGAAGGGCTAAACTGAAATTGTAAAAGTAGTACATAAGCTAGTGTGAATTAATAATAAACCGGACTTGAATTTGAAGAGACAAATCGGCAATTTTTTGGCAGTTCTTTTGAACGCCTTTTTTAAAAGCTGGTAAACTGGCCTAAGATCTAGATATATCGATATTGGCACGACATGGTCGGTTTTAGGCTTTCCATGGGAATTCTGGATTTTGATGCAAATAGAGCCGAAATGGCTCTCACACTATGTAAAAGGAGCATTCGTATTCTTTACAGGAGCACTTCGGGGTCATTTTAACTACAACGAGCATCTTTTCAGACTAGGCATCACAAAGAGTTCTGCTATGGGGATGATGAATCTATGGAGTACCCCATCACCAACTGTCCGGTAATAATGAATAGGAGGGAAATGTCGAAAAAGTTTAACTCAAAAATTTTAAGCTTGAACTTCGCGACTATTAAAATAAAGATTTGATATGTACACACATGTATATACATATATGTATATACGAGTACACATATTAACTGAATTTTTTTAAGAATATCTCTTATATAGGTATATGATCCTAATTTCAAATTTGTGCTTTTTCCCGAAAAAATATGTGAAATGTATTATTACATACTTCATGATATTCTCATAAAGTATTGTTGTTATAAAAGCAAACTCAATAATTGAGGAGGAAAACATATTCATATAGTACAATTTCGCTAATGTCTACTAGCTCATCGATGGATTTTTCCTAATTTCTGACTACAAATTCAAGATTCTTATGTTAAAAATTCAACTATTCAATCGAGATTGAAGTTGAATACCGAACACAAAACCAAAAAAAAATATAACGATCCATGAGTTTACTTTTTTTATTACACATATGCACATATTTCTATTTTTAGATTTTTTTTAAATTCTCAATCTCCAAAACATGGAATCTGAAAGTGGATCTCACCAAATCCGAAACTATTAGGTTTTTAATAGCAAACCGTTGTATATTTTTAACTAATCCAAAAAGGAAATAAATTAATTATGTTAATTAATTAATTATGTTTATAAAAAGATCGAATCCGTAAAATTAAATTTTGGTGTTATTTCATAAAAAAATTTTATTTTATTTTAATGGCTTATAATGTAAAGGGTGGTTAAATTTCAAGGGCCGATGTTGATTTTGAATAAAACACAAACTATTTAGGAAATTATTGTAATTTTATTTTATTATGATATATTGGTATTACTCAATTATGTATGGAACAAAATATCGGCCAAATGGGCGCCGCAACCACGGCGGCACACCTACATCCGATGGTCCAAATTTTCGATGACCCTGAGGCATAATGGAGGTTCTATGCCGTTAATGTGCCGAATTATCTCATCCTTTAGCTCTTGAATTGTTGCTGGCTTATCGACGTACACCTTTTCTTTCAAATAACCCCAAAGAAAAAAGTCCAACGGTGTCAAATCACATGATCTTGGCGGCCAATTGACATCGCCATTACGTGAGATAACACGGCCATTGAATTTGTTGCGCAAAAGAGCCATTGTTTCGTTAGCTGTGTGGCAAGTGGCACCGTCCTTCTGAAACCACATATCGTCCACATCCATATCTTCCAATTCGGGCCATAAAAAGTTCGTTATCATCTCACGATAGCGAACACCATTCACAGTAACTGCCTGACCGGCCTCATTTTGGAAAAAATACGGCCCGATGATGCCGCCAGCCCATAAACCGCACCAAACAGTCACTCTTTGTGGGTGCATTGGTTTTTCGACAATCACTCTTGGATTCTCATTCGCCCAAATGCGGCAATTCTGTTTATTGACGAATCCACTGAGGTGAAAATGTGCCTCATCACTGAAGATGATTTTCTTCGAAAATTGATCATCCACTGTTGCCGTGGTCGCGGCGCCCATTTGGCCGATATTTTGTTCCATACATAATTGAGTAATACCAATATATCATAATAAAATAAAATTACAATAATTTCCTAAATAGTTTGTGTTTTATTCAAAATCAACATCGGCCCTTGAAATTTAACCACCCTTTATAAGTAATGAAAACAATTGCTCGGTTTTAAAATTAAACTATCACATTTTACCGTGTACAGTTGAATGCGCACAGTAGACCGTACCTCAAAAATCCCCGTACATACCCAATATAAAGCATTTTTGCGAAAGATCGTCTTTTTTAACCATTATTTATGTTTGACATTCAGGGTGGCGATGGCACGATGGATGTTAGTCTGCACGTTGACTACAAAACCAAAAACACATCGGGGTTCAACTACAGTTTCAGACTAAAATTATAAATTAATAAAAACATTTCGCATTTTTCAGATGTGCATTAGTGTGTCTTTGTGTGTCAGTTGTTGTCGGAAGGTTTCAGTATCGAGGGCATAGTCACTGGTCACTGAACAATACCGGCTTCAGCTGATAGCAATCCACAATCACATCAGAACGCCCTCCTTCGTCGGTATTGTGTAGCACCGGTGAAGTAAAATAATAATAAAGATGGCTACTAAACCGAAGCTTCAGCACTGCTACGAGTATAAACAAAGAACGTGCTAAACCAGAGCTCTAAAAATAACTAATAAAGCTTCACCTCCTGTCGTTTCTCCTACTATCCCTTTCTTATAGTATAGTAGAAAGATGAACAGAGCTCACTCCCAAATATAATCGGACAGTACGGTGGCTCGTTAAGCTCTTCAATCGACCAGAACCATTCGCAAATGGTAACAACACGTTTGGGATACTCAAAACTGTTACATTGAGCTGGGTTCTTGGAGATGACGGTAATTAGCTGATTGACTCTCTGTCGAAAGGGGGATGAGAGGGGGCAAATTTTCCCCTAGCCATTCCACGAAAATTAAGCTTTTAGGAAGTGTCAGGGAAGAGAATTTGCTTCTCACTGTTGTTGTAAGTTGTTTTTTTTAGTACTAAATATTTTTGGATAATTTTTATGATGTAAAAGCTGGGAAACTAAGCTAAGAAATGTTCAGCAGTGTTATTCGGGTGCGAAGTTATTATTCTCAAATTCAGCCATCGTAATATTATAATCAAAAAGTGAAATATGGTGTAATAAGATTTCCTTAAACAAATTATTGTCATGGCCCTGCCTTACGGCGGGCTGATGGACGATTGATAACTCCTCAGATAGATATTGAAATAGACATTATTATATAATAGTAATAACATTTATTCTAATCATATTCTTTCAATATTTATTGTCTTTTGCAGTTTTATAGAGACCACAAATTAATACTGATACTTTTTCGAGTATTAGCTGTAATGCCCATTATGCGTTCTCGTCCTGGAATAACTACTTTTTCTTGGAAATCAGCAGCAACAATTTACGCAGTATCATTTTGGTGTTTCTTGACGGTTATCGTTCTAATTGTTGGAAAAGAACGCCTTAAAATTCTTCAAACTACATCTAAATTTGACGAATACATATACGCAATTATATTTGTAATATATTTGGTTCCCCATTTCTGGATTCCTTTTGTTGGGTGGGGAGTTGCAGAGGAAGTAGCGAAGTATAAAACGTCATGGGCTTCATTCCAGGTAATGTTACATTTTATAATAAAAGAGTTGAGAGGCTCTGCTTTGAAGGAAATCTTTTTACTAATGAAAATGTACATTAGAATTTCTATTGAATATTAAGAACTAAAATACAGAAAAAACTAACCAACCAATTTGTTGTGTAAATTATAATCAAATAATGGAAAGAAAAATTTAAGTAATGCCAAGGACTATTGTAAATTAGAGGTGGTAAATTTAGAGCTTCTAAAAAAAGGGAGAAAATAACGACGAAAAAATTTCTCGCATTCTATTTACAGAAAACTATATTTTAGGTTTTCTTCTCAACCATTTTTTTAATTTGGTACCCATCATTTAACCGGGTAAAAAATAGTCGTTCGCCATATTGTGTTTTTTTTTCTTGGACCGGCACTCAGGGGATGACCCCTACACATCCGATGCATTGTGCTGGAACTATGAAATTAGGTTATGGGATGGAGGATAGAGATATTGTTATATTTGATGCTTCCTTCAAAAATCCTTTTAATTTAATTTGATACCCATATCATGGCGGTGTTGAAAAGTAGTAAAAAACGTGCATCGTAAGCACTATTTAAATGGGATGAAACTACAAAGGTACAAATTTACTCCATATATTTTCGAATTTCAAAAAAGTAAGATCGCTGGAAATTTTTTCTAGAAGAAAAGATTACGGAAAAATCCTTCGTTCTCTGTTCAATACTTTGGAAGATATATGGTTGCAAAGAGAAATACCATACATAGTACACATATGGAAAAAGTACGAAACACATGTCCGCTTATTTTTCAGCAGCATTTATATGCTTTGTAATTTCTATTCTATCTATATTAGTTTCTGCGATATTAGGTTATCAATTTTACCTGTCGGCTTCTCTGCCTTTCTGCCACCCCTTTAAAAAAAAAATTTAAACATAATTTTTGCATTTGAAAAATTAAATTTGGAAATTGGTTCACAAACGGCGAAGTTATTTGCTATTCACTGTTTAAAGTCGGGCACTTACTCCCCAACCCCCGAAATTTCAACAATACTGGACCTTTTTCATATGCAAAAATAATTTCGAAAATTGGTCCACAAACCATTTTTTGGAGTGGGTACTTTGCTTCCCCGAAATTAAAAAAAAAATTAGTAGACCTTTCCGTATGTATAAGGGTGTCGAAGGCTGAAGTAGTAGTCTGCAGAAGTGGTCTGCACGTTGCGGACATAACCAAAAATTTCCTGGGTTCCTTTGTAGGAAGAGGAGGGCAAAGTGCCCACCCAAAAAATTGATTATCAACGAACTTTGTCATTTGTGGACCAATTTTCAAAATTCTCTTTGCATATGTAAAAATCCCGTTAACATTTTTTTTGAAATTGGGGGTGCCCGGGTGTGCTAAATTGTGAACCGTTGATAAATCTGATTGCGAAATGACTTGGGTATGTAAGGACGGACGGTCTTTGATGAGGTGTCGCACAGTAAGTCAAGCTCAGTGCCTGAAACTGGAAAAGATTTTAGTTGAAGCGAATGCGATGTTTTACCTGAATTTAATTGCTGCAGATCGACGTCATTTTTTTGGGCTGCTGCAATTTGAGCGTAGTCGATGATCTGACTTACTGACTGAATACGGGAGAGGAGATCGGCTGCGGCGTTTTCTTCACCTGGTATGAAACGCAAATCAGTGGTGAATTGTCCTATGTAGTCAGTTGACGAGCTCTGCGTGGCGATGCGTTTTCAAGTTTCTGGCGAAATGCGTATATTAGTGGTAGGTAGTGTGTGACTATATATCTTGTATACCTTGAAGCATATATCGGTAATGAGAGATGCCTTGGTATATAGCCGTCAGCTCGCGATCGTATGTGCTGTATCTTTTCTGTGTCGTAGAAAGTTTTTTAGAATAGAATCCTAAAGGTTGGAGAACACCATCTACACACTGGTGAAGTGCCGCGCCAACTGCATTGTCGGACGCGTCGGTATAGAGTGCAAAATTTGCGTTTTTCTTAGGGTGTGCTAGCAAGGTGGCATTGCTTAACTCATCTTTACATTTGGGGAATGCCGTTTCTGCATCGGCTGTCCAGACTAATACGGTGCGAGACTTATTTGATTTGTTACTGCGCTTGGCAAGAATCTTCTGTAGAAATTAAAGGTTGCCAAGAATCTCTTTAACTCGTTCGCCAGCGTCGGCTTGGGAATGTTGCGTATCGCTGCTACCCGCTCGGGTAATGGTCTGATACCATCACTTGTAACAAGGTGGCCCAAAAACGTATGCTCCGTTTTACCAAATTCACACTTGTCCATATTTATAGCTAAGTTGTTAGCGCCTAGTCTTTCGAAAACTTCGATAAGGTGTTGTCTGTGTTGCTCGATCGTCTCTGAGGCTATGCATATATCGTCAATGTATGCGAAAGCAAAATGTAGACCTCTCAGCACTTCGTTGATGAGCCTCTGGAAAGTCTGCGCCGCATTGCAAAGGCCAAGGGTCATAAATTTGAACTCGTAGAGCCCGAAAGGTGTGGTTTTTGCAACATCTGCAGGATGCACTGGTACCTGGCCTGTTGTTTCGATTCGATGGAATACTGTAGACTTCGTAGTCGTACCGTGGGGTTTTATTTTCGTAACGTCGGCAAATCTGTGCAAAATATCGTGAAATGGATCTGATGTGCTAATTTCGGAGGCCCTTAGTTGGGAATTGTTCATTGAAGTGTAGTGATTGTCGTCTGCCCTATCGATTAAACGATTGCGTTTTAAATCGATTAGTAAATCGTAGAATTTTAAAAAATCTGCGCCAATTATAGGGCCAGTGACGTCCGCAATAAAAAAGGACCACTCAAATGTGCGATTAAGGCCAAGACTCAAAACAACCCGTTTCTTTCCTAGCACTTTCAAAGGTGCGCCGTTTGCTGCGTATAATTTTATTGCGGTGGGCGTAACGTCGACAGAATTTGCCGTAAGGGGTAGGACAGCTACGTCTGCACCTGTGTCTACTAAAAAAGTTTGGTTTGGAATTTTGTTGCTTACCTGCAGCCGGAGTATCGTGCTAGCCGTGGTATGGATGCCACTTCCATGTACCACGAGCACTTGGCTTCACGCCGATTTCTGTATGCCAGCTGATGAGAAAGTGCTCACAGACGTGCGTTTGTATCGGCATGGACTTCTGCACTTTTGTGCGCTTCGGCCATATATTTTATGATACCAACATTCGTCGAGACTCGGAAAAGAATTCGCCGCAGTACCAGTTGGCTTATTTGCTGAAAGATGAACACCATGATTCGATATTGGAGTTAGTCATCTGTGGTAAAGGGAGCCGAGCGTAAACTACAGCAACATTGGCGGCTGCTGGCGATACGGCGATCGATTGGTTTCCCGTATTGGCAATATTCTCGGCGAACATCGATTTTGGGCCGTCGTTTTCTTCAGCCATTTTTTTAAACTTTTTTTCGGCGCCATCGCCACCCTCACGTTCGATTCGGGGGTTTGTGCACGAGAGACTCGAAAATATAGTGAAAAACTTAACACCAATAACAAAACGGCCTTACGCGCCAAAAAAAAATAATTTATAAATTAAGATAATTCAAGGTTGGCAAAATAGGCTACAAAAAAAAATTCCCTGAAAACTAAAAAAATAGAAACAAGAAAAACGTCCACCTTGTTGTTGAAACTCTTGTGGCTGAGGTTTAATCTGTGACTGTTGTTGTAGTTGTTCTAATTGTTGTTTCAATTCCTTGACTTGCTGTTTTAGTTGTTTGGTGTATGTGTTCTTGTTGTTACGCATTCTTTTGCGGGATTTCTCGTTGTTTTTTGTTCCTTTTTCCTTTGTTATTTTGCCCTTTCAATTTTTTACATTGCCCGTCGTGCTACCTTTAAAATGATGAGTGAATGTTCGGCAGAATAACGTTTTCGAATAGTATATCTGACTCGCATGTCTCGGGAATGGGCAAGGCAATTAAAACCATAGTGATGTTTTGTTACCACCTTTCAGAGCTCTCCTACTGAGACCATAGTGAATTTGAGACACTTCCGAATAGCATGCTCCGTAAGAACAAGCGGCAAACAGGTATATTCTCCTCACGAGTGGCCAATTTTACATTCAGAAGATCTTCTGACGGTACGGTGTACTTCAAAATGAGCGACTGGGTTAGACATTAGGAACAAAAGAAGTAAAACAAAAAACAAAACGCATTAGTTGGCGTCCGAAATAGGGAGGAGAACGAGTTCCACTATTGGTCGGGTAATAATGCCTGAAGCTGTTCTCACGTCAGCAACTCTAACTTAAGAATTCTGACCATAGTAGACTTCCTCAACACGACTTGGCGGACAACTACCAAATCAATAAAATTTCTTTCAGGTAATTTCGACCTTGTGCGCTTGTGTAGTTCTTTTAAGCATTCTTATTTCCACCTTACAGCAAATTGATGGTGGAGAATTTTAAGTTTCTGCCATCTGTTAGCTAAACTTTAGGATAATCCTGATTGGTGTGGTGCGGCTCGCCCGACTAGGAAATTACCGATGGTTAGGGGAATCAAATCAGTGCGATTGTCAGACATTGCACACAAGGGCCTGGAATCCAAGAAGAGTCAACATTGTTTCAAACTCAATATAGAGAAGAACCCGGGGGAATAAAATGTCATTCCATAGGCTCTGCATAATCGAGGGAAAGCACTTTACCTCTTAATTCATGCATCAGCAACGAAAAGCATTCCATTGCCAGAGTACATCTGTTGAGCCGCCGAGCGATGAGATATGAAATGGCTGAAGGCTAAGTCTAGGGATCCAAAATTCGGGTCTGACAATACGTATAATCAAAGAACTCCCACCATGAAGCGAGTATTTGTGGACATAGCTCAAGTACAGACGAGGAAAAAGAGCACAATAAGGCAGAATCTTTGGGAAACGTTCATCATATGTCAACCCTGCGGCTTGAGAAAGCCGGCCATTTAATCTCATGATCGCTCTCGAATCTACAAACGGGTTTAAGAAAATTAGTTTACTTCCTTTACGTAAACTATCGGTTTCAAAAAGGTAAAAGATTTAAATGGGTCTTTACCAATATTATTTCGCATCTGGATAACTCGTGGGAGTCATAAATACCATTAAGTTTGCGCATCCGATTGTAGAATCGAAAAATGTAGGCAATGACTCGCATAGCTCGGGGTAAAACTGAAAACCGTTTGAGAATATCATTTGAATCGTCGGTCTGGGTAAAATGAGTCATTATATCTTTCGTTCTGAGATTTACATGATATATAATTTTTTTTTTTTTATCTAGGACCAGCACTCAGGAGATGACTCCTACACATGCGAAGCATTGTGCTGGGAACTATAAGAAAGGGATAGTAGGAGAAACGACAGGAGGTGAAGCTTAATTATTTTTGCAGCTGTGCTTTCGCACGTTCTTTAGTTTTTATACTCGTAGCAGTGCTGAAGCTTCGGTTTTAGTTACTGGAACTATAGGAAAGGGATAGTGAGAGAAATGACAGGAGGTGAGCATAACTATCTTACAGCTTTGCTTTTGTGCGTCCTTTGTTTATAGCAGTATTGTAGTTACGATTTAGTAGCCATTTTTATTATTTTACTTCGCCGGTGCTACACAATACCGATGAAGGAGGGCGTTCTGATGTGATTGTGGATTGCTATCAGCTGAAGCCGGCATTGTTCAGTGACCAGTGACTATGCCTTCGCCACTGAAACCTTCCGACAACAACTAACACACAAAGACACACTAAAGCACATAAGAAAAATGCGAGATGTTTATTTTTATTTTAAAAAATTTTTTTGTCTGAAACTGGGGGTGAACCCCGGTCTGTTTTTTGGTTGTGTAGTCAACGTGCAGACTACCATCCATCGTGCCATCGCCATCGTGGGTACGGGGCCATGTGTCCTGAGGCTGTCATAACTATTTAGGTCTATGCCACCCGAAGAGTTTGTCTATTTCATCTCACGCTAGAGATCCGCGACTTGCCAAATCGGCGGGGTTAATTTAAGAGTCGACGTGAGACCAATTATCAATGCCAACCTTTTTAAGAATCAACGCAACTTTATTAGCAATAAACGAAGGCCAATGGCAAGGGGGTTTTGAAGTCAGGATAAAACCATGATAGAATCAATCCAAAAAACGATATTAGATATAACAAGACAACACGCTTTGCAACCAAATCCTTGTCGGCGGCGTAATAAGCCTAAAGTAGAAGATATCGGAAGTCGTCGTGCTTGTATCCAAAAATTTCAAGACATCCGCTGCTAGCAGATTCTCTGTGGATAATTACTCTAATAAATGCTTATGATTCGCAATCCATTTTCGGATAACAAAGCTGGCTGAAGCAAGAACGCCTGTAGATTATTACGACGCCTCATCTAGTTCATGGGAGCCAGCGAGAACATCATTGACGTACATTTGAGTTCGTAATATTTCGAACACAATAGGATTTTGTGCTTCACATTCACTGGCTAAGTGAATAGGAGTACGTATAGCGAGATACAGCGCACAGTTCACTCCGAACGTGACCGTATTAAGCTCGAACTCTTTGACTTCGTCACAAGGATTTTCACAGAACTGTATCCGGTATATGATTAGAATGAACTAATATTTGTCGATACATTTTCTAAATAAATGCATTAAACACAAAGCGATAAAGTCACCAACGGAGCATCAGGACAGCGCACAATTTCTAGAATTTCCTAAAACTATGATTGCTGGAAATGCATGCTTAAAGGGCAAGGAAACTACATAACGACCATCATGGTTCCTATATGTTGTCGACTGATAGTGTTTTTGGCAAAACTTATCAGAAGCAGTCAATTGGTTTGCATTGGAACTTCCTCAAGTTCCCAGAAACAGGAAAGCTGATTATTTACATCAATTTGATTGAAATACGATTCAATCGATTGTAGGGGGTTGTTGCAATACCAGTCACAAGCCATTCGATCATGTTATTCTGAGCAACAAGGTTGCCATTCGGGTGCTTTTCGACCCCGAGCAATGTTATCTGGGGATACAGATCTCCCCCAGCAGGAGATCCATACTGGTAAACTTAAAATCAGTCTTACTAATATCAGTTAAATCGGATGAGCGGATGTTAGAAATAGAGCATGTAGGTAACCTGCCGGTCAATTTCTCCACGACATATTCTTTATAATGCATTCTACAATTGGGGTTTGTTTTAGATCCAATCGTGATACAACATATTTTGTAATTGGTTGTTGCACATTCTGTAATCATGGGACGATGCTAAGCAGTTACTACAAAACTTCATCCTTTCAACAATTAACAAATGGTCATGAACACCTTTTCCCAGGAATACCGGGCATAGACTAGTGCGGTTGTTTTCTGGGCATAAAAAGCATTGAGTTATATTCCGACCCAGGCTGGACTTAGTAATAAATAGGTTTGGATGCGATCCTTTAATGTCGTACACTGATTCCAGAGCCTTCTAACACAGTCAAAAATTTATACATTTCATTCCAGAGTGGCATATCTGCATCGACTTTTGCTAACTGCTCCCAGAGATTAAGAGTAATATCAGGGAGTTTTGTGAAAACAATGTAACCAAAAATAACATCCCAGTTATCAGTTTCACACTTCGAGCAGTGCAAGGTTAGTGATGCAGTCGTTGATAGTTCTCTGTAACTCTTAAATTTTAGGTCCAGTTTCCCGGGTGATAGGATTTATATTAAAAATAATTTTAAACTGAGCTTTAATGAGAACGCGTTTATTCTCATATCTGTATATTTTATTTTTTTTTTATCTTGGACCAGTGCTCATGGGCTATACCCTACGTATGCAATGCATTGCACTGGAACTAGAGAGAAGGATAGGGAAGAAATAGACAGGTGGTGAAAGTGGTAGGAAGATAGACCTTAATTCTTGCACAACTCTGCAGTTGCGTGTAAATTATAAAGCAAAGTTGCGGCGTCTTTGATGTTTTTTGACGCATTATTTTTAAGTTAATGGAGCCATTTTATTTATTATTTTACTTCGCCGACGTATTATTGCTCAAATACCAACGAAGGAGGGTGTTGTAGCACAGAAAACTCAGAAAAAACTATTTTCTGATTTGACCCGGCTGGGAATCGAACCTGGGTCTTTCTGGTTGCGGAGCCAACACGCTGACCAATCGCCATTAGCACATTAGTTTTTACCACGCTACAGTAAAACCACCACTGGTCAATGGGCAGGTACGTATCTTTTTATGGGGCTCGCCTTTGGTTTACTGCAAAAGGTAGTACATTTTTGACGCGGAGTCGATACGCGGATTTCTCCCAATCATATGAAATGAAGGCCACATTAAATAATCTCCGTAGAACGGATCTATTTCACATGGAAGCAGATGATCAGATGGGATGAAACCACGCTCCTGCTCTTTTTTATTCTACTGTGCATCTTCTCGGCGATATAAATGTTCAGAAATGAAGTAAATACCCCGAACATACGTATCGTACGAACTTCTATACTATTTACATAATCTTCAAACTCTCCTAAACGGTCACCGTTTCTTATCAAATCGTGTATGATCGACATTTCGTTTAAAATAATGTGTTTTTGAATATGTAAGTCGGTAAAACTTTGAATAAAAATCGGGCTACTCAAAAGCTAGTTGTCTATAAGAAAGGGTAAATTTTACTACTTAGGGGTGGCACTTGTTAATCAAATATTTTTTTTTCATGGACCGAAACTCAGGAGATGTCCCCTATACATGCGGTGCATTATGCCGGACCTAGGAAATAAGGTTTTTGGGGGAAAGGATAGAGGGAGTAGTGTTTATTGACATTCGATTTAAATTTTCCCACGTCAAAAGTGACAGGAAAGACCTCTGATGGTAGTTCATTCCACATCCAATTTTATTTTTTGTTATTTTTGTTAATTGTTTATTTATTTTTATTTTATTTATTTTTTATCAATTATTATTTTTGTCAATTATGAAAAATAAATAAAATGAAAAAAAATCTAATAAAAATTATCCTATATTTTTACATTTAACGTCGAGTGAGACACATATGTCCCATCGTATTATTAGCCCCCAGAGAAAAGTATACAACTGATTCAAAATGCCTTGGTTGACCAATTTACATAAGTCATTGATGTATCTAATACTAAAAGTTTATACAGCAGTAACAATTAGATCACGAGATATTAGGAAACTGAATTTGTTAAACAAATAATATAAATTTTTGAATTTGAGATACTATTATGGTCAATTGAAACAATAAAACTTTACTCTTAAAACGAATACCAAAAAATGCATTTGTTTTTCATCGAACAACACTGACAACAACCATTGTAAAATGTGGCTGTAATGATGAAAAAATAGGTTAACTAATTAAGTAATTTAATATAACCTAAAAAGAGAATAATACGCATTAAAATATTAAACACAATAAATGATACTATAACTTTGGAGAGTATTCAACTCCAACTGACCCACTTAAGAATTATGAAATTTTAAATTACAAGAACAACATAAACAACGATGAACATTTCCAAGAAATACTAAATGAATTGCAAATAAACCAAAATAATGATTATGCAAAAAACGGAACTAATAAAAATATTTAAAAAATATCAAAAAGCTTTCCACCTTGAAGACGAAAAATTAACCGTAAACATTTTCTACAACCAGAAAATCTTTACCACAGACAAAAATTCAGTGTATATAAAAACTTATAGATTACCACATTCACATGCAGACATAATCAACGAATAAGTACAAAAAATGCTCGACGATGAATTAATAGAACATTCAATTAGCCCTTGTACCAAAGAAGAACGTAGAAGATAAAAAGAAATGGAGATTAGTAGTGGCTTCAGAAAGTTAAATGATAAAATTGTCAATGACAAATTTGCAATGACTATATTGGAGGATATTTTAACAAATTGGGTAGAGCAAAATGGTTTTCTACTCTTGGCATAACTAGCTCATTCCATCAAGAATTAAGGAAGAATTAAAGGAAGCATATGCAAAAATAACAATAAATAACAAAGTTCGCGACTTCTCAACAAAGGCCACTTAGGAATAAGAAAAACAGTCACCAAACCACAACAGCGATATATTTGGAAAAATATGAATAATAAGGTAAAAACATTGTAGCATACAACCTGTTTAAAGCTGATTGAAGATTTTATCTTATGTTTTTTTTTTTTATAAGTCCCAGCATGCTATTTCCGGATCTAACTCGTTGGCAATCGGCGGAGTTCGTTAACTTGATAATTATGTTTAGCTACAAATGTCATATATTTTATTTGCATGCTGATAGAAATATGCGTAAAGCTGAAAACTGATTATGGAGTTTATGACGGGTGAGTTAATGACGTCATCGTACTGCACAACATAGAAAAGGTGAGTGATCCAGATTTTGTAGGTCACTCTATTGCCCAACCCAACCTATGATTACCCAAAATGATGACCATTCTAAATTCAAAAGGTAATCACCTGTAAAGGTTGCCTTGCTTTCCTTTAGACAAACATATCACAAGTAATCAGACAAGACAATTAACAATTCATAATACAAAAGTTTATTACAAAACCATGTATAATTTTAATGTATGGTGAGTTAATGACGTCATCGTACTGCACAACATAGAAAAGGTGAGTGATCCAGATTTTGTAGGTCACTCTATTGCCCAACCCAACCTATGATTACCCAAAATGATGACCATTCTAAATTCAAAAGGTAATCACCTGTAAAGGTTGCCTTGCTTTCCTTTAGACAAACATATCACAAGTAATCAGACAAGACAATTAACAATTCATAATACAAAAGTTTATTACAAAAGCATGTATAATTTTAATGTATGGACGTAAGTATATAAGTATAATTCTTTTCTTTTACTCTTTCTTCTTTCTATAAGTATATATTTTAATTTTAATTCAATTAAAAATAAAGTTCTCGCATCAAAACTCGCTCAATGACCTTGTAATTATTTCGTAGCAAAATAAGTAAATAAATATATAAAGCTGAATGTGTGTTTGTTTGTTTGTTTGTACCTTATATCAGCCCAAACCGCTGGACCGATCTTCCTGAAATTTTCACACCATATAATTGGGACTCTTGAATGAATTATAGGCTACTTTTTTAATCACGACCACTTTTACGCCTAATTTTTAATTATGGTACTCCTTCCACATGGTTTTTAACAGATTTTATAAAATAAACGGCCTTAACTTCGGCATTTGTGGACCAGTCGCGGTATAATTTGGTGCACTTAGTCTGTGTAACTCAGGAAAGGTTATAGGGTATCACTTTTTTTAAAACTAGAACCAGAAGGGGGACATTTATGCCCCTCCGAAACGTTCGAACCGATTTTAATGGAATTTAGAACATATACAGGTCTGCATCTGAAAATGCTCATAGGTAATATACATTTTCAAAACTAGGACCAGGAGGCGATAGGGGGAAATTTCTGCCAACTGATTTTAATGGAATTTAGAACATAGATATATTTACGTCTAAGAATTCACATAGGCTATGCCTCTCTAAAACTTGGATGTATCTGAGTTTAAAAGATGCATTGGCTAATAATTTTTTCTTTTTTTTTGGACCGGCACTCAGGTGATGACCCCTACATATGCGATGCATTATACTGGAACTAAGAAATTATATTATGGATTATGATTAGGTTTATCAAAACTAAGACCACGAGGAAATGTAGGGGCAATTTCCACGCCTTCGAGACCCTCTAACCGTCTGGAAAGAAACATATGCTAAATATATATTTTTTAAATAGGACCAGGAGGCGATCTAAACGTAAGATATGCTTCTCCGAAACTGTATAACCGATGAAGATAATAACGGGAGCGGATCCGAGGGTAAAGGTTAGTAAGTATATAAAAATTGCAAATTATATAAGTTTAGGTTAATGATCATTTGCCACCGTAAGATTGTAACAAAATAAAATAAGTGGACACGAGTACATAAGGAAATAATTAAAATATGATTGATTATGACAGGGTGTTTTTCTCTATTTTCTGTAGATAAGATATGTAAGCGGCAGCAGAAATAATATGTTTAAATATTTACTTAGATCAAGGTGATCTTACAATTCTATGTTCCTATATATCGTAATATGTCTCCGTACGTAACTAATTTTCCTATTCTTTTCACAAATATTTCTTCTGTTCTCTGTTTTTTGTATTTATCAGTAACTCACAACTTTCGGTTTCAATATAAAATATCGGTATATACTACTATTCTTCCCCTAATTCTTCAATCTTATTAGTCATAACACACATTTTGCAATTGCGAAAGTTATAAATATTTTAAATTTTGCTTATTTTTTTTTTATCTGGGACCAGCACTCAGGAGATGACTCCTACACATGCGAAGCATTGTGCTGGAACTGATAGGAAAGGGATAGTTGGAGAAATTACAGTAGGTGAAGCTTAATTATTTATTTTTGCAGCTCTGCTTTCGCACGTTCTTTAGTTTTTATACTCGTAGCAGTGCTGAAGCTTCGGTTTAGTACTCATTTTTTTTTTTATTATTATTTTACTTCGCCGGTGATACACAATACCCACGAAGGAGTGCGTTCTGCTGCGATTGTGGATTGCTATCAGCTGAAGCCGGTATTGTTCAGTGACCAGTGACTATGCCTTCGCCACTGAAACCTTCCGACAACAACTGACACACAAAGACACACTAATGCACATCAGAAAAATGCGAGATGTTTATTTTTATTTTAAAATTTTTAGTCTGAAACTGGGGTTGAACCCAGGTCTGTTTTTGGATTCGTAGTCAACGTGCAGACTACCATCCATCGTGCCATCGCCACCCTTTTAACTGTAGCAAGAATCATATAAAATATGAAGATTTTGGGAAGACTCGCGAAATAAAATTGTGACAATTACAGTATTTGTTTTCTCACTTACTATTCCACCGATGAATGGCCATTCAGCTGCGAAAATCCGTTATATAAGAAAGAATGATTATAAATTTAGTAGGGATTAAGTGTGCAATGGATTTATCTTGTTTTTACTAGCGATTATAGTGTTTTTACGAGATTTCTAATGAATGGTGATAAAATTACGTAAGGAGACAAGTTTGAAATGAGACTAAAGAAAAATAAGAATGGGGTACATAATTTAAGGCAATGTTATTCTTACGTAGTCCGATAACGCAGTTATTACTTTTTTTTTTTTTTTTTTTTTTTTATCTTGGACCATTGCTCAGGGGCTATCCCCTACATATGCAATGCATTGCACTGGAACTAGAGAGAAGGATAGGGAAGAAATAGACAGGTGGTGAAAGTTGTAGAAAGATAGAGCTTAATTCTTGCACAACTCTGCAGTTGCGTGTAAATTATAAAGCAAAGTTGCGGCGTCTCTGATGTTTTTTGACGCATTATTTTTAAGCTAATGGAGCCATTTTATTTATTATTTTACTTCGCCGATGTTTTAATGCTCAAATACCGACGAAGGAGGGTGCTGTAGCACAGAAAACTCAGAAATTTTTTTTTTCTGATTTGACCCGGCTGGGAATCGAACCTGGGTCTTTCTGGTTGCAGAGCCAACACGCTGACTACTCGCCATCAGCACCCCCAATATCTACAGTATAGTATGTATAGAATTATTGTGACTGATGTTTGATTCGGCAGTGCAGCTCCTGCTCTTTAAGTGCACGTCTTATGAGATTAAGGGCAATTTCTCCCGGACTTCGCTTCTCAATTTTAGTTATTGATGCCCGTATACAGAGGCAGAGGCTAGCTGATGTTATGCAGGTCTTACAGATGGGATTTTTGGCCAATCAGGGGTTATATGTTAAGACCTAATTCGGATTAGATGTGGCAGTCGTCTGAAGTATAACTTAACAATTTGTGATTCCTCAATTTATGCATCGAAGGTTTGTTATATTTGTGCACTTATTAGCGTATACTTAATGCGCACACTGCTTCAAGTGGTTTCTGAAGAACTTTTTATATTTTTTTTTTTTTTTTATCTGGGACCAGCACTCAGGAGATGACTCCTACACATTCGAGGCATTGTGCTGGAACTATAGGAAAGGGATAGTAGGATAAACGACATGAGGTGAAGCTTAATTATTTATTTTACAGCTCTGCTTTCGCACGTTCTTTTGTTTTTGTTTATGCTTAGCAGTGCTGAAGCTTCGGTTTAGTAGCCATTTTTATTATTATTTTACTTCGCCGGTGCTACACAATACCGACGAAGGAGGGTGTTCTGATGTGATTGTGGATTGCTATTAGCTGAAGCCGGTATTGTTCAGTGACCAGTGACTATGCCTTCGCCACTGAAGCCTTCCGACAACAACTGACACACAAAGCCACACTAATGCACATCAGAAAAATGCGAGATGTTTATTTTTATTTTAAAATTTTAGTCTGAAACTGGTGTTGAACCCAGGTCTGTTTTTGGTTTAGTAGTCAACGTGCAGACTACCATCCATCGTGCCATCGCCACCCTCAAACACTAATAAACTTCTACTTCATGCGTACGCTGGCTAATCTTTTTTTTCCCCAGCACTTTCAGGTTTCAAAAAATGGCGAATAATCAGTGCCGTATTTTATTAAAACCTGCTTATATAGCCGACAATTTTATAATCTGCAATGGCTGAATTAAATGTAGCGGAGCCATGAGTCAAATGATCTAATTTACATAAAAGGTCGCGTAGTTAAATATTTTGTGGTTAACCAAAAGAACTCTTCGCGGAGTGTATTTGAACTGTTAAATTCAAACGAATAAAATTCGGAAGGTTTATTTCTTCATTGTTGCCCACCCAATATCAGATTTTGGGGCTCGTTTTTATTAATTTTATTTTTCTTTCTTTTTTTTTTTGCTATATGACCATTACTTGTAGTTGTATATAGTTTAAAATTAAGCTTAATTAAGCAGTTTTAATTTTTGTATCTTTCGTTCAAATACGACAAAGATATAATTATTTCTTCTTTAAAAATTTTGGTTGTTTGGTGTTCACTTAAATGAAAACTATGGTCGAAATTTTAACACTATACCGTGAGAATTCTATCAGTTACATTCCCTACATTTAAGTTCTATAAAGTTCGTGAATAAATGCAAAATTTTGTTAGAAGTTATTACATATATTATTATAATTATACTAAAGTGAAATTAGTACGCTTGAAATAAAAAAAAATAATTAATAAAAAATGACTTCAATAAAGTGTTAAATTTGTGATACTATCTTTATTAATATAAATATCTTGAGAGTGCAACAGAAACTTCATTGCTCGATATTTAAAAAATTTGGTGTGACGCAATATCAGCTCAAAGGACACATGGCTGAACATAGTGGTGTCGAAGAACAATATGAAACAAAATATGTAATGTTTCTTTTAGTAAAAACATACTAAATGTATATAAGAAACTTCATTGGTTTATTTGTGCAAAATTATTTTTGTGTCAAACAAGTGTGAATGCACATATCGAGGATGGTATAATCCAATAGTGATGCATTGTGAAATATATATTACATATAAAACATTGTCAGACTTGCAACGAAATGATAACATCCTCATCTCTACTCTTACAATATCTAAACATAAAAAAATTTTTCCCTGAAGTCAGTATTAACGATGATCTGGCTAGGAGGAATAGCCTCTTTAGTGGAAGGATTGAATCATATCGTTTTCACAATAAAAAACTGAAGACATCCTCTTTCTTGGAGGTTTTTTAAAAATGCAATGCGATGCATTATCAACCAATTAAAAGAATGCAGTCAGGAACATAACACACTCAAATTTAATATGGAGCTGACTTGTGGCTACATGAAATTGGTAAATGATGATAAATATGTAACTCCCCTGGTACATATATCAAAAATGACGTTGCTTACTATTTCTGATTATGTTGATAAATTCTACAAGAAACATGCAGAGGAAATACGTGCAAAAGGGTAAGAGACAGCGGTTGGACACTTACACTGTGATACAAAAGTTGAGAAGAAAATTATGCAGGGGTTCTCAAGTACCAACTCTAGTTTATTGGAGTCCATAGAGAACGAAAATACCTTTAGTTTTTTAGTTCACTAACGGTAAATGTAGTGAAAAGCGTGTTTTTATAGTTTCAAATAGAAAGAGTCATAACTTCTTTGTTTCCCAACCGATTTCTATCATTTTTTCTTCTGTTTGATATTATCTTTCAAAGAATGCAAACGTTTTTTAAATCGGTTAATAAATGGCTAAGTTATAGTGGTTGAAGTGATAAAAAACACATATAAAAAAAATTTTTTTTTTTCCTCAGGCTCTAAGTTGCTTATGAAATACCAAACAGTATACATATTTGTTATTCTGCAAAAAAAAAAGAGAACACTTAATTATCTTTCCAAAATGGGTAATTAGAATTAAATCGGTTAAAAAAATTAAAAAAACAAAACAGAATTCCAGATGTGCTTCTTCCAAATGTTTTCTCGTCTAAACTCAGTCTAATTCAAAAGAAACTGTGTTGTGATAAGATTCGTAGTATTTAAGAAAACTGTACTTGTTATTGATATAAAATACCTAAATTCATACCCGTTATATTCCATAATCTATCTGCATACGATGCACATCTATTTTTTAAAGAACTTTTTAGTATTAAAAATGATGTCATGAAAGTCATCCCTCAAAATAAAAAGAGCTATATTTCTTCATAACTTTATATTCCGATGAAAAAGAAATGTGGACTTGAAATACGTTTTTTAGATTCTTTGAGATTTATGGCTTCTAGTTTAGATTGTTTGGTGAAAAATTTTGATGTTTCTGATTTTCATACCGGTCAATGTATTGATAATCACTTAATTTGATTAGAAGAAGCTATACTCGTACATAGATTTTATATCAAAGTTTGATGAAGTAGAACTGCCAAGCAGAGAACATTTTTTTTGATTCGGAATGTCATATTATTGAATATGAACATGCGCAGAAAGTATGGAATGAGTTCTATTGTAGAACACTCCGTGATTATACTGAGCTCTACCTTAAAACAGATGTACTGCTTCTTACAGATGTTTTTGAAATTTTTCGAAAATATGTAAAAGTATTTATGATATAGATCCAGCACCAGGACTATGTTGGGATGCAATGTTGAACACTACAGAAATAACTTTGGAGTTCATTACAGACTCCATCATACATTATTTTGTCCAAAGTGGTATTAGGAGCGGACTATTTCAGTGTTCCAAGAAATATTCAAAGGCGAACAATAAATATATGTATGACTTTGAGGATGATAAAAATAAGACATCAGATTAGTTAACGTACTTAAACGCCAATAATTTATATGGTTGGGCAATATCTGAATACTTGTATTATGGTGGGCGTGGGTGGCTAAGTCAAGAAGAAATTGATGTTTTCAGTATTGAAGAAATCTCAAACTCTCCCGAAACGGGCTATTATTTAGAATTAGACATTTTTCAGTATCTTGATTTACTTCATGATGAACATAATGATCTTCGTTTTTGCCCCCAAATTAAAAAAATTCGCAGAATGGGTGTAGGAAGTTAATAGCAGATTTTGGATTTAAGCGAAATTATGCTATTAACTACAGAGTTCTAAATATACGTATATCAAATAGAGCCTTTGGTGCTATACCGTAGTAATTCAAAATTAGAATTTTTTGAGCTGGGTATGCAGAAATGATATTTGGGGAAATATATATTTAAAGGAAAATATATTATGGTTCTATCTCTAACTGTTCAGATTCTACAGCTACAAATGGGTTAATTCCTCCAGCTATTTCCAACAATATTTATTTGCAATAATGAAATATTTCCAAGAAATTTACAAACAGAAAATATTACAAAATATGCTTCTTTATTTAAAAACTTGTAAAAAAATAACTTTAGTAAACGAAAATACTATCAATGAGATGGCTTAAAACTTCAAATGCATTTTTCTCAGTTCACGATTTTTTGAAATACATTGATATATGTAAATACCTATTATCGTACAAATGCGAAAAATACTTTTTAGAAGGACTTCTTTAAGCAGTTTATGGGAAAACCATGGAAAGTGTATATATGTATTGCCACAAATTGGGAAACTACAAAAAAAAATTACTTACATAGGTTTAAGATCATTAAACTCTAAACATACTTTTTAGAGTTTACAAAAATTCAGTGAGACTGTGTATGCAGTTGAGCTAAAAGAAATGGAACCATATTCTGATAAACCTATCTATATTGGTTTCGCAGTTTTAGAATTGTCGAAATGGAAGTTGTACGATTTCCATTATAGATACATGAAACCAAAGTTTGGTGAGAAACTTTCTTAACTATATTGATACCGATTCATTTATCTATACAATTCAAACTGATGATTTCTATGAAGATATTTGTAACGATATTTCTTTAAATTTCGATACATCAGAATATGCTATGAATACTGAATTCAAGTTGCCACTGTTTAACAAATGAATGATGAATGATGAAAATAAGGGTAACATAATGTTAGAGTTTAAGAGCTTAAGATCCAAAATGTATTCTTTTTCAAAAGCAGTGAAAAAATCGAAAGGCGTAAAAAGGTCTGCTCTTAAGAAAATCACATTGAATGATCATAAGAGCTGTTTATTTGAGCAGAAAGTTGTATCAGATGAGATGTTTTTTTTTTCAGATCAAAAATTCATCAACTTTTTACACAAAAGCTCCATAAATTAGTCCTTAACCATACTGATGACAAAAGAAATGCTGTGGGCGATGGTAAATGCCAGATCGTGGGGTCATTATAGAAATGGAAGTTGTGTACTATCTTGAAAATTACTAGCATGATTATAGGTATCGATAACCTAAATTACAAAATTTATTGAATGTGGAAACATTAATCATATATTTATTTATTTATTTTTTTTACTTTGTTTGTGAAATTAGTTATAGAAATTTGTATAATATTGATGAAATACTCGTATGTAAATGAAATTGTATAAATCTTTAATGAGAATCTTTCATTATTTTTCTTTTTATTTTAAAAATTCTGTTACAAGTAAGCACAAGCACCATAATACTGCCAACTACTATAAAAGAGACCTGGATACGTCATGCCCAATTTTTCAAGTTCCAATATCTTCAATATTTATAATTCTTTGCTTCATAATTTTTTTCAACCATTGCTTTTCTCTTCACACTTCACATATATTGTTGCACAATTGACATTAGCTTTCCAAAATTCAATTACGCTGATCCATCAATCCAGAGTAACTGATAATGATTTTCCAGTCAGCCATTTCGCTTCCTTCTGCTTTGTAAACTTGTCCTTTTATGGGCGAATATCTATTATGCGATCATGAATCAGTATGTAGTATGCTGAAGTTTTTGTTGGAATATTTATAGCTGTTTCAAATTCAATTTTTATATCAATTGGTCCACTATTGAGTGATTCGTTTTGATAGCTAACATATACAATAATAATCGGAGCGTTATTCTTAAACTCCTGAGCTGTTAAAATTCGTTAAGATTCTATACTATATGAAATAGTAGTTTTGTTGAAATTTTGTGTACATATCATATAGAATTGCATATCGGCCAGCTACGAAAAGTTTAAAATATATCTATGAAAAGGAACGTTGGGCTGAGCTCAACGATTTCTTCCGGCATTTCAATTAGAAGCTTTGCTTTCTTGACAATAACGTTAATGCCATGGCAAAAATGGTTGTAAACATAATATTGCTTGGTATAAAAACGTTCATACCAGCAAAGCAAATTTGGATTAAGCTTAGACCAAAGTCATGGTTTAATCAGACATGCAGAGAGGAAGAATTTAGTATTTGGCGGAATAGCAAAAACGCAGATACTGATTCAATACGCAAAAAGGAGAGATCTTCATTTGCCAAAGTGTTAAGACGCGAAAAAGCTTTGTACTAGCAGCGTCTTCGCGCTAAAGTTCTTACATCCCCACAGGGTAGTAAAAGCTATTGGTTATTCCTTTAAAAGATGATCAAATATTCACTGACCCAGTTGATAAAGCTAACCTCCTAGCTGGAACGTTTGCAAGAAATTTTCACTTGCCGGAAAGCAATCAATCACTACCCGCTCTCGAGAGGGTATCCGTAACTATGCCAAGGATATACTTTCGAGCTCGTGCTCACACCTCAGCATAAACAAGTCTCCTGGGCCGGATGGAATTCCGGCACTGGTCTTGAAGAAGTGTTCTTCGAAGTTATCACGTCCTCTGGCAACCCTTTTCAGCACCCTATACCATGCAGGCGAATTTTCGTCGTGCTGGAAAGTTGCAAATGTAACGCGGATCCCCAAGAAGGGAGAGGCAAGCAACCCTGAAAATTATCGCCCAACCGCAATATGTTCTACCATTTCCAAAATAATGGAGAGTATGTTGAATTTCAATCTGGTGAAGTATCTGGAGTAGAATAGCTTACTTAAGGACCGAAAACATGGCTTCCGTGGACGACGTTCCACGGGAGACTTATTGGTCTTCCTCTCGGAAAAATGGTGTCGCTCCAATCACCATTTCGGCGAAAGTAAGGTAGTGGCTCTAGATATTTCCAAAGCATTTGACAGAGTGTGGCATGGAGCACAAACTTATTGCTTTTGGTGTCGGTGATATCTTTTCTCGATTTATATCGAGGTTTCTCAAGGCTATTTTGAAGTTACTCGACCGTGTACAAGAAAGGGCGAAGAAACTCATCGGAGATAGTAGGGTAGCCAACTCTATTGACTCTCTTGAGCATCGTCGCAACATGGGGTGCGTTTCGTTGTTCTATCGTTACTATAATGGGATGTGTTCTAATGAAATCAGGGAACTTGTTCCCGAAACCCGGTCATTCGCGCGTACGACGCTATCATCATTAAGAGCGCATCCATTTGTGGTCGATTTTACGGCGACTCGCACTACGCATTACAGAGAAAATTCATTTTTTGGCCGAACGGCACGTATGTGGAATGGACTACCGGCAGAGGTCTTTCCTGTCACTTTTAACGTGGGAAAATTCAAATCGAATGTCAATAAATACTACTCCCTCTACCCTCTCTCACAAAACCTTATTTCCTAGTTCAGGGGTAATCCCCTGAATGCCGGTCCAAAAAAAAAAAAAATAATAAAATTTTAATAATTGAAAAAAATACTAGAAGCTAGCCCAAAGCGCACAAAGAGAATTGTTAAGAATGTTCCTACGCCAACTGAAGATAAAAAATTTACTCCAGAAGAAGCGTTCGCACTATTTTTGGATTTAAAATTGACTAAAAATCAGTATAAGGAATTGCGAAAACGAACTAATGAAAAGATTTGTGGCATTTTTCCGGAGTATCGAGATTTAGTTTCTGTCAAAAGAGAATGCTTACCTTCATCAGTCAAAAAGTGGGCGAAATTGGACAAGTTGGTGTGGTACCGCCCATACTAACTAAATATGTACTTAATTATATCTTGAGAACCGTTAAAGCAAATATTTCTGTATTGGGTCTGAATAACTTAACCCTTAAATGCATAGAGACTCAGATATTCGCGAAAAATATATATTATATGTAAACCGACCAAAAAATAATAACTGCGTTTAAATTTTTCCAAAATATTAATTTATGTAAATTTTATGAAAAGAAAATTGGTTGTATTTTTTAAGTTACGCTATGCATTCTACGCATAGAAAAATATACATAAAAAAATAACGACTGAGTTGATTTAATGCAAAGTTTTATTTTTTATAAGTTGAATATGTACATAGATATAAGTAAAAACTATATAAATACCAATAAATATTTATTTTTATTGATTGTGATAGTTAAAAAAGCAGTTTTTTTCAGCCGTAAGACATAAATTTACTGCAATACATCTTAGTCTGTCCTGTACAGCACGGCATCTTGCACCTTCCTTTCGTACTTACCATGGTCCAATGTTGAGTTCCGTCTAGTCTAACATCTTTTGGGACCGGTATCTGCGAATTCGGCTTACGTTTTTTCTTCTGGATTTCCGCTTCGAGGGTTGGTCGTCTATGCAGTGAGTTTTTATACTTCGATGAGTTTTTATATTTGAATAGTGAGTCCGCCACTTCCAATTTGGTTTATTCTGTTATAATGAGTCGAGGCATTGATGCATGTCATATCTAATAGATGGTAAAATAATCTATTTGTCCACTTCCTGCTTTTCAGAGATATTTTGTGGCGGCTCATGGAACTGTCTAATAGATCTACGCCCCCCCCCCCCCCCCCCTATTTTTATTGCTGTCCTTCACAATCTGCGGGCAAGCGACGACAATATTTTTGTTCTGCTTTTTGTCAAATCTACGGACAGAAATAGCTTCATTTGATGCAAATGAGGTAAGAGATGGCTTAGTTCCTATATATGTCGATACTAGATTGACTACTTTTGTGTATTTCCATGAAATAGAAGTTACATCTATTCCATACACACTAGCTACAAATTCTCTGCTGGTTCCTCGTTCAAACTTCATCATAGTTTTTTCTTCCGGAAACTTAAAATTTTTTATCCTGTTGCGCCGGATTGTGCCAACAGAAAGAATTCCATGGGTTCTAAGGTATATAAGTAACGGTATTGTAGTGTAATAATTATCAAAATAGATATTGTAGTTTTTAAATCTAGGTACTTCACGAACTAACCATACTACTTGAAGATTTGGCTCTTCTGAACGCGAAGTTTCATTTGATCCCGTATAAATTTCAAACTTGTACGCATATCCTTTAGTGTCACATAGAACAAAAAATTTAAATCCCCATATTATATATATACATATAGCTATTCATTTTTGTAGAACACATCTGCTCATCTACGCATAATCTTTCCATTTTGGGAACAGAACCGAATGTACAGTTTAGGGCATCAACAACAGGCCTAATAAGGTATAGTCTGCCACGTTTGGGATCGTCGGCTGCTGGATTTTTCTCTTTGTCAATAAAATGTAGATATTGTGTTATTTTCTCGAACTGATTAATCGTCATTTGATTTTTTTTTACATCTACTGAACGATCATCATTACTTGATTGATTGAAATATGTCATGTAAAAGGTAATACCAATAAACTTTTGAAGTTCCATAACGGTAAATGAAAACTTTTCATCTAATCCAGCATACCGTAGGGTTTCTTCAACAATTAGGTTTTAAAAGCTCTCAGGAAATAAATAACTCCAAGCTTTGTAAGGAGTGACTATTGATTGAATTTCTTCAGGGAGAGAGCTATCTCCTTTGAACTCAACTTCCTTACTATGATATTGTAAATTACCCAGTTTCCATATAATTTTCTCAAATGCTTGGGATTTGAGATCAACGTTGATATTTTGAAAGTTTGAGGGAAATAAATTGAATGCCGAAAAGCTTGGTAGAGCGTCCAACGATTTTTCTGGGAGAAGAGAAGATTCTGACTCAGAATTTTCTATAGAAACAGAAGATGTAACTAAATTAGTTTTAATTTTACTGGATACAGGTGAATTGGAAATAAGTAAATTAGTAGTGGCGCATTTTGAAAGGACAGGAGACTTCAAAGAATGACATTTTCTCAGACTAGAAATCGGAGTACTGGTCTTAGGAAGGGTTGTATCAGAACATTGTGAAATAAGAGGAGACAGAGCAAGGGTTGTGGACCTATTATCATCATTGATTAAAGCAATAAACAAGTCGGTAACGGATTCATTCAGGTCAAAGCTAAGTTCATGGTCTTCGTCAGAATCAATATTCTTATCAATGAGTAAGTTGCTTTTATTTTTAGTAGGGCATATCTTTTCAATTTCTTTTTCATCATCACTACTTTCATCAGTGCTGTCATAGGGAAATTCCTCACTATTGCAAAGTATTTCGCCTATTTCATCATCAGTTATTTTTGTTTTTCTCGCACGCGTAGTAATATTCATATATTTTTATATGGAAATTGAATACAATATACTTTGCGCAACAAACTAAAGCAACCTCTCACTTCAAGAGTTTGAATTGTAATAAGAAAAAAGACATAAGTAAGCACATACATGTAAACAAAAGCAGTTTGTGCAAAAACATTTCTTTTCCTTATACAAAATTTGTCTTTTAAAAAAAAAGAGCACAGTAAAAAAAACCAAGAGAAATTTGCAATTACTGTAGAATGCATACTGTATCTTTGAAGATACAACCATTATAAGTGATTTTATAACTAAAGTTGGAATCGTATTCATTTTAAACGTTATAATTAGTTAAAATACACTGTATTCAATAAAACAAATATATTATTTGTAAAACTAAATAGAACCATTAATACGAAAATGTCACCATAAGTTTGTCTTTATCTAAAAATGTAAGATTTAAAAATTTTGTATTTCCCGTTATATTATTGATTTAAATTAAAATCTGTTGCCTTAAAGTTGATACTATATGATAGAAAAAAAGGTTCTGAGCAGTTGTTAATATTTTTTTCTTAATTATGATAATAAACAAAGAAATGACACCGGTTTTTCTGGTTATAGCTTTAAAGATACAGTATGCATTAAAGGGTTTTTTTTTTTTTTTTTTGGCGTGTGAGGTAGGGTTGAAAATGCCTTCGCACTTACAGAGACCGTCGTCTTCTGCGTCGAGTGGTGTTGCCACTAAAAAATTCCCTCCTCCTCTGGGTAGATTCCTCCCCGGGACCGCTTTCCGCATTACTTCGGGAAGGCCCAGAGCCACGTCCCAATCAGAACCACTCTCACTCACCCACGTCTGGGTCCGCCAAGTCCGCAGCCGGCGCCATGGCCCCGGCCCGTATCGCCTGGTCCCCGTCAGAGGGGGCCCGCTATGCAGCAGCGCATCGAGGTCCCTCTTCTTCCTCCGCAGAACGTATCCCACGTACTGTGCCACAGCGTCCCAATTGTCCTCACAATCGAGCATCCTCTCTATCACGGTGGCAGGAGCGAACCCGCCAACCCGCTGCGCCATTGCACCTCTCTCAGTATGCCACCTGGTGCAGTCGAAGAAAGTGTGTTCTGCATCATCATCCGTAATACCACAGTTAATGCAGTCGGGACCATCTGCCCTGCCCATCCGATACAGGTACTTTCGGAAGTCTCCGTGGCCCGAGAGGAATTGTGTCAGGAAGTAGTTACCTTTCCCAAATTTCCTCCGAATCCATACTTCCACGCAGGGAATGAGCCTCGCCGTCCACCTGCCGACCGTGTCCGCGGTCCACCTGTCCTGCCATCGCCGGACAGTTTGGGGTCTCAGACCAATAGCACCAACACCAGGGCCCTCCCCCCTCAAGTTCCAAGCCTCCCACCGCTCGCGCGCCAAGAGGGCTATGGGTATTTCCCCACATATCACCAGGACCGCAGCGCCCGAGACCGTGCGGTAAGCCGAAGCAACCCTAAGGGCCGCCGTCCGCTGTACCGCCTCGAGCACCCTGCGTTTGGTTCTCTCACCCAGTACATTTCCCCAAATCTCGCTCCAAGATCGACTTCGTGACCGCCATAATCAGCCTCCTCTTGCTCTGTGTCGGGCCTCCGACATTCGCCATGAGTCTGCTCAACATGCTAGTCATCTTCGCCGCCTTAGTCGCCACATGCCGTATTTGGGCCCAGTAAGTCAGCCTACAGTCGAGTCTGACGCCCAAATACCTTATGGCACTCTGGGTAACCAGAGACACATCCCCTATCTGCATGCCGACGCCTAGTGGTATGTGTGCCCGCGTCATCAACATCACCTCGGTCTTCTCCCCGGCCAATTCCAAGCCGTGGTCCTCAAGCCACATCCGGGTCTTAATCATGACCCGGTTCAGCTTCCCCCTGGCGTCATCCATATCCCGCGCCAAGATCACCGCCGCTATATCATCCGCGTATCCCACGAGCTGAGCATCCGCGGGCATTTCCACCCCAAAGATCCCATCGTAGGTCAGATTCCATAGGTCCGGGCCCAGCACAGATCCCTGGGCCGCGCCGGACGTGATCGTCCTGCTCCTCCCCGGTAAAGGGCGGTGAAACCTCATCATCGTAGGGCCCACGTTCGCCGCCCAGCGGTGGGTGTGTGGGGAACAGGCCCCCACAATCGCATCGATCCGCGCGCCGTCCAATTGCACCCCAGCGCGGCTCGCGCCCAATTTTCCCGCCACGATCCTATAGCCGAGTCCCCATGGATCACGATTCAGGTCGCTCCGAAGTTCCTCCCATTTCGCCCTCTTGCTCGCCATAATCGCGCGACGCAACGCCCCGCGGGACCACCTGTACTCTTGGGCTTCCAGCATAGCCTCGCCGGCCCGCCTAGCCCTAGTATAGACCCTCCTATTGCGGAGGCAGTCACGCCTGAATCCAGCAATCACCGGCGTCCACCAGTACACAGGTCGCCTCCCCGCCCGTCGCGACAAACGGGGCATCGATGCGTCGCATCCACGGACAATGCGCCGCATCATAGCACCCGCCAGGGAGTCAGCGTCTCCCCCACCGTCCAAAACCGTAGTACCGTCGATACCGGCCAAGAACGCCCTGCGGTCTAACCTCGCGACGTTCCAACAACGCGCGCCTCTCCCCCCGTGCGCCCGCGCGACGCCCGCCTCCGATACTATCCCAAACTCAACATATTGGTGATCACTCCCAGTATATTCCTCGAGCACCCTCCATCCTTCGATCATCCCAGACAGATTCTCGGATACCAAAGTGATGTCAGGAGTGGTGAACTCGCACCCCGGCCGCCTGAAGGTGGTCGCACCACCAGCGTTCATGACCACCAGGCCCAACCTGGCCGCCATATCCAGGACGCACCTCCCCCTCGTGCTCGTCACCGGATCACCCCACTCCACAGCCCTGGCATTGAAATCACCGGCCACCACAAAGGGTCCGGCCATACCAGCCAGAGCGTCCTCGATAGCGGCCATCTTCGCCCTAAATCGCGCCACACTATCGCTAGGAGTGAGGTAACAGCTCTGCATTAAAGGGTTAATGGTCAGTACAAATCATCAGTCATAAAATGGGCGTGATCCCTCCTATACAAACTAAATATTGATTTCATTATATCTCTAGAACGATTAAAGTTAAAATTCCTATATTTGGTCTGAGTAACATATGTAACATGGTACACTTACAATTTAAAGGTATACTTTTCGAAAAGTCAATGCCTGTTTGTAACAGGACGAACTATATCGCATTAAGAATACTAAAAAATCTAGAATCCTCATTTACCACAAGACCACATTTCGCAGATCCATATAAAGAATTCATGGGTGTGTACATAAAGCTTAATGATATGAAAAAATTAGGTAAATTCTCTCAAGATATACCAATCCAATGCTACTTTTTTCCACATCATGGAGTTCTTCGAGAAAGTAGTTCCACTACTAAGTTAAGAGTAGTTTTCGACGGAAGTTGTAAAACTCGCCCGCATTCATCTTGCACTGGTTCTCCATTGTAAAAAGATTTGCCAGATATTATAACACGTTGGCGACGATTCAAAATTGCTTTCACAGCCGACTTAGAAAAGATGTTTAGGCAAATAAACATTTTTAAAGAGCAGCAGCCATATTAATGTATTTTGTGGAGAGATATAAATGGAAATGAAATAAATATTTACAAACTTAGAACAGTGATGTAGGTACAGCATACGCACCCTTTCTTACAATTAGAGTACTAAAACAAATTGCTGATGACGTTTCTGAAAAATTCCCGCTTGCTAGGGAAGTGATTGAAAGTGATACATATGTCGACGATGTCTTATCTAGAGCAGATAGTCTTCATGAGTCAACAAAATTACAGCAACAACTGTGTACTCTATTGGAGAATGCTTGTTTTAATTTGAGAAAGTGGAACGCCAATTCGTTAGACTTTTTATCAACCAACAATTTCGATCTTAAAAATCGCGATATGTCAAACGCACTGGATTTTGTTTTGGGACCCACAATCAGATTGCTTTTGCTTTTAAATAAACTATCCCTTTTCAGATAAAAAAAATTAAAACCGATTTTGCTAGGTTTTTTGACCCAATTGGTTGGTTGGCGCCTAATACAATTAATGCAAAAATTATCTTTCAAAAACTATGGACGGAAGTATTACCTAAACCGCTAAGCGCTGAATGGACAAATTATCGGGTAGCATTAAAGGATATAGAGCAAATTAAAATACCACGTTGGTTTTATTGTAAATGCACTACTTCGGTCGAACAATATGCATTTTCCGATACATCCAAACCAGCTTTCGCTGCGGTAATAAGGGGCGTCTGGTAGCAGATTTCATGAATAATTGGTCTTGGAAGTCTCAGTGAAGCTGCTCTTTTCCATATTGAAAGTCGCGGATTTTGACGTAAACTGCTTTCAACCAGTTCAATGTTTTCGGATCGACTGGCGTGGAAGGTTGCATTTTTGACCAGGAACGGTATTCTGAAATACATACTTATGCAGATTTCAAAAGCCGTTGTAGAAGCAATTTTTAATTTATCTGTCTCACACTTTTTCTTGCCAAACCCTACATCCTCGTCAGTAATAGTAATTGCATTTAAACACCCATAATCCACGCAGAAATAGATATGTTAATGTTCAGTCAAAGCTTGTTTTTTTAACATTTTCATATTTTACTTAATTCTTATTTTTCTTGGCACATAAGGCTGTTTTCTTATTGGTGTCTAGTTTTTCTATATATTTTTGAGTCTCTCTTGTACAAACAGCGAACCGAACCTAAGTTCCCCAATAAATTATAAAGTTAATTTAACCCACATTAATCCCATTTTTTATACTGTTTATTTACGAATAGTTTTTTGAGGAAAATATTTCACATAATCATTTTTGGTCCTTCCAGGCGGATTTTCAAACCCCAGTGAAATATTTTTTAAAAGAAAAATATTTTTAATTGCAGAACAAATCCCGAAGGCATATAAATATGTATATAACGGATACGACATACATATAAATATACATATACATATTGCCGATGTTCTACAAACAGACTACAAAATCAACCATATTAATTTTAACACCTGGCTTCAATAAAAATGTTAGTCATTTGTAAAATTCAACAAGTGATTTACATATCTATATATATAAAAGACAAACATGTTAGTTACACCATTTATAACTCGAGAACGGCTGGACCGTTTTGAACGTGTTTTTGGCATTTTGGATTCGTCTTTGCTCAGGATAGCATAATAGCAAAATAGGACCACGAGAGGGGCTAGGGGGCAATGTTTGCCTCTCATAATCTGTCACACTGGTATTTATGAAATTTTAACCCTAGATATATTTTTATGTACATGGACACCTAAGCTACTCAAATTTGCAAAAATAACGTCACGAAAGGAACTAGGGTGGATTTTTGCCTCTTCGAAACTAAAACACCGATTGTAAGATTTTTTAACGATGAATAAATTTCTTTGCAATGGACACCTAAGCTATGCAAATTGTCAAAAATACGGTCACGAAGGGAATTTGGGGGCAGCTTTTGCCTCTCCGTAACTACAATACTGATTTTTATAATTTTGAATCCATAGATAGATCTCTATGTATAGGAACAAGTTATCTATGCAATTTTTAAAAAGTTTGATCACGAATGATGATTAAGTGCAACTTTTGCCTTTCCAGAACAATTTTATCAGTTTTTATTAAATTTAAACCATAAAAATATCATTATTTAGATGAATACAAAAACTATGTATTTTTTTTTAAACGCCATGAAAGATAAGACTTGATTACAGGGAGGCATATTAACGCACGCCGAGTAAATTTAAATAAATTCCCGGTGACTGTAAGTATATTAGCTGTAAGTCCAAGAAAATTTTATTTATTTCAGTTACGTTATCTGCGATTTGTTTTAAAAGAATTAAAAAAGGAAAATGACCGTTCGATTTGTTTGTTAACTGCATGTTTCAAATAAACAACAACAATAACAGTAAGTGGCTTTACTGTACAGTGCATTGTTTTCTTTATGAGTGCCAGTGATTGCTCGAACAAAGCAAATGTGAAAAAACAAAACAACAAAAATGCATACATAATTATTAACTCTGAAAGCAAGAGTAGTGAGATTATTTACAATCCTGAATGCAATAGAGATTATTTAACCCTTAAACCGACCACTGGTCCCATTTTTGCAGCAAAAAGTGCAAGTGATTCGAATTTGAATAAGTGTACAGAAAATAAAATAATTGTATCTCGCCCATTTTCTCCCATAATTAAAAGTACGGAGAAAAGAGAAATAAAACCGCCACCAATATACTTGCGAGAAGTGTGTACCAATACTTTGGTGAATAAATTGTCAACGTCGATAGGTAAAGATCACTTTTACGTGGTCTCTATTCGTAAAGGTAACGTGCTAGAGACAAAGAATCAGGCTGCCAGCGAGAAAGGCTATAGGGCCATAGTGAACAATTTTGATGCGGAGAAAAAATGTTACTACACTTACCAATTGAAGACTGCAAAGGGCTTAGTGGTGGTCATTGAAGGTATTGATCCCAGACGTGGGTGATTGAGAGTGGTCCTAATTGGGACGTGGCTCTGGGCCTTCCCGAAGTAATGCGGAAAGCGGTTCCGGGGAGGAATCTACCCAGAGGAGGAGGAGGGAATTTTTTAGTGGCAACACCACTCGACGCAGAAGACGACGGTCTCTGTAAGTGCGAAGGCATTTTCAACCCTACCTCACACGCCAAAAAAAAAAAAATGTTTTGACAATTCTGTGCCGACTGAGGATATTAAAGATGCTCTGAAAAATGCGGGATTCGATGTTAAATCAATTTATAATATAATTAACCGAGAGAAAATTCCTCAGCCAATGTTTAAAGTTGAAGTTGCTTTCGACTCAACTAAATTGAAAAAAATGAGACTCACCCCATATATAATTTAAAATTTATATTGAACTAAAGAATCGTCGTAGAGGAACCGATTAAGCGCAAGGGTCCGCCTCAGTGCCAAAATTGTCAGGAGTTTGGACATACAAAATCCTTTTGTAAATTACCATCCGTATGTGTGAGATGTGGAGACATTCACAAATCTTTGGAATGCCCACACCCGAAATCAGACACGAATGTGAGAAAGTGCGGTAATTGTGATGAAAAACACACCGCCAATTATCGTGGTTGCAAAGTGTTTTTGCAACTAAAGAATTCAAGCAAGGAAAGAAGACCAGTGCCAGTACCACTCGAGTATAAGGAAACTAATTTTCTTAATGTGCCAACAACCTCCGTCCGTGAAATTCAAAGAGCTCATGGTACAAATGTGCAACACGTTAGTTACGCTGAAAAGTTGAAGAAAGGTACTACATCGCAGGAAAGTCATCGAGTTAACTCGTATGCAAACGTTTTGAAGGAAGGTGAGCACATACCACTGCCCGATACTCAAAGTGCCATTGAGAAATTAATAGACACTATGAACAGTTTTATGTCCAACATGCAGAGTATGTTCCAGCAAATGATGCAAAACCAAAGCATGCTGATGCAAATTTTGTTGAACAAAAAATAATGGCTACGCTGAAAATTTGTTTTTGGAATGCTAATGGCCTGAGCCAGCACAAGTATGAAGTGCAACAGTTCCTACAATCACAACAAGTTGATGTACTTCTTGTATCCGAAACACATTGAACTCAAAAGAACTGTTTCAAAATAAAGGATCATCATCATCATATCATACTTATGACACAAAGCATCCAAGTGGCAGAGCTTGTGGAGGAACAGCAATACTGGTTCACAGAGATGTTGCCCATTTCGCCCTGCCAGAATACTCGACGGATCACATACAAGCCACCATTATAAGTTTACCACGTTGTGGTACATCGATTTCTGCCGTTTATTGTCCACCCAGACAATCCATTACTACGGATCTATTTTTAAACTTGTTTAAAACGTTAGGAACAAAGTTTATTGCAGCAGGTGATTTTAATGCAAAACACACTTTTTGGGGTTCCAGACTTATTTCACCAAGAGGAAGGCAACTTTTGGATGCAATATCCCTTCACAATTTGGATGCAATATCTGCAGGTCATCCCACATACTGGCCTACAGACATTAACAAAATTCCAGATGTGATCGACTTTGCGGTCACTCGTAACATAAGAAGAGAACTATTTCATTTGATTCCGTCTATGGATCTTTCATCGGATCATTCACCACCTTTTTTCAATTTTTTTCGCGCTTCTAAAAATGCAGAGCAAAATATTTGTTGTCATAAAAAACATATAAATTGGCTAAAGTACAAAATGTACATTAGTGCCCACTTGCCTCAACACTTTTCTTTGAAATCGGAGTATGAAGTGGAAGATGCTGTAATCCTCACAACCAACATCCTGAAAGAAGCGACAGCAGTCTCCGCATCAAACGTTTTGATAAGACGCAGGCGTCAATATAACAGTAATGCCAGCGTTGAGTCCTTGATAAGACAGAAAAGACAGTTGAGGCGTCAGTGGCAGGAGCTCCGTTCACCTGGATTAAAGGCACAACTAAATCAATGCCAACGGAAACTGCGTGTTTTGCTGAAAGAGGACAAAGAATTTCAACTGAATGAATATCTGCAAAGTCTCGACACAAGAGAGCAAACAGATTATAGTTTGTGGAGGGCTACGAAAAAAATGAAACAACCCACCGCGAACGAGTCCCCGATAAGGTTACAAAATGGTGAATTTGTGAAGAGTACAGAGGAAAAAATTGAGGAATTCGCCAACCACCTGGGAAATGTATTTACACCAAATGTAACCGCTTCCCGTATTGCGCCGATTGTTATAAACGAAAGAGTACAACGTCCACTTAAATTCCGCTTTGCTGAAGTCGAATTTGCCATAAAAACGTTAAAAGCCAGGAAAGCTCCAGGCAGTGACAAAATCACGGGAGCAATGATAACTAATCTGCCACAATCTGCTTTGTGGCTGATTCTCTTTATTTTCAATGCTATGTTGCGGTTGGGTACGTTTCCGAAAGCATGGAAGCAGTCTGAAATCGTAATGATTCCTAAGCCAGGTAAAGATTTTACGCAAGTATCTTCTTATCGCATTGCCGATTCTGTCCAAACTTTTTGAAAAATTGCTTCTCGACAAACTACGGCACCACGTTGACACCACTTCTTTTATCCCACATCACCAATTTGGATTTAGAAAAATGCACAGCACTGTGGAACAAGTGCACAGAATAACAAACCTTGTCCGAACGGCTTTCGAGAATAAGGAATACTGTTCGGCACTTTTTATTGATATATCTCAAGCGTTCGACAAAGTCTGGCACGACGGTCTGTTGCACAAGATTGTAAACTTGCTACCGGAAAACGTTCACAAATTGTTGAAAAATTACATAAAAAATAGATATTTTCATATAAGGTCGATTTCTGTGATATCTTCCACTAAAAGTATCCATGCTGGTGTACCACAGGGAAGTATCCTCGGTCCTTTTCTGTACATTTTATTTATTGCGGATATGCCTACAAGTCAATTGACGCATACATCAACTTTCGCGGATGATACTGCTTTTCTAAGCATACACAAGAATGCAGCAGTAGCAAGTCAACATCTTCAAGCGCATTTGAACCGATTGGAAAAATGGTTATCAAAGTAGAAGATAAAAGTAAATGCTTCTAAGTGCGTCCACATTACGTTTACTCTGAGAAGGGACATTTGTGCTCCCATCACGATAAACTATGTTACAATACCTGAGGGCAACCACGTAAAATATCTTGGTATTCATCTCCATAGACGTCTTACGTGGACTAGTCACATAGCGGCCAAAATCACTCAACTGAAGTTGAAAACTGCTCAGCTCTACTGGCTCATAGAACGACACTCTGCACTAGGCCTAGATATGAAGGTGCTGTTGTATAAGGCGATTTTAAAGCCCATATGGCTATATATAGTGTTCAGCTGTGGGGAACTGCTTCCGCATCAATTGTTGCAAAATTACAAAGAAGACAGTCGAAAATTTTACGAATAATCACAGAAAAATGCAAATATCCACAGGGACCTAAAAATTCCATCCATTAAAGATGAAATCAAAAAAGTCTGTACGAGGTATAGGACGAAGATCACGGTGCATCCCAATCCACTTGCTAGATACTTGCTGGGTTTCCAGGGTCACAGAAGACTCAAAAGGACCCAAACGTTTGATCTAATGGGATGAAAATTCTGTGTGACCATCGGGTTGAAATTGCATTGGCAATAGAAACTACTTTTTTTTTTTTTTAGATTAAGATTTGAACACATTTTGTAAATTTATATTGAAAGATCCAAAATTAAAATAACATTAAAAAAAAAAAAAGCTGCATGTTCTATTTTTTTTTAACGTTTATTTAACAAATATTATAACAAATTACACTATAAATAAACAAACAGTAAGTTAAATAGTATATCGTACACTGTCTCATATTCGAGCACTCTAGTACATTTACATTTAGAAAATATATGTTCTTTTTGAGAATATTGGTAATTAATTTATGTCGTACTATAGTATGAATGTACATAGATAATTTAAATTTCTAATGTAGGAAAAACAACTGAAAAAAAAACCACCTTAATATTGGGACAATAAAAGTGAAAGTAGTCAAAGAGTAAAAGAGAAAAAAAAGAGAAATTTTTTAGCTACGATATCGGTCTAGCCACCAGTATTTCCTAGTATTCAAGTTTGGCAACATGTTCTTATCCCTCAAATAGAGGCTTGCATCATATCTCTTGTTAACATTTGTAATCTGCTTGCTATTTATGGCCTTAACATTGGCTCGCCTATAAATGTGGTATAACACCGGGATGCCCATACCGTTTTGAATATATCCTTGACTATCCAGGTACAAAAATGCCTCCGGAGGCACATACCCACTTTTACGAATAGTTTCGATATATTCATCGTTAACATAATAGGGGGCCATGACGAGGTTATTCACATCGCACTTGAATGTCTTTAAAATGTGGTTTCTTATCAAATGAATAATGAAATTGTCTATTCTACCTATTTTTGCAGTATCATATAGTCTTCCATTAGAGATGTATTTCCTAAAGTCGCTATTAGGTGATCTAAAGAGAGATGTGCAAGCTCTAAGACATTTCCGCTCGAAAACTCTAATTTTCTCCATATATGATGGTGCAATATTTAACCAAATTTGACATCCATATGTTAATATTGGTCTAATTAAGGATTGATATAGCATTATTTTAATTGAAGGGCTTATATATTTCGAATAGAATAATTGTTTGTGCATAAAAAGAGCTTTTCTAGCTTTTGTAATTTGTAAGTCTATGTGCTTGTTGTAATATAGAAATTTATCAAGGTGAATGCCCAAATATTTTACCATTTTCTTGTTTGCTATGTTAGTATTAGATCCTGACTTGACTCCAAATTCTTTCCAGTGTTTCCTTATATTGTAGTTGCACTTACCAACAGGTGGACGGAATAGGATAGTCTCGCATTTTGTAATATTTATTTTCATTTTCCAGTCATTGGAATATTTTTCTACAATGTGAAACAATTCTTGTAATTCGGAATTAATTTTCATAATTTTGTCATCTGAATGAAAAATTATTATGTCATCGGCAAATGTTATTATTAATTTGTTTTAATAAATCCAAAAAGAATAAATTGAAAAAATTGGAGCGATTACTGTTCCCTGCTGTAGACCGTTTACTATAGTGAATTTTTTTTTTACCTATCTCGTTATTATTCGATATAAGAAAGCCTTTGTTATGCAGCATGTTGTGGATCAAAACAATTTGGTGAAAAAGAAGTTCATATTTTATAAGTTTATATATCAACCCTGGAATTCATATGGTATCAAAAGCTTTTTCAAAATCTATGAGACAAGCACCCGTATACAGAGATTTGTTCCAATTCCAGTTCATCTTTGAAACCAAAAGGTGAGTCGCATGAACAGTGGAATGCTGAAATTTGAAACCGAACTGCCTTTCTTCAACTAAACCTTTAATTTCTAAAAAATTTGTCAAATTGTTGTACATACACATTTCGAAAACTTTACTAATATTTGGCAATAGACTTATTGGTCGAAGATTTTTAAGGTTGCTTGGGGATTTATCTTTTTTTGGCAAAATCACTTTTAAGGCCGTTTTCCACGCATGTGGAAAGTATGAGTTGTTTAATATGTTATTAAAGAGTGTACAGTATTCGAATATAATTTCATTTGGTACGTTCTTGAGTATAAAATTTGAGATGTTATCAATGCCAGAAGAGAGTTTTCTCTGCAGATTATTAAATATATAAAGAATTGATTCTCTCGATATGAAGTAATGTTCTTCTAAATCATTCGCTTTTCTATTGGAACTAAATATAGTGACCGTTGAATTGTTTTCTTCATACTCATTTTTTCCTTCCAAAAATGTGCGAAAGCTATTATCAACGTCCATTTGTATAATATTATCATCTTCAATCTCTTTATAAGAATGAACTGATTCGAAGTAAGTTCCAATTGTATTTAAAATTCTATTCTGATCTTTAATTATAAGTTTGTTACCACTTATATCCCTTTCCAAAGAGTTCATATCGATTCCAGTAAATCTAAACCAGGATTCATCCTCATGGCCAATCTTCAAGGAGTCAATCCGTAATGTTCGCGACACTCTAAATTGCCTTTTAACTTCCCTAAATGTATATGACGGGTTTCGGCGGTTCATGCTGGCCAGACGTTCCCGGAAATGGTTGTTGACCGTTAGTGTAAAGTTATCTTTAATTAACTTTCTTACTAATTTCAGTTTTGATTTTAGTGAATTTATTTCCGCCTGTGTCAAAAAAAGTTCCATTCTGAGTATTGTTTTATTTTACTCAAAGTTTGACTTTTCTCTAGGTGTAATTTACTAATAATTGGACTTGAAAATTTAGCAATTGAATTCACAATCTCATACTTAGGAACTGATCTTTCAATAGCTGTATTAATGGATTTTTCCAATTTAAGTAAATAAAAGACTATTTCGGAATTAGAAAGATTTCGATCATTTGGAACATTATTGTTGTTGTCATAATCATTTATTATGCTATTTCTAAATTTCCTCCAATTTATCCTCTTGAAATTCTGTCCCAGATTCGGAGAATCCCTGAAAAATGTGAGGGGATGGTTATCATCCTCACCCTGAACTATAATCTCCATTGCCCTGTGATCACTGTCATAGTCCAGTGTCCCTAAACAGTTAAGTGAATTGTTTTCCCTGAGTATAACTAAACGTGTGTCCGCGATACATATATCGAAATAAGATGCGCCTCTCGGAAACGAAGGTTCAGTAGTAGCGAAAAAACTGCATCTAAAAGGAAGTTCGTTGTCATGTAACCACTCTCTCAACATATTCCGTTCGTATTGCATACATTATTACCCCAATCTGTATGCTTACAATTTAGATCACCCGATAATATATAAAAATTTTCAGGATTCTGTAAATCTAATAGTTGAAAAAGCTTCTGTAGTTCAGTTTTAAGAAGGCTATTGTTATTGCCTGAAGGATAGTAAACTGATATAATAAATAGCATTTTATTCGCAACTAATGGTATTTTAATTATGCATGTCTCCAGAAGTTTAAATGAATTGGATATAGTACTATTAAAATTCTTATATTTAATATAGTTCTTTATCAATATTGCCGTTCCTCCACCCCTTTGGGCATTCACTCTATCATTCCTAATGAAATCATAGTTTTTAAAGCTGACTTTGTGTCTAGCGTTTAATTTCGTTTCATTTCATGTTCTATAAATTAAACTTATGCGGGATTCTTTAAAATAAATACCCACTACCTGTCAGTATTTAAGTTTTTCATTTAATATTTAAGTACATGTTTCAAATAATAACATTTTATTACTATTAATTTTTAATTTTGAGTCAAACTTGATTTTATTGTAATTTTCTAAAATCCAACAAAATTTGTGACCCCATCTTTCTGTAAGACCGCGTAAGTGTTACTAATAATTTCTTATTTGGTGAGTATTATAATGCCGGTTAAATATCCGCTTCTTGGCAGTATATTCGGGAAAGCAAAAATTTTACAGTTTTATGTTATCTGTGATTTGTGTAGTTCGAGTGCTAAAAATACATAATATTAAAAATGCCGCGACAAAGAACATCTAATCTTTTTCCACGAAGCCGTATTGCGATAAGACTTCGTAATATCACATTTCAATCCATTGAAGAAGAACGAGAAATTCAAAGAGAATACCGTCGTGATAGTATAGCCCGATTTCGTCCTACTCAAACGGAAGAGCAAAGAGAGATAGCCCGTGAAACGTCTCAATTTTAAAGTTGAGCAAGGCAAACGAGCCTCTGCATAAACAAACATTGTTGTGCGTTCAAGTTTGTTGGAGAAAAGCCTGGTTTCTGTTGCTTGAATGGCAAAATGAAATTTCCATTATTGACTCCACCACCTGAGCCATTGCACTCATTGCTTGATGGCGAAATACATGAATCAAGACATTTTCTAGGTAATACTCAAAGATATAATGCCTATTTCCCAATGAATTCATTTGGGGCAGACATTGTCGAAGAACATGGATTTAATCCCATATTTAAGGTAATTTATGTTAAACAGAGTACCGCAGACAGATTTTGCTTTCCACCCAACAGATTCAAGACCAAATTCACTATCGAACTGGGTTATTGCAGCCTGTTGAAAATGCACAGCATAAATTTTTACAAATTTATTTCATGGGTAATATGGAAGAACAACTTGTTCGGAGTCAAGCGATTAACGCAGCAATGGAAATAGTAATTCTTCATGATCTGCAGCAATTACTTCATGAACATCATGCATTGGTTACACTGTTTAATACTGCCTTGTAGCGCATGCCCAATAACGACTACGAAATCATCATCAGAGAAGCCACCACCTGGAATACACGAACGCAGATTTAATGAAGTTGCAATCCTGATTGTTGGTGAAAATTCGGAAACACGTGATATTGTGCTTACATGTCGCAATGTTGGTCAGCTGCAAAAAATATATGAAACACACCGTTCATATGATGCTTTGCAATACCCAGTAATGTTTTGGCAAGGTGACGATGAATATCACTTCAGCATCAGAATGGTAAACCCATTGAGTGATGAGAATTAATATAATATTATCATTTCAACACCCATCCGTAGAAGGTAATTTTTACTTTAAACAATATTTTTTCTGCATTTACTTTAGGTGAGAAAACAACCAAAATGTAAGCTCCATGAATTATTATGCATATCGTTTGATGATTCGTCAAAATGCTGACAACTATTTGTTGCGATGTCGTCGATTGCTTCAGCAATTTTGCGTTGACATGTACATCAAAATCGAAACAGAGCGCGTACTTTTCATCCGCATGAATCAATCCAAATTGCGTTCGGAGGAGTATATCCATTAACGCGATGATATTACCTTCGAAGAAATTGCAACTAATGTAGGTCGATTAACTATTCTACCAGCGACGTACACAGGTAGCACGCGACACATGCATGAATATACGCAAGATACAATGACATATGTTCGTCATTACGGTCGCCCAGATTTATTTATTTCCTTCACGTGTAATCCAAAAGAGATAGAAATTGTTGAAATGCTGCTTCCCGGACAAACATCAAGTGATCGTCATGACATCAATGCACATGTTTTCAAGCAAAAACTACAGTCGCTGATGAACTATATTGTTAAGCAACGCATCTTTGGGGATACTCAATGTTGGATGTACTCAATCGAATGGCAAAAACGAGGTTTGCCGCATGTACATATCCTTATTTTGTTAGTGGAAAAAATTCGAACAGACTAAGTTGTTGACATCACTGGCAATGATGGTTATCCACTGTATCGGTGTCGATCAACCAATGATAATGGTCGAAGTATAACAACAAAAGTGAAAGGAAACGATTTCGTGGTCGACAACAGTTGGATTGTTCTATATTTGTCACTTCTTTCCAAAGCATTTAAGACACATTGCAACATTGAGTTATGCAATTCAGTAAAGTCTATAAAATATATATGCAAATATGTCACGAAAGGTAGTGATATGGCAGCTTTTGGTATATAAACGTCCAATACTGATGACGAAATCATGCGTTATCAAGTTGGTCGATATGTGAACTGCAACGAGGCGAATTGGCGTATATTCTCATTTCCTATTCATGAACGTCATCCGACTGTTGTACATTTGGCTGTGCATCTGGAGAATGGTCAACGAGTATATTTTACTACGTTAAATATTTTTCAACGAGCTGAAACACCTCCAGCTACAACAATAACCAGTTTTTTTGAGAATTTCCAAAGTGATTTGCTTTATTTGGGAATGCCTCGTTATTATACTTGGAATGCTGCATCAAAAAAGTTTCAACGTCGGAAGCGAGGCGATGCAGTTTCTGGCCATCCAGGTTTGCGTTTTGCTGATGCTCTTGGTCGTATGTATACAGTTCATCCAAAAAATTATGAATGCTTCTATTTGTGCTTGTTGCTGGTGAATGGTCGTTGCCCATCAACTTCGAACTGTTAATGGTACAGTATGCCAAACTTTTCGGGCTGCAATTTGACCTCAATTTGCTTGAAAACTATACTCATTGAGACATGACACTTTCTGAAGCAGTTATTTCTGTATCTTCAAGTCAGATACGGACATTATTTGCTATCATCATTTGAACGTACTTCCCGTCTAATCTACGTGAGCTTTGGAAGAAATTCAAGGATAACATGCCAGAAGACATTTTGCATCTAATTCCTCTTAATTCAAGAAATCTTGATCTTGAGGAGAATGAGGAAATGTATAACCTAAATGTAAGGCCTTGCTCTTAATTGAAAATATGTGTTATCTTATGTGTGGAAGTTTGTTAGTCAGGTTAAGGCTTCCAGCACCAGATCGTGGAATGAATGACGCATTTAATCGAGAGTTGGAGCGTGAACGTGAATATTAACGGCACGACCTACATAAATCAGTTCAAGAGAATGTTCCTCTGTTAAACCCCCAGCAAAAACAAGTTTATGACACCTTAATGAAAGCAATTTATGATGGAAATGGTGGTGTTCCTGGCGTTTAAAGGCGGTTTAAGAAATACTTCACTCCATCTGATCGCCTTACTATCTATATCACCTATGTATGTCCTATCGAAAATGGAATACAACTCTCATGTATGGAACGGTGCTTCAAATCGGATGCTTATCGGTGACAGTAGAGTAGTCAACTCAATTGACTTGCTAAAGCATCGTCGCAATGTGCGCGTCTTGCTTTTTTATTACTGCTACAATTGAATGTGCCATAATGACATCAGGGAACTCACTCCCGTAGCTCGGAAATTTTCCTGTGTGGTCGATTTAAAAGCGAATCGCGCATTACAGAGGAAATTAATTTTTTAGCCGACCTATTCGTACTTGGAACAAATTCTCTGGGAACGTCTTGTCCGTCAATTTCGATGTTGGAGAAGCTAAAGTCGAATGTCCCAAACACTACTACTTCTATCCTCCTACCCATAATCTATTTTCCTTATTCCGGTACGAACTACCGCACACGTAGGGGCATCTCCCATTAAATTTTATCTTATGGTCATCTATAGTGTGACATTTGCCTTGGCTTAAATCAAAAACTGATAGGTGAAATAGTTTTTTACTTTTTATAATGAAAAAATTCTGTTAAATGTTCAGTGCACTTGTACCCAAATTTTTACTGTTGACGACGAATGGTACACATATGGTAGTCTGCACGTTGACTACGAATCCTACAGACCTGGGTTCAAACCCAGTTTCAGACTAAAATTTTAAATTAAAAATAAACATCTCGCATTTTTCTGATGTGCATTAGTGTGTCTTTGTGTGTCAGTTGTTGTCGGAAGGTTTCAGTGGCGAAGGCATAGTCACTGGTCGCTGAACAATACCGGCTTCAGCTGATAGCAATCCACAATCACATCAGAACGCCCTCCTTCGTCGGTATTGTGTAGCACCGGCGAAGTAAAATAATAATAAAAATGGCTACTAAACCGAAGCTTCAGAACTGCTACGAGTATAAACAAAGAACGTGCGAAAGCAGAGCTGCAAAAATTATTAATTAAGCTTCACCTCCTGTCGTTTCTCCTACTATCCCTTTTCTATAATTCCAGCACAATGCTTCGCATGTGTAGGAGTCATCTCCTGAGTGCTGGTCCCAGATAAAAAAAAAAAAAAAAACAAACAGAGGAACAAAATAAACTTAAAAAAAAGGACTTAAATAATTTACTTATGTACACCAACAAATAACAAAAATCAATAAACTTAAATAAAATACAAAAGAACAATAACAATTGAACAGTGAAATAACTAGGAGGGAAAAGAGAAAAAAAAAAAAAAAAGGAAAAAAAGGGAAAACCGCTATACGAGTGACGGACGAACGATACTGGACAGTGTTGACACCACCAAGCACTGTTGTCACTTCGGATCACGGTGACCGGATCAGGGCTTTTATGGCCTTTCTTCGTGTCATTGTGCTAAATCTTCTTACCATACCCGACTAAATCTTTTGTATTCTTGATGCCATTGTGTTGGTTGCTGCTAGACTGTTTGGTAGTGAAGGAGTAACACTGATCACTGGCAGACATTCAAGCATCGATTAGCTCAGTGGCGACTACAATACAGAAGATAGACATTTTATTTGATTTTTCTCGCGTTAATCATGACAGGCCGATTCAGAATTGACTTGTCTAAAGGCAAACTTCTTCTCTCTCTCTATGCTCACGAGAATATCTGAAAGGGGTCACGCGAACAGGGTCAATTTCAATGCCCAAAAGACCCAATGCTGCATGCTTACCCATCGCCGTATGCACGACCACGCTGCCTCATCTGTAATTTTGGGCGGCATAAACATTGAGGAATCAGAAGCTCTTCATGTTCTTGGCATGAAAATCCAGTGTGATGTCCGATGGACTGAGCACATTTTTCAGGTCTCAAACGGAGCATTCAAGTGCCATCTGATCTCCTTACTATTTATACGGCCTACATCCGACCGAAAATAGAATACAACTCTCATGTATGGGGCGGTGCTTCAAAGACTATTTTGAAGTTACTCGACCGTGTACAAGAAAGGGTGAAGAAACTCAACGGAGATAGTAGGGTAGCCAACTCTATTGACTCTCTTGAGCATCGCCGCAACGTGGGTGCGTTTCGTTGTTCTATCGTTACTATAATGGAATGTGTTCTAATGAAATCAGGGAACTTGTTCCCGAAACCCGGCCATTCGCGCATTCATCATTAATAGCGCATCCATTTGTGGTCAACTTGGCAGCGAACCGCACTACGCTTTACAGAGAAAATTCGTTTTTTGGCCGAAAAGCATGTATGTGGAATGAACTACCAGCAGAGGTCTTTCCTGTCACTTTTGACGTGGGAAAATTTAAATCGAATGTCAATAAACACTACTCCCTCTATCCTTTCCCCCAAAACCTTATTTGCTATGTCCGGTATAATGCACCGCATGTATAGGGGTCATCTCCTGAGTCACGGTCGAAGAAAAAAAAATATTTGATTAACAAGTGCCACCCCTAAGTAATAAAATTTACCCTTTCTTATAGACAACTAGCTTTTGAGTAGCCCGATTTTTATTCAAAGTTTTACCGACTTACATATTCAAAACCTCATTATTTTAAACGAAATATCGATCATACACGATTTGATAAGAAACGGTGACCGTTTAGGAGAGTTTAAAGATTATGTAAATAGTATAGAAGTTCGTACGATACGTATGTTCGGGGTATTTCCTTCATTTCTGAACACTTATATCGCCGAGAAGATGCACAGTAGAATAAAAAAGAGCAGGAGCGTGGTTTCATCCCATCTCATCATCTGCCTCCATGTGAAATAGATCCGTTCTACGGAGATTATTTAAAGTGGCCTTCATTTCATATGATTGGGAGAAATCCGCGTCAAAAATGTACTACCTTTTGCAGTAAACCAAAGGCGATCCCCATAAATAGCTATGTACCTGCCCACTGACCAGTGCTGGTTTTACTATAGCGTGGTAAAAACTAATGGACAGATATGAGAATAAACGCGTTCTCATTAAAGCTCAGTTTAAAATTCTTTTTAATATAAATCCTATCACCCGGGAAACTGGACCTAATATTTAAGAGTGACAGGGAACTATCAACGACTGCATCACTACCCTTGCACTGCCCGAAGTGTGAAACTGATAACTGGGATGTAATTTTTGGTTACATTGTATTCACAAAACTCCCTGATACTACTCTCAATCTCTGGGAGCAGTCAGCAAAAGTCGATGCAGATATGCCACTCTGGAATGAAATGGATAAATTTTTGACTGTGTTAGAAAGCTCTGGAATCAGTGTACGACATTAAAGGATCGCATCCAAACCTATTTATTACTAAGTCCAGCCCGGGTCGGAATATAACCCAATGTCTTTTATGCCCAGAAAACAACCGCACTAGTCTATGCCCGGATTGGATCTAAAACAAACCCCAATTTTAGAATGCATTGTGAAGAATATGTCGTGGAGAAATTGACCGGCAGGTTACCTACATGCTCTATTTCTAACATCCGCTCATCCGATTTCACTGATATTAGTAAGACTGATTTTAAGTTTACCCGTATGGATCTCCTGCTGGGGGAGATCTGTATCCCCAGATAACATTGCTCGGGGTCGAAAAGCACCCGAATGGAAACCTTGTTGCTCAGAATAACATGATCGAATGGCTTGTGACTGGTATTGCAACAACCCCCTACAATGGATTGAATCGTATTTCAATCAAATTTATGTAAATAATCAGCTTTCCTGTTTCTGGGAACTTGAGGAAGTTCCAATGCAAACCAATTGACTGCTTCTGATAAGTTTTGCCAAAAACACTATCAGTCGACAACATATAGGAACCATGATGGTCGTTATGTAGTCTCCTTGCCCTTTAAGCATGCACTTCCAGCAATCATAGTTTTAGGAAATTCTAGAAATTGTGCGCTGTCTTGATGCTCCGTTGGTGACTTTATCGCTTTGTGTTTAATGCCTTTATTTACAAAATGTGTCGACAAATATTAGTTCATTCTAATCATATACCGGATACAGTTCTGTGAAAATCCTTGTGACGAAGTCAAAGAGTTCGAGCTTAATACGGTCACGTTCGGAGTGAACTGTGCGCTGTATCTCGCTATACGTACTCCTATTCACTTAGCCAGTGAATGTGAAGCACAAAATCCTACTGTGTTCGAAATATTACAAACTCAAATGTACGTCGATGATGTTCTCGCTGGCTCCCATGAACTAGATGAGGTGTCGTAATAATCTACAGGCGTTCTTGCTTCAGCCAGCTTTGTTATCCGAAAATGGATTGCGAATCATAAGCATTTATTAGAGTAATTATCCATAGAGAATCTGCTAGCAGCGGATTTCTTGAAATTTTTGGATATAAGCACGACGACTTCCGATATCTTCTACTTTAGGCTTATTACGCCGCCGACAAGGATTTGGTTGCAAAGCGTGTTGTCTTGTCAATGGCCAGAAAAATATCGTTTTTTGGACTGATTCTATCATGGTTTTATCCTGACTTCAAACCAGTCATCATATAATGGCTGTTCTACCCCCTGAAAGAACTTCTATTGGCAAGCCTTTTGAGCACACTGGTTTTGATTTCGCGTGACCCTTTGACATAAAATCCTACAGTGGAAGAGGTTATCGAATTTCGAAAGGCTATGTCGTGGTGTTGTTTTGCTTTGGCACAGAGGCGATTCACTTAGAACTGACGGAGGATATGAGCTCAGAATCATTTCTGGCAGCCTTCAGCCATTTCATATCTCATCGCTCGGCGCCTCAACACATGTACTCTGGCAATGGAATGCTTTTCGTTGCTGTTGCATGAATTAGGAGGTAAAGTGCTTTCCCTCGATTATGCAGAGCCTATGGAATGACATTTTATTTCCCATCGGTGCTTCTCTATAATGGAGGGCTAAGGGAAGTCGATGTAAAGAGTTTCAAGACTAATTTTAAAAGAATTTCTCACTCACAGAAATTTACATACCCTGAGTTTGAAACAATGTTGACTCGTCTCGGATTCCAGACCCTTGTGTGCATTGTCTGACAATCGCACTGATTTGATTCCCCTAACCACCGGTAATTTCCTAGTCGGGCGAGCCGAACCACACCAATCAGGATTGGCCTTAAGTTTAGCTAACATATGGCAGAAACTTAAAATTCTCCACCATCAATTTGCTGTAAGGTGGAAAGAAGAATGCTTAAAAAAACTACACAAGCGCACAAGGTGGAAATTACCTGAGAGAAATTTTGTTGATTTGGTAGTTGTCCGCCAAGTCGTGTTGAGAAAGTCTACTATGGTCAGAATTCTTAAGTTAGAGTTGCTGACGTGAGAAGAGCTTCAGGCATTATTACCCGACCAATTGTGAAACTCGTTCTCCTCCCTATTTCGGACGCCAACTAATGCGATTTGTTTTTTGTTTTATTGCTTTTGTTCCTTATGTCTAACACAGTCGCTCATTTTGAAGTACACCGTACCGCTGAAGAATCGGCAGAAGATCTTCTGAATGTAAAATTGGGCACTCGTGAGGAGAATATACCTGTTTGCCACTTGTTCAAACGCGAGCATGCTATTCGGAAGTGTCTCAAATTCACTATGGTGTCAGTAGGAGAGCGCTGGAAGGTGGTAACAAAACATCACTATTGTTTAATTGCCTTGCCTATTCCCGCGACATATGAGTCAGATATACAAGTCAAAAACGGTATTCAGCCGAACATCACTCATCATTTTATAGGTAGCACCGCGGGCAATGTAAAAAATTGAAACAAAGGAAAAAGGAAAGAAAAACAACGAGAAATCCCGCAAAAGAATGCGTAACAACAAGAACACATACACCAAACAAGTAAAACAGCAAGTAAAGGAATTGAAACAACAATTAGAACAACTACAACAACAGTCACAGATTAAACCTTAGCCACAAGAGTTTCAACAACAAGGTGGACGTTTTTCTTATGTTTCTATTTTTTTTAGTTTTCAGAGAAGTTTTTTGTAGCCTATTTTTCCAACCTTGAATTATCTTAATTTATAATGAATTTTTATACTCTATCTTATTTTTATTGTTAAATTTTATTTGCTTTTTGTACTCGTACAATGGGGGCGGAATGTTTACGTATGAAATATCCCATGTAAATGTTCAATCAAAGCTTGCTTTTTATTGGCATTCTCATATTTTACTTAATGTTTTTTTTTGGCGCGTAAGGCCGTTTTGTTATTGGTGTTAAGTTTTTCTCTATATTTTTGAGTCTCTCGTGCACAAACCCCCGAATCGAACGTGACGGTGGCGATGGCACGATGGATGGCACATTGACTACAAAACCAAAAACAGACATGGGTTCAACCCCAGTTTCAGACTAAAATTATAAAAAAAAAAAAAACATTTCGCATTTTTCTGATGTGCATTAGTGTGTCTTTTTGTGTGTCTGTTGTCGTCGGAAGGTTTCAGTGGCGAAGGCATAGTCACTGGTCACTGAACAAAACCGGCTTCAGCTGGTAGCAATCCACAATCACATCAGAACGCCTTCCTTCGTCAGTATTGTGTAGCACCGGCGAAGTAAAATAATAATAAAAATGGCTACTAAACCGAAGCTTTAGCACTGCTACGAGTATAAACAAATAACGTGCAAAAGCAGAGCTGTTAAATAATTAAATAAGCTTCACTTGCTGTCGTTTCTCCTACTATCCCTTTCCTATAGTTCCAGTACAATGCTTCGCATGTGTAGCAGTCATCTCCAGAGTGCTGGTCCCAAATAAAAAAAAAAAAAAATGTTCCCCAATAAATTATAAAATTATTGCAATAATCGCATATTTATTATATTATTTATTTACGTATATTTTTTGAAGAAAATATTTTACATAAGCAGATACTACAACAATTTTTTTTTTGTAATTAATACTACCGGGAACGCTTAAGGCGATTATTATCCCATTTTATATCAATTCAATCTTTAGCTTTTCTTTCACAATCTTCGGTAGTATTTTATAAAATACAACTGGGAAATGGGAAGAACTAAGAATTCAAGAATATTTTCTGAAGGTTACTTTACTTTCCAATTCTTTGGCAACTATGGGAATAAAATTATGGAAAAAAAGTATAAAAAATTTAAATCTTCCAACATTTTAGCAATTTTGAGGTACTAGTTTTTTTTTACACTTTTTATCTCCTAGTCTACAATTCTGACAAAAGCAGGAAAAAATTCCAATTAGGTTGCGAGAAATAGCCGTGAGGAAAACTTTATGTTCTTTTCGCGTTGGTAGGTCATAAAATCTGAACACCAAACATCAAACCCTAAGTGTGCTTTTTTTTCTCACAAAGTTACTTTCGACAATTACTACGAAAAATTTCAGGCGAGAAGGAATTTGAATCATATGTTGATAAATTACACGGTGTAACACTCCAAAAAACCTGGGACCGGATATTATTTTTCTTGTAGGTGTTGTCGAGTTAAAGAAGAATCCAATAGTGAAATATGCCGGACACCTCCAAAATCCGGATTTACGGTTAAAAAACCGGTTTTTGTACCTTTGCGCACTTATAAGCCTGTAATTTTGTTGATAATAATCCGATTTTCAATTTACTAGATTTGGAAAGAAGTAACTGAGATCTTTCGAATGATATATAATTTATCTAAGAAAACTTGAGAAATTTGGGTGTTATTGGCGAGCAAACACAAATTTTGTAGATTTTTAAAAAATTTTTCAACTTTGGTGACGTTTTTATACATTATAATGTAATAAACTATAATACTATTGAATTTATTTAAAAAGTACGTTTATTAACGATTACAACGCATATTTGGGGTTAAAAATAGATAAATAATTGACTGAGTTATTAAACTTTTCATGAAAACACCTACAAGAAAAATAATATCCGGTCCCAGGTTTTTCTACTTCATTCAATTTTGTACCACTGTGTTATTTATGATTTTAGAGGTCTGTAGTGCGATTCTTTATTTTTAACGATTCGTTATCTGTTAAAATTTAAAAACTGTTTATCTATTCACACTAAGTGATACAACGTATTGTGTTTTTTTCGCACATTTTCTTCAGTTACCTGAATTACAGTTTTTTGAAACGTGATCCGAAACAATTGACACATAGTTTCTGCCGATGTATCCAGCGTAGTCGTTCTGGTTCCGACAGTTGCAAAAATTTGCTGAAGTGATACAGTTTGTGGTCAATATTATATCCCAAACTGCATGTCCTAATATTGTTCACTTGTGATTTCATTTATTATAACTGTTAAATTTAAAGTGTTTCTTACTATTATGAGTTCTTTTGTTACGGAAGTAAATAAAATAATTAGTTAACTGTGTACCAAATTTTTCAATTAGTCTACTACGGGTAAATTTTTGCTGTTCCCAAATTGGAACATTGGATGACAACAAATTTCATGTTTTATTTATTTACGTTCATACATGGATTGCGATATTTTATGCAAATCATGCAAAGTAAGCGGGATTTGAACCTTCCTGAAATTTACAGTATTTTGGAATAATTTATCGAAAATGAACATTTTATAGATGAAAGCGACTTTGATATCGTGCTATGGCCCCTGAATCGGATAGTTTAACTGATTGTGAAGATATTGATAAAGATGACCTTGGCGAAATTAATGAGCTAAAACATAGATAGGGAGTTTCAACCAACAACATAATCCAAACGACGAAAACCTAAGGGCAAATTCCCAGTATCTCGCTGGCCTCATGTCTATTTTGTTTGAAAGAGTGGGTTTTTACTATCAAATTGAGATTTAAAACAACATTAACCCTGCTACTATGTTAGAAAATAATACACATGTTATGTTCGGGTCATATTTTGACCCCAAATCTTTTTATTGATAAAATTCAAATTAATACATTTCAAAAATATTTTTAAGGCTTGTGATCAATGCAATATGTCGTCGTTAAAGTGATTGTGTGTCGGTGTGACGGACAAACAGGTTTTTTGCAAGTTATGCACTCAGTAAAGGTCTTTTTTTCCTTTTTCGACGGGCAAAATTTGCACCTTTTTCGTTCACTAGCGCATTGTCGTTTTGGAGAAGGCAAATTCGTAGATGGTGATACACAATCTTCTTCTCGAATTCTACGTACTAATGATGCAGAGGCTTCTGCGCGAGGAAACCGACTACGCCTCTTGATATGTTCCTGAGCTAAACCTTCACCAAGTTGCTCTAAAAAAAGGCGCCTTTTGTGCAGTTTATTTTTTTTGCCATTCAGGATGTATTTCGGTCCATATTATAAAAGCGTTGAGAGCAGAAATATCTACTAAATTAGAGAACAGGGCAACTGGCCACCGATTGGTTTTTCTTTTGCACGAATATGTACGAACCATTTGGTCCAATGTGTCGACTCCGCCTTTTGTCGAGTTATAATATTCAATTATTTCCGGAATTTTTTTTGGATGATTTTCCAAAATATTGCTGTTATGGTGAAGAGTGCTTAGCATATGAACCATTTTGTATTTTTTAGGTACATACAAAACTACAGTTCCTTTTTCATGAAAAAAAAATTTACTTGAGTGTATTGGAAGCTTACGCAATTCTTGTGTTGTTGCATGAACCGGCAAAAAACGTTTGTTTTTCCTCACTGTGCCAACAATAGTAATTTTTTGCTTTAGCAGTTCTAATGCAAGATTATGACTCGTAAAAAAATTATCGGTAGTCACATTTCGTCCACGGTATGAAGACACTAAGACTAGAACAACCCGTTCGCCTTGGCTCCTTTCAGCATTTTCTCCCACTTTGCCCAAGTATATTTGGAACTGTAAGCAAAACGTGGTATCAGAATCCGCTGCTATCCACGCTTTCATGCCATATTTTCTAGGTTTACTTGGAATGTATACTTTGAAAGGACATCTACATCGGAACGGAATAAGCTGTTCGTCAATCGTTATATTAGCACTTGGAACGTAAAGCAGTTGCAAGTTTTGAGTCCATTGCTCATAAAATGTGCGAATAAGAGCAAGTTTATCTCGTCTTTGTTCTGATCTTCTTCTTTGCCTATCGTCAAATGCTAGTACACGAGAAATACTGTTAAATCGCTCCAAAGACATGATTGCTCTCAAAAAAGGACGTCCATGAAACTCGTCCCACAGGGAGTGCACACTTTCACCGTATGACCGGTAGACTCCTAAAAGAATAATATGTCCGTTATACAATTTTTATTGTAAATAAATACCAATAAGTATAAGAAGTCCCAGGTAAGCATCGAACTCAATAGCATCTATAGCTTGAAAATTTTCGACAACAGCACTTCCTTGCAGATTGCTGTAGTGAATTATATCCCTTTTCATAGCTTCTGTAAGGCATACATCAAAAGTATCACGAATTTTCGAAATACGTTGAATAGCATAAGAAGTCACTCCAGGTTTTGTGTGAAGAATATTTTCAGATGCTGCACGACTTAAACTTTGCAAAGGATCTATTGTTGTCCACTTTAACATCCGATCTTTATCAAAAAATTCTGTGCCATTAGTTACGGTCATTGAACTGAAGGCTTCTGTGTCACTGGAAATGGATGCTTCTGAAGATAAACATTCGTTTTCCTCAAGTACAAAATTAGCATCACCATCATCACTTGCATCGTCTTCAAGGTCACTCAAGAATGCACCAATGTCATGCTCAGTCATTTGTCCACGCTGACATTATGGGCAAGTAAATGCAAAAAAGAATGTTATCGTAAAAATACTAGTAGGCATTTAGAAAAAAATAAGATTATATATACTTACAATATATCTAGATTCCATGTTTTATCAAAATCTATCGTCTGTAAACTTAGATTTATAATAGGAACTGATCACTATGAAATTTAGCACAGAACTAAAATTATTTGGCTTCGTTGTTATTGAATACAAAAATTATAACTGTAAATCAGTGTGGGGCAGACACAATTCACTCTCATATGTCTCATATGTATGTGCTAGTGTGGGAAGCAGCAAAAAACATAACAAAGCAACATCATACAAAGCAACATCCGAACGTTAATTATCGTAAGTTATCGGACCAAGCTTATAGTGTACGTGTGTCAACGTAGCGCAAGCAGAATTTTTTCCTATACACGCGTGCATAGGACTTCAAAAATCTGCCTGACAATGCTGTAAATTGTTGGTCATTCTTCTTTTGTTTGTTTTGTTGTCATGTAAAACACCAAAGAGGTGAATGACAAACGAAAAAACATATAATATAGACATATTATACTATATGTTTATTATTCGTTTTACAAAACCGATAGAGGGTCATAAAATGACCCAAATATGATATCTGTAAACACTTGCAATAAAAAATTTTCTAAGCCTAAAATGGTGATAAAACTAATTGAATTCAATGTATTTCAACAATTGATGCACTGAGTAGTAAGAACTTTCAAATATATTCGACCAGTTAGAAATACGGTAATGTTAAATACGATTTGGGTCATCAAAAGACCCTAACGTAGTAGCAGGGTTAAGTGAAAAGATAATTACTTCAATGGTTAATCTTCCCAAATATCTTGAAGACCTGAGCTCTATTTTGACAACTTCTTCTCAAGCTTCCGACTTATGGCATTTCTATGTAAGAAGCATATGCATCCAACTATCATAAATTTAATGAAATCAATAAGTGGCCAATATAAAATTATGTTTCTTTGAAAAAAGAACCTCGTGGAGCGATAGATTACAAGTTCGATAAGAACAATGAAGAGCATGAAAGTACTTAGTAACCACGTAACTGTAAGTCAAATGCAGTAAAGCACCCTTAAGTAGTATAAATAGATGAAATTAACCCGCCAATGGTGACGTACTGGTCTGTGAGACCGGTTGTGTTAAAAAATTCGTATAACTTTATTCTCCGTTATTGTTTTTGTTGCGATTTCGAGTAGCTCAGCATTGCACATCCCATACCATCAGTTAATGCCGAAACTGTATTTTTCTGTATTTTTTTTCTAACCTGGTGTGCGAGACCGTGAGTCACCGTTTATGTAAACATTATTTTCCTTAATGAATATGTGATTTTTTTATTTTTTTCTTAATTTTAAAAAATGTATTGCTAACCCATTGTTATTTTTAATGCATTTGTGAATTATAATATTGAAATAAAAGAGCTTAAAATGATTAAATATCTTTGTTTTATTGTCACAGTGCATAAATAAAAAAAAACATTAACTATTAGCAACACGTTTCGAAAAATCTTCAGTTGAAAACCCCGGTGCATGAGACCGCCGTCACCATTAATCAAAGTAAAATTTGCGTCACCATTGGCGGGTTAATTTAATAAAGTAGACACCATGTTCTGATCTAAAGAGAATATCCATTCTGACCGAGCACTTTTACGAGTGCTTGGGTTATTTAAAACTGCTGTAGACGCTACATATAAAAATTCTAGCAAAACCTTTTTTTTTATTATCTGTATCCTTGATTTATATTGAATGCTGATCTTAATATCACAATGTACATTGCTTTGGAGAATACCGCATTTAAACGCCCAAAGTTCCTTTTTGGCAACAAATTAAAAATTCGAATAAAAAAATATAAAAAAGTTTCAAAATTATTTTAAAGTTGTTATTTTCTTATAAATGAGAATATATTTCCGGAAAATAAATTCCAAATTATAAACCAAACATTGGAAGTTAATGGGTTTATTGTTCTGATATTTATTTCAAAATATTGTATGGAATGATGGTCAGCCTCCTTGAAGCTGACAAACGGGGTTATAGTCTTCGGATAGTACTGTTGGTCAAGTTCTTTACATTTTTCAAGATTTTTTCGCCCGTTTAATTATGAAACTCTAGCAGATTTTCCATTGTTTTCAAATTCCGGTGTTGATACAGGACCCTATATACCTAATACGCAATGGCGTAATAGTTGCGTGGAGTAGGATTCTCAGTTCGGGGTCACCAACATTTTATTTGGTTAGTATGATTTGAACTATTGGTTCTGCAAACTGCTAATGTTGATTTCCTGTTGGAGGATGTTAAATTAATTAGCTCTTAGGCTACTAATGTTGATTTCTTATTGGATGATTTAGAATTACCGATGTCCGCTTGTAGAGCGCTAACTAACGAAGTCCTATTTAAAGGATGTGTGTTTCAATTGGGGTCACCAAAATGTTTTCAATTAATATGGCTTAGTTCAAACATAACATAAATTTGAACCGTACTAATTTTGATATGTATAATTCAAGCTCTTGTAACTTAATAAAAAACATATAAATTTTTACTACTGCTCAAATCTTATAATTTATTGTGGTTTTTATACTAAATTTAATAAAGAGAAAGTGCTGAATAATGTCTACATAAAGAATTACAATTTACATGAAATTGACCTATCTATAAAAGTGATTTAAATAAAATATTACTTAATGCATTTTAGTAATGTCATATTAAATTTTACATTTGTTGGTCAATTAGTTAAGGTAAATAAAAATGAAGTGTGTTGACAATAACAATTATAATAATAGGTGTATTCACGATTCGTCAGTTTCTAACATGTTTCAAAAAAGTACCAAAACTCGTCTTTATTAATTAAACTGTTTATTCAATTCGTTAACTATTTTCTTGAAAGAATTTCTATTCCTCTGGCTTTTTGCAACAAGTTGTGGAAAGAACTAACGAGTTTTCTAGGAAAGTAGTAGTTGAAAGTAGTAATTCTGAAGAAAACAATTGGGGTATTCACAAGGTAGTCATAAAGTTGTATGATGTAAAATAATAACACGAAAAAATATGACTGTTGTGAGAAACACATCATAACTTAATATGTTATTTCAAGAACATAAACAGCTGCCACCATATTTTGTGAACGGCGGCTAGTTACAAAAATTTCAAGGCGGTTTGAGTTCAGCAATTCGAGAAAAATAACAAAAATAATGTTATTTTTTTTAATTCTTATAACTGAATTTAAGCAATACAAATTTCAGAATTTGATATTCCTGAGAATGTACATATCGTCATATGAAATGGAAAACTCCTATAATAAAAAAAAACCCTTATAATACGAGTACTTTATGTAATGGCATGTCCAAAATTAACGTATTTCGTGTAAGTGAGGTAGTATGAATGCAATGATCTCATATCTAAAAATGACATGTTTGGATGTATCTATGCATGTATGTTTGTTTGTGCCTTATAGACAGCTTAACGGCTCAACCGATTTTCTTGAAATTTTCACAGTATCTCTCTGTATATCTGGAAGGAACGACAGGCTATATAAATTTCAAAAAGTCCAACTAGGCGTTGCCACGCCCACACAATGTTAATATTTATTTTTGTATATCTTGAGAACGGTTGAAGTGAAAGTTTCTGTATTTGGTCTGACTACCTTAATGATCAGTACAAATCATCAGTCAAAAAGAGGGTGGAATTGGACAAGTGGGCGTGGTATCTCCCCATAGAAACTAAATTTTAATTTCTGTATATCTTGAAAACTGTTACAGAAAAATCTTCTAACTTTGGTACAAATTACTTAAAAAAAATCACCAATCAAAAACTATAAGGGATTGGGGAAGTGCGCGTGGTACCTCCCATACAAAGTAAATAATGATTTTTGTATATCTTGAGAATGGTTAAAGCTAAAGTTTCACTTGTTGGTCTGAACGACTTGATAGTAATTTTTTTTCTACGGGCACTTTCCTTATAGCTACAGAGCTGAAATTCGGTATACGGGAGAGTAAACATTGGGAAAAATATGAAAACTGGCAATTTTTATCAGGGAGATAGGCTGGTCGTTTTTTTCATGTGGCACTCCCATTTCATGTACGGGTGCGCACTCTTCACATAGCCATAGAGCTGAAATTTGTTAAACGAGTAGGGACTCGGAAGGTAGGGAGGGGAGGTAAAACATTTTTTGACAGTCGTACCAAATCTCGGTAGATTTCTTTCTCACAAAGTATTATAAAGATCGTAAAACTTGTATTATTGTCTATAGCCTTTAAGTTACATTCAACAAATTTACAATGAGAAGCAAAAATTTTGAATTTTCTGTAACTAAAGCCTTTTTGCATTACATTTGACGATATGTATGCATTAGAATATACATATATATTCAAATTAAATATGCGCTTTTCAGTTTCATTCCTATTTAACCCATTATTGGCATCTACCCTAAAACGTAGGAATTTTTTGAATACCTTGCAGGAGGGTGTTATTAAGACCCCAATGAAGAATATTTTTCGTAAAATTTTCCCTCCGATATATAGTTTTCTTTACATGGACTGGTCGAAAAATCGACCACTGGCTGAAAACAGTAAAAAAATAAAAAATAATTTGATATTTCTGAAAGAAAAAATATTGCTTTATTCAAATGAATTTATTACACATTTTTATGGTATTCATAAAAACAGCTTGTATGCAAATATATATTGCACTTTTTGCATGTAAAAATAGTATGTTTCTTACACAATTTGCAGCGCCGATATTTATTTTCAACGCTTCTTATTATTGAGTGTACTTTTTCATTGACTCGGGGTTGATTAGGGTATATATCAAAATCTTCACTGTTTAGCTCACTGTCGTATTTTAGAAGTTGTGTTGTGACTTCAGAACGAAAATCAATTTGTAAAAGGGGTTTTGTCTTTTGGATTTTTGGCAATATGCAGTGCATCTTCCACGCGTTGACCATTGCATTACCAAGGGCATTAGTCCATATTGGCCACCACCATTTCTTTCCCTTTATACAGATACGATAATTGTCCACGGCATTGTCATGAAGGTCGACACCACCCATACCATGATTATACTCCTGAATTGCTTTTGGCTGTGGAATTGTAACAATTTTTTCTGCTTACGGCAATAACGTTTAACATTAGGCATTGGTTCGACTGTTGAGTTATTGGTAATTACGTTGACAACAGAATTGTCATTCCAGCGCACCAACAATATTTCTTGTTGACTATCGAGCAACTGGTCAAATTCTCCACGATTGCTTTTTTTTAGATTCTTTAACGGAGCTTTCGCCGTTCAATTTTCTCGTTTAGTACCCGTAGCATAAAATTTGCGTTCATTCAATACACACATGAGATGATAAGAAGAAAATAAATTGTCAAAAAAAACACTATGTGACAATCGGGATCAGGTACGTTTGCCAGTAAGTCCAAAACAGTTTGAGCCCCGAGATCAATGTCCTCATCGTGTGGCGTGGCTGAACCACCATATAAAATACTGTAGAATAAATATCCACTTTCAGAACACATGGACCATGAGTTAAATCCAAAACGGATTGGCTTCCCCTTAATGAACATTTTGCACGAGTGTCGGCATCATCTGCTCATCAATTGATACGATATAGCTAAAAATTCCAAACTGCATAAAATTTTTATTGAGAGCATCACCTAGTGGGCGAACTTTGGCAAATCGATCTGTTTTGTCTAAACGGTTATTATCTGAAAGATGTAAATATCTTTTAATTGTTCTGAACCGATTGCGGCTCATGGCTTGTTTTACCATTGGAACTCCCATGCCGGGCTTAGTAGACCAATAATGATCTATATGTGGTAAGGAATGATACCCCGACAATTATAAAATTCCAATAAATCTACGTAGTTCAATAGGTGTAATACTGGCTGTAGCATTGTTCTGATTTGCATATGTATTTGAAAAATTTGTGATATCCAAAATTATGGAATTATCAAAATATAAAGAAAAAATTTCAAATGGAGATTTAGAGCCTATAAAGAATATATAAATGACTATGTAAATACAAGAATCCAAAAGAGACAAAGCGGACCATTTTCTCACCGATTTCTAAAAAAATTTCTTCCATTTTAATAGCTTCATTATTTGTTGGCTTTGTCGTGTAGCTAAAGTTTCTTGGCTTTCGCCACATAAGTATATCAAAATCTGATTTCTTTTTAATGCTTCCCCTTTCCATTATTGCGTGAGTTGGATGTTGACGGCTATTCAATTGTACTTCTATACCCATGACCCAATTTCTGTATATTATCTCCATCTAGAGAATATAGTAATTCTACACTACCAGCAATTTCTTTCATGAGGTCATCATTGTTGTCATTTAGATTAATTTTATCGTCGTCCAAATCTTCTTCATCAGTTATAGATCCTATAGTTGCTGGTGGAATGTAAACTATATCTACATCTTTGGCTGCCGTAATAGCTTGGTCTTCCTCGTCATCTGAGTCTAGCTCATTTAAAATATTAATTATTTCAGACACATTTACTGCCTTATAAATTGACATTAAATTAAATTAAAATAGTTTTCAGCACAACTGTTTGCATCATAAACTACATAAAAATATAAATAAAAAAAAAAAATATAAAAATGTATATTCTGTGGTTTGCATTCACCTTCGTACACTTACTGATATTTTACCACAAATATTTCTATAACTAAAGTAAATCAAAATATCTGGGGTTCCCCTGACTAAAATACGCGTTATATTACTTAGCAATAGAAAACCACAGGGCGACAAACAGAAAAACTTTCAAGGAAGTATTGCCAGATTTATTATAAAAATAAAAGTTTTGAAATTTTAAATTCTATTGTAGGGCCTCCGGCCACTGGTCGATTTTTCGACCACGAAAGATTGTGCGCATTTAAGAATAAGAAAATGTGTCATATGCAAATTGATTTTCGTCGATTCTTATAATACAGTATTTATGCTCTAAAAATAATGAAAAATAAGAAACAGAATTTCAATTATTACATACATTTTTTAATTGGAAAAAAGTGTTAAAAATGTTCTTTTGTAAATCCTCTTACCAAAATTTTTTTCAAACTATTTAGAAAATCATTTCACTACAGATATTTTAAAAATTAGTTCAGATTTTATTTTTGTGAAAACAGATCAAAAAAATTATAATAAACTTTTGAGATATGCGCTCACAAAGTTACTGGTCGAAAAATCGACCCGTGGCATATAATGGGTTAAGATCTTTTTTACTGACGTTAATAGCGCCGTCTTACAATAATTATCAGCCGCTTGACTAAGGCGACCCAAATTTCGGCTCCGGTTTCTACTACTACGTACAACACATCAGTATACATACTTTAAAAAGTGTTATTCGGCATTATTGCGGTTGTCGACGTCGACACCAAAATGTAGCGCCTATTACGTCGATATGCTGTGACTTTCTTTTCAAATTTAAATTGGCATTTACTAAAATTCGACTTTTTTTTTTAAGTTATCGCAAATCGCTTTGAGAGAGGTTGCATGTTGGTGTCGACGTCGACGTTAACAACAGCAATAAGGCGGATTATTTTAAGATTTTTTAGTGTGCGGACCAACAATAATGTTTTTAAACTATTGTAAAATATTACAATATTACGACAATACGAATAAATACGAGACTTTGTGAATACCCCAAATGTTTAACAATGTATTTTACGACAAGCGATCAGAAATTTAGCAAAAAAAAAATATACTTTTTTTTACATATAAAACTACATATCTGTAGTTTTAAATAACGTTTGGGTGATTTCCATAAATATGCCCCAATCTAGTTTTAACGGAGAAAATTCCTTTCTCGGCAAGTCAACTGCCATTTGAAATTCTATAACTACCTCTTACATAGTATGTATATGCCCTGTCACAATTGGAAGTGTACGGTTTTAAAAGTAGTGGTAAACTTGTTAATGCCGTGCCATTTAGCTTGTAAACCAATATTGTTGCAATAAAGTCCTCGATTTTAGTAGCACTTATATTTTTTGTATTTATTTAATGCTGTATATTATTTAATATATTATATATATAGCAATTTGCACTGTTCTTAAAAATTTTAACAATGCAAGACGTATGAAGGCTTACATAAGCATTGTTTTCATATCCTCTTTTTTTTGTTGATTTTACTTTTATCTGAATTTTTGAATAAAAACCGGAAAAAAAATTTTTTTTAATTACTTTTCTATTGCTCCAGGTCAGATTCTACAGAGTTACTGGAACTTACCTACAATTTCCGAAATTAAAGGCTCTCGTTTTTAGCATTTCCCTGGGATGTTTACTATGTGCAGTCCTGTTTCTATTAAGTTTATCTTTTCTTTTAGAAGGTAAGTAAGAAAGAATTAATAAGAATAACATGTGGCAAAATGAGTACATAAACAGATTAAAATTTTATTGATTAAGATAATAAATTGTCCAGAATTAACTCTTATCCAGTATTTTAAAAATAAAACGCATGTGACATTAGTGGGTTAATTTTGCCCAATACAAAGTTTCATTTATTTATTGATTCTGATTATTTTTTTCATTCATTACATGTAATATAGGTTTTGGAAAGAGCATTATAAATAAGTTTTTTAGTTTATATTTTATAAGTTTATAATCGGAACATTTGTTGGCATATTTTGTGCTGTTGAATCGATTTGAACATAAGAAGCATGCTCCCCTTTTCAAATTTCTTATTTTTGAATGTGAGCCAATTTGAAGACTTTTAACGTATCCTTTAGCATGAGTATCTTGCGGCGTATACGATCTAGGTGATGTTTCTTCGCTTATTAGCTCCATACCAAAGTCTTCCAAATAAACACGTCGCTTAATCTTCTTATTTAGATTCCAGTCTGGATTAATAATTAGAACAATTATGTACGCCTTTTGTACAAATATATCAAACATTTTGTATATCGATTATCCTCCTACAATTATAAGCTCTTATTAGTTGATCTAGTGTATGGAGTCCCGATTTCGTTTCATTGGACAAATGACCTCCTATGTCAAACTTCCAACCCTATCCACTCTTTCGCAGATGACAGCAGCCTTTCTCACTCATATTCATTTAGTCGTAGACCAACATCGACTATGATCACTTCGCTGAGGCAGAATATGAGTGACTCATTGAATTGTGACCTCATGAAAATATCGCAATGGGGTCAGGCAAACAGGGTCGATTTCAATGCACAAAAGACCCAATGCAGCATGCTTACACATCGACGCATGCCCGATGACGCTGCGTCATCTGTAATTATGGGCGGTATAAACATCGAGGAATCAGAAGCTCTTGATGTTCTTGGCATGAAAATTCAGTGCGATGTTCGATGGACTGAGCACATTTTTCAGGTCTCAAAAGAAGCATTCAAGTGCCTCGGTTTTTTAAGACGGTGCAAGACATACTTCACCCCATCTGATCTCCTCACTATTTATACCGCCTACATCCGACCGAAAATGGAATACAACTCTCATGTTTGGGCCGGTGATTCAAAGACTATTCTGAAGTTACTCGACCGGGTCCAGGAGAGAGCGAAGAAACTCATAGGAGACAGTAGGGTAGCCAACTCTATTAACTCTCTTGAGCATCGTCGCATCGTGGGTGCGTTTCGTTGTTCTATCGTTATTATAATGGGATGTGTTCTGATGAAATCAGGGAACTTGTTCCCGAAACCCGATCATTCGCGCGCACGACGCGTTCATCATTAAGAGTACATCCATTTGTGGTCAACTTGGAAGCGAACCGCACTACGCATGACAAAGAGAACTCTTTTTTCGGCCGAACATCGCGTATGTGGAACAAACTCCCTGCCGAGGTCATTCCTGTCACCTATGACGTGGGAAAATTCAAATAAAATGTCCATTCACACTGCTCCCTCTATCCTCCTTCCCATAACCTGATTTCTTAGTTCCAGCACAATGCATCGCATGTGTAGGGGTCATCCCCTGAGTGCTGGTCCAAGATAGAAAAAAAAAAAAAAAAAAAAAAAGATTTCGAAGGAAAATAAATTTTAAATACTTATGTAACTTGAAAGCTATCAGTGCTCTAAAAAAAAATCTTTGTGTCTTTAGAAGTCTTTTAACATTTTTTTAAACAAAGATCTAATTTATTCGAAAATCTCTCACTTAATAGAGCATAACGCCTTAGCTTCAAAGGACTACAAAAAAAAACTTGCTCTCTTTTATAGTACAATACCCCATTGTATACCCGCCAGTTGCCGCCCGTGTGCACCAGAACTATTTTTCTATCTCAAGGTCAAATATTTTGTGCAAAATTTATGAATACAAAAGTCTAAAAAAATTCTTTGTCTGCACAGATTTAGAACGTTCACAAATTACATAGTTTAAATACCTAAAAAACCGGAAAAACATTTGAATTATTTAGGTAGAAAACTTGTACAACACATACTTGTGATATTTTTTCAAGATAAGAGCCGGTATGTTTTACATTTTAATAGGCGTTAGGTTCAGTGTTTTTTTTTTATGATTCAAAAGATAATAAAAATTATATTTTAGGTAGTTGCAAGAAAATGTATTTATAGTAATGTTTTCATAATTATTATTCATTAGAATTTAAACAATGGCTAAGTACTGTTATAGAGATCTCGCTGATATTAATTTCCAACAAAATGATGTAAACGATATAACGTTGCACATAGTCAACAATAAATTTTTTAAAGCATGTAATCTACAAAAAATTTAACTACGTAAAAACAAAATTTTAGTTTTGCACTGAGTTTGAAAAAGAATCATTAAGGATTAATTTTTGCACCAAATTTAACCAACACAAAATAAGAAAAATAAAATAGAAATAATTGAAAAAATACTAGAATCCACCCCAAAGCGCACAAAGAAAATTGTTAAGAATGTTCCTACATCAACTGAATGAAGATAAAAAATTTACTCCTGAAGAAGCGTTCACACTATTTTTGGATTTGAAATAGACTAAAAATCAGTATAAGGAATTGCGAAAACGAACTAATGAAAAGAATTGTGGCATTTTTCCGAGATTTAGTTTCTGTGAAAAAAGAATGCTTACCTTCACAAACAGCTATTAGTGTCACTTCAAGTTCAGCAGAAATAAAATTGCAAGATCTTCTTGAACATGCAGAACGATTGCTAAAGACGCTTGATGCTGTTCATTTGAAAAAAGTTGGAAATGGCAGCATTACTTTGATTTGTAAATGGGGATGTGGTGGATCCTCGCATCAGAACGCCATCTTTCGTCCGTATTGTGTAGTACCGGTGAAGTAAAATAATAATAAAAATGGCTACTAAACCGAAGCTTCAGCACTGCTACGAGTGTAAAAACAGAGAACGTGCGAAAGTAGAGCTGTAAAATAATTAATTAAGCTTCACCTCCCTTCGTTTCTCCTACTATCCCTTTCCTATAGTACCATCACAATGCTTCGCATGTGTAGGAGTCATCTCCTGAGTGCTGGTCCCAAAAAAAAAAAATTTTTAAATGTGATTGATGGAAAAGTTGCACAAGCTTTAACCGAAACAAAGTCATCGTCAAGCTGCAATATATGCCACAAGACATCAAGTCAATTAAGCAAACCCCCACCACAAGACAAAATTTTTAAGAAACTTTACGAATTTGGATTGTCACCTCTTCATGCTAGAATACGTTTTATTTAGCACATTCTTAAATTGGGTTATGATTTCGAATTTGGTCCTTTAGGTGAAACAGTGAGAAATAAACAAAGAAAATGAAGAAAAAAGAAAGCAGAAAAAGAAACAAATTCAAGAAAAATATCTTCAGCTAGGCCTCATAATCGACCAACCAGAACAAGGAGAAGGAAACTCAAATCAGGGGAATACTGCAAGGAGATTTTTTTCCGATCCAAAAACTGCAGCATCTATCACAGGTGTAGATCATGAATTAATAAGACGATTAAAAAGCATATTAGAAGTTATAGCATGCAGCAAAAAGATAAATGTAAAAATATTTGGAGAGTACGCCAACAAAACAGCTATTAGCTTTATAACGACAAATACTCTTGGAGATTTATGCCATCCACAGTTCATGAAATTTTGTACCATGGGGAACAAATAATTCAACATAATATGCTACCAGTAGGAAATCTATCTGAATAAGCGCAAGAAAAAAGGAACAAAGACTACAAATTCTTTCGCGAGCACAACACCAGAAAAATGTCCAGATATTCTACTAATGAAGACCTTATCACTATTTTGTTGTGCACTTCAATCCATATAAGCCCAACATTCGACAAAAATGGAAAACTATCTCTATTGAATAAATATTTACTAAAAATGTTTGATTTATAGTAGTTTTTTATATAGATAATAATTTTTATAACCAATTTTTATTTTTTTCATTAAAACTTCTCTATATTAGCTAAATTTGAGCTAATATCAGGGAACTTTAACGTTCGCTACTTAACTAATTATATTTTTGCTTGGCTGTTTCAAAAAGTCAATCTTTCCGAATATTAGGGCTAAAAATTTACGGTGGCCAAAGTATGGCATATTCTGACAAATTTAAATTTAAATTGTTAACAAGAAATATTTGTAAAAGTTTTGAAAAAAGAATACTATCTTGCCTGTTCTGCAAACCACGTAATTTGAAATCACGTACCGTTTTAAAACCACGCCGACGATTTGAAGCTGTTCTGTAAATCACGCGATTTTACATTTTTCGGCGTGGTATTAATTTTTCGAAAACATGAGAAAGCAGCTGTTGTTTTATATTTGTTTATATTTTTGCATTGTGAATTAAATTATTAGAAGAAATAAAGAATATAAAAATGTCAGGAGCTAGTTTATTGTCAATAATTGCTTTAAGAAAGCATAATTTAAAAAAAGAGCGTGAAGCTTTACAAACCATAAATTTTTTATTAGCAAAACAAAATACCTACATACAGTTTGTAAAAAAAATGTTTTCAAAACTTAGAAAAATTAAAAAGTTTAAGAAAAACTCTTATTTGCAAGTAAAGTATATAACTTTTATTAAATTTTTTTCTTCATATATTCAATTGAAGATGTTTATAAACACTTTGCACAAAAAACAACAAAATTAATTTATATAACAAAATAATAATCGTAACTTAAAAAATACTTCCAGTTTCTACGCTGTAAAATAAATGTTTTCAAAATTGTGTTAAATTTAATTAAATTGATTCTAAATGGTAAAAAAAAAAGATTTCAAGGTGCTAATACTTGGTGTGCCCTCCTTTAGCTTTAATTACAACTTCTAAGCGTCTAGACATTGAATGGATAAGCTTTGGTATATCATAATTTTCAGGTATTTTTTCCCATTCTTCTTTAATAAATGTTATTTGTTTTTTGGTGACCTTTTTCCGACTCTTTTTCTTTGGGTGGACCCATGAATTGTCTATAGGGTTTAAGTCTGGGCTTTGTGCTGGGCTATCGATCACTTTTGTACAATTATATAACAACCAGCATCTACAAATATATCCCTTATGCTTCGGGTCATTATCCTGCTAAAATTTATATTTGAGCTTTTCTGGGTCAACAAAACCGAATTTCCGAGCACTTGCACTCAATTGCTTTTTTTAAAATGTTTAGATAGACTTCCTTGGTCATTATATCTACTAATATTCTTATTTCGCCAACAGCCTTGCTCGAAATACAACCCCACACAATAACGGATAGTTTACCGAACTTTACAGTGGGTATTATATTTTTATTTTCTAAAGCCGTCAGGAGTTTTCGCGAAACTTTTTGACGTCCATCACTTTCACTTGAGCATCACTTTCGTATCGTCACAAAAAATAACATCATCCCAGTGCTCCGGAGGAAAAGAAATGTGTTCAATGGCAAACTTATACCTTTTTTCAATGTTTACCGCGGATAGCAAAGGTTTTTTCCTCGCAACTCTTGAAGAGTATTTATGGTTTTGTAGCACATTTCTAACATTCTGAGAGCGATACTTACTCCACATTCATTACTGATGTTAAGTGCATTTCCTCTAGTGGATTCTCATCAATCATTTTCAAAATTTTCTTTTCAATTCGCCGAGTTACTTTTTTTGGTCTGCCTGGTGTTTCTTTTGGTTCCAGTCTACCTTCTTTTTCAGCACGGTTAATAACATTATATACCGTCCTTAGGTTAAGAGAGAACATTTTAGCAATTTCTCTGTGAGATTTTCCTTTATAGTAATTAAAATACACCAGTTGGGTAATGTGTTTGTTCAGTCGCTTTCCTGGCATAGTTTATATATAATTGGGTAATCATTTGTTTATTCTATGAGCTTAATTTAATGAATAAAAGACAACTGCTACTCTTAGCGTCTATATAAAACTATTATACGCAATACATATGCAAAAAAATAACGGTTCCTTTTTGTCTTTGCATTTTTGAAAACACTTTTTTTACACTGTTTAAAGTATGCAAAATTATTTTGTAGCGTTGTTGTTGTAATATGTTCATAAATTTGTCAAAGTTTCGACGCCTGCTTGTCGACAACATACAAAACAACAGTTGTAAAAAAAAAAATTCACAAATATAATGATATTGTTGTTGTAAATATTTATTTAAATTTAAATTCTTAAAAAATTTTTGTTTTGAAAACATTTTTTTTACAAACTGTATGTATGTATGTATAATTGCGAAGTTGCCAGTGTTTTCATTAACGAAATTTGCTTAAATTTTGCATTTAATTATATATAAATTTGCACAAAAATGATTTAATTATTGACCATATTGATTTTTTATACAACAATATATAAAATTTGTCTTATGGTGATTTCTTTTCTGACAAAAATGTTACATATATGCTACATTTCGTTACTATTTCTGTTCCATTCTAAAAAATATGTAACATTAAAAAAAGCTATTTCGTTCCTTTGTAAATATGTTGCACAAATAACTGGCAAAATATGCAACATATTTTGCCCTCTGCTCTCAAGTCGGGGTCATATAGTAACCTTTTTTACATCTCTGTTAAGTACCTTTTTATACATATATGAAATTTTATTCTTGTGAATTTATTAGCTAAAGCTAAACAAAATTGTGAAAAAAACTTAAGAAAATGAATAAAAAAAAAATTTTAATTGAGCAGTTGCTAGAAACATCATCGTCATCTGATGATGATGAGTTGCTTCTACATTTGCTAGGTAGGAACAACGTTCCACGCGTTAAAGGTTTTGTGGAAACTGTAGTCCATACATATTCAGATGTCGATGTAAGTGCAAATACCTTTCCTAAATTTTTAAATTATTTTCAATGAGTAATAATAAAATCTTCATAGTTTAAGAAAAATTTCCGAGTAAGCCGAGGGAGTGCAACCTATCTAATGGAAGAGTTTATGGTATTCTTTAAAAAACGAAGCTACCAGGGTGGAAGACCGCAAACGAGTATTGAAACCCAGATTCTGTCTTATTTATGGTAAGTTTTAATAATAAATAAAGAAGTAAAAAATTGCTAAGCGTTTACTTTAGGTTTAGTGGTAATAAAACAACCATTAGAGAAGTTGCAAACATTTTCGATATGACTTATTCAAATGTACACAGGTGCTTCCACAATGTTTTAAATTTTCTTGTTACTGAAGTAGCTCCCAAAGTTATAAGATTTCCTTCATCAAATGAAGAAAAGGAAGCTGTAGCAAACGAATTTAAAAATGTTAGTAACAATGGTTTAATCCCTAGTTACCTTCACGTATATAAATACATGCATTATTTTTTTTAATTATTGTAGATTTCTGGAATTCCCAATATTTTGGGATGTATTGACGGTAGTTACATTGCTGCCAGGACACCCAAACATAAGATTCGCTCTACATATATTAACAGACATGATGGAGTGTCAATAACGTTGCAAGGAATTTGTGATTCTAGACTGAGATTTTTAGATGTATTTACAGGAATTCCAAGCAAAATACATGACTCACGTGTGCTTAAACTATCGTTTATTGGAAAAGAAATAGAAAGTTTATGTTCCAATAAATACTACTTATTGGGAGATGCGACATATCCTCTAAGAGCATATTTGTTGACTCCGTATAGGGATTATGGTAATTTAACGGAGGCTGAAAAACAATTTAATATACAATTTTGCCGAACTCGCGTTAAAATCGAAAATGCATTTTGTTTGTTAAAAAATCGCTTTCGACAGTTAATGAGGTTAGATTTTCATAATGTAAAAACAATGGCGAAGTTTGTTATTGCATGTTGTGTTTTGCATAATATTTGCATTAATAGAAATGAAGATTTTCAAGAAGAAATATCAAACACCGAACTTGACAATGCTTCATATAATCGAACAGAAAACGATAGAAGTGAAATTTCCTTAACTCAATTGGGTCAAATGAGAAGAGATGAAGTCAAACATTTTTTATTTAATTAATTTTAATTTATTCAATGAAAAGGTTTTGTAAAAATTAATGTAAATAAAGAAGTAAAACTAATATAGATAAAAAACAGTCTGTTTAATTCATTTTGAACACAAAGTAAATATTTCCATTTAATATAAGGTACATTTGTTTGCATTATTTCTTTTTATAGTCCGCCTTGCAGACTTATTTCAGCGTGGTTTCTTATTCGTTAATTTCCAAAGCTTTTTTCAACAACTCCATTTTTTCTTTGTGCCGTCTTTCTCTTGCTTCTTCTTTTCTCTCGTTTATTTCTATTAAAGTTTCTTGAATGGTCTTATTTCTCACTTTTGGGTTTTCATTTTTTTTGATTTTGGCCTTTTTAGCTATAATACAGTTAGTGCTGCTAATTTGTATCTCAGGTTCTATGGAATCATCCATGAAACTAATTTTGCTAAGCTCGTCATCAAAATCTACGTGTTTTCTTTCACAGCCTGAAGTTCTGTTGTTTTCTACCGCCAACTATTTTCTCTTCAGTACCGTTTTATACCTCTCTTCACACTGCTTTGGTGTTTTACCTTCTATCCTCGTGGCTATTTTGGCCCACATATCTTTCTTTGTCTTAAATTTTTTTAGGGGTCCTATATCACTATTAGGGGTCACATTCAACCAATCCCATTTGACTTTTACAGCTATTTACCTCGACGAATTGCTTCCGACCATTTAGGTAGTTTTTTATTAAAATAACTGCTCGTAAGTTCAAATCATAATAATACGATAATCATTGATTCAATAAAAAATTTTCTTGAATTTTCTGTGATGACGATTTTTGCATATTTGATAAACAAAAATGTAGGGTCGTTTATTGAAAATATTTCTATTTTAATTCAATAAAGAAATATTTGAAACCAAAGAAAAAAATTGTAGATTTAAGTTTTATTTTCAACAACAATTTTTGTTGAGGGTGGCGATGGCTGAAGAAGTCTACACGTTGATTACAAAACAAAAACAGACCTGGGTTCAACCCCAGTTTCAGACTAAAATTTTAAATTATAAAAAAAAGAAAACATCTCGCATTTTTTTGATGTGCATTAGTGTGTCTTTGTGTGCCAGTTATTGTCGGAAGGTTTCAGTGGCGAAGGCATAGTCACTGGGCACTGAACAATACCGACTTCAGCTGATACCAATCCACAATCACATCAGAACGCCCTCCTTCGTCGGTATTGTGTAGCACCGGCGAAGTAAAACAATAATAAAAATGACTACTGAACCGAAGCTTCAGCACTGCTACGATTATAAAGAACGTGCGAAAGCAGAGCTGCAAAAATAATTAATTAAGCTTCACCTCCTGTCGTTTCTCCTACTATCCCTTTCCTATAGTTCCAGCACAATGCTTCGCATGTGTAGGAATCATCTCCTGAGTGCTGGTCCCAGATAAAAAAAAAAAAATTAAATTTGTATTAAATAAAGAACATGATGGTAAAATATCTATATATTTACATGACTTCTAGAGACTGTGTTACTTTGGCAACCTCAAAAAAAGGTTCGAAAAAATTAACCAGCTGACTGCTAAAAAGTAAATAGCTCTGTTCATTTACTAAAAATTTTTACAAATTTGTAATAATTGTTTCTAGAAAGCGTTCATTAACCCAAAACATTTGCAACGAGAGAGCGTCAAAAGAGCGTAAAAAATTGAGAGGCAGAAAAATTCTTTCAAGTTTTTACAAGTAAAATTTTTACTTGCAATAATTATTCAAACAGCTGTTTTGCGTTTGTGTTTACAAAACAATATTTCTAAATTTAGTTAAAAATAAAAATATTTTGGAAAATTTAAGAAATTGTAAGTAAATGTAAACTTTTAAAACAATAAAAAGTATTTAAAAGGTAACAAATTTCTTTTTGTGTAATTTAGCAACAACAGAAGCAAAATAAGATGTCTAATGGAATTGAACTAAGCAACACAGCATAGACTAATTTTAAGATCTTTTAGGATGTTCCGGCGAACAGACCAGCTGTTATTTTTAGTATTGTAAATATTATGGGTTCAGATATATATTTGCAAATAAATTTAAATTAACACATAATTTATTAAATTACTTTTTTTTACTGCTTTTGGGGTTTAATGCTGGCAGCAACAGGATATTTTATTTTGGATAAATCTTTTTATTACAATGAAAATGAAAATTGCTTAAATTTGTTTCCTTGTTTTCCGTTTTTCGGCGGCTGTTTATTATTTTATTTATTAAATGAATTAATAGAAGGCTTATACTTATTGAATATTCGCTTTAAATACTTTAGGAGCAGATTGCTATAAATTTGTGAATATGCTACAAAAAGTAATAGGGCAATTTTATTTGCAAAAACTGAAATATCTATCAAATTAGTGTGTAAAAATCATTTATATTATTTGTCTATAAATGTAAACCCTTTTGAAAATATTTCATTTATGGTTAGAAAGACTTATTTTCTCTTATTGTGAAAAAGCAATCTAAGTCAAAATTTGGAACTTGCAACTTTACATCAAATTAGGCAAATTCGCAAAAGTTATTGGTGTACATATGAAATGAAACATAGTTCATAGTATGTACCTAAGTCCCAAAATTTAGTCAAACAAAACGCTCAAACCACCATGAACTTCAGTTCGTATGAGAAATCAAGACATTATGTAAGTCGTTTGGAAAATAAAACACAAAGTTGGAAATAAACATTTTTGCGACCTCATTCTGCCGTTATTTCCGATGTTTGAAATAAAAATCCTATGTGTAGGCAGGCTGTTATAACGTATAAACTAATTAAAAATCGTTATTTTATTCATTCATTTTATTCAAAAGTATCTAATCACCCTTATCGTGTTTAGCGTATTTCGACTACGCCTAGTATTAGATTAAATAAAATTGCAAAACTTTTCATTATTCTATTACAAGCCGTACTCGAAAAACGCCAGTCACGACAATGCTGAATATAAATGACCATAATCACAATATTTGTATAATAATATACATATATGTATAATTTGTCCAAAAAATATAGAGGCAGTTATTAAGTACTCATATATACCTATACATTACAACACTAATTTAACTTGCAAATTTTAGCAAGTAAGCTCTAAACCATAGAATACCTAGAAGTGTCAGCTAGGGGTCTGAAAACATTTAAATCAAAAGAAAAATGTAAACAAAAGCCACATTTTGTGCATAAGAACAAATTTATAATTTCTTGTGGTTTTATTGGTTTTAATTGTGTTTTGTGTTAATATTATAGGTAAAAACATAGTGAAGCTTGTTTTAATAGTGTTTTGTGTTAATATAGCAAAGCTAAAAAATTACCAAAAAGAAATTTGTTAGTATTTTGATTTGTGATGAACAATTTTGTTAACATAAGCCACAATTTGTGCATAAGAACAAATTTATAATTTCTTGAGGTTTTCTTTGTTTTAATTGTGTTTTGTGTTAATATAGCAAAATAAACATAGCGAAGCTAAAAAATTACCAAAAAGAAATTTGTTGTGCATAAGCCAATAAAATAACATTTTAGTGATCTTGTGATTTTTTGGTATCTATTTGTTTTAATAAATGAAATTAATTTTCATAGTACATAATTTTCATAACACAAAACACCATATTGTTGTGTTTTGTAACCACAGATTCCTATAAACTATGTTTGTAACATTGTCGTGCTAAAAATTGCGAAATTGTAAGTAGATGAAAAATACGGCTAATTTTCACATCTAGAAAATAAAAATCAAAACAAAACAACAATATTGAGGAAATTAGAAGAAAAAGCAATCACCGAACAGAGTTAGGGGGTAAAAGAGACAGCAAATCTCTTGATGATGTCTCTTTCTCTGCTCGTTCGCTGCTTTGAACTGACGCCTTTGTATACTTTGTGCTCTAAACACTTAGGGTATGTACAGAGTGGCAACTTGTTGCCGAGCCGAGCCGGTTGACGCCATAGAATACCTAGAACTGTCAGCTGGGGGTCTGAAAAAATTTAAAATCGGCTTTTCTCCAAATAGGGGGAGAAAGAGACAAATATACAATTTTACGAAAGATCAAAAGTAAACAAAAGAAAAATATAAACATAAGCCACATTTTGTGCATAGAACAAATTTATAATTTCTTGTGGTTTTAATTGTGTTTTGTGTTAATATTATAGGTAAAAACATAGTGAAGCTTGTTTTAATAGTATATTGTGTTAATATAGCAAAAAAAACATAGCGAAGCTAAAAAATTACCAAAAAGAAATTTGTCAGTATTTTGGTGTTTTGTGGTGAAAAATTTTGTTAACATAAGCCACAATTTGTGCATAAGAACAAATTTATAATTTCTTGAGGTTTTCTTTGTTTTAATTGTGTTTTGTGTTAATATTTTAGTAAAAAAAAAACATAGTGCACCTTGTTTTAATGGTGTTTTGTGGTTCTAATCGTGTTTTGTGTTAATATAGCAAAAAAAACATAGCGAAGCTAAAAAATTACCAAAAAGAAATTTGTTGTGCATAAGCCAATAAAATAACATTTTAGTGATCTTGTGATTTTTTGGTATCTATTTGTTTTAATAAATGAAATAAATTTTCATAGTACATAATTTTCATAACACAAAACACCAAATTGTTGTGTTTTGTAACCACAGATTCCTATAACCTATGTTTGTAACATTGTCGTGCTAAAAATTGCGAAATTGTAAGTAGATGAAAAATACGGCTAATTTTCACATCAAGAAAATAAAAATCAAAACAAAACAACAATATTGAGGAAATTAGAAGAAAAAGGAATCACCGAACAAAGTTAGGGGGTAAAAGAGACAGCAAATCTCTTGATGATGTCTCTTTCTCTGCTTTGAACTGACGGTTCTGTATATTTTGTGGTTGACGCTTATTGCGAGAATTTTTCATGCGAGAAACAAGTTTGAGTGTTCATAGTGGATGCGAGAATCAGCGCTGATATTTTATCTATTATTTGTGTTTTATGTAAATATGTTTGTGTGCATTTGGGTTTGTTGTTATTTTTTTCTTTAATTTTTATTTTATTTTTTAATTTTTATTTTCTTTTTAATTTTTATTACTTTTTTAATTTTTTGATTGCATGTTTTATTTACTTTTTCTTAAATTTTTGTTTTTAATTTTTTTCATGTTTTCCAAACAACTATAAATCATAACAACATAACATAAACGATGTTATCGGCGCTGAAATACGCTTTGAAACTGTTTTCTCGCATTCAATCAGCTTTGCGCTCTGACCAGCTCCGCGCCCACTATGTCCGCATCGCGCTTGTTTGTACTAATTTGTATAGAACCAGTTTTCTCGCATTGGTTCTCGCAATAAGCGTCAACCAGCTCGGCTCGGCAACAAGCTGCCACTCTGTACATACCCTTAGACGACAGCAGACTTCACAACTTCACGGCTTCAAATGTTGCTCTGAAGTCAGCTTCATAATTATTTTGAAGACAGCAACAACATAATAATCATAATACATTATTCAGGGACGCATAACACAAATTTCAGGGATGCCGCATATATATTTTATAATGAATAAAATTATAGTTATTGATAAAAAATTTAATAATATCACGAAAAACTATAAAAACACATTATTATTTCTATATTGTATTTTTGTGATGTTATTTTATGTTTAATATTAAAAAAAAGTTTTTGTTCTTATTTTTCCAATTTATATATATAATGGCAACACTATATTTGTTTATTGCTGCCCGTCAAAATAGAAAATAGCATAAGTTGGCAGCAGCGGCAAATGCTGTTATGCAGTCCTGCTGCTGTGCTACCGTCAAAATAATCAATTTCATAAACACATGGATTTTATTTTTGACATATTGCTGCTTGCTGTCTGCTGTCGTCTAAGTGTTTAGAGCTTAAAGCGTTCATTTACTTTTTCACATTTTTGAGAGTAATTTTGGAAAATTTCTTGTTACTCTCTCGTTGCTAATTTTTACTAGTAAAGTAAATGAACAGAGCTAATGTAAACCACGACATTGCTAAACAAAGCAAAACAATTATTTACAAAAAAAGCAGTGTTCTTACAAATTTGCTCATATTAAGTTTTTATATGTAGCAAACCCAATTTTATTACAAAAATAAATAGAAAACAAATCGCATGAAATATATTATAGCATTTTTATTAAATTCTAAACGAAATACATAGCAAAAATAAGCAAGTGATTTCAAATCGTCAGTCATTTAACTGACTGTGACACTTAGAGAGCCAAACTGCCGCTTTTCTGCTTCCTGTCTAATGTTGCTGTAAAATCGGATGCAGTACGCAAAAATGCGTTCTAACTTCTGTAAAGAACCACGGTACAATACTGTTGCTATCAGATTAGTGTAGCTACCATTTGATGCAAGAAATATGAGTCTGTTTGTTCTTCTCTCGGGTACTTCGTCATCTCTTATTTGCTGCAACTTTGATGAAAATTTCTTTTATAGGGAAGTTGTTAAGAACTCAGGTCCCATGGTCCACAATGACGATGTCAAGAACTCAGTTCCATTCCTCAATACGGGTAAGTTCTTGTTGTTTTCCACGTATAAGATGGTTTGGATATCCATGCCAAAACTATTTTTGAGTCTGTGTAATAAAATCTATCTGCTACAGTAATTGGCAATATGTTTAGTAGTGTGGCTTTCATCAGCCACATTGTATTATCAACTTTAGTAGAAAATTGTTGTGGTGCCATAGTCGTGTGCATTTGTTGAAATGACAATTGACTGAATATTGAGAGGAAAAATTATATGTATTTGTAGAGTCGAGAAATGATGTTTGATTTCGACAAATACTATATATATGATCCACCTTGTCTGTCATACTCTTGATCGTACCAGTCATTTCCTCATTATATTTTGAATCAAGAACGCCGAATAAGAAGTTCACCAAATTTCCGACGATATATATTACCTCCGTTTCTTACTTCTTGCGAGCTTTTCAAAACCACCTTTTACTGTTTTAAAATATGAAAAAGCTTTATTAGACCATTGCATTGGTTGTTGATGTACTGGATTCTGCAGGCTTTTTTCAACGCAGATGTGTAATTGATGAAAAGCTGTAATTCTTGAACTTGACTAATATGTTCAAAATGCAACTACCTGATTGCCAGTGATCTGCGAGTAAGTAACTTGGTGACACATCACCAAAAGAAAGAATAATGTTAGGAGTAACAGCATGCGTGTTGTAGTCAAATAAAATATTTTGGAAATGAGCAACCACTCGTTTTGCCGTTGAATGTATTACTTCTTTTGAACGGTTAGTTATTACCTGGTGTTTCATTGTCAACAGTAGTTGTGGGTGCTTCCAGAGGAAGTGGAGCCAGTTTGTGAATTGGTCGCCTAAGGATGCTTTAATAGCTGCTGTACTCGCGATGCCATCTGGACCGGGATAGGTTTCAATTACCTTTCGAAGACGCCATGTCAGGTGAGCTGTCTTAATAATGACTATAGTGCACAGTTGCAAATTTTGAGCTTTGGTTTGCTACTTGGTACGTTGCTTTGAATACATTAAAGTATTCCTGCAACCATCGTTTCCACAATATATTTTAGAGATTTCCAATCAGTTTGCGAGTATTGTTGAAGTTGATTGCGCAGTAGTATCAACTTGAGCCATGAGGTGCTCGCCAATCAAGAAATAAACAGGCGTTAGTGCAACCGTATCATTAGGATCACTCGGAAGTGGGCGATTAGTTTGAATTAAGTATTCGTTTGACCTCTATGATTATGGTTTAACGTTTTCAGAAATTATGGAAACATTGGCTGTCTCTTTAACTAATAGGTTTTTGGCGGATTTGACTGCCATTTCCCACAGTTCGCCAAAATGGGGGCTCGTGGCGGAATAAAATGGAAATTAATCCTTTTGCTTCCACATTCTTGTTGAATTCGTTTTTGACAGAGGTATCGAACAAGACAACTCTGCTAGTTGATTCCCACATAGTTTGTGGTATTGTCACAATAAAGATTCTGACAACGACCCCTACGACGTTATACGTTTTAAGGCCTGTGACTATGTCGAGATGAACTGATTACGTAGAAAAATAGCCGAATACTGCCATGTATGCCTTTTGGAGTCGATTTTCTCTCCTTTAAAAGTGAGCACACATTGGGCTGCAGTAGGCAATGTTTTGATGAAAGGTCTGGCTAGAGTTTCTCTTGTTTTTAGGGTTGATTTTGCAACAACAGTCTCACTTGATTGGCAAAGAGATTTACAAGAAGTACGCTATGTTCGCAATGTTTATTCTCCTTGTGGATCGACTTCAAAATTAGTCGGCTGATTGTGTCATTGTAGGGCAGAAGCATATCAGACAACATATCCGCTACCAACCTGTCTTATAGTCATTATATTATCTTCATCCTAAAATGGAAATAAGCTTTCAATCTGACTTAAGCCTTTAAGTTCCTTTTATTTTTGGAAATTTTGGACATCTTATTCAAAGGTGAACTGTATAGTTTGTACAATGATGATAACTGCATTTTAAAGCTCGCAAGGTGTAAGTGTCCTATTGTTTTTATTAAATCTTAGGACGTGCCACATAATTCGTTGAAGAGTTTTCTTCGAATTTCTCTGATTTATACCGTACAATAAATTTTCATCTTCAACCGAGACCAGCAAGTTATGAGGATTCTTCTTCTGTTCAGTGATAATGGTGTCAGACTTTAGACAAAAAGTAAGCGCCCAATGGTTTTCGTCTCCATGGAGGAAGAATGGCCCATATATCCAGTGCGGTATTTGCTGTAATCGTTGTCGAGCTAGTGCTCTACATAAGATGTTCGCAGGATTATCCTTAGAACTTACGTGATGCCACGTTAGGGATCACACCTATATATAGTCGATAAACCTTTAAAGTTACGTCAGATTACCTTGAAAACTTCTCCAGCGAGAGTTAGTTTCCATAGCACAGCTTCCCTTCGTGAAAGATTCAAGGTTAATAAATGCTGGAGATAATAAATTTTTTGGGCGGGTACTTTGCCTCTCCTCCCCCAAATTACAAAACAAAATTTGTGGACATTTTTCATAAGCAAAATTAATTTCGAATATTGAGCTAATTTGCAAAAAAATTTTTTATAGACCATTTCCATATGCAAAAATAATTTTTAAAATTAGTCTACAAATGGCGAAGTTATTTGATAATCAATTATTGGGGCGGGCACTATGAGTTCCCCCACCCCACTTAAAAAAAATAAAAAGGATTAGTCAACCTTTTCCATATGCAAAAATCATTTTGAAAATTCGTTCGCAAATAGCGAAGTTATTTTTAGGGCGCCCAATTGAGAGGGATCACGCCCACTTGTCCAATTAAGACTACTTTTTTACTGATGACTTGTACTGGCCATTATGTTACTCAGACCAAATATAGGAATTTTAACTTTAACCGTTCTCGAGATATAATGAAATCAATATTTAGTATGTATAGGAGGGATCACGCCCATTTTATGACTGATGATTTGTACTGACCATTAAGTTATTCAGACCAAATACAGAAACATTAGCTTTAACGGTTCTCAAGATATAATTAAGTACATATTTAGTTAGTATGGGCGGTACCACACCAACTTGTCCAATTTCGCCCACTTTTTGACTGATGAAGGTAAGCATTCTTTTTTGACAGAAACTAAATCTCGATACTCCGGAAAAATGCCACAAATCTTTTCATTAGTTCGTTTTCGCAATTCCTTATACTGATTTTTAATCAATTTTAAATCCAAAAATAGTGCGAACGCTTCTTCTGGAGTAAATTTTTTATCTTCAGTTGGTGAAAAGGAACATTCTTAACAATTCTCTTTGTGCGCTTTGGGCTAGCTTCTAGTATTTTTTCAATTATTAAAATTTTATTATTTTTTTTTTTTTTTTGGACCGGCATTCAGGGGATGACCCCTGAACTAGGAAATAAGGTTTTGTGAGAGAGGGTAGAGGGAGTAGTATTTATTGACATTCGATTTGAATTTTCCCACGTTAAAAGCGACAGGAAAGACCTCTGCGGGTAGTCCATTCCACATAGGTGCCGTTCGGCCAAAAAATGAATTTTCTCTGTAATCTGTAGTGCGAGTCGCCGCCAAATCGACCGCAAATGGATGCGCTCTTAATGATGATAGCGTCGTACGCGCGAATGACCGGGTTTCGGGAACAAGTTCCCTGATTTCATTAGAACACATCCCATTATAGTAACGATAGAACAACGAAACGCACCCCATGTTGCGACGATGCTCAAGAGAGTCAATAGAGTTGGCTACCCTACTATCTCCGATGAGTTTCTTCGCCCTTTCTTGTACACGGTCGAGTAACTTCAAAATGCCTCCTTTGAGACCTGAAAAATGTGCTCAGTCCATCGGACATCACACTGGATTTTCATGCCAAGAACATCAAGAGCTTCTGATTCCTCAATGTTTATGCCGCCCATAATTATAGATGAGGCAGCGTGATCGTGCATACGGCGATGGGTAAGCATGCAGCATTGGGTCTTTTGGGCATTGAAATCGACCCTGTTCGCGTGACCCCATTCCGATATTCTCGTGAGGTCACCTGTTAGCGAATCATTCATATTCTGCCTCGTCGCCACGATCATAGTTGATGTCTTGCTACGATCAAATGAATATGAATGGCAGATACTCCTGTCATCTGCAAAACAGTGGATAGGGTTTGAAGTTCGACATAGAAGGTCATTAAGAAAGATAAGTAATAGGGTAGGAGAAATAAGGAACCTTGCGGTACCCCTGAATTTTTCTTGAACTCGTTGGATGAGATCCCATCTATAACATCTCTTATAGCGCGACCTCTGAAAAAACTCGATATAAATCGAGAAAAGATATCACCGACACCGATACCAAAAGCAATAAGTTTGTGCTCTATGCCACAATCTGGTCAAATGCTAGAGCCACTACCTTACTTTCGCCGAAATGGTGAGTGGAGCGACACCATTTTTCCGAGAGGAAGGCCAATAAGTCTGCCTTGGAACGTCGTCCACGGAAGCCATATTGCCGATCGTTAAGTAAGCTATTGGAGTAAAGTGAAAATTTCTTGCAAACATTCCAGCTAAAAGGTTAGCTTTATCAACCGGGTCAGTGAATATTTGATCTTCTTTTAAAAGCGGCGGAATAGACGAACTAGAATTTTCCTTAACTCTTTTAACGAATCACCAAAAGCTTTTACTACCCCGTGGGGATGTAAGAACTTTAGCGCGAAGACGCTGGTCTTACAAAGCTTTTTCGGGTCTTAACATTTGGCACATGAAGATCTCGCCTTTTGGCGCATTGAATCAGTATCTGCGTTTTTGTTATTCCGCCAAATACTAAATGCTTCGTCTCTGGATCTGACTGTAAGTCTGCATGTCTGATTAAACCATGACTTAATCGAAATTTGCTTCGATGGTATGAACGTTTTCATACCAAGCAATACTATGTTTACAAGCGTTTTTGCCATGGCATTGACGTTATTGTAAAGAAAGCAAAGCTTACAATTGAAATGCTAGAAGAAATCATTGAGCTTTGCCCAACGTGCCTTTTCATAGATATATTTCGAAGTTCCGCAATCGAAAAGGAGGCAGAAATGGTGCAGTGATCCGAATTTCCGAGAGGTGCGGTAATATTCATTTCATACTTGTCAGGGTGTGAAGTGACAACACATGCCCGTCAACACATGAAATATGTGTTGGTTCATTCACCAGGTGAAGGTGATTGTGCTCTGCGAATAGCTCTGCATATTGGCCTTCTGGAGTTGTATTGCTCGAATGGCGGACCCACGATAAATTATGGACATTGCAATCACCAGCAATAACGATTTCACTATTCGGGTAATTTTAGAAGATCTCCGATATAGTGTCGGAAAGGGCATAGCATTTCTGTATAGTTTTCTCCCATTCGTATTTGCGCTTCTGTAAAGAAACCCGAAATGCATAAAATTTGCCCTGATTTTGAATTTCACCCAAAGATAGCTAAATTCGGCATCATGCGCGCCTAAAGATTGCTGGTACTGGTACACAACTTCATTGCGGATTTTCCCGCTCCCCCCGTTAAACCGCCGTTAAATTCTTATTGTTTTTTTTTTGTTCATTTGTTCATTTAGGTTTATTGATAGATTTTTTTCATTGTAAATAGAATTATGCTATTTTTTCTCCCTTATGTGTGTCACTACTTATTTTGAATTCTGTTGTGCACTTGAACTTTTTTTTTTAATTATACTTATCTATAACAGCGGACCAAAAAAAGGCGTGTTCACCGAACGAACATATAACTATTAATGGTTGAATTTGGTAAAAAAATTAATCCTTAATGATACTTTGAGAAACTTCTTCTTTGATATTCTCAAGCTTGCGTCTTTGAGATCTTTTACTACATTCGTCAATTGGTTTTGCTGGTGGACCTTTTTCACTTTCTTTAACGGTTTAGATAAACTCTCAAAAATAAGTTGCTTAGATAACCACTCGTGGTGACATTAGGTCTGTTCGTTTACTCAAAATCTTACCCAAAAGCGTTTTCTTACGCAAAAATTGAGTAAATGAGAGATGTTTTGAGAGAGTAATGCTCTTGTTTTTCACGCACGAGAATGCCCGTACTTTTTCTTCGGGCTAGTTTGGGCATGAAGAACAAGCAATCAGTTTGTTTATAATAAACATTGAAAATAACAAAGCAAAATTACAAATGTCCCAAACAGCTGACAGACATTAAAAAAGTTTTTCTTAACAATAATTAATTACAAACATTTTTGTTATTTATACCATAAATTGTTAAAAACTTTTCATAAAAAAGATAATTTTTTGAAATAAATATTTTTGTTAATACAAATTATTATTTCCTAACGATGCTACCTATTTGGTAGCAAAATATTGAAAAATAAATAATTGTTAAAAACTTTTCATAAAAAAGACCATCGCTGAAAAATAAATATAATTAAATAAATTCTTTCAATACTTGTTTTTTTAAATAAATTCTTTCACAAATAGTTTTTTTTTGGTAAACTGTCATCAATCACATTAGACTTCCAATGAAAATCAAGGATAATCAAGTTCGTACAATTGTACTTTTTTCAGTACACTTTGCATTGCAAAAGTACTACTTTACTCCACTAAATATTAAGTACCAAAGTATATTCATATGATTATACGTTGTTCAGTAATTTAAATTAATTATAGCAAAAATATATTTTCGACTTTTCTTAATATAATATTTAATTATTAAATTATTCACAACCACTTTTCACAACTTTTTCACAAACTTTGACGTTTGGCCTGTTGATTGAAGTGACCAGCAAAATAGCTAATAAGTTTAGCTGCCCTACAAGAACATTGATGGTCATTTGACCGGTGATATGACCGTCATTGCTGACAGAATTATCGGTCATTGCGTAGAACAAAGTTTATATCATTTTCTTAAGGGCAATATGAGAAAAATGACTGAAACTTCTGTGTGCATGTGATAGTCAGCGTTGATGCATATATATCGCTCACTGTAGACGGATATCACAATTGAAATGAAACACTATTTATTTCAATTCTTTGCGTTGATTTTATTTCAATATTCTTATATGTACATATGTATATAAAAAAAGAAATGTAATATAATATAAAATAGAAATATCCATCAGAACCTTGGAGTGGGCCATCATCTGTGAATTTTTACTTAATATAATTGCCCACAATTATTTAAAATATACAAATGTTAAAACAAACTATTCAGGGATTCGCATAAAAATTAATTCTAAAAATTAATGTTTGCTCGTCTAAACTCAGTCGTACGGAGTTTCAAAAACTATAGTCCGAATTATAAGTTTACAAACGAGTAAAATTATCCTTTCTGTAAAATTGATGAATTTGCGAAAATTCAAGAATACTATTGTAATGAACTGCATTAATTTTTAACTATTCAACAACACGTTGGTTGTCTCGCAACGAGGTGGTCTCTCGTGTGATAGGAACTCCTTCAGTATTACTTTAATTTGATTGATTTCGAAACAAATTCTCAATATTCAAGAACTCATTTTATTTTATCTTTCTGTTACTAATAGTTAATAATATTAAAACTTAACACAACTTTTATGTTTATAGTACATTTGGGGTCAAAAAAGTACAATTTTAAAATTGTCAAATATCATCTCCGATATAAACAGAGCTGTAAAAAATTTACATTTCTTTTCTTCTGCTAAATTTTATGGTTTTTTTCGTTTTCTTACTTTTTTACATTTTGCTCTCTTATTGAGAGTAATTATAGCTTACTCTCATTTTACCGAACTTTCCCAGAAAGTAAACGTACAGACCTATTTTTACATCTTTTCCCTGTTGTGGGAGCATTCAGTGTACCGTTTTTTCAAACTGAGTGAAAAATTAAAAATTTTTTTTTATGTACTTCAAAATATTAAAAAATTAATTGTTGACTATGTAAACATTATATCGTTTACATCTTTTAGATGGAAATTAATATTAGCGAGATCTCTTAACAGTACATAGCCATTGTTTTAATTCTAATGAATATTAATTATGAAAACATTACTATAAATACATTTTCTTGCAACTACCTAAAATATAATTTTTTTATCTTTTATTACCACCATTTGAATCATAAAAAAAAACACTGAACCTAACCCCTATTAAAAGGTAAAACATACCTGCTCTTATCTTTAAAAAATATCACAAGTGTGTGTTGTATAAGTTCTCTACTTGCTATTTAAATATTTTAAATGTTTTTCCGGTTTTTAGGTATTTAGATTATGTAATTTGTGAACGTTCTTAACCTGTGCAGAAAAAGAAATATTTTTTAAACTTTTGTATTTATAAATTTTCACAAAATACCTGACCTTCAGATAGACAAATAGTTCTGGTGCACACGTGGTGCATCTGGCGGGTATACAATGTGGTATAGTCGTATAGGGGTGGCTTTGGACTACAAAAGAGTGATTTGGCTTACATTATTCGCCGTGATTTTTTTTTCATGTTATTTTAATTTTGGATCTTTCAATAAGAAATTTACAAAATGTGTTCAAATCTTAATATAATATTATAATAATAATTTGCCGTGATGTAGTTGAAATAAAGTTGCAATTTTTTGGACACCGATGTTTACTGGTATTTACTTTCAAATGAGTAACATAACTTAAAAATCGGTGACCATTAAAAGAATGATTTCTGGCCGCCTTCTCGTGAAATGGTTCACAGGGCGTCGTGGTCTTTTCTTTGAAGAAAGATACAAATCCATCTATGTTTTACCCTCCCCTCTCTAGCTTCCGCGTGCCTGCTCCTATACTCGACTTAAGCGCTCTGGGCCTATGAAGAGTGCGCACCCATACATCACATGCCAAAATGACTGAGCATAGTCCCTTTCATAAAAATTATCAATATTCTTATTTTTCCCATTATTTCCTCTCCAGTATACCGAATTTGGGCTCTGTAGCTATATTGGAAGTAGCCGAAGCAAAAAAAAATTTATTTTTCCCTCCCATAAGGGAGAGTCAATATTGGGAAAAATGTGAAAACTGGCAATTTTTATCACTAAGGTGATCCTTTTTTGTATGTGCCACTCCCATTTGATGTACGGGTGCGTAGTCTTCATAGAGGCAGAGAGCTGAAATTAGGAATAGGCGTAGGCAATCGGAAGGTAAGGAGGGAATGTAAAACATAGATAGGCCTTCATCTAGATGGACACATACGCCTGTGTTCTATGTTTCACTACAATATGAAAGCGAAAAATTATTTAAATCCACATAACCAATTTCACTTTATTCTAGAAAAGTAATGAAACTTTATTTTCATATTTCATGATTTCGTGCAAGGAAAAAATTAAAGATAAATCTTATAGTGCAGAAAAAGTACCAATTGAAGTCCAATTAAACATCAAATCGTTTTGCTTAGCGCAACTGAAGGAAAAGGAACCCAGAAGCGACTATTGAGAGTTTATTAAAATTACTATATTGTTTCTTGAAGAAAATATTTAGACCAGCAGGAGTTATTAGCCATGGCCGATGGATGGCGAAAGTTATGTACTGATCAAAAATATTTTTATTTCGAAAATATTGCGAATTGAATAAGGAAGAACTGAATGAACTTCGCAATGTTATTATATCCATTGTAACATTTTACGTGAAATCTCCAAATGAAGACTTAAATTTTTTGATAGCGATTGCCGATTATGCTTTGATTGATGAAGTTGTGTCGCCAAGGTTGTAGAAAAGATCTTGTGGATATCTTTAATATCTCAGGGGAGAAGCTGTTTCAATCGCATTATTTGATAGATATGTCCGCTACGACACGAAACATAAAATGGCGAACACAATTCTTGCATTTGAGAATGCAAAATATAGAAACACGAAGACAGCGAGGAAGAAGACGATGCATTGGAAGAAGAGGTGATAGTAACGCGGACCATTGGGGCAGCGGTATTAATCAAGATAATTCAGCACATATTTTTGGTATCAAAGGCATGAAAAGAATTATCGAGGGGTCATCACAACTCTAAATGAAGAATTCATGCATAATGATTTAAGCCAACACCTGAAGATAATAACTGAAACACTTGTCATTGTCATTGCACTTTATTGTTACCGACGCAGAAAACTGGGAAGAACGCAAAGATTGGCAGCAAGCTACCGATATATTGCGTAAATTACATGTTGTCAATGACGCTGCCTAAAGAGGAGTAAAGTTAATAGAAGAATACAACAATATATGTTCCGCTACGAGGAAGAAACCATTTTTTTGCTTCAAGTTGTCTATGAAAATAGGAAATACTCTCCTCCACATAAAAAAAACGATTTAAATAAATTTTTATACTAATTTAAATTATTCCATAAGAAAGTATTTTTTATAATCCAAACAAATTTTTTTTAAATTAAAATTTTTCTTTGGGGGTTCCCTAATAACTTAAGATGGACGGTAGGTATGTTCTGAACTAATTTCTGGGTAAAAAAAATATTTTGAGTCGGTCATATATTTGGCACTTCTAGAAGCGATCTGGTTTGGAAAAATTAAATAGATTTAAATCAAGTAATAAAATGTTATTTGTATAAAGAAAACTTTTAAAGAAGCTATTTGATTTGTTTGTAAATTTCGTAAATATTAAACTTTTTTGTGAGTTCTTTTATTCTTTGTCTTATGACTTAATTAGATCTCTTTTATATGCAAAAAGTTTTTAAAAAATTGGTCCACTAATGGCGAAATTATTTGATAATCAATTATTGGCGCAAGCCTTTTATTCCACGGGCACGTTGCCTTCTCCCACCCACAATTCAGAAAAAAAATTGGTGAACCTCTTCCATAAAATAAATAAATTGGAAAATTCGTCCACAAACGTCAAAGTAATTTGATAATCCATTTTTGGCATTTCTCCTCCTCCACCCCCAATTTCCAAAAGAAATTTATGTAAAAAAATATTGAAAATTGCTCCACAAATAGCGAAGTTGTGCTGGTTTATTTTAGAAAATCTGTTAAAAACTTAGTGGAAGGTGTAACATAATTTAAAAAAGTGATTGTGGTTAAGAAGAAGTTACCTATAATTCATTCAATAGTCACAGTTAAATACTGTGAAAATTTAAGGAAGATCAGGCCAGAGGTGTGGTCACATTCCGTTTTATATACATACATGGAGAGATTTATAGTATTTTACAAATAAACATGTAGTACATATGATTCTAATTGTGCTTTTTCCCTTATAAACTATATGTGAAATTTATTACATATTTTTTATGTTTTTTTTTGTATGCTTAATATTCAAACAATTCTCGTTTGATTAATTGAATTTTAAACATATAGATCTTGGGTTTATATTCAGACGTTGGGAAAATCCACTGATGAGCTAAGTAAGCGTTAGCGAAATAGTACTATATGGATATGCTTTCCTCCTCAATTTTTGAGTTACTTTTGTAATAAAATGCTTTATGATATTTTTCATACTGTATGAGAATATCATAAAGTATGTAATAATAAATTTCACATATAGTTTATAAGGGAAAAAGCACAATTAGAATCATATGTATGAATAAATATTCCCAAAATAAATTCAGTTAATATGAAATAAACATGTAGTAAAAAATGCTTTTGGTTTTTTTTTTAATTAATAAAGAAACAGGAATCTAAATATGTAGAATAAAATCAGTTTCTTATTAATTATCTGTTCTTAATAGCTTCTTGATGAGTTAAAAATATATAGCTATTGACATTTCGGAAAGAATTCAAAAGTACTTCCCACTACTCTACATTTTTTCCAATGGGATGCTAATTTTGTAATTTGCTGGCGTTGGAATAACGCGTGTTTTGCACATCTACCTATATGTTGTTGTCACTAAATAGCAAGTAATATTATTACTATGTTTTCAGCAAAAACTTATCTTTTAATGAAAAATGTTAATTTTTTGCAGGCTATCCATTGTGGCACACAGTCGCATACTATCACATATTTATAATGATAAACATGAATTGCGCCCTGTGGTACATCAATTCAAGGGCTATAAAGACAGCTTCCTATTCATTGGCTTCGTGCTTTAGAAAGGTATGTTTATACGTATATGCAATTGAGGAATTTTATTCTATAATCTCTCTATTGTAAATGTTAAGTTTGGTGCTTCAAGGAGTGGGTAGTTTTTTAACACAACACTATTTTTAATGGCATCATTTGGTACAGAAACAATTTAAAAGTAATAAAAAAACACTTTTTTAAGTGAAAAAATTAACAAAAACCTTTTCATTATTTATATTACATATATATTATTTATATTATATATTATCATATATTCATATATTCATATATATTTTATATATATATGTAAGTTATCTGGTTTTTAATTATGCAGCAGTTCAATTAATAACAATTGTTCCACTTCAAATTTTACACTAACTTTATTCACAAATATTTTTCCTTTTTATAATAAAATTCTGCTTATCTTTACTTTTAGTTTATTACAATTTTTCATAATAAAATATTGCTTACTTTTATTAAAATAAAATTCTGATTAATTTTACCTTTTGTTTAATACAATTTTTTATAATAAAATATTGCTTAGTAGTTATTAATTTAGGTGTCTGGTTCTGTTTGAAATATTTGTCTCATGCAAATGAAAGAACAAATAAAATAAAGAATATTATTCGGTGAGAATACTAAGCCAATATTTATGGATTGTGCAATGTGATAACTTGGATTGTGCAATGTGATAACTTCCCCCTCTTTAAGAATCAGCGCACCGGGCTGATGGGTAGTAAATTTTTATTGGTTCGATAATGGGTATTATTAGCGATGATTTCCCTGACTCATAAATCTATAAATTGCAATTAATGTTACAATAATCAAGAAAAATAGTAGATATGAAGAGTAATTTGCTATTGACAGGGTTTTGAGTTTATCTGCGTTGTTCAGGTGAAGTTTATGGAGGTATTTTAAATCAATGGTTATCTCCTTTTCAGTTAGGTTAACTTCAAAGATAGGGGGCAAAATCTCCTTGCCTATGGTTGCCCAGTTCGTATAATATGCATCATTTATGCCCATGGTTTCGTTTGAAAAATTTATGACGTATGTACCGTCTAAATAGGAGGTCGTGTTAACATATGTTACATTGCCCTTGAAGTTAGTAGCAAATATGGTACTTTCAGATATTAACTCAACAACTGCGTCCTCGTAGTATTCGTAGTTACATGCGGCAGGTTTTTCCCTCAAAACTTGAGATATGCAATTATTAGGTTCCATGTTAGATCATGTTCATTACATAGAATTAAGTCACGGATTTTATCGCATCTGTTCAGAATGTCATATTTGTTGGAGTCAGATAGTAGTATGTGAGAGAATTGCATTCTTATTCTCTTGTTGTTTCTAACTGTGGGTTTTATTAGAATGTTGTTGTAAAGGGTGGATTGCGTTTGCGGTAGGAGTACAACGTAAATTAAAGTTGAGTTTTTGAGAAGCATTTGGGGTGCTGCATTCTCTATGGCTTCTATTTCATTCAAAAAAGGAAGCGTTTCTGTTTGAGAAATAATTTTTTTAATTTCAACTTTGTTTAATAGGGCTCTGTGCACAATTCCAGTTTTCGCAAGTGGGTATGCCATTACAATCGCTTCCACTTCGTCCTTCAGTAATATCAATTTGTCAAATATCTGTTGCAATTTGTCTCCATTAAGTATGTCAATTCTGTTGAGAATACTATTATAAATACTTATGATTCTATTAGTCACTTTTATGTAATCTCTGTTAATATAATATTGTTGATTATTATTATCTTTAAGGTATCCATCTGTTCTAAGAATTTGATCCCAATCGGTGGCATCGGGGCTGCCAGCCAACCATTTCCATGCGGTGCCTAACCAGTTTTTTTTTATTTTTTTTTTATCTTGGACCAGTGCTCAGGGGCTATCCCCTATATATGCAATGCATTGCACTGGAACTAGAGAGAAGGATAGGGAAGAAACAGACAGGTGGTGAAAGTGGTAGAAAGATAGGTCTTAATTCTTGCACAACTCTGCAGTTGCGTGTAAATTATAAAGCAAAGTTGCGGCGTCTCTGATGTTTTTTGACGCATTATTTTTAAGCTAATGGAGCCTTTTTATTTATTATTTTACTTCGCCGACGTTTTATTGCTCAAATACCGACGAAGGAGGGTGCCGTAGCACAGAAAACTCAGAAAAAACTTTTTTTTTCTGATTTGACCCGGCTGGGAATCGAACCTGGGTCTTTCTGGTTGCAGAGCCAACACGCTGACTACTCGCCATCAGCACCCCCAATAGCTCTCTTAGATTTTTGACTTGGTTTCTGGTGGATTTGCTCCAACATGCCATTAATTTTATCAACCTGGTATTTTAGTTGCGGGACTAGGGTTCCTTTGCGTATGTCTCTATTAATTGTCCGGCTTAATTAATTCAATAGTTTGTTGATATTCATTTAAGTCAATTAAATGTATGATTTTATAGTGGCCGTTGATTATTTGCCCGAAACCTTCCTTGATCATTACAAGGGAAGTGTTGTAACTGTATATTACGATGACAGCGTCAACAAGGCGCGGCAACAACCTGTACTTATAGATTTTTTATATGAGTTTTGTGAATTCTCTTATTAGAAGTAGTTACAATGGTTACTTTGTTATCTTTTGAGACTGTTTCAGGTTTGAAAAGAGGTTTTTCTTTCGATTTAATTTGTTTATTTTTCTTGTAAATGACGTCGCCCTTTATAAGAAGGGGGTTTAATTCTTTTATGATTTTGTCTGTTCAGATTATTTCTCTGATTTCTAGCGATTTCGTGCTGTAGGTCTTGATTAACTTTTTCCTTAAAATCAAGTAAAGTATGATAATTTACTCCGGAGGTTTGATTAAAAAATACGTCAACGAATATCTTTTGTGTTACTGAGTGGACAGTGTTATTGTATCTGTCCACAGCGATATTAATTAATTCCTTGACAGAGTAACTAGGGAGTTCTACTTTTAAGCATATCAAGATCTCAATAATTGTTGAGTGGGCACGTTCGATTGCACCATTTGCTTCACTCTTCTGAGCAGGTACTGTGTATATTTTAATTCCTAATCCTTCCATATCATTTTGAACAATCGGACTTATGAAACTGCTTTCATTGCCCATGACCAAAATTTCTGGAGATGAGAAATAATGCAGGAGTTGTTGCTATTACTCAAGGCGAATGTTAGAGGTTGATGGTCTGTAACAATTTTGATTTCCCTTGCTCCATATAGGTAGCTTCGCAGTTTATCGACTGCCCATACAAAGGCAAGCATTTCTTTTTCTATTGTAGACTAGTTTTCCTCTGTTTTTTTCAATGATCTGGAAAGGTAAGTGATAGGTCTATCTCTGCCTAATTCTGCTTGGGAGAGAACGGCACCTATGGGGATATTGGATGCGTCAGTCGCCAAAATTAAAGTTTTTGAAAAATTGGGGAAGATTAATATTTCTGAGGAAGTTAATAAGGTCCTCGCGTCACTGAAAGCTTTGAGCGCATTTCCATCCAATTCAAATTTAATGTTTTTAGAGCGGTTTGCGCTTATTTGGGCATTCTCGCCTCTAGTTATATTAGTTAATGGTTTGATTACTGCAGCGCAATTTCTAATGAACTTTCTGTAATATAATATTATTCCAAGGAAACTCCTTAGATCTTTTAAATTAGTGGATGGTGGTATATCAATTATGGCGGCGGTTTTCCTCTGGTCTGGCTCGACGCCATGCTCTGACACAACATAGCCAAGAAATTCGACTTGTTTTTGGAAAAATTCAGATTTTTCAAGGTATATTTTTAAGTTTGCTTCCTGTAAAAGCTTAAAAATTTTTCCACGTTTTCTACGTGCTCTTTGATGTCTTTGCCAAAGATGATAATATCTTCGATGTAAACGTAACAGTAGGTGCCTATTAGTGTTCTAAGAACATCATTGACCATCCGTTGGAAAACAGCGGGTGCATTTTTCAACCCAAAAGGTAGCCTGAGAAACTCATATTTACCGTTTGGCGTTGCGAATGCTGTTTTCTTAATGTCTTTTTGAAGCATTTCAACTGACGTTAAGTCAACTGTTGAAAAATACTTATTTCCGTGAAGACAAGCAAGCGTGTGATTTATATTTAGAATTGGAGAAGCATCGGGGACTGTAATAGCGTTTAGTATTTTAAAATATATTACGAGTCTGTATTGCTTTTCTCCGAAGCTATTTTCTTTTTTAGGTACAACCTACAGGGGTGAATTGTACTGGCTTTTAGATGGCCTGATGCTATCATCATTTAACAATTTGTTTATTTGCCTATCAACTTCATCTGGGATGGATAGGGATATTTTTTTTTTTTTTTTATCTAGAACCAGCACTCAGGAGATGACTCCTACACATGCGAAGCATTGTGCTGGGAACTATAGGAAAGGGATAATAGGAGAAACGGCAGGAGGTGAAGCTTAATTAATTATTTTGCTGCTCTGCTTTCGCACGTTCTTTAGTTTTTTATACTCGTAGCAGTGCTGAAGAGCTTCGGTTTAGTAGCCATTTTTATTATTATTTTACTTCGCCGGTGCTACACAATACCGACGAAGGAGGGCGTTCTGATGTGATTGTGGATTGCTATCAGCTGAAGCCGGTATTGTTCAGTGACCAGTGACTATGCCTTCGCCACTGAAACCTTCCGACAACAACTAACACACAAAAACACACTAATGCACATCAGAAAAATGCGAGATGTTTATTTTTATTTTAAAAATTTTTTTGTCTGAAACTGGGGTTGAACCCAGGTCCGTTTTTTGGTTGTGTAGTCAACGTGCAGACTACCATCCATCGTGCCATCGCCACCCTCATCTCTGGTGGTTTTAATTTCAGCTTTAACTGAAGTTTCTATTGCAGTTTTCTCATTAACTGGTCCAAACAATGGTGAATACTTGTCTAACAATTTCTCTAGATTAAAATTTTCTTTGGAATCAAGATGTTGCACTTGTTTTGACTTCTTCGTTTGAAGCTTAATTTCGATGTCAGGTGAAATTTTTAAAACATTATTCTTCCTGTCAAGAACGGGTTCCAATTCGCGAATAATGCGAATAGAACAAAAAAATCTATAGTTGTGCTATTGCCCAAACTTTCGAAAAATTTTCCGCTTACTTTGTGTGTTATTTGGATATCGCCTCCCGCTGAGTGAATTATAAATGGTTTATCTACGGATTTAGAATTAAATGCACACAACACCGACGAAGGAGGGCGTTCTGATGTGATTGTGGATTGCTATCAGCTGAAGCCGGTATTGTTCAGTGACCAGTGACTACGCCTTCGCCACTGAAACCTTCCGACAACAACTGACACACAGACACACTAATACACATCAGAAAAATGCGAGATGTTTATTTTTATTTTAAAATTTTTTTGTCTAAAACTGGGGTTGAACCCAGGTCTGTTTTTTGGTTGTGGAATCAACGTGCAGACTACCATCCATCGGGACATCGCCACCCTTGCCTTGCTCGCCGTAATTGCGCGACTTAACGCCCCGCGAGACCGCTTGTACTCCTGGGCCTCCAGCAGAGCCTCTCCGGCCCGCCTAGCCCTAGAAATGATAACATTATTATTATTCAATTCAAGATTATCAAAACTAATATAATCCAAAACTCTGACACGACTGTTAAATATAACGATACTATAATAATGTATCAAAATGTTACTTCTTGAATCAAACATCAGTAAAGAAATCTTTAGGTTATTTCAATAACCGACACTAAGTCTAAGGTAAAATCAAGTATTCAAATAAGCTTTAAAAAATTAATGTGTGGGTCTGAAATTTATAATAGCCGGTCATGGGTTAACGAGTTACAATTATTATGTCCAAAAAAATAGCAAAGCAAGGTGCGCATGTTCAGTGTATTCTGACGAGTTCGAATACGTACAACCAACGAGTAGAATTTAATTCTTATATTCTTTTTTGTTTTGATTCTGCAGTTCTTATTAAATTGATATTTTCTGGCAAATATGTATTTATCTATTGTTCTCTTTCTTGCTCATATAACCAAAGCAGGGTTGTTATTTAGAGTTACTTTATGAATGTTAACAAAATTGTATGTGTGTTTCTTTCCATATTTTCGTCCACTTATTTCATTAGAATTAACAATTATTGTGGTTTGTTTTGATATGTTGTTTCGGTTTGTGAAAATTTTGTAAAATATTTATATAATTTCATAATTAGTTTCAACATTGTTCTGTTTTTATTTTAAGAAAATAAATTAAAATATTATGGGCAAAAGAAGTGTGTGAAAGTTTAATTATTGCCAAACAAATGTATTCAAACAAAAATATAACACTGTTGAATCCAATAATCAAATGTATGAAACAAAACAGAATGACTAAGAAAATTTATGAAAGTGCAATACGATTCCAACAATGCAATACATTAATAGAGAATTAACTGATTTTATTTCTCAAATTTATGCTGAATAAATTGTGTTTTTTTTGTTTTGCGGTTTTCTTATTTTTGTTTTCTTTATCGTACAGAGTTGGTTGTTTATTAAGCACAGTGATTAATTCTATTCAAGGAATAAAGATTTAAGTATTTAGACTCACATGCAACTGTGAAGGCCTTCAAAGTTACCTGGTGGCTGTTGCTGATAAATATATTGGTGTATTTATACCTGTCTTTAGTCCTTTGCTTAACCTTCCTGACCATTTCATCGGTCTGTGAGACCGATGAATCACTTTTGTGTTAATTTCACGAAAACAAAAACTGGAAACTCCGTCATTCTCTCAGTATCTTCATTATTTCTCATTATACAACGTTTAGTGTAACAAGTGCGTTTGAGTTGAAGTGTTGTACCGGTGATTGCTAATCGGACGGTGTCTTCCAGCGTCTTGGGAAGACGCCCTGGACTAAACAAGCATCATATACCGGAAGCAATGCTTCCGGCCTGCTCTCAGCCAGGATCTTCAGCACCTCCGACGGTACCCCATCCGGGCCAGGGGCTTTCCCCGTCCTAAGAGCCCCGGCGGCGATCCTCAGCTCCCCCCCCGGCTAAAGGGCGGTGGCACCTCATCATCGTAGGACCCACGTTCGCCGCCCAGCGGAGGGTGTGTGGGGAACAGCCCCCCACAATCGCATCGATCCGCGCGCCGTCCAGTTGCACCCCAGCGCGGCTCGCGCCCAATTTTCCCGGCACGATCCTATAGCCGAGTCCCCATGGATAACGGTTCAGGTCGCTCCGAAGTTCCTCCCATTTCGCCTTCTTGCTCGCCATAATCGCGCGACGCAACGCCCCGCGGGACCGCCTGTACTCTTGTGCCTCCAGTAGAGCCTCGCCGGCCCGCCTAGCCTTAGTATAGACCCTCCTATTGCGGAGGCAGTCACGCCTGAGTCCAGCAATCTCCGGCGTCCACCAGTACACAGGTCGCCTCCCCGCCCGTCGCGACAAACGGGGCATCGATGCGTCGCATCCACGGACAATGCGCCGCATTATAGCACCGCCAGGGAGTCAGCGTCTCCCCCACCGTCCAAAACCGTAGTACCGTAGAAACCGGCCAAGAACGCTCCGCGGTCTAACCTCGCGACGTTCCAACCACGCGCGCCTCTCCCCCCGTGCGCCCGAGCGACGGCCGCCTCCGATACTATCCCAAACTCAACATACTGGTGATCACTCCCAGTATATTCCTCGAGCACCCTCCATCTTTCGATCATCCTAGACAGATTCTCCGATACCAAAATGATGTCCAGAGCGTCCTCGATAGTGGCCATCTTCGCCCTAAATCGCGCCACACTATCGCTAGGAGTGAGGTAACAGCTCACCAGCACAAAACCGCCGATCCGAGCCCACGCATAGCCGCAGCCGATCCCGTACCGCGCAACCGCGAGTTCACCGCCGCCAGGTAGCTAGAGCGCCGCCGTACCCGTTTCGTCCCCGAGCCAGAATCCTCGGTGCATCGGACCGTATTGTTCGCTGATAACAACCACGTCCGCGCCCCTCTCGGCAACCATACGAAGATAATATTGATGTGTATGAAGCAAACTGATACTGAACAAGAAGACTCCGAGGAAAGTGATGTTGAAGATTCACAGGACGCTGAAGCTCTAACGACTGATTGAAATTTACAAAGACTAACCTCATAATGAGGCATATATTTTAATAATTTTGAAGTTAATTTTTTTAGTGTTCCTGTTTTTTCTTGAATTCATTTTATTTTTTTGTTTACTTTTAAGATATATGTTAATAGAAAAACAACATTTTATAAATGTTGTGTTTTGTGAATGGATTTTTTTTTATTTTTATATTAGGTCTAATATCAAAAATGCCAAAGTATTGTGATGAAATATAAATTGATGCTGTGAGCTAAAAAAACTAATTTTTGTTTTTTTCTTACTTTAGTTATTTCAGATTGGTTTCTTAAATATGTCCACTGCACAGGTTTTGAAAATTTTAGAATAGTTTTGAGATACCGAGAAATACTTGAAATCGGTCTGAGAGACCGAAAAATGTGAATGTGTCGCACGAAAATGAAAATAGTCAGGAAGGTTAAAGCTTCAAAGTCTTTTAATTATGTATATAAACGTTTTGTTTTCCGCGTTATTATACAAAATAAAAACCGAAATAACACAATTTTAGCTTTGTAATAAATTTGGTTGATTCCTTTTCACATATGCTTTTGTTTGCTTTTTCTTTTGATTTTCAAATAAAATTTTTAAATGATAATTGCTCTGTTACCGGCTTTTTAAAAATTCTGTTTTTCAAATATATTTTTCATATCAAGATTAGCTACTTTTATATATTCTGATTTTCAAATATAAACAATTCTGATTTCCAAATAATTATCGCACCATTAGCGAATGTTTAAACATTTCTAATTTTTTTTAATAATTGCACTATTGCAAATTTTTCCCTTTTAGGAATTGTGCAAACTTAAAAAAACTATATGTACGAGTATATTTTCCCGAACATGGCCCAATTTTACACAAATTCCCTCGATGACTATTTTAAGCACAATGTTTTTTCGATAACCAACGGCTATTTATGCCGGGTTCTCAAAATCCATGTCTGACTCGATTATCTTCTTCCTTTATACAGCGTGCACTATATATGTTATTGCAATTATGTCGATGTCACACGTCCGGGAGTTGTCTTTGCGGCAACGTGGTTGGTGTCAGAATAATTTTGAAACCGCGTGTCATAATAAGCCACTAATGAAGCTATGCAAATACCGTTATAAGAAATTTCTAGAAATTTTTGCTATAGATCGATCCTATTTCTACATATAACAGTATATATGAAAGAGAGAAACAGTATGATTTTCAGCATGCTTAGTAAACCACACCTCCTACATTTTATAACTATTATTACAACTCTACCACAAAGAGTTGATTATTCCTGTAAAATATCATAAATTCAGTGATGCATTATCTCGAACGTGTTATAATTAGTACTATGTTTCTATTTGCCAAAATGTTATCCTCAACTCAATGCTGTAAATACATTATCAATATTTTGTTCAAAAAATTCGATCCACTGATATTCATGTTCTCGAGAGTTTTCGATTACCACTATAAAAAAAAAGTCACACATTACAACTGCGGTCAGTTTAACCCTTTCGGAATTGCCATATGGCATCATAAGTTTCTGAAAGCTCTTATTTTTAATGGGCCCAATAAAAATATTTTTTTTAATGTAATGTTACACTTTAGAGTTTTAAAAACAATATTTAAAGAAACATATATATGAAATTCTATAATTCTGTATTGATATTATCCAAGATTTTAACTTTAAAATGTCATTAGCTCTTCAAGTGGACAAAGACACATTTTAAACACCATATTTTACTAAATGGTAGCACAAATTTATAAAATTAAATATGCAAAATTACGGCAAAAGATGTCATTTATCAATATCATTTATCGTTGAGTCAAAAGAAAATCAAATGCAGTCGTAGGATTTTTTTTAGTTGCATGACGCCGTATGGCATCAAAGTTTACAGAAGCTAAAATATATAATAGAAAATAACGACCGTTTTGCATTTGATAAGTAACAACAGCTCACTTGAAAGCTGTTTGTCACAGAGTAAGGACGTTAAATATGCCAAATAAGTTTAAAGATTGTGAAACTGAAAATATTTTGAATAACTTTGATGAATCGGATATTTCTGACTTGGATGACTCCGATCGTTCCGACATTTTAGATGACTTAATGGGAGTATTGGAAAAAAACAATTCCATTCTTATAGAAGAGTTATCTGAAAGAAATGAATATATTATTATCGTAAAGTGGCTTGACGGCGGCGTTTTACAGCTTGTATCGACAATTTATAGTCCTGAATGCGTTAATTTTGTAACACGTTTCTGTGGTATAGAAAAAAAGAAGATCGAAATTCAGCAACCAAACGTTGTTTCGATCTACAACCACAACATGGGCGGGGTTGATAAAATGGACTTTCTGCTTTCACTTTACCGTATTTCAATTAGGTCGAAAAAATGGACGTTGAAAATTTTTGACCACTTCATTGATCTTGCCATATGCAATTCATAGCTAGAGTACAAGAATGATTTCGAAATAAACAAAATGAAGAAGAAGGATTACAAGGACCTATTGGCGTCTCGAAATGATGTATCAGATGCACTTCTAACTTTAGCAGCTCAAAAGAATGGTGGGCGAAAGCGGGGACGTCCAACAAATCCAGGAAATGAAAACAGTCCTGCAACATCGGAAAGAAGTAGTCCCACTACATCCAAAAGGAAGGTCGAAGTAGCTCCACTTGCTTCCGTAAGGTATGATGGTATCAATCACTGGCCTAAGTACACACCGCAAAAAGTTAGATGCAAGGCAGAAAATTGCTCATCGTATTCCAGGTACAAATGTGTCAAATGCAATATCCATTTGGGCATTCCAAATGCATTCCGAAATTGCTATAAATTTTATCATAATATATTTTAATTTTAACACTTGTTTCTACCTTTACTTTTGTTTTAAAAGTATTTTTGTTTTGTTATATAGAGTCTATATTTTCTATTTTATTCAACAAAATTAATTTTTATATGTATCAATTAATTTATTTTAATTTTCGTAAATTTATTTTATAAAACATGAATTGAATATATGTATTAAAATAAATTTAAGCCTTACAGTAACTAAAACAATTTTTTATTTTTTTACACCATTGAGGACAAATGATGCAATATGGTATCATTCTAAAAAACCACTTTGGAGTAAACTTAAAAAAAAAAAAAAATTAAAATTTATGAAAATATATTAATGTTCAAATAATAACAAAATAGGGTTTTTAAAATCAAAATTTAAAAACATGTACCGAAAGGGTTAATTCTGTTTTATTTAAGTTCAAAAAATTCTTAATCTAGTCACAAATTATGAACGACAAAAGTGTTTGTGAGCAATGAATAAAGAGGAAATCGAATTAACTTATTTTAAAGTATATTACAAAAAACATATTTCATTATGCTTCAACAGCACTATGGTGGTTTTTTTACATCTGGGAAATTCATTAAAACGGGAAGCAAGCAATATTAAAGCATTTTTTAGAAGTCAGCAATTTAGTTTTAATATTTTAAGGCTTTTAGAAAAGGGAAAATCCCAATAAAATTATGGGAATAAGTTTCTTACGTCACTTATATGTACATTAAGGGGCGCTTTATTTTTCAACTTGCGAAATTGTACCGTAACTCCTCCTAGAAATGTTCTTCCCATGTAAAAACTATGTTTCGCAAAAAATTAGGCGGATCACACATCGGGAAGGCGTGGCTCATCCGCCCTTAAGTTGCGATTAAATCACAATGCATTTTCAATTTTCACACGTGTTTATTTCGAGTTAAACTAATCTAATACGCTTTCCGAATCATAAAATGGATCAGAGGCGGCCCAAAGGGGGGGACTATTTATCTACCCGTCGCACCAAAAGGTAAACTTTTATAATTGTTTAAAGAATTCTCGAAAATCCAACTTGAAACTGAATTTAAAAGGCTATTACCCCTTAATGAAGTGCGAGTTCTTATAGCAACCGCTCAAGCTTTGAAACATGACGTTATCAATTTAGTGATAAACACAACGTCTATCCGCCAATGTCGTAAAAACATTCGCTATCAAAAAAATCAAGAAATTCGTGATGTTTTTAAAAACAAACAAACAAATATCAACATTAACTCTTCATTGGGATGGTAAAATTTATCCTTCATTATTGGGTAGAGAAAAAGTCGACCGTTTACCAGTAGTAATCTCATTTAATGGAAAAGATCAGTTAATTGGAATTCCAGCGATTTCTACCGGCACGGGAAAGGAACTATTCAGCTATTTCCATTTTGCTGAAAGACTGGGATGTAGAAGAAAAGATGCAGGCTTTATGCTGCGATACTACAGCATCTAATTTAGGACATAAGCAGGGTGCATGCGTTCATTTGGAGTAAATATTGGAAAAATAACTTTTGTATTTCCCTTACCGTAATCATATCTTTGAAATTCTTTTGAGGAACGTTTTTGATGAGAAAATGAAAAAAATCTTCTGGGCCCAGTGTACAAATATTTAAAAAAATTTGAGAATAGTGGGCAGAAATAAAAAAAGTCTTTTAAATCTGGAATGGAAGATGTGGATATAAAAAACATATTAGGCGATATGAAAGATATAGTTGAGTTTGCTTTCAATACGCTAAGATAAATGCAACCCCGGTACGATTACAAAGAACTTCTCCAGATGGCTTTAGTTTTCCTTGGAGAGACGGTTCCGAAGTTTACTTTGCGAACGCCAGGTGCCTTTCACCATGCGCATTGCATGGCTAAGGCCATTTATACATTAGAAATATATTTATTTAGAGAACACTTCACTCTCAGTGATTCTGAAAAAGATACCGTTAGAGACATATGTATTTTTATAGTGAAAATATATTTAAAAAAGCTTGGATAAAAGCGCCAATTACTGCTGCAGCCCCTAATCAAATTTATATGTTTTTCGTCTCGTGGATGAAAATATAAGTTAAAAATTATTACAGAAATTTTGCAGTACTTATCACCAGAAGCAGTAGGTTTGACCGTTCTCGATTAAAAAATATCTAATAAATCAAGCAAATTTATGGTGGCTGCTTTACAAAGTCTAATAAAACGGACATAAAAAAGTTTAACATTCCCCCTCCTAACATAAGCCAGTTCATGTGTAAAAATATTGAGGATTTTGTTACAGAAACGACTTTAAATTTCTTCAAAAGATTTTCTATTTCAACGGATTTTTTAAAGAAAGATCCAGAATAATGACATAACCACTGTGGTTATAATGCAGGCTTGAATATTGTAAATAACCTAAAAGTTGTTACTGACACTGCAGAACGGGCAGTAAAGCTGATGGGGGAATTTAATCAAGTGTTGTCACGTGACAAGGAAGAAAAGCAAATAATAATGCGAACAGTTGCACATTATAGAAAAAAATACCCTCATTCGACAAAATCTACCCTAAACAATTAATACGGTAAATGTTCGAATAAATAAGTATAAAACAAAAATCTACTTAATTGTAAACAAATTTTATAAGCATTTTTTTCCAAATTTATTTTTGAAACCGTATCAAAAAAAATTGTATTTTTCTGTATTTGATACGTATATCTAAAACAAATATTAATAACAAAGATTGGATTCAATTATTAATAAAAACCATTTATTTGTGTGTATTAAATTGAACCATTTCATATTTGTAAAAATTTTAAAAATTTGGGGGTTAGAAAATAATTGTAGTGTGACAAGTTTTTGTTTTAACACCCATTGGTTAACTGTACTCCACTTAAAAATAGACAAACTTATTTGGAAGGTTTTGCATAAATACCATTTGTATTGATTTTGGTGATATTGGACATACATAAATAATTTAAGGGCGAATGAGGCACGCCTTCTTGTTATGCGATCCGAACAATTTTCTCCGAAGCTTTTTTTTGTGATGTGAAGAACATTGATCATCAAATAACTTCCCCATTTGGGGACTAATTTTAAAAATAATTTTTGCATATGGAACGGGTCCACTAATTTTTTTGGAGATGGGCGGGGGAAAGCAGACTGCCTGCCCCAATAATTGATTATTAAATAACTTCGCCATTAATGGACCAATTTTCAAAGTTTTTTTTTGTGTAAATTTAAGAAATAACTTCGTCATTTGTAAACAAACTTCCAAAATTCTTTTTTCAAATGGAAAAATTCCGCAAAATTTTTTTTTAAATTGGGTGGAAATACAAAGTGCCCGCCCACCCATCATCATCGGCTGAAATTCTAACCAACTGATTGTAGTAGAGCGGCATAAAAGAAGATATACGTGTATCGGCGTTTTAAGAGTTTACGTCTGTAAAACGTTTGAAGCCTTATGCTTATACGGAAATATTCTATGAAAATGATTACTCTAAATCTCCAACATATTTAAGTACAACATTCAACTTTAATACCAGGTTTCAGGTATACCAATCTACGTGCACATAAGATCGCCCTACTTCGACGGCATTGTGTAGCGCCATCTAAGTGAAGCCATTACTAAAAAATGGCTACTGAAACACAGCTTAGAAATTTAATACATCCCAAAAAAAGTGTAAAAGTTGAGTTGTAAGATAGTAAAGCCTTCCTCTGTCTTATCCTTTCATGACGTGTCATCCGCTGATTGCTGGTCTAATATAAAAAAAACAATAAAAATCTTAAAATAAGACCTAAGGTTAATTTTATTAAATATCGTACAGATATGAAGAATATATTACATAAAATAAAAGAAGAAATTTAGTACCGAAGAATTTATTTAAAACATTTTTCTTTCGTTCGTTATCAAAAAAAAATGTCCAACATTTTGAATTTTAGTTTTATGCTTAAGTATGTTCGGAGACATATAGTAAAATTTTATGGCAAACATTTTCGTAGAAATTTCAACTAATTACATTTATGTTATAAAAATGATTTTTGGAATTTCAAAAAAAGATCGAAAAAGGACAAATTACCCATTCTCTGAAGAGGTAGAGGGTTAGTATATGCTAACGAAATATTCCTTGTAATGTTCCTAATAAATTTTCTGAACACATCGTATAACAAAAACGTAAGTAATACACTATTTTCTGTGTCGGTTTACTATACAATGATGAAATTTTAAAACGACAGTAAAACGAGTTAGAGACGTAAACTTTTAAAACGCCGATAAATGTATATCTTTTTTAAGACCTGGAATCAGTTTGCAGAACCTTTTTTTAAAAAAAATTCATTTTGTTTTGCAGTGTAATTCATTACAGTGCAATCTAATTTACACTATTTCGTATTTATATAATTGTAGGAGGTAATGAAGGACTGTTCAGTGGAGGTAATATCCAAATATAGATTCCTTTGGTTAAATCTCAGTGAACTGCTGCAATCCTTGGGAAACGCTTATGCAAGAACGTATTCAACATTATGTATTTTTATGTAAGTATATTTAATATATAATTTATGTAACTATTTTTCTTTTCATTTATTCAACGCGAGTAAAAATGTAGATTTCATTTAGTGGTAATATCAAAACATACATATAAACCAGCTAAACCATATAACAAACATAGATATATTAATCATTTGTGAGTAGTAAAAACTATACAACAACTATACAGATGTATTCTTGTTTTAGATCGGCACCTGCTCTTATCCGATCGTATTCCAGGAATACGGGTGTTAAAGCAAACGTCACACCTAACGTCCTCATAACCCAAGAATGATAGCACACACACCTGTATCATAAGTTGCAATTTAATTCATAATTTCTTGGCATCATGTACCCCTCCTTGCTGACAAGTCGATCAATATCCTATACTTACAACCAAATAATGTAACAAGACATTATTTATGTATGAACAGCGTATTCAATAAAGAATACTTCCTTAATAAAACATACACGCTCCCATTCCTCTGATACCAGAGGTAGGGAGTTTCATATAAGTTTTACGGGTATAGAAGACATGGTATGTTCTGCAAACTCTTCCTATACCCGAGCTGTGGTCCGCGGAATAGCTATTTTCCGTAAGTCAAATGAATAAATTGAAATGACTCTCCCTGAGGTAATAACCTACTAACGAACATCGATTATCAGATGATAGTTTTCAATATATCATACATACATACAATAAAGAAAACTTTCTTGATAAACACACTCGCTCCTATTCCACTGATCCCAGAGATAAGGAGGTTCCATATGAGTTCTACGGGTGTAGAATCCAAAGTTCCATCAACAAACTATTCGTATACCCGAGCTCTGCTCCGTGGGCTTGCTACATCCATAATCATAAATGATTCCTTATGCGGTAGATTTTGATAGGAAGACACAAAAGGGGTATCGTATTCTTCCGCATACATGATATTCATGATATCGATGAATACTACATTGTAAAACATAATCTACTAATCAATGTTAGCTCATATGAGTTTAAGGGTCAGGCATATAAGGTTAACCCCATTAAATTCTGCCGAACCCGCAGGTTCAGCTTGGAAAAATCAATAGCAAGCTAATGACCCTCCCTTACATCACCAATATCCATTTACAATTGTTGACCTTGGGTCCATATACGTACTTCATAGTCAAAAGACTCGGTGCACTTTAATTGTTGTGAGAACGAATGGACAAACTTCTGAAGCCTTCCCAGCTTAGCCGTTTCTAGCGAACACCACGAAGAGGTGTGGGATAGGCGCATCTACGACTCACGTCATAGTTTGTTCGCCCTACAACTACACAGCTAACTGGTGCTGAAAGTTGTAATAATTCATCGTGATAAATACTCATAATCTTTAATCATCAAGGCAGAACAGACTTTTCCTTCACAGAGATATAATACACTACTCAACAATAAAAAAATATAACACGGTTCATATTATTTCCTATAAGATATAACTGTAGGCAAACTATTTTAATAAAACATCTGGAAGTGAAAATATTGCATTGTTACGTTTTACCTTTAAAAAACGTGTATTTTACTTGAATTCGTGATCGCAAAATAAAACACGGAGTTATTACGTTTTACCTTTTAAAACATGAATTCTTTTATTTACTACTAGCTAAAACCCGGCGTGCTTCGCTACACCAATTTAAATTAAATATAATTCAATATAAAGCATATGTTAATAAACTTATATAGAAAATTTTTTATTTATTTTTTCTGAAATAAATGTTGAACTTCTATGATTAAGATGTAATTAGCAAAAATACAGCAAGACCAATTAAAAAGTCGTTTTTTAATTTTTTGTCGCTTACGGCCTTTAAGATTATACCCTAAAATATATGTATATATATTTATTTTTTTTTTAATTTAAAATTTTTCTAAATAATTTTATATTATTCAAACGCCTTAAGATATACAACATGAAACTGAAAGCTGGCCATTAGGGAAACATGGGTTATCTAAATTTAGCTCACAAAGTTTCAAGGATTGACCTTGAGATTTATTTATAGTCTTCGCAAATGCCAAGCGAATAGGAAACTGTAATCGTTTAAACTCAAATGACATTTCTGACGTTATCAGTGGCAGACATGGTATTAAGACATCCGTTTCTTTATACTTTCCTGTTATTATTGCTGCTTCGATTAAGATGTTCAGCATTTGCTTTGCAATTAGACGAGTTCCATTGCAAAGACGTGGTGGATTAAGATTTCGAAGTAAAATAATAGGATTGCCAATTTTTAACTAAAGTTAAGAATTAAAATTCATGAGGTGGAAAGCCCGGCAAATCCAGTGAATTCAAAAATTCAACAGGATAATTGAAAATATCCATATTATTTGTGACACTATCGATCGATTTTTATATTTTTAAATTACCTGGGAATCTACTTAGAATTATTCTGTTGATACAATTAACATCAATGTTTTTAGGTGCCAACAAAGCATGTTCACATACCCAATCTCTATTATTAAAGTTTTGTTCGATATTTGGGAAAACGCAATTAATTAACTCTTCCTTAGACTGTGTTAAATTGCAAAAGTTGGAAGGAAAAGTAATATAATTTTTTGTTGGGTCAATTAGCATTTTACCATTTCCCAAATTTAGCAGTTGTTTGGAAAATATTGAAGCTGAAGCTGTTGCCAAAGAAATTATGATTCTAGGCATGCATTAATCTTATCAGCTGGTATTGAACCAGTTATCACAGGAATAATTTTGATAATTGGTCCAAAAATGGCAAAGTTATTTGATAAAAATTTTGGGGCGGGCACTTTCCTCCCCCCACCAAATTTCCAAAAAAAAAAATAATTTTAAAAATTGATTCACAAATGTCGAAGTGATTGTTGGAAGTTGCTTTTACTCGAAACTGCAAATCACGAGGTAATTTCAATTCAGTCAGGAAGACTATTTTGGAGGGTGGAGTCATGCACAGCTGACCTGTATGCAAGTAAGAATTTTGAAAAATATTCATCCCAGTCGCGCTGCTGCGCACTTACTACTTTTCTTAAGTACTCCTCTAGAGTGCGATTTAATTTCACTACTATGCCGTCAGACTGTGGGAAAAGTGGTGCTGCTCTTGTTTTCTGTGTGCCATACAAGACGCACTTCTCTGCAAATATAGCTGAGTAAAAATTTCTGCCCTGATCAGAATGCAACTAAATGAAAGACCGTAGCGATACACCCAATTACTCACGAACACATCCACTATTGTCTTCTGCTCCTGATTTCGTATGCCATACAATTCTGGCCATTTACTGAAATAGTCCATCACTACCAGTACATAGCGATTACCAGCATTGCTTACAGGGAAAGGGCCTGTCGCTATACGCTCAAAAGGTGCACCATAGTTGTACTGTACCAATTGCGCACGACTTGTGTTCATTGGACCTTTAGCCGACATGAATTGTTTCGGTATTCAATGAACTACGTCTTGTTGACATCCAACCCAATAGCATCGTTGTTTCAACTTTTCTAGCGTTTTTGTCACTCCCAGATGACTACCACTTGGTGCGTTGTGGAAATCAGTGAGTAGATAGCATGACCATTACTATAGCACTACCATCTACACTTTCCTATGTGTGATATAAACAGCCATTTATTAAAGCCCATATAGACTTTATCAGCGGACCTACAGCTCATATTTCATTCCGAATAGGTCTGGCATCTTTCTAGTTAACCGATATAATATATATCTCGAGAACGGTTAAAGCTAAAGTTTCTATATATTGCCTGTTATCATTATGGTCAGTACAAGTTATCACTAAAAAAGTGGGCGGAATTGGGTAAGTGGGCGTGGTCCCTCCCTATTGGGCGCCCCAAAAATTATTTATTATTTTTATATTTTATTATCAAATAACTTCGCTATTTGTGGATGAATTTTACTAATTATTTTTCATATGGAAAAGGTTTACAAAATTTGTTTCTCGATTTCGTAGAGGAGGGGAAGGCATATTTCCAGCCCCAAAAATTGATAATTAAATAACTTCGACATATGTGAACCAATTTTCAAAATTATTCTTGCATATGGAGAAAGTCCACCAAATATTTTTTTTGTAATTTGGAGGAGGGGAGGCAAAGTGCCCGCCCAAAAAATTTATTATCAAACAAGATTTGAAAAATTTACTCGAAGTAAAATTACCGCAAATGCAGCAAGAACAGCGGCTGGCATACAATACTATAATATCAGCAGTAGTGTTTGGTCGTCCGTCGGGTATACACTCGTTTTCCTCTGTGTCGCAAAAAAAAAATAGTAAAAAAACGGATAATTAAACAAAGACAATCCAAAAATCCAACAAATAAATTTAAACTAAAAAAGAAAAGACTTAATATACAAAATTAAAAAAATAATAAAACAAACAACTAAATAAATATATGTACCCCAAAAAAACAATAAACTGAAATTTAATACGGAAAACAATAACAATAAAAATTAAAACAATAAAGAAAAAAAGAGTGCAAACCGCTATACCAGTGACGGGCGAGAAAAATAAAAATCAGTGCTGACACTACCAACCAGTGCTGTCACTTCAGGTCACGGTGACCGGATGAGGTCTTTCATGGCCTTTTTCGTGGCATTGTGCTAATTCCCTTTACCATACCCGACTAAATCTTTTGCATTGTTGGTGCCATTGTGTTGGTTACTGCTAGACTGTTTGGTGAAGAAGGAGTAACACTGATCACCGGCAATCGTTCAAGCAGCGATTAGCTCAGTGGCAACTACAATACAAAAGATAGACATTTTATTTAAATTTTCTCGCGATAATCATGACAGGCCGATTCAGAATTGACTTCTGCAACATACGTGGTCTAAGGGAAAATCTCTCTGTCTATGCTCACGTTTGTCTCCATCGGCCGGATGTTTTCGCCTTAAGTGAAACCCAGGTGTCTGAGGATGCTGACCCACAAGATTTTCACATACCTGGGTATCACCTTCAATCTCTTTTCTATCTACACAGGGGCCTTGCAATTTATATACGCAATGAAGTTGTGTACCAGTGCCAGCAATCTTTAGACACGCATGATCACGAATTTAGCTGTCTTTGGGTTAAATTCAAAATCAGGGCACATCTTCTGCATTTCGGGTTTCTTTACAGAAGCCCAAACACGGAAAGGGAGAAAACTATACAGAACTTCGATGACCTTTCCGACACTATATCGGGGATCCTCGAAAATTACCCGAACAGTGAAATCGTTATTGCTGGTGATATCAATGTCCATAATTTATCGTGGCTCCGCCATTCGAGCAATACAACTCCAGAAGGCCAATATGCTGAGCTATTCGCAGCGCACAAACACCTTGCGCAATTAGTGAAATCTATTCCGTCTCTTTTAAAGGCTGATCAAATATTCACTGACTGATTCGGTTGAAAAGACTAACCTCCTTGCTGAAATGTTTGCAGGCATTTCTCACCTGCCGGAAAGCAATCAACCACTGCCCGCATCCGAGCGTGTATCCGTAACTATGCCAAAGATATACTTTCGGGCACGTGCAGTTAAAAGGGTTTTATCGGACCTTAACATAAATAAGTCTCCTGGCCCGGATGGAATTCCGGCACTGGTCTTTAAGCAGTGCTCTTGGACGTTAGCGCGTCCTCTGGCAATACTTTTCAGCACCCTATATCATGCAGGCGAATTTGCGAAGTTGCAAATGTTACGCCGATCCCCAAGAAGGGAGAGGCAAGCAACCCTGAAAATTATCGCACAACCGCAATATGATCTACCATTTCTAAAGTAATGGAGAGTATGCTAAATTTCCATCTTATGAAATATCTGCAGTCCAATAGCTTACTTAACGACCGGCAATATGGCTTCCGTGGAAGACGTCCAACGGGAGATTTATTAGCCTTCCTCTCGGAAAAATGGTGTCGATCCATCCACCATTTTGGCGAAAGTGAAGCAGTGGCTCTAGATATTGTAAAAGCATTTGACAGAGTGTGGCATGGAGCACTCTTGTCCAAACTTATTGCTTTTGGTGTCGGCGATATCTTCTCTCGATTTATATCGAGCTTTCTCAGGGATCGCGCTAGAAGAGTTGTTATAGACGGGATTTCATCTAACGAGTTCAAGATCAATTCAGGGGTACCACAAGGCTCCATTCTTTCTCCTACCATATTTCTTATTTTTCTTAATGACCTCCTATGTCATACTTCCAACCCTATCCCCTCTTTCGCAGATGACAGCACTATCTGCCATTCATATTCATTTGATCGTAGGCCGACATCAACTATGATCGCGGCGACGCGGCAGAATATGAATGATTCCCTAACAGGTGACTTCACGAGAATATTGGAATGGGGTCACGCGAACAGGGTCGATTTCAATTCCCAAAAGACCCAATGCTGTATGCTAACCCATCGCCGTATGCACGATCACGCTGCCTCATCTGTAATAATGGGTGGCATGGACATTAAGGAATCAGAAGCTCTTGCTGTTCTTGGCATGAAAATTCCGTGTGCTGTCCGATGTACTGAGCACATTTTTCAGGTCTCAAAGGAAGCATTCAAGTGGGTAGGCTTTTTAAGGCGGTGTAAGACATACTTCACCCCATCTGATCTCCTTACTATTTATACTGCCTACATCCGACCGAAAATCGAATACAACTCTCATGTATGGGCCGGTGCTTCAAAGACTATTTTGAAGTTACTCGACCGTGTACAAAAAAGGGCGAAGAAACTCATAGGAGACAGTAGGGTAGCCAACTCTATTGACTCTCTTGATCATCGTCGCAACGTGGGGTGCGTTTCGTTGATCTATCGTTACTATAATGGGAGGTGTTTTAATGAAATCAGGGAACTTGTTCCCGAAACCCGGGTATTCGCGCGCACGACGCGATCATCATTAAGAGCGCATCCATTTGTGATCGATTTGACGGCGACTCGCACTACGCATTACAGGGAAAATTCGTTTTTTGGCCGTATGTGGAATAGACTACCCGCAGAGGTGTTTCCTGTCACTTTTAGCTTGGGAAGATTTAAATCAAATGTCAATAAACACTACTCCCTCTATCCTCCTTCCCATAACCTAATTTCCTAGTTCCAGCACAATGCATCGCATGTGTAGGAGACATCCCCTGAGTGCCGGTCCAAGACAAAAAAAAAAAAAAAATTACAAACTAACGCAGATTTCATTGATTTTGGCCAAAGTTCAGTCAAAAAAAGGGTATTGCGTTAGCGATGTCATCATCAGGCATTGCATTTTGATGGTGGTACAACCGCTCACTCTGCACTTAAATTACCTTTGAAAATACAATTTTCCGAGGATTATACGAGTATATCTTGTTGAATTTTTGAATTCACTATATTTGCTTGGCTTTCCACCCCATGAATTAAAGTTAAAAATTGGCGATCGGCTTATTTTACTTCGAAATATTAAATGCACTACGTCTTTGAAATGGAACTCGCCTAATTGTAAAGCAATTGATGAGCAACTTAATCGAAGCAACAATAATAACAGGAAAGTATAAAGAAACGGATGTTTTAATACCATGTCTGCCACTGATAACGTCAGAAATGTCATTTGAGTTTAAACGATTACAGTTTCCTATTCGCTTGGACTTTGCGATGACTATAAATAAATGCCAAGCTAAATCCTTGCAAGTTTGTGGCATAAATTTAGAAATCCCTTGTTTCTCATGGTCAGCTTTATGCATAGGGAAACCAACATATTTATATGTTTTCGCGCCATATGGGAAGACTAAAAATATTGTATATCTTAAGGCGTTAGAATAATATAAAATTATTTAGAAAAATTTTAAATATTAAGAAAAAATAAATACATATCATCCCCTAAAATCTTAAAAGCCATAGGCGACAAAAAATTAAAAATCGACTTTTTGAATTATTTGGGCTAATTACGTCATAATCACAGAAGTTCAACATTTATTTCAAAAAAAAAAAAAATTAAAAATATTTTATATAAGTTTATTAACATTTGCTTTATATATATATATGTTTTTTTTAATTTAAATAGGTGTAGTGAATCACACTGGGTTTTAGCTAATAAAAAGTAAATTTTAATGGAAGTTCTGTTTTGAAAACTGTTGTTTACAAAACCTATTTCAATAAAAGTACTTTTTATAAATTGTACATTTTATAGAAAGTACGTTTCATGACAGACTGCCTTGTATAAAAAATCGGTTTTATAACTAAAAATTATTAAAACCTATTGAAGAAATTAAAAAAAAATGCAAGTAATTTATTTCAGTGTTTTCGTAATTATTTGGTAAAAATTTTTGTTTTTGTATTTTTCTCATTATTCAAAACCAAAATTATGTTGTGATTTAATTTTAATGAAAACCTATCGATTTCTTTCCCGTAATTGTAAAATTCTTCCACCAATTGCATTTCAATATATTTTTCAGCATTTCTTTATTAAAATCTTTCATTTTGTTTTTTTCTTAATAACCCAATAAAAAATCTAAGTTTGATGAGCAGTGTTGCCAGAAAATAATGATGAGTTAAATTGATATCGAACTAAAACTCTTTTTTTACAATTTACGAAAGGCTATGTTGAATCTAGTAGTAAAAATGCTAAAATGGGAACAACGTTGACGAGTGAATGTGAGTTTTTATTATTTTAGGAATTAGAACAATATACTTTCATACATACATATTCAAATGCAAAGGGCAAATCTTTAAATTTTATAACTTTACAGGAGAGAGAAGAAATTAATAAAATAAGAACTACAGTGATTTTTTATAAACATGATTTTTTCACAATGAAAAATTTTCTATGGCAACTAAATGTTTTTCTTATTCTTTATTTGTTTCTCATATTTGTTTCTGTTAAAAATTAAGCAAAAATGTATTTTCGATATTTTGAGGGTTTCTTCTTTAATGTAATAAATTCTAACTGTCAAAATTTATTTATGGTTTTATTCACTTAATTTATTAAAGGATTAATAAATAAATTTTCATGAAAAATCAGTTATTATACATTTTGTACATCCAAAAAAAAATGGTTATGAATTTAAATTGAATAATAATTCATTAAGCAACAGACAATTCTGTAATTTTAAAGTTTAACACTTTTTAGATATTTTAGGTTGCTCAGTTGGCGTATTTTGGTTTTGAATACTTAGCATCATAGACAGCACATATTTATTTGAAAATATTTTTAAAATAAAAACACACATTCAAGGCCATTGACTCGCATATATAACACGTCATTGTAGCTCTTTCAGCATTTTCACTGTTAGATTTAATATTTTCTTTCATTAAGCCGATGCTACACGCATTAATATCCGCGGGAATATTTGTATTTGAGTGTGTTACATTACAAAAAACAGTCACACAAGTTAGAAAGCACTCTACCTTTTTTAAAATTTTGTAAAATGTTTTTTAACAGTAATTGTAAGAAAAAATTATTTGTTATAAATTTTTTTGTCAGAGTTTTTTGTTTTTTCGTTAAATGTAAAATTTTAAATAAATATAAAGAAAAATCGGATATCATCTATATGTGGCCCCTATCCCAACATTATTTTGTGGCAACACTGTTCGTCAAAAAAATTGTTTTTTCCATGTATAAATGCTCATAAAGCTATGGTACTCTTTCGCATGAATGTACATATTTATAAAAACAGCAAAGAGAATGAGGTGGTTGGGCTTCTAAAAATTGTTTGTAAAAACAATTTATGAGACCGTATACATATATAGAAAAATTTCTTTAGATGTATTGCTAAAAATGGTCGTTACATGACTTGTGTTAGTGTATTTGATAGTATTAGTCGGAAAATTCTGTTAAGATGTAGTTTTGATAAGTTATAACACATTCACCGGTGTCGATGGATTAGGTTGATGGCGTTTTGGTGGAGTTTTGATGGTGGTTCGAATCATGTTATAATATGTACACTGAGAAAAATCCATGCAACAATTTACGAAAAAAGCTTTCGTAGTTAGTTTTTTCGTAGAATATACGAAACTTTCGTATATATTACGAAATAAATTTTAGGCTAGAATTTTATAATTTTACGAAAGTAACGAAAGCCTTTCGTAATATTTTCTTTGTAAAAAATAAGATATTTTTTAAGCATAATCATATAAAATGTGAGCATTAAAAAGGATATAGCAAAATGTTCGTAATATATCATCAAAACTTTATTAATTTAATGAGTTTGACGTGCGAAAAAAGAACTAAGCAAGTATTTACAATACTTTGAAGCGCATAATCCTATTATAATGAAACTCAGACAAGCTACAAAAAAGCGGAAACTAAGTCACCGGTATGCTCTTTCATTTCAAAATTATGGATTACAAAGTGCCACGAAAAATTATTCAGTTCTTGGAATATTTTTCCTGCTTTCTTCAATGAAATATGTGTAAATTAGATGTAAAATTAAATTAAAAAAAAACTGTTTAAAAATGTTTAGCAAAAAATTTTGAACAACTTTGAAATCCAATTTTTTTTTCTAATTGCCCACTTGAGCCATAATATTTATCAAACAATTTTAATATTATATTCTCTCACATATCGAAAAATTTTAAAAACAATTTGGAAAATGTTTTAAAACAGAATTCAATTCAGCAGCTTTTATATTTTATATTTTTCTTTTTACTTCTTACTTTTACCTTTTACCTTTTTGCAAGAATTAAATATTTAACAGGTCTGCTACAATGTAACATTGAATTAGTTAAAAGCTCTGCAATAGCGGTACATAAATAACAAACACTTGTTGTTGTTATCACACAAGAAATATTCTTCAGTTCTGTATAACAACTTTGCAAATAGCAATCAATTAAAATCTTGTCAGTGGAAGAAATAAATAAAATATTAAATATTCTTTATAAAGGAAATAAATTAAATAAACAAAATATCGTACCACGCTTTGGTAAAATTGTTTTCAATTTTTGTAAATGATGGAGTGTTTTAAATGTGGTGTTGATTTGCCAGATAAAAAAATGTTTCCAAACATTTTCTATGGGCACAAGCGTCAGATGAGATTGACAAATATATTTGTAAGTTTGGAGGTTGTGAGGTAAAATGCGGGAGTTTGCGTTATTTTACCAAACATTTTAGTAGTTATTTGCATGATTCTTGCAATCAGCCGTCTTCCAGTGTCAAAAGACACAAAGGTGAAGAAGTTGTCCAACAAATTTCATATGGAAATATACATAAGTGGTCATCCCGAGCCGAAAGAAATTGCACTCAGCACGCAGAACTAAACCCCGGGCTACGTTTTTTGCTGAATCTTCCGAGCAAATATAATTTTGTGCGAAAAGATGTTATGGATATTCAAAGCAGTATAGTAGAAGATCTTATAAAGGAAATAAATTCGTTTTTTGTGAATCATAATATTAATGAAACTTTAGATTCCAAGTTACAAATTGGTGCATTAATGAATAAAATAAAAAACCCATTTGTAGTTTTTGAGACGAAGTATAAAATGCAGTCGTGGTTGGTAAATAATGATTTAATGGTCAGACATGAGCAATTTCTCATAAATATATGAACGGGTGAAAAGATAGTTACGGGAGTACTTCTTCCAATTGCTTTTCAATTCAGGCGTTTTTTTGAAAAAGATGAAAATCTGTTGACATCGTTAAATAAATTTGAAAATCGTAATACAAGTGATTTTATTAACGGAAATCTTTGGCAGAACAAAATTAAAGAAACTCACTTATTGGGTAAAACCGTAATTCCATTTTTCGTATATATGGACGACGTGAAAATAAATAACCCGCTTGGTTCCCATTGCTGTCCTATTACAGTTATTTATTACACTTTTCCAACAATAAAAAATTGCGAAGTATTCTTAGCGGCTGCGATAAAAGGAGTGGATTATAAAAACTTTAAAAATGAGAGGTGTTTTACAAGACTGGTCGAAGAATTGAAGATTTTAGAGGAGATTGGCATAGAAATTCAAACTTCTGAAGGTGTAAAACAAATTTACTTCGCATTGGGCTTAGTTATTGGAGATAATCTCGCACTAAACATTCTTTTGGGATTCGCTGCATCATTTTGCATTGCATTTTAATCACAAATTTTATTGTAGGTTTTGTAAGACCGATAAGAAAATATGTCATAAGTTATCAACCCTTCGACATCAGGACTTGCGAAGCATTGATAACTATAACTTGGATGTTTCTCTTAAAGATGATTCTAAAACAGGCGCGAGAGAATCTTGCATTTTCTACACACTAAATTCGTTCCACGTTACGTCAAATTATTCGATTGATATTATGCACGATGTGTTCGAGGGCGTGTGTCACTATAATATGTGTCATATTATTAATGATTTTATAAACAAAAAATATTTTACTTTAACTGTACTGAACAACAGAAAGGATACGTTTGATTATGGCGAGATTGAAGTAGGCAATGTATCACCAAAAATTACCTTGAATCGCCTTAAAAAGTTTCCCCTGAAAATGAGTGCTCGTGAAACTATGAGTTTTGTTATTTTATTTCCTATAATAATAGGTGATCTTGTACCAGAAAATGATAAAGTATGGCTCTTTTTTTACGGTTTTTGGAAATTATCGACATACTAATTTCTTTTGATATACCGAGAGATTTGACGGATCATCTTCAAAATTTAATAAAACGGAATCACATAGATTACATAAACTTGTTTGCAGATTCACTTAAGCATAAACATCACTTCATGCTTCACTATCACCAAGTAATTTTAGAATCTGGACAAGGATTTTAAAGCGTATGCCAGAAATAGTTTTAATAGAACAAATGTTTGTGTATCGCTCGCAATAAACTTTCAGCTTGGATTTGGAAATTATTTGTATAAAAACTCGGAAGATTTTTTTATTGTTAAACCATGCCATCAAGTTCAACACAATATTCCAAAGAAATATATGAATTCTGCGAAAGTAAAGGTTTTACAGCATATTTATGTTATTCGCAGTGTATGTATTATTCAAAAAAGTTCAAAACTGGATATTTTGTTTGTGAATATTTCAATCATGTTGCACAGTATGCTAAAATACATATATGAAATTCTACATGTGGTAGTATTTGATGAACAAAAAAAACCATATATTATATGCAAAGTAGTTAATTTGAAACCATATCTTAGTCATTATGCATCTTTTGAAATTGATGAAAAGAACACAAGCTTTTCTTTATACATAATGGCTACTCATGATTTGTCAAGTAACTTCACACAAGACTATTGAAGGATTACATATGATCAGACCTAATTTATACCACATTTAAACGCTCTACAACAATAACAATCCGCAATAACGTATACCTTTTTAAATACATATGTAAGTCAATAAACAATACAACATAAAAAATGGATTTATCAAAAGGAAAAAATTATAAGTAAAAGTCTGTTAAGATCAATGGAAACAGAAGAAATACTTAAAACTAAATTACATGACCTTTTAAAATCATGGAATATGAAAGATTTGACGGATTATTTTATGGGTAAGCGGCTGAAAGACTTAATTAGTAATTTCGTAAAAATACTTTTATATTTAAATATTAATATTTTTTACAAAACAACAACTGTATGTAAACATTCTGGAAGAACTTACTCCTAAAATGGCAATACATATTTTTGCAAACAAATTAGTTTCTCTTGGAGTACAAATACATTTTTTTATTAAATGGAACGAGTGGAAAAGTTCCTTAGGAAATACTTCATCATTGAATGATATTGCGGCCGAAGTAATTCATCTTAATACAGTTCTTAATTCTAATCCCTATGGAATTACTGTTAAGAAAACATTTAAACAAGAAAAAAAACTGAACGAAAACACCAGAAAACTCTTTTGTGAAGCCATTTTGCATTACTGTATTGAAAATAATCATTCCCTAATGGTAAAAGATTCCGAAAATTTAGCCAAAGAAATTGTAAATGTATTTCCAAGTGAAGAAATGGTAAATATTCCGCTTTATTTATTGTAAAATATTTTTAATATGTTATTTTTCAGGCATATTATTTCGTGCACAGACCAAATGCTGCACCATTAGGAAAAATTTATCAAAAATACAGAAATGCAAAAAATGCAACTTAACCCGTAAGTTAAAAAATGCTAAGAATGCTGATAACAGTGCGCCTGAGATTCAAAATTCCGGTGAAGAAGTTATAGAATTCTCAAACATGAATCCAGAAACCTACCATTCGATCAAATGCTAGAACATTGGTTGAAATGTATGAATATTAGAATTGAATCTTTAAAGGATTTATCAGGTTCAAGCTCAATGAATGCTCTTTTAGAAAAATGGCCGATGTACAAAGACCCTTTGGGTTATAAATTAGTGAGTTTAAATACATTAACACTGATAAATATCTTCATACATGTACATATGTATGTAAGTACATACATAAGTATATGCATTTATTTTGCAGATTGACGAGGATTTTAAATTCGTTTATGGTGAAAACAACGTTATGCTGGACAATTATGAACCATTTACAAAATTATTTATGAAAAAAGTACTACCTCAATACATTTCAAAACTAAAGTTCGAAGATACGATTTTAGTAGATTTCCTTGTTAATATTAAAAATCCTGACAAAAGTATGTAACAACAAATTTTATTTGTTATATTTTATACCTAATATGTTTTATTTTATTTTCAGATGTAATTTTTCTTATTTTATTATTTGTTATTCAGGCAATTTTGCCACAATCAAGAATCAAAAATTCGGCTTCACGGAAAGGAAACGATTTTATACAAGAAATGAATGGAGATATTCCTTCATTAAAATTTACCGCACTGAGGACGAATATGAAGAAGTCTTTGAAAAAAGAGAGAAAAATGATGAAATCCAGTTTCCAAAAATATCTGGTATAGGAACGATGTATGATCCAGAATATTTTTTTTTAGATTGCAATATTATAAAATACAAATTTGCTACCCTTTCAAAAGCGGTTGATATTTTAAGGAATTTCATATTTTTAATATAAAGTACCAGACGAGTGCCTGGCGACCTGGGATTTCATTAACCCCAGTTAAGTTTTACAATATAAAAAACCATAATGTTGTTGCAACAGGCGTTAAGGTCCTGATAAAAAATATTAGAGGTAAATTAAAGTTATTTTAAATGCTTAAATGATGTTTAACATAAGATTTCTTTCTTTTTGAATGTGTAGAAAACATGCCGGAAGTTTCAACATATAATTGAACCATTATTTTACATAATATAATATAATATATATAATCAATATAAATATAGTATATATATTCAATATAAATTAATTGCATATGAATATATTTTAATTTTTTTTCTTGACAATTGTTATTGGTTTTAACTGAATGTTACTTTATTTTTTTTTTAAATTAATTTAAATTCAATAATAAAAATTAATATAAAATATGACTTACATATCGTCGTGGTGAAAGCAATATGCTGTATGTCACTAAATCATACTTTTGCAGGAAAGACAAAAAACTGAATATTTCTGAGAAAAATTGTTTGTTTTAGTTTCGCTGGCTAGAATACAATATTAAATCGCCACGATTCACACTGTATAGGGTTTCAGAACGTTACGTCTGAAACAATTTAAGATAATATGACATACGACCTATTGCTGCCTAAGTTATATATTTTTGAATGACATAAGTCAAGTCGCCAGTCATCAATGTAAATTCATGAAACAAAAACTAAATATTTTTCATGGCTGAAATACTTTTATTTTTTACACACACTTATTTGTACAACAATGTATTATAAAAATCTTGGTAGTCCTTTGGTATGAGATTTTTTAATTCTTGCAGGTGCCCATACTTTGATGCTTCGATTGGGCAACTCGATGTGTAGAGTTGCGGCTTCTGATCTTGAATCAACATCTCACCTCCTTTCGGTCGCGTGGGTAATGGCGCCCAGTTGTCAGCAAAATTTGTTTTAAAATTAATTAATCCTTCGGCAGTGTACTGATACGCAACCACATCGTTCACACAGGGATCTCCAACTTTTCTTCCTGGTCTTATTCTTTTGTAGAAAACAATATCAAATTTTAAAAACTCAGTATGCTGTAGATACGTTGTTTCATACGGCCTTGGATTTTGCCTTGCCGAATGTATAATCGGCAAATAATCCGCAGGGACATAGACTTCTTTTCGCTTTGCTGTTTTTTTTTCGATACTTGCATCGATAGAGTCGACTTCCATTTGCGTGTGACCCACTGTCAGGTATTTTTGTTCGATACAGACGTTGTTTTTGATGCTTAGTTCGAGAAGAGCGTTGGATAATTTCACATTTCGGTTTTGATATCCGCAACCGTCACTCCAAATAATTAGCTTAGCTGGTTTTTTTCCATCAATTTCACTTTGGAAATAGCGTGTTGCGATTGAAGCGAACACATCGCTTTCTAAACCTCCTGTTGCTTCGTGCCATACATAACACATGACATCCTTAGTAGACAAATTATAATACGTTAAATTATGTACCTTCAGCTTCATTTTATAATAATTAGCAGCCGCGTTTAAACGGCGAGCTAAGAGAACAGCTTGCAAGTCCACGGTGTATGCCTGCACTTCTGGACATTCCGCAGATAAAATCTTGTCTTGCTGCTTTTCGGATCGTGCTTGATTCTTCATCGTTGTATGTTTTTCATACATGGCTTCATCAAGATTTCCATTTTTATACATTGTACATTAATTGCACTGATCTTTTTTTGGGGTGTAAATGTCCAGGTTAAATTTTTTTACAACACTCAAAAAAATTTTCCATGACGCAGATTGTTTGGTTTTTGTACAAAATGCCGGTGCATCTCTCTCATGCTACTCCATACGGGCTCAACGTACAATTTGCTTGACGATGCCCTAAAATAATGGCTTTCCACTTTTGGAAGTGAGTTTAAACCTTTTCGACATTAACAGTAGCAGCTGTATATCTTTGGCTACTCGAGGTACTCACATTGCTTGACTCAAGTTCTTCGTCATCTGAACAATGATTGCTGGCCGTAACGTCTAACACCCAAACCCGAAGAGATTTTTCTCCATTAGACAACGTATTTAAAAACATTTGTTTGCACACATGTTTCTTCACTATTTCATTGTTTGATTTCCTTACGTTGAAGTGAAACTTAAACCCTACTTTTTTCCTTGAAATTTTAGCATCAATATCTTTTCGTCTATGTTTTGGGCGGCTCTGAATGACACACCCTGCAACAAAATTTTTTTTTGCCTCCCATGTTGACAAGTTCCAAAAATAATCAAAAATTGATGCACGATCTTCGTCGCTGATAGTTGAACACTCAAAATTCTGCATTAGGCCACCTTTTGATAATCGGGCTGTTGAATGACCTCCGCACCTTAGACGAACAGTTCTCGCTCTTTTCATGTGTACTTGTTCATACTTTCCATGTTCATTCTTTTTAAAGCCTAAGTAAGACTTTCCTTTAACTCTTAACTTTGTATTCTTCTGTCTTTTCCATTCGTTACTATCACTTTGACCCTTGCGTTTCCTTGGTCTTGATTCTTCGCTTTGCTCCACTGATGAACCATTATTGTTATCAATTTCTTCTGCTCCTACCTCTACTGCCGCTGCAACATTTTCATTGTTTTGTGGTGGCTCATATAATTCTCCTGAACCACAACTGAAATCAGTTTCATTTTCTGAGAGTTGTAAATTGTCCAGCAGTCAGCCTTCTGAAAAATAATCTATAATATTAATAGGAAATACGATTTTTTGTTATGCGTGACGTACTTGAACTTCAAAAATAAAAAAGCATTTAAAAACACATTGATTATTTCAAACTGTAATTGTAATTATTGTAAGCAGAGTTGCCAACTATTGTACCGTTAGTATCCAATGCAGAATGACAAAATTTATAGGTTTTATCTCGAAAGAACACTCCACGCGACTGTCAAATCAAGCGTGCGATTGACATACGTCCTTTTGCAGTAAGCAAAACAAATTTGCTGCACATTCGTCATATTGCAATAGCGCGCAAAAGCTCTCTTCTGATTGCCTGAACGACATAAGATAAATTGCAGTTGTAGGAGCCCCAATTTTGGTTACAACGCTACAATAAAACCAAATTAAATTTCTTTAAACATACAGCCTATTGCATTCACAACGACGATATGTACATATATAACTTACGAAAAACTGTGTACTAATGCGTGTAAAAAATGAATTTTTTGGTAAAGGAACGAAAATTTTTTATTTGAAAAAAAAAATAAATTTTTCGTGAAGCAACAAAAATAATTCGTAATATGCTCTAAACATTAAATTAAACTACGACATTTTTTCGTAAAATATCAATTGTTTCTTTGTTTTTTTACAAAATTCTTTCGTAATATATCAAAAGGAATTTCGTAAAAGATAAAAATTATTTCGTAAAATATTAAAAAAAATTTCGTACATTTCGTATATTTTATTTTTAATTCGTGGTGCGAATTAACGAAATATGTCGTAAAATGGACGAACGATTTCTTACATATGTTGCATGGATTTTCCTGAGTATAAGTATGTTTTAATTTAAATATTGTTGTTCTATTAGTCTAATTCATAATATATAATGAAATTAATTATTAATGGAATTTAGAACATAAATAGATTTGCGTCTAAAAATTCACATAGGTTATATACATTTTCAAATGTAGTACCAGGAGAGCGATAGAGGGGAAATTTCTGCCTCTCGAAACGTTCAAACCGAATCATAGGCTAATATAGACAGGATTCTTCAAAACTTAAACAAAGAGTATGACACAGTCGTTTATTGTACAAAATAAAGGAAATGTTAAGTAATCAATCTTTTTTATATTGCTGTCCCTTTCATTTTGTCCATAGTTATTTAGTTATTTTTCGGTGTGAAAATTTTAAGACTTTGGCGTTGTTCACTTTTTTGAATTACTATACAAAGTTTCAACAAAAATGAATAGACAAATGCATTCGGTAAACGCTGATAATACAGTAATTCAATGAGTTTATTCTGATCAATGTTTTATACAGATTATTATCTTAAAACGGTAAATATGTATAAACAATCAATAAATATTTGGAAACAAACAGTTTGAAGAAATTGAACGAAGTTTTTTCCATTTGTAAATAAAGGCGTAGGTATATTTAAATAGAATAAAAAGGGGGACGTTATTTAAATAAATATATTACAATGATTCAATTCAATCTAATAATTATGATATGACTTTTAATGTCTAATTAAAATAATGCAAAACTGTAAAGACCTGTGTATATGAAATTTATACCGGCTGTAATCTCCAACATTCCGGGGGCATTGAAAGTACCGACTTTCAAGAATTCATTAATAGTGCAAGTTTGTGAATTGGTCTGCGAAACACGCCCTTAACCTTCCTGACTATTTTCATTTTTGTGCGACACATTCACATTTCTCGGTCTCTCAGACCGATTTCAAGTATTTCTCGGTATCTCAAAACTATTCTAAAATTTTCAAAACCTTTGCAGTGGACATATTTAAGAAATTAATCTGAAATAACTGAAGTAAGAAAAAAACAAAAATTAAGTGTTTTTTAGCTCACAGCATCAATTTATATTTCATCACAATACTTTGACATTTTTGATATTAGACCTAATATAAAAATAAAAAAAAATTCATTCACAAAACATAACATTTATAAAATGTTGTTTTTCTATTAACATATATCTTAAAAGTAAACAAAAAAATAAAATGAATTCAAGAAAAAACAGGAACACTAAAAAAATTAACTTCAAAATGATTAAAATATATGCCTCATTATGAGGTTAGTCTTTGTAAATTTCAATCAGTCGTTAGAGCTTCAGCGTCCTGTGAATCTTCAACATCACTTTCCTCGGAGTCTTCTTGTTCAGTATCAGTGTTTGCTTCATACACATCAATATTATCTTCGTATTCAGTACCACTTTCCACATTAGAATCTGGATCTGAATCGATTTCATTCAGAACAGCTCTTATGCGCTCAATATCTGCCATATCTAAAGAAAATCTCACGATAATTAATTTTGAACATAATTCTTTTATTAAATCATATAAACTGACAGTTAATTGTCCATTTTCATCTAAAAATTTCTAATTTAGCAAAACCAATTTACATGACGAAAATGTTACACTTAACTATAAGTCGGTCTCACAGACTGTCCGATTAGCAATCACCGGTACAACACTTCAACTCAAACGCACTTGTTACACTAAACGTTGTATAATGAGAAATAATGAAGATACTGAGAGAATGACGGAGTTTCCATTTTTTGTTTTCGCGAAATTAACACAAAAGTGATTCATCGGTCTCACAGACCGACGAAATGATCAGGAAGAAGGTTAATAGTTTTTATGTCTGCTACCCTTATTTTGTCGTCTTTGCCGGGGTATGTTGCAATAACACGTCCCAATGCCCATTTCAATGGGGGTAGATTGTCATCATGGATGATTACCAAAGAATTGATGTGAATATTATGTTCGACGTGTGTCCAACAACTTTTTTGTATCAGTTCGTTTAAATAATCGTTTGGCCATTTATTCCAAAATTGATGTTTTGCAGCTGTAATGCGCTTCCATCTATCTAATTGACTGATTTCTTGGCATTCAATGTTTCGATCTGGGAGAGAATTGAGAGGACCACCAATCAAAAAATGACCAGGTGTTAATGCTTCGAAATCATTGGGATCACTGTATAGTGCAGTTATTGGCCTTGAGTTCATGATTGCTTCTATTTCGATCAGGCTAGTGGAGAGTTCTTCGTACGTCAATTTTGCGTTTGCCATTGTTCGATATAGATAACCTTTTGCTGATTTAACAGCCGCCTCCCAGAGTCCGCCAAAGTGGGGTGCTCTAGGTGGAATGAAATTAAATTTAATGAAATGTTTAATACAAAAGTTACCGAGATTATGTTGGACAGATTTTTCTTTGAATGATTTCTTTAGATCATTCAATTGTGCATTGGCACCCACAAAGTTTGTGGCATTATCACAAAATATATTCTGTGGAATACCACGGCGACCGATTAAACGTTTCAATGCTGCAACGAAAGCATCAGATGATAGATCGGATACAGCCTCGATGTGAACCGCCTTGGTGCTAAAACAAATAAATATTGCAATATAACACTTGTATGGCTGTTTCTCTCGAATCTTTAAATATGTATATATAGGTTCACAAAAGTCTACTCCACAATTTTCAAATGGTCTCGCTACTTCTACCCGATTTGTAGGCAGTGGGCCCATAACCTGTTTTAGTAATCTAGGCCGGTAGCGATTACAAGAAGGACATGCGCGAACAATTTTTCGCGATATTCATCTAGCACCGATTATCCAAAAATTTTGGCGAATAAATAACATGAGGGCCTTTGGGCCGGCGTGGTAATTGGTGACATGAAGGTGATGAACCAGTATGTTTGATAGGTTAGAGTCTTTTGGAATCAAAAATGGATGTTTTCGATTTTTTTTTTTTTTCGACTTGGACCGGCACTCAGGGGATGACCCCTACACATGCGATGCATTGTGCTGGAACTAGGAAATTAGGTTATGGGAAGGAGGATAGAGGAGTAGTGTTTATTGACATTTGATTTAAATCTTCCCAAGCTAAAAGTGACAGGAAACACCTCTGCGGGTAGTCTATTCCACATACGTGCCGTTCGGCCAAAAAACGAATTTTCCCTGTAATGCGTAGTGCGAGTCGCCGTCAAATCGACCACAAATGGATGCGCTCTTAATGATGATCGCGTCGTGCGCGCGAATAACCAGGTTTCGGGAACAAGTTCCCTGATTTCATTAGAACACATCCCATTATAGTAACGATAGAACAACGAAACGCACGCCACGTTGCGACGATGCTCAAGAGAGTCAATAGAGTTGGCTACCCTACTGTCTCCTATGAGTTTCTTCGCCCTTTCTTGTACACGGTCGAGTAACTTCAAAATAGTCTTTGAAGCACCGGCCCATACATGAGAGTTGTATTCCATTTTCGGTCGGATGTAGGCGGTATAAATAGTAAGGAGATCAGATGGGGTGAAGTATGTCTTACACCGCCTTAAAAAGCCTAGGCACTTGAATGCTTCCTTTGAGACCTGAAAAATGTGCTCAGTCCATCGGACATCACACTGAATTTTCATGCCAAGAACATCAAGAGCTTTTGATTCCTCAATGTTTATGCCACCTGTAATGAACAACACAAGTCGATTGCTAAATCTGTACTGACTTTATTTATAATTCAGTTGTCAGTAATAAAGAAGAAGTATAGTAAAGAGGAGATGCCAAGAAGAATATAAACAGAGTTGTCTGATTCAACCTGACATCCCCCCGTTTGTAAAAATGTTTACTTATATTAGGAAATAGGTATATGAAGTTCTATGGGCTGTATCTCATTGGTTGCTTTATGGGTCGACCATAACGTGAAACTCTGACTTCAGGCCGAGGTGGGGTGGCCATACCATCTGGCGATAGGGTGGTACTGTTATTGAGATCTGGTGGTTCGTTTTCCTGACAAGCTTGTAATGCGTCGGGTGTGCTGGCTACTACTGTCTTTTCAACTGGTATTGTTGCTTTTGTCTTTTGAATGTGAATTGAATTTCTTCTTACTAGTTTCCCATCATCGGTGCGTATATAAAATGAGCGAGGTGCGGTTTCTTGCGTTTTTTCAATAGTTCCGGTTTCCCAGTGGCGATGTCCTTTTTGAACTCGCACGCGATCATCGATTTGAATGTGTTGTGGTTGTTTTGTATGTTTATCGAAATAAGTCTTGTTTTTTTTTCTGGTTTTGTTCATATTGTGTTGTACATTTGTTATTATCTTAGGTGTTAGGACGTCTTTAGATGCAGGTATTGTGCTTCGAGTTATTCTGCTCATCAGTCTTTGGTTAGGCGATTGCAACTCTTCGTTCCTTGGCGTATTTCTGTAGTTAAGCAGTGCTAGATAGATATCACTATTGTCTTTCGAACACTTTTTTAACATTGCTTTTGCTGTTTGCACATATCTTTCAGCAAGTCCATTTGACCTGGGGTAGTACGGGCTAGACGTTTTGTGATGAATATCCCATGATTTAGTGAAATTGGAGAAATCTTTTGAGCAGAATTGTGGTCCGTTATCGGATTCTAAAATTCGTGGAATTCCATGTACTGCAAACCAAGTTTTTAATTGTTTAATTACCTCAAATGATGTCGAATGCTGCAGGAGCGCGAAATCCATGAACCCCGAGTAGCTGTCAGCTATTAACAAATAATTATTGTTTTGAAAGTAAAATATGTCTGTTGATACAATCTCCCAGGGTAGGCATGGTATGGGCTTAATGATCAGTGGTTCTTTTTGCTTTGAGGGTTGATACGATTGGCAAATTGGACATTTTTCAATGAACTTTTTGATCTCATTGTTCATTCCGATCCAAAATACTATTGATCTTGCCCTGTTTACACTACGTTGTATACCTTGATGACCGGCGTGAATCTTTTTTATAATTTCAGTTTGAAGCGTTTTCGGTATTATTATTTTTGTTGATTTGTATAAAATGCCTTTATCGTATGTAATTTCTTCGCGAAAATTCCAATATTGTCTTATTTCTTTTGGTAGGTCTGTTATTGCTGTCGGCCAACCATTAAGTGCAAATTCTATTAATAATCGTAGTGTTGAGTCTTGTTTTGTTTCGTTTATTATCTTCTCCTCTGTATTTTTGGCAATTGTTGCTACTGAATGCACTTCTATGTCCTCTTTTTCACAAAGGGGTTCTTTATTTTCACAGTCTCTGCTTAATGTGTCTGCTAGTTTGATCTCTGATCCTTTTCTATATAAGACCTTTGGGGAGTAACGCAAAACGTGTAATAAAATGGTTTGTAGTCTCTGAGAGGCTGAATGGAGAGGTTTTTTGAAAATTGTCTCGAGAGGCTTGTGGTCGGTTTCTATAACTAATTTTTTCCCGTATATGTATTCGTGAAATTTTTCACAAGCGAAGCGGATGGCTGTTGCCTCTTTCTCAATTTGCGCATAATTTTGCTGCGATTTTGATAGTGCTCTGGAGGCGTATGCTACAGGCTGCTCATTTTGCAGCAAGGCTGCACCTAAGCTTGATTTGCTTGCATCTACTTGGAGTTTTACATCCAGATTTGGATCATAATAGCGTAGCAAGGGTGTAGAAGAGAATGCTATTTTTAGGTTTTTGAATGCAGATTCATGCTGAGGCGACCAGATCCACTCTACTTCTTTTTTTAGCAGTTCACGGAGAGGAGCAGTAATTTCCGATAAATTGGGAATAAATTTACACAAGTATGTAGCCATGCCCAGAACTCTTTGGAGTTGAGTGCGATTTTCTGGTTTTTTAAGCTGATTAATGGCTGCAATTTTTTCCGGGTCAGCGGCGATTCCCTCTGAGTTTAAAATATGACCTAAAAATTTGACCTTATTTACGTTAAATATGCACTTATCTTTGTTTAATTTCAGACCTGAATTTGATAACTTTTTGATAACTTTCTCTGTTTGATTTTTCAGCTTCTCTCTTGTTTCAGCGTGAATCAGTATATCATCCATCGAAACCTCTGTATTATCGATGTCTTCCAATAACTGTGACATCAATTGTTGGTATACTTCAGGAGCTGATGCTAGGCCAAATGGTAAACGAAGATATGAATAACGACCCCATGGTGTAGCCATTGTTAGATATTTTTGAGTACGCTTCGTTAGCTCAATTTGCCAAAATCCTTTTTTGCAATCTAATAACGTAAACCATTTTGAATTTTGTATGTTAGCCGTTATTTCGTCGAGTGTTTTTAATGGATGATAGCGCCGTTGTATGTTTTTATTTATGTCAGTAGGGTCAATGCATACACGAATCTTACCTTTTTGTTTAACAACTACCATTGGTGATACAGCTGGTGTTATTTCATTAGTTCTTTTCAGCACTCCTAGTTTTACCATGGCATCAATCTCTTTTTTTACAGTGGCTTTTAAAGCATGAGGTATTCGTCGTGGAGCATAATGCTCAAAGGTAGGGTTTTCTATCAAATCTATGTCGTATACAAAATTTTTCACCTTTCCCAGTCCCTCAAAAATATTAGAGTCGAACTTTACTTCATTAACCCTGACGATAAGTTTAAAACGTTCACAATCTTCTTTGCCCAGAAGTGGTTGTAGATTTTGAAAGTCTTCAACAACTAGAAATTTTGTCTCATAAAGCTTATCTCTGACGATGCATGTTAGAGTAATCTCTCCGCAAATGTCAATTTTGCCACCACCAAAAGCGATTAATTTATTTTTACTTTTTTTCATTGTTTGCAAATGTTTTTTGTTGACGAAACTTAATGGGATAATATTTCCGTCCGCTGCCGAATCAAGTTTAAATGTTACTTTTTTGTCATCTATGATTATTTCTTCATACCAGTTTTTATTGTCATCTTTGGTGGTTTCTGATGTTTTTACCATCAGAACGAATAAATCGCTGTCGACGTCAGAGTCGACATCTTCTCTCTGCTGTAATGTATTTACGTGTCTTAGATTGTGCTTTTTATTTTTGAGACAAAATTTAGCGAAGTGCCCCCTCTGCAGACAATTTCTACATTTGTTATTGTATGCTGGGCAATTACGACTTTCGTGATTATTACCACATCGTTTGCAGTCATATGAAGAAACATTTTTCTCATATTTTTTAAAAGTTTGTGGTTTTGCATATTTTCTTATTGCTTCTATTTTAAATTCTTCTGTTTTATGCAGTTCTTTTAGTTGTTGCGTCGCCATTTCACTGGCTTTACAAATTTTTATTGCTTTTTCTAGATCAATATCGTCTTGGGAGAGTAACTTTTCTCTAACTGTATCGCTTCCAATACCAACCACAATTTTGTCTTTTAAGAGAGAATCTTCAATACTTCCAAAATCACATTTTTTTGCTTGGTTTTTTATTTTAATATAGAATTCTTCAAATGTTTCTCCTTCGTTTTGACAAAGTGTATTAAATTTATATCTTTCAAAAGTAACACTGATTTTTGGGGCAAAATATTCTTCGAACTTTTTCTGTATTGTTTTAACATTTTTTTGTTCATCAGATGATAACGAGAAAGAGTTGAAAATGTTGATTGCATCAGCCCCAATGGACGACATAAATGTCGCGACTTGTATTTCTGCGGATTTTTTGTCCATTTGTACCGCTGTCGAAAACCAATTATATTGCTGAATCCAATTTTTCCATGATGTTGATAAATTGTTTCCATTTATTTGTAAAGGGTTGGGTGGTTTAATATAAGATGATGACGATGCCGCAACCGGTTGTTCATTATCACCAGCCATGTTGGAATAGTGATTTTTTTTAGTTTTACTATTTAATTACTTAGATCCCACTTCTGACACCATGTAATGAACAACACAAGTCGATTGCTAAATCTGTACTGACTTTATTTATAATTCAGTTGTCAGTAATAAAGAAGAAGTATAGTAAAGAGGAGATGCCAAGAAGAATATAAACAGAGTTGTCTGATTCAACCTGACACCACCCATTATTACAGATGAGGCAGCATGATCGTGCATACGGCGGTGTGTTAGCATGCAGCATTGGGTCTTTTGGGAATTGAAATCGACCCTGTTCGCGTGACCCCATTCCAATATTCTCGTGAGGTCACCTGTTAGCGAATCATTCATATTCTGCCGCGTCGCTGCGATCATAGTTGATGCCGGGCTACGATCAAATGAATATGAATGGCAGATACTGCTGTCATCTGCGAAAGAGTGGATAGGGTTTGAAGTATGACATAGGAGGTCATATCGGCGGTCATTCGGGAATATCGGCGTTTTCTAAACGTCCACCAACTCGTATTAATGGGAAATTATCAATATCTTGAATAAAAAGACTTAATGATTTCAAGGAATTCTTGATGGGAACATTTTTTTTAAGTAGCTTGTACTCTTCAGGAAAATGATATTGTTGTATATTCCAAATGACACAATGCAATGATCGATGTAGCTCTTCTGATGTTATTTCGATTCTGGTTTTGATCCTATATTTAAATCTAAACATGGCACATAGGACTCGTAATAGACGGTTATATGAACTTATGCGATTTATCACCTTGATAATGGGGTTCTCAATAGTTTGACAATTTAAGACATTTTTCCTCAATGCTGAGCTTACAATAGTCTCGCTCGCTGTGGTCGTAGTTTTTGGCCATTTTTCAATTGATGTTTGTAGAAAAGATGGACCACGCAACCAAATGGATTTTATTAAATCATACACTATGCACCCCTTTGCTATTAAATCTGCTGGGTTAGACGACGTGGGAACATGTCGCCAAGTACATTTACCAGTTTGCTCTTGTATTTCCGCAATTATATTTCCAACAAAGGTCACAAGTGTAGATGAATGCTTTTGAAGCCATTGTAACACGACGGTCGAATCGGTCCACAAAAACGTTTCTGGACTTAGTTCTTCAAAAATATGACGAATTTTACTGTATAATTTTGACAGCAAATGCGCTCCGCACAATTCTAATTGTGGCATTGTTTTCTTCTTGGTAGGGGCGATTCTACATTTAGCTGTTAAAAGATTGACATTAACATTACCACTTTCATCTGTTGTTCGGACATAAAAACAACAGCCATATGCACGAAGAGATGCATCGCTAAATCCGTGCAACTGCAATGTAACAAATTTCGACTGTAAAACAAAACGAGAAATTTTTATTAAATTCAATGTTTTAAGATCAGTAACGAATGCTAGAAATATATCCTTTATTTTCTTTGGAACTTCTGTGTCCCAATCGACCTTAGATATCCACAGATCTTGCATCAGAACTCGTAGTGGAATTACTATGGGGCAAATCAAACCCATTGGATCGAAAAGTGATGACATTAACGACAGAATAGCTCTTTTGGTTATAACTGAATATGTCTTCTTAGGCTGAAATGAGAAAAGAAAATGATCTGTAACAGAATCCCAAGAGATTCCAAGTGCACTTGTAATAGCCGGTTCGGTAATATTAACAATCTTTTTATCGTTGTCTGTTGATCGGAAAAGGACATTATTTGAATTGAATTTTGTAAGTTGGAATCCACCTTTGCTAAGTAATGTTCTTGTTTCGTTTTTAATACGTGTTAAACTCGGCAAATCATTTGCCCCACTTAGCAATTCGTCTACATAAAACTGAGTTTTGATGGTTTTAGAACCAATTTTATACTGATCCTGATATTGATCAGCGAGATAATGTAGACTTCTTATTGCTAAATATGGTGATGCAGACATACCATACGTAACGGTATTTAATTGGTATGTAATAATCGTTTAATTTTCATTTTCTCTCCATAGAATTTGCTGAAACTCTCTATGTTTAGGGTTTAGCAAAACCATTCGGTACATTTTTGATATATCTCCGGTTAAAGCATATTTCCACAAGCGAAATTTTAAGAGCAATAAAAAAAGTTCATCTTGAATTGTTGGCCCAGTACATAAAATATCATTAAGAGATTATAATAAATAAATATTCGATGATGTTCTTGCAGACGCGTCAAAAACTGTGCGAAATTTTGTACTAACACTATTTGGCTTCAGAACATACTGATGCGGTAAGTAAAAATGTGCTTCATTAAGATTCGGCTCCACAGGAATCATATGACCTAGCTGCTCATATTCTCTCATGAAATCAACATATTGCTGTTTTAGTTTACTGTCTCGAGCTAATCGTCTTTCTAAGGCCAGAAATCTTTTCAAAGCTAAATTGTATGAATTTCCTAGGACAGACAGATTTTCCTTGAATGGCAGCATAACTTGTATTTGACCATTGTTGACTGTTTCAACGTGAGTTTCAAAATCAAACTCACACATTTGATGTTCAGTATTCAAATTGTTTGACACGGACGAAACGTTTTCTACTGACCATAAATATTCAAGTTGCTGATTCAAATTCTCATCATTTGAATGATTTTCAGTGGTACTATACGAGCAAACATACCTGAAATTATTGAATGGGGTATAGCTGCCTGAAACGACGTATCCAAAACTAGTTTCTTGTAAATACGGTAAATGTAATCTAAGTTTTATTTTATCTTTTCTAATACATTCAAAAAATGTATCAGCACCTAATAAAATATCTATTGGTTGTGATTCGTTGAAGTGCTCATCTGCCATGTTAATATGCGAGGGTAAATTCCAATTATTTGTGTCGAGGTTTATGTCTGGTTGATAACCAGAAATACGATTAGTCAAATAAAATCTTATTGGCAATTCTGTTGCATAGTAACGCGAACGAATTATTGCGTTCGTTTCAAATCTTTTTTTAGAAGTTGTGTTACCGACACCCAAAATGTTCATTATAGTTTTTTGTTTTGGTAACTGTAATAAATGAGCTATGTTTTCTGAAATAAGATTCACCTGTGAACATGAATCTAATAATGCGCGACAAATTTTCCATTCTCCTTCGCTGTTTTGAATTAGGATTATCGAAGAACTATATCCGATGATTTTTCAATATGTACGTTTACGTTTGCAGATAATGTAGATGTATTACAGGATTCAATGTAGCGATGTATTGTGAAGAAGTTTCAGGTGTAAAACGATGAAGTAGCGTATGGTGTGACCTTTTGCAAATTTTGCACTTATTTTTTGATTTGCATTTATTGACAGTGTGGCCTTTATTTAAGCAGTTGATGCATAATCCCATTTTTTTTATATTGTCGAATCGGTTTTCGAAAGTAAGAGTTTGAAAATTTGTGCAATCACTAATCCAGTGATCGAGTGACTTACAATAAGAGCATAATTTTTGTTGTTGAGTGTGAAATGATAGACGATTATTATTATGACGCTGTTGATGACGATTTGTGCGATTTTGGTTGTGATAGTTATTGCTTGCAGTATTTGATTCAGATGTTTCCAAAAACTGACACCTACATTCCAAGTGCTTGCAATATTCATCCCATGATGGTAACCTTGCGAAGTCTAAATTTTCTTTCCATTTAATCTGTGATGTAATGTCAGTTTTCTGCGTAATAATATAGATGATTAAAACATTGCAAATTTCTTCCTGCTTACCCAATGATTTCAAAGATCCATAAATTGCTGATGCACTATCTACTAGGCTACGTAACTGAATACCATTGGCTTTTTGTACATTAGGAAGATCGTAAAGATTTTGAATATGTTCTAAAAAAATAAGCGTTTTGTTGTCAAAGCGCTCTTCTAACCTTTTCAGGGCCTTTTCGTAGTTTTCCGTTGAGACTTCGAAAGCACGTACAGTGTCTAGTGCAGGTCCAGTTAGACAATGTAGAAGATGATTGAATTTTTCGATTTTAGATAATGATGCTTCCCTGTCAACAAACTGTTTAAATGACGAAATGAAATTCTTATAGTTGGAATATTTTCCGTCAAATTTTGGTAATTCTATGTTAGGCAATTTGCTTGTTGTGGCGAAAGGTATTGTAAGTGATTGTTCTAGTGACGAACGTTTGTAGTTATCACCCAACAGTTCGATTATCTTCGACTTAGTTGTGATGCATGTATCCTCAATATCTGTTCTTGCCATATCTGATGGATTTTTTGTTCAATATAACCTTGTATTTTCAAGAGTTGTTTAATATATGCCTGTACTAATTCAAGACGGCATTATAATTCTGCTGTGGACATTGATGAAGAAACCAAGTTTTTTATTCTTGTAATGTTAGCTTTGGCTGCTTGCCTCTGTTTTTGTAGAGATTCTAATTCCGTCATATTCGCCGAGTCGTTGACTGCAAATGCTTCTTCGAATGTGATAAGTACACTGGATTGTATGTATGACACTCGTATGTTTAGGAGCTCGAGTTACTGTGCGATAAGTACGCGATTGTTTTATTTAACTTAGTTTATTTTTTTTATACCTCTCTGATTAAATTTACAACAATTTGTTTGTTCACGTTCTTTTTTTTTTTTTTTTTGTATATCACTAAAGTATTAAATAAATTTCTTATAATTCTCAAGCCCCACGTTGGGCGCCAAAAATGTTCACTTTTTTGAATTACTATACAAAGTTTCAACAAAAATGAATAGACAAATGCATTCGGCAAACGCTGATAATACAGTAATTCAATATGTTTATTCTGATCAATGTTTTATACAGATTATTATCTTAAAACGGTAAATATGTATAAACAATCAATAAATATTGGGAAACAAACAGTTTGAAGAAATTGAACGAAGTTTTTTCCATTAGTAAATAAAGGCGTAGGTATATTTAAATAGAATAAAAAGGGGGACATTATTTAAAGAAATATATTACAATGATTCAATTCAATTATGATATGACTTTTAATGTCTAATTAAAATAATGCAAAACTGTAAAGACCTGTGTATATGAAATTTATACCGGCTGTAATCTCCAACAGGCGTTTCTATATATAATTTCACCATCACCACGGCAGCATGCGATATGGCAATGCTTAGAATTAGGAAACCGAGGGTGGCGATGGCACGATGGATGGTAGTCTGCACGTTGACTACGAATCCAAAAACAGACCTGGGTTCAAACCCAGTTTCAGACTAAAATTTTAAATTAAAAATAAACATCTCGCATATTTCTGATGTGCATTACTGTGTCTTTGTGTGTCAGTTGTTGTCGGAAAGTTTCAGTGGCGAAGGCATAGTCACTGGTCACTGAACAATACCGGCTTCAGCTGATAGCAATCCACAATCGCATCAGAATGCCCTCCTTCGTTGGTATTGTGTAGCACCGGCGAAGTAAAACAATAATAAATATGGCTACTGAACCAAAGCTTCAGCACTGCTATGAGTATAAACAAAGAACGTGCGAAAGCAGAGCTGCAAAAATTATTAATTAAGCTTCACCTCCTGTCGTTTCTCCTACTATCCCTTTCCTATAGTTCCAGCACAATGCTTCGCATGTGTAGGAGTCATCTCCTGAGTGCTGGTCCCAGATAAAAAAAAAAAAAAAATAAAACTTCAGTACACTAGTGGAATGACAAGATAGATTACTGCAGACGAAACTGCATTCGCAAAAGACGCCCATACACAAGAGCAAAGGGCAGAGGTGCAGCGGAGACCGAACATCTGGAGTTTAAGCAGGCAAGAAAGAAACTTCGGAACGCCATAAACAAGAGCAAGAAGGAAAACTGGCAGGAATTGAGACGGGACATAAGACGAAATGCGTGGGGTCTCGGATATAAAATAGTAATGAAGAAGCTAGGCATGAAAGGCTCAGTGAGCGAGATGGACGAGCAAAACATGTTGAAAATAGCGGAAAGCTCTTCCCTACACACGAGGAGAGGGTAGGGAACGAGGAGGACATCTCTAATGCTAATGCTCCTTTATATCCAGAACAACAGGGCGGCTGGTCCCGACGGGATCCCTCCCGAAGTCTTGAAAGAGATAGCAAATAGTCGACCCCAGTTGCTACTGAAAATGTGCAACAGATGCCTAAGAGAGGGAGTATTTCTAGGTTCCTGGAAGAAACAAAGCCTGGTACTAATCAGTAAGGGAAAGGGAGACCCGGAATCGCCATCCTGATACAGACCACTATGTATGCTGGAAACCGCTGGAAAATTGCTGGAGCGACTCATAAAGCCTCGGTTTGAGGAAGCCATTCAAGCAGAAGGAGGTTTATCGCGGAGACAACATGGATTCCGCCCGGGGAAATCTACAATAGGAGCCCTTGGATAATAAGATAATCAACGGGAAAATCATCATTCCAGGCCAATAATATAATAATAGCCTCAGGTGGGCAGACGTCATACACGCTGGATAAATTTTAACTATAACTCGCAATGCACAAAACGCAGCTACTTATATTTACAAAGCGACAGATCTCCGTCGAGATAGACATACCAGTAGAGGACACATTGTTATCTACGAGGAGCTCAGTGAATTACTTCGGGATAAGATTGGATCCGAAACTGACATATTCTAGGCAGATAGAGTATCCGACGCAGAAGGCTGCAAGGGTAACAGCACATTTCTGCCGACTGATGGCGAACGGTGAAGGACCACTACTAAGCAAACGCAGGCTACTGATGGAAGTTTGCAACAGCATTCACCTATACAGCTGCGAAGTCTGGGCCAGGACATTGAAAGTCTAATGCGAAAATGCTACTGTCAGTGCAAAGAATAGCGGCGCCATGGGTCATATTCGGAATAGCTATTTCCCACAATGCCTTCTTCCAGCCATTCTTAAACTTGGCTATCGATTGCGCTCTGATCATGATATGGTGCTCTGCGAGGTCTGTACGCCACGGGTATATCGTCTTTCAGTGTTATTCTCATTTTCACTGGAAATGAATTTGGCTTTATCGGCTTATACGCTTTTATTCAGCATTTGACGTCCTCTTGCATATTATCGTTAAGATGTTCCAGTTTAAATTCATTTTCTTTAAATTCTCCATTTGCTGCTGAATGAATTATTTCTGTGAAATGCCTATGCATTTCCGCGATAGGACAGATGTCCAGCGTTTTATTATCTTCGCGTACCGATGCGTTAACTGCTTTACATTCTTGCCACTCTTGTAATGACCATTTTTGCGTTTTTTGCTGAAAATTTGCTCCAGTTGCATCTATTATTAAGTTCACTTTAAATGATATTTCCGATTACAGCCGAATACAAAATATCTCTTTCTCTGGCCACACGAATGTCTATTGTTACCTTTGCTGACTTTAGCTTTATGCGAGTTGTAAAACTTCTTAATGTCATTATTGTTTTACCTCCTATGCCTGTCAGTACCTTATAATCTGGTATAATCTTTGTGTCGTATCGAAGAATGCTCGCTTCCGGTATCCACTATCGCTGAGATTTTCTTTCCGTTAATTTCAATCTCTGTAAAAATTCTTCTCCACAGCCACAGCCCTGGCATTGAAATCACCGGCCACCACAAAGGGTCCGGCCATACCAGCCAGAGCGTCCTCGATAGCGGCCATCTTCGCCCTAAATCGCGCCACACTATCGCTAGGAGCGAGGTAACAGCTCACCAGCACAAAACCGCCGATCCGAGCCCACGCATATCCGCAGCCGATCCCGTACCGCGCAACAGCGAGTTCACCGCCGCCAGGTAGCCAGAGCGCCGACGTACCCGTTTCGTCCCCGAGCCAGAATCCTCGGAGCATCGGACCGTATTGTTCGCTGATAACAACCACGTCCGCGCCCCTCTCGGCAACCATCTGCCATAGCAAAGCATCTGCCGTCCTGCTCCTGTGCATATTCGCCTGGAGCACCCTCATCATCTGCGGGATAGCGGGCAGCCCCTCGAACCCGGCAGGTGGTCTGTCCTACCGCGCCCCGCCCCCGAGCACAGCACGCACTTGGGGACCGCTCTGCAGTCCCTCATCTTATGTCCTGCTCCTCCGTACCTGATACACAGTTGCCTCCTGTCTGTCCCAGTATAATTTGCCTGGGTGTGTCCCGCCCCAAAGCATCGATAACACCTACCGACACTCTCGGACATCCGTATCGCAGCCCTGATCCATCCGACACGCACGTAGCCAATATCGAAGAGTTTCGCGGCGCCCTCCACCGACAAAGTAACGTACGCCCGAACCTGTTCGCGCACGTCCGGTGCCGTCACCCTTACGCGTAGCTGCTCTTCGCGCCCGGCGAGCAGAGCACGGACCGCCATCTACACCTCCTTCACGACCGTCAAGGAGTCAAGACCCCGCATCTCCACGGTCGCGCTCGGTCTCAATTCCGCGACCGACGCTGTCTCGCGGACAGCGTCTATCAGACGCCGTACAAACTCCGGGTCCATCCAGTATGTGTCTTATGAAATAATAATGTTTTACTCTTCAACACATTCTCAATCATTATTCCTTCCTCTTTGAGTGTAGAAAAAAAAGACAATATTCAAATACAAATAAAATTTTTTAGGTGATGATTTTGTCAATGGTGTCATTTCATTTTGTACTAAATATATTGCCAGCGCTTCCTCCAATTCACGAAGCACTTCTGAAATGCGCTTTTCGGTATGGCTATCAGCTCGTTCTTCGATTTTAACTTTATCTCATCAATTGTGGCACAACGCTTTCCTTTCAGTTTTGGGAATATGAAAGAATGACTAGGGGGTTGTTTTTGGTGCTTTATCGTAAAGCAGAATCCATTATTTATTTTCCACAATTCTGATCCTTTGATCCGTATTTCTTCACGCAAACCTTCTATAAACCTTATAGTATTCATTATCAACCATAAGACCTGTTGGCAAGAACTCATGAAGCACCACGCCATTGTAATCCAAGAAAACAAAATACACCTTTCCTTTTGAACAGACCTCGTACATACATATAATAACATTCATATACGATGAATCGAAGCATACGCATACAAACGATAAAATTTAAAATAGAAAAAAAAATTCTAGGTTTAAATAGTGTTTGTTAGTTCGACCGGTATACACGTATCTTCTTTTGGTCCGCTGTTCGGTCTTCAATTAAATTAAAACAGAACAGAAATAAATTAAAAAAGAAAAATACAAGTGGAAAAAAGAAAAAAAATTTAAAATAAAAAAAAAACAATCAACTTAGTGACAAACAATGAAACAAAATAAACTTCAAAGAAAGAAAAAATTTTTTTGCTCAACTTACATTAACAAATAAAAAAAACAATAAACTTCAATATAACAAATATAATACAAAAAACAACAACAAATTAGACGGTGGAATAACTGAGAAGAAAAAAAAAACCGCTATACCAGTGACGGGCGAGAAAAACAAAAATCAGTGCTGACACTACCAACCAGTGCTGTCACTTCGGGCCACGGTGACCGGATGAGGTCTTTCATGGCCTTTTTCGTGGCATTGTGCTAATTCCCTCTACCATACCCGACTAAATCTTTTGCATTGTTGGTGCCATTGTGTTGGTTACTGCTAGACTGTTTGATGAAGGAGTAACACTGATCACCGGCAGTCGTTCAAGCAGCGATTAGCTCAGTGGCAACTACAATACAAAAGATAGACATTTTATTTAAATTTTCTCGCGATAATCATGACAGGCCGATTTAGAATTGACTTCTGCAACATACGTGGTCTAAGAACAAATTTCTTCTCTGTCTATGCTCACGTTTGTCTCCATCGGCCGGATGTTTTCGCCTTAAGTGAAACCCAGGTGTCTGAGGATGCTGACCCACAGGATTTTCACATACCTGGGTATCACCTCCTATCTCTTTTCTATCTACACAGGGGCCTTGCAATTTATATACGCAATGAAGTTGTGTACCAGTGCCAGCAATCTTTAGACACGCATGATCCCGAATTTAGCTGTCTTTGGGTTAAATTCAAAATCAGGGCACATCTTCTACATTTCGGGTTTCTTTACAGAAGCCCAAACACGGAAAGGGAGAAGACTATACAGAACTTCGATGCCCTTTCCGACAATATATCGGGGATCCTCGAAAATTACCCGAACAGTGAAATCGTTATTGCTGGTGATTTCAATGTCCATAATTTATCGTGGCTCCGCCATTCGAGCAATACAACTCCAGAAGGCCAATATGCTGAGCTATTCGCAGCGCACAATCACCTTGCGCAATTAGTGAATGAACCAACACATATTTCATGTGTTGAAGGGCACCAACACAACACCCTCGACCTTTTTCTCACTTCACACCCTGAAAAGTATGAAATGAACATTAGCGCACCTCTCGGTAATTCGGATCATTGCACCATTTCTGCCTCCTTTTCGTTTGCGGAACTTCGAGGCGTTTCACCGCCAGCTATGAAACGTTTGAAATATATTTACGAAAAGGCACGTTGGGCTGAGCTCAACGATTTCTTTCGGCATTTCAATTGGAGGCTCTGCTTCCTCGACAATGATGTCAATGCCATGGCTAAAATGGTCCAAAATATAATAATGCTTGGTATGAAAATGTTCATACCATCGAAGCAAATTTCGATTAGGCCTAGACCAAAGTCTTGGTTTAAAAACGTGCAGACTTGCAGTCAGATCCAGAGAGGAAGCATTTAGTGTCTGGCGGAATAATAAAAACGCAGATACTGATATGATGCGCAAAAGGGCGAGAACTTCGTGTGCCAAAGTGCTAAGACGTGCAAAACCTTTGTACGAGCAGAGTCTTCGCGCTAAAGTTCTTACTGCCCCACGGGGAAGTAAAAGCTTTTGGTCATTCGTTAAAAGAGTTAAGGGAAATGCTAGTTCTTCTATTCCGTCTCTTTTAAAGGCTGATCAAATATTCACTGACCCGGTTGAAAAAGCTAACCTCCTAGCTGAAATGTTTGCAGGTAATTCTCACCTGCCGGAAAGCAATCAACCACTGCCCGCATCCGAGCGTGTATCCGTAACTATGCCAAAGATATACTTTCGGGCCCGTGCAGTTAAAAGGGTTTTATCGGACCTTAACATAAATAAGTCTCCTGGCCCGGATGGAATTCCGGCACTGGTCTTGAAGCAGTGCTCTTCGACGTTATCGCGTCTTCTGACAATCCTTTTCGGCAGCCTCTATCATGCAGGTGAATTTCCGTCGTGCTGGAAAGTTGCAAATGTTACGCCGATCCCCAAGTAGGGAGAGGCAAGCAACCCTGAAAATTATCGCCCAATCGCAATATGCTCTACCATTTCTAAAGTAATGGAGAGTATGCTAAATTTCCATCTTATGAAATATCTGGAGTCCAATAGCTTACTTAGCGACCGACAATATGGCTTCCGTGGAGGACGTTCCACGGGTGATTTATTAGCCTTCCTGTCGGAAAAATGGTGTCGATCCATCCACCATTTTGGCGAAAGTAAGGTAGTGGCTCTAGATATTTCAAAAGCATTCGACAGAGTGTGGCATGGAGCACTCTTGTCCAAACTTATTGCTTTTGGTGTCGGTGATATCTTCTCTCGATTTATATCGAGCTTTCTCAGGGATCGCGCTATAAGAGTTGTTATAGACGGGATCTCATCAAACGAGTTCAAGATCAATTCAGGGGTACCACAAGGCTCCATTCTTTCTCCTACCCTATTTCTTATTTTTCTTAATGACCTCCTATGTCATACTTCAAACCCTATCCACTCTTTCGCAGATGACAGCAGTATCTGCCATTCGATCGTAGGCCGACATCAACTATGATCGCGGCGACGCGGCAGAATATGAATGATTCGCTAACAGGTGACCTCACGAGAATATTGGAATGGGGTCACGCGAACAGGGTCGATTTCAATTCCCAAAAGACCCAATGCTGCATGCTAACACACCGCCGTATGCATGATCACGCTGCCTCATCTGTAAAAATAGGTGGCATAAACATTGAGGAATCAGAAGCTCTTGATGTTCTTGGCATGAAAATTCAGTGTGATGTCCGATTGACTGAGCACATTTTTCAGGTCTCAAAGGAAGCATTCAAGTGCCTAGGCTTTTTAAGGCGGTGTAAGACATACTTCACCCCATCTGATCTCCTCACTATTTATACCGCCTACATCCGACCGAAAATGGAATACAACTCTCATGTGTGGGCCGGTGCTTCAAAGACTATTTTGAAGTTACTCGACCGTGTACAAGAAAGGGCGAAGAAACTCATAGGTGACAGTAGGGTAGCCAACTCTATTGACTCTCTTGAGCATCGTCGCAACGTGGGGTGCGTTTCGTTGTTCTATCGTTACTATAATGGGATGTGTTCTAATGAAATCAGGGAACTTGTTCCCGAAACCCGGTTATTCGCGCGCACGACGCGATCATCATTAAGAGCACATCCATTTGTGGTCGATTTGACGGCGACTCGCACTACGCATTACAGGGAAAATTCGTTTTTTGGCCGAACGGCACGTATGTTTCCTGTCACTTTTAGCATGGGAAAATTTAAATCAAATGTCAATAAACACTACTCCCTCTATCCTCCTCCCCATAACCTATTTTCCTAGTTCCAGCACAATGCATCGCATGTGTAGGGGTCATCCCCTGAGTGCCGGTCCAAGTAAAAAAAAAAAAAAAAAAAAAAAAATTTATAATTCATTGAATAAAAATATATAAATTAAAATAATGACGGAGAAAAAAAATAAATGTTTTTTCATTCACTAAAATAGTTTTATCCCAATAGAAATTGCTATGTTTAATAAGAAACTTCTACATTGTAAAAATATAAGCAAATATTAATATAACTATAATTAAATATAAAAAACCTTGAAATTAAAATGCTTAGAAATCAAAGTTGTTCTTCAATTCACGCAGTTCTATAAAGATTAAAAATTTACATGCACCATATTGAAGCATATGCACATACATCCAGAAACACACACGAGCTGATGAATTTCTAAGTTTAAAAATTCTTGTAGAATATTTGTAGATACAAACGTCAATATTTTTTTTTGTTGTTGTTTTTATCTTGGACCAGTGCTCAGGGGCTATCCCCTACATATGCAATGCATTGCACTGGAACTAGAGAGAAGGATAGGGAAGAAATAGACAGGTGGTGAAAGTGGCAGATAATACGACAAGTCCATATATGTATGTATATATAGTGTAACCAAATGTATTGAGAAAATATGAACTATTTAACATTACGATGTCTTAGGGGTAGAGCACATAACCCACTTTTGCATTATATCCGACTAAAACAAAAACTGCTCTCTGCTCTGTAACCACTCTGTAGTTTAACTCATGGAGTAATTTTAATGTGACGGAGTAATAGTAAATATAAAAAAAACAATGGCATTACCCACCGAAAAACAAAAGTAAAAGGATGTGAGAATAATAATTCATAAGCCGTAGAATTTATCACGTTGTACAAATTAAAAAAATTCATAGTTTCAAAAAAGAAACAAAATTCCCAGCTTTTGTATAAAGGCAATGTACATCCAAATATAATCGTCATATATATAAAACTCAAACCAAAGTCTAAAGAAAAACGATTGACTGTGTGGTAAACTTACTGACAAATACACACATACATGAAACATTCCGTAGCTTTAATATATAAAGGGTGGTTAAATTTCAAGGGCCGATGTTGATTTTGAATAAAACACAAACTATTTAGGAAATTATTGTAATTTTATTTTATTATGATATATTGGTATTACTCAATTATGTATGGAACAAAATATCGGCCAAATAGGCGCCGCGACCACGGCGGCACACCTACATCCGATGGTCCAAATTTTCGATGACCCTGAGGCATAATGGAGGTTCTATGCCGTTAATGTGCCGAATTATCTCATCCTTTAGCTCTTGAATTGTTGCTGGCTTATCGACGTACACCTTTTCTTTCAAATAACCCCAAAGAAAAAAGTCCAACGGTGTCAAATCACATGATCTTGGCGGCCAATTGACATCGCCATTACGTGAGATAACACGGCCATTGAATTTGTTGCGCAAAAGAGCCATTGTTTCGTTAGCTGTGTGGCAAGTGGCACCGTCCTGCTGAAACCACATATCGTCCACATCCATATCTTCCAATTCGGGCCATAAAAAGTTCGTTATCATCTCACGATAGCGAACACCATTCACAGTAACTGCCTGACTGGCCTCATTTTGGAAAAAATACGGCCCGATGATGCCGCCAGCCCATAAACCGCACCAAACAGTCACTCTTTGTGGGTGCATTGGTTTTTCGACAATCACTCTTGGATTCTCATTCGCCCAAATGCGGCAATTCTGTTTATTGACGAATCCACTGAGGTGAAAATGTGCCTCATCACTGAAGATGATTTTCTTCGAAAATTGATCATCCACTGTTGCCGTGGTCGCGGCGCCCATTTGGCCGATATTTTGTTCCATACATAATTGAGTAATACCAATATATCATAATAAAATAAAATTACAATAATTTCCTAAATAGTTTGTGTTTTATTCAAAATCAACATCGGCCCTTGAAATTTAACCACCCTTTAGTAATTGTGTTCAAGATTAACGTGAGTACCTGCGCATAGCGCCCAACCCTACGGTGCTCTTAACACCGAGTGATATAAAGCGCCTACTAACGCCCCAATGTACAAAAGCTAGCTATGTACGGCAAATGCACACCGGTACCAATTCGAAGCCATGCATTTGGGCATGGCCTCCCCCTTGGTGAGGGGTCGAGCCTGTCTAAAACTCAGCCTTTCTATGGGTGAGGCACCCGGTTGCAATGCAACTCCACACCGAACAAAATTGCTCTATCCGCGATTTGGGTTTAAACCACAGCCACCACGTTGCTCCCACAAGGGGGCCGCAGCATCGCCAGGCAGGAACCGAGGTTCCTGGGGCACCTGACGCCCGTGGTACCAGAACTAACCACCAAGACATACCTATGTTAAGCAGAACTCTGTCAGTCAAAAGACACTGATAAAAATAAAAATTTCATCCAGTACAATTAAAGGAGAGAACTTCCGCTCCATTGGACATGAAGTGATGATAAGTCTCCGGTCAGACTTCGTAGCAGACGCTACTACCAGTTGAACTCCAGACAACACAAAACACAATCCAAAGCGCTTATCCACAATCGAAATCCAAAGCAAAATCCATATCCACGCAAAAGTCATCAACAAGAGTATCAGCCAATACGGTGATGTCGCAACAACGAACCCAGGGGATCGTCGGTCAAGTATCATCATATCGGCGCGGGCAACAATACAGAACACATGTCAAATCAGTCACATTGGAAAAGCTTAGTTGTCAACGAACCCTGAGTCCGTCGTAACGCACTAAACCACCAACCGGACAACACAACAGGTCCCAATTAGAAACCATGCTCCGGCCAGGCAGCAGCAGCGAAACACAGACACCAACAGGGAGAAAATACTACACCAACACAACAACAGCAAACCCAATCCACAATACGAGCAACAAACGCAGACATCGGCTCACGAATGTCCGATGCAGTGGACCACCAAACGGCTATACGCGCGTACGCACAATTCTCCTTGCGAAGACTGCACGAGCGAACTCGGCCAGCCTCGCAAAAGTACGACCATCACCGAGTGCACGACTAACATCATGTTCAGTATCAGTAACAACGATTCCCGTACCCTCCAAATCCCTAAAATCGCCATGCTCTGGACACTCCGCCAGTATGTGCTTCCAATCGTCCCGAGGCGCTCCATAAACACAGGCGGGAGAAGGACCAAGGCTCTACGATGCAAAAATTCATTCATGGAACCATGGCCGGTCAGTAGGAAGCCCAGACCTAGGCCAAAGCCAAATTCAGGGTGTTCCCCAATAAAGGTAGGGTTCCGCATGAAACCATACGTAACCCGTCCCTTGTCACTGTCGTCCCACCTGGCCTTCCACAAAGAGATCAAACGCTCATCCAGAAGCGCAGCAACAGACGCAGCATTCTCACCCGTAAGATCATCAGCAGAAATCCAATCACGATCGAGAAGCGGCTAACCCCGTTTGACCCTGTAGGTGATAGCACGACGTATCACCTCTAGATCAAGGGGGCCACGCCGAGTAAAACCTGAAGAGCGTCAGTCGAAACTGTGCGACAAACCGGCAAATACGCAAGCATCGCGACCCTCTGACAGAACAACACCCTGGCACGGCCACCAAACAGACAGAACCACCTCACCCCACACAGAGGCACCATAAGTCGCGCAAACAACAAACAGCCCGCCATATATGGTGCCAGTGTTCCGCCTGCTAAGGTCCCAATCAGGTGTAAATGGAGCCCCCTGACGCCGCATCGCCTGACCAAACTCGCAATTCGCGGAGTAGGCCATCTGCAAATTCTGCTGGATAATAGTAATCCCCTCCATCTCAGTATGTTGCGTTCACCCTCGCTACCCTAGCGTTACCTAGGTCGGACACGCGTCTGACATCAACATGTGATCAGAGGGCAAGCCCCTGAAACCACAATTCCGGCACCTCAATGCGTTAACGCACCGCGAGACCTCATGACCGGTCTGGCCGCATCTCCGCATCTGTAAAATCACTTTCCAACGACACCAAATTTTTCCGATCAAGGATACACGAGCTATTAATTTTTCAAAATTAATACCAATCACACACACGCACACGTATATTCTCCCGTATGCAATGAAACTAGTCAATTTACCGGATAATACCAAACCGATTTCCACGATTCAAAAAAGTCCGGAACCATCGACTATCCGATCACTCACTCCGATAATTTTTATTCAAAAAATTTGCCACTCAAAACCGCAAAAACACTATCCGTATTATTCGCGTTTAAAAATAAACATCCAAACCATGTAAAGATGCTAAAATTTATTAAAAACTAATCATATACTAGAGACAAGCCAGTGAAGCCAAGTTCGCGCGACCATGATTTCAACTTTGTATGGAAAAAGTGTTTTAGAAACCGCACTTATTATGTGTAAGGTGCAGCAAGTGATACTCCATTATGACCAAACACATTGACACTCATACTAAATATTTTCCTTTTTAAAACTTGTTAGCTGCTTCATAGGGAATGGAAACTGCAGCCCTTCAAAAATTTAGTTCTGTACCCCACAAAAATTTTATCATTTGTAATATTACCTATATTGTAGTTATTACAATTCTGCTTCTATGTAGTAAGTGTTCAATCGCTATCTCTTCCCTGGAATTCATCCATTTTTATACTTATTTCTTCTACATGGTTCTTGTAGAAGTCATCAACATCTTCAGAAATGGTGAGCAACGTCATTTGTGATATATGTACCAGGGAGTTATACATATATTATCATTAACCAATTTCATGCAGTCACAAGTCAATGGGCAAATAAAAAATAATGTAATTTAAATTATTTAAACAAAAAATTTCCACAAATTAGAAGCAGATGTTCATACCAATTTTTTTTATAATTATTGATAGCATTTTGCGTGGAATATTGAACATAAAAAATCCCAACTTAAATGCAAAGATATTGTCTGTAAATTTAAATAATGTGTTCGTATTGTCAGGGATACAAAAAAAAAGAGAAGAAAAATAAGAGCCATCTTTAATTCAGTATCATTGATGTGTTTATTTTCTATTTTTGCAGATTTGTTAACATTGTAATAGCAGTATATGGAGCGTTTGCAGAAATTTTGGACCATAAACATGGATATAATATTTCCTATAAAGAAGTAGGATTAATAGTAGATGTACTATATTGTAGCACATTACTTTTTATTTTTTGCGATTGTTCTCATAATGCAACTCTTGGAGTAGCCAAAGGGGTTCAGAAAACATTATTAACAGTAGACCTCTGTCAAGCTGATTTAGAAGCCAAAAAGGAAATTGATACCTTTATTATTGCAATAGAAATGAACCCTGCCATAGTTAGTTTAAAGGGTTATGTGACTGTAAATCGCGAGCTGTTGACTTCGGTATGTATAAAATTTATGCACAATAAAGTATTATGTTTTTGTGTTTGTTTTTTATTATTATTTAATTTTCATATTTAAAAACGCAAATTTTATCTGTTTTACGATTTACAAAATTGGGAAGATGAATGAGTTACTAAAGGCTGATCTTAAACGACCCTTATTTGACACTTATCGGTATAATGTTGTCACTGATTCTTACCCGCGGTCTTGCCTAGACATAAGTTTGCCAATTTGAATGTTAGAAATTATCAAATTTATTGCTTAAAACCAAATGTTAACGTGTGGACCGCTAGTGTTATTGTTTGAAGATATGTTAGGCTTTAACATATAGCTGGTCTAAAATTTTTAGACATACGCTGTCAAGTTAAACGCAATTCTTTGTCGGGACCACTTGTACCTTAAAGTAGACCTAATTAACGTAAATTTGGTATATTACTTGTATGGCTGGAAGTGGGTTAAAATACAAGTAAAATTAATTTTGTTAACAAATTTTATAAAAATTATGTAATCAAGAAAAAAAAATGTTGAAATTAACAAAAATATGCTTTGCCATATTTTTCTGTAAAGTTATCATATCTTTTTAAAAGTAAATGGGCAGATATCCAGCTTGGCATCCCAAGTAGCATAAAATAAATTAGAAAAGAATTAAGGAGATTTGGGAAAAACAACGATTATTTTCTTATTTAGGTATCAATATTTTTACTACCAGCCATTCGGATTTTGAAGAACTAAATCAATTAGTCACAGAAAATTTAAGTCAATTTGTTAACTCTGGGAAAACTGTTTGTATTGACTCTAATTCATATATGTACATACATAGTGTTGGGTAGTGTTTCGCCGTTCGTCGGGTATGCACTTGTCCTCTCGTGGTCCGCTGACCAAATATAAAATTAATATCTGTGAGTTTAAAAAAACATCTCTCATTTTGCTGATGTGCATTAGTGTGTCTTTGTGTATCAGTTGTTGTCGGAAGGTTTCAGTGTCGAAGGCATACTCAGTGTTCACTGAGCAATACCGGCCTCAGCTGATAGCAATCCACAATCACATCAGAACGCCATCCTTCGTCGGTAATGTGTATCACCGGCGAAGTAAAATAATAATAAAAAATGGATACTAAACCGAAGCTTCAGCACTGCTACGAGTATAAACAAAGAACGTGCAAAAGCAGAGCTGTAAAATAATTAATTAAGCTTCACATCCTGTCGTTTCTCCTACTATCCCTTTCTTATAGTTCCAGCACAATGCTTCTCATGTGTAGGAGTCATATCCTGAGTGCTGGTCCCAGATAAAAAAAAACATATATACGTATGTATATATAAAAAAAAGTACAAATAAATAGTAACAAAAATTCTGACAAATAATTAAACAAAACCAAACAATAAATAATTTTTCTTGTTTTTTGACCTCTTTTTATATTAATAACACTAATTATTCAAGCTGTAGGTCTTTTTTAATATATTTAATATTTATTCTGATTCGATATTTCGCTACTCCTTTGTGTAGCTTCTTCAGGAAAATTGGTTTTAGTTTATAATGAAAAAAATTTTTTTTTTAAAATTCACAATATAGAAAAAGTTCTTGTCAATGAAAATTCAAAATAAAAATATTAACAGCCATATTCATATAAATATTAAAAGCCATATTCATAAAATATTTTTAAAAAATATAAATAAATATAATAAAAAATATTTTCATAAAAAAAAGTTTTACCAAACAATAAATAAATTTAGTAAATCCACATCGCAAATAAAAACAAAAACCACATAGTTACAAGAAAGAAAGGAAAAAGAAAACAAAATATATTGGCAAAAGAAAATATTAAAAAAAAGAAAAAACCCCGTTACCGTTGACGATGAGAATATAAGACAATACACCATCAACCAGTGCTGCACCATTTACCAGTGTTGGCACTTCGGGTGACAGTGACCGGATTGTGCTAAAATTTCCTGAACTAACCCGATAAAAAATTTTTTATATTGTTAGTGCCATTGTGATAGTTGCTGTTGGACTGTTCTGTGATGAAATCGTAGCACTGAACTTCGAACAGTCTCTCCAGCGGCAATTACCTTATTGGTGTCGACAATATAAAGAATAGACACTTGATTTGATATTTCTTGCTTAAAATATGACAGGCTATTTCAGAATCGACTTCTGGAACATACGTTTGTCTCCATCGGCCGAATGTTTTCGCCTTAAGTGAAACCCAGGTATCTGAGGATGCTATTCACAGGATTTGCGCATACGTGGGCATCACCTCCAATCCCTCTTTATTCTTCATAGAGGCCATGCACTATACATATGCAATGAAGTTGTGTACCAGTGCCAGCAATCTTTAGGCACGATTGTTCCCGAATTTAGCTGTCTATAGGTTAAATTTAAAATCAGGGCATATCTTTTGTAGTTCGGGTTTCTTTACAAAAGCCCAAATATGGAAAGGGGTAAAACAAAACCAGCTTCGGTACTCTTTCCGACTCCATATCCATAAAATACTGGAAAATTATCCGAACAGTGAAATCGTTAATGCTGGTGATTTCAATGCTCATAATTTATCATGGCTTCGCCATTCGAGTAATACAACTTCAGAGGGCCAATATATTAAACTATTCGCGGCGCACAATCACCTAGCGCAACTAGTGAATTAGCCAATACATATTCCGTGTGTTGACGGGCACTAATCAGACATCCTCCACCTCTTTTTCACTTCACACACAGAGAAGCATGAAGTGAATATTAGATCACCTCTCGGAAATTCGGACTACGGTACCATTTCTGTCTCCATTTCGATTGCGGAAGAACTTCGTAACGTTTCACAGCCAGCTACGACACGTTTAAAATATATTTTCGAAAAGGTGCTCTGCTCTGATTCCTTGACAATGACGTCAATGTCATGGCAGAAATGGTTGAAAATATAATATTGCTTGGTAAGAAAACCTTCATACCATGGAAGCAAATTTCGATTAAAGCCAAACCGAAGTCATGGTTTAATCAGATGTGCAGACTTGCAGTCAGATCCAGAGAGGAAGCATTTAGTATCTGCCGGGGTGACAAAAACGCAGATAATGGCCCCTATTATTATTAAAGAAAATAATTAATGCAAAATACATACATTTTGATAAATTTTCTCAAACTACACTGAACTATCGAGGGCAAAATTGTGGTAGAAAAAAATTCGACACGCAACGAAAATGTCGATAGTGTTGCCTGCTCATAATATGAATTAGACATTCGATGTTCGTTCTTCGATACCCAGCGAAGATCGAACATCGGATGCAGCTGATAATAGGGGCCAATAATTTATTGCGCAATAGGGCGAGATCGTCGTATGCCAAAGTGCTAAGACATGAAAAAATTATGCACGTGTAGCGTCTTCGCTCTAAAGTTCTTACTGCCCAACGGGGAAGTAAAAGTTTTTGGTCATTCGTTAAAAGAGTTAAGGGAAATGCTAGTTCTTCTATTCCTGCTCTTTTGAAGGAGGATCAATTACTCATTAACCCGGTTGAAAAAGCTAACCTTCTAGCTGAAATGTTTGCAAGTAACTCTCACTTGCCGGAGAGCAATCAACCACTGCCCCCTCTCAAGTGTGTATCCGTAACTATGCCAAAGATATACTTTCGATCTGGTGCATTGAAAAGGGTTTTAACGAACCTTGACATAAACAAGTCTCCTGGGCCGGAGGGAATTTCTGCACTGGTCCTGAAAAAGTGTTCTTCGTCCTTTGGCAATCTTTTTCAGCACTCTATACCGTACGCGTCAATTTCCATCGTGCTGGAAGGTTCCAAACCTAACGCCGATACTCAAAAAGGGTGATCTAAACAAACCTGAAAATTACCGCTCAATCGCAATCTGTTTCGCGATTTCCAAAGTGATGGAAAGTATGGTGAACTGCCACATAATGAAATATTTATAGTCCAACAATTTACTGAACGACCGCCAATACGGCTTCCGTAGAGGACGCTCTTCGGGCGACTTATTGGCATTCCTCCCAGAAAAATGATGCAGTTCTATTCACCATCTTGGCGACAGTAAAGTCGTGGCTCTGGATATTTCTAAAGCATTTGATAGAGTGTGGCATGGGACACTTCTGTCCAAATTTATTGATTTTGGTGTCGGTGATGTCTTCTCTCAATTTATATCGAATTTTCTCTTCTAACGAGTACAAGATAAACTCAGGGGTACAGCAAGCCTCCAATCTTTCTCGTACCCTATTTCTTGCCCTTCTTAATGACCTCCTATATCAAACTTCCAACCCTATCCAATCTTTCGCAGATGACAGCAGCAGTTGTCACTCATATTCATTTCACAATTCAATGAATTGTGACCTCGTGAAAATATCGCAATGGGGTCACGCGAACATGGTCGATTTCAACACTCCAAAGATCCAATGCAGCATGCTTACGCATCGACGCATACCCGATGCCGCTGCGGTATCTGTAATTATAGGCGGTAAAATATTGAAGAATCAAAAGCTCTTAATATTCTTGGCATGAAAATTCAGTGTGATGTTCGACCGAAAATGGAATACAACTCTCATGTATGGGCCGGTGCTTCAAAAAGTATTTGGAAGTTACTGGACCGTGTATAATGGTATTCAAGATTATCGTCAGCACCTGCCCATGGGGCCGGTGGTCTCAACACAGAGTAAATTTTTGAAACGATTCACTTGCGCCCCCAGAGCACTGATAAGCAAATGAGCCCGTAGGCCACCTACTTCCAGAGTTGGGTATCAAATCATGTATAGTTATCCCTGTATTCTATAATGCACCTTGTTGAAGTGTTCGAGCTGTCCTGACTCTTGTCACATTAGAATGTTTTTACGTTAAGACCCATTTAACAGTAATACTGTTGGTTCGAAACACATTCCGGCGACTACTGTCGAATGGTAAAAGTAGAGTAAAAGTCATATCATTAATATGTGTGTTACGACTGCACACATATTTCCGATTAGACCAAAAACTCCACTCCCTGCGTAACTTTAGGTATCAACCACAGCCACTGCGAGTCCTTACCCATACCAGCGCACACAAGCCATACTCTTCGGGGTAGACACGAAGTACTCGACTTGGAGTTCGATGTACTCAACAAGGAGAACATCAGTCTTTAAACCCGTACTTTAGTTGGGAGTGTGGGGCCAAGCTGGTCCCGTAGTGCTAGATTCGAATCTAACTGGTATTAAGCAGTCGTTCATCAATCTCTAGTCAGATTTTGAAGAGTCACCTCTTCAATCATTTTCGATCCTCAGGGAGGAACAAGGTAATGCTGCACCTTGAGCTAGGTACCGCGGGGTCGCTTAGATACCCGTAGGTGCAGAAATTCAAGATTCCCAAACCCCCCTGCGGGGTGGACCGTGTATAGGAGAGAGCGAAGAAACTCATTGGAACTGTGGGGTAGCCAACTCCATTGACTCCCTTGATCATCGTCGAATGTGGGGTATGTTTCGCCAGTAGCGACTGGTGAAATCAGGGAACTAGTTCCCGAAACCCGTTCATTCCAGCGTACAATGTGTCCATCATTGAGGGCGCATCCATTTGTGGTCGATTTGGCGGCAAATCGTACCTCGCATTACAGCGAGAACTAATTTTTCAGCCGAACATCGCGTATGTGGAACTAACTCTATGTAGCCGTCTTTCCTGTCACTTTTGACGCGGGAAAGTTCAAATCAAATACCCATAAACACTACTCCTTATATCCTCCTTCCCTTAACCTAATTTCCTAGTTCCAGCACAATGAATCGCGAAATGAAATACAAATGTGTGTATTTCATACATTTCAAGGGGTAAACATAAGAACTCCAAGCAATATCAAATTTTCATTGATTTCATGGAGAGCCATCAGGATATCGCCAAAAGTTATGTAAGGTTATTAAGGAGCCTCTATGGTCTACCATGCAAATATTCCAAAGTATGAAAAAAGTCTGGACAGATTGGAAAACCAATGTAAAGAGAAAAATAATAATAATAATAAAAAATATCAAAAAACAGGTGGTGAAAGAATATATTGCTTTCATAAAAGCGTTGACGGTGTTTTTTATGCAATGAGCTTTGGGCAGTCTTGTAGCCAATTGATATCTTAATCGAAGAGCTCGATTTTATATCTTCGTCTTCGAAACGTGCCTTTCATCGTACACCTATTTCTTGCAGAAAAGACAAAGCATTATTTTAAAAACACCTTTCCGAAGAGATTTAGATCGAGCTTTTCAACATTACCCATATCACCACTAAGTTCTAAAATAACTAGGCAAATAGCAAGAACTCCAATAGCTCTTTCAAACAAATCAATAACATTCATTCCATCAAAACTACGGTTAAATAGTCTATTAACGGTAAATCTCGAGAACGAGAGTCCATCCAAAAAATGTTATTTATAGGCATTCAAATGTACTAAGAAAACTAAGGCCAATAAATTCTTGTTGGCCAGTGTATCAAAAATGTTTAAAATACTAGAAGACGAACGGGATCAAGTAAAAATTCAAAATGATAAGCTTGAAGACTTTGCAAAATATTGGAAACAAAATATAAGGTCGAGGAACTTCACAATATCGAACTACAAAAAAATTAACAGAAAAAAACGCGATGAAACTGAAAGAAATTGAAATCGATACTCTAAGATTTGCTTTAGAGAAAGAGAAATTGTTATTATGGCTTAATTAATAACTAATTAATTAATAATTGACTTCATTATTATTATTTTAAGATCTCACTGAATTTATATAATTTTGTTATATGTTTTTATTATTTATTATTGGTTTTGTTTAAATTCATTTAATTTATGCAGCGTAAAGAAATACAATTATGTAATAATTCTTTCAATTATTCAACGTTAGTCAAAATTCATTACGATTATACGATTATATATCTATGTTTGTTATATGGTTTAGCTGGTCTATATGCTGCATTTCATTTGGTGCTAATATCAAAATCTTCAGTAGACCTTTAACCAAATTCTTGAAAAAAGGTAGGAAATCTCACATGTTTATACAAGAACTCCCACAAAATATTTTAGAATTACGGAATAGGACTCTAGGACTCCAATTACCCGCTCAATAATACTTCTAGCTGTTGTGTGATTTGTTGTTGTGCAAATTATGCTTGATTATATCAGGAGCAACACTCCTTTTTTTTTTTTTTCTATCTTGGACCAGCACTCAGGGGATGACCCCTACACATGCGATGCATTGTGCTGGAACTAGGAAATCAGGTTATGGGAAGGAGGATAGAGGGAGTAGTGTGAATGGACATTTGACTTGAATTTTCCCACGTCATAAGTGACAGGAAAGACCTCGGCAGGGAGTTTGTTCCACATACGCGATGTTCGGCCGAAAAATTAGTTCTCCCTGTAATGCGTAGTGCGGTTCGCTGCCAAGTTGACCACAAATGGATGTGCTCTTAATGATGAATGCGTCGTGCGTGTGAATGATCGGGTTTCGGGAACAAGTTCCCTGATTTCATCAGAACACATGCCATTATAGTAACAATAGAACAACGAAACGCACCCCACGTTGCGACGATGCTCACGAGAGTTAATAGAGTTGGTTACCCTACTGTCTCCTATGAGTTTCTTCGCTCTCTCCTGGACCCGGTCGAGTAACTTCAAAATAGTCTTTGAAGCACCGGCCCAAACATGAGAGTTGTATTCCATTTTCGGTCGGATGTAGGCGCTACAAATAGTGAGGAGATCAGATGGGGTGAAGTATGTCTGCACCGTGTTAACAAACCGAGGCACTTGAATGCTTCTTTTGAGACCTGAAAAATGTGCTCAGTCCATCGAACATCGCACTTAAAATTCATGCCAAGAACATCAAGAGCTTCTGATTCCTCGATGTTTATACCGCCCATAATTACAGATGACGCAGCGTCATCGGGCATGCGTCGATGTGTAAGCATGCTGCATTGGGTCTTTTGAGCATTGAAATCGACCCTGTTTGCCTGACCCCATTGCGATATTTTCATGGGGTCACAGTTCAATGAGTCACTCATATTCTGCCTCAGCGAAGTGATCATAGTCGATGTTGGTCTACCACTAAATGAATATGAGTGAGAAAGGCTGCTGTCATCTGCGAAAGAGTGGATAGGGTTGGAAGTTTGACATAGGAGGTCATTTAGAAAGACTAGAAATAGGGTAGGTGAAAGAGTGGAGCCTTGCGGTACCCCTGAATTTATCTTATACTCATTAGATGAGATCCCGTCTATAACAACTCTTATAGCGCGATCCCTGAGAAAACTCGATATAAATCGAGAGAAGATATCACCGACACCAAAAGCAATAAGTTTGGACAGAAGTGCCCTATGCCACACTCTATCAAATGCTTTAGAAATATCCAGAGCCACGACTTTACTTTCGCCGAACTGGTGAATAGAATCACACCATTTTTCCGAGAGGAAGGGTAGTAAGTCGACCGTAGAGCGCCCTCGACGGAAGCAGTATTGACGGTCGTTCAGTAAATTGTTGGACTCTAAATATTTCATTAGGTGAAAGTTCACCATACTTTCCATCACTTTGGAAATCGCGGAACAGATTGCGATTGGGTGGTAATTTTCAGGTTTGCTTGCCTCACCCTTTTTTGGGATCGGCGTTACATTTGCAACCTTCCAGCACGATGGGAATTGACCTGTATAGTACAGAGTGCTGAAAAGGATTGCCAAAGGACTTGATAACGTCGAAGAACACTGCTTCAGGACCAGTGCAGGAATTCCATCCGGCCCAGGGTTTTATCGGACCTTAACATAAATAAGTCTCCTGGCCCGGATGGAATTCCGGCACTGGTCTTGAAGCAGTGCTCTTCGACGTTATCGCGTCCTCTGGCAATCCTTTTCAGCAGCCTCTATCATGCAGGTGAATTTCCGTCGTGCTGGAAAGTTGCAAATGTTACGCCGATCCCCAAGAAGGGAGGGGCAAGCAACCCTGAAAATTATCGCCCAATCGCAATATGCTCTACCATTTCTAAAGTAATGGAGAGTATGCTAAATTTCCATCTTATGAAATATCTGGAGTCCAATAGCTTACTTAACGACCGGCAATATGGCTTCCGTGGAAGACGTCCAACGGGAGATTTATTAGCCTTCCTCTCGGAAAAATGGTGTCGATCCATCCACCATTTTGGCGAAAGTGAAGTAGTGGCTCTAGATATTGCAAAAGCATTTGACAGAGTGTGGCATGGAGCACTCTTGTCCAAACTTATTGCTTTTGGTGTCGGTGAAATCTTCTCTCGATTTATATCGAGCTTTCTCAGCGATCGCGCTATAAGAGTTGTTATAGACGTGATCTCATCAAACGAGTTCAAGATCAATTCAGGGGTACCACAAGGCTCCATTCTTTCTCCTACCCTATTTCTTATTTTTCTTAATGACCTCCTATGTCATACTTCAAACCCTATCCACTCTTTCGCAGATGACAGCAGTATCTGCCATTCGATCGTAGGCCGACATCAACTATGATCGCGGCGACGCGGCAGAATATGAATGATTCGCTAACAGGTGACCTCACGAGAATATTGGAATGGGGTCACGCGAACAGGGTCGATTTCAATTCCCAAAAGACCCAATGCTGCATGCTAACACACCGCCGTATGCATGATCACGCTGCCTCATCTGTAATAATGGGTGGCATAAACATTGAGGAATCAGAAGCTCTTGATGTTCTTGGCATGAAAATTCAGTGTGATGTCCGATGGACTGAGCACATTTTTCAGGTCTCAAAGGAAGCATTCAAGTGCCTAGGCTTTTTAAGGCGGTGTAAGACATACTTCACCCCATCTGATCTCCTCACTATTTATACCGCCTACATCCGACCGAAAATGGAATACAACTCTCATGTGTGGGCCGGTGCTTCAAAGACTATTTTGAAGTTACTCGACCGTGTACAAGAAAGGGCGAAGAAACTCATAGGAGACAGTAGGGTAGCCAACTCTATTGACTCTCTTGAGCATCGTCTCAACGTGGGGTGCGTTTCGTTGTTATATCGTTACTATAATGGGATGTGTTCTAATGAAATCAGGGAACTTGTTCCCGAAACCCGGTTATTCGCGCGCACGACGCGATCATCATTAAGAGCGCATCCATTTGTGGTCGATTTGAGGGCGACTCGCACTACGCATTACAGGGAAAATTCGTTTTTTGGCCGAACGGCACGTATGTGGAATAGACTACCCGCAGAGGTGTTTCCTGTCACTTTTAGCATGGGAAGATTTAAATCAAATGTCAATAAACACTACTCCCTCTATCCTCCTCCCCATAACCTAATTTCCTAGTTCCAGCACAATGCATCGCATGTGTAGGGGTCATCCCCTGAGTGCCGGTCCAAGTCAAAAAAAAAAAAAAATAAGTGCAACTTCGATTCTTTTTCTCTGCAGATAACATTTCTAATTTTATCCGGTGTGGCCAAAAATAAATGTCTCATTTTAATACTCTCTATAAAATTATTAAATTCGTACTTCTTCCCATACTTATATGAACGTCTTTTCCAAGAGGTGGCGATGGTCGAAGTAGTCTGCACGTTGACTACAAAACGAAAAATTTTCCTGGGTTCAACTGCAGTTTCAGACTCATAAAACCATCTCGCATTTTTTCTGATGTGCATTTCTGTGTCAGTTGTTGTCGGAAGGTTTCACTGCGAAGGCATAGTCACTGGTCACTGAACAGTGACGGCTTCAGCTGTATCCAATCCAGAAGCACATCAGAACGTCGGTATTGTGTAGCATCGGCGAAGTAAAATAATTACTGAAAATGGCTACTTAAAATGAAGCTTCAAAATTTAATAAGAGTCCTTGACATCAGATACGCTACAACACTGCCGTAAAAACAAATAACGTGTAAAAAGCAGTGTTGTAGGACAGTGAAGCTTCACCTATCATTTCTCCTACTAACCCTTTCCTATAATTCCAGCACAATGCACCAAATATGTAAAGGTCATGTCCTGAGTGCTGGTTCAAAATGAATAACACGACTCATGTACTGAAGTGTTTTTTGCATTTTTTTATTTTAGAACGCTAAATATGGGACGTCCGTAGTCACTATCGCACAAATCCAACATTGTTTCATTCTTTGATTTAATATATTGCAATTATCGCTCAAATATAACATTAGTTCAATCAAAAATAAAATACACTCCAGCCAAGATATGCATATAGCATGCCTGAATCAATTTCGAAGCAGTTTGCCTTTACATATACATTTTACAACTTCAGGATTATCGTTGCAATAGGGAAAGGAAAAAATAACTGGTTCGGGATTCCATACTGTACAGTGTTTTACCAGAAATAATTGATCCTCCCTTATATCAGCCGGCTGCACCTCTAATCCATCGGTGTTCTGATTGTCATTATGAAGGTCGGAATTATATTCAGATGTTTCCGATGCATAGGTTTCTTCTGGCGAGCAATTGCTATCGCTATCGGAAGAATCGTCCTCGTCTAAAACATTCAAAATTTATTTTAATTCCTCGTCGGTAAGACACTTTGGTCTAGTCATTTTATATTAAATTTTATAAATCGCAAAATAATATGCATGCAGTTGGCAACAATAAAAAAAAATACATGTGGCAACCGAAAATATTGTACGTAGAAACGTCATATGTGTGGAAAATCACTCACAAGGGTAACTTACTTTGGCAACCCTTTTCCAAAATAAAGAAAAAGAAAAGAAAACACATTTATTCATATAGACTGCCGGTATAGGGTCAAAGCAGAAGAATAGAATAAGTTAGTTCATAAGCTAAAGTCAGAGGGTCAACCTCTGCTAAGAAAATAAATAAATAAAACAGTAGGTTACAACAATCAGAAATGGGATCTAACCAGAAAAATGTTTGAAAAAATATTAAGTTCTTTAACTGTAAAGGAATTGAAGCATATGTTGTAAGAGTTGGTAGGAAAAACAACAAGGCAGTAATAGTGAATTGGTGTTGCGGTTTTTGGAGTTCCTAGAGGAAAGTCAGTATGGGAATCAACCAGGGATTGGAAGGCGGAAGATGCTCATATGCATAACAATGTTGGTGATGGTGATGCGGAAAGTCGCAGCAGCAGTGTGGCTGAAGTAAAAAAGCAATGCAGCGAAAAAGATCTCGTTAATTTAACTGAAACACGGAGTGTCGCTGTTAAAACATATAAAATGAGTGAGCAAATGATCGAAAACAAATTGAGTGTTGAAAGTGCTAAAGACTTCGAAGAGTGTGCTGCGTTTGAAATTATGAGTGAAATAGATAAAAACAAGGGTGAAAATAACGAAACGAAAATTAATGAAAAAAATAATGAAAAGTAAAGAATTTGAATTAATGGAAAAAAAATTGCAAATGATGAAGCGAGAGATGGAAATACAAAAGAAAGAAATGGAATTGTTGAAAATTGAAAACAAAATATTAACAAATTATAACAGTGGGGCTGATGCGGACAAAAAGGTAGCAAAAGTCGGTTTTGGTGTGGTTAAAGATCTTCTTTCAGATTTCTATGGCAATGGAGATAATTTTGAATTTTTTTTTTTTTTTTTTTTTAATCTAGGACCAGCACTCAGGAGATGACTCCTACACATGCGAAGCATTGTGCTGGGAACTATAGGAAAGGGATAGTAGAAGAAACGACAGGAAGTGAAGCTTAATTAAGTATTTTGCAGCTCTGCTTTCGCACGTTCTTTTGTTTTTATACTCGTAGCAGTGCTGAAGCTTCGCTTTAGTAGCTATTTTTTTTATTATTTTACTTCGCCGGTGCTACACAATACCGACAAAGGAGGGCGTTCTGATGTGATTGTGGATTGCTATCAGCTGAAGCCGGTTTTGTTCAGTGACCAGTGACTATGCCTTCGCCACTGAAACCTTCCGACAACAACTGACACACAAAAACACACTAATGCCCATCAGAAAAATGCGAGATGTTTATTTTTATTTAAAAATTTTTTTGTCTGAAACTGGGGTTGAACCCAGGTCTGTTTTTGGATTCGTAGTCAACGTACAGACTACCATCCATCGTGCCATCGCCACCCTCAATAGAATTGCGGTCGACGCAGCTAAAAAATATTAAAACCAGTTACAACTTAGACGACAACAATATGCGGACACTCATTGCAAATAAATTAAAAGATAAAGCATTAAATGGGTTGCACTCCCGCCCAGATTTGATGATGGTTTGGATTGAAATCTTGTTGGCTGATATGAAATTGTTGTTTGAAGACAGATCAAGTCGGTTAACACTTAAGCGTGAATTTGAGAACAGAAAATGGAAATCTATTGAGTCTTTTGAGGAGTATTTCTTTGATAAAAATATACGGGCGAGTAAAATAATGATCGACGAGTCAGAAATGGTTGAATATCTCATTGAAGATATATCTGATTATACGATGCGGTCACACGTTCAAATGCAGCGCTTTAAAAATAAGAAACAAATGTTAGAAGCCCTTCGCGCTATAGTTTTGCCAAAAAGTGATCGTCAGAGAGGTACTTCTGATGGAAGAGCTAAGGAAATCCGTTGTTATAATTTCAATTCGCTTGGTCATGTGGCAAACGAGTGTCGTAAGTCCAAAAGAGAAGTTGGTGCATGTTATGTTTCTGCAGAAAAGTGTCATTTAGCTGCTGTGTGTCCTAAGAAGAAGCCTTATCAAATTCATGCTGTACTAAAAGAGGAAGATGAGGATGAATATGTAAGAAATTTTATTAGGTATTATATATTATTTTATTTGATATTAGGCAAAAATTTTTTGAAAAGGGCTATGATTAAACTGTATAGCTTCTCCGAGAGTAATAGTTAAAAATAAAACAGGAGAGTTAATATTGTGTACAGATTATCGGAATTTGAATAAGGTAACGTTGCAAGATAACTATCATTTACCACTTATTGATGATCTCTTAGATAGATTATCTAGTAAATCTTATTTTTCCCTGCTTGACTTGAAAGGTGCTATTTACCACGTTGACATGAGTGAAGACTCAATAAAATATACCTCCTTTGTAACACCTATGGGTCAATACGAATATGTTAAAATGCTATTTGGGTTGAACAACTTTCCTTCCACACTTCAACGTTTCGTTAATAGAGTTTTAAGTGATTTAATACGTGAAGAAAAGGTAGCAATATACATTGACGAAAGGTGTGGACGAACATATGGAAATTCTGAAAATAGTTTTTGAGAGATTACCAAGGAATAGGTTGGAGCTCAGGCTGGATAAATCTAAATTTTTGGAATCCGAGATTAGATATTTAGGTTATATAATTTCAAGGAATGGAATTCGACCGGATGGGAAGAATATAGAGTCCGTAATAGATTTTCCGATTCCCCGGAGTATAAGGGATGTTCAGAGCTTTCTGGGCTTATGTTCCTATTTTAGAAGATTTATTAAAGATTTTTCAATACCTCTCTATAATTTGGTAAGGAAAAAGGTGAGCTTTCAATTTGGTCAAAAGGAACAGGGATGTTTCGAGATATTGAAAAGAAAATTAGTAGAGGCTCCTATTTTGTCAATATATAATCCAATGAGTGAGACAGAGTTGCATTGTGATGCTAGCAGTATCGCATTGGGAGCAATTCTATTACAGAGAAAGGAAGATGGGAAATTTCATCCTATATTTTATTTTTCGAAGAGAACAACAGACTGCGAATCGAAGTATCATAGCTTTGAACTAGAGACTCTAACTATTATTTATGCTATACGGAGATTTAGGATATATTTGCAAGAAATTACATTCAAGATTATAACGGATTCACGCACCCTGACGTTAAACAAGAAGGAGATAAACCCGCGGATAGCTAGGTGGTACCTTGAATTAGAGAATTTTAATTATATTTTAGAACATCGAAAATTACAAAAAATGCAGCATGTAGATGCCCTGAGCAGGAATACCAATATATTGGTGCTAGAAGAAAATACATTCGAGCAGAATTTGTCCATATGTCAGTATAGAGATGAGAAAATTAATAAAATAAGATCACTATTGGAAAGAGAGGAAAATAGCTTTTATGAGATGAGAAGTGGCCTTGTTTATAGGAAATTGGATGATAGAATATTATTTTATGTACCAGGAAATATGGAGGGAAATATTTTGCGCATGTATCATGATGAAATGGGGCAGGTGGGTGGTGATAAGGCGGCTGAGATGATATTACGATCATACTGGTTTCCTAGGCTAAAGGAAAAAATTAAGAATCACATTGGTGATTGCCTCAAATGTATTGCTTTTCTCAAAAGAGCGGTAAACATGAGGGCATGCTTCATAACATCCCAAAGGGTAATATACCTTTTGGAACAATCCATATCCAGGTATGTATTGAGGGATGTGGATGGTTTTCAGGTTAGCCAAATTCCATACGAAGGAATTTGGGAGGCTGCTAACATCAAACCATGGTTACCCAATTCATTTCAAGTTGAAGGCAAAATCGAGGCGATTTAAATTCAGGATGGGCGAATTGTGGCAACCCTTTTAGAAAAATGGCGATAATAAAGAAAAAGAAAAAGAAAAGAAAACACATTTATTCATATAGACTGCCGGTATAGGGTCAAAGTAAAAGAATAGAATAAGTTAGTTCATAAGCTAAATTCAGAGGGTCAGCCTCTGCTTAGAAAACAAATGAATAAAACAGTGGCTTACATTACATAAGTTTTGAAATATTTCGTGATTGGATAATATTTTTTAATGAAAAAAAAGTTTTTTCTCCGCTTAGTTTATATTATAAACCAATTCAACATATTTCATTAGTATACTCCAATAATTTGTTTGATTATCGTCCAAAAATTATTCATTTTGTGTGGTTTTCCACATAAGGGTTATGTAAAGGTAAAATTATTTAATTTGTTCAATTTCTCAATGCTGTCCACACAACTGATTTCATGATTTCGTTTTCAATCCGTTTTTTTAACAATACCACTTCCTGTGCTTAGCAAGTCTTAAATGATGTGCCACGAGGATCGATACTAATACTGCTAATCTTTGCAATATATGCGAATGATTTACCACAATAACTGGAATATTGTACACATGTATGCTGACCACGTCCATCTCTACATAAATGACAGCATAAAACGTTCGCCTTTGTACTAAGAATTTGAATTCTGATCTACATCGTGTTAGCGATTGGACCAATACCAATGGATTATATTTTAATCATCTCAAGTCTAAGTTTCTAGTAATTACAAAGAAGAATATGATACTGACACAGAAGCCTATTATATTGCTGAATAATTAGACCATACGAATTGTATCGACGGCAAAAATCTTGTCATTACATTTAACATCTTTTTATTATGGTCTGATCACATAAACGGTGAAACATGCAAAACTTATTAAATGCTTAGGACATTATGGAGCACTCAACGATTTAGTCCACTAAGAATTCGTATTTTGCATGCAAAGACGTCAATTTTGCTGTATGGCTGCGAAATCTATGATAATTGTGATTATAATAGTAGAAAGAAATTGGTATTTTTTTAAATTTATTTTAAGTCGTACCCACGTGATCTTTACAGACCATAAAAGCATAATACATACATTAGTACATACATACATACATTAATAATATTACGTTTTATAATATCAAAATTTAACGCAAAATCGATGTGTTGGTAAAATTTATTATAATCAGCACAAAATCTTGTTAACGGATTAAAGTTGGCATTGTGAGTTCTGAATGCTCTAATGTACAACGGACAAGAGTTACGTATAGGACGTGATGGAACATTAAAATATATGTTACTTATCAAAAATTCAGAACATACATTCAACATTGTTCTACGTCTCTTAAATGCTGGTAACTTAATTAGTGCCAGCCGACTAGTGACTAGTAGAAGAATGTGATCAGCGTAATGATTGAAAGTTAAAAATATTTTGGCATCATCAGCATAACTTTTGGAAGGTCATTAATAGACAAAGAAAAAAGTTGAGGATCAATGTGACTTCCTTGCGGCACACCAGATACTACATAAATTAGTTTACACATTAGTTTTTCGAAAAGAACTTTTTGTCTTCTATCAGTCAAATAAGAAAAAAACCATCTTAAGCAATTCTGAGTATATCCCATCATATCAAGTTTTTTTATAAGAAGTTTGTCGTTGACGTTATCAAAATCGGTGTAAATTAATCAGTTTGTTTTTGTTGAACAAATTATCTATTGACTAATGGTTTTTTCTTTTCTGACAAAAATGTTACATATATGCTACATTTCGTTACTATTTATGTTCCATTCTAAAAAATATGTAACATTAAAAAAAGCTACTTCGTTCCTTTCTAAATATGTTGCACAAATACTTTTTATACAAATAAGAATTATAAAAATCAATATACTCTTCACTTTGACTAGAGTCCATCAGACTTTTGTTAGAGGAAGATTCTGTTTAATTTATTATTTATTTTAATGTTAACTTTTCTGATAAATTTTTGGTTTAAAGTTTTTACTGTTTGTTCTAAGTAATAGCAGGTGATTAGAAAACAATGTTGCTGACGATTTTTATTGATAAAATGGTGCTAAAAACCGTAGAAACAATGAAACGTTAAGTATACATTAATGTTAAATCTCAAATATTTTGTACCATTGTGGCAGTAAAAAATGTATCACTTGTTAAAGGTATGGGCAAACTGTAGAAAATGTTATACTTCGAAAGGGCAACATTTTTGTTCAGAAAGGAAATCACCATAATATTGTTAAATGCTGAAGGTTTGTAGCAGGTGAACAACTACTCCGGAAACCATGCTGAATCGGCGATAAAATTGTTGAAACTTGATGGTGCTTAGCAATGGCCCAGTAATTTGTTTTTACAGCCAGAGTTAAATAAATGATTACTTCTCCATTGTAGGGAAATAACCAGATTTGATTGAAAGACTAAACAATGCAGTCAGTTGGAATATCGTCAGATCCACATTTTGACGGGAATTTCAGCTTCCTTAAAAACAGTTTCTTCGTCAAGAGATGGTCTAGATATACTTGAACCTATCAGTTCCAATGAAATACACGATCTTCAATAGTAACATGCATCAGAATTATTGGTAGAATAAAATTGGCAAAAAGACTACTTATTCTCAGATCATTATCAGATTCAAACTCCTGGTACTGCATAAGTGATGGGAAAGGTACTGAGCACCTCTTACAGTTGACGAAGGTATAGAAGGACTTGATCAGACTTGAAGTTGTTTCGAATTTTCTGCTAGTATATTTTTTATATTTTTTGTAAAGTTTATTCTTTTTATTTTTGATCAGTGACAATTACTTTATATTCCATCGCGGTCCAGTGTGAATTTACCTTTTAGGAATGCACTATTCAATGCAGACATATATTCTTAGATAAAACTTTTCAACTATGGCATTAATTTCTAACGGACTAATGCTTTCATAAGAAGCCAAAAATAGGCTAACCCAATTGGTGTTATTTAAAAATGCGTTAAAAATGTGGTAATTGGTATTTTTGAAACAAAATGTTTTATCGTTTTTACTGGTTTTTGTTGCAGCTGAATTTGAGAGAAAACATAAGTTGGCAGTGTCGGAATAAAGTAAGGACATTATTTTTATCTTGGACCAGCACTCAGGAGATGACCCCTACGTATGCGGTGCATTGTGCTGGAACTAGAGGAAAAGGAAAAAATTTTTGGTTTTGTAGTCAACGTGCATACCACTTCGACCATCACCACCCATGGCGATCCAGCCAAATAAAGAAGAGATTCCATGCGAAGAATCTACACCTGCAAGAACAGAAAAAACCACAACTACTCCACGAAAACTTACATTACGAGAATACCGGGAGAGACAAATTAAATACAAGGAAGATGAACTTACAGCAATACCAAAAGTTCCAAAAGCAAAGCATAGAAGGGGCGGCAAACTAGTGCAGACTAGAAGGAAATTGGCAGCGCTCATAGTAGCCGTCAACTCTTATCCTCCACCATTATGGGACTTAGCCACTGAGATATGGCTACAAATTTACATATTGGAGATGAAGATAGAAAAAAGAAAAATTTCAAACACTAAATAAAATCTCACTTACTTTTCATAAAACTATTCACAAACATTAAATAAAATTTCTTTATACACAAAAACACTTACTTTTCTTAAAATTATTCACAAACACTAAATAATATTTCCTTATACACGTGTTCTTACTTTTCATATAATTATTTTACACAAAAGATAAAATTTTGGACAAAATAAATTTAAGTCTACATTGTTATTTATAAAAAACATAATATGAGGAGAACAAAAAAAAAAAAACAATGTAATTTTGTTAGGTAGTTAAAAGGTAGTTGTAATTACATTTGTAATCAGAACATTATATTAACATTAATATAAGACATAACATTACTACAGATATTAAGACATATGGAGAAATTTAAAATTTTTTATGAAGAATTAAAAAGATGAAATAAAAATTTAAAGAAAGCAACGATAGAGTTTACTCTAAGCAATATATAACAGATAAACTTGAACATTTAGAGTTAATAAAAACTGAAATAAATAATATTTCGCCGGATATAAAAGAAGAAAGGGGCAATTTATGGTAATATGGCCTTGAACGTTTTTATGAGGGGCATAAATATGGAGTACAGGAATGTTCTACTAGCTGTGCACCAAAGACTTTTAGCGAATCGGTCGAAAAATGTATGACAGGAGAGAGAAGCATGGTGAATAATAGTACTGTCTTTAAGGTTGAGAGGAATACATATAATAACAATTTAACAACAGAATGATAGTAATCACCCTAATAAAAAACCTTTTCATTTGATCAACTTTTCATTTCGAAATAGACTCCAGTTTACAGAAACCACAGATTGTACTGGAAGATACGGAGTGATAGTAAGATGTAGTGATAATCAAGATGAACGTCAATATTTCTTTGGGGAAACTTTCATCAAAGATGCTACCATTGAATATAGAGGAGATAATGAACTAATATTTGGGAAACTTCCGAACTTACCAAATGACAGAATATTAAATAACAATCCAATATACATATAATATAGAAAATAATGCATTCGAATTAAAAGCAAGATTACAATTTTCTCTATCAAAAGCCGAGGAATTAATAGAGATTGCAAAAACGACACGAGTAGACAAATCAACCAAAATAAATCCATTAAATTTAAAAGAAGGAGACATGGTAATGGTAAGAAATTTTAATCGAAGAAAATATCAATCGCCATAGCACTGCCCTTACAAAATAATAAAACCTAAAGCAGTAAACACTATTTTAGAATTAGGAAATCAAAGAATTTCACAATAATAATTTAAAGAAATTATAAAAAAAACAATTGTTTTATTTCTCTAAAATTTCAAAAAAATTTTATTAAGGGTGAGGGTGTAATGTAATTAAATTAAGACTATATTGTAATAAATTTATTACATATAAATAAACACTATATATATATTTATATTGTATAATGACTACATTTAATATATTTGAACAAACACTAAATATTTACATTTTACAATTTTGAATTTAGTTTGATATTTTTATTACAACAAATATTATATTTTGTAACTTTAAGGATCCCTTTATGTTAGTATATAAAGGATTGAATTTTTGTTAAATATATCAATTATTTGTAATAGGCTTTAATCAGCTGTCTTTTATTTGAGAAGAGCATTCACTTGCTTTTATTAAAAAAAAGTCATATTAACCTACCTTGGTATAATTTTTGGTCGGTGGCGTTTTGAGCGCCGACTATTATCCGATTATAAGGACTTTACAAAGTTTTTGGCATATTATTTCAGAAGAGCATTTAATTAATTCAACGATGATACCAACGAATTCAATATCCAAAATGGATTCATTAAAAGCTTGAGAAGAAAGACTAGTGGAAACTGCAATCAATACACCCCCTCCTCTGACATTACCACCACCATCGCGTCTATAAAGCTTATATTTGTTGCATAATATTTCAGTATTTAAGGCATTTTCAACAAGCCAAGTTTCAGTAAAAATTATATTGTTGTAGTTACATTCAAAGCTTTCATTAAACAACGCAGACAATTTCGTATTTATAGCACGGTTATTTTGATATATTATAGAAATAGCATCAGTTTAGTGTTTAGCTTTTTGACGTATTTGAATTACTAATTGGAAACGGTACACCACTTCTTTGCCTTAGTTGTAAACTCTCGGAGAAATATATTCACAGGCCAAAAAGCAGAATCATTTACACAATTAAATGGTTCTTGGGGTACAGTAATTTTTAAACTCGCTATAAATCTTGGTTGCGAGTATACATATTTATAAAGCGCAAACGTAAAATTTTCTTTAAGTTAAGTTAGTTTAAGATTTTATATAATATTCCACAATAGTTTCCGAACTTAATCAAGAAATTAACACGATTTTATTAGTATTAAGGGGAATAGATCTTAACGGTTTAGGTCTAATTTGGGAAGTAATTATGATCGGATTGGAAAAAGTAAAGTAAAGCTTGAGTAATTGGATTGGGTGATCTGGAAACTGAACTATTATTTTCTTCAATAGCTGGTCGATTAGTATCTATTGGAGAGGCAGTGAATAAATTTTCAGAAGAAATAGTAACTATCGGCAAATCATATGTTGAAGATTGAAGAGTATTACAATCAGTAGAGTTAGATGCAATACCACCATGGTCCTAAGGTGGGTCAAATCTTGGGACAGTTTCTTTATTTTTAAGAGTATTATTTTGTTGAGTCTTCAGAAAGTTTTTCTTGTTCGAATACTTAATAAATAGTTCTCCAAATTTCGCCAGTTTATTTTGAACTATGATAAATTCCTAATTAATTTTTTCAAATTCATCCCTTGAACTTTTAAATAAATTATAAAATTCTACGGTAATATTACGGCAGCTTAGACATGTCGAATGTAGAGATCTACTTGGATCAAACACCGCATCTGTACCACGAGATTTAAGACCACTACATTTCAAATGGTAATGCTTCATACAACAAGACACCATTCGTTCATTTCCAGTATTTCAACAATTAAAATTTGAGCACTCCATTTTTGACAATGTTGTACACTAGACCGTGGACAGTAATTAAAAAAAAAAATTTTTTTTTGCACGGGCAGGGGCCGGCGGCGACGAGCCAGGACCCTGCTATGATTGGGGATAGAGAGATGCTCTTATGGGCGATGGAGAGCTTTGAACTTTTCTAATCGCCCGGACCTGACGGTAATGTTGTGGCGGATTAGCAGCGGAATGCTGATATTATGGTACCATGGTAATGCGGATCTTCGGTATCTGTCTTAGGTGGTTTTATGTTCCGAGGCCATGAACTGAGTCCTGGGTGGTATTCTTTCCCAAAGGGTGAGAACTACACACACAACCTCGAAGAATTTCAGACCGATTTGTATGTCCTCGTTCTTTCTGAGGAGTTTGGAATAGCTGATCGATCTTCATCGAAGAAGGCAAATTCGTCAATTCGCTTTGCAGCCGAACGTCAAATTTTTTGTATACATGTATTTTGTTAAATTAGTGTAATGTAAGTAAAATTTAAATTAATTATTACAAACTGCAATTTATTGTGCTTTCTTATTATTATAATAATAAATTATTTAGAACCACTTTTGTTAACTTTTTCACAAAAGTAAATAAGTGAGTTTGCCTGGTAATGAATTTGCCTTGTACGTTGCCTTCTTATAATATTTTTCTCAAGTCTTTTGGTATGTTGGGTTACTTGTACGGCTATGTCCCAAAAGACTTGAGAAAAATATTATAAGAAGCTTACCAACACAAGCCTTAAGCTTGAAAAAGAATTAAGATAATATTGAAAAAGGCTATCGTAACAATTGTAGAAAAATCAAAACGGAACCCTCGTGAAAATATTGTTTCTGCAATATTATTTTAAGCTTATCCTTGTAGCTTGCGAAAATAATGTTTTATTAATTGTTGTTTAGAAAAGCTTATTAGTCTCAATATTTTCATAAGCTTTTTTATATAATTTTAGAATAAGCTTCACATATAATATATAATTTAATAAAATCTCAACTATTTCCTTTAGTTTCATTTAATTTATTTTTGATTTAATAATTACACATTTAGGAGTATGGAAAAACGTTTTATTTAATGATTATTATTTGTTTATTTTTATTGTACCGTTTATATTCACTAGTATAGGCCATGCTTGAGCTAATGAACTTTTTGCTATTGGTAGTCCGTCAATATTTATATTCAATTCAATAGCATCACTATCATATGATGAATAAGTTAGGAAATCTGTCAAGCAGTCCTTTAGTCCATAGTGCACGTAATCACCACCTGCAAGCGCAATAATTTGTGCATCTCTAGGTGTTTTTTCAATGCTCTTGCGTCCTTTGCAATAGAAAAATATGTGAAATGTATTATTACATTCTTTATGATAATCTCATAAAGTATTTTTTCTAAAAGCAAACTCAACAACTGAGGAGGAAAGCATATATATATATATATAGATATATATAGATGAGAAGAAAAACCTGAAAATAGAAATATGTATGTGTTATAAAAAAAAGTAAACTAATGGATTGTTATGTTTTTGTTTAAAAATTTTTGGTTTTTTGTTCGGTATTCAATTTTAATTCTTTATTGATTAGTTGAATTTTGAACATAAGAATCTTGAATTTGTAGTAAAAAATTGGGAAAAGTCCACTGCTGAGCTAAGTAGGCATTAGCGAAATAGTACTATATGGATATGATTTCCTCTTCAATTTTTGAGTTTGCTTTTATATAAAAAATACTCTATCTCTTTCTGATGTTGCCATAGTTTTTGAATAATTGGCGATGTTACATATATAAATTGACAGTTAATTGAAATTGTTTCATTTCCCAAATTGAAATATTACTTTTCCAAATATGTAAATGTTAATACAAAATAAACAAATGTTATTATTATTTTATTTGACTTTTGCAAGTTTGATTAAATACATAATTATAGGTATGTATAAGCGAAAGTATATAAATGCGAAAAACATTTTTATTCCGATGCACTTTAAAGAAAGTAGAAATTATATAGTTTCCAATTACATTTTAATGCTAGATTTTATTCAGGATTTCTATAGATGTAATATTGAGCAAAATAACCATCAATATTTTTTTATTTTTATATGCGGTTCATCAATTTTAATGCTAGATTTTACTCAGGATTTCTATAGATGTAATATTGAGCAAAATAACGACCAATATTTTTTATTTTTATATGGGGTTGGAAATAATCCCCAAATGTTTCGGATTACTTTTATTCTACTTCTGCCATGATATACCGAAGGACAAGCAACTCTTATATTGTGTTAGTGATATTGTGTGATGCAAAGAAGGTCTGCAGTATCGTCTTGGTACTCAAAAATATTTGTGAATATTTCAATACTATTATCTCGGAATCATATCTTACTTCTCCACAATTTTTCGTACGGTAATGAATGAGTCATGTGGCATAGAATTTCCTGTTTATTTAAAGAAATTGTTTGCTTAGCGCGTGTTGCCAACTTTAGACCCTTTTAAAAAATATTTAGTTAATTAAAGAAAAATGTAAATTAAAAATACAATTCCATAAATATGTCCTTGTGATGAAGCATTAAAACAAATTGTCCGCTTGAAGTATCCTGCTAAAGACGATTTTGTCGCATTCCAGGACATCAAAAATATTTAAAATCATTTTGAAACTCAATGGCTAAAATTGAACCGATCTAAGTCAAAGTAGCCCAAACTGAATAAATTTAGTTAACCAAAAATCAATAGTCTAGAATAAATAAAATATTTCAAATAATAAATGTGTACCTCTCATAAGCGGACACCTCTTATAACCTGACAAAAATACCACGACGGTGAGTGTCCGCTTATGAGCTGTTTCACTGTATAACCTTTTTCCGATTTATATTTACTTATTCCAACATTATCATTTACTTTAAATTTATGGTTTTTAAATACTTTTAAATTGTTTTAGACTGTACCTAATAAAAAATTTTAATTTTTTCATTAGGCAAACTTTTTAGTTTACGATTATTCTTGTTGAAAATCCATTTCATAGCATTCGGTACACTGGGCGCAAATTTGCTTTTTAGTACTACATGTACTTGGGAAAGCATATTTCGAAATAGTATCTATTATTGTTAGAAGATAACGATAACCATTATTATATGAGACATAATTCCCATTTCAACTAAGTCTGCTTGCCACACATCATCAATTCCATTCGTGATGACTCGAGTTAAGATGCGTTGATCTTTTTTATTTAAAAAATATTAACTTCAAGATACCAATAAATCTATTTATACTTTCATTCTGTAATACATATTTTGGTTTAAAGAAATAACCCAAGCCATATTATCAGTATCCTTTGTAATATTAAGCATTTGTAAATTGTTTTTTCTAAATAATGTTGAATTTGTATGCTTCACTGAACTCCAAATTTATTTATGTAACTCTTTTCTTTTAAAATATTATGTTAGCTTCTTTTAGTTCTTCATTGATGGAAATTATCTCGTTTTTATGATTGTTATGACCGGCAGTTTCCCACAAAGGAAGTAATCGTAAACTATTCACTAATTCATTGTGGTTGTCTCAATATATATAATGCGGTTGATGATCGTCCGTAGTCTTTAATGTTAGAGAACTCGTATTTATATTAAATAATTTTTTAATAACACGAAGATAATTAAATGCTCTGCTTTCTTTGATTTGAGCTTTCTGTTAATAATAGCGTTTATGCACGTTTGCACTTATTAAAATTTCTTTATACATATGTTTTTATTATAATTTACTTGTTGTATGTGAAATAACAACCCAAATAATCCAGGAGACATTTTCCGTTTTGAGCTTCTTATTTTAATAGAGTTATCCTTGTTAAATTTCAGATTCTTATGTGCATATCGCCTTCTTCCTCTTGCATCTATATTAAAACCATAAACTGTAGTTTTCATTTTATTATTTAGAAGTAATTGTACATTATTATAAAGTACATTTTTGTCAGATTTTTAAGCAAAATTGTTTTCTCAAGAACAATATTTAAATTTCTTAAAATTTTTTGTTTTGAACGCTTTTCAAGTTTAAAACGTTTTTTTTATCAGCATCATCTACTTGTGTTGTACACATTGGCTTGAGATCCGTTTCCCCATTCCTTATATGACTAAATTGTTTTTTATAGTTAATATCAGCATTATAAGAGTTTGAAATCGTAGTGGGATTGAATTGTATAATATCTACGCTTGAAAAATAAAAACGGTTATAAAATATATTAAAAGGAATAATATGATCATTGTAAAATTGGCGGAGGTTTCATAAACACCTTAATCGATAAGCTTCCTATAGAATTACAGATTCCTGGCTATCAGTTGTGTGGTCCTGAAACAAAACTTCAAATACGTCTATTAAGGGGCGATGAAGGAATAAATCTCTTAGACGCATCTTTTTTTTTTTTTTTTTTTTATCTGGGACCAGCACTCAGGAGATGACTCCTATACATGCGAAGCATTGTGCTGGAACTATAGGAAAGGGATAGTAGGAGAAACGACAGGAGGTGAAGCTTAATTAATTATTTTACAGCTCTGCTTTCGCACGTTCTTTGTTTATTCTTTTTAGCAGTGCTGAAGCTTCGGTTCAGTAGCCATTTTTATTATTGTTTTACTCGCCGGTGCTACACAATACCGACGAAGGAGGGCGTTCTGATGCGATTGTGGATTGCTATCAGCTGAAGCCGGTATTGTTCAGTGACCAGTGACTATGCCTTCGCCACTGAGACCTTCCGACAGCAACTGACACCCAAAGACACACTAATGCACATCAGAAAAATGCGAGATGTTTATTTTTATTTTAAAATTTTAGTCTGAAACTGGGGTTGGATATGTAGTCAACGTGCAGACTACCATCCATAGTGCCATAATTTGACAATAACAAGAATTTATAATTAATAAATATTATTTAAAATAAATATTCCAAACATTAAATTCTATCTATTTATTTATTTATATTACACTAATATATATATATAATAAACATATACTAATAAGAATTTAACAAGGTTTAAGTAATCTAAACATTAAATACATTCACATTAATATAATAATGAATAAATAATATATACAGTACTCGTCCATAAATGAATGAATGAATGAATTTATTTTAAACATCTATTATTTTGTATTATTGAAGAAATCTATTTCAGAGATTATGCTCCTAAAAATTTCGTCGTCTTTATCACTGAAAAACCTGTCACAGTCAGGTTGAAGTGTATAATGTCCTCTGGCAAATGTACCTATTTGATCTGCTACTCTTTTATATCCGCATAACTTACGACAAATTTATGCAACTTTTGAGTATATCCCTGATACAAATTCGTTCTAAATATCTTCATTGAAGCGGAAATGATTTCTTTTTCGAATATGGTTTTTTTCTAGTCCAATTAAGTACAATTGTCTATACATGATTTTTTAACATCCTTCGATGTTTTTATTAACAACAAGTTCCACAAACTCTTTCATTATTTTTTCGTTATTCTCATCCTTCCTCATACCAAGAACTTTATTATTTAAAATTGGGATGTAATACACATTGTTGGGTGAATACTTAAATCTTGAAGCCACACATTGACGAATATGATCATAATAATCTTCTGTTTTTATAGTGTAAATAAAAGAATCTGCATCCATATAATTAAGTGAAAGCTTGGGTGTAAATTTAAGTTTCATGTATTGTTAATGGAAATCGTACATTTTTCACTTAAAAATTTCTAATATACAGAAACCTAGATAAATTGTTTTATTGTATGTAAATCTCATCATTTTCAGTTGAACGGCGAACATATTTTCTGAAAATTGTGTGATACTCGAAAAGTTTGAATTCGAAATTAGTGCTCTTGCTCCTAAATGATATCTACGTGTAGTTTCCCATTCCGTAAATATTTTAACATTTTTTCGTTTATGAATATTTTCCATTGTTTTTTCATAAAAGGCGTTGTTTGGTAGCTTAAAAAATCCTTTTCAAAAGCATTTTTTACTATTTTCTTGTGGTATGTATTTAAGTCTATATACTGCCATGGGGATTGTTTGAATTTAATGGCCCTATGAATTTTTGCAAGTATTAATCCATTTTTCATACATTGCTGAAGAACTCTGTAATAAATGAGATATTTTATGTCAGGTCTGCGATTAGCTTCCTGAATTTAGACTATCGCACATTTTTATTTTGCGGACAAAAATTTAGATCATTATGTAGATCATTTAATTTTTTAGGATATTCTAAATCTACTTCCAAAATATATCCAACATCTAATGTCTCTGATATGTTATTTAAATCTAATGTTTGCATTCGTTCATCATCAACCCACTCAAAGTTTTTACATGGTAAATATTCAGACATTGCCCAACCATATAAATTGTTGGCGTCTAAATACATTAAATATTCAGATGGTTTACTACAATCATATTCACCCATATATTTTTATTTGCTTTAGAAAATCTTTCATAGCATGGTACTAGGCCGCCTCTAATACCATCTTGCACAAAATTGTACGTATTAATATCAGTGAGTAAATCTAACTGTACCTTTCTGGTCTTTAACATAGCATCCCACGATAGACCTGGTACTGTATAATACTGGCAGAGATCCAGTTTATAAATATTTTTACAAGTTTTTCTAAAAGTTTCGAAATCGTCAGTTAATAATAAAACATCCGTTTTGAAATAGAGCAAAGTATAATGTAGCATACAGTTATATTTAAATTCTTTCTAAACGTTTTTGGCATGTTCATAATATTCAATAGAACAATGCGAATTGTTTGGAAAATTGAAAAACTCTTCTCTATACATAAGTACGGATATACTACCTTTCTTCTCATTAAATGAAACTCTTGTTTTTATGCGAACATTTTATTAAGGATGAGGACATCATCATCCCTAAAATTATTTGCAAGTGATTCTAAGCTGACGGCCATAAACTGAAAAGAGTCTAGAAAACGAATTTCAAATCTCTCCCTTTATCCTACTGGGATGAACTTTGAATGATATATATAATTCCTTATTTAAAGTAATTGCGGTCATATCACCTTCAAAGTTTGAAAGTTCTTTCATGAACAAGTGACAGTCGTAAGAGGAAAAATTGTGAAAAAGTACAAGCATAAATTTTACTGTTCTATAAAGGAGATTACAAGAGTTATGCGCAGCTCTCTATATTTTCCCGTAAAATGGCAATGATCTCGCACTTTATCACTTCTTAAAGTTTTTTTTATCAATTAGTTGTCGTTAATTAGATTACGCAGAAAAACTTTAGGAGCATCATTTCCAAAATAGATTTTAAAGCTATCTAAAGTTTCACTGAAACTACATTTTATAAAATAGCTAAATGCAAATGATATGTGCTTTTCTCATTACCTGTTGGCTGTTGCAACTTCTCCAGATATGCCTCGAAAATTGCATACACAACGAAGGGATAATCTAGTTGTTTTTGTACATTTGAGAACGTAGAATGCGGTCTTCTTCTCTCGGGATAGTAGATACAATTTCCTTGCATTGACTTGCTCCTACTGAACTTTTTCGTTGTGGGAGTATTGAAGACAGCCATTACATGAGAGTAATTAATTCTTACTCGAAGTTAATGAACTTCTAATTAATCTGAAACATGTAAATGTAAAATGTTTAAAAACGTACATAAAGTTGAAGGGAAATGTAATTACCTAGAGATTTCAAGTATTAACATATAGTGGGAATAAGCTTCTTCTGTTAACAAAAGAAGATTCACATGCTTTTTCTTTTCTTCACTTGTAAAATTATAGGGGTCCACTACGCTATTATTTTCGAAGCCAAATACATTATTGTTTATGGCATTGTTTTGTTCCTCAATTTTTTTGATCTCTTGCAGTTCATGGGAAATTCTAAATTTTCAAAATTTACAATTTTATCGTTCACTGCAATATCACTAGATCTTATATTTTGTTAATATTTACACCAAATGCTGCCAAAGAACACCACTTGAAACAAAAAACATCATTGTATTTTATGTTTAGGCAAGTGTTTTTGTTTTCTTTTATCCACTGCGGAAGAGGGATATAGCGCGATCCTCTTATAAATGAGTATCGATTTACATTTACAATTAATTTTCTAATTATTAAAAGGCTCCACCCGCTATCCCTTTCGTGAACTGAGGCATTTAGGTGCATATTTATTGAGTGTGATGTTTTGACGACTCCTCTATATTATCATCTATGGTGTTCAGACTCATGGCGAATGTCGGAGGCCCGACACAGAGCAAGAGGAGGCTGATTATGGCGGTCACGAAGTCGATCTTGCTGCATGGGAGCGAGATTTGGGGAAATGTACTGGGTGAGAGAACCAAACGCAGGGTACTCGAGGCGGTACAGCGGCGGCGGCCCTTAGGGTTGCTTCGGCTTACCGCACGGTCTCGGGCGCTGCGGTCCTGGTGATATGTGGGGAAATACCCATAGACCTCTTGGCGCGCGAGCGGTGGGAGGCTTGGAACTCGAGGGGGGAGGGCCCTGGTGTTGGTGCTATTGGTCTGAGACCCCAAACTGTCCGGCGATGGCAGGACAGGTGGACCGCGGACACGGTCGGCAGGTGAACGGCGAGGCTGATTCCCTGCGTGGAAGTATGGATTGGGAGGAAATTTGGGGAAGTTAACTACTTCCTGATACAATTCCTCTCGGGCCACGGATACTTCCGAAAGTACCTGTACCGGATGGGCAGGGCAGATGGTCCCGACTGCATTTACTGTGGTATTACGGCAGAACACACTTTATTCGACTGCAACAGGTGGCATACTGAGAGAGGTGCAATGGCGCAGCGGGTTGGCGGGCTCGCTCCTGCCACCGTGATAGGGAGGATGCTCGATTGTGAGGACAATTGGGACGCTGTGGCACAGTACGTGGGTTACGTTCTGCGGAGGAAAAGAGGGACCTCGATGCGCTGCTGCATAACGGGGCCCCCTCTGACGGGGACCAGGCGATACGGGCCGGGCCATGGCGCCGGCTGCGGACTTGGCGGACCCAGACGTGGGTGAGTGAGAGTGGTCCTGATTGGGACGTGGCTCTGGGCCTTCCCGAAGTAATGCGGAAAGCATTCCCGGGGAGGAATCTACCCAGAGGAGGAGGAGGAAATTTTTTAGTGGCAACACCACTCGACGCAGAAGACGACGGTCTCTGTAAGAGCGAAGGCATTTTTAACCCTACCTCAAACGCCAAAAAAAAAAAAAAAAAATGGTGTTCAGATTCATCATTTGAAGTATTTTAAGTTATGAGTGCCCTTAATATTAGACAATAAATTGAATTGAATATAATTTTTCTTTTGCATTCCATGCACAATGTTTGTCATTGGCTAATATATATTTAATTTTGCACTTTTAAATTGCATAATTTTATTTTTTTTGTACTAAAATTTTGGGTTTTAAATTGCTTACGTTGCATATTATTAGTATTTTTATTTTTACAATTATTTCATTGGTTAAAACGAGTTTTTTACCAATACGTCTGATAGCACTTGATAATTTTATATATTAGAATAGTTACTTTCAAAGTATTTAAATTACTTGCATATTTCTTTGTTATTTTGGCTACCTTATTTGTGATAGTACAAATATTTTTTTTAATTGAAAATATATTTCATTTTTTCGTTCTAGTGTATTTCAACTATAACCGTGTACCTGCTCGTTCTAATACAATTCAAGTTTTCGTTGGACAAAGGACAGTTCTGAATGATGTAAACTTTTAATCTATATCAAATAAAATTAAAGAACAAAACATATTCTAGTACATACTATATTATATCACAATGGTATTTCTTTTAACAAATAAGTAGACAATTGTTTTAAATATATGAGGGGTTTCTAAATCACTGTTTCCATACAAAGTTGGGATTATATATAGTTCCAATTGCCGCCTTGATTAATACGTTGTTTAAGTACATGGCGCTAATATTCATTGATGGTGTGTAATTAAAATCGTGTTGAAGGTGAAAAGGTTTGTGTCTTTTATAAATTTTAAAATTTTTATAGTGTAACTATATACTAAAACTACGGAATGTTTTATGCATCTGTGTATTTGTCAGTAAGTTTACTATATTTTTTTCTTTAGCCTTTGGTTTGAGTTTTATACATGTGACTTTTATATTTATAAAGAGATGTCATTGCCTTTATACAAAAGCTGGGAATTGTGCTTGTTTTGTTTTTCAAACTAAAAATTTTTAATTACCCTGTAGGTAATATATTACTACGTAATAAATTCTACGACTCATAAATTATTATTCTCACATCCTTTCACTTTTGTTTTACGGTGGACAATGTCATAGTTTTTTTTATATTTTCGATTACTCCGTCACATTAAAATTACTCTCGGAGGTGGCCTACAGAGTGGTTACATAAGGCAGTTTTTGGCTTATTCGGATGTAATGCAAAGGTAGGTTATATGCTTGTAATGTGTGACTTGTGTTAAGTGGTAATCGAAAACTCTTGAGAACATGAATATCAGTGGATAGAATTTCTTGAACAAAATATTGATAATGTGTGTTGCGTTATAGAAGAAATGTTTTATTTTAATAATTTTAATTTTAGATGAAAAGACTTTGGGCTAAATTTAGTGACACACTTGATATTGTTAATATTTTATTTCAGCAAATTTAGCTTCAAATTGAAAATAAGAAAACGTTTTGTTTTGGAAAAATTCCCCTTTTTCTTGTTTGTTGAACAGCGAATACAGCAGCGTAAAGTCGGCTTTAAGAATTTTTCAAAAGTAAAATGCAGCTGTACCACGATAGGTTGGGTTGCACCGAAAAACGAAATATTTATTTGCGTCGCTTGTTGTACACAAATTAAATGTCTATGTTTGTTGCGGCTCTACGTGCGCAAAATGTTCCGCTATAGAAAAAATGTTTAATTTTAATAATTAAATAAAACGCGAATGAAATTACCGATGGATTATTTAAAAAAAAAAAAATTAAACACCAAATTCGGTTTGAAAAAAATTAGTTTTATTCGTCTAAAAACTAAAACTTAAAACTAGCTTTTATTAACTTGTCACCTTAATTGTTGTGTTTGTTTAATTTTCATTGGTTGATTTAATTAAAATTAAATTATTTTTTTTTTATCTGGGACCAGCACTCAGGAGATGACTCCTACACATGCCAAGCATTGTGCTGGACCTATAGGAAAGGGCTAGTAGGAGAAACGACAGGAGGTGAAGCTTAATTAATTATTTTGCAGCTATGCTTTTGCACGTTCTTTGTTTATACTCTTAGCAGTGCTGAAGCTTCGGTTCAGTAGCCATTTTTATTATTATTTTACTTCGCCGGTGCTACACAATACCGACGAAGGAGGGCGTTCTGATGCGATTGTGGATTGCTATCAGCTGAATCCGGTATTGTTCAGTGACCAGTGACTATGCCTTCGCCACTGATACCTTCCGACAACAACTGACACAAAAAGACGCACTAATGCACATCAGAAATATGCGAGATGTTTATTTTTAATTTAAAATTTTAGTCTGAAACTGCGTTTGAACCCAGGTCTGTTTTTGGATTTGTAGTCAACGTGCAGACTACCATCCATCGTGCCATCGCCACCCTCATTTGCTAGTTATTATTCTTCCAGGAATTCTTATTGGTGGCAACCATAAAGTTGTTAAACTTTAACAAAATGCAAAATTGCATTTCATTTCCCAAAACCAATTTACGATATTTTTATATTACCGGGAATGCAATTCAATGCTTTTAATTAACTAATTTTAAATGTTGCAGATGCATCACTTTCACACGAGTTTTATTTATTAATTGAATTTAAAAATGTTTCTATGTTGTCAGGTTTACGAGGGTTTATATATATAACGTCTCCCCCCTTAAGATTACAATTCTCCTGAATTCTGTTATTTAATTTAATTTTAATATATTTATGTTTTGTGATTACAACAATCAAAGTGATAATTACAACTATTGCTAAGAAGATGTTACATCCATGCGATATATTACTATGATATCTCAATTTATTTATTTTTAATACATTGATTTTGTTTTCTTCTATATATATATATATATATATATATATATCATTAAATGTTAATTTCTTTGTAAAGTTGTTTATATTTTCATATCTAATTGTTAGGACTTTTGTTTCATCTTTTTCTATCAGATTGGAAAAATAATAATCTTTAATTTTTATGGAACAATTATTGAAATGTATTATAAAATTTCTATTTACAACAGTTTTATTCTTAATACATGTATGTATAATTGATATATTTAATGCATTCTTAACTACTATGTTTTTCATGTTTATTGGTATTACTTCGAAATCTGTACTTTTTATTAGTTTACAATGTAACAATGTAAGCTAGGACTTAGTTGATTTAAGTGTTTGTTTTCCTCGAATTTATAGGTCTGCAACGATCTTTTTGGGTTTACTCTTAGCAGAATGTTCTTCTAGTTGTTCTATGATTGTTATGATATTTCTATCATTCAATGAATATATTGCGGCGAATTTAGAGAACTTATCTATGGATGTAAGAAAATTAAATCCTTTCATTACATATGTATCTATGTGTACTATTTCATTTTTCTTCGAGGGTGTTTCTGTATACGAAAGTTTTGGTTTAACAAAGAAATTTGCTTGATGGCTTCGACTTCTGTTTCGACATCCTGAGCTCTCATTGTACACTTAATAAATTTTATCTGCTTGTCATTTGAATACACTTCAATTAGTTTCTCCTGTACCCTATTGTAACTGTGATCAGAAATTTCGGCATAGATTCCGATTTTTCCCTTTGTGGTAAATCTTCTGAATATGTTCCCCATTTCCCCAAAATCACCTTCGGCAATAAATATTATCCTTTTTCCGTGTAGTAATTTAAGTTCCTCTACTTTATTATTTGTTAAATAATTTGAGTTCCGTATTTGTTCACTATTTCTTCCCTAATAGGAAAATGGTCACCTAAGTCTTCTTCCGCTGAATGTACTGTAGCCATTGTCTCGTCATCCTCTATATTATTGACCGAAAATTTTAAAAAATCATTATCCCCCTTATTTCCGAAATAGTGTCCTCACTATTTTCTATCCTACTCAAAAAATCAGCTACTTTATTCTCCTTGCCTTTTAAATATTCGATGTCGAATTGGTATTCTCCTAGTTTTAGTAGCCATCTCTGATGTCGTGGTGACATATCTTTGCCCTTATACATTGAATGTAGATATTTAATTGACTGATGGTCAGTTACAATTTGAAATTTTCTACCGTATACATATGGTCTAAAACAGTTGACACTCCACATTATTGCTAGAAATTCCTTGTCCGTCGCAGAATAGTTTCTGTCATGGTTATTCAATGTCCTTGACACATAAAAAACTGGATGTTCTTCTTGCGATAATACCGCGCCAATAGCGTAGTTAGAAGCATCTGTCGTCAACGTGAATGATTTTTTAAAGTCTGGGAAGCGTAAAATTGGATGTGAGCTTATTAGTGTCTTTAATTTTTCGAAAGCTTCAATGTAGGTTGGATCTCTCGAGTTGATTCTTACCCCCTTTTTCAAATACTTCGTAATAGGATGCGCTATTTTCGCGTAATTCTTTACGAATTTGCGATAGTAACCGGTCAAGCCCAAAAAACTTTTTATTTTTTTTCTGTTTTTGGTAATTTTAAATTTTCTATGATTTTAATTTTATTTAGGTTGGGTTTCATTCCATTTTCAGTTAAAATGTGTCCTAAAAACTCTGTCTCCTTCTTTAAGAAATTGCACTTATCTACCTGGATTTTTAAGTTTTTCTTTTCTAAAACATCGAAAGTTTCCTTAATTGCTCTATGTTCCTGTAGTGACGTAATAAATATCAGTATCGTCTAAATAAACGACACACGTTTTGTTAATATAATCTCTCAGTATATCATTCATAAATCTCTGAAATGTTGCCGGGGCATTTTTCAAACCAAACTGCATTCTTATAAATTCATATAAACCGTGGCGAGTTACAAACGCTGTTTTTTCCCTATCTTCCTCCTTTACCAATATTTGATGATATCCTTTTGCTAAGTCTATCATTGTAAAATATTGGGCTCTTCCCAATTTATCTAAAATTGAGTCAATGTTTGGTAGAGGGTACTTATCGTCCACCGTTACCTCGTTTAATTTTCGGTAGTCTACTACTAATATATATTTTTTTCCCCGAGTTGTCGATTTTCTTTGGAATGACTATTAATGGGCTGGAATATTTCGACCTGCTTTTCCTAATTATACCCTGCTCTGTCATTTGATGTATTTGTCTTCTCACTTCTTCCTCATGTTGTGGAGGATACCTACATAATTTTGAATTAATCTGTTGATCCGTAATTGTTCTGATTTCATGTTGGACTTCCGTTGCACATGTTAATTGATCCCCCTCTTCATACAATAAATTCCTGTATCTTTTAAAAATTTTCTTTATTTCAATTTATTCCTCAGTATTCAAATGGTTGAGTTGAATTCCCTCCATTTTATTTTCCGCTGCATCTAACGTGCAAATTTCATTAAATTTATATGGATTATTTAAAAATTTACTTTCTTTCTGATGCAAAGTTAGAAAATTTAAAATATCTATCCCTAACTCCATCTTATCCTTGCATTTCCAGGCAGCTTAAATTCGTCTGGTGCAACCGTATGTACTTCATAATTAATTGTGTCCTTATTGGTTAAAGTTCTAAATGTTATAGGTTTATTTAATTTATATTTTGAGAAATCATTTATTTCGTTATTTAAAGGGTGGTTAAATTTCAAGGGCCGATGTTGATTTTGAATAAAACACAAACTATTTAGGAAATTATTGTAATTTTATTTTATTATGATATATTGGTATTACTCAATTATGTATGGAACAAAATATCGGCTAAATAGGCGCCGCAACCACGGCGGCACACCTACATCCGATGGTCCAAATTTTCGATGACCCTGAGGCATAATGGAGGTTCTATGCCGTTAATGTGCCGAATTATCTCATCCTTTAGCTCTTGAATTGTTGCTGGCTTATCGACGTACACCTTTTCTTTCAAATAACCCCAAAGAAAAAAGTCCAACGGTGTCAAATCACATGATCTTGGCGGCCAATTGACATCGCCATTACGTGAGATAACACGGCCATTGAATTTGTTGCGCAAAAGAGCCATTGTTTCGTTAGCTGTGTGGCAAGTGGCACCGTCCTGCTGAAACCACATATCGTCCACATCCATATCTTCCAATTCGGGCCATAAAAAGTTCGTTATCATCTCACGATAGCGAACACCATTCACAGTAACTGCCTGACTGGCCTCATTTTGGAAAAAATACGGCCCGATGATGCCGCCAGCCCATAAACCGCACCAAACAGTCACTCTTTGTGGGTGCATTGGTTTTTCGACAATCACTCTTGGATTCTCATTCGCCCAAATGCGGCAATTTTGTTTATTGACGAATCCACTGAGGTGAAAATGTGCCTCATCACTGAAGATGATTTTCTTCGAAAATTGATCATCCACTGTTGCCGTGGTCGCGGCGCCCATTTGGCCGATATTTTGTTCCATACATAATTGAGTAATACCAATATATTATATTATTATATTATATTATATTATAATAAAATAAAATTACAATAATTTCCTAAATAGTTTGTGTTTTATTCAAAATCAACATCGGCCCTTGAAATTTAACCACCCTTTATAAGGCTTAATGAAGCTCCTCTATCTATAAGAGCAACATAACTTCTCCCATTTATGGGTACCTTTATTTTGGGTAATCCCCCTGCGGTGGTTTCATAAAAAAACTGTTTTGTTTATTTCTGAGTTTTCTTCTGGTCCTCCTGCGCTTTGCCCAATCTATTTCCTCCTCTTTGAGGCCTATCATTGTATATTTCTATGTTATCTATCTCCATAGGTTCTCCCTGGTTGTTTCTTACTTGTCCAGATCTATTATATTGAAAACCTCTATTGAAATTTTGTTTCTTTCTTCTAAATTGGTTCGAAAAATTATCTACATTTCGATCCTGATATTGTGGACTGTTAAAGTTCTGCTGGTTTTGCTTAAATTGACCTGAATTATTTCCCCTATATTCCCCATTTTGCCTATGATTTGGAAAATTTGCCTTGTTAAAATTCTGTTGATTCTGCCTATAGTTAGGCTGATTATTAGGCTGGTAATTTCTATAATACTTTTGTCGATTAGCGTTATTGATATTTTTGTCCAGAGTCCTGTTCTGTTTAAATAATATGTCCTCTCTTAATTTATATTTCCTGTATTCTGGTCTTATGCAACTGTCCTCAAATCTTCGCCTAGTCATTGTGAATAAAATATCCCTCAATTGATCCTGTTCATAAATTTAGTCCTGAGTCATTTCCTTAATGGTGTTGACCAAAATGCTGTCTATGTTTGTTAGGTTCAGTCCGATTTCACCATTATAATAAATTATTAACTCGTCTGTTTTATACTTTATATTTTGAATTGAAATAGCTAAATCACTCACTGTGTTTACTCTTAAGTTTGATATTTTTTTACAAATTTCATGCGGCTCAGTATCCGGTTTATACCTCGGCTTCAAAGTTTCTTTAATTAATCTCCAGTTGTCGGGTTCAGGAATGTTGATAACTGTATTTTTAGCTTCGCCTTGAATTGTCTTGTAGTATATAGCTCTTACTGCTTCTTTTTGTTGTTCTGGGTTTTGTAAAGTTGATATTAAGTATTCAGCGCCGGTGAAAAATGAATTAATAGTACCATCAGCATGGCCTGTAAATATCAGCAAATGGTTTATATTATTTAGAATTCTTTCAAGTCTTCTGGTGTCTTCCCGTTGTCTTTGTTGGAGATCAATGTAGGCGAGCCGGAGTTGCTCCGGCTGTTGTTCTCCCCTGCATAATTGTTCGGCTATGTCAGCAGAACCTACCTCTTGTTCTGCTTGCTCCATTCTTCTCTCGTCAAATCGTTTCTGTCTGGAGTATCTAATTTTGATAATTTTGTATAATCTCTTATGATAAACTTCACAGTGGTGCTCCAAATTATTTGTTCACTATACTGTATTTCGTTTGCTGCGGTATTCAAGTTGCACTTGCTCACTGCCTTTATACGTGGAGTTTAAGTGCAAGAAGTCTACTGCACAGCTTTTCCTCTTCTTTTAGTGGTGTCAATTTTTTCCTTTGTAGTTTCTCTTCACTATCTTTATTTATTAGTGTAGAGGTTTTTATCTTGGAACTAAATTTTCACTTCACTTTTGTTAATAAGAGTTTAAAGGACTTATTCGCAACACTGATTTTTAGTCTTGTGAATTTTCTTCCTTATCACTGCAGTTAACTTATTTGTACGTTCGTATCACTGAATCCTTATTTTTTTAAAAAGGATCCTACCGACTGCGCCAATCGAATTACCGATGGGTTATTTTTGTAAAAAAAAATAAAACACCAAATTCGGTTTGAAAAAAATGGTAGTCTAAAAACTAAAACTTAAAATTAGGTTTTATTAACTTGTCACCTTAATTGTTGTATTTGTTTAATTTTCATTTGCTGATTTAATTAAAATTAAATTATTGCAAAAGTGCTGCATTTCCTAGTTATTATTCTTCCAGGAATTCTTATTGGTGGGAATTTAAATTGAATTTAAAAATGTTTCTATGTTGTCAAGTTTATGAGGGTTTGTATATATAACTCGCGCGAGAATTTATGATTTGATAATTTTGATGTTTAATTTTTGATGACTTCTTTACAACTGTTCTTAACTATTACAAAAAAATTATATTAGACCATTAAACGGAAAAAACTAATAAAATGTATAACAAGTGGTCCGTTATAATATTTACAGCAATAGCAATACATTGTAATATTTTGCTGTGAATTAACAATATTAAGGGGACGTTAATTGTTAAAAAGTAACAAACAAAAAATAATATATATTTAATGAAAATTATTTAAAAGAAATAAAACTAATAATTAATAATCTGCGATCTTATCCGACAATGTGTTTACATCATTGAGTTGAGGATAACTTTTTTGGCAAATAGACACATAGTACTAATTTTAACAGGTTCGAGATATTGCATCACTGAATTTATGACAGTTTACAGGAATAATCAACTCTTTGTGGTAGAGTTGTAATAATAGGTATAAAATGTCAAAGGTGTGGTATGTGGAATGTGGATGAAAATCTTAATTTTTCTCTCTTGCATGTATACTGTTGTATGCAGAAATAGGATCGATCTATTGCGAAAATTTTTAGAAATTTCTTATAACGGTATTTGCATAGCTTCGTTAGTGGCTTATCATGACAACGCGGTTTTAAAAGGATTCTGACACCAACAACGTTAGCGAGAAGACAATTTACAGACGTATACAAGCCCCAGTGTCCGCATTGTCAGGGAGCGGGTGCATTCCGAAACACCAGAAAGCCCCCGAAGTAATGCTTTTTAATGCGGAATTATCAATTAATAACCTTGGCGAGAAAACTTTGCATATCGAGAAAAACAGGAATGAAGAAGGATCAATTATTTTTAAACAGACTGTAAAACGAGGGAGTTACAGAACAGGGAAGTTGGAACCCGTTAGGCCATATCAAGAAAGATTGAGCAATTACATTGAGCTTCGCGGGAAATTATTTAACGATTATAGACTATGTGAGGACATGATGGGGAAATATCGACGATCTACGGTACGTATGCGAAATCACTATAGAAAAATAATGAGAGCTAAACGACTTGTTTCAACAATTTTTAGTAATGATGAGTATGGAAGATTTTATGCGCGAGTAAATATTTTAAACAGTACAGAACTAGGTTTACTTGATACGGGAGCTAACATCAGTTGTATAGGAGGAAATTTAGCTAGAGAAGATTTTTCGAAAGTAGACGGTTTCAGGAGTATTAGAAGAAAGGTTAAAACGGCAGATGAAAAAACTCAGGAAGTTGTGGGTGAGATTAAGACGGAAATTACATACAGGGGAGTAGCACGGGAAATTCGACTATTTATTGTGTCTACACTGAATTCTCGTTTAATTTTAGGGATAGATTTCTGGAAAATTTTTAATTTAATTCATGGAGTTATTTCGAGCATTGCTATAGATAATCAGGAAACAAATGTGGATGAAGGCGAATATCCTTTGAGCGCTATACAAAAACAACAGTTAGAAGTAATTAAATAATTTTTTCCGAAATTTGAGAAGCTTTTATAAGGCGAAGTTTAGGAGTAATTAAGCTCAGCACCAGTCCGCGGAGTTCACCTATGAGGTTAGTTTTAAAAACAGAAAAGTTAGGCTTTGCTTGGATGCACGGAGAATTAATGAACTTACTTATAAGGACGCATACCCGTTACTAAGTATAGAGGGCATATTTCCTAGGTTACCCAAGGCTAATATCATTTCTAAAATCGACTTGAAGGACGCATATTGGCAAATAGAACTTGAGAAAAATTCCAGACCCAAAACAGCTTTCATGATTCCAGGTCGACCGCTTTACCAGTTTACCGTGATGCCATTTGGGTTATGTAATGCTCCGCAGACGATGTGTCGTCTAATGGATAATACCCCCAGATCTGAAAACATGTGTATTCGGATACCTGGATGACGTGTGCGTTGTATCAAATACATTTGAGGGTCATTTATCAGTCTTATCTCGTTTGGCAGAACAATTTCGTAGAGCAAATCTCACTTTGAATTTGAGTAAGAGCAATTTTTTGTGTAAAGTAAATAAATTACTTAGGTTTTGTCATTGGGAAAGGGGGCATCTCAACTGATTCCACTAAGATAGTGGATATTAGAGACTGGCCTGTGCTAAGACGCTGAAGCAAGTACGTGCATTCTTGGGCATTGCTGGTTGGTATCCGCGTTTTATAAAAAATTTGTCTGGTATTACATTCCCTATAACTGAGGTTTAGTCGAAGAATAAGAAATTTTTATGGTCGGAAGCTGCTCAATCTGCTTTCGAGCATATTAAAGAATTGTTGACTACATCACCGGTATTACGAAACCCTGATTTCACGCGGAAATTTTTAATTCACTGCGATGCTAGTATCATCGGCATTGGTGCGGTATTAGTTCAAATAGATGATGATGGACGAGATTAGCCGATCGCTTTTTTCTCCAGAAAATTGAATACAGCTCAGAGAAACTATTCTGTAACTGAAAGAGAAAGCTTGGCGGCTATAGAAGCAATTGAGAGGTTTAGATGTAATGTAAAATTACAGGATTTTGAGGTAATAACAGATCATAGTAGTGTTGTCTGTCTAATGCGGCAACCAAATTTGAAAGTTAGACTAGCAAGATGGGTTTTTATATTGCTGGCTTACAAATTTACAATTTCATATAGGAAGGGGAAGGACACGGTTGTACCCGATGCGTTAAGTAGACTGCCTGAAGATGATATTGCAGCGATCGAGTTTGAAGGTCCAGAAATTGACTTATCTAAAGAATAAAATATTGAGAAACCATTCAACGTTACCGGATCTGAAAATTTTGTAGAAATTTGTCTATATTTGTACGAAGCACTATACCGGCAACACACAACAGGATGAAAATGTTTGGAAGTTATGGATACCACAAAAACTACGACCTGCTATTCTACATAGATTGCATGACTCAGTATTGACAGCTCACGGAGGTATTGGTAAGACTGTAGAACTTGTAAGACGAACTTTCTTTTGGCCAGGTTTGTTAACCAATGTACATAATTACGTTCGGAATTGCGAAATATGCAAATCTACGAAATCCAGGAATTCTATAGGAAAACCGGAATTAGGAAAAATTAAGAAATCTGTGAGGCCATTTAATAGACTCTATGTTGACATATTAGGTCCCTACCCAAGGACTAGAAGAAGGCATATTGGCCTCTTGATATTCTTAGACCATTTCAGTAAATTTCATTCGATTTTCCCGTTGAAAAAGTTTGATTGTAATACGATTACTACATTTATGGAATCAAATATCTTCTTAACATATGGAGTTCCAGAATTTTAAAAAACTTATAATGGATCACAGTTTACTATTGACTTTAATAACTTTTTGTCAATGTACCGAGTGGAGCACGTTTACACTGCCCTATACTCTCCCCAATGTAACGCTGCCGAGAGGGTTAATCGCTCCGTACTTGTCGCTATTCGAGCTTATGTCCAAAAGGATCAACGAGAATGGGAGGGTGGCAATGGCACGATGGATGGTGGTCTGCACGTTGACTACAAATCCAAAAACAGACCTGGGTTCAACCCCAGTTTCAGACTAAAATTTTTAAATAAAAATAAACATCTCGCAATTTTCTGATGTGCATTAGTGTGTCGTTGTGTGTCAGTTGTTGTCGCAAGGTTTCAGTGCCGAAGGTATAGTCACTGCTCACTGAGCAGTAACGACTTCAGCTGTATCCAATCCACAGGCACATCAGAACGCCTTCCATCGTCGGTATTGTATAGCACCGGGGAAGTAAAATAATTACTAAAAATGGCTACTAAAACGAAGCTTCTAAATTTTATGTACCCTTGACCTTGACCGCTATAACAACATATAACGTGCCATAAGCAGTGTTTTAAGATAGTGAAGCTTCACCTCCTCACCTAATTTGTCCTACTATGCCTTTCTTCTAGTTCCACCACAATGCACCGCATGAGGTCGAATTTTTAGGATATATAGTTAGTTATAACATAGTTAAAAAGGAACCAAGGAAATTGCAGACCATACACAAATACCCCATATGCAACACCTTGAGATAGCTGAGAAGTTTCTTGGGAATAACTGGGTATTATGCGCGAATAACAAAGTCTTTACGCGGAATATGTCAAAGAAAGTGACACTGACACTTAATCAGGAGGCAGTTGATGCATTTGAAAAGGTGATTAATGATTAACCAATTAGAGCTTTTACAGTCTAATTACGACAAAAAATTTGTACTAACGACGAATGCCGTGGTGATTGGGGGAGTATTGAGTGGAGATGGAAAAGCGATTACTTTTTAAAAAACACTAAATTCTACTGAAAGAAACTACGCCGCTAACAAAAGATTGTACGATTGTGTAGGCTCTGAAGACACTTCGGAATTATTTATAGGGTGTTAAAAACTTGGAAATCCATCTGACCACCAGCCCCTAACATTCTCGCTTTCGGTTAAAAATCCAAATTCAAAGATGAAGAGATAGCATGCTCTGATTGAGAAGTTTGCCCTCAAGGATCATTTATAAATTAGGCACAGCGAACGTGGTCGCTGATGTTCTGTCGAGACAGATTTTGAACCAAATTTCTGATAATGATGGTGTGAAAGGCACTCAGTAATCAAATGAGAGTAGCGGCAGTTTTAATATTGCCGGAAATAATAAACCTCTGAATGAATTCAAATAACAAACTCTTTTGTCGAAAAATACAATCACGACAATTTTTCCCAATGATATCACTAATTTGGATGACCAGCAGGTTATAATACAACAGACTCATACACGCGCTAGCAGGACTTTTAAGGAAAATTATAAGCAGTTATTCAGGGAATATTGTTAGCCGAAAATTGTTTGTTTTTTTAAGGAGTATATAGGACATTGTACATTTGTAATGCGCTTAAATATGATAGGAGACCAACTAAACCCCCAATTGGCGAGGCATCAATTCCAGAAGTGGGAGGAGAGTTTCTGCATATGGATATATTTTGCGTCCAAAACCTAAAGTTTATTACGTGTGTTGACGCGTACTCGAAATTTTTGGTGATAAAGCCACAGCTCGACTGTATCTGGTAGCAGATTTATATTTTCAAACTTGAATAAAAAACGTAATAATTGACACAAAGTTTTATAAACCTTCCTGACTATTTTCATTTTTTTGAGACAAATTTACATTTCTCGGTCTCGCAGACCGATTTCAAGTATTTCTCGGTATCTCAAAACTATTCTAAAATTTTCAAAACCTGTGCAGTGGACATATTTAATAAACTAATCTGAAATAACTAAAGTAAGAAAAAAAAAAAAATTAAGTGTTTTTTAGCTCACAGCATCAATTTATATTTCATCACAATACTTTGGTATATTTGACCTTAGACCTAATATAAAAATAAAAAAAAAAATCATTCACAAAACACAACATTTATAAAATGTTGTTTTTCTATTAACATATATCTTAAAAGTAAACAAAAATATAAAATGAATTCAAGAAAAAACAGGAACACTAAAAAAAATTAATTTCAAAATTCTTAAAATATATGTCTCATTATGAGGTTAGTCTTTGCAAATTTCAATCAGTCGTTAGAGCTTCAGCGTCCTGTGAATCTTCAACATCACTTTCCTCGGAGTCTTCTTGTTTAGTATCAGTGTTTGCTTCATACACATGAATATTATCTTCGTATTCAGTACCACTTTCCGCATCAGAATCTGGATCTGAATCGATTTCATTCAGAATAGCTCTTATGCGCTCAATATCTGCCATATCTAAATAAAATCTCACGATAATTAATTTTGAACATAATTCTTTTATTAAATCATATAAACTGATAGTTAATTGTCCATTTTCATCTAAAAATTTCTAATTTAGCAAAACCAACTTACCTGACGAAAATGTAACACTTAACTATAAGTCGGTCTCTGGCTGTGTGTGTAGTCGCCCCATCCTGTTGAAACCATATGTGTGAAGATTACGATGGATGAGATCGCAGGTTTAGCAAAAAGAATTCCGTAATCATGCGTCGATAATTTTCACCGTTGACATTCGTCGCCTGGCGTCGAGAATTTTCGAAAAAAATATGGTCCAATTATCTCATGCGTGGATAAGGCGCACCAAACAGTTACCCTGCGGCAATGCAATAGTTTTTGATGTTTCAATCCATGGTTACGGGTTTTTGGAAACCTGTAACGGCGTTTTTGCGTATGTCGTGGCCGTTAAAGTGAAAATGAGCCTCGTCGCTCCAAAAAAAGGGATTTACAGTGCGAAAACGCTACGATTTGAATTTTAAAAGGATGGAACTTCAGATCCCTTTCTAAAATTTCATGAATAATCGCTCTTGGAAGTCCCAGTGAGGCTGCTCTTTTCCATATTGAAAGTCGCGGATTTTCAACCGTTCAATGTTTTCGGGAGTCCTTGAAGATCGACTGGGCACTGGCCATGGGGCATTTATAGCCAAAGCAGTTGCGCGGAATCTCTGCACCCACGAACGAATTAAATTTACACTCAGTCCATCACTTATTCACCGAATACCGAACTTTGAACTGTCGACGAGCAATTACGTAAGAATCATTACTCTTAAAAAATGCGACATCGTGACTGACAAATCCGCACAATCGATAATTCCAACGGAGCCAGCCTCCGTCCGCACCTTTTATTACTTTTCGAAATAATCGTATTTAAGAATATAGGCCCCTATTATGATTTGAATTCGATTTTCGACAGTGGTCGAATGAGCTGATCGAACGAATTTTCATTTGGTATTAGGTCCGCTCGTTTACCCCAAATTGGGCGCCCGCGGGCCTTCTGTGTGTCACTACTGATTTTGAATTCTGTTGTGCACTTGAACTTTTTTTTTTAATTATACTTATCTATAACAGCGGACCAAAAAAAAGGCGTGTTCACCGAACGAACATATAACTATTAATGGTTGAATTTGGTAAAAAAATTAATCCTTAATGATACTTTGAGAAACTTCTTCTTTGATATTCTCAAGCTTGCGTCTTTGAGATCTATTACTACATTCGTCAATTGGTTTTGCTGGTGGACCTTTTTCACTTTCTTTAACGGTTTAGATAAACTCTCAAAAATAAGTTGCTTAGATAACCACTCGTGGTGACATTAGGTCTGTTCGTTTACTCAAAATCTTACCCAAAAGCGTTTTCTTACGCAAAAATTGAGTAAATGAGAGAGGTTTTGAGAGAGTAATGCTCTTGTTCTTCACGCACGAGAATGCCCGTACTTTTTCTTCGGGTTAGTTTGGGCATGAAGAACAAGCAATCAGTTTGTTTATAATAAACATTGAAAACAACAAAGCAAAATTACAAATGTCCCAAACAGCTGACAGACATTAAAAAAGTTGTGTTAAAAATTTTTCTTAACAATAATTAATTACAAACATTTTTGTTATTTATACCATAAATTGTTAAAAACTTTTCATAAAAAATACCATTTTTTTAAATAAATATTTTTGTTAATACAAATTATTATTTCTTAACGATGCTACCTATTTGGTAGCGAAATATTGAAAAATAAATAATTGTTAAAAACTTTTCATAAAAAAGACCATCGCTGAAAAATAAATAAAATTAAATAAATTCTTTCAATACTTGTTTTTTTAAATAAATTCTTTCACAAATAGTTTTTTTTCGGATAATCAAGCTCGTACAATTGTACTTTTTTCAGTACATTGCAAAAGTACTACATTACTCCACTAAATATTAAGTACCAAGGTATATTCATATGATTATACGTTGTTCAGTAATTTAAATTAATTATAGCAAAAATATATATTCGATTTTTCTTAATATAATATTTAATTATTAAATTATTCACAACCACTTTCCACAACTTTTTCACAAACTTTGACGTTTGGCCTGTTGAGTGAAGTGACCAGCGAAAGAGCTAATAAGTTTAGCTGCCCTACAAGAACATTGACGGTCATTTGACCGGTGATATGACCGTCATTGCTGACAGAATTATCGGTCATTGCGTAGAACAAAGTTTATATCATTTTCTTAAGGACAATATGAGAAAAATGACCGAAACTTCTGTGTGCATGTGATAGTCAGCGTTGGTGCGAATATATCGCCCACTGTAGACGGATATCCTAATTGAAATGAAACACTATTTATTTCAATTCTTTACGTTGATTTTATTTCAACATTCTTATATGTACATATGTACATAAAAAAAAAGAAATGTAATATAATATAAAATAGAAATATCCATCAGAACCTTGGAGTGGGCCATCATATGTGAATTTTTTCTTAATATAATTGCCCACAATTATTTAAAATATACAAATATTAAAACAAACTATTCAGGGATTCCCATAAAAATTAATTTTATCCATCAGCAAAGACAACATATGTTGTTGTTAAAACGTGTCGCCGAGTGCCGAACACAAAAACGATGCTCTATTCCACACCCGTAACATGCTACCAAACTAAATGTTTTCTCGTCTAAAGTCAGTCGTACGGAGCTTCAAAAACAATTATAAGTTTACAAACGAGTAAAATTATCATTTCTGTAAAATGGATGAATTTGCGAAAATTCAAGAATACTTTTGTAATGAACTGCATTAATTTTTAACTATTCGACAACACGTTGGTTGTCTCGCAACGAGGTGGTCTCTCGAGTAATAGGAACTCCTTCAGTATTACTTTAATTTGATTGATTTCGAAACAAATTCTCAATATACAAGAAATCATTTTATTTCATCTTTCTGTTACTAATAGTTAATAATAGTAAAACTTAACACAACTATTATGTTTTTAGTACATTTGGGGTCAAAAAAGTACAATTTTAAAATTGTCAATTATCATCTCCGATATAAACAGAGCTGTAAAAAATTGATATTTCTTTTTTTCTGGTAAATTTTATGGTTTTTTTCGTTTTCTTACTTTTGTACATTTTGCTCTCTTATTGATAGTAATTATAGCTTACTCTCATTTTACCGAACTTTCCCAGAAAGTAAACGTAGAAACCTATAGATTCGACATAAAAACAGGGTTGTGAAAGTTTAACATCTCTGTCCGCTAGAGTCGTGACGTCAAAGGGTGCTTTAGACCACAAGATTTGTCGTACGTAAAATGAGAGAGAAAATAAAATTAAATTGCATCCGTATTACAAAAAAAGAGAGTAAAAATCGGATGGTTGTTTTCTGGCTTTTACACCATTGGTATGGATAAAATCAAGTAAGATGAAAACATTCTAATTTAATTTAACTACAGGGATGGAGTTCTTGTGCAATTGAATTTTTTTTTTAATAACCTTGAAAAATATATTTATAACTTTCGAATATGTTATTTTCGTGGTCAAAATTTTTAGTGTACTTTTAGAAAATATACGTATATTTTTATAATATTGTGCTGTCCTGATCTAAAATGTACATTTTGATTTTATAATTGGTATAAATTTATGAAACCAGTTTTCCCTCCCTGGCTTTCTCACATTTGTTTACATAAAAATGCATCCCTGATCTAATGGTGTGTGTTGGTTTTTGAAAAATTTTAAAAAATCAAGAGAGCGATACGACTGTCAAATTTTCATCCGTATTTTCTCTCAAAATCTTATAGTTTCATTACATATTACGTTTAGACGATCCGACTTGTGCTCTTTTACACAAAAATTTGACATGTCGTACGATAGATCTTATGGTCTAAAGCACTCTTTAGCTCTGAGCTAGCTCAATTCAGTGAAGAACGCTTGCCATGTTTTTTTTTCGTTCATTTTATTGGTTCATCAGTGCTATCAGAACCAAAAAATTTTCGTAAATAAAATTTGTATGATGCCAGATGCGAATATTTCACGTCATTGGCGATTTAGGTCAAACACTATTTTTTCTTAAATAAATTTCTGTCCTGTAGTTTGTATTTATTTGATTTAAGTTTCTATACTTGAATAATAATCTAAATTTTATTAAAATTTTTTATATATTTATATTAGCGTATGTAAAACATTTCACAAATTTCCCTAAAATAACCAATTTCAGCACCAAAAACATATTTTCTCTTTCTACTACTGATTCAAGCTGCCTTGGTAATGTATTTGATTGAATCAAATGAGCTAAAAAATCAGTTCAGAAACAAAATCAACTGAGCATCAAAATCAAATGAGCTAAAAGTCAACTGATACTACTGAACGAACTAAACGAATCAGCTCACCAAAAAGAGTTGAACTGACAAGCCCTTCAAAGGGCTCATGAACCCAACTCTACTGTCGGCTATAAAGATCGAAAAGGGATAGCAAATCTGCTGTTTTGCGATTTTCCCTTTTCAATGTTTTTATCGGCATTTTGACTTTTATTGTGAAAATTTATAAAAATGTACAAATTTTTTAATATTTTGGCGGATTTATATTATTTTTCGCCAAAATATTAATATTATAAATAACGTGTACGTATCACCATATCAAAAAAGTGTAATTATAAATAAAAGCAGTTGAATGTGCTGCTTATGTTCAATTGTCAAATTCATGAAAAAAGTGTTAGCAAGAATAATGGAATATATTTTAAATTTAATAAAAATGTTATTTAAATTAGGTTAAATTGTATATAGCTGTATAATGTGATGTGCTCAACTTTGCATCATTTCCCGGAGGACGATATCAGGTAAGGCTTTTGTTTTTGACGTGTTAGAATTTTCTGAAGAAATATACTGTAGTAAAGCTGCTCCATAAAAACAATTACAATAGAATCAATTTTCTATTAGCTAAAAATTTCTGTTTAATGTGGAGCAACTTCCCTAAAGTATATTTCTTCTTTCTGTGGTATTATATGTAATTTGCGGGCAATACCATAAGCCAACCAAATTAAAACCTGTGATTCATTTGCTGTGCTTATACATATATTTTTCTTCTTGTTTTATTAAATGTCTGTTTTTTGTGTTATTTATATTTAAATAAATTCAATTACCCAAATAAGAAATTCCAATATTTGAGAATTTAACTAGCTTATATCGAAAGAATTTTTTCATTCGTTCAATTACATTTAAAATATAAAAACAATATTTTAGAATTTGTTTATATTTCCAATGTATTTGTACGAATAAAAAAATTCTTTTAACATCGTGGGCCAGGCAGTAAATTAAAAAAATAATTTGTTAATTTTCTTTTAGATTTTCATACACTCCCCTTGCCGATGAACATGCCGAGGAAAACTACCGCTCAATATAAATTTAATATCCAGAATTAGAGTCACCGAACAACATCAACATCTATCTACAATAAAAATTTCATCTTTCATTATGAAGTTAAAAATAATCAAATTGTTTTATTTAAATTTTGTTGTATATTGATTTGATACTGTTTTCTTAAAAAAAAATTTTAATTTGTAATAAAGTAATAAGGATTTAATAATATTTTTCATTTTATTCTTTCATGAAATATATTGCATATACGCAGAGACCTGCGCCGAACCAGTTCCATCGGCTCAAAGCCGGGAATCAATCAGATAGCCGTTTTTTATATGGCTCATACAAAAAATCGGCTTGAATACCAAGGGTGTTCTTCACACCACTTTACAACTCTTACTATTTAGTGCAATAAAGTTTATTTCAAATAAAAAATTAATTATTGAAATGATTTTAAGTATATATTTTGTCATGTGCACCCTGTAGATGGGTAAGGCATTCAAGTGTCAAACGGAGAAAGATGGCAGACGCTAAATATGAACTGTCAAACAAAAGAAGATGGCAGACAGCTAGTGACAATCAAAAAAAAAAGGTGGAGACGCCAGAGTTGAAGTGGTCAAGCAGAAAAAGTGTGGCGGTTAATAATCGTTTGGGTGTGGCGTGGTGTGGATGTGCATACGGAAAAGTTAAAATTTTTGATTCGGAAGCAGTGAAAAAATTTGAGAAAAGAAAAGCAATCAACAAAAATAGTGCAAAGTTTTTCGTCAATAGGATATAATTAAAATATATGGTTATATATAACATAGAAAGTTTAAATAGTGCTGCAAATTTTACATTGGGAGAAAGGAGCAAAACGACAAAAATTGTACTGTATAAAATCTTAAGTACACAAAAGAGAATTTTTTTAACACTGAAAACAACCGGTTCATCTTTAGAGCACATCAACTGCAACAACTGTACACCAATTTCCGACTGTACCACCTCAACCAACAACTTCTTTAAGCTCGGCCGCACATCCGTATCAACTGCGAAGTCAGACAACCATGCTTAAGAAGGCGACAAAGCATCCAACCACCATGATGAAACCAGAAAAGATGACAACAAAGTACCTGGTGAATGATTCCCTATACTCGGATGTTATGTCTCATGCCGAATCAGACCACTAAACAACAACAGCAGCTATTTCCGGAGAGACATACAATTCCATTAGTGATTTTGAAGGAGGGCAAAATAAGCATCCAGGCTATTCCGCACCGACTGAGGAAGATCACATGATTCTGGAGGATTTGGGTGATCGTATTAATAATTTTTGTATTTTCTTAATATTTTTCATATATATATATATAAGTACAATTTATACAGTCTCCTAAAAGACTGTATTCATTTTTATTTTCATATTTCCTAAATATATTCTATATATATATATATGTATAAGTACAATTTGTACAGTCTCTTAAACGACTGTATTAAATTTTATTTTTGTATTTTCGTAGCATTTATATATAGATGTATATCTTAATTTGTACAGTCTCTTAAACGACTGTATTAAATTTCATTTTTGTATTTTCGTAACATTTGCTAAATTTGTGCAGTCTCTTAAACGACTGTATTAAATTTATTTTTTTTGTATTTTCTTAATCTACATATATATATAAGTACAATTTGTACAGTCTCCTAAAAGACTGTAGTCATTTTTATTTTCATATTTCCTAAATATTTTCTATATATATATATATATATAAGTACAATTTGTACAGTCTCTTAAACGACTGTATTAAATTTCATTTTTGTATTTTCGTAACATTTTCTATATATGTATAACCTAATTTGTACAGTCTCTTAAACGACTGTATTAAATTTATTCTTGTATTTTCTTAATCTATATATATATATATAAGGATATTCGTACAGTTTCGTAAAGGACTATACTAATTCTATTCTTGCATTTTGATATTTCTGAGCAATTTTTGTATGGGAATTAGTATATCCATTACCGTCATAGACGTAAAATCAATTTAAATTCTAAAGTTTGTTCAGGATAACCACAGGAATAGTAGGCATGTCGTTTAAGTTGAGCTCACCCTAGGTCATGATTTAAGTGAAGATTCCTATACCGGGTATTGTCGGTTCGTGGTAGGTTACTATCAAACTGAAACAAAATAATAGTTTGGAATTTAAATTATTAATTAGAAAAGCATCCTAAACTTTTAAAAGAATATTAATGTATTTAAATTGTTAAACTGAAAAGTGTTATCTATTTGTAAAAAGGATACGTTTAAGAAAGTTATCATTAAAAGAATAAATATATATATATAAGCACTATGTACATTTTCGTTTGAAGAGTATTTTATTGAAACGGAAATGGCTAGATAAATAAAGAAAGGTAAGGCGAAAGTAGGAAGGGGCCGGTAAGAGTCACAGTAGTTGAATTTAGGGGGTAGTACCTAATTAATCGGAAAGTACTACCATGGTTGTGGGTGGCGAACCGAGACCGAAAAAGGTTGAACCGAGGCCGGAAAAAGGTCGAACCGAAGCCGGGAAAAGTTCAACGGCTTCAACTGACTTCGAGCGACAGTAGGGTAATATCGTGAGTATTTGAGTGCGAGGGTTCGGAAAGTTCGTTTGGCAACTGGATTTTCATTAACACTTGACGAGTTCTAAATTTCAATATAGGTAAACAATAGGCTGGCATTTTAAATTTTTTTTGTTGTTGTGTGTTGGAAAAAATGAGAAGGCTGGTTGGCAAGAAACCCACCTCCAAGACGGCGAGTTTCAGCCGGAGCAATACGCCATAATGCTAGCGCCGCCAACAGTCTGTCTAAAAGGTCAGGAATAATAATCATGTACAAATCAAACAATTCATTCTTTTATATTTATCCCATATATTCTTCATTTCACATGAACAGCTTATATTCTATTCAATTGTCAATTCATTTTTATTGAACATATTCATTTAATATGCATACGCTTTCATTTCACAAACAATTACTCCTTATTCAATTTTATTCAAATATTTTATATTTACCTTTTATAATTAAACATATTCAAACTCTCACAACACAAAATGGCGCCCAACGTAGGGCCTAAATGGGAAGTATGCGTGTTGTAAAAATTCTTCCAACCATGAACACATTCAATTCCATTCAATATCAAATATCACAAGCATTTATTATTCCCATATTCTTCAACATATATTATTCAATTTCATTCCATTCATATATACACACACACAACACAAAATAGCGCCCAACGTGGGGCTCGAACAGTGTTAAGAGGAATGAAGGTCAGTTATATAGAAGGCAGTGAAGTTATTGTGCGCGTCCGATGTAAGTCCCGTCCGAGTCAATCAAGAGTCCTTGACGCGTTGCGACATCGCATGGCAATTACAAGTTTTGCGTAAAGTTAAGCTAAATTACGTCTAGTCAGTCAGATGTCATAAAACTTAGTCCGCGTTATTAGGTAAGTCCCGAACGAACATATAAATTGTTCTTCGCGTTGCGACCAATAATGGGAACTGGGTCGAATGATTGAGGATATGAAATAATTCAAAGGTTCGAGTCAGGATAAGGAGGTGAAAGCCACCAGAATCCTTTGCTTCGAGTCTGATTTTGTCTACTGTTTAAGTCGAAGTAGTAACATAAGGTACCTGCAGCCAGTATCAGATTGTTAGTCCTGGTGGAAGTACGATCTACACCCGTTGCACCCTGATACTGCTGATGGAAGTTTGTCTTGTCTAAGCCACATGAACTAGAGAATATATAGCACTCGGATATACATACATATAAACCTGAAAAGTAGAAGAAGAACGATAATTATTAATATCGAAATTAATTGGAAATACGTAGTCGCTTGAAGTCATATTATAGATACATACACTGTGACTCTTTTTCCGTCTAAAATCCTACCGTAGCCTAACCTGTATGTCAGGATATTAAATTTATCGTGTTTATTATAATTTTTTATTATTAATTATTATTTAGTTTTGGTTATTTAAGTATGGTTTTACTTTAGAGCATTTTTTTTAGTATCTCTTTCATTTCATTATCTATATATTTTCAGTAGTTTTGTTTTCAGCCACTTATAATTTTATTATTATATTATCTATCGATTGTTTTTTTTTATTATTATTTACCTATATATATTTTTTTTATATATATATAATTCTAGTTTCAGGTGACGAAAGTTACTCTAATTCTATATTGCAGTACTTCTGGTTATATGAAAATATAAATTGTTGATTTTTTCAGTTTGGAATTTTTTTTGAATAGCTTTTATATATTTATCTTAATATTTACAATCCATATCATTTATAATTCTCAGTAGGAATTATACCTTCCTGTTTTGTTACTTTCGCCTTGCGTTTTTTTTTTGGCATTCGATTATTTTTGGTCCAGGGAGAAGGGAGGAATAATTGATTGTGCATAACTTTAGCTTCTGTTTGGTCGGTACATAGCTTGCTTTTATTATCATTGACTATTTGGGTTCATATTCATATAGCTTGAACGTGGGAATTTTCTTGAGCTATTAGCTTCGGTTTTGTTTTTTTTGGTTACCTATTTTTTTGGTTGCTGAATTCTTTACTGATAGGGAATGGTTTTGACGCGTTCAGCGCAAGGTCAGCGATTGGCCAGGGGCACGAATATGGCGAACGTCACAGATATGACGAGCACTACAGTAGGAGAGGCACAACGCGTTGCAATGGAGAATCACCCGATCTATACCATGGCGCGGAATTCAGGTATCAAACCACTCACGCCAGCGGTACAACAATTTTTGAATATGTCCCAAAATAATAACAGTTACACAGAGCTATTGGATAGTTCCAACAACTCTATACCATCGCCCGAATTTAGCAGCATAACTGCCAGAAATGCACAGCAGGAAATGCGAGCGAGCAGAGTGCCGTCGCGAGCGACTGGAGCAACAACAGCAGCCAATGCTAGAACCACCGGAAGGGGTATGGATGAGTTCATACGCGAAGAGCTGGCAAGCCAAATACAGCAACTAGAAATCACCCTACCTCAAGAACTGGCACAGGCAGTGAGCCATGCAGTCAGTCAACGGCTTAGTCCGAACCTTCCCTCCGCTGGGAATATTTCTCCCGCCGCCATACCGACAATGGCGAATGTGAATTCACAGTCACGGTCATGGGGTGACAGTCAGATAAATGCACCGCAGCAATCTGTAAGGCAACACGACAGTGAAAATGTAAATGTTCAACAATCAAGCAATAACGACTTACCACACCACTGACGGAGTCGTACAGACAGCCGGATATACCCCAAACAACATGGCAAGTTCCTGGTATGCCAACGGCCCATGCTCGGTCCAGTCAACTCGACAGAGATTTGTCCAAGTGGGGAATTAAATTCGATGGCACTTCTAAGACCATGAACGCAGAGGATTTTATTTTCCGAATTGAAATAATGCGCCAAGACCACCACTTATCCTTTGACGACCTTCGCAGAAATTTCAACATGTTGCTGGAGGGTCAAGCGTTGAATTGGTATTGGAACATGCGCAAATTGAATCCAACATTAACCTGGAATGATTTAGTGGGGGCGTTCTTAAACCAGTATCGGAGGTATGACAGCGATTTTCAGGTTCAGAAAAAATAATGGATAGACGACAAGGTACTCAGGAGAGTTTTTAAGAGTTTTTCGAGGCAGTACTAAAACTGAGGAATCAGAAGCAAAACCCATATTCCGAGAAAGATCTCGTCGAAATAATGAAGGCCAATTTGAAACCATCATTAACCCAATTATTGTTCGCTGTGAAGATAGATAGTCTGAGTGAGTTCTGCCAGCAGGCCAAGCGAGCAGAGAATTTAGTGATCAGTCACAGGCCGTCTTTCCAAGCACGCCAACACTTACCACCAAGGGTGCATGAAATAGTATACGGAGAAGAATTGCCGCTAGCGGATTGGGACGTGGAGGCGATAACGGGTACAGAGCGTTATGTCTGCTGGAACTGCAAACAGCTAGGCCACAGTTTTATAGATTGCCCATCACCTAGCCGCAGAATTTTCTGCTACAGATGTGGACGCGACGGCGTTGTGACTCCGAAATGTCCCAGATGTCAGGGAAACAAGTCCCGAACGGGCGAGACTCGTTCGACGCAAACGTAAGCCCGAAAACCCCACTGCATTCAACAGATACACCCGTGAAACCGATGAGAATTTTAGTTAATACGGCGCCGAGACAGGCAGAAGTTGAACATGTCTGCATTAGAGCGATAAAACCATTACACCAACGTATTAGGGAATATAATGAAGCTAGGCAGAGGATTTTTGGGGAGGTATCTTCCAGAATTAGGAAAGCTAGGGAGAGATATAAGGTAAGGAGATGTTTAAGACAGGAAATAAGTTCCGCTTCGCTGTATGAGGGTAAGGATCCCAGAATTTTTATGAATATCAAGGTGCACGATTGCGATATTTTGGATAGTGGCGCTACCATCACCTGTTTGCGGAGGGGCGGCATAGAATTTGCGGAGCGCGCAGGTCTGACGATTGGGGAATTCACGTCCAAAATTAAAACAGCTGATGGAACTCCTCACAGTATTGCGGGACGAGTCAGTACTTATATCACTATTAATGGCATTACAGATGATTTAACATTTTATTTAGTTCCATCTTTGAGTAGAGAATTGTTTCTGGGGGTCGATTTTATGAAAAAATTTAGGTTGTTAGCCAGTATTTGCAGTATTGCTACTGATGGAGTGGATTTGGTTCCAGGGGGAGAGGTTGGGCGTTTTAATGCCCATATTTTAACACCAGACCAACAGAGGCGCTTGGATAAAGTGGTAGCGAGTTTTCCTTGTTACACTAGGAAGGGTCTCGGTCGAACTTGCTTGGAAATACATACAATAGATACCGGCGTAGCAATTCCACTGAAGGACAAACATTATCCTGTATCACCGGCCGTCCAGAAATTAATGTATGCCGAGCTAGATAGGATGCTTGATATGGGCGTCATTGAGCCAAGCGAGAGTCCATGGAGCCATCCGGTTACTCTCATCCGCAAGGGTGAAAAGAACCGGCTGTGCTTGGACGCCCGTAAGTTCAATGCTCTTACTATCAAGGACGCCTATCCGCTTCCGCATATTGAGTGGCTGCTGAGTCGGTTAGGGGATACCTATTTCATTTCGAGCGTTGATCTGAAAGATGCTTTCTGGCAGATTCCTTTAGAGACTTCAAGTAGAGAAAAAACTGCATTCACGGTACCTGGGCGACCACTTTACCATTTTACGGTAATGACTTTTGGGCTGTGTAATGCTGCCCAAAGGATGTGCCGTTTAATTGACAAGGTGATTCCCGCGGCGCTACGTGAAAGAGTTTTTGTCTACTTGGACGACCTATTAATAGTCGCGCCAGATTTTTATACACACTTGGAGTTGTTAGAGCAGGTGTCCGATTGTTTGGAACGGGCAGGGTTGACTATTAATGTGTCAAAATCTAGATTTTGTTTCCGGGAGCTTCGATATCTGGGCTATATAGTGGGTGGAGGTAGGTTGAGGCCGGATCCGGAGAAGGTAGGCACTATTCGGGTATACGCTTACCCGAAGACGGCTAGGCAAGTTAGGAGTTTTATGGGGGCCTCCGGTTGGTACAGGCGCTTTATTCCCGACTACGCTACGATTTCGGCACCTATTTTTAAGACCCTTAAGAAATCAAAATCATTCAGTTTTCCGGATGCAGCAAAGGAGGCATTTGACCAGTTAAAGATGGCTCTCACTACGAGTCCCGTTTTGACACATCCCGACTTTGATAAACATTTTTACGTGCAATGTGACGCCTCAAATGTAGGAGTAGGAGCAGTGCTATTCCAAAAAGACGACTCTGAAGGTGAACATCCCATCGCATTCTTCTCTCACAAGATGACGTCAGCCCAAAGAAATTATTCCGTCACGGAAAAGGAGTGTTTGGCCGTCGTTCTAGCTATCCGAAGATTTAGGCCTTATATTGAATTGATGCCATTTACCGTGATTACTGACCACAGCAGTCTAAAATGGCTCATGTCTCATAAGGACCTAAGTGGCCGGCTAGCGCGATGGAGCCTGCAGTTACAAGCCTTTGCGTTCGCGATCGAACATAGACCGGGTTCGAAAAATATTGTGCCAGATACGCTGTCACGCTACAATATAGAGGAAATCGCGGAAGATTTAACACACCTCATAAACCTGGACTCAGAATTTTTCAAAAGCAACGATTACCTGGATTTGAGAGTTCAAGTCGAAGAGAATGCAGAGCGGTTACCAGATGTGAAAGTAATGGACAACCTCGTATACAAGCGTGTATTACCCTACAATGGAGTTCCCATTAGCGAGGATTTTTCGTGGAAACTTTGGGTTCCAAAAGAATTGACCGCAGACATTATAAAACGTTGCCACAACCCACCACAATGTGCTCACGGAGGAATTGGTAAAACAATTGCCCGCATTAAAGAATATTTTTACTGGCCTACTTGAACGCACAAGTGAAGACGTTTGTAGCCAATTGTCAGGTCTGCAGGGAAACAAAGCCAGTGAATCGCACCTTAAGACCACCCATGGGAGCTGAAATAGTGTCAAAGCGTCCGTTTCAACGGATATTTGTAGATTTTTTGGGACCATACCCTCGCTCTAAGAATGGAAATTGCTACATCTTTATTGTATTAGACCACCTAACAAAATTTGTTCTCCTGAAGGCCATGGCAAAGTGTAGTATGAAAAATGTTGTGAAATTTTTAATTGGTGAAGTGTTTCACAAATTTGGAACGCCGGAAACTATTGTGTCAGATAACGGAAAACAATTTGTCAGCAGGGATTTTCAAAATTTGCTAACGAACTTTGGAGTCCGACATGTACGCACCGCTATACACGCGCCGCAGGCTAACGCCTCGGAGCGCGTAAATCAGACAATCTTAGCGGCGGTACGTTCCTATCTGCAGTCCGATCATACTGAATGGGACAAATATCTTACCGAGATCGAGTTCTCCTTACGCTCGTCATTACAAACGTCAATTGGTGTTACTCCATATTTTGCTTTATTCGGAATGAATATGATGTCACACGACAGCCTGTATAAGTTAGCCAGAAAACTGCAGAGTTTGAATGATCCGGAATTAAACATTTTACCAGAGGCGGATAAAATGAATCTAATCAGACAAAAGGTCAGGGAAAATTTGCATAGGGCTTATCTGCGTGGCGAAAAGTCATACAACATGCGATGCCATCGGGTAAAGTTTATACCCGGACAAGAGGTTTATCGCTGAAATTTTCAGCAAAGTGACTTTAGAAACAATTTCAATGCCAAACTGGCGCGTAAATTTTTGAGGTGTCGAATAGTGCGTCCTATAGGGAAAAGTCTCTACGAGGTGGAGAATCTACAAGGGAAGTTTCTGGGGGTATTCCACGCCAAGGATTTAAAGCCCTAGGTGACATATTTTTGGTGGTCCTAGTCACAGCGTTTCTTGACAGGTCGGTGTCAGACGGGGCAATTTACGGATTCGAGTTTGGGAGTGGTCAGACCAGTATATATATATATTTTTTTTTTGGTAGATCTAGGAATAGTTTCACCCTCATTCTAGGTCCACGGATGTATCTATAATGGTGGCGTTTCTGTCATGTGCACCCTGTAGATGGGTAAGGCAGTCAAGTGTCAAACGGAGAAAGATGGCAGACGCTAAATATGAACTGTCAAACATAAGAAGATGGCAGACAGCTAGTGACAACCAAAAAAAAAAGGTGGAGACGCCAGAGTTGAAGTGGTCAAGCAGAAAAAGTGTGGCGGTTAATAATCGTTTGGGTGTGGCGTGGTGTGGATGTGCATACGGAAAAGTTAAAATTTTTGATTCGGAAGCAGTGAAAAAATTTGAGAAAAGAAAAGCAATCAACAAAAATAGTGCAAAGTTTTTCGTCAATAGGATATAATTAAAATATATGGTTATATATAACATAGAAAGTTTAAATAGTGCTGCAAATTTTACATTGGGAGAAAGGAGAAAAACGACAAAAATTGTACTGTATAAAATCTTAAGTACACAAAAGAGAATTTTTTTAACACTGAAAACAACCGGTTCATCTTTAGAGGACATCAACTGCAACAACTGTACACCAATTTCCGACTGTACCACCTCAACCAACAACTTCTTCAAGCTCGGCCTACAAAACTCGGCCGCACATCCGTATCAACTGCGAAGTCAGACAACCATGCTTAAGAAGGCGACAAAGCATCCAACCACCATGATGAAACCAGAAAAGATGACAACAAAGTACCTGGTGAATGATTCCCTATACTCGGATGTTATGTCTCATGCCGAATCAGACAACTAAACAACAACAGCAGCTATTTCCGGAGAGACATACAATTCCATTAGTGATTTTGAAGGAGGGCAAAATAAGCATCCAGGCTATTCCGCACCGACTGACGAAGATCACATGATTCTGGAGGATTTGGGTGATCGTATTAATAATTTTTGTATTTTCTTAATATTTTTCATATATATATATATATATAAGTACAATTTGTACAGTCTCCTAAAAGACTGTATTCATTTTTATTTTCATATTTCCTAAATATATTCTATATATATATATATATAAGTACAATATGTACAGTCTCTTAAACGACTGTATTAAATTTTATTTTTGTATTTTCGTAGCATTTATATATAGATGTATATCTCAATTTGTACAGTCTCTTAAACGACTGTATTAAATTTAATTTTTGTATTTTCGTAACATTTGCTAAATTTGTGCAGTCTCTTAAACGACTGTATTAAATTTATTTTTTTTGTATTTTCTTAATATTTTTCATATATGTATATATATATAAGTACAATTTGTACACTCTCCTAAAAGACTGTAGTCATTTTTATTTTCATATTTCCTAAATATATTCTATATAAATATATATATATAATTACAATTTGTACAGTCTCCTAAAAGACTGTAGTCATTTTTATTTTCATATTTCCTAAATATTTTCTATATATATATATATATATATAAGTACAATTTGTACAGTCTCTTAAACGACTGTATTAAATTTCATTTTTGTATTTTCGTAACATTTTCTATATATGTATAACCTAATTTGTACAGTCTCTTAAACGACTGTATTAAATTTATTCTTGTATTTTCTTAATCTATATATATATATATAAGGATATTCGTACAGTTTCGTAAAGGACTATACTAATTCTATTCTTGCATTTTGATATTTCTGAGCAATTTTTGTATAGGAATTAGTATATCCATTACCGTCATAGACGTAAAATCAATTTAAATTCTAAAGTTTGTTCAGGATAACCACAGGAATAATAGGCATGTCGTTTAGGTTGAGCTCACCCTAGGTCATGATTTAAGTGAAGATTCCTATACCGGGTATTGTCGGTTCGTGGTAGGTTACTATCAAACTGAAACAAAATAATAGTTTGGAATTTAAATTATTAATTAGAAAAGCATCCTAAACTTTTAAAAGAATATTAATGTATTTAAATTGTTAAACTGAAAAGTGTTATCTATTTGTAAAAAGGATACATTTAAGAAAGATATCATTAAAAGAATAAATATATATATATAAGCACTATGTACATTTTCGTTTGAAGAGTATTTTATTGAAACGGAAATGGCTAGATAAATAAAGAAAGGTAAGGCGAAAGTAGGAAGGGGCCGGTAAGAGTCACAGTAGTTGAATTTAGGGGTTAGTACCTAATTAATCGGAAAGTACTACCATGGTTGTGGGTGGCGAACCGAGACCGAAAAAGGTCGAACCGAGGCCGGAAAAAGGTCGAACATAAGCCGGGAAAAGTTGAACGGCTTCAACTGACTTCGAGCGACAGTAGGGTAATATCGTGAGTATTTGAGTGCGAGAGTTCGGAAAGTTCGTTTGGCAACTGGATTTTCATTAACACTTGACGAGTTCTAAATTTCAATATAGGTAAACAATAGGCTGGCATTTTAAATTTTTTTTGTTGTTGTGTGTTGGAAAAAATGAGAAGGCTGGTTGGCAAGAAACCCACCTCCAAGACGGCGAGTTTCAGCCGGAGCAATACGCCATAATGCCAGCGCCGCCAACAGTCTGTCTAAAAGGTCAGGAATAATAATCATGTACAAATCAAAGAATTCATTCTTTTATATTTATCCCATATATTCTTCATTTCACATGAACAGCATATATTCTATTCAATTGTCAATTCATTTTTATTGAACATATTCATTTAATATGCTTACGCTTTCATTTCACAAACAATTATTCCTTATTCAATTTTATTCAAATATTTTATATTTACCTTTTATAATTAAACATATTCATACTCTCACAACACAAAATGGCGCCCAACGTGGGGCCTAAATGGGAAGTATGCGTGTTGTAAAAATTCTTCCAACCATGAACACATTCAATTCCATTCGATATCAAATATCACAAGCATTTATTATTCCCATATTCTTCAACATATATTATTCAATTTCATTCCATTCATATATACACACACAACAATTTCTTATGTGACTTTCAGCATTAGTCAAAATTAATTACGATTATTTATCTATGTTTGTTATATGGTTTAGCTGGTCACACATTTCATTTGGTCCTAATACCAAAATCTTCAGTAGACTTTTAGGAGGAATCAGAAAAATTCGCATTATTTTTTGATTTAAAGAATTTCGTAATTTTTTTATTTTCAGACATTTATCATTAAATGTTTTTTTTTTATCAGATGACTCCTATACATGCGAAGCATTGTGCTGGAAAATGGATAGTAGGAGAAACGACAGTAGGTGAAGCGTAATTAATTATTTTACAGCTCTGCTTTCACACGTTCTTTGTTTTTATACTCGTAGCAGTGCTGAAGCTTCAGTTCAGTAGCCATTTTTATTTTAGTTCGCCGGTGATACACAATACCGACGAAGGAAGGCGTTCTGATGTGATAGTGGTTTGCTATCAGCTGATCAGTGATAAGTGACTATGCCTTCGACACTGAAACCTTCCGACAACAACTGACACACAAAGACACACTAATGCACATCAGAAAAATGACAGATTTTTTTTTATAATTTTAGTCTGAAACTGGAGTTGAACCCTGGTCTGTTTTTGGTTTTGTAGTCAACGTGCAGACTACCATCCATCGTGCCATCGCCACCATCATTAAATATATTTTAAACTTTGTTTATTTTTCTTTAACAGTCAATGTCAATTATTAAATGAGTAGCTACTATGATCGCCAGATTTAACTGTTTTTAATGTATTTCGTACACATGGCTGCAGATTTGAAGATTTTAGGTCCAGAAAATAGCAAAATTATGATTTGAAGATTTTTTTCGTTGAAAATTACGTTTTTTGCACTGGTCTAAATATGATAAATTTCTGCATATTATGTAGATGACATCGAAGAAAATGAGCATTTCATAACTGAGTCAACTATATTTATATTTGTGTAATCAATTGCCTTTTGGTGCTAAAAATATTTGATATTACCTGTGCGACTTGAAATTTGTGTAAAGTTTACAGCTAATTTACATTACATAATGTATATACACACATACATATGTACATACATACATATTTGTTCGTATATCCCACTCATAAAACAATAGAATATATTGGCTCATTTGTTTTCGTTTTTATAAGAAATCAACATTTGGTGTTCTATGAACCCATTGTAAACATTTGGCGTAGTTCTAAAAAGTCTTTATTAATACAATTTTTTATTTAAATTATTCCTTTCATATGCATACTTCCAATTTAAAATGAGAATGTTTTTTACTTTTATACTAAAAACTTTTCAATAAATGCTCTATTATAGTACAAACGCGATATGTGATGATATATTGATCTCCTAGTAAATATTTATGTACGTATAATATGTACGTATATATTGTTATGAATTATTTAATGATAAGTTGTTATGTTTTGATTGCTTCTTAATGAATATAAAAATGTTTTTAAAATATGCATTTTCCATTGTCCGATTTTTTCACAATTTTTCAAAACTGAAATGATTTCTTCATATTGTATCGGAATTCTGACGATTTTAGAAGAATTTTATCTGGCAGCCAGAGATTTTCAACACGGGGATTGAAAAGTAATCTTCTGTACACATAATAAAAATATAATAGGCACACAAATAGCCACGGCTACATTAAGCTATACAATTATTATAACGGACAAAAGATTCCTGCAAATTTACATCAATTAAAAAAATAATAGCGAGCACATTTATAGCATAGGCTAATATAGACCCGACATAAAAACAGGGTCGTGAAAATTTAACATCTCCGTTCGCTATAAAGATCGAAAAGGGATAGCAAATGTGTGTTTTTGCAACTTTCCCTTTTCAATGTTTTTATCGGAATTTTTACTTTAATTGACAAAAAATTCCTTACAATGTGCACATTTTTTAATATTTTGGCGTATTTATATAATTTTTCGCCAAAAAATTAATATTAAAAAAAGAAAAAAGTGTTCGGTAATAAGTGTACGTACCAAACAAAGTGAAATTATAAATAAAAGCAATTGAATGTGCTGCTTATGTTCAATTGTAAAATTAATGAAAAAAAAGAAATGAAAGAAAAATGGAAAATATTTTAAATTTAAACTAATGGAACTCATACTAACGACATTAGCCTTAACATAATTTCGGCGAAACGCTACTGAATATAATCATAACGATGCTTGTCGCCAATAAGGTGTTATGAACACGAACAAACACGTAAGATGGACTAATTAACGAATGCTGTAATTGAGGACTGCGGGAGCCCTTGATTTTATTGGCTAGCTAACAATCGGGAGTGGAGGTTGGGTCCTCTTACACTTCGACTTGTTGGGTGCAGTAATTGAACTATTGTTATAGACTCCCTTTTTCTTATTTTTTGTTTCTCAACTAATGATAGACATGCAAACTCATACGAACAAAAAGGGCAGAAGAGGGCTACTGTACTATTACCAATAGAAAAGAATACAATAAAAAAATATTAGAGTTGATTACGAAAAAGTTGCTATGGCATCTGAGCCTTCTATTTGGCGTGCGCTATATCTGTTGATGAGGGTGGTCGCTTAACCCTTCCTCCCGTTGTCCTAGAGACCAATCTATGTATCTAGTAACCCCAAAATTTTTATATACCCTACCCTTCAACACATGAAAGAAAGACAAAAGAAGAAAGTTCACTCCATGGTTAGATTCATATTACTATACGTTTATTAATTATTAGTAATTCATATAATATATTCTTTCTTAAATTAATATAGATATTTAGGTTTCGACGCACTATAATACACGGTAGGTATTATTTAATTCGAACAACTTTTTAAATTTTTAATCGGAAACACTGAAGGTGTATATGAACTTTTTAAAAAAATTACGAATTGTTAATTTTATATTATTGACATTAATTAATTATTAATCCGGTATGAATTTGGGTATTTACAATACTACTGGAATTTTTTTATAACCGCATTAATTTCGAAAATGTTATATATATGATTCTAAATTTCAAATTATGCTTTTTCCCGAAAAAATATGTGAAATGTATTATTACATACTTTATGATACTCTCATAAAGAATTATTTGCAAAAAAAAAAAGATGAAAAGAAAAATCTAAAAATAGAATTATGTTTGTATTATAAAAAAAAGTAAACTCATGGATTGTTATGTTTTTGTTTATAGATTTTTAGTTTTGTGTTTGGTATTCAACTTCAATTCTCGCTTATTAGTTGAATTTTAAGCATTAGAATCTTGGGTTTGTATTCAGAAATTAGGAAAAATCCACTGATGAACTAAGTAAGCATTAGCGAATGCGATATGCTTTCCTCCTCAGTTATTGAGTTTACTTTTGTAAAAAATAATTTATGAGGATATCCTAAAGTATGTAATAATACATTTCACATATTTTTTCGGGAAAAAGCACAATTTTAAAATTAGAATCATATATAAAGATATATTCCCAAATTAAATTCAGTTAATCAGAAAATGTTATATTTTTGTTTTTTTTTATCTGGGACCAGCACTCAGGAGGTGACTCCTACACATGCGAGGCATTGTGCTGGAACTGTAGAAAAGGGATAGTAGGAGAAACGACAGGAGGTGAATCTTAATTAATTATTTTGCAGCTCTGCTTTTGCACGTTCTTTGTTTATACTCGTAGCAATGCTGAAGCTTCGGTTTAGTAGCAATTTTTATTATTATTTTACTGCGCCGGTGCTACACAATACCAACGAAGGAGGGCGTTCTCATGTGATTGTGGATTGCTATCAGCTGATGCCGGTATTGTTCAGTGACCAGTGACTATGTCTTCGCCACTGAAACGTTCCGACAACAAATGCCACACAAAGACACACTAATGCACATCAGAAAAATGCGAGATGTTTATTTTTATTTTAAAATTTTAGTCTGAAACTGGGGTTGAACCCAGGTCTGTTTTTGGTTTAGTAGTCAACGTGCAGACTACCATCATCGTGCCATCGCCACCCTCTAATTCATTAAATATATTTTTAAACTTTGTTTAATTTATTTATGACAATTGGGGTAAGTTTCAGCTTTTAAATGTTGATATGACCATTCAGGTAGGTTTCAGCTTATTTTAGATTTTGGTAGGACAATTCAGGTAAGTTGAACTTGTTTGAAATTTTTATATACAAATTTAGGCAAGTTTCAGCTTATTGTAACTTTACTAGCCCACACCTCTTCGTGGTGTTCGCTAGAAACGATAGTTTACTATCGGCTAAGTGGGAATACTTGAGAAGTTTGTCCATTCGTTCTCAAACAATTAAAGTACATTGGCTATGAAGTACGTATATGGACCCTAGGTCAACAATTATAAATGGACATTGGTGATGCAAGGGAGGGTCATTAGCTTGCTATTGACTTTTCCCACCTGACCCTGCGGGTTTGGCAGAATTTAATGGGGTTAACCTTACCCTTGACCCTTAAACTCATATAAGCTAACATTGATTAGTGGATTATGTTTTACAAGGTAGTATTATGAATATCATGAATACGATATCAAAATCTACCGACTAAGGAATCATTTATGATTATGGGTATAGCAACCCCACGGACCTTAGCTCGGCTATATGAATAGTTTGTTGATTGAACCTTGGATTCTATACCTGTAAAACTCATATGGAACCTCCTTATTTCTGGTATCAGTGGAACAGGAGCAAGTATGTTTATCTAGGAAGTATTCTTTATTGGTATGTATGTATCATATATTGAAGACGATCATCTAGTAATCGATTTTTGTTAGTAGATTTTTACAGCAGGGGAAGTAATTTCAATTTATTGATTTGACTTACGGGAAATAGCTATCCTGCGGACCACAGCTCGGGTATAAGAGGAGTTTGCAGAACATACTCATATGAAACTCCATATCTCTGGTATCATAGGAATTGGAACGTGTATGTTTTATTAAGGAAGTATTCTTTATTGAATACGCTATTCATACATAAAAAATATATTGTTACATTATTTGGTTGTAAGTATAGGATTTTGATCGAATTCTTACTTAGCAAAGATATGGCTTGTCTATATTAGACTTGTCTATAAGTATAGATCAAACCTGCAGGAGGTCCTTTTCGGAGAACACGGGTGTTGCAATCCCGCGAACTCAGCTAAATGCCCAGCATTGCATGTAATTTCTGGGAATTCCACACTGTAGGAAACTTTCTTGTTCTATATTCGCTGAACTTGACGGCTTCCGAAGTCTTACTTATAACTTTGATACTACAGGGATCGGGAGCCCTATCAGTTTCTTTGAAGGAGATACTGGTACCTGATCGATTGATATTGGACTCGTAGTGGCTGTGGTTTAACACTAAAACTCGCTGGGAGATTTGATTTGATTTATTTTAGAAATTTCATGGCGTGATTTGAATGGAAAGTTTCTGAACTATACTATGAACATGCTATACGAATCCTATGGCTATGAATTGATAAGGTAAAGCAATTTAGATCTATGTGCTGTTGCGAAAGAACAAAAATTGACAATTAATGAGAGTGAAAGTTAACAAATAAAAGTATAGAACGCCAATAAGGGTTTTAAGAAAAGCCCAACTCCCTCAGCAAGGAGGAGTTCATGATGCCAAGAAATTATGAATTAAATTGCAACTTATGATATAGGTCTGTGTGCTATCATTCTTGGGTCATGAGGACGTTAGGTATGACGTTTGCTTTCAAACACGTATTTTTGGAATACGATCGGATAAGACTCTACTAGCAGTCGCCGATCTAAAACAAGAATACATCTCTAACTTTTGGTATAAAAATTTTGGGAAGTTTCAGGTTATTTCAAGTTTTAGTATGACCGTCTGGGTAAGTACATATAAGTACGGCTGCCTTCCTAAACATCTGTATGCAATATCCACGCAGTGTTTAAGTAAAGCAGTAATATATTGCCAACCTTGCAAATCATGCATTGTCATTTTAAACTTTGCAACACCGTCGACGTTTAGGAACAGTTGTTTGCTTTGCATCATAAAAAAACAATATCTACGAAAAAAAAATAATTTTGGAAAGCAATTAATTATAATTAGTATTTAAAAAAATTATTTTTCAGCAAAATTAAACAGATATAAATTGAATAAAATTTTTGTTGTATAAAGAAAATTTATATAAGAAGCTGTTAAGTTTATATTTTTTTTATATGTATATATTTTGTAGTTCTCAAAAATTTTTTGGGAGTTCTTGTGTAGATACATATATGAAATTTCTTATCTTTTTTCGGGAATTTGTTTAAAGGCCTACTGACGATTTTGGTATTAGCACCAAATGAAAGTTATATATAGACCAGCTAAACCATATAACAAACATATATAAATAATCGTAATTAAATATTTATTTCATTGCAGTTTTTTACCATTCTTGTTTAGTTGTCATTATTTATTAAAATCATTGTCAATCTAAATGCTACCTTTGTTGCGTTTAGTTGCGGATCAACGGTGCATTTGATGACTTTAGCAATGTCATGCATCGCCAAAGTTTGCACGGTTGCGTTTAGGAACATGTCATGGGCACCCTGTAGATGGGTAAGGCAGAACTAGAATGTCAAAGAAAAAGAAGAAAAAAAAATATGGCAGACTTCGAGTGTCGAACCAAAAGAGGAAAAAAAGCTGGCAGACGCTAGAGTCGAGGTCAAACAAAAAAAAAAGTGGCAGTTAGTTATTGCTGGGTGTGGTGTTGAGGTTGTGTTTACGGAGAAAAATTGGTGTAAACCAAGGATAATTTAAAATATTTCAATTCAGTGCTTGTATTGAATAACATAATTGGTTTTTAATATTACAAATTTTATTGTAAACATTTAACCCCAATACTAAAGAAGTATGTGTTGTTTTTGAAGTTTGAGGAAAGTCATACAAATGTGTTTATTTGCAATCGGTGTTAATATTGTAATACAAATTTATATTTAACAAAATTCTTGGATTTAATTTAATTTAACAAAAATAAAAAAAAAAAAAATTTAATTTAACAAAGTTCTTGGGACGAATAAATATATGGAGGCGGTTGAACTTTGAGCTCCGATTTAGCGGGATTGTCAAAGCAAAACACAGCGTTGTTTTTTATTTTAGAAGACATTAGATAACTTAAAAGTCAGAATAGTAGAATGACTCCCAAGAGGAGATCGCTTGATGTACTGGGAACTGCATGGAAGTGGTTGGACGGGTCACCGGACCATGCAGATCATAAGATAGTTCAGCGCCATATTCAAGGGCTATTGGGTAATAACGCGAAGCAAAGAATTATAAATAAATTGTTGACCGAATTAATAGTATCACCATGGTCAAGGTATTGTAAAATACTTGTATACAAACAATTCGAATGAGGTTCAGAAGGCGCTAGAGGATAATGTCACTAAAAATGGGCCAAAGTGGAAGTCATCAACTCCTTTCTTTTGTCTGAAAAAGAAATTGAGGAGGCAAAACTTATTTTGACTCCGAATTATTCCCTCATAACAATTTGGAGGAAGCCTTAAGCTTCGCCTCAATAAGAACCGCATCTAATGAAGACGCGGTAATATATATATTGAACTTGCCTTTCATTGCCAAAGTTATTTGTGAAAATGCAGTTAAAAAATAATAATACTATGTATTTTAAAAATTGATTATGAAAACATTATACAATGCAAAAATAGTATTTATGTAATTAAAACAAATGTTTTGAATTAAATAAATTATGTCTTTGTGACAAGGAAAATTTAATATATATAAGTGAAACAAAATATATTTCAAACCTTTAAAGCAGTCGAAAGCATGATTGTACAATAATTAATAATCAGCATTTGCCCTCCGTTGAAGAATTATACGAGTGTACAATCTTATGGAGTAATTTCAAAGGGACCATAAATGTTGGGGCATATAATCCTTACGCCTTATCAGAAACATATTTGTTACAATTTCATAATGAAACTTTAATCATAAATAATAGAACATATGTTTCTAAAGAAAAGAATTTTGTAAAGCCTCTTCCTCCTCTGTTGCAGCCTTATTCTGAAACCCAGTTTTACAAGGAAATATCCTTGGAATACATCAAGGAACTAAGCATCAATATTGTTGAGGAGTTAAAACACATGAGTACAGAGAAGAAAATTACAACTTCATTTAATATCTCTCTATCAGTTTTAATCATTGCTACAATGGTCTACTTGTAAAAGAAATACAAAAATACCTACTTTGTAAATTTACCCCTAAGGTTAAACCCGCACAAATTCCTGAACCTACACCAACAAATGGTGATCAGAAAAACAAATCCGTGGAAATTCCATTTTACTAAGTAAATTTTAATTTTAACCATTGCAAAATAAATTCATTTTACATTTATTTAAAATCTAATTCAAATATATTGTTATATTGCAATTATATATTTTTATTTTCGAAATTCAAACTAAAACTTAAAACTACTTTCTTAAAAAAGAAAATTTCTATAGAATTTTTAAATAATAAACTCGAAAGTAATAAGTTATAAAAAATTATTTTACAACAAAGTTATTCTACATAATATAATAAATATACGTATATATGTACCTATAATATACAAAGTGGGCCAAAAGAAATCACTCTATTGGAAGATGCTCTTATTTTTGCAATGGCTGCCAATAACCAAAATAATCAAAAAACAGAATCGAAGTTTTTCATTAAAAAAAAAATGAGAGCCAAACAAAATCGGATGACTTGTTTTGGCCAACCTTGTATATATACAAAAATTAATGTGTGTTTATCTGTTTGTTTGTACTTTATAGGAGCCGAAACCGCATGACCGATCTTCCTGAAATTTTCACACCATATAATTGGGACTCCTGAATGAATTATAGGCTACTTATCATTACACATAAAAAAATATTGTAACTCATTTATTTTTTAAACTTAAATACAATTAAGATATATAGAAAAAACAAAAAATTTAAAAAAAAATATTTGGAAGTGTACTTTTAGAGCTGTACTCGGGCGAGTACAGTGGCGTCATGAGTATGCTATTTTTTTAAGGTATGAAAGTTTTTAAAGCATACTTTTTCAACACATAGAGCAACATCGCATTGTTCACATAACCATCTTATTCTGTTATGACATTCACCACTAAATGCAACACCAGGAGCCAGCGACCGTTTCGAAATATTCGTTTTCTGGGCATAGCCAATACATATCCTCTTTAGACATTGAGTGATAACCACAGTATATTAAAATTTCGATAAATACTTTCAAGTCTTCTGCGTTGAAGGAGAAATTGTGCGCGTTAGCTTGTGACGCATAAATACAAGTTTGCTCAACGATTAAATTAACCACTTTTTCATCAAATAAGACTTCAAAAACCTCAACCGGCGATTTTCCACTTAACTCTGCGATCATATTGAGCTCATTGTCCGAAAAAAAATTGGTTTGATGCATTTGAATATCACAAGCTCTCTTTGTCCACTTAGAAGCAATTTCGCTTGATTTTGAAGACACCATTGTCTGTCGCAACTGCTCAAGTGGAATATGATCTTCGCTATCGCTGCCGAAAAATACTTCGACTTCACCTGGTACATCATTTGGCATACGATAAAAAAGAATATCATCAGCATTACCCTCCTCTTCGTCTGTGTTATAGTCCGGATCTGGTGGAAAAATCGCTATATCGAAATTTTCGCGACCATCTCTACCCACAAAATCAAGAGCCATGCTTAAATTTGTAAAAGCTTTACCATAAAAACTTGACGGTTTGATAGCTGTAAATTCCATTTTGGTCGAAGGAAAATTCTAAAAAATGTATACATATCAAGCCATTGTACTCGATTGGGTACAGCATTTTGTTACTCACATAAGGTTGTTCAAAAAACAATTTTTGGCCTGTAACTTTCTTTTTATCATACACACAATCACTCTTCTACAGAAAACTATAAGAAACTTATCTGAACGAAACAGTATTTACTCTACGCAGCTCAGTTGTTACTGACCTAGGTAAAAATCACAAATATGATAAAGTGATACACAAAAACAAACAAACGTGGTGCTGATGGCGAGTAGTCAGCGTGTTGGCTCTGCAACCAGAAAGACCCAGGTTCGATTCCCAGCCCGGTCAAATCAGAAAAAAGTTTTTTCTGAGTTTTCTGTGCTACAGCACCCTCCTTCGTCGGTATTTGAGCAATAAAAGTTCGGCGAAGTAAAATAATAAATAAAATGGCTCCATTAGCTTAAAAATAATGCGTCAAAAAACATCAGAGACGCCACAACTTTGCTTTATAATTTACACGCAACTGCAAAGTTGTGCAAGAATTAAGCTCTATCTTTCTACCACTTTCACCACCTGTCTGTTTCTTCCCTATCCTTCTCTCTAGTTCCAGTGCAATGCATTGCATATGTAGGGGATAACCCCTGAGCACTGGTCCAAGATAAAAAAAAAAAAAAAAAAAAAAAAACAATAACGGTATATTTTTCAAAATATTTCTTATGGGGGTTTTAAATCACAATGTGACAAATGCAAAAGCAGAAGAAACGTTGTATAATTTTTTTTACAAACAAATTTCTATGTACTTAAATATTGCTTTTTTTCTGTACTCAAGCGTGTACAATGGCTGGGAATGGGTTAATGAAATTTAGAACAGATAGATTTGCCTCTAGAAATTCACATAGGCTATATACATTTTCAAAAGTACGACCAGGAGGGCGATAGGGGGAAAATTCTGCCCCTCCGAAACGTTCAAACCGATTTTAATAAAATTTAGAACATAAATAGATCTGCATCTAAAAATGCTCAAGGGCCATTCAGACTATTATACTTTGTATAAATTATATATACTTTGTCAAAAATTCAAATAATACGTGCAAAAACAGACGTGGGTTCAACCCCAGTTTCAGACTAAAATTTTAAAATAAAAATAAACATCTCCCATTTTTCTGATGTGCATTAGTGTGTCTTTGTGTGTCAGTTGTTGTCGGAAGGTTTCAGCGCGAAGGCATAGTCACTGGTCACTGAACAAAACCGGCTTCAGCTGATAGCAATCCACAATCACATCAGAACGCCCTCCTTCGTCGGTATTGTGTAGCACCGGCGAAGTAAAATAATAATAAAAATGGCTACTAAACCGAAGCTTCAGCACTGCAACGAGAATAAACAAAGATCGTGCGAAAGCAGAGCTGTAAAATAATTAATTAAGCTTCACCTCCTGTTGTTTCTTCTACTATCCCTTTCCTATAGTTCCAGCACAATGCCTCGCATGTGTAGGAGTCATCTCCTGAGTGCTGGTCCCAGATAAAAAAAAAAAAAAAGTGTGATAGGTGAACGCAAAATGTTATGAAAACCACAAGTATTACGATAAAAAATTGACATCCCATAATACATTCTCATTTTTTGAAAATTTTCTAAACGATAATACTTTTCATCTGATTAAAATTCACAAGCCAACTGTTCCGCCGCCGGTGGCGTGCCGTCCATTTTTTCTTATTTTTTTCTTCATATAAAGGCCCAACATTTTTAAATTTTTAATTGCATAGAAATATATTTCGTCTTAAAAGCTTTTTTAATATTATTCATTTGATTTATTTCCTTTATCTAAATCGAATATTTTAACTGCTGCATACTTTCAAGAAGCGGCACGTTTGCCATCTACGTAAAAAAACCTGCCGCCGTTAGCCAATAATAATAATTCAATATGCGCATGCTGCTTGTGTTTCTTTATTATAGCTAAAGCTATCAAAACTCCCACAAATTTACATTTATTTCTTTTTTGAAATAACATGACTTTTCCTTTTTTTAATTTTAAAACGCTTTTGTTTATTAAAAATTGTTTTCTCAACTTCTGTTTTATTTGTGTTTTCTCTCTATTTCAAGTGTGATGGAGTGAATACAAAATGTCAGATTACGTTAGATTTTTTGACAGTCGCAATAAATGTATTTAGATTTCTGTATCGTAAAATGTGATGAAAGTCTTAATACTTGTATAATAGTCTGAACGGGCCTTAATAAGCAATTTCCCGTTGGGCTAATTTTACTTTCTATGACGAAAGGTGATGCGAGCTGAAACATGGCTTACACTTGCGTTTGCATTAATTGCGGCCACAAGAAATCCAAACTGTGTGTGTGGTTATTATCGTATATAGTGTTACTACTTTGTATCGGAAATGTTGGTACTACAAGCATGCTTTTTTCCCTTTTTTCGAAAGAACGGTAGTTTTATGGACATTCTTTTACAATAATTTTTGTAATTTTTATTTTACTTATTCATTTAACTTATGCATGATGTTATTATTTTTATTATTATTGTTATTCTTATTATTATTGGTATTCTTATTATTATTGGTATTTTTATTATTACTGGTAGTTTTATGGACATTCTTTTAGAATAATTTTTATCATTTTTATTTTATTTATTCATTTAACTTATGCATGATGTTATTATTCTTATTAAGGGTCCTCATGAAAGCGTGTAAAAGTATCGTAAACTGTGCAAAGTGTGCTAGTTTGCGCTCTCGTAAATGAACTGTCAAAATTTTTTTGAAAATTCATTTACACAAACCTCGTAAATTTGCCCAACAATTTAGTCTCGTAAACTTGCACAGCTTAATTGTGCAAGTCAGCTGCTTTTGTTTAAAGAATGAAATAGTGATGTTATAGTTACAAATTAAGAAAAAAAAGTAATCAAGACTACCCGGGCCAAAATTTTACTTTTTTAAGTCAAAATAGGAGCAAGATCATGCAAATATTTTTCTTTGCTCACCTGTGTTTATGAAGTTACGGTGTCCAAAACTTTTAACAAAATTACCGTTATCTTAAAAGCACACGGTTATAGTGTTGTCACATGAAAAATGCTCTACGAGGAAAATTTTGGGAAGGCAAGCCAATGTTCGAAGTACATACGAGGTGTGATCAAAAAATAACCGTTATTTTCAAATTTCGTGAGTTACGTATGTTCGGTTATCGCATTTTTTTTCTGTTATGTTGCTACACATGTCTGTTATATATGTTGGTAATATCAGCCATTTTGGATTGTCAGTTTGTTTTTGACAGATAAAAAGGTTAGTCGTGTTTTGGTGTGCTCTTCGATTTTTTACTATTCGAAAAAATGAATCAAAGAAACTGTACTAAGTTTTGTGTAAAAAATTAAATTAAATGCGCAAGGACATTTGAAATGCTTTGTCAAGTGACATATTATAGTGACTGCATATTCATTGTCATTATAAGATCTGGGTAATGGACCGATAGTGTCTATAATCACCCTATCAAATGGTTTTGGAGGTGTTGGAGTTATTATTAAAGGAACCTTTTGGTGTCTTATTACCTTAGCCTTCTGACACTGTTGGCATGATTTAACATAATTTGTTACGTCTTTCGTGATATTTTTCCAATAGTAATATCTTTTCATTTTATTTATAGTTCTACAAACACCTGAATGACCTCCTTCAACAGGATTATCGTGGTATTGTTTCATTATTTCTCTTATTTTATTTGCATAATTTTTAATGTGGGTCACCTCATTTAGTAGCGCTACTATCAATTTATTTGAATATCTGTTGCTGTTGTTGTTATTTTTTAAATCGTTAATCGAGATAAGTTCGAAAATTTTGTCGCTAGGTGCCACTTGTAACTTACTAATATTTAGTTTACCAGCCACTTTCTCAAGCCTAGGGAAGAACTGTCCTAATTCAATTTTTCCATTAGTAAAGAAATCTTTAATCTGTATATATGTTAAAACAGATTTGCCTCGTTTAATATAACATCCTTCCGGCCTTATCTTTAGTTTGTTGTATCTTCTGACGTCAGTCTTGTTAATCGGTACATATGTATGTATATACTGGACTTTTTCAATTGATGTTTTATCTCTGTATCACATTTTGCCTTATTTGGTGTCCTTTTGGTTTTTGATTTTGTTGTAATCAAAATATTATTCGTTATTTGTTCAAGTTGATCCACCGATATCCGCGACAATGCGTCGGCAACGTAATTATCCTTACCCTTAAGATATTCTACTGTGCAGTCGTATTCCTCTAATTCAAGTCTCACTCTCGTATATTTGGAGCTAGGGTTTTCCATAGAAAACAAATAGGAAAGTGGTCTGTGCGGACCAAGAAGTGTTTTCCGTATATATATGGTCTATAATGAGTGATTCCCCAATGTATGACCGTTAATTCCTGTTCAATTGTTGATTTATTGCTCTCCCCTTTAGTAAGTCTTGGATGCATATGCAATTGGTAAATGTTTACCTTCAAGTTCCTGTGTAAGGACCGCGCCGCATGCATGTTTGCTTGCGTCTGTAGTTATACAGAATTCCTTAGTGAAGTCCGGATATTGGAGAAAAGTGGCGCTCATTAATGCTTTTTTCAAATACCTAAATGCAAAATCACAATCACTAGTCCATTCTAATGGTACATTTTCTTAGACAGTTTTTTTAGGTGCCTAGAATACTCCGAGAAGTTTCTTATGAAACTTCGATAGAAGTTCCAAAATGCCAAAAATCTCCGTGCACCGTCAGCATCTTGTGGTGTTGTGACTTCCCTCATAAAAAATGAAAATTTCTCGAGATGTAATTTCAAATTATGTTTCCTACATAGTTCGAAAATGTCCTCTAAATTCGAGAGCATATGCTTTTCCGAGCATCCTAGTACAACTAGTAGTGTTTATTAGTTCGCCCGGTATACACGTATCTTCCTTTGGTCCGCTGTTGGGTCTTCAATTTAGTTAAAATAAAATGGAAAAAAATAGAAAATAAAAAAAATAACGTAGTGACAAACAAAGAAACAAAATATACTTGAAAAAAAATTTTATCAACATAATTTGATTAACAAATATAAAAAACAATAAACTTGAATAAATAAAATAAAAAAAACAATAACAAATTAAACGGTGGAATAACTAACGAGAAAAAGGAAAAAAGTGAAAACCGCTATACCAGTGACGGGCGAAAAATACAAATCAGTGCTGTCACTTCGGGTCACGGTGACCGGATCAAGGCTTTTATGGCCTTTTTCCGTGTCATTGTGCTAAATTCCTTTACCATACCCGACTAAATCTTTTGCATTGTTGGTGCCATTGTGTTGGTTGCTGTTAGACTGTTTGGTGGTGCAGGATGTACCACTGATCACCGGCAGTCATTCAAGCAGCGATTAGCTCAGTGGCGCTTGCAATACAGAAGATAGACATTTTATTTGACTTTTCTCGCGTTAACCATGACAGGCCGATTCAGTATTGACTTCTGCAAATACGTGGTCTAAGGGCAAACTTCTTCTCTGTCTATGCTCACGTTTGTCTCCATCGGCCGGATGTTTTCGCCTTAAGTGAAACCCAGGTGTCTGAGGAATTTAAGGAGGATAATCTTATGTGTTGGAAACTAACCAACTTTGATATCAAAAATTGTGATGGCTTAATAGGAAAAAATATATTAAAATCCTTTTTTGGCAATAATAAACTCAGAAGAGGACTCCTTATATAATAACGGTAATAGAATAAAATTTATAGACTCTTGTGCATACTGTAATGAACAACACAAGTCGATTGCTAAATCTGTACTGACTTTATTTATAATTCAGTTGTCAGTAATAAAGAAGAAGTATAGTAAAGAGGAGATGCCAAGAAGAATATAAACAGAGTTGTCTGATTCAACCTGACATCCCCCCGTTTGTAAAAATGTTTACTTATATTAGGAAATAGGTATATGAAGTTCTATGGGCTGTATCTCATTGGTTGCTTTATGGGTCGACCATAACGTGAAACTCTGACTTCAGGCCGAGGTGGGGTGGCCATACCATCTGGCGATAGGGTGGTACTGTTATTGAGATCTGGTGGTTCGTTTTCCTGACAAGCTTGTAATGCGTCGGGTGTGCTGGCTACTCCTGTCTTTTCAACTGGTATTGTTGCTTTTGTCTTTTGAATGTGAATTGAATTTCTTCTTACTAGTTTCCCATCATCGGTGCGTATATAAAATGAGCGAGGTGCGGTTTCTTGCGTTTTTTCAATAGTTCCGGTTTCCCAGTGGCGATGTCCTTTTTGAACTCGCACGCGATCATCGATTTGAATGTGTTGTGGTTGTTTTGTATGTTTATCGAAATAAGTCTTGTTTTTTTTTCTGGTTTTGTTCATATTGTGTTGTACATTTGTTATTATCTTAGGTGTTAGGACGTCTTTAGATGCAGGTATTGTGCTTCGAGTTATTCTGCTCATCAGTCTTTGGTTAGGCGATTGCAACTCTTCGTTCCTTGGCGTATTTCTGTAGTTAAGCAGTGCTAGATAGATATCACTATTGTCTTTCGAACACTTTTTTAACATTGCTTTTGCTGTTTGCACATATCTTTCAGCAAGTCCATTTGACCTGGGGTAGTACGGGCTAGACGTTTTGTGATGAATATCCCATGATTTAGTGAAATTGGAGAAATCTTTTGAGCAGAATTGTGGTCCGTTATCGGATTCTAAAATTCGTGGAATTCCATGTACTGCAAACCAAGTTTTTAATTGTTTAATTACCTCAAATGATGTCGAATGCTGCAGGAGCGCGAAATCCATGAACCCCGAGTAGCTGTCAGCTATTAACAAATAATTATTGTTTTGAAAGTAAAATATGTCTGTTGATACAATCTCCCAGGGTAGGCATGGTATGGGCTTAATGATCAGTGGTTCTTTTTGCTTTGAGGGTTGATACGATTGGCAAATTGGACATTTTTCAATGAACTTTTTGATCTCATTGTTCATTCCGATCCAAAATACTATTGATCTTGCCCTGTTTACACTACGTTGTATACCTTGATGACCGGCGTGAATCTTTTTTATAATTTCAGTTTGAAGCGTTTTCGGTATTATTATTTTTGTTGATTTGTATAAAATGCCTTTATCGTATGTAATTTCTTCGCGAAAATTCCAATATTGTCTTATTTCTTTTGGTAGGTCTGTTATTGCTGTCGGCCAACCATTAAGTGCAAATTCTATTAATAATCGTAGTGTTGAGTCTTGTTTTGTTTCGTTTATTATCTTCTCCTCTGTATTTTTGGCAATTGTTGCTACTGAATGCACTTCTATGTCCTCTTTTTCACAAAGGGGTTCTTTATTTTCACAGTCTCTGCTTAATGTGTCTGCTAGTTTGATCTCTGTTCCTTTTCTATATAAGACCTTTGGGGAGTAACGCAAAACGTGTAATAAAATGGTTTGTAGTCTCTGAGAGGCTGAATGGAGAGGTTTTTTGAAAATTGTCTCGAGAGGCTTGTGGTCGGTTTCTATAACTAATTTTTTCCCGTATATGTATTCGTGAAATTTTTCACAAGCGAAGCGGATGGCTGTTGCCTCTTTCTCAATTTGCGCATAATTTTGCTGCGATTTTGATAGTGCTCTGGAGGCGTATGCTACAGGCTGCTCATTTTGCAGCAAGGCTGCACCTAAGCTTGATTTGCTTGCATCTACTTGGAGTTTTACATCCAGATTTGGATCATAATAGCGTAGCAAGGGTGTAGAAGAGAATGCTATTTTTAGGTTTTTGAATGCAGATTCATGCTGAGGCGACCAGATCCACTCTACTTCTTTTTTTAGCAGTTCACGGAGAGGAGCAGTAATTTCCGATAAATTGGGAATAAATTTACACAAGTATGTAGCCATGCCCAGAACTCTTTGGAGTTGAGTGCGATTTTCTGGTTTTTTAAGCTGATTAATGGCTGCAATTTTTTCCGGGTCAGCGGCGATTCCCTCTGAGTTTAAAATATGACCTAAAAATTTGACCTTATTTACGTTAAATATGCACTTATCTTTGTTTAATTTCAGACCTGAATTTGATAACTTTTTGATAACTTTCTCTGTTTGATTTTTCAGCTTCTCTCTTGTTTCAGCGTGAATCAGTATATCATCCATCGAAACCTCTGTATTATCGATGTCTTCCAATAACTGTGACATCAATTGTTGGTATACTTCAGGAGCTGATGCTAGGCCAAATGGTAAACGAAGATATGAATAACGACCCCATGGTGTAGCCATTGTTAGATATTTTTGAGTACGCTTCGTTAGCTCAATTTGCCAAAATCCTTTTTTGCAATCTAATAACGTAAACCATTTTGAATTTTGTATGTTAGCCGTTATTTCGTCGAGTGTTTTTAATGGATGATAGCGCCGTTGTATGTTTTTATTTATGTCAGTAGGGTCAATGCATACACGAATCTTACCTTTTTGTTTAACAACTACCATTGGTGATACAGCTGGTGTTATTTCATTAGTTCTTTTCAGCACTCCTAGTTTTACCATGGCATCAATCTCTTTTTTTACAGTGGCTTTTAAAGCATGAGGTATTCGTCGTGGAGCATAATGCTCAAAGGTAGGGTTTTCTATCAAATCTATGTCGTATACAAAATTTTTCACCTTTCCCAGTCCCTCAAAAATATTAGAGTCGAACTTTACTTCATTAACCCTGACGATAAGTTTAAAACGTTCACAATCTTCTTTGCCCAGAAGTGGTTGTAGATTTTGAAAGTCTTCAACAACTAGAAATTTTGTCTCATAAAGCTTATCTCTGACGATGCATGTTAGAGTAATCTCTCCGCAAATGTCAATTTTGCCACCACCAAAAGCGATTAATTTATTTTTACTTTTTTTCATTGTTTGCAAATGTTTTTTGTTGACGAAACTTAATGGGATAATATTTCCGTCCGCTGCCGAATCAAGTTTAAATGTTACTTTTTTGTCATCTATGATTATTTCTTCATACCAGTTTTTATTGTCATCTTTGGTGGTTTCTGATGTTTTTACCATCAGAACGAATAAATCGCTGTCGACGTCAGAGTCGACATCTTCTCTCTGCTGTAATGTATTTACGTGTCTTAGATTGTGCTTTTTATTTTTGAGACAAAATTTAGCGAAGTGCCCCCTCTGCAGACAATTTCTACATTTGTTATTGTATGCTGGGCAATTACGACTTTCGTGATTATTACCACATCGTTTGCAGTCATATGAAGAAACATTTTTCTCATATTTTTTAAAAGTTTGTGGTTTTGCATATTTTCTTATTGCTTCTATTTTAAATTCTTCTGTTTTATGCAGTTCTTTTAGTTGTTGCGTCGCCATTTCACTGGCTTTACAAATTTTTATTGCTTTTTCTAGATCAATATCGTCTTGGGAGAGTAACTTTTCTCTAACTGTATCGCTTCCAATACCAACCACAATTTTGTCTTTTAAGAGAGAATCTTCAATACTTCCAAAATCACATTTTTTTGCTTGGTTTTTTATTTTAATATAGAATTCTTCAAATGTTTCTCCTTCGTTTTGACAAAGTGTATTAAATTTATATCTTTCAAAAGTAACACTGATTTTTGGGGCAAAATATTCTTCGAACTTTTTCTGTATTGTTTTAACATTTTTTTGTTCATCAGATGATAACGAGAAAGAGTTGAAAATGTTGATTGCATCAGCCCCAATGGACGACATAAATGTCGCGACTTGTATTTCTGCGGATTTTTTGTCCATTTGTACCGCTGTCGAAAACCAATTATATTGCTGAATCCAATTTTTCCATGATGTTGATAAATTGTTTCCATTTATTTGTAAAGGGTTGGGTGGTTTAATATAAGATGATGACGATGCCGCAACCGGTTGTTCATTATCACCAGCCATGTTGGAATAGTGATTTTTTTTTTTAGTTTTACTATTTAATTACTTAGATCCCACTTCTGACACCATGTAATGAACAACACAAGTCGATTGCTAAATCTGTACTGACTTTATTTATAATTCAGTTGTCAGTAATAAAGAAGAAGTATAGTAAAGAGGAGATGCCAAGAAGAATATAAACAGAGTTGTCTGATTCAACCTGACACATACAATTCGGAAGAAATACAAACTCTGGAAACACAATCAGAAGACATTTTAGTTAACTAAAATATGAAGACATGAATAAAGAAGAGGAGACATTTTTCACAGAACTTATTTCCAGGAATTCCGACTTATTTTTTCAAGAAGGTAATTTACTCACTCACACTCATGAAGTACAACATGAGATCACAACAACAGACAACAAGGCTATATATTCTAAAATATACATGTATCCTTAAATACACGAGGAGGAAATCAATAGACAAATGCGAGAAATGATAGAACAGGGGATAATAAGAGAAAGCGTATCTCCATATAATTCTCCCTTATGGATTATACTCAAGAAGTCGGACAATTCGGGAAAAAAGAAATGGAGAATCGTGATCGATTACAGGGCCTTAAATGAAGTTACTAATAGTGACAAATTCCCAATACCAAACATTGATATTATCCTGGAAAAACTTAGTCGAGCACAGTATTTCACTACACTCGATTTGGCTAAAGGGTTTCACCAGATCCTCATTAAGGAGGAAGACAGGAAAAAGACCGCATTTTCTACCCAACTAGGACACTATGAATTCGTCCGTATGCTTTTTGGGTTAAAGAATGCCCCTGCATTAATTCGGTATTAGAAGAATACATCATGGTATATCTCGATGATATTTTGGTTTTTAGCAGTACAGTACAGGAACATAGGGAAAGTATACAAAATATTTTTAATCCCCTTAGGAAACATAATCTTAAGATTCAAGTCGACAAGTGCAGGTTTTTTGCGAAATCTACCGAATACCTAGGACAAAGCCTAACTCAAATAAAATTTAAACCATTCGGAGTCTAAAACTTCCCGAAACTCAGAATCAAATAAAATCATTCTTAGGGATAACCTGGTATTATAGGAAGTTTATAAAGGACTACGCCAAAATTGCTCATGGATTAAATAAATATTTGAAAAAAGATAGTAGGATAAATAAGAATGATCCTCAATATGCAGAGGCATTTTACAAACTCAAGAGATTACTAGTTCACACCCATTCTTAAATACCCAGATTTTAAACAAAAATTTAAATTAGCAACAGACGCTAGTGAATTCGCCATCGGACCGGTAATAATACACGACAACCATCCAATCAGCTACCCAAGTAAAATTGTAAATGAACACGAAAGAAAATACTCCACAACAGAAAAAGAGCTGTTGGCCATCGTTTGGGGAGTAAAGTATTTTAAGCCATACGTATACGGAGCTACAAACTAAACATAAGGGAAAGGATATAAATCCGCGACTTCAACGTTGGTTACTTAAACTTGGAGAATACGACATTAACATATGGTATATCAAAGGCAAAGAAAATACTTTAGCTGACTTTCTTAGCAGAGTCAATGCAGACCCAGGGGAAATTTATGCAATAGATGAAGACATTAACATGGACAACTTAAGTACAGCCGCTATTCTCAACGGAAAGAAAGGAATGATCACTTTACTATATTAGACTCCATTGTTAACCGCTTCTACACCCAAATAATTTTAACTGAAAGTAAGACGGATGAAATTAAAGTAATTGATAATAAACGGAAATTTTTGTAAGCTTAGACGATATTAGAAGTGGATTCATGTCAGACATTTTTAGGAAATTTATAAAACAGGAAAAGTAGGAATATATTCAGGCATTTCAGATTCCGACTATAACATAGTGCAGCAAAAACTAATAGAACTATTTAACACAGCTGTAAAATTCTATAGATGCTCATATCATGCTAAAGACAAGGGAAATGAGGAAGAAGCCCTTAGGTACATTCAAAAATACCACAAACGGGAAACAGGTCATGCTGGAATAAACGGAAATTACCAGGGTTTAAAAAATGCCATATACATCAAAAATCTTAAAACACTCATCCAAAAATATATAAATAACTGCGATGTGTGTTGTGGAAATAAATACGAAAGAAAACCATATAGATCAAAGTACTACATAACAGAAACACCAAAAGACACGAATGAGATAATACACATAGACACTTATGTTATTAAAAAACATGTTTCCTAACTTTCATGGACAAATTTTCGGAACAAGCTACTGCTATTTACATGGAAGACAGGAATAGTATACCACTTATAGAAAAACTTCGTTTATATTTCTCTTTAACCGCAAAACCAAAACTTATAATTGCCGACAACGAGTTCAACTCAACCAATGTTAAAGATTTTCTTAGGGAAGAAGTAGAAATCCATTTTACAAAACCGAATTCCCATACGGGAAATGCAGATATCGAAAGATTCCATAACACCTTAGGAGAGAGATTTAGAACGTTAGAAATCGAAAATTCAGGTTTATCTGTCCAGGAAAAAATATACAAATGTACTGAATGGTACAACAAATCTGTTCATTCCGTAACCAGGGAAAAACCAATGGATATAGCCAGCGAAAAATTTAAAAAAACCAAATCTATAATTTATTAAAAACGACGAAAGAAAAACAAATCACAAAGTTAAACCTTAACGGAGAAGAATACCAGAATACAAATCAGGAAGGGTAGGTAAGAAATTACAAAGCTCTTAGACATAAGCAAGAACCAAGATACAAAAAGATGAAACTAGAAGGTATCCACCCAACAAATATAAAAAGACCTCATAAATTTTCAGGTACATATGACGCTGTTAATAATAATAATAACAATGCTTTTTACTGTGAGCAACGCCACCTTAATTATCGAAAATATCAGTAGCACCAATGGGTTCGCTGAAATTGTATTGGAAGACGTAGACATAACATACAGTTACAATACTATTCTGCACATCATTGACCCCAAGGAAATCCAGTACGATATAGAAGGACAAGGGGAAAACATGAAGATGATATCAAATATCAACGACAAACACTTTTAGGATAGTGAACTAACAAAAGTGAAATCGAGATTAAGAACAATTACGTCCACTAGACATCCAACCGGACTAATAAATTTCGTAGGAACGGGAATGCAATGGTTATACGGCATAATGGACGACTTTGCCAGGACAGAAATAGAACGACATTTACGTACAATTAAAGACAACAATCATGCAATAATAGAAGACCTTAACAGAAGTATCCAGATAAACCACATATTTAATAGCACAATTTCGAAACTAAAGAACGCAATAGAAAGCGATAGGGCACAAATTAACTCAAGATTGAATCAAATATCCAAAAATGATGAAGAACTAGAAAATAACCTCATATATCTGGATATACTGTTAAAAATTAAAATTTTGCTAGATAATGCGGAACACATACAAAATAATCTTGTTGCTGCAAAAACAAACACTATGAATAATAATGTATTAACAAGTGAAGAAATAATTCGTTACAATATCGATCTTTACAAAACACAAAATACTAAAGTATGTGATGGTACTTGGTTTTTTTTTATATAAAAACTTTAAGTTCAATTTTTTTAATTGAGTATTCTGGATTTAAACGTTTAGTTTTTATATTTCAAAATATGAAAAATTTTTTTATTCAATAGGAAAATTTTGAAAAGAAAAGTTGTTTTATTATTTTTAGTGAATTTAAGAATCAAAAATAATTTTTTTTTTTTGAGAATTTAATATAGAATTGGTGGCTATTGTGGAAATATTCATTTAAGTCTTTTTCTATTTGAATCTTCATTTTGTATGAATTATTTTGCTCCTGGAGGTGAATAAAGTGGGATACTTGATAGTGCCGCAATTATTAATGTTATTGGTGGTTGCTTATGTGAGGAAATTGTTAATTCGGGGGATTATAAACGTGTAGTTTGTAATGTCAAGACAGCCGACGGACAAAGACAACGGGAATTGGGCTCAGTGAATTTAGTTATTTGTTATAATGGGGTAAGCAAGTCAACTGATTTGTGGAATGAGCTTTTGGAAAGAGTTTGGAATTCAAATTATGTCAGTAAATACTATAGACCAAAAAGTTTCTGGAGACCATGCTGATAAAATCCAATTGACAATTAATGAGGAACAACAGCTGCAACGTATTGTTGATTACTTTCCAAATTCGGAACGGGATGAGTTAGGCTGTACATCTATATAGCAACATAATATTGATACGGGGACAGCATCTCCTATCAAGCGACGATATTACCCGATTTCGCCTGCAACGGAGAAAATGTTCTGTGAGGAAATCGATCGAATGTTGTAAGTAGGTGTTATAGAGGAATGTCCAACATCACCGTGGTCATCTCCAGCTGTACTAATTGTGAAGCCCGGGAAAGTACGCCAATTTACGAGGATGCCGTTTGGATTGTGTAATGCGCCACAGACAATGGGTAGACTAATGGACAGGGTCATTCCGTATAATTTAAAATCAAACGTATTTGAATATTTAGATGAGTTACTAATATTTTCAAAGGACTTTGACGAACATATACAACATTTACAGGAAACGGCTACTTACTTACGGGAGGCAAATTTGACAATTAAGAGAAGCTTTGGCTTACGAAAAGTACAATACCTGGGATATATCATAGGTGAAGGATGTATGAGAACTGATCCTGCGAATGTAAACGCCATTGCCGATTTTCCAACACCCAAATCTGTTCGTCAGCTACTGCAGTTTCTTGGTATGGCAGGTTGGTACAGTCGATTTATTGATGACTATGCTACCATAACTTTTCATTTGACGGATTTATTAACGAAGAGAAGAAAATTTTAATGGAGAAAGGATGCTCAGACGTCATTTGAGAAAATTAAACAAATAATCGATTTCGGGCCCGGTATAAGTACATGCAAACTTCAACCAACAATTCATACTTCAATGTGATGCAAGTAGTTTTGGAGTAGAGGCTGTATTATCACAGCTGGATAAAGAAGGAAACGAGAGACCGATAGCATTTATGTCCCAAAAGCTTAATAAAGCACAACGGAATTATTCAATAACCGAATTAGAGTGTCAGTAATTTTAGCAATAAAGAAATTCAGAGCATATATTGAAGGTCATCACTTTAAAGTTATTACTGATCATGCTAGTCTAAAGTGGCTAATGAGACAGAAGGACTTGTCAGGTCGTTTAGCCAGATGGTCTCTGAAACTGCAGGGATTTGATTTTAATATCGAGCACCGTAAAGGTAAGGATAATATTGTACCAGACACTTTATCGCGATCATTTGAAGATGAAGAAATGGTGGCCCAATTGAACTTAGACGTTTTACCATCAATCGATCTCAATTCGGAATCATTTAATAGTTTAGAATACACACGGTTGAGAGATGAGTTTAAGAAATCTAAACTACCAGACTATAAAGTTATTGAAAAATATATATATATAAGAGAACTGACTTTTCTTCCGGAATTTGCGATGAGTCTGATTCTTGGAAACATTTTTTTCCAGAGGAACTGCGTAGGGAAGTAATATATGTAGCGCATAACGTACCAAATGCCGCACATGGCGGTATAGCTAGAACTGTTCATCGTATCAGACAATTTTTCTTTTGGCCCAAATTGGTTACTGATGTGAAGAACTACGTCACAAATTGTTCTGTTTGTAAAACGTCCAAAGTATCCACGATATCTCTTAAACCGATTATGGGTCAAATTGTAGAAACGGAAAGGCCATTCGTACGTTTGTATAAGGACTTTATTGGACATTTTCCACGGACAAGAAATGGATATATTTATATATTAATCATACTCGATCATTTCTCGAAGTATACATTGAAGTTAATAACAAAACCAGTTATCGAATATCTGAAGAACGAAATATTTGCATCTTTTGGCGTTCCAGAGATCATGGTGTCTGACAATGGCAGTCAATTTAAGTCAGGTGAATTTAAGAATTGGTTGACAAATTCGGAATCATTCATAGGTTTACAGCGGTATATAGTCCACAATCTAATGCAAGTGAAAGAGTAAACAGGTCCATCAATGAAGCTCTACGTTCATACATTCGTAATGATCAGCGACAATGGGACGAGTATTTACCAAGTGTTAACTATGCCATTAGAAGCAGTCGGGCACCTTATGAGCTTGTATTTGCCCAAAAGATGATAACTCATGGAAAAGATTATGCAATTTTACGACACCTTAAGATTTTAGCGGAAACAGATGCGGAAATAAACAGACAAGATAATTTTGCTATATTGCGGGACTCCATTATGACGAGGCGAATGAATGCGAAATATTATAATTTTATATGTCGGAAAAGAGAATTTAATATTGGCCAATGTGTATAACGAAGAAACTTCGTTCAGAGTTCAATGATAAACAACTTTAATGCCAAACTTGCTCCCACTGGAATAGAGGCAGTTGTGAAAAGACGAATTGGTAATGTTAAATATGAGCTGGAGAATAGAATTGGAGGTCATACTGCTATTTATCACGTTAACGAAATATGGACCTGATAGTACTTATCTCATATACGTCGTACCTTTTTTCAGCTTAAAATCCGCTCTAGGTTTTAATTTTAATCTGCTTTGTGATGGTACTTGGTTTTTTTTATATAAAAACTTTAAGTTCAATTTTTTTAATTGAGTATTCTGGATTTAAACGTTTAGTTTTTATATTTCAAAATATGAAAAATTTTTTTATTCAATAGGAAAATTTTGAAAAGAAGATTTGTGTTTTATTATTTTTAGTGAATATAAGAATCAAAAAGAATTTTTTTTTGAGAAATGGCTATTGTGGAAATATTCATTTATGTAACTCTTTTTCTATTTGAATCTTAATTTTGTGTGAATTATTTTGCTCTTGGAGGTGAATAAAGTGGGAAGAGAAATCGGCCATAAGCATTATTTTTTTTCAGCGGCTAAAGGTTTCATTATAGCATTCCTAGAATCCAACAATCGAATCCTAGAATCGAAACAACAATATTAAAAATTATAATTTGTCCATAGCCTCTGATTTCTGTTTCATTGCAGAAACTATCAAACCAGAACTATATTTCAAAATTTTTTTTTAATTTTATTTCCCGTTTCAACTTCAGTTCAGAAAAAAAAAAATATATATTAAGAATAATTTGCCATTCTTGCTATTATTTAAATCTAAATTTTTTATCATTTAATTAAAATTTTTTTAAGAAATAGCATGTAAATTAAAATATACTACTCACCACACATACCTAAATTAATACATCACTCAATTTAAGTTATACATATATATATATATATATTAAATTGTTAATTAACTTTTTTTTTTTTTGGCGTGTGAGGTAGGGTTGAAAATGCCTTCGCACTTACAGAGACCGTTGTCTTCTGCGTCGAGTGGTGTTCCCACTAAATAATTCCCTCCTCCTCCTCTGGGTAGATTCCTCCCCTGGACCGCTTTCCGCATTACTTCGGGAAGGCCCAGAGCCACGTCCCAATCAGGACCACTCTCACTCACCCACGTCTGGGTCCGCCAAGTCCGCAGCCGGCGCCATGGCCCCGGCCCGTATCGCCTGGTCCACGTCAGAGAAGGCCCCGTTATGCAGCAGCGCACCGAGGTCCCTCTTCTTCCTCCGCAGAACATATCCCACGTACTGCGCCACAGCGTCCCAATTGTCCTCACAATCTAGCATCCTTCCTATCACCGTGGCAGGAGCGAACCCGCCAACCCGCTGCGCCATTGCACCTCTCTCAGCATGCCACCTGGTGCAGTCGAAGAAAGTGTGTTCTGCATCATCATCCGCAATACCACAGTAAATGCAGTCGGGACCATCTGCCCTGCCCATCCGGTACTGGTACTTTCGCAAGTATCCGCTCAACATGCCAGTCATCTGCGCCGCCCTAGTCGCCACATGCCGTATTTGGCCCAGTAAGTCAGCCTACAGTCGAGTCTGACGCCCAAATACCTTATGGCACTCTGGGTAACCAGAGCACATCCCCTATCCGCATGCCGACGCCGAGTGGTATGTGTGCCCGCGTCATCAACATCACCTCGGTCTTCTCCCCGGCCAATTCCAAGCCGTGGTCCTCAAGCCACATCCGGGTCCTAATCATGACCCGGTTCAGCTTCCCCCTGGCGTCATCCATACCCCGCGCCAAGATCACCGCCGCTATATCATCCGCGTATCCCACGAGCTGAGCATCCTCGGGCATTTCCACCCCAAAGATCCCATCGTAGGTCAGATTCCATAGGTCCGGGCCCAGCACAGATCCCTGGGCCGCGCCGGACGTGATCGTCCTGCTCCTCCGCCCCGTCGGAGTATCGTACAACAGTACCCGATCGTCCAGATAACGGAGAATTCTATACAAGTATCCGGGAATACGGAACCTCTCCCGTAGCGCCTCTAGAACATCAGCCCATCGTAGGCTGTCGAAGGCATTCCGAACGTCGAGTGTTGCCAGGACAACTATGCGCTTCGGATAATAGCGCATCTCGCTCTGAGCGCGCTCGAAGCACTCAACCACATCAGCAATCGCCCCGAGCGTTGACCTGCCAGGTCTGAAGTCTGTCCGACAGCCCCCCAGCCATCCTCACGGCCTCCGCCAGCCTTCTTTGCAGTAGCTTCTCTAGCAGCTTGCCGGCACCACCCAACATGCAAAGTGGCCGATGGCTGGGTCGGATCGCCTCAGCTCCCCCCCGGTAAAGGGCGGTGGCACCTCATCATCGTAGGACCCACATTCGCCGCCCAGCGGAGGGTGTGTGGGGAACAGGCCCCCCACAATCGCATCGATCCGCGCGCCGTCCAATTGCATCCCAGCGCGGCTCGCGCCCAATTTTCCCGCCACGATCCTATAGCCGAGTCCCCATGGATCACGATTCAGGTCGCTCCGAAGTTCCTCCCATTTCGCCCTCTTGCTCGCCATAATCACGAGACGCAACGCCCCGCGGGACCGCCTGTACTCTTGGGCCTCCAGCATAGCCTCGCCGGCCCGCCTAGCCCTAGTATAGACCCTCCTATTGCGGAGGCAGTCACGCCAGAGTCCAACAATCTCCGGCGTCCACCAGTACACAGGTCGCCTCCCCGCCCGTCGCGACAAACGGGGCATCGATGCGTCGCATCCACGGACAATGCGCCGCATCATAGCACCCGCCAGGGAGTCAGCGTCTCCCCCACCGTCCAAAACCGTAGTACCGTCGAAACCGGCCAAGAACGCCCTGCGGTCTAACCTCGCGACGTTCCAACAACGCGCGCCTCTCCCACCGTGCGCCCGCGCGACACCCTCCTCCGATACTATCCCAAACTCAACATATTGGTGATCACTCCCAGTATATTCCTCGAGCACCCTCCATCCTTCGATCATCCCAAACAGATTCTCGGATACCAAAGTGATGTCAGGAGTGGTGAACTCGCACCCCGGCCGCCTGAAGGTGGTCGCACCACCAGCGTTCATGACCACCAGGCCCAACCTGGCCGCCATATCCAGCACGCACCTCCCCCTCGTGCTCGTCACCGGATCCCCCCACTCCACAGCCCTGGCATTGAAATCACCGGCCACCACAAAGGGTCCGGCCATACCAGCCAGAGCGTCCTCGATAGCGGCCATCTTCGCCCTAAATCGCGCCACACTATCGCTAGGAGTGAGGTAACAGCTCACCAGCACAAAACCGCCGATCCGAACCCACGCATAGCCGCAGCCGATACCGTACCGCGCAACCGCGAGTTCACCGCCGCCAGGTAGCCAGAGCGCCGCCGTACCCGTTTCGTCCCCGAGCCAGAATCCTCGGTGCATCGGACCGTATTGTTCGCTGATAACAAACACGTCCGCGCTCCTCTCGGCAACCATCTGCCATAGCAAAGCATCTGCCGTCCTGCTCCTGTGCATATTCGCCTGGAGCACACTCATCATCTGCGGGATAGCGGGCAGCCCTTCGACCCGGCAGGTGGTCAGTCCTACCGCGCCCCGCCCCCGAGCACAGAACGCACTTGGGGACCGCTCTGCAGTCCCTCATCTTATGTCCAGCTCCTCCGCACCTGATACACAGTTGCCTCCTGTCTATCCCAGTACACTTTGCCTGGGTGTGTCCCGCCCCAAAGCATCAATAACACCTACCGACACTCTCGGACATCCGTATCGCAGCCCTGATCCATCCGACACGCACGTAGCCAATATCGAACAGTTTCGCGGCGCCCTCCACCGACAAAGTCACGTACGTCCGAACCTGTTCGCGCACGTCCGGTGCCGTCACCTTCACGCGTAGCTGCTCTTCGCGCCCGGCGAGCAGACCACGGACCGCCATCTCCACCTCCTCCACGACCGTCAAGGAGACAAGACCCCGCATCTCCACGGTAGCGCTCGTCCCTCAGACGCCGTACAAACTCCGGGTCAATCCTGTCCTGTGTTAATTAACTTTGTATTGCTGAATCTGTTGATTTATTAATGTTAATATTGTATTGCCTCCATAAAATTCATTGAAATAAAATACTTTATTTTACGTTGATCTATATATTTCGAACCATAAGGTTCATCTTCAGGATCTATAAATAAATTTTTATTTAATAATAGTTATAATAAAATTTTTAACAATTTATGTTACCAAAATTGACTGAATTATTTGAAAAATATATATATTTGACTAACAAAAAATAACATATAAATCAAATTAAATATTAGTTTGTTTTAAAAGTAGAAATCAAATTACAATATGTATTTATATAATCTTTTTTATCACTTTTATAATTGCAAGCAAATTCTTCATGTTTAACGATTTGATTAACTTCATGTATTTGTAACTTCAATTTGTTTTCCTCAGTTCTTAAGATTTTTGCATTTTCAAAATCAAATTCATGTTTATTAGATCTTGCATGTTTGGACAATGCTGTTATATTAACATTTGTATTTACTTTTAATGAATTGTTACAATCATATTCCTGTTGCTTTAGTCGTTTCTTTAATTTTTGTTTTGTTTCTCCAATATAAAGTGCCTCACAATTTTTACAATGTATTTTGTATACAAGATTAAATTTTTGTCCTTTTTCAAGTGAATTTTTTAGATTTTAAAAAATTTATCATTAAGTTTTAATGTTGGTTTCATTGCAAGTTGAATATTTGGTGTAAAATATCGACATGATTTAGATAATTTTTCAGTTAAATTAGGAACATAAGTGATTGAAGCATAATTAAAATTAATAAAGATTTTTCATTAATATTAGATGCAGTTGTTTCTTTATTTGAGAGATAAGCATAACTTAATTGAGTTGCTTTTAAATTACTCATAGTTTGTTTTTTGTTTTTAACAGAATTAATAAATCTATTAATAATTTACATTGGAATCTTCTTAATTCTTTCTAGATTTTCAAACCAAAAAACTTTAAGTGACAAACTAAATACGTTTCTTATGAAATTTTTAGCTGTGTTGAATTTCATGTGAGATGGATGTCCTGAATAAAAATTGAGTATTCGATTTGATGCCATCGATTTATGGTACCAATTTGTTATAATTTTTCCATTAGGTTTATGATAAATTGTTGTATCTAAGTAATTCAATTGGTTATTTTCCTCAGTTTCCATTGTGAATTGAATTTTTTCATCATATTCATTAAGTTTTTTTAAAACTTGTTGTATCTTATCTGTAGGAATTGCAGTAATATGATCATCAACGTATGAGTACCACAATAAAGGAACAAAATAATTTCCAACGCAATTTCCGTTGAAATGTTCGTAAAACAATTAACAACGTCATAAGGCACTAGTTTAAAACCATGTGGGATATTTGTATGTATTATTTTTTTAACAAATTGTTTAGAATTAGTGACTGAGTATTTAGATTTAAATGATTTTCTCAATATTGTAGCTAAAAAACGAAATAAAAATTGCCACAGATTTTGTGGTTGATACAATTGGTCGGATTAGTGATTTTCTTTATGTATTTTTAAAAGCCCATATATTCTTAGTGGAATGGATGTGTAATTTGTTAAAAAAAATTTTTTGGCTTAATGTGATAAATTTTTCATTTGGATCATCTTTATTATACAACCTCTTAATTAATCTATTATGTTTTAATTCCAATTATGAAGTCGGATCTTTATTTTTTTAACAAATTGTTTAGAATTAGTGACTGAGTATTTAGATTTAAATGATTTTCGCAATATTGTAGCTAAAAAACGAGATAAATTATATGCAACAGATTTTATGGTTGATATTTTGGTCGGATTGGTCGATTTTCTTTATGTATTTATTTATCAATTTTGGTAAAATTAATTTTTAAAAATTTTATTATAATTATTATTAAATGAAAATTAATTTATAGATCCTGAAGATGAACCTTATGGTTCGAAATATATAGATCACCGTAAAATAAAGTATTTTATTTCAATGAACCTTATGGAGACAATACAATATTAACATTGATATATACACTAGTGGCACAAACTAAAGCAACTTACCTGGTGTTATACTATTTTCATTGCAATATTATAAAAAACGAACTTAAGGATTTTTAAGGATTACTATTACAAATCTTTAGGGTTATATTAATTTATTAAAAAAAATTTTTTGAAAAAAAAAAATATTTTGTTAAAAAGAAATAAAAGAAACATAAAAATACTTCATATTTAGATGGCAAAAACTAAAGCAACTCTTACAAAATTTTTTAAATTTTGCCACATATCTTAATAATTAATCGCATATCCATTGTTTTGCAAAACAGCGGCACATCTGCGAGGCATTGAAGTGATTAATTTACCGATTTCGTTTTCTGAAATGCTTTCCCATGCTTCTTTTATTTGGAGGAAAAAATTTCGTTTATTAGACCCTTGATCACGTTTTATTTTTCTGTCCACCATGTCCCACAAGTTTTCTATGGAATTTAAATCGGGTGACTGGGCGGGCCATTTAAGTAAATTTTTTATTTTTTTTTTTATCTGGGACCAGCACTCACGAGATGACTCCTATATATGCGAAGCATTGTGCTGGAACTATAGGAAAGGGATAGTAGGAGAAACGACAGGAGGTGAAGCTTAATTAATTATTTTACAGCTCTGCTTTCGCACGTTCTTTGTTTATACTTTTAGCAGTGCTGAAGCTTCGGCTCAGTAGACATTTTTATTATTGTTTTACTTCGCCGGTGCTACACAATACCGACGAAGGAGGGCGTTCTGATGTGATTGTGGATTGCTATCAGCTGAAGCCGGTATTGTTCAGTGACCAGTGACTATGCCTTCGCCGCTTAAACCTTCCGACAACAACTGACACACAAAGACACACTAATGCACATCAGAAAAATGCGAGATGTTTATTTTAAAAATTTTTAGTCTGAAACTGGGGTTGAACCCTGTCTGTTTTTGGTTTAGTAGTCAACGTGCAGACTACCATCCATCGTGCCATCGCATCATATATGATAAGCTCAGATCAGTAGTTTTTAGAACAAATGTTATTCATTTTTAAAAAGATATAGAAAATAAAAGATAAACTTTGGAGCTTGAAGAATAAAACTTCTTCAGACTTGGGAATCAATTCTAATAGTGAAAGAGTATCTAGAAATAATATGGAAACAGCTCTTAAAATATTTAGAGCAAAAAAATACCTGAACCTATGAAGACTATTTTGGCTTGTAGAAGCCCTGATACAATTGAAAACAATAACAGTGGACATCAGTATAATAATGGTCAATGTAAAAATAACAGTAATTTTCAGAATTCCCATAATATTTCAGAACATATGGATATTAATATTGTTAAAAATTCTATAAAAAATACTGAAATTAACTTGTCACAAAATAATGTTGATTATAATTTTTCAAATCAAGGTGATGAAATGCTAAATTTTCCTTTTCAAGCCTCTACAGAGAATTACCTTGTCATTACCAGATCAGCAAAAAAAAAACTGATTTTGTGGTAATCAAAAGTAAAAAAATTTATGAAAACAATAAAGGGGAAAAAAAGATTTAAATAATTTAAAAGTAAAAACGCAGAATTAGAATGCTGTCATCAAAGGAAAATTCTTTTATAAATACAACATTAGCGAAAATTGCTAAAAACAGATTTTACTGTTTAAAATTTTTATGAATATAGCTCTAAGTGTATAATAAATGATAAAAAAAAAACATTCTATAATTTAAATAAAAATTATCGCAAATAAGTATGAATAGATGAATTGAGGACAATTTACGACAATTTCTTGGACCTCCAGTCTACATATTCGGTATTTTCACCATCAGAGATATTTTCGTCGCTGTCATCTAACTCATTATATAGTCTCGCCTTTTTAGCTATATTTTTAAATTTATTTTCTACATCTATTACTTTAGACCACTGATGCATTTGTTCGCTTATTTCTGAAATTTCTCTGTCAATTGCAGTATTTCCTTGCTCTCCAAATATATATATATTAGAAGATATTGTTTCTTCTTTCAGTTCCCTCTGAAACTTTTCCCACTCATCATTTTGGATATCATTATATTCTAAATGATTAATTTTTGCATCAGTACTTGGATAGTCAAAGAACATTTCTGGCAAAGAATCCGAAGACTTTTGGAAGACAGGAATACTTATATTCAAACTGCTCCTATGAATATCAGCAATATATTTTGGGACTAACTTTTGTAAGTTATGAAGTGTTTGTATTCCATCCCGATTTCCATTGTTTTGTACAGATTCATCCAATTTAACTTTATTTACTTTTTTCGCTTTCTGGATATTTAATTTATGTGATTTAGAATTCATGTGAATCTTCCAAATAACAGCAGATTTAATAAAATTTTTGCATATCAAACAAAAAAGGTTTCCATTAGAATCATACGTATAACAAATGTCAATGAAACCATATCGACAATCAAACAATTTTAATTAAAAATTTAAAAAAAAAACTTATGTATAAAAACAATAATACCTGTTCTGGAAATAATTTTTTTTTATTAAAATAACGGTACACAAATATCTATACTAGATTGAATTAGTATTCTTGTTTACTGGTGTCAGTCAGTAATAATAATATATGTACATACATATATTTAAAATCTCCCGAAAATCGTAAAAGGGATTACAAAAAATGGGTTATAGTTTTTTTTTTTTTTTTTTTTTTATCTCTTGGACCAGTGCTCAGGGGCTATCCCCTACATATGCAATGCATTGCACTGGAACTAGAGAGAAGGATAGGGAAGAAATAGACAGATGGTGAAAGTGGTACGAAGATAGAGCTTAATTCTTGCACAACTCTGGAGTTGCGTGTAAATTATAAAGCAAAGTTGCGGCGTCTTTGATGTGTTTTTGACGCATTATTTTTAAGCTAATGGAGCCATTTTATTTATTATTTTACTTCGCCGACGTTTTATTGCTCAAATACCAACGAAGGAGGGTGCTGTAGCACAGAAAACTCAGAAAATACTATTTTCTGATTTGACCCGGATGGGAATCGAACCTGGGTCTTTCTGGTTGCAGAGCCAACACGCTGACTACTCGGCATCAGCACCCCCTACGTTTGTATGGTTAAGCTGTTTATACGTACGACTATTTGCAAATAGTGAACTCACTGTTGGTACGTGGATCAGTGATGACCGCCGCATAGTACAATTGTGCTAACCGTGCAAATAATATGGACCATATCACTGAAAACCACGGCTTATTATTATACGACAAGAGTTCGTGCTTTTCTACGTATTTACCACTACTCCGTCGCATTAAAATTACTATCTGAGGTGCTCCATGGAGTGGTTATATGGAATAGTTTTTGCGTTAGTGATGTGACATATGCTCCATGCATTGGACATCGTAATGTTAGATGTATACCATGTTTTCTCCATACATTTGGGTTAGTCTTTGACTCGTCGTAGTTCTCTGTGAACTACACTATACACGCATGTGTGGACTAGTCACATTATTTGCAGGGAAATGAATTTATGCGGGGAACACAATTGGGTCGAACGCCGAATTTTTCGTTGCGAACTTTCGCCATCCGAAATAAAACAAATTTGTGCATGTGAAAATTAAAACAACACCACCGTCGATGAAATTCGTCTTGCGTGACGAACTCTGTGATAGATTTATTTCTATTTCATACTCCACAGAATATCGAACAAGTTAGTAAATTTTAGCTTTTAAATATATTAGTAAATCAAGTTAATTTTTATTTTAATAATTGTTAAATGTTTAAAATACATCAATTAAATTAAATATACATACTTATTTACCATAAAATTCCTTTTGAATTGTTTTTTCTTAATTTAAAATTTTTTTCGTCGTAATTGTGCACCATGGTGCAAATTTACAGAATGAACTTTTACAGACGAATTCGTTGTTCTACACGAAACTCGTCGTTCGTCCAATTCAGTTCCCAGCATTACACGAATTCTTACGCTCTTTCATTCAGTCGTCGACTAGATAGCGACGAAAACACATGTAGCGAATGATTTTTAATTTTTTTCAGGACGCAAACACGCGAGTAAGGACACGGATGCATAGCGATAAGGAATATACTGTTAACACTTAATGTGAATTCATTATAAAAGCAGACAATTGTGTCTGCTTAAACAATGATACATTTTCGAACATTGTCTTTACGATAAGAATATTTCCTTTGTTCTATGCATAAGTATCTTTATTTTAAAATAGTAATAAAAATGTCCTTATGCTGTCTATAATATCACCTTAATGATAATGTGTCTAATTTGTTGTTTAAGTACATATATTTGATCATTTAGTATATAAGCAGAGGATTTAATATTATCCTTTTTAGTTTTTAAAATAGATTAAATAAAGACGAACGAAAGAACGAAAGGACGTTCGAAAAGAAAATATTCTCTAAATCGATTTCTGGAGAACAGTCAACTTTTGCTAGTAAATGGGCGATTGACACAATCGTCCCTCCCTCCGACCGTTATCCGATAATACTACCGGGCAACTCAAGATTCTGTAAACTTTACCTCACACACTTACACGAATTTCTGTCGCACGGAGAGTGTACAGATGGAATTTTATATAACGAGACTTAGGCTACAAGTGAAGTCAGTAATACGCAATTACTAAACGTGTATAATTTATAGACATGTTCACAGATAATGGCCCTTTTCCCCCAGAGAAATGCCACTTATCCTTACCATTTCAAAGGATATGTTTTGACTTCGCAGGTCCATTTTAATTAAGGTCCAGGTTCCGACGAAAACGGGTTATCACCACTGGCGATTGTAAAACTTTGCTATCTACTTCCTCAGGGATGAAAATTATTTTATATATACAGTCACTCATATTCATAATTACTTATTTACTTATGTCAAACACTATAATCAATTATCAAAATTTAAAAATTAAAAACTTAATTTACAGTCCACTAAAAGTTGCAAGCTATAAATGTAGCTTAAAAGTGATGAGAAAAGAAAATATTGCACATAAAACCAATAACAAATGGAAATTGTACTTTCTTACAAATCATTCAAATTTACCCTCAATTATCTACCCCTATTTATTTCTCAATGCCATTTGAAATTATATGTACAATTTAAATTTAAACATTAAACAATAAACTAGATAAGGAAATATTGATTTATTAAAAAAGGACATTTCTATAAATAAAAAATTATATAAATAAAGATACCCAGAAATTCATATAAATATCAGGAAACAAAGTTAATCACTTCTAAAATAATTTCTTACAACTTATTACTTTCGATTTTATTATTTAAAAATTATATAGAATACATTAACACTTCTAAAATAATTTCTTACAACTTATTACTTTCGATTTTATTATTTAAAAATTATATAGAATACATTAACTGAATTTATTTGGGAATATCTCTTCTTATATGATTCTAATTTTAAAATTGTGCCTTTTCCCAAAAAATATGTGAAATGTATTGTTACATTATGATATTCTCATAAAATATTTTTTTTTAAAAAAGTAGACTCAGAACTGAGGAGGAAAGCATATCCATATAGTACTATTTCGCTAATGCTTACTTAGTTCATCAGTGAATTTTTCCTAATTTCTGAATACAAATCCAAGATTCTTATGTTTAAAACTCAACTAATCAATCGAGAATAGAATACGGAACACAAAACCAAACATCTATAAATAAAAACATAACAATCCATGAGTTTACGTTTTGTAAATGTAAATAAAATACTACGTTTGTTTTAGCGTTCTTTTGAACTTAATTACGGCGGTTTATGGCATGGCAAATAATGTAAACAATTTCGGTGTTTCGAAAAGGCACGATAAGTCAAGTGTTGCAGAAATAATTCTGCCATTGGAACAAAATATATGTCCTCAAGAAACAGATTTGCCACTTGAATAAAATGCGGTTACAATGGACAGTGGAAATAAAGAAACCAGCACACAGACCAGTTCTTCCGTAAATATTACATCACGACCGCTTAAAAGGGCAATAAAAGAGGACAAGCCAGAACTGATTAAAGAGCAGATTAATGTACAGAGAAAGTTAGCTTCCGATGTCGCATCTGCTTTAGAAGTAATAAAAGAACAAAATAAAGGAAACCATGAAGCTTTGAAAGATATTAAGAGGGCTATATATACACTTAGCGAAGAAAAAAAGAAACAAATAAAAATCTTGGAACAACAGCTAGCAGAAGAATAGACGAAATGAAAGTTATTAATGAAAAAGATTGCTCTCAAAGAAAGAATTTTGCAACTTGAAATTGAGACGCTGGACAAAGAGTTGCGGTAGGATCATTTACCTGCACTTATAACACTGGTCTGTAAAATTTTATTTCGTATATACTATATACGCACATATATACATAGATACTTACTACCTGAATTCCAAAAAAAATTAATTGTGATAATTTCTTTTATTTTTATTTACATATACATATTAGATAAATAAAATTGAATTAAAAATTCGGTAGTATTTGATTTTTTATTTCATTTGCTTCCCCACTTCCCCATCTTCTACAGGATCGTTTATTGGATCTTCTTCAGATAATGGAAAATCAAGTTCCTCGTCTGTAATATTGTAATGTAGTCTAATGTTGTGAAGTGCACAGCAAATAATTATGATCTTTGCAGACTCTTCGGGATCGTAATGTAATCCCCGTTTATTATTAAGGCACCTAAAAACAGATTTGAGCACTCCAATAGTTCTTTCTAATATAATTCTTCCTTTAGAATGTGCGGTATTAAATCTAATTTTGTTGGGAGAGTTAACTTGCTCTCTGTAAGGTGTTAGTAGCCATCGTTGTAGAGGATACCCCTTATCACCTGCAACAATTTTTAAAATTTGTTTACACAACTTCGTTGCTGAGAATTTTTTAATTTACTCACCCAAAACGAGACAATTTCTTCTATTGCTATGTTTTGATTGAAGGAATGTTTTTGCAGCGTTCATTTCGCAAATGTGGGAATCATGGCAACTTCCAGGATATTGGGAAGACACATACCGTATTTTCTGTTCGTGATCACATATCTGCATTTACACAATTATAAAAAAATAATATATGTACAAGACAAGTTAATAAAAATTTACTTACAATCATAACATTAATGCTGTAGTATCCTTTACGATTAAAAAAAAGGTGTTTATTGCAATTTGGAGCAATAATTTTTATTTGGGTACCATCGACAGCCATTACAATATTTGGAATACTATATTTTTCATAGAAAGTCATTTTGGCTATTCTTTCCTCGTCTGCATTCATGCTCATGGATATCCACTTGCTGCACAACAAATTTTCTAACTTGCTCAATAATTCATCCAGCACTTTAGAAAACGTTGATTGGGATATGTTCACATTACCAACAATATGCTGATAGCTGCCCTCTGCAAAAAATCTCAAACAAGCGCAAAGTTTATCTTTGGCTGAGAGAGCTCCTTGACGACCCCTTTCTGAGCATGCAGATTCTAACTCAGACAAAATGTATTTAAACGCTACCTTGTTTAATCGAAAATTTTTTTTTAAGCTGTAAAATTAAGCATAGCTTTCATTTAGCAGGAGTCCGGTTCATATTTGTTTATTTCAACTTACTCTATCGTTCATCTGGAACACATCTCCAGATTTATAGCGTAAAACTCTTCTTTCCAATCGGATGTCCAAAGAATCACTGTCACTACTATCCTCAAAAAAGGCAATTGTATCCATATTTAATTTATAACAAATTATTTAACACACGCATCTAAAATCACATCTAAAACTTGTTGATTTTTTCTCATCAGCTGACACAACATTGGCTTATAATCACTTAAAACAGGTATGTTAAATTAAGTTTGCGGAAAGAGAATACCGCAGGTATGAATAATTGCAATTTTCATATCGATCGATATTTCTTTCCGTTAAATTTCCCTTTCCGCGCGGAATCAATAATACCACCTGTGTTTGCTTCTTGAAAAAATTAACAATCATCCGATTCATGTGTTCGCGTCGCTATATAGTCGACGACTGAATTAAAGAGCATAAGAATTCGTGTAATGCTGGGAACTCAATTGGACGAACGACGAGTTTCGTCTAGAACAACGAATTCGTCTGTAATAGTGCGTAAATTTGCAGAGTGGTGCACAATTAAGACGACAAAATTACAGCTGTCATAATCAGAAGAATATGTATGTCATGTAGAAAAATATGTAGTTTCTTTTTGAGTTTTTTAACATTTTGGAACTATTATATATCACTAAATAGTTAAAATAATCAAGGCTGTCATAGAAACCAATCTTATCGGAATTGGATTGAAACCGATAAAAAAAAATACTTTGGTGTCATGAAATCCAATGTTATCGGTTTTATGTTCGAACTAGAAATAATGTCGGTTTTAGTTGTCACAGAAACCAATGTTAACGGATTTTTATTGGAAATAAACCAAGCAACCGACTGCTGTCGGTTTTCATTTGCAATCATTTAATTTTATTAATTCCTTCAGATATTTTGTTAAAATCTTGTACATTTATTTACTTAAAGTACAGTGCATCTTTGATAGTCCGGACATGAGCTAGTCCGGTCACTCCAGTAATTCGGACGCTCTTACATTTCAGAGAATTAAAAAATTTTACCTCTACAATCCGCACAAGCTTTTTTTTAATAAAAAAAAAAAAAAAAAATTAAACAATTGTTTTACCGTTATTTTTTGCACATGTTATTCGCTCTATAATAAACATTTTGCAATGTCATTACTTCAGTGTCTACTCTTCATCTCGTAAGCGTGTTTGTTTAATTTTGTACTAAGCGTCATATTTTTAAATAATAAACGCAAACATAAAACCATATAACCATATAACCTAACTTTAAAGGAAAAGTGTGATATTTTACAAAATCTTGGTAAGGGAAAAACTATAAGACAAGTTGCTGAAAAATTCCATGTTCCCAAATCAACGATTTGCGATATTAAAAAGAATAAGGAGAAGATTAAACAATTTATTTCGAATACCTATAATGGACCCGGTAAATTTTTAACCAAAATAAAGCTATAAACCCTATTTATAAAATAAATACAGTTTGTAAAAAAAATCTTTTCAAAACTTAGAAAAATTAAAAAGTTTAAGAGAAACTCTTATTTGCAAGTAAATTATATAACTTTTATATAATTTTTTTCTTCATGTATTCAATTGAAGATGTTTATAAACACTTTGCACAAAAAAAACAAAATAATAATCGTAACTTAAAAAAAACTTCCAGTTTCTACGCTGTAAAATAAATGTTTTCAAAATTGTGTTAAATTTAATTAAATTTATTCTAAATGGTAAAAAAAAAAGATTTGAGGGTGCTAATACTTGGTGTGCCCTCCTTTAGCTTTAATTACAACTTCTAAGCGTCTAGACAATGAATGGATGGTATATCATAATTTTCAGGTATTTTATCCCATTCTTTTTTAATAAATGTTATTTGTTTTTTGGTGACCTTTTTCCGACTTTTTTCTTTGGGTGGACCCATGAATTTTTATAGGGTTTAAGTCTGGGCTTTGTGCTGGGCTATCGATCACTTTTGTACAATTATATAACAACCAGGATCTACAAATATATGCCTTATGCTTCGGGTCATTATCCTGCTAAAATTTATACTTGAGCTTTTCTGGGTCAACAAAACCGAATTTCCGAGCACTTGCACTCAATTGCTTTTTTAAAATGTTTAGATAGACCTCCTTGGTCATTATATCCACTAATATTCTTATTTCTCCAACACCCTTGCTCGAAATACAACCCCACACCATAACGGATAGTTTACCGAACTTTACAGTGGGTATTATATTTTTATTTTCTAAAGCCGTCATGGGTTTTCGCGAAACTTTTTGAGGTCCATCATTGTAGTAAAGCATCACTTTCGTTTCGTCACAAAAAATAACATCATCCCAGTGCTCCGGAGGAAAAGAAATGTGTTCAATGGCAAACTTATACCTTTTTTCAATGTTTACCGCGGATAGCAAAGGTTTTTTTCCTCGCAACTCTTGAAGAGTATTTATGGTTTTGTAGCACATTTCTAACAGTCTGAGAGGGATACTTACTCCACATTCATTACTGATGTTAAGTGCAATTCCTCTAGTGGATTCTCATCAATCATTTTCAAAATTTTCTTTTCAATTCGCCGAGTTACTTTTTTTGGTCTGCCTGGTGTTTCTTTTGGTTCCAGTCTACCTTCTTTTTCAGCACGGTTAATAACATTATATACCGTCCTTAGGTTAAGAGAGAACATTTTAGCAATTTCTCTGTAAGATTTTCCTTTATAGTAATTAAAATACACCAGTTGGGTAATGTCTTTGTTCAGTCGCTTTCCTGGCATAGTTTATATATAATTGGGTAATCATTTGTTTATTCTATGAGCTTAATTTAATGAATAAAAGACAACTGCTACTCTTAGCGTCCGTATAAAACTATTATACGCAATACATATGCAAAAAACGAACGGTTCTTTCTTGTCTTTGCATTTTTGAAAACATTTGTTTTACACTGTTTAAAGTATGCAAAATTATTTTGTAGCGTTGTTGTTGTAATATGTTCATAAATTTGTCAAAGTTTCGACGCCTGCTTGTCGACAACATACAAAACAACAGTTGTAAAAAAAAAAATTTACAAATATACTGATATTATTGTTGTAAATATTTATTTAAATTTAAATTCTTAAAAAATTTTTGTTTTGAAAACATTTTTTTTACAAACTGTATATAGTATATATATATATACAGTGGCCAAAAAATCTATTCGACATAGGCCGTTAACTTTATATATTTATCAAGAAAAAAATATGGAATGTTGTTTTTAACAAAATAAACTTATAAGTCTTTATTAAGGAACACAAAGTTATATTCAGTAAAAAAATGAGATCTCAAAGTAAAAAAAGCAAAAAACACATGAATTAAAATATTAATAACAAAAAACAAGCAAAAAAAGTATTCGACATTGGTAACATTTTCAAAATACATGAATTGAAATACAAGCTTATTTCTACTTCAGTAGCGAGTTGCTTTTCCTTGCCTACGTATAACCTGTTTTAAACGATCTGGCATAGATTTTACCAACGTTTTGGTATATTCTGGATCAATTTGGCTCCATTCCTCCTGCAGGATAACTTTCATCTGGTGTTTGTTCGTAAATTCACGTTTTCTGATTTTTTTTCCAAGTGACCCCAAAGATGTTCAATAGGGTTAAGGTCGGGGACTGTGGCGGCGTTTTTATTAATTTTGGTCAATTATATAAGCGCCAAAGCTTTGTATTAGTGGCACAATGTTTGGGATCATTATCTTGATAAAACTGAAATCTATTTGCCAGACCCAATTTTTCAGCACTTGACCTCAAATTTTGCTTTAGGAGGTCACTGTACTTTCGGTGATCCATAATCCCATCAATAAACGACAATATTACCCACGCCTGATGCCGCCATACGTCCCCATACCATAACACCACCGCCACATGTTTAACAGTTGGTACCATATTCCTTTCATCCAATTCTGTGTTAGGCTTGCGATGTACCAGAACTTTTCCCTCACATCGAAAAAGGTTATATTTACTTTCGTCAGCAAAAATAAAATCCATCCAGAACTCCATTGGCTTATTTACATGCTCTTTCGCAAAATCTAATCTCAACTTTCTATTTTTCTTAGTAATGTGTGGCTTCTTCCTGGCTGATCGTGCATGGAAATCGTGCTTTTTTAAGACGTTTCTTATTGTTTGAGGTGTAACGGATATACCTAAGTGTTCCTCAGTGTTTTTAGCTAAAGTGTTAGCAGTAATTTTTGGATTTTTTCTTACTTCACGCACGATTCGCCGTTCATCTGAATCTGTAAGTTTGCAAGGTCGCCCAATCCTTACCTTGTTTATCACAGTTTTACTTGATTTGTACTTTTTTATAATGTAATATACAGTTGTTCTTGACCTTTAAACGATTTCTGATATAGTCTTTCCTAATTTAAAATGATGTATTATTAAATTTCTTACATCAACAGAAGTTTCTTTCCCTTTACGTCCCATCGTCGCGATCACTTGCACAGAAATAAGAAAAGTTCTTGTAAATTATAAACTAGAAACATAGCGATATTTTTACCAACAATGACATGAAGTAATAAGAAATACAGAATCAGAATAAGGGAAAAACAATGCCAGTCGAATACTTTTTTTGCTTTGCAATTTTTGTTTTTTCGTTCAAACAGATAGATGAGTTAAAAAATGTGCAATTTTTATTATTTTTAGGACCATAAATTATTAAATACATATAATACAATGTGATCTCACGTTTATACATATAAAAAACAAAAGGATACTAGCGTTTTCAATGAAATTTTAGAAAATAATTGCAATGTCGAATAGTTTTTTTTGGCCACTGTATATATGTATATGTACATATATAAAAAGATATTTTATACCTTTCAAATGATACCAATATTGACCATATTCATTCTAAAATGTAGTGGAGAATCGTACTTTTATATGGAAACTTCGTAGGTCCATAACTCTAAAACTAATCGTTGCCGTCAACTTTTTCACTTTATATTTTCTTATTTTTTAATTTTCTATCTCTATATAATTTTTTCCATTTATAAAGGTATCAAACGTATCAACCTAATGAAACATAATTATGTACATTAACTGAAGTTTTCGCATACATACTTATGTATGCATTTGAAAAAATCAAAACAATAAATTAATAACTATTTACACAAATTGTCTTGAAAAAGGATATTTTGCCAATGGTGAAATCACTCGCTCCTCATATCGTCCCATTTTCGAATTGCACTGACTTTTATTTTATTGCTTATGCAGATATTAAATTTGATCTGATCAGAACCCTATGCCGAAAAGTTTAATTGGCGGCTCCAAATATTTTGTTAGTCGGTTCAGTGCCCTTTTACACTTACTTGCGAGTCAAACATGACAGCATTCTCATCTATTACCAAGGCGAATTCATACCAGGTGAACTAGGCATGGTTTATTAATACAAGAGGTCTATTCGTTTACTCAAAATCTTACCCAAAAGTGGTTTCTTACGCAAAAATTGGGTAAATGAGAGAGGTTTTGAGAGAGTAATGTTCTTGTTCTTCACGCACGAGAATGCCCGTACTTTTTCTTCGGGCTAGTTTGGACGTGAAGAACAAGCAATCAGTTTATTTAAAATAAACATTGAAAATAACAAAGCAAAATTACAAATTACAGCTGACAGACATTAAAAAAGTTGTGTTAAAAATTTTTCCTAACAATAATTAATTACAAACATTTTTGTTATTTATACCTATTAGGAAGAAAATATTAAAAATATTTGCGATGAAACATGTAAGTAATAGATACTTCTAAATGTAGACGTATATATCAAAGGATACACAAAAGTACATATCCGTCTATTGCTATTTTTATATAAAAATTCATACATATATATATGTATATATTTTCTAGAGATCAATAGAAGTAATGTTAGGTATGGATGTTTTTGAAACCATTGCTGCAGGACTTATGGAGAGTGAAGCTAGTGATGATGATATTATTTTAGATATTATTGAACAAGATGGTGACATCGAAGAAGCTATATTGGCAAACTGCTTACAACTTTTTGGTGCTGAAAATAAAAACAGCATTACAAATTATTTACAAGAAGTGGTACCCTTATACACTGAAGAAGAGTTCCGGCAACACTTTCGCATATCTAGGGACCTGTATACCAATATATCGGCAAGATTTAATGAAAGTGAGATGTATGCAAAGATTCGTGCTGACAAGCGTTTACCAGCCACAACGTATTTGGCTATTTTTTTGTGGTATGCAGGTCATGAAGCTTGTAGTTTTCGCGATTTGTCTGATCAATTCAATTGATCGCTTTCAACTGTTTCCAAAATCATTGAAAAAACCACAATGTTCATAAGCAGTTTAAGTCCAGATGTTATCAAATGGCCAAATGAAGTTAAGAAACAAGAGTCCGCAAATTTTTTTAAGCAACAAAAGCTATACGTAGTTATATTTCATAATATTAATACAAATTAATTAATACAAATTATTATTTCCTAACGATGCTACCTATTTGGTAGCGAAATATTGAAAAATAAATAATTGTTAAAAAGTTAAATTCAGTTAATATAAAATTATTAAAAATTTTTCATAAAAAAGACCATCGCTCAAAAATAAATATAATTAAATAAATTCCTTCAATACTTGTTTTTTTAAATAAATTCTTTCACAAATAGTTTGTTTTCGGTAAACTGTCATCAATCACACTAAACTTTCAACGAAAATCAGGGATCATCAAGCTCGTACAATTGTACTTTTTTTAGTACAATTTGCATTGCAAAACTACTACTTTACTCCACTAAATATTAAGTACCAAGGTATATTCATATGATTATACGTTGTTCAGTAATTTAAATTAATTATAGCAAAAATATATTTTCAGTCTCTGCTGACCGGTCAGCATGGACGAATATATCGACCACTGCTGACTAGTCAGCGTTAACGGATATATCGGTCACTGTTGACGGATATCACAATTGAAATGAAACACTATTCATTTCAATTCTTTATATTGATTTTATTTCAATATTCTAATATATATGTACATACAAATGTATATAAAGAAGAAATGTAATATAATATAAAATAGAAATATCCATCAGAACCTTGGAGTGGGCCGCAATCTGTGAATTTTTTTTTAATATAATTGCCCACAATTATTTAAAATATACAAATATTAAAACAAACTATTCAGGGATTCAGGAAATTCAAGAATACTTTTGTAATGAACTGCATTAATTTTTAACTATTTAACAACACGTTGGTTGTCTCGCAACGAGGTGGTCTATCGAGTAATAGGAACTCCTTCAGTATTACATTAATTTGATTGATTTCGAAACAAATTCTCAATATTCAAGAACTCATTTTATTTCATCTTTCTGTTACTAATAGTAAAACTTAACACAACTTTTATGTTTTTAGTACATTTGGGGTCAAAAAAGTAAAATTTTAAAATTGTCAATTATCATCTCCGATATAAACAGAGCTGTAAAAAATTGACATTTCCTTTTTTCTGATAAATTTTATGGTTTTTTGCAATTTCTTACTTTTGTACATTTTGGTCTTTATTGAGAGTAATTATAGCTTACTCTCATTTTACATTCGTCAATTCGCTTTTTGTCCAATCGTAAAATTTTTTGTATACATACATAACATAACCTAAAAAACGTGTTAAATTAGTGTAATATGAGTTCAAATTAAATTGATTATTACAAAAAGTAATAGATTTTGCATTCTCAGTATTATAGTATTATACTATTATAATTATTAAATTATTTACACCGAGTTTTCTTAACTTTCTCACAAAAGTAAACAAACTTTGACATTTGACTCAAAAAATACGTTACAAATTCTTGTATCAGCTGACAGGCGAATTAGCTAATGAGTTTACCTGGTTATGAATTTGCCTTGCCTACAGCAACAGCATATTTTGTTTAGAAATACTATAATTTTATTCATGTTGTAAATACAGTTTACGTATTAACATTCTTTGAGTAAAACACAACTTTAACAACTGAACAGAAATCAGCTGATAAGAATATTAGCTATTGCAGCCACCTGGAATGAATTCGTCTTGCCTATTACTGTTGACCAAGGTTTAATAATAGAAGGTTGTCGCAGGGCGAATTCGTCAATTCACTTTACAGACGAACGCCAAATTTTTTTGGGATACATTTGTTTTGTTAAATATAACAAAACTTAAAAGTAGCATGTTTAACTAGTGTTAATTTTCTATTAATTACAGCAAATAGCTATCTATTTATATTTAAATTATTTCCGCGCATTAATGGAAAAATTTAAATTTTGCGAGCTGACGTATTTTAACCTAACAGACAAGAAGTAATGAAAAGAAAGACCATTTAGAATTTTTTGCTAAATATACATGTTTTTTAATTAATTTTAATTATTACATTAATATTATATAATGCATGTGGCGATGGCTGAAGTAGTCTGCACGTTGACTACAAAACCAAACAGACCTGGGTTCAACCCCAGTTTCAGACTAAAATTTTAAAATAAAAATAAACATCTCACATTTTTCTGATGTGCATTAGTGTGTCAGTTGTTGTCGGAAGATTTCAGTGGCGAAGACATAGTCATTGGTCATTGAACAATACCGGCTTCAGCTGATAGCAATCCACAATCGTATCAGAACGCCCTCCGTCGGTATTGTGTAGCACCGGCGGACTAAAATAATAATAAAAATGGCTACTAAACCGAAGCTTCAGCACAGTTTCAGACTAAAATTATAAAAAAAAACATCTCGTATTTTTCTGATGTGCATTAGTTTGTATTTGTGTGTCAGTTCTTGTCGTAAGGTTTCAGTGGCGAAGTGTATATACTACACCTACTATAGTCACTGCTCGATGAACAGTAACAGCTTCAGCTGTACCCAATCCACAGGCAGATCAGAACGCCCTGCTTCGTCGGTATTGTATTTATATCATCGGCGAAGTAAAATAATTACTAAAAAATAGCTACTAAAAACTAAGCTTCAAAATTTAATACGTCTTCTTGACATCACAGACGTTACAACACTGCTACAAAAACATATAACGTGCAAAGAGCAGTGTTGTAAGTTAGTGAAGCATCACCTACTATCATTTCTCCTACAATCCCTTTCCTCTAGTTCCAGCACAATGCACCACATGTGTAGGGGTCATCTCCTGAGTGCTGGTCCAAGATAAAAAAAAAAACAATATTTATTATATATGTTATTAACAAACTCAAATTTATGGACAGTACATAATTTGAAATGAAATTCAAATTGAAAGCAATTTAATAATTTAATTAAAATGAAATTTTAATTAATAAGTAAAATAATATGATGTATATACTACACCTGAAAGAAAATAAACTGATGAAAACAGTTAATAAACTATTTAAAGAATTAGAAAAAACAATGTTTCATAAAAAAAAATGTTTCAGAAATTGACAACCTCTTTTCTTAACTTTTTTGCAAAAGTAAACAACTTTGATGTTCGGGTTCAAAATACGTTACAAATTCTTGAATCAGCGGACGGGCGAATTTGCTAGTGAGTTTACCTCCCTATAAGAAATGAATGACGGAAACTAATACTCTCACACATTTTTTTCTAATACATTTGAAGAAATTTTATATTTGCCCGAACATATGATTCTCATTGCTGATGGATGAAATTAATTTTTATCTGAATCCCTGAATAGTTTGCCTAAATATTTGTATATTTTAAATAATTGTGCGTTGTGCATTATTAATGTGTCCAATTATATTTAGATGGAGACGATCGAGGCTACTATCTGACTGTTTTAGTATACAGATGATGGCCCACTCCAAGGTTCTCGTGGATCTTTCCATTTTATATTATATTACATTTCTTTTTTATATACATATGTACATATATATTAGAATATTGAAATAAAATCTATATAAAGAATTGAAATAAATAGTGTTTCATTTTAATTGGGATATCCGTCAGCAGTGACCGATATATCCGTCAACGCAGACCTGTCAGCAGTGGCTGATATATCCATCAACGGTCACTATATACACAAAAGTTTTGGTAATTTTATCTCATATTGCTGTTAAGAAAATTATAGAAACTTTGTTCTACGCAATGATCGATAATTCGGTCAGCAATGACAGTCATATGACCGTCACTGTTCTTGTATAGCTGGTAATGAATTTGCCTTGCTGTAGACGTATTGTAAAGGCGAATTCATACCAAGTAATCTCGTCCCTACCAAGCAAGGCAAACTCACTCGCAGGTAAAAAAAATAGCTAATTTTCTCGTCAGCTGAATTAACCGTTTGTAACGTATTTTAGTTTGTTTACTTTTCTAAAGAAGTTAAAAAAATTGGTTGTAATTAATTTAAGAATTTATTATTATAACAATAAGAATGCAACATAAATTCCTTTTTGTAATAATTCAAATACATTGTGTTGCGGAGCAATTTGACAGTGTTATTGATTTGGTAGAATTGCTAGAAAAGAAAAGGAGGCGAGTATTTAATGGGATATTGTGAGGTGGAACAGTACAGACCGTAACCTGAATGAATGTCCTGAAATATCCTGGTCCGTTGCATGCCTGGTGATGAAAAGAGTGATTTCTAATTATACGTACCATGTGTTATGCGTGGAATTTCTTTTCTTGTTTTTCTTTGTCAATTGTGGATGATGATTATGTAGGGTTGTGTGTGTGTTGAATGTGTTTAATATTAATAGGGACATAATTGTAATTGTAGAATTACTAGCGGTTTATTTGAATAGCGAATGTGATTATTATAATGTATGGATGGGATATGGTGCTTGCAGAAATGCTGTTAGCCTGGTATCGGGGAGATATGGGGATATCCTATTACCGGTGGACAGAGGGTATCATTATATGATTTGGTATGTATTAGGTACAGGTAGCAAATGGACATACTGGTGTGATTAGCGGGAAGGAATTGAAAAAAATATATGTAGATGGACACACAGTTAGCAACCTAGAGGTATTTCTGTATATATATATATATTAATATACGGAGTTACAGGTATTGATACATATGTATAGGGTTAGCGGGAATGTTTCTCGGCTCTGGTTTGCTAAATATATTTGAAAATAGTGGAGAGTGAAGAAAATCGTTGAACGAAACAGTCGAAGGTACTGTAAAGTCAGATTTCGAGTGAATTAAAAGGCAAATTTACCAATAGGACGAATAAGGAAAGCTCGCAAAAATCTTGAGAGGAAAAAAGGAAGGAAGCCCAAAGTGAAAATTTAAGCGAGGTAACCAGACGAGCACATCCTTAAGCCAAGGAGTTATGTGGGGAGGCCAAGTCGAGTACTTTGTGAAGCCGACATTTATAGAAGCAGGTCCTAACTATCGTCCTAACTAGGTTAACACCAACCTCTCTGTTATAAATGTTTTTCCTTTTTTTTCAGTAGTTTTTTTTTGTGTAAAAATTCTTTTTTTTCTTTTTTTATATCTGTTACGCCCCTGCATTAGTGTAAGGGTTGAGAAATACTCCCAGAGCGAGCCGCGAGTGGCTAGCAGGTCCAGCTGACGCTGGTGTAGGGAGGAAATTGAATTCGTAACATGACAGCTCTGTTCATTTACTTTACTAGTAAAAATTAGCAACGAGAGTAAAAACAAATTTTTAAAAATTACTCTCAAAAATGTGAAAAAGTAAATGAACGCTTTACTTGCTAAAATTTGCAAGTTAAAATAGTGTTATAATGTATAGGTATATATGAGTACTTAATGCCCCTATATTTTTTGGACAAATTATACATACAGTTTGTAAAAAAAATCTTTTCAAAACTTAGAAAAATTAAAAAGTTTAAGAGAAACTCTTATTTGCAAGTAAATTATATAACTTTTATTAAATTTTTTTCTTCATGTATTCAATTGAAGATGTTTATAAACACTTTGCACAAAAAAAAAACAAAATTAATTTAAATAACAAAATAATAATCGTAACTAAAAAAATACTTCCAGTTTCTACGCTGTAAAATAAATGTTTTCAAAATTGTGTTAAATGTAATTAAATTTATTCTAAATGGTAAAAAAAAGCTATGGCTTGGTGTGCCCTTCTTTAGCTTTAATTACAACTTCTAAGCGTCTAGACATTGAATGGATAAGCTTTGGTATATCATAATTTTCAGGTATTTTTTCCCACTCTTTAATAAATGTTATTTGTTTTTTGGTGACCTTTTTCCGACTTTATCTTTGGGTGGACCCATGAATTTTCTATAGGATTTAAGTCTGGGCTTTGTGCTGGGCTATCGATCACTTTTCTGCAATTATATAACAACCAGGATCTACAAATATATGCCTTATGCTTCGGGTCATTATCCTGCTAAAATTTATACTTGAGCTTTTCTGGGTCAACAAAACCGAATTTCCGAGCAGTTGCACTCAATTCCTTTTTTAAAATGTTTAGGTAGACTTCCTTGGTCATTATATCCTCTAATATTCTTATTTCGCCAACACCCTTGCTCGAAATACAACCCCACACCATAACGAATAGTTTACCGAACTTTGCAGTGGGTATTATATTTTTATTTTTTAAAGCCGCCAGGGGTTTTCGCCAAACTTTTTGAGGTCCATCATGGTAGTAAAGCATCACTTTCCTTTCGTCACAAAAAATAGCATCATCCCAGTGCTCCGGAGGAAAAGAAATGTGTTCAATGGCAAACGTATACCTTTTTTCAATGTTTACCGCGGATAGCAAAGGTTTTTTCCTCGTAACTCTTGAAGAGTATTTATGGTTTTGTAGCACATTTCTAACAGTCTGAGAGGGATACTTACTCCACATTCATTACTGATGTTAAGTGAATTCCTATAGTACTGAAATGTGTATTCTCATCAATCATTTTCAAAATTTTCTTTTCAATTCGCCGGTGTTTTTGCCTGATGTTTCTTTTGGTTCCAGTTTTCCTTCTTTTTCAGCACGGTTAATAACATTATATACCGTCCTTAGGTTAAGAGAGAACAATTCAGCAATTTCTCTGTGAGATTTTCCTTTATAGTAATTAAAATACAGCAGTTGGGTAATGTCTTTGTTCAGTCGCTTTCCTAGCATAGTTTATATATAATTGGGTAATCATTTGTTTATTCTATGAGCTTAATTTAATGAATAAAAGACAACTGCTACTCTTAGCGTCCATATAAAACTATTATACGCAATACATATGCAAAAAACTAACGGTTCTTTCTTGTCTTTGCATTTTTGAAAACATTTTTTTACACTGTTTAAAGTATGCAAAATTATTTTGTAGCGTTGTTGTTGTAATATGTTCATAAATTTGTCAAAGTTTCGACGCCTGCTTGTCGACAACATACAAAACAACAGTTGTAAAAAAAAAATTCACAATAATAATGATATTGTTGTTGTAAATATTTATTTAAATTTAAATTCTTAAAAAATTTTTGATTTGAAAACATATTTTTTACAAACTGTATATGTATATTATTATAGAAATATTGTGATTATGGTCATTTATATTCAGCATTGTCGTGACTGGCGTTTTTCGAGTACGGCTTGTAATAGAATAATGAAAAGTTTTGCAATTTTATTTAATCTAATACTAGGCGTAGTCGAAATACGCTAAACACGATAAGGGTGATTAGCTACTTTTGAATAAAATGAATGAATAAAATAACTATTTTTAATTAGTTTATACGTTATAAGAGCCTGCCTACACATAGCATTTTTATTTCAAACATCGGAAATAACGGCAGAATGAGGTCGCAAAAATGTTTATTTCCAACTTTGTGTTTTATTTTCCAAACGACTTACATAATGTCTTGATTCCTCATACGAACTGAAGTTCATGGTGGTTTGAGCGTTTTGTTTGACTAAATTTTGGGACTTAGGTACATACTATGAACTATGTTTCATTTCATATTTCAATTTCAAATAACATTTGCGAATTTGCCTAATTTAATGTAAAGTTGCAAGTTCGAAATTTTGACTTAGATTGCTTTTTCACAATGAGAGAAAATAAGTCTTTCTAACCATAAATGAAATATTTTCAAAAGGGTTTACATTTATAGACAAATAATATAAATGATTTTTACACACTAACTTGATAGATATTTCAGTTTTTGCAAATAAAATTGCCCTATTACTTTTTGTAGCATATTCACAAATTTATAGCAATCTGCTCCTAAAGTATTTAAAGCGAATATTCAATAAGTATAAGCCTCCTATTAATTCATTTAATAAATAAAATAATAAACAGCCGCCGAAAAACGGAAAACAAGGAAACAAATTTAAGCAATTTTCATTTTCATTGTAATAAAAAGATTTATCCAAAATAAAATATCCTGTTGCTGCCAGCATTAAACCCCAAAAGCAGTAAAAAAGTAATTTATTAAATTATGTGTTAATTTAAATTTATTTGCAAATATATATCTGAACTAATTGAATTATTTGCCTGCTTGGTGTAAAGTACCGAGTAGATATGTACCCATAATATTTACAATACTAAAAATAACAACTGGTCTGTTCGCCGGAACATCCTAAAAGAATCCTAAAATTAGCCTATGCTGTGTTGCTTAGTTCAATTCCATTAGACATCTTATTTTGCTTCTGTTGTTCCTAAATTACACAAAAAGAAATTTGTTACCTTTTAAATACTTTTTATCGATTTAAAATTTTCATTTACTTACAATTTCTTAAATTTTCCAAAATATTTTTATTTTTAACTAAATTTAGAAATATTGTTTTGTAAACACAAACGCAAAACAGCTGTTTGAATAATTATTGCAAGTAAAAATTTTACTTGTAAAAACTTGAAAGAATTTTTCTGCCTCTCAATTTTTTACGCTCTCGTTGCAAATTTTTTGGGTTAATGAACGCTTTCTAGAAACAATTATTACAAATTTGTAAAAATTTTTGTAAATGAACAAAGCTAACAATTGCACTAATTTAACACGTGCTTTTTAGGTTATGTTATATTTAACAAAACACATGTATACACAAAATTTGACGTTCGGCTGCAAAGCGAATTCCCTTGCGACAACCTTGTACAATAAAACTTAATACCAAGACATAATAGGTGACTTTTTTATTTCTCTGGTAAAGTTCGGTAAAATGAGAGAAAGCTCTAATTTATCTCAATAAGAGATAAAAATGTACAAAGTAAGAAAAAGTAAAACAACCATAAAATTTACCAAAAAATATGTCTGTTCCGGGTGGATAACACAGGTGCCCAAACTTTTGGGAATAAAAAAAAAATTAATCACTGTATCGGCCAAAGTTGCCCAAAATTTCTGGAACGCAACCAACCACAATTAAATATCTTGAAGTACTAGTGCTGCTTACGTTCCCAAATACATTTTATTTTAGTGATTTTAGACGCATTAGATGTATAATATATTAAAAGTAAAACATGTGTATCATTGGCAACAACTGTAAAAGGGGATGCCGCGCTGGGGTGCAATTGGACGGCGCGCGGATCGATGCGATTGTGAGGGGCCTGTTCCCCACACACCCTCCGCTGGGTGGAGAACGTGGGCCCTACGATGATGAGGTTCCACCGCCCTTTACCGGGGAGGAGCTGAGGATCGCCGCCGGGGCTCTTAGGACGGGGAAAGCCCCTGGCCCGGATGGGGTACCGTCGGAGGTGCTCAAGATCCTGGCTGAGAGCAGGCCGGAAGCATTGCTTCCAGTATATGATGATTGTTTGGTCCAGGGCGTCTTCCCAATACGCTGGAAAACACAGCGGCTCGTGCTTGTTAGCAAGGGCAGGGGCGATCCGACCCAGCCATCGGCTTATCGGCCACTTTGTATGTTGGATGCTGCCGGCAAGCTGCTGGAGAAGCTACTGCAAAGAAGGCTGGCGGAGGCCGTGAGGATGGCTGGGGGGCTGTCGGATAGACAGCATGGCTTCAGACCTGGCAGGTCAACGCTCGGGGCGATTGCTGATGTGGTTGAGTGCTTCGAGCGCGCTCAGAGCGAGAGGCGCTATTATCCGAAGCGCATAGTTGTCCTGGCAACACTCGACGTTCGGAATGCCTTCAACAGCCTACGATGGGCTGATGTTCTGGAGGCGCTACGGGGGAGGTTTCGTATTCCCGGATACTTGTATAGAATTCTCCGTAGTTATCTGGACGATCGGGTACTGTTGTACGATACGCCGACGGGGCGGAGGAGCAGGACGATCACGTCCGGCGCGGCCCAGGGATCTGTGCTGGGCCCGGACCTATGGAATCTGACCTACGATGGGATCTTTGGGGTGGAAATGCCCGAGGATGCTCAGCTCGTGGGATACGCGGATGATATAGCGGCGGTGATCTTGGCGCGGGATATGGATGACGCCAGGGGGAAGCTGAACCGGGTCATGATTAGGACCCGGATGTGGCTTGAGGACCACGGCTTGGAATTGGCCGGGGAGAAGACCGAGGTGATGTTGATGATGCGGGCACACATACCACTCGATGTCGGCATGCAGATAGGGGATGTGTCTCTGGTTACCCAGAGTGCCATAAGGTATTTGGGCGTCAGACTCGACTGTAGGCTGACTTACTGGGCCCAAATACGGCATGTGGCGACTAAGGCGGCGAAGATGACTGGCATGTTGAGCAGACGCATGGCGAATGTCGGAGGCCCGACACAGAGCAAGAGGAGGCTGATTATGGCGGTCACGAAGTCGATCTTGCTGCATGGGAGCGAGATTTGGGGAAATGTACTGGGTGAGAAAACCAAACGCAGGGTACTCGAGGCGGTACAGCGGACGGCGGCCCTTAGGGTTGCTTCGGCTTACCGCACGGTCTCGGGCGCTGCGGTCCTGGTGATATGTGGGGAAATACCCATAGACCTCTTGGTGGGAGGCTTGGAACTCGAGGGGGGACCCTGGTGTTGGTGATATTGGTCTGAGACCACAAACTGTCCGGCGATGGCAGGACAGGTGGACCGCGGACACGGTCGGCAGGTGGACGGCGATGCTCATTCCCTGCGTGGAAGTATGGATTCGGAGGAAATTTGGGGAAGTTAACTACTTCCTGACACAATTCCTCTCGGGCCACGGATACTTCCGAAAGTACCTGTACCGGATGGGCAGGGCAGATGGCTTTACTGCATTTACTGTGGCATTACGGATGATGATGCAGAACACACTTTCTTCGACTGCACCAGGTGGCATGCTGAGAGAGGTGCAATGGCGCAGCGGGTTGGCGGGTTCGCTCCTGCCACCGTGATAGGGAGGATGCTCGATTGTGAGGACAATTGGGACGCTGTGGCACAGTACGTGGGATACGTTCTGCGGAGGAAGAAGAGGGACCTCGATGCGCTGCTGCATAGCGGGACCCCCTCTGACGGGGACCAGGCAATACGGGCCGGGGCCATGGCGCCGGCTGCAAACTTGGCGGACCCAGACGTGGGTGAGTGAGAGTGGTCCTGATTGGAACGTGGCTCTGGGCCTTCCCGAAGTAATGCGGAAAGCGGTTCCGGGGAGGAATCTACCCAGAGGAGGAGGAGGGAATTTTTTAGTGGCAACACCACTCGACGCAGAAGACGACGGTCTCTGTAAGTGTGAAGGCATTTTCAACCCTACCTCACACGCCAAAAAAAAAAAACTGTAAAAGGGGATTGAAAATTAACTAAAAAAAGTAAAATGAATTTTTTATTAAATAAAATTATAAATATGCACAAATATATCTTCATATAAAACGTTATCAAGGCAAATTCTCTACCAGGTAAACTCACTAGCAAATTCGCCCATCAGCTGATACAAGAATATGTAACATATTTTTTGAGTCGAACGTCAAAGTTTGTTTGCTTTTGTGAGAAAGTTAAGAAAAGTGATGTAATAATTATAAGAATATATTACTATAATAAGAAAAATGTAAAATATATTACTTTGTGTAATAATTAATTTAATTTTAACTCATATTACACTAATTTAACACGTTCTTTTTACGTTGTACGTACGACAACCTTGATTTAATAGGTCTGTACGTTTACTTTCTGGAAAAGTTCGGTAAAATGAGAGTAAGCTATAATTACTCTCAATACGAGAGCAAAATGTTCAAAAGTCAGAAAACGCAAAAAACCATAAAATTTACCAGAAAACAAGAAATGTACATTTTTTACAGCTCTGTTTATATCGGAGATGATAATTGACAATTTTAAAATTGTACTTTTTTGACCCCAAATGTACTAAAAACATAAAAGTTGTGTTAAGTTTTACTATTATTAACTATTAGTAACAGAAAGATGAAATAAAATGAGTTCTTGTATATTGAGAATTTGTTTCGAAGTCAATTCAAATTAAAGTAATACTGAAGAAGTTCCTATTACTCGAGAGACCACCTCGTTGCGAGACAACCAACGTGTTGTCGAATAGTTAGATTTTAATGCAGTTCATTACAAAAGTATTCTTGAATTTTCGCAAATTCATCCATTTTACAGAAATGATAATTTTACTCGTTTGTAAACTTATAATTCAGACTATAGTTTTTGAAGCTCCGTACGACTGAGTTTAGACGAGAAAACATTTAGTTTGGTAGCATGTTACGGGTGTGGAAGAGAGCATCGTTTTTGTGTTCGGCACTCGGCGACACGTTTTAACAACAACATATGTTATCTTTGCTGATGGATAGAATTAATTTTTATGCGAATCCCTGAATAGTTTGTTTTAATATTTGTATATTTTAAATAATTGTGGGTAATTATATTAAGAAAAAATTATTAAATGATGGCTCACTCCAAGGTTCTGATGAATATTTCTATTTTATATTATATTACATTTCTTTTTTTTTATATACATATGTACATATAAGAATATTGAAATAAAATCAACGCAAAGAATTGAAATAAATAGTGTTTCCTTTCAATTAGGATATCCGTGTACAGTGAGCGATATATATGCATCAACGCTGACTATCACATGCACACAGAAGTTTCGGTCATTTTTCTCATATTGCCCTTAAGAAAATGATATAAACTTTGTTCTACGCAATGATCGATAATGACGGTCATATCACATGTCAAATGACCGTCAATGTTCTTGTAGGGCAGCTAAACTTATTAGCTATTTCGCTGGTCACTTCATTCAACAGTCCAAACGTCAAAGATTGTGAAAAAGTTGTGGAAAGTGGTTGTGAATAATTTAATAATTAAATATTATATTAAGAAAAATCGAAAATATATTTTTGCTATAATTAATTTAAATTACTGAACAACGTATAATCATATGACTATACCTTGGTACTTAATATTTAGTGGAGTAATGTAGTACTTTTGCAATGTACTGAAAAAAGTACAATTGTACGAGCTTGATTATCCCTGATTTTCATTGAAAGTTTAGTGTGATTGATGACAGTTTACCGAAAAAAAACTATTTGTGAAAGAATTTATTCAAAAAAACAAGTATTGAAAGAATTTATTTAATTATATTTATTTTTCAGCGATGGTTTTTTTTATGAAAAGTTTTTAACAATTATTTATTTTTCAATATTTCGCTACCAAATAGGTAGCATCGTTAGGAAATAATAATTTCTATTAACAAAAATATTTATTTAAAAAAATGGTATATTTTATGAAGTTTTTAACAATTTATGGTATAAATAACAAAAATGTTTGTAATTAATTATTGTTAAGAAAAATTTTCAACACAACTTTTTTAATGTCTGTCAGCTGTTGGGACATTTGTAATTTTGCTTTGTTATTTTCAATGTTTATTATAAACAAACTGATTGCTTGTTCTTCATGCCCAAACTAGCCCGAAGAAAAAGTACGGGCATTCTCGTGCGAGTTATGTCAACCACCCATTCCAAAAGCCCAACACATTCCCTACCAGTTAATTGGGAACAGTAATATTTTCATTGGTTCAACAAATTCAATTCCCATAGTAGGCAATAATAATTAATTACCAAATTCAATGCTCTACTTTCATAGTTCAATAAACTATACCATTTCACAATCTATATAGTCAGCATTTCCGCATTTAATTTAAATTTAATATTTCTTTGCAAAACCATTTCACCAAACGTCAGCTGAATTATAAAGTAAAAGATAAGTTATAAATATTGTAAATAGAATTAAGAAAGTTAGTTCTAGTGAAGAGTTCATTAAATAAAGAAGAAATAAAACATTTCTATTTTTTTTATTTTGAAAAACGCTCGGACTCGTAAGTGGCGCAGTCGGTAAAAGATCCTTTTTAACGGAAAATAGTGAATATCCCGAAGGACATCATTAAACCGTTAATTGAAAAAAAAAATATAATATCCTTGTGAAAAAGCGAACAGTGACATTGAAAAATCTAAAGATTTCATTGAAACAATCGTGAAAGAAAATATATTTTTTTTATAACGTGAACAATAAGTCTAAAGACTTTACCAAGCATTTGTGCAAGTTTTCAACGTCTAAAGACAATATAGCACAAAAGAGCTATAGTGAAAATAAAAAAAACTTTAAATAAAACCTTTCAAACTGAAATTGTGTCTAAAGACAATATATCCTTAAGGAGTGACAGTGAAAGGAAAAACACTAGAATAAACTAGTCAAACAAGATCTGACGATAAAAGGAAAAAAAAAATGGCACCAGAAGATAACAACATCCAGCCCGCCGTACTATCTGGGTCTGACCTGATAAAGGAAGCAGCTCGTATTAAAGAATTTCATGGTACCAAAGAGTACAGCCTATCATCATTCATCAGAGAAGTGGAGTTAATAGTGCCGCTGTTCCAGGAGAATGCCATCCTACAACGGTTTGGGTTTGAAAGATACGTAAAAAATAAAATCCAAGGACCAGCCCTACAAGTAGTGAGAACTTTAGGAGCAGAAGCAACATGGACCCGAATAAAGGAAGAACTAGTAAATAATTTCGGAATCAAAGAAGGATATCACTCTCTCTATCATCAAGCAATCAACATGAAGAATACTAATGTAAGCGATTATTTTAAGAACCTTAGAAATATATTAGATAAGTTAAACACTAAGTACGAATTTGATATAAATAAACCCCAGGAGTTCTCGCCTCCTACTAATGAATCAATTATACTTAAAACATTTTTGAATGGAATACATCAAAATTTATCTAGCATAATTTATAGTAGAAATATATCCACTCTTAGGGAAGCTTATTACGCTTTAGAAGAGACTGGAATACTAAGACAATATAACAATAGATTTCAAAAAAACACTTATACACGTCAACAAAACCAACAGCAGGGAAATTACAGTGAAAGTGGACAGAACAGGATATTTCAACACAGACAGACTTTTCAAGGACAACCATTTCAAAATCCATACAATAACAGTCATCCTCCAGTCCGTCTAAATAATAATTCTACTCAGTTTCGCCAAAACTTTTTTAATGCAAATAATTCCCAACAATCCAGACGTAGCCAACATTTAGGCAGAACTTTTAGTCATAACAACAATGGGCCTACTCCAATGGAAGTAGACCATGTTGAAAACAATAATACAGGTGAAGCAAATTTTCAGTATCAAGCCCGAAAATTCGTTTACCAATAGTTAACTTAAGAATAGGAAATACAACCCTCAAATTTTTACTCGATATAGGATCAACAACTTCATTGCTGAACAAAAACTTATTACCTCAATTTAAAAGAACAAAATTAAAGAAACCAATATATTTTCATACAATAAACGGAAATTTCTGTATAGACGAAGAAGTTATTACACCTCTTCCTGAAGAATTTAAAGAAGATAATCTTATGTGTTGGAGACTAACCAACTTTGATGGCAAGAATTTTGATGGCTTAATAGGACAAAATATATTAAAAGCCTTTTCGGCAATAATAAACTTAGAAGAGGACTCCCTACATATTAACGGTAATAAAATAAAATTTATAGACTCTTGTCCATACAATTCGGAAGAGATACAAACTCTAGAAACACAATCAGAAGATATCTTAGGTAAACTGAAACATGAAGACATGAATAAAGAAGAGGAGACATTTTTAACAGAACTTATTTCCAGGAATTCAGACTTATTTTTTCAAGAAGGTAATTTACTCACTCATACTCATGAAGTACAACATGAAATCACAACAACAAGCAGCAAAGCTATATATTCTAAAATATACAGGTATCCTCAAATACACGAGGAGGAAATCGATAAACAAATGCGAGAAATGATAGAACAGGGAATAATAAGGGAAAGCGTATCTCCATATAATTCTCCCTTATGGATTGTACCCAAGAAGTCGGACAATTCGGGAAGGAAGAAATGGAAAATCGTGATCGATTACAGGGCCTTAAATGAAATTACTATTAGTGACAAATTCCCAATACCAAACATTGATACTATTCTGGAAAAACTTGGTCGAGCACAGTATTTTACTACACTCGATCTGGCTAAAGGGTTTCACCAGATCCTCATTAAAGAGGAAGACAGGAAAAAGACGGCATTTTCTACCCCACTAGGACACTATGAATTCCACCCTATGCCTTTCGGGTTAAAGAATGCCCCTGCTACATTTCAAAGATTAATAAATTCGGTATTAAGAGAATACATCAACAAAATATGTGTGGTATATCTCGATGATATTTTGGTTTTTAGCAGTACGGTACAAGAGCATAAGGAAAGTATACAAACAATCTTTAATGCCCTTAGAAAACGTAATCTTAAGATTCAAGTCGACAAGAGCAGGTTTTTTGCGAAATCTACCGAATACCTAGGACACATTCTTACTACTAAAGGTATCAAGCCTAACCCAAATAAAATTTAAACCATTCGGAGTCTCCCGAAACTCAGAATCAAATCAAATCATTCTTAGGGATAACCTGGTATTATAGGAAGTTTATAAAGGACTACACCAAAATTGCTCATGGATTAAATAAATATTTGAAAAAAGATAGTAGGATAAATAAGAATGATCCTCAATATGCAGAGGCATTTTACAAACTCAAGAGATTACTAGTTCACACCCATTCTTAAATACCCAGATTTTAAACAAAAATTTAAATTAGCAACAGACGCTAGTGAATTCGCCATCGGACCGGTAATAATACACGACAACCATCCAATCAGCTACCCAAGTAAAATTGTAAATGAACACGAAAGAAAATACTCCACAACAGAAAAAGAGCTGTTGGCCATCGTTTGGGGAGTAAAGTATTTTAAGCCATACGTATACGGAGCTACAAACTAAACATAAGGGAAAGGATATAAATCCGCGACTTCAACGTTGGTTACTTAAACTTGGAGAATACGACATTAACATATGGTATATCAAAGGCAAGGAAAATACTTTAGCTGACTTTCTTAGCAGAGTCAATGCAGACACAGGGGAAATTTATGCAATAGATGAAGACATTAACATGGACAACTTAAGTACAGCCGCTATTCTCAACGGAAAGAAAGGAATGATCACTTTACTATATTAGACTCCATTGTTAACCGCTTCTACACCCAAATAATTTTAACTGAAAGTGAGACGGATGAAATTAAAGTAATTGATAATAAACGGAAAATTTTTGTAAGCTTAGACGATATTAGAAGTGGATTCATGTCAGACATTTTTAGGAAATTTAAAAACAGGAAAAGTAGAATATATTCAGGCATTTCAGATTCCGACTATAACATAGTGCAGCAAAAACTAATAGAACTATTTAACACAGCTGTAAAATTCTATAGATGCTCATATCATGCTAAAGACAAGGGAAATGAGGAAGAAGCCCTTAGGTACATTCAAAAATACCACAAACGGGAAACAGGTCATGCTGGAATAAACGGAAATTACCAGGGTTTAAAAAACGCCATATACATCAAAAATCTTAAAACACTCATCCATGTGTGCTATCATTCTTGGGTCATGAGGACGTTAGGTATGACGTTTGCTTTCAAACACGTATTTTTGGAATACGATCGGATAAGACTCTACGAGCAGTCGCCGATCTAAAACAAGAATACATCTCTAACTTTTGGTATAAAAATTTTGGGAAGTTTCAGGTTATTTCAAGTTTTAGTATGACCGTCTGGGTAAGTACATATAAGTACGGCTGCCTTCCTAAACATCTGTATGCAATATCCACGCAGTGTTTAAGTAAAGCAGTAATATATTGCCAACCTTGCAAATCATGCATTGTCATTTTAAACTTTGCAACACCGTCGACGTTTAGGAACAGTTGTTTGCTTTGCATCATAAAAAACAATATCTACGAAAAAAAAATAATTTTGGAAAGCAATTAATTATAATTAGTATTTAAAAAAATTATTTTTCAGCAAAATTAAACAGATATAAATCGAATAAAATTTTTGTTGTATAAAGAAAATTTATATAAGAAGCTGTTAAGTTTATATTTGTTTTTATATGTATATATTTTGTAGTTCTCAAAAATTTTTTGGGAGTTCTTGTGTAGATACATATATGAAATTTCTTATCTTTTTTCGGGAATTTGTTTAAAGGCCTACTGACGATTTTGGTATTAGCACCAAATGAAAGTTATATATAGACCAGCTAAACCATATAACAAACATATATAAATAAACGTAATTAAATATGTATTTCATTGAAGTTTTTTACCATTCTTGTTTAGTTGTCATTATTTATTAAAATCATTGTCAATCTAAATGCTACCTTTGTTGCGTTTAGTTGCGGATCAACGGTGCATTTGATGACTTTAGGAATGCCATGCATCGCCAAAGTTTGCACGGTTGCGTTTAGGAACATGTCATGGGCAACCTGTAGATGGGTAAGGCAGAACTAGAATGTCAAAGAAAAAGAAGAAAAAAAAAGAAGGCAGACTTCGAGTGTCGAACCAAAAGAGGAAAAAAAGATGGCAGACGCTAGAGTCGAGGTCAAACAAAAAAAAAGTGGCAGTTAGTTATTGCTGGGTGTGGTGTTGAGGTTGTGTTTACGGAGAAAAATTGGTGTAAACCAAGGATAATTTAAAATATTTCAATTCAGTGCTTGTATTGAATAACATAATTGGTTTTTAATATTACAAATTTTATTGTAAACATTTAACCCCAATACTAAAGAAGTATGTGTTGTTTTTGAAGTTTGAGGAAAGTCATACAAATGTGTTTATTTGCAATCGGTGTTAAAATTGTAATACAAATTTATATTTAACAAAATTCTTGGATTTAATTTAATTTAACAAAAATAAAAAAAAAAAAAATTTAATTTAACAAAGTTCTTGGGACGAATAAATATATGGAGGCGGTTGAACTTTGAGCTCCGATTTAGCGGGATTGTCAAAGCAAAACACAGCGTTGTTTTTTATTTTAGAAGACATTAGATAACTTAAGTCAGAATAGTAGAATGACTCCCAAGAGGAGATCGCTTGATGTACTGGGAACTGCATGGAAGTGGTTGGACGGGTCACCGGACCATGCAGATCATAAGATAGTTCAGCGCCATATTCAAGGGCTATTGGGTAATAACGCGAAGCAAAGAATTATAAATAAATTGTTGACCGAATTAATAGTATCACCATGGTCAAGGTATTGTAAAATACTTGTATACAAACAATTCGAATGAGGTTCAGAAGGCGCTAGAGGATAATGTCACTAAAAATGGGCCAAAGTGGAAGTCATCAACTCCTTTCTTTTGTCTGAAAAAGAAATTGAGGCAAAACTTATTTGGACTCCGAATTATTCCCTCATAACAATTTGGAGGAAGCCTTAAGCTTCGCCTCAATAAGAACCGCATCTAATGAAGACGCGGTAATATATATATTGAACTTGCCTTTCATTGCCAAAGTTATTTGTGAAAATGCAGTTAAAAAATAATAATACTATGTATTTTAAAAATTGATTATGAAAACATTATACAATGCAAAAATAGTACTTATGTAATTAAAACAAATGTTTTGAATTAAATAAATTATGTCTTTGTGACAAGGAAAATTTAATATATATAAGTGAAACAAAATATATTTCAAACCTTTAAAGCAGTCGAAAGCATGATTGTACAATAATTAATAATCAGCATTTGCCCTCCGTTGAAGAATTATACGAGTGTACAATCTTATGGAGTAATTTCAAAGGGACCATAAATGTTGGGGCATATAATCCTTACGCCTTATCAGAAACATATTTATTACAATTTCATAATGAAACTTTAATCATAAATAATAGAACATATGTTTCTAAAGAAAAGAATTTTGTAAAGCCTCTTCCTCCTCTGTTGCAGCCTTATTCTGAAACCCAGTTTTACAAGGAAATATCCTTGGAATACATCAAGGAACTAAGCATCAATATTGTTGAGGAGTTAAAACACATGAGTACAGAGAAGAAAATTACAACTTCATTTAATATCTCTCTATCAGTTTTAATCATTGCTACAATGGTCTACTTGTACAAGAAATACAAAAATACCTACTTTGTAAATTTACCCCTAAGGTTAAACCCGCACAAATTCCTGAACCTACACCAACAAATGGTGATCAGAAAAACAAATCCGTGGAAATTCCATTTTACTAAGTAAATTTTAATTTTAACCATTGCAAAATAAATTTATTTTACATTTATTTAAAATCTAATTCAAATATATTGTTATATTGCAATTATATATTTTTATTTTCGAAATTCAAACTAAAACTTAAAACTACTTTCTTAAAAAAGAAAATTTCTATAGAATTTTTAAATAATAAACTCGAAAGTAATAAGTTATAAAAAATTATTTTACAACAAAGTTATTCTACATAATATAATAAATATACGTATATATGTACCTATAATATACAAAGTGGGCCAAAAGAAATCACTCTATTGGAAGATGCTCTTATTTTTGCAATGGCTGCCAATAACCAAAATAATCAAAAAACAGAATCGAAGTTTTTCATTAAAAAAAAAAATGAGAGCCAAACAAAATCGGATGACTTGTTTTGGCCAACCTTGTATATATACAAAAATTAATGTGTGTTTATCTGTTTGTTTGTACTTTATAGGAGCCGAAACCGCAGGACCGATCTTCCTGAAATTTTCACACCATATAATTGGGACTCCTGAGTGAATTATAGGCTACTTATCATTACACATAAAAAAATATTGTAACTCATTTATTTTTTAAACTTAAATACAATTAAGATATATAGAAAAAACAAAAAATTTAAAAAAAAATATTTGGAAGTGTACTTTTAGAGCTGTACTCGGGCGAGTACAGTGGCGTCATGAGTATGCTATTTTTTTAAGGTATGAAAGTTTTTAAAGCATACTTTTTCAACACATAGAGCAACATCGCATTGTTCACATAACCATCTTATTCTGTTATGACATTCACCACTAAATGCAACACCAGGAGCCAGCGACCGTTTCGAAATATTCGTTTTCTGGGCATAGCCAATACATATCCTCTTTAGGCATTGAGTGATAACCACAGTATAATAAAATTTCTATAAATACTTTCAAGTCTTCTGCGTTGAAGGAGAAATTGTGCGCGTTAGCTTGTGACGCATAAATACAAGTTTGCTCAACGATTAAATTAACCACTTTTTCATCAAATAAGACTTCAAAAACCTCAACCGGCGATTTTCCACTTAACTCTGCGATCATATTGAGCTCATTGTCCGAAAAAAAATTGGTTTGATGCATTTGAATATCACAAGGTCTCTTTGTCCACTTAGAAGCAATTTCGCTTGATTTTGAAGACACCATTGTCTGTCGCAACTGCTCAAGTGGAATATCATCTTCGCTATCGCTGCCGAAAAATACTTCGACTTCACCTGGTACATCATTTGGCATACGATAAAAAAGAATATCATCAGCATTACCCTCCTCTTCGTCTGTGTTATAGTCCGGATCTGGTGGAATAATCGCTATATCGAAATTTTCGCGACCATCTCTACCCACAAAATCAAGAGCCATGCTTAAATTTGTAAAAGCTTTACCATAAAAACTTGACGGTTTGATAGCTGTAAATTCCATTTTGGTCCAAGGAAAATTCTAAAAAATGTATACATATCAAGCCATTGTACTCGATTGGGTACAGCGATTTTGTTACTCACATAAGGTTGTTCAAAAAACAATTTTTGGCCTGTAACTTTCTTTTTATCGTACACACAATCACTCTTCTACAGAAAACTATAAGAAACTCTTATCTGAACGAAACAGTATTTATACAGAAAACTATAAGAAACTCTTATCTGAACGAAACAGTATTTACTCTACGCAGCTCAGTTGTTACTGACCTAGGAAAAAATCACAAATATGATAAAGTGATACACAAAAACAAACAAAAAAAACAATAACGGTATATTTTTCAAAATATTTCTTATGGGTGTTTTAAATCACAATGTGACAAATGCAAAAGCAGAAGAAACGTTGTATAATTTTTTTTACAAACAAATTTCTATGTACTTAAATATTGCTTTTTTTCTGTACTCAAGCGAGTACAATGGCTGGGAATGGGTTAATGAAATTTAGAACAGATAGATTTGCCTCTAGAAATTCACATAGGCTATATACATTTTCAAAAGTACGACCAGGAGGGCGATAGGGGGGAAATTCTGCCCCTCCGAAACGTTCAAACCGATTTTAATAAAATTTAGAACATAAATAGATCTGCATCTAAAAATGCTCAAAGGCCATTCAGACTATTATACTTTGTATAAATTATATATACTTTGTCAAAAATTCAAATAATACGTGCAAAAACAGACGTGGGTTCAACCCCAGTTTCAGACTAAAATTTTAAAATAAAAATAAACATCTCCCATTTTTCTGATGTGCATTAGTGTGTCTTTGTGTGTCAGTTGTTGTCGGAAGGTTTCAGCGGCGAAGGCATAGTCACTGGTCACTGAACAATACCGGCTTCAGCTGATAGCAATCCACAATCACATCAGAACGCCCTCCTTCGTCGGTATTGTGTAGCACCGGCGAAGTAAAATAATAATAAAAATGGCTACTAAACCGAAGCTTCAGCACTGCTACGAGTATAAACAAAGAACGTGCGAAACAGAGCTGTAAAATAATTAATTAAGCTTCACCTCCTGTCGTTTCTTCTACTATCCCTTTCCTATAGTTCCAGCACAATGCCTCGCATGTGTAGGGGTCATCTGAGTGCTGGTTCAACAAAAAATAAGACTAATTTTAGTGATATACATATGAATACATGTTTTTATAAGCAAAAAGACTAAATATATTCTAAATTAAGTTTTTTAGAGAATTCGAAAATTCAACTTCTTCATATATGAAATCGTTTTGGTACTTTCCAGATGAACCGATTTTTCTAACAATATCGTCCGACATGTTTATAAAATGGCAACAAACGTTGTCTTATTTTACACCCTCTCTTAAACGTATAAGGTGGGCCAAAATAAGTTATCCGATGTTGTTTGGCTCTCATTTTTTTTCTAAATGAAAAACTTGATTCTGTTTATCTGAACATTTAGAATTTTATTGAATAAGTCGAGAAGATGATATCGGCCCAATGGGCGCCGGCACAATTGATTGCTATACGGGCTCGTTTTATGACATTTTTCTTCACTTCGGCGAGAACTTCGGGCGACAGATTATCGCACTCATGTCGAATGTTGTCCTTGAGGGCTTTTAGGGTCTCGGGCTTGTTCATGTAAATACGGATCTTCAAAAAACCCCACAAAAAAAATCTGGAAAAAGTGTGTGCCGTTGCTCCGTCATGTTGGAACCACATGTCCTCCAGTCCTAATTCGTTCAGTTGCGGCAGAAAAAACTTTGTTAACATGGCCCTATAGCGCGCACCGTCCACTGTTGTCGTTTGACAAGTGGCGTCCTCGAAAACGGGCGCTCCGGTGCCGGCTACTCTTGGCAGCGTATCGTGTGGTTCTAAATCCAAACGGCGCAGAGTTTGAGCAGTCGGTGTCGGACGACCAGGGAATCGGCGACGGAATTCGCGCTGCGCCAACACCACAGACGATTTGTTACGCAAAACAATAGACACGATTACTCCGCGTTCTTGGGGAGAGTATCGCCTCATGGCTTGTTTACTTGTATTCTACATCTGTCTAGTTCACAAATGTCAAAACAGATTTGACATAGGCCGCCATTTGCAAAAATAAGAGCATCTTGCAATAGGGTGATTTGTTTTGGCCCACCTTGTATAACTATACAACAGTTCTGTGTTCATTCTAGTTCTGAGTTTGCTTTCAATTCGGTGCAATTAATTGTATAAACGCTACACTTCTGCGTTTGAAAAAGGCAAAACTGAAGGAGAAAATACACCGCTTGACAACTATTTCAAGGGGTTGTCATGCATGGAATTTATAAAACTGTCCAGAATTCGGTTGTATTCTGTTTCATATCCCATATCTATTTAGTTATATATCTCAACTAATTTAAATTTTTTTCTATTTTACTAATGCAAATAAGAACTACGGTATCCTTGATGTGTTTCAACGTTTTATCTATATTTAGTGATTGTTGGATCACTATACAAGAATAGCGTGATGTTTTTTAATATAATTAATTTTATTTAATCCAGACTTATGCTAATAACAAGTAGTAGTAGAATATTATTTAATTAATGGCGCGTGCCTTGAATCGTGTACACGAAAAGTCGATCAAACGAGTAAAATAAAATAAAATATAAAAAAGTAACATAGATGTAAAAAAATTAGTAGACATGACTGTATAGGGTTTTGTTGGGGTAAAGTTGGATTGTCTTTTGGGCAGGCAGTGTTCTGTGTCTGCTGTTCAATGACTGGTTGATTATATTTTGGATATAAGTTTGACTCAAGTCCTTCGAGAAAGGCTGGTTTAAGTCTATCGATGCTCACATTTGCTTCACGGTTACCGACTCTGATGGTAAAATACTTGGTGAATCTGCGAACAATACGATACGGGGCATCATATGGATGTGTCAAAGAGTCATTTCGAATGAAAATGTGTGTAGATGCGGTCAGGGAAGGACATACTAATGTCTCGATTATGGATAGCAGCCGAACTTCAGTTGCGTTGTCAGGCGGCAACCACAAAATTGTGGTTGCTACAAAAGCACTAAAATGTACTGAAATTAGGCAACTGTAGTTAATGCATTGTAAGTCTGCATTACCTGCATTATCATTATTAGCAACTGGCAACTGAACAACAGTTCGGTTGCTATCCATAATCGAGCCGTAAAGCCTTCAGCTCCGTATGGTATGATGTGTCTGTTGGACGAAGATTACGCATTGATGCACGGAATTGTGACACAATTTCACTGGTTGGCCGTGACGGTGTAGTGTTATCTAAAAATTCCCCCGGAATTCTTAAATTCGTACCATAAACGAGTTCAGCGGTTGTAGCGCTTATGTCCGGTTTGAAAACAACACGTAGTCCCAACAAGCGGCGGCTCCCACAAGACGGTCGGTGGGTGGTCCGGCTGCCCCCGCCCAACGGGTAACGGCCCGACTGCCTCCACCAAACGGGCTCGAGGCCCGACTGCGTCCTCCAAACGGGCTGATGGCCCGGTTGCCCCCGTCAAACGGGCTAACGGCCCGAGTGCCCACGCCGGACGGCCTAGGGGCCCGGGTGCCGCCGATGAGCGGGCTGCTGGCTGTCCGGCTGCCCCTGCGAAACGGGCTGCACCTGCCAAGCGGGCGGCTGCCAGCCCGGCTGAAACTGGCGGATCTAAGAGGGCCAAGGCGGAGGGGCCGGATGGGACCCTCGGGGCAACTCCTGCGACCGGGGATGGTGACTGGAGGACGGTCACCTCGGGGAGAAGGAGGAAGAGACGGGGTTTGGGGACCCCGGCGGTGGACGATGGGAGGGCACCGCCCACGGTCCGTCGGTTGCGACCTAGGCGCGCGAAGCCTGAGGCGGTGCTCATTAAGCCCGCGGTGGGGCACACCTATGCGGGCGTGCTGAAGGATCTGCGTGGTAGCATGACGGGCGACGCGAAGGGGGTCCGTCAGGAGGACGGGGGCCGGTGACATCCTGTTGGAACTTGGGAGGGGGACAGGATTGACCCGGAGTTTGTACGGCGTCTGAGGGACGTTGTCCGCGAGACAGCGTCGGTCGCGGAATTAAGACCGAGCGCGACCGTGGAGATGCGGGGTCTTGACTCCTTGACGGTCGTGGAGGAGGTGGAGATGGCGGTCCGTGGTCTGCTCGCCGGGCGCGAAGAGCAGCTACGCGTGAGGGTGACGGCACCGGACGTGTGCGAACAGGTTCGGGCGTACGTTACTTTGTCGGTGGAGGGCGCCGCGAAACTGATCGATATTGGCTACGTGCGTGTCGGATGGATCAGGGCTGCGATGCGGATGTCCGAGAGTGTCGGTAGGTGTTATCGATGCTTTGGGGAGGGACACACCCAGGCAAAGTGTACTGGGACAGACAGGAGGCAACTGTGCATAAGGTGCGGAGAGCAGGACATAAGATGAGGGGCTGGGTACGGCGGCGCTCTGGCTACCTGGCGGCGGTGAACTCGCGGTTGCGCGGTACGGGATTGGCTGCGGCTATGCGTGGGCTCGGATCGGCGGTTTTGTGCTGGTGAGCTGTTACCTCACTCCTAGCGATAGTGTGGCGCGATTTAGGGCGAAGATGGCCGCTATCGAAGACGCTCTGGTTGGTATGGCCGGACCCTTTGTGGTGGCCGGTGATTCCAATGCCAGGGCTGTGGAGTGGGGTGATCCGGTGACGAGCACGAGGGGGAGGTGCGTCCTGGATATGGCGGCCAGGTTGGGCCTGGTGGTCATGAACGCTGGCGGTGCGACCACCTTCAGGCGGCCGGGGTGCGAGTTCACCACTCCTGACATCACTTTGGTATCCGAGAATCTGTCTGGGATGATCGAAGGATGGAGGGTGCTCGAGGAATATACTGGGAGTGATCACCAGATGTTGAATTTGGGATAATATCGGAGGCGGGCGTCGCGCGGCCGCACGGGGGAGAGGCGCGCGTGGATGGAACGTCGCGAGGTTAGACCGCGGGTCGTTCTTGGCCGGTTTCGACGGTACTACGGTTTTGGACGGTGGGGGAGACGCTGACTCCCTGGCGGGTGCTATGATGCGGCGCATTGTCCGTGGATGCGACGCATCGATACCCCGATTGTCGCGACAGGCGGGGAGGCGACCTGTGTACTGGTGGACGCCGGAGATTGCTGGATGGGGTGCAATTGGACGGCGCGCGGATCGATGCGATTGTGGGGGCCTGTTCCCCACACACCCTCCGCTGGGTGGCGAACGTGGGTCCTACGATGATGAGGTTTCACCGCCCTTTACCGGGGAGGAGCTGAGGATCGCCGCCGGAACTCTTAGGACGGGGAAAGCCCCTGGCCCGGATGGGGTACCGTCGGAGGTGCTGAAGATCCTGGCTGAGAGCAGGCCGGAACATTGCTTCCGGTATATGATGCTTGTTTAGTCCAGGGCGTCTTCCCAAGACGCTGGAAAACACAGCGGCTCGTGCTTGTTAGCAAGGGCAGGGGCGATCCGACCCAGCCATCGGCTTATCGGCTGCTGGAGAAGCTACTGCAAAGAAGGCTGGCGGAGGCCGTGAGGATGGCTGGGGGGCTGTCGGATAGACAGCACGGCTTCAGACCTGGCAGGTCAACGCTCGGGGCGATTGCTGATGTGGTTGAGTGCTTCGAGCGCGCTCAGAGCGAGAGGCGCTATTATCCGAAGCGCATAGTTGTCCTGGCAACACTCGACGGCTGATGTTCTAGAGGCGCTACGGGGGAGGTTTCGTATTCCCGGATACTTGTATAGAATTCTCCGTAGTTATCTGGACGATCGGGTACTGTTGTACGATACGCCGACGGGGCGGAGGAGCAGGACGATCACGTCCGGCGCGGCCCAGGGATCTGTGCTGGGCCCGGACCTATGGAATCTGACCTACGATGGGATCTTTGGGGTGGAAAAGCCCGAGGATGCTCAGCTCATGGGATACGCGGATGAGATAGCGGCGGTGATCTTGGCGCGGGATATGGATGACGCCAGGGGGAAGCTGAACCTGGTCATGATTAGGACCCGCACGTGGGTGAGTGAGAGTGGTCCTGATTGGGACGTGGCTCTGGGCCTTCCCGAAGTAATGCGGAAAGCGGTCCCGGGGAGGAATCTACCCAGAGGAGGAGGAGGGAATTCTTTAGTGGCAACACCACTCGACGCAGAAGACGACGGTCTCTGTAAGTGCGAAGGCATTTTCAAAAAAAAAAAAAAAAAAAAACCATTGGTGTTATCCATCTCGTCCTTGGGAAAGGGTTCATTTAGATTTTGCTGGGCCCTTCATGGGGTCATATTAATTGATAAATAAAAATGGGGTGAAATTAATTGATGCATTTTCTAAATGGCTTGAAATTCATATATTGAGGAGTATAACAACAGATACAAGTTTACAAATACTAGGAAAAATTTTCGCCACATTTGGGTTGCCAAAGGTCATTTGTACGGATAACGGTACCCAGTTTACTAATATGAAATTTACTCATTTTTGTAGAGTTAATGGCATAGTACATAAACGGACTGCACCTTACCACCCTGCTACAAAAGGCCTGGCAGAACGATATGTACAAACCCTGAAGAATAAATTGAGATGTTTGAACGGCAGACATGGTTGTTTGGAGGCAAAATTTAATAATATTTTATTACACTACCGAATAACACCCCACCCGGTCACAAGGAAATCGCCATCTGAAATTGTATTTAATTATCCGGTTCGATCAAGGTTGTCATTATTATTGCCAAACGAAACAAATGTAGACATAGTTACCAAAAAGGAAATAGGCAGGAAATTTTCGAAGGGGGAAAGAGTTGCTGTTAGGAATTATGTTGGTAAGGAAAAGTGGCACATGGGAGAAGTTCAGGAGAAACAGGGCGCATTGCATTATGAGATTAAAATGGATAATGGTAAAACCAGCCGTAGGCACGTCGATCAAATGTTAAATGCGGGTCGCCATGTCGTTGACTACAAGAATCCCAGCGAATGTCCAGAAGAGCAGCAACAGCCTGCAGCAACTAAAGCTTCGGATATAGAAAATGAAATGGATATCGATAAAAATCAGGAAGAAAAAGTGAAGCTAAGAAATGAGCAAATTAACGTACGAAGAAGTAATCGAATACGAAAACCGGTAGAACGATTGACGTATTGTTAAAAGGCAGCTTCGCTATGTAATAAATATTACATTATATATACATTGCGTTTATACTGTAAAATGAATTTTATGTGAAAATATTAATGAATTATTAAAATTATTTATTATTATACTGTAAAATGAATTTTATGTGAACCTATTAATGAATTTGCTTACACATACTTGATGTATACATATCGATGGATATATATACAAATACTATTATATTATAGTATATAATTTATATATATGTACTTAGGTATGAAGTTTTCCTTCTTTGAGGGGAAAATTGTTGATTACTCAATTAATATATACATATTTAAAAACGCTAGATTATCAATACTTATGTAGTTGTTGCTGTAAGCACAATCTCATGGGCATCTGTCAATCATGACAGCTAAGTTAAGTTATAGATCATGGCATTCTGAATTGTACTGCCAGTGAACTCAGTTTATAATTTACCTGTGAAGATACATTAATATAGTAAAACTTTAACGGTGCATTTTCATTATCTATCCCTCACACAAATACAACACATACCTTGCTATGTGCGATTTTGTGTGACGATGTAGTTTCGAACGTTGGCACGCGACACAGTTGTGGACAAATTTCGCAGTCTCTGCGAATCGCTGGTCAAACAAAACGGGCTGTACCTAGTTCTGTTGTCGCTCGAATGCTAAATTGTGAAGCGTTGATAAAATCTGATTGCGAAATGATTTGGGTATGTAAGGACGGACGGTCTTTGATGAGGTGTCGCAAAGTAAGTCAAGCTCAGTGCCTGAAACTGGATAAGATTTTACTTGAAGCGAATGCGATGTTTTACCTGAATTTAATTGTTGCAGATCGACGTCATGTTTTTGGGCTGCTGCAATTTGAGCGTAGTCGATGATCTGCTTTACTGACTGAATACGAGAGAGGAGATCGGCTGCAGCGTTTTCTTCACCTGGTATGAAACGAATATCAGTGGTGAATTGTCCTATGTAGTCCAGTTGACGAGCTCTGCGTGGCGATGCGTTTTCAAGTGGTAGGTAGTGTGTGACTATATATCATTGTATACCTTGAAGCATATATCGGTAATGAGAGATGCCTTGGTATATAGCCGTCAGTTCGCGATCGTATGTGCTGTATCTTTTCTGTGTCGTAGAAAGTTTTTTAGAATAGAATCCTAAAGGTTGGAGAACACCATCTACACACTGGTGAAGTGCCGCGCCAACTGCATTGTCGGACGCGTCGGTATAGAGTGCCAAATTTGCGTTTTTCTTAGGGTGTGCTAGCAAGGTGGCATTGCTTAACTCATCTTTACATTTGGGGAATGCCGTTTCTGCATCGGCTGTCCAGACTAATACGGTGCGGTCGTTCTTCATGTTATTTTTTATTAAGGCCTGGAGACTTATTTGATTTGTTACTGCGCTTGACAAGAATCTCCTGTAAAAACTAATGGTTGCCAAGAATCTCTTTAACTCGTTCGCCAGCGTAGGCTTGGAAATGTTGCGTATCGCTGCTACTCGCTCGGGTAATGGTCTGATATCATCACTTGTAACAAGGTGGCCCAAAAACGTAAGCTCCGTTTTACCAAATTCACACTTGTCCATATTTATAGCTAAGTTGTTAGCGCGTAGTCTTTCGAAAACTTCGATAAGTTGTTGTCTGTGTTGCTCGATCGTCTCTCATACTATGCAAACATCATCAATATATGCGAAAGCAAAAAGTAGACCTCTCAGCACTTCGTTGATGAGCCTCTGGAAAGTCTGCGCTGCATTGCAAAGGCCAAAGGTCATAAATTTGAACTCGTAGAGCCCGAAAGGAGTCGTTATAGCAGTTTTTGCAACAAAGTCGTGACTCTGGATATTTCTAAAGCATTTGATAGAGTGTGGCATGGGGCACTTCTGTCCAAACTTATTGCTTTTGGTGTCGGTGATATCTTCTCTCGATTTATATCGAGTTTTCTCGGATCGCGCTATAAGAGTTGTTATATACGGGATCTCATCTAATGTTTGTACTCATTAAATTCAGGGGTACCGCAAGGCTCCACTCTTTCTCCTATTCTATTTCTAGTCTATATCTATATCTATATCAAACTTCCAGCCCTATCCACTCTTTCGAAGATGACAGCAGCCTTTCTCACTCATATTCATTTAGTCGTAGGCCAACATCGACTATAATCACTTCGCTGAAGCAGAATATGAGTGACTCATTGAATTGTGACCTCATGAAAATATCGCAATGGGGTCAGGCAAACAGGGTCGATTTCAATGCTCAAAAGACCCAATGTAGCATGCTTACACATCGACGCATGGCCGATGACGCTGCGTCATCTGTAATTATGGGCGGTATAAACATCGAGGAATCAGAAGCTCTTGATGTTCTTGGCTTGAAAATTCAGTGCGATGTTCGATGGACTGAGCACATTTTTCAGGTCTCAAAAGAAGCATTCAAGTGCCTCTGTTTTTTAAGACGGCGCAAGACATACTTCACCCCATCTGATCTCCTCACTATTTATACCGCCTACATCCGACCGAAAATAGAATACAACTCTCATGTTTGGGCCGGTGCTTCAAAGACTATTTATAAGTTACTCGACCGGGTCCAGGAGAGAGCGAAGAAACTCATAGGAGACAGTAGGGTAGCCAACTCTATTAACTCTCTTGAGCATCGTCGCAACGTGGGTTGCGTTTCGTTGTTCTATCGTTACTATAATGGGATGTGTTCTGATGAAATCAGGGGAAACCCGATCATTCACGCGCAGGATGCGTTCATCATTAAGAGCACATCCATTTGTGGTCAACTTGGCAGCGAACCGCACTACGCATTACAGGGAGAACTCATTTTTCGGCCGAACATCGCGTATGTGGAACAAACTCCCTGCCGAGGTCTTTCCTGTCACTTATGACGTGGGAAAATTCAAATCAAATGTCCCTTCACACTACTCCCTCTATCATCCTTCCCATAACCTGATTTCCTAGTTCCAGCACAATGCATCGCATGTGTAGGGGTCATCCCCTGAGTGCTGGTCCAAGATAGAAAAAAAAAAATCTACAGGATGCACTGGTACCTGATGAAACGCTTTTTGCAGATCTATTTTCGAAAATACTTTTTTTCCGTAAAATCTGACAGATATGGAAGGGATATCGGTCGTGTACTGTTTGCGCTTTTAATGCGCGATAGTCGCCGCATGGCCTCCATGTACCGTTTTGTTTTTGAACCATATGCAGGGTGCTGGACCAGTTGCTGGAAGATGGGTGACAAACGCCGGGTTTTATTAACATGTCGAACTCAGCTCGGGCTGCGGCGAATTTTCCGAGAGCTAGGTGACGTGCTCGACAGTGTACCGGCTGGCCTATTGTTTCGATTCGATGGAGTGCTGTAGCCTTCGTAGTCGTACCGTGCGGTTTTATTTTCGTAACGTCGGCAAATCTGTGCAAAAAATCATGAAATGGATCTGATGTACTAATTTCGGAGGCCCTTAGTTGGGAATTGATCATTGGAGTAGGGTGATTGTCGTCTGCCTTATCGATTAAACGATTGCGTTTTAAATCGATTAGTAAATCGTAGAATTTTAAAAAATCTGCGCCAATTATAGGGCCAGTGACGTCCGCAATAAAAAAGGACCACTCAAATGTGCGATTAAGGCCAAGACTCAAAACAACCCGTTTCTTTCCTAGCATTTTCAAAGGAGCGCCGTTTGGCGTATAATTTTGTTGCGGTGGGCGTAATGTCGACAGAATTTGCCGTAAGGGGTAGAACAGATACGTCTGCATCTGTGTCTACTAAAAAAGTTTGTTTTGTCATTTTGACGTTTACCTGCAGGCGGAGTATAGTGCTAGCCGTGGTATGGGTGCCACTTCCATGTACCACGAGCACTTGACTTCAAGCCGATTTCTGTATGCCAGCTGATGAGACAGTGCTGACGGACGTGAGTTTATATCGGCATGGACTTCTGCACTTTTGTGCGCTCGGCCATATTTTTTATGATACCAACATTTAGAACTTTTCTTGAAAGTCGCCAGGAATGTGGACGGTACCGTTACTTACGGTTCTTGTATGTCTATGCGCACTTGTCTTAAAACACCACGTGATCACGTCGGGGTCACCAGTTTTAGTGATTGTTGGATCACTATACAAGAATAGCGTGATATTTTTTAATATAATTAATTTTATTTAATCCTGACTTATGCTAATAACAAGTAGTAGTAGAATATTATTTAATTAATGGCGCGTGCCTTGAATCGTGTACACGAATATGTCTATATAAAACTTGTAATTTTATGAACTAAATAAAAAATGCTAAAAGTGCTAAATAATTATAAAAAATGTTAAACTAGCATTTAGCACTTTTTGGAAAATCGTAATGCCAAATAAAATGTATTAAATGTAGCACTAAAAATGCTACACTGGCAACCCTGATAACAATGGTGCCAACAAAATGTAAACCCATTTTGACAAGCAGGATTTTGTATACAAATTGATCACCTGATTTGCCGAGCGGACTTTATAATAATTAGACCATGGCATTAACTCAAAACTTTAACTTTTTCAGGAGAGGTCAAAAACTGTTTGTTACATTTTAAAATAATTTGGAAGTATAAACACATCATAATAAGCAAATTTAGTTTGGAAATATAATTAAATTGTTTTTTGAGTCTTGTTGATTGACTTATCAGTAAATTTTTAAAATGTTCTCAAAAATTTAATTATAATCGTTTTTAGAGATACATTGCGCCAAGGGAACGAATTGCTAAAAATGGAAAAAATCCAATCTGATACTACTATTAAACATTTGTCTGGAGAAGGCACTAAGGCGTCTGTTCACTGAAGGACAATAAAAATAATTAAAAACTGTGACAAAAGGCAAAACTTTACAGAATCAGATATTGCCCACTCAATCACTTTGTACTCTATAAGTGCTAAAGCTTACAGACTGTTAAAAAGAAAAAGTTTTCAACTTCCCTCGGTAAGAATTTTGCAAATAAGGGCACAAAAATTAGTTGTATCGATATATATTTTAAAGCCAGTCGTAAAATTATTGCCTGCAGCTAATGAAATGTCAGAAACGGAAAAGCTATGTGGTTTAAGTTTTGTTCAAATGAAGGTAAAAAAAAGTACTGCTACGACGAACTCTTTGTTAGATGATCTGCAATTTACAAAACTTTTACATAAGTTTCTCTTTCTTATATCAGATTTAGTAGGACAATGGAAGCAACCAATATTTTATGGTTAAGAATGTCAAATGACAAAAGTAATATTATATTTATATATTGAAGACAATGAAACAATGTGGCGTCATAATCCACAGGGCACAAGCGAAGTAAAATAATTACTAAAAAAACCATTAGAGGAGCTGCAACACTGCTATAAAAAAATAAATAACGTGCACAAAGAAGAATTGTAAGATTGCGAAGCTTCACCTCCTGTCATTTCTCCTACTATCCCTTTCCTCTACTTCCAGCACAATGCATCGCATGTGTAGGTGTCATCCCCTGAGTGCTGGACCAAGATAAAAAAATCGCTTAACGCGGAAATTAAGCAAAATATAAATAACTAACAAATTTATAAAATAACACACTAATATTATATTTTAAATGAAATTAATACGGATTTTAAATGTTATTTAATTTTATATATTCTTTAAATATTTGACTATTTTCGTAACGTAATTAATAAATAAAAACAAAATTCTTAAAACAGAACAAAATAAATTTATACTGCAAGCACATGAAGTTAATCGAATTTTAAAATATGAAAAATACACATGCAATGATTAAAGTGATAAGAAAATTTATATTAATACCTACTGTAATTTATTGTCTGATTTAATTTGATTTATATTTTATTCTTGAAAAAATTTAATTTCTATTGCGTTATAATCAATATAAATATATAAATAATATATATTATTACATAGGTAATAATTTTAAAATATTTTGAAAATGCAAATAAATTATAGAATAAAAAGATAATAGATGGAATAAAAATTTAAATGTGTGTTTTTATTTAAATTGAATCAAAAGTAAACAAAATTAAAAAATTTTCTCATGAAAATATTTAAGGAAAAAGATAAGAAATTGCCCAACTGTTATATTTACGCAACTTTTCAATGTCAGATGGTTTCGTGACGTCCCCTGATCAGCATGCGCAGTAAATTCAATGTTTGTATCCGAGATGGCGCAATCTCTTTTTCTATCATCCTTGATTAAAACTTAATTTCAATTTTAACAGTCGATTAGGAAAAAATGTATTTCACAGTGTCTGATTAACTTTCAACTGACACAATTTAACAGAAATTGTTTGTTAAATCTAACCGAAAAGAATGTAATAAATAATTTAAATTAATATTTACTGTGGTCTACTTCTTGATTGGAAATACAGTGAATCTGAATTTTGAAACCACGCCGACGATTTGAAGCTGTTCTGTAAATCACGCGATTTTACATTTTTCGGCGGGGTTTTAATTTTTCGAAAACAAGAGAAAACAGCTGATGTTTTATATTTGTTTATATTTTTGCAATGCCAATTAAAATATTAGATGAAATAAAGAATATAAAAATGCCAGGATCTACTTTATTGTCAATAAATGCTTTAAGAAAGCATCATTTAAAAAAAGAAGATCAAGATAAAATTTGTCTTAAATAAAGAACATGATGGTAAAATATCTATATATTTACATGACTTATAAAGACTGTGTGACTTTGGCAACTTCAAAAACATGTTCGAAAAAATTAACTAGCTGACTGCTAAAAACTAAATGTAAACCACGACATTGCCAAACAAAGCAAAACAATTATTTACAAAAAAAGCAGTGTTCTTACAAATTTGCTCATATTTAAGTTTTCATATGTAGCAAACCCAATTTTATTATAAAAATAAATAGAAAATAAATCACATGAAATATATTATAGCATTTTTATTAAATTCTAAACGAAATACATAGAAAAAATAAGCAAGTGATTTCAAATCGTCAGTAATTTAGCTGACGATTTAAAATCACGAGATTATTAAAATTTTTGTGTGCAGAACACCATTTCCGTGATTTCAAATCACTTTGACAAAAAGTGGTTTGCAGAACAGGCCTGATAGTTACACAATTATTTATCATAACATTGCTATTTAATTGTTTTTGTTAAAGTTTAATTATACGGTAACACAGACAGCAAATAACGTTGCTGATTATGACATCTGCAATTTTTTTCAGCGTAATTGTGCGCCACACTGCAATTTACGGACCGAATTGTTACAGACGAAGTTGGTCGTTCGACCCAATTGTGTTCCCAGCAGAAGTTTGCGACATCAAATATCAAAATTCTATACAAACACATTTGTTTAACAGTTTTTATTATTAATAAAAAGTGATAGCAATTTAATTTGCGAAATTTTATTGCAATCGGTATTTTCTTTAAAAAAATATATTATTTGCGCTTAAATACTGGGAGTGAAAATTTTATGTCGCAAAGCACAAACACACGAACACCTGTAAAAACTTTAATGCTGGCAGTTAAGGTCAGTCTCCAGAACGATAATATTAAGACAGGAAATTACATATTCTTTGTTAGCGATAAAACCATAAACATAACAGTCTCAGTGATGCCGGTATGGAAATAGGAAATTACGTATCCTTTATTTAATGTTGTAAGAGGGTGGCGATGGCACGATGGATGGTAGCCTGCACGTTAACTACGAATCCAAAAACAGACCTGGGTTCAACCCCAGTTTCAGACCAAAAATTTTAAAATAAAAATAAACATCTAGCATTTTTCTGATGTTGCATTAGTGTGTCTTTGTGTGTCAGTTGTGGTCGGAAGGTTTCAGTGGCGAAGGCATAGTCACTGGTCACTGAATAATACCGGCTTCAGCTGATAGCAATCCACAATCACATCAGAACGCCCTTCTTCGTCGGTATTGTGTACCACAGGCGAAGTAAAATAATAATAAAAATGGCTACTAAAGAAGCTTCAGCACTGCTACGAGTATAAACAAAGAACGTGCGAAAGCAGAGCTCAAAAAATAATTAATTAAGCTTCACCTCCTGTCGTTTCTCCTACTATCCCTTTCCTATAGTTCCAGCACAATGCTTTGCATGTGTAGGAGTCATCTCCTGAGTGCTGGTCCTAGATAAAAAAAAAAAAAAATGTTAAGTACACAAATATGAAATAAGAAGGAAATAGGCATAAGAACAATACACATTATGTTTAAGATAAATTAACCCTAATTTAAGAATATAGTTCGAGCCAGTAATAATGGCAGCAATATAATTACCAATTATGACAATTATTTTAAGAAACAAAGAGTTTACAATCATGTAACAAAGAATAGAGATAAACTCTAAAATCTCATGTTTAGTTTAAGGATATATGTAAGTTAACGTAACAAAAAATTTTTCTTTATTTTCTTTTGTTCTTTGCATTAAAAGTTCAATAAATTGTGTCGAACAGTTTATTCGTTCATTATTGTAAGCATTTTAATAAAATACCACACAAGTAAGCATTATTATAAACATTGTTGTGAAATAAGATATTTCTTTTTTTGTCAATATAATCTATAGCAATTTTTGTGTAATTCGATTTTGTAGATTTGTAAGAATTATTATGAAGTATTTAGAAATACAAAATTTTGTAATGTAAACTATATTAACTTTTTGTGGAATTTTATTTTATAGATTTTTTAAGTTTATAAGAATGATTTTTTAAATAATAAAATTCAAGTTTTATTCTTATAAACTTAACTGGCGCCCAACAAAATATAAAATAAAGTAAGAAATAAAAATAAAAGATCCTCCAACAGTGGTAAAAAAAAATTTTTCAAAAAAATTGATCAAGAACCCTCAACAGAAGTAAGGTCAGCTGCAAATCCTCAAGAAAGATAAATGGTGTAAAAATCTTAGTGAAGAAACAAGAAAATAAAAGTAAGGCCAGCTGCAAATCCTCAAGTAGGATAAATAGTGTAAAAATCTTAGTGAAGAAACAAGAAAATAAAAGTAAGGCCAGCTGCAAATCCTAAAGTAGGATAAATAGTGTAAAAATCTTAGTGCAAAAACAAGAAACTATACAAGTATTGAAAATAAATCAAAACCGAGATTAAAATTAACTTTTAAGTTTAAACTAAGCACAACAATTAAAATTCCACAAGCAGTAATACTAAAATGAATTAAACCCTTAAATATAAAACAAACAGAAGTTCGCCGAAAATATCTTCAAAAGCGAAAGTGACTGTAGAAAAAGAAAAAATTTTTTAGGTGCAAAAACAATTAAATAAAAATTAACTCTGGAATATTTTGTTCACACTCCTACTCAGCAACAGACAGTAATAACTAAAAAGAAACAACAAAAGAAATCTCAACTGTAAAACAAAATTCAACATAACAACAAAATTCAACAAAACAAAATCAACAGTATCACCAAATTCAATCCAACAGAAAATCTCACCAACCGAAAAATTGAAGCCGGAAAACGTTCATCAAAAATGAAGATAAATATGACTACACCAACATATCTTTTGTTTATAATTGTATTTATAAAGTTATTAATTTTGTGTTTGTTGGGTTGACCAACTCTTGTATTTTTGATTTGCACTCTAAGTATTTTATTACAATTTTATTTGTTTCGCTTGTTATGCGGTTTGTTCATAAGTAACTCTTCTTTGTTTGTATGATTACATGTTATACATTAAATTGCAGTCTAAGTATTTTTTGCCTGCCTCATGTTCATGATAACACAGCCAATAAACCTCAAATATCATAAAAAAAAACACCTTAAATTAGATAACAACATTCCTATGTAAAACTAATAGTAAGCAATATTTTTGTATAAAACAAAGAATAATTTAAATAAAGATCGCCTTTTGTTTTGAACATTAAAAGAGTCTACATCAATCTTCCTCTTTGGGAAACAACTCGGTTCAAGTGCCGTTTGTTGTTACACATAGCAATCAACATTTAATCCAGTTTATGTGCTGAGATTAAAACATCCTTTTTATTAACAAACGAGTTAATAAACATCTTTTGTAAGTTAATCTTATTCTAATTATAAAGTTATACACATTAAGAAATAATTATCATACACATAATTATAATAAATTTCGTAAAAACTAAGAATCTGTATTTATTTTTAATAAAAAGCATTTCCGCGATTCCTACGGAACCCTCCAGATTTGTAAAGGCAAAAAAAGTACATTTCTACTCGTATGATTCAATCATACTTAGATAAAAATGTCAAATCCAAATAATCTCAATAAACCAGCAATTATTAACAATCCAACTTCATTAAATAATAGTAACATCCCAAATCCTCCAAATTATATTAATATTCCAAATACTTTAAATTCCATAAGTGCACTGCAAATGGAAGCAGCAGTTACGAAACTGTTAACGAGACTATGTAGGGAACATTGTGCTAGTTTGGTAGGAAACTTAACAAACCCAAGTACAGACCATATCATAGAAGAGCAGACTATTGCCGAACAGTACAGAGAAAATCTTAGCGACTTGGATAAGATGCCGGACATAGTTCGTTGTCTTGGAGAGTTCTCAGGAAATTATTCAGAGTTCAGTTCATGGAAAAAAAAGCGTCGAATGAGTAAAGGGTATTTCCGAAGCGCAAAAGGGTACACCTAAGTACTATGCTATTTTGAATGTAGTAACAAATAAAATTATAGAAGCAGCAGATGCAGCTCTTGAATCCTACAATACCCCTCTGTGTTGGGAGGCAATTTTACGTTGCCTAACAATACATTATGTCCACAAAAGAGATATAGGTACACTCGAATATCAGCTAACAACACTCGTCCAGGGCAATTTATCAGTACAGGTATTTTATCAGGAAGTTAGTTCACACCTTTCTTTGATAATTAACAACGTAAACTGTATGAGCTAATTCAGACATATCGAGGCAAGGCGTTGGATACGTTCGTGAGAGGATTGAGAGGCGACCTTTCAAAACTACTATGTATCAAGGAGCCTTCCTCAGGCCTTATATTTGTGCCTCAAATCAAAATTATAGAACTGATCACGCTCTAAATGGAAATCCTAAAAGTAACCAAAACAACCAAAAAAACCAGGATATTTACGGACCGCTGCCAAAACACCATCAACAGCGAGTTCAACATCCAACATACTACCAAACTCCAACCTACTACCCACAGCAATATCCAAATCAAAATAAATTTTACAAACCTATCCAAAATCCCCAAAGACCATACTATCAGGTATGTGATGAAAATCGTTTTCGGCGTTAAAACGTTTTGAAATCGACAAATAGTGTGATGAATTTGTATGTGAGGATTTGTTGTGCCGATTTCATATTCCTTCTTGTTTCATTGAAAAAAATACGTTTTTAACATGTGACGCATTTCGATAATGCCAGTTTAAATTCGTTTTCAAATCGTTTAATTTTACTTGAACAAAATGTAAGGAAATATACAAAAAAAGTAAAAAAATAAATAAAAAATGATTATAAATCCGTCCTTATTTAAACGAAAATATTCAACAAATCTATTTAAATAAATACTAGTTAATATAGAAGTGAAATTTAAATACCCACACTTCATCTGGCAAATTTAAGGGATCCGATTTATCTCTTAAACATTTTTTTAGAATATTTTCGCTATTCATCCTATTATTTTCTTCCAAGAGAATTAGCGAAACCGTTGATACAAATTTTATTTTGTTATTTTGTTTAAATATTTTACAAACGTCACTCAGATACACATATGTTTACATATTTTACAGTTGTATTATTAGATTTAATACAGTTGTATTTAGAGAAGATATGTGGAAACGAAACAAATATGGAATATGAAATCGATCGAAATTCATCACACTACTCTCGATGTCAAAAGACGATTTACTTTTCAAATCGATCGATTTCCATCACATACCTATATAATTCGACTGTTACACCACAACCACCACCGCGACCAAACGCACCCAAACCATTTCCAAAGCCTATACCCATGGAAGTTAATCAATCACTTCAAACAGGGAAAGTAAATTACATGAACCGACAAACAATCAGAGACAAATTTTTCGGAAAAAGACCTCCAGAGCAATTCACACCTCAATCACTCAAAGCTCAGAGAAACTTTAATATTGAAACGAATAACTATGATACAGACGAAGAAATGAGCTACAATTTAGCTATGGCGTCATATGAAACTAAAGAAGAAATACAACCACTCGGGGAATATGAAAAAAACTATGCACAATATGAACCGGATTATGAAGCAGAAGCAACTAGTGAACACGACTATTCAGACATCCATTTTTTAGAATAAACAACTCGTCCCTGCCATTTTTCGAAGCAAGGACGAGACGGAAAAATTTTAAAAATATTAATTGGCACAGGATCGAACAAAAACTACGTAAAGACATCATTAATAAAATCAGCTATCCCCAATGAAAATAACTTCTATGCAAATTCAGCCGGAGGAAAAGTTCTTATAACACACCACACATTTATTAATCTTTTTGGTATAAAGAACACAAACCTAACATTTTGCGCATTGCCCACCCTCATATCATTCCAAGCCATACTAGGTAACGACAGTATAAAAGCACTGTCTGCCGTAATCTACAATGCAGAAAGCATAATGACAATTCAAAATACTATAAGAATCAGACTGAAACAACAAATTTCAGAGAATGTGAATAACATCTCAGGAACAAGGGACAAAATATCATTAAGAACGGATCACATGACAGGGGAACAGAGATTGAAAATTAAGGAAATAGTAGCGGAATTCCCAAGTTTGTTTACTGAACCTAACGGGAAATTGACATACACTACAAGAGTGAAAGGAGAAATAAGAAAATCAACGGATATACCAGTCTATTCCAGGACCTACCCTTCTCAACATATCTGAAGAATATAGTTGAAACCCAGATTCAGGAATTATTGGATCAGGGAATTATTCGACCTTCGAAATCGCCATACAACTCCTGTGTGGGTTGTCCCAAAAAAAGCGGATGCCTCAGGTACAAGAAAACACAGAGTTGTCATAGATTATAGAAAACTCTACACGATAACTGTACCAGACCGCTACCCCATCCCTGAAATTAACGAAATCCTCTCTCAATTGGGAAAAAATTGGATTTTTTTTTTTTTTTTTTTTTTTTATCTGGGACCAGCAATCAGGAGATGACTCCTATACATGCGTAGCATTGTGCTGGAACTATAGGAAAGGGATAGTAGGAGAAACGACAGGAGGTGAAGCTTAATTAAATATTTTACAGCTCTGCTTTCGCACGTTCTTTGTTTATTCTTTTAGCAGTGCTGAAGCTTCGGTTCAGTAGCCATTTTTATTATTGTTTTACTTCGCCGGTGCTACACAATACCGACGAAGGAGAGTGTTCTGATGCGATTGTGGAATGCTATCAGTTGAAGCCTGTATTGTTCAGTGACCAGTGACTATGCCTTCACCACTGAAACCTTCCGACAACAACTGACACACAAAGACACACTAATGCACATCAGAAAAATGCGAGATGTTAATTTTTATTTTAAAAGTTTTTAGTCTGAAACTGGGGTTGAACCCATGTCTGTTTTTGGTTTAGTAGTCAACGTGCAGACTACCATCCATCGTGCCATCGCCACCCGTGCTAGACTTGAAAAGTGGATTTCATCAAATTCCCATAAAAGAAAATGACATCGAGAAGACCTCATTTTCTATCTTTTCATCTTTTCAAAGATGTTTAGACGACATCCTTAGGGAACACATAGGGAAAATATGTCACGTCTATGTAGACGACATAATTATATTCGGAAAAGACGAACAATCACAATGATTGTTGTCTTTATAATATGCTACCCAATGTGTTTTCGGTCGTAATGCTACATCTTCACACGTGTTGGCAGAGTATTCAACATGAAAACTCCTCTAAAGTGTACTTTTAAGTAGCATTTCTATTAGTTTTTGAGTGCTCCTTACAAACTAATCCATAAGCTTTTCTGTGTCTAGATCCTTCCTCAAGTTGATTTTTAGCATTTTTTGTTCTTTTTACTGCCTTAGCTATAGTAGCACCTCCAGTCGCAAGACTACCAATAGCACCTAGGGCAGTTAATATTGGAATTAATGGTAAAAAACCATCAATTTTTGGTACGCGTATTATACATGGTACTTTAATTTGTGATTTTTTCTTTTAAAAGAACTTAATGGTTTTTCGTGCATTTCTAATAGCAGAGTTAATATCTAGAGGTTTTTCCCTTCATAAAATTTTTGTAGCATTTCGAACAGTTGAAAAGAATAGTTTTTTTTCCATCCAAACTAGTTCGACTCGAAAGTTTCTTTACATTATTATTCTTCTTCGTCTCCACACCCATTCCTAGTTTTGTTTTAGCTTTCATTGCGTTAGTCACCATATCTGCAAATGATTTTTTGCAAGACTCGGCCCAAGCTTTGTTTTCAAGAATTTTATCAGCTTGATGTCTAATATTTAGAGCTTTATTTTTCCAATAAGCGATATCGTGGCTTTTGGAAGCTTCGTCTAGTAAATTAATTCCTTTATCACCTCGAGTCAAACGTTTTTGTAACTTTGTGCCAGGTCCACAGTATTGATATCAAGGAAGATGAAGCTCAATAGGTAGAGAGGTTATCGACTAAACCTTTTCCATCGATTAATTTTTTACAACTAATGTTATTGATGTACTGTATAACCATTTTGGTCTATAATGAAGGTTATACTTATGAATACTATTTAGTTATCAAAATGCGTTTTGGAAACCAACATAAAAATATATTAGTTCGTAACATTGATGCTTCATCGCACATCACTTTTAAAAAAAACCTAGCTCCCTCTTACCAAATTATATTCGTGCGCTAATAGTTGGTCCTTCAAATTGCGGAAAGACTAATGTTATGATTAGCTTATTGCAAAGTCCTAATGGACTCAAGTTTGAAAATATCTATTTATACTCAAAATCCTTATATCAACCGAAATATGAATACTTGAGGAAACTTATAACAACAGTTAAAGGAATGGGCTACTACACATTTACAGATAACGATGCTGTTATTTCACCTGACGAAGCTAAAGTTAATTCAATTATGATATTTGATGATTTGGCAAGTGAAAAGCAAAATAATATACGTGCATATTTTTATATGGGTCGACATAAGGATGTTGATTCATTCTACTTATGCTAAACTTATTCTAGAATTCCAAAACATTTATTAAAAGAGACAATGCTAATGTAAGCATAATGTTCAAACAAGATAAAACCAATATGAAGCACGCTTATAGTGACAATGTTGCTAGCGATATATATATATAAATAATTCAAAGAATAGTGATAGATTGATCAAAAGAGAAGTAAAAAATGATGTGACGACAAAAACTAAACACAATAAAAATTTACATCTTAGGGACCATCAATTAAGTTGGAAACAAGTACACCAAAGAAACTTGTAGAAAGAACAATATCTGAGAACACCAACTAATACAACGATGATGATGAACGTGATAATGATGATGATGACACTTTGTATTCACAGACTTCAAAAATTGAAGAGAATTATACTGATTTATCACTCTTTGCAAGGGAGACATGAATTAGATAGCAACTATGGACCACATAAAGAGTATATCAGTAATAAATGGAAATTTGGTGATAGTAATATTGAACTGTGTAATGATAAAATTCAAGTTGCCGGTCAAATATGGGCTCTAACACCTGGTTTATTTTCTTTAATGTTCCATAAAACACTTAAAAACTATGACAATCTGAACTAGGAATCTACAAAAAAATTTTAATTAGTACTAATCCATATAGAAGGGGTTACAAACCTGATGGTCACATATTAATATAAACACAAGCTGTAGGTCACACTAATCATAATAACGAAATTGTATCAATTATTAAAGCACTACGTGAAGTTAATATAATAGAAAAACATAAAAATATATAAAGTATGTCTGTTGATAAATTCGGACATTATCTAAACGATACTAATAGTATAATTTCAACAAGAAATGCTCTTAAATTGTTGGGGATCTTTATGGATACATACAACAACATTGATGTTCAGAACAAAAGATTCAACAATGTGGCGAAACCTTTGCAGGAAAACGATGTTATCAATAAATTGTTTTTGCAAAGTCAAATTGAGAAAGCGGAAAGCAAATTATTAACACACTTTAAGGAAGGTAACAATAAAATAAAGAGTGGTTAAATTTCAAGGGCCGATGTTGATTTTGAATAAAACACAAACTATTGAGGGTGGCGATGGCACGATGGATGGTAGTCTGCACGTTGACTACACAATCAAAAAACAGACCTGGGTTCAACCCCAGTTTCAGACAAAAAAAAAAAAATTTTTAAATAAAAATAAACATCTCGCATTTTTCTGATGTGCATTAGTGTGTCTTTGTGTGTCAGTTGTTGTCGGAAGGTTTCAGTGGCGAAGGCATAGTCACTGGTCACTGAACAATACCGGCTTCAGCTGATAGCAATCCACAATCACATCAGAACGCCCTCCTTCGTCGGTATTGTGTAGCACCGGCGAAGTAAAATAATAATAAAAATAGCTACTAAACCGAAGCTTCAGCACTGCTGCGAGTATAAAAACAAAAGAACGTGCGAAAGCAGAGCTGCAAAATAATTAATTAAGCTTCACCTCCAGTCGTTTCTCCTACTATCCCTTTCCTATAGTTCCCAGAACAATGCTTCGCATGTGTAGGAGTCATCTCCTGAGTGCTGGTCCTAGATAAAAAAATAAAAAAAAAAAAAAAAATTATTGTAATTTTATTTTATTATGATATATTGGTATTACTCAATTATGTATGGAACAAAATATCGGCCAAATGGGCGCCGCGACCACGGCGGCACACCCATCCGATGGTCCAAATTTTCGATGACCCTGAAGCATAATGGAGGTTCTATGCCGTTAATGTGCCGAATTATCTCATCCTTTAGCTCTTGAATTGTTGCTGGCTTATCGACGTACACCTTTTCTTTCAAATAACCCCAAAGAAAAAAGTCCAACGGTGTCAAATCACATGATCTTGGCGGCCAATTGACATCGCCATTACGTGAGATAACACGGCCATTGAATTTGTTGCGCAAAAGAGCCATTGTTTCGTTAGCTGTGTGGCAAGTGGCACCGTCCTGCTGAAACCACACATCGTCCACATCCATATCTTCCAATTCGGGCCATAAAAAGTTCGTTATCATCTCACGATAGCGAACACCATTCACAGTAACTGCCTGACCGGCCTCATTTTGGAAAAAATACGGCCCGATGATGCCGCCAGCCCATAAACCGCACCAAACAGTCACTCTTTGTGGGTGCATTGGTTTTTCGACAATCACTCTTGGATTCTCATTCGCCCAAATGCGGCAATTCTGTTTATTGACGAATCCACTGAGGTGAAAATGTGCCTCATCACTGAAGATGATTTTCTTCGAAAATTGATCATCCACTGTTGCCGTGGTCGCGGCGCCCATTTGGCCGATATTTCGTTCCATACATAATTGAGTAATACCAATATATCATAATAAAATAAAATTACAATAATTTCCTAAATAGTTTGTGTTTTATTCAAAATCAACATCGGCCCTGGAAATTTAACCACCCTTTATATGACGATCTACAATCACAATTTTAAAACATAGAACATAAATTAGCCTTGCCGTTAGAAGAGAATAATGAAATTCTATAAAACATTAACGAACGATTCAATAGAACTTTAAAAGGAATGATGTGGAAAGAATTTAGGTTTAATGGTTCATATAATTGGCTTGATATTTACGAAAAATTGACTAACGCATACAATAGAAGAGTTCATCTTACCATCAAAATGCTGCCGATTAAGGTTAACTCATCGAATGAGAAAAAACTATTAAATAAGGTATACAGTCACTTAAAAATGAGTAAATTTAACGTTGGAGATCATGAGGGAATTAGCAAATACAAACATACTTTTGATAAAGGCTATACCCCCAATTGGACATCAGAAATTTTCACTATTAAATCAGTTAAATATACATATCCATCAACATTCATACTGGAAAATTATCTTGGAAATGTTGTCAATTAAGAACTTTCAAAAACCAGATTTCCAAATACATATTTAGTTGAAAGGGTTATTAACACTAAGGAGACAAAGCATTTGTTAAATGGTTGGGATTTTCTAATCAACACAATAGTTGGAGAAGCAAATGTGAAATATTGTAATCAATATATAATAGTATAATTTTAAGATAATAATAAATAAATACTTTTATTATAAGCAATGGAATATTTTACTTTTTTACCATCGGACAGTCGAAATGTCAATAACACTTATTCTGAGCTCCAACTCATCACAGTTATCGGCTAATTATTTTCCATCCATTGATTTAAATGAGTCATATGAGTGTGCTCTAACAGATTTTCATTCATACAATAGTATACCGAATGTAGACATCTACAACAATATGTTTCATATCGGTGAACTTGTAATTGAAATACCAATTGGATCTTATGAATTGAATGATATAGTTGATTATATAGAGGAACAATACAAAACCCTACAAACCTGCAAACAAAATTCATATAGAAGCGAATAACAACACAATGCAAGTCAAAATTTACAGTGCCAAGGATCCAATATATTTAATAAAGAAAATACAATTGGTAGTCTTTTGGGATTTAATAATAAAATATTGTCTCCTAACGATGATCATTATTCCGATCTTCCAGTTAATATTTTCAAGGTAAATCTATTGCAAATTGAAAGCAGTATCATTGTTATACGTATATGAACAATTCCAAGGCAAATTAAATTTCTTGAAATCATCTTCATCAGCGGGAATTTTTGCAACTTTTCTCCCACAGCACTTTTTATGTTGTTGAAGTGTGCTTCCTTCATGCGTATAAAATTAGCAACTGTTGCTAATCTTAATTTTTCTATGATGCGTTGTTATGCTGGGCAACTCTACTACCTCGAGGATTTGAACTTTTGATGTGGACATTATTATTTATAGTTCAAGCTGCTGCTTTAAAAGTAAGACAACATTCCACATATTGCATATCTGATATCTACCTGATACTCCTCTATTTGTCAGCTGTATCTATCTATCCCCCTCTCACATATGTATTTCTCAAGTGATAGCTGGCTGCTGCTCCCAGCTCAAATGTCCACTTGAAATGTCTTCCAGGGGTGCAGGTTGTGGATGGTTCACTAGAGGATTTACTCTGATTTGTTCTCATTGAGTTTTTAATTCGTTTACTTCAATTGTGTGATTCATAGAGAGTTGTTGTATCGCGGTTTGTAATGCTGCCCTTTATTGGGTCAGAACATTAATTTCAACGTTGTTGGCCATGTTTGTGGTGTTTTCCTCTATAATATTTTCAAAGGGACGTGCTTGATCGAATATGTGTTTTTTCTTACTGCTTTCCGTTTGCCTTTTTATGTTACTTCAATTTCCTTCTATAAAGGTTGTTTTTCTTTTTTATAAAAAATTTTTCACTAAAAATTTTTAAAGGTTTTTCTTTATTATATTTATTACTATTTATAAAGATTTTGTATTTATTTATTTGTTCTTTCTATGAAGAACTTTTTATTTTTGCTTTCCATGAAGAATTTTTTCCTATACACTATGTCTAATTATTTTCTTCACTTAATAGTTTATACGTCAGCACCATTCCTTCTGCTGCGACAGAAAGGAATTTCGTGTGGTCCGCTCGCTGAAGAGTCACTTTAATAACCCTCCTGGCAGGATCGCCAATTAAAGTCTTTTGACTAAATTAGAATAAAAAAATATAACTTTTTTGCGATTATGCACCTTTATTTATTTATTACATTCCTTTATTATAGAGCTTAGAGATATTCTTAAACACTATATGTTTCTTTACACTGTATTTTCTTAGGACTGACTTTACAATTTTTAAAATTGACCTTAAATACTAAAATATGAATATCAATTATATTATTAATTGACCTTTTTTATTATATTTTTTTTTTTTTTTTTTTTTTTTTGCAATATATTTATTAAGCTTGAGGTCTTTTTCTTTTATTTTATTTGGTTTTATTATTCGATATTTTGTTAACAGCTTTTTAACATCATCAGGAATAATATAATAATTTCCTATTATTCCTGATGATGTTAACAAGCTGTTAACGAAATATCGAATAATAAAACCAAATAAAATAAAAGAAAAAGACCTCAAGCTTAATAAAAAAAAAAAAAAAAAAAAAAAAAAAAAATATGAATATCTTGAAACTAAAGTAGAGTTTATCAATTTTTATTGTTGCATGACTCTTACCTATAGTTTGCAAGATATTCTTTGTCTCTTAAATATATTTCATCCATAACTTAAATTACATGACTCTTCTCTACAGTTTACAAAATATTCTTTGTTTCTTAATTATAGTTTATCAATAACTAAATTACATTATTCTTTGTTTCTTAATAACTTGTTATCATTTATGAGAATATACTCACTATTTTTATCTTAAGGAGGTAGCCTATTATTATTATTACAGAGAGATAAAAAATTTAAATTTATGCATGTGCGTCGTTAACTCTGCATGAGCGTCGTTAACTCGCGTGTTTAATTTTTCGTCTTATTCTTTTATTCTTCTGCCCTATGTGACGTGGTTATATGGCGGGGAGAAATATTAAACTCTGCTAAGCCTATGTATTCGATTTGTTGGTTTTGGGATGCTGCTTCAACTCCCTGTTCCTATCTTATCGATTTGTTCTGCCGCTCTATGTGGCAGTGGAGATATGGGCATATAGAACTATTAAAAGCTGCTGACCGTATTTATGTTTAAATTCGTTCTTTGGTTGTATATGCGTATGTAATATTCGATCTTCTTGGTTATGTTTTGCTGCTTCAATTGCCATTTGCTGTGTACTTTTGAAGATTTTTTCTTTCATTAAAAACTACCAAGTAGGCATTTTTGGAAAAAAATTTTTGCTTGTTTCTATGCATAGTAGGTTTCCTTGGTGTATTGCGTATATGAATGTATGTTATGTTTGGTTTTTTTCTACTTTATGTGATTCGATAATAATAATCTTTAATTTGGATGTTTGCTCACATACTTGTGTATAAATGCATACATATACTTGCTCTAAGCTCTGTTCTTTTATTCTAAAAAAAAATATTAAGGAAGGTCAGTTTATCTTTTTCTGAAGAAAAAACTGTTAATTTTAGGTTCGTTTTGATGTGCTGATTTTAAATGTTGATCTGCTTGTTAAATATACAATTTCACACCTTTTAATTTCGCACAATCTCTTGTTTCAAGAACTTTTAAAACATTATTGTGCATGCTTTTGAGCTTTAGCTTGATCCACAATTTTTTTCAAAAAATTCATTCTGTTATTTTTAATGATTTTCTCCAATTGTGCTTAATCTACAACTTTTGTAACATGATTGTGCATGCTCTTAATGTTTTGTTTGCTCATCAATATTTTCAAAAATATTAATTCTGTTATTTTTACTGATTTTGTTCAAAGATATCTTAGAATAGCTGTAGTAATTCTTTTTTGTTTCCCTACACTTCGATTAGACTTCTTGCAATTATCAATGATATTTTGAAAATTGGAACAGAAAGAGGAATGGAGTCCTCATCAAATTTAGTAAACAAATTTAACGCGTGCAATATTAAAAATATAATCCACATGAAGGAAATGGATATAGGAAAATATCCTCTTGTTGGTGCAAAATAGGTCACAACAAAATATGGGGAAACATTTCAAGTCGAACTTCAAAATAACATTGTTTCTACCCAATCGATACAACACTCTTACAGACGATGAAATAAGTGATCTTTCGGTGGGAAAATTTTGCATTCAAAGAGAAAGAGAACGAAATTTGGTACTAATTTATGAGATGGATGAATTTTTCTGTCAAAATGCTCAATATGAAGTTTGGTAACAAAATTAATTTATACTGTATTGTGTTAATAAATTATTAATAAAAACTAATAAACAATTTTTTAAAATTTACATATTTCTGAGTGTTTTTATTTAATATTTTTATTTAATCATAAAGAAATTTAAGACAGATAAATGTATTAAAATTTTGATGTTGATTGTAGTTGTATTTTATATTTTTGCCAAGATATTTGACTACTTCTGTAGGTGGATATAAATTTTCAAAACTATCGAAATATTCATTTTGATTGTTGTCTTTATAATATGCTACCCAATGTGTTTCCGGTCGTATTGCTACATCTAAATTAATTATTCCTCTTTCTCTTCTCCTCACACGTTTTGGCACAGTATTCAACATGAAAACTCCTCTAAAGTGTAGAATTTTTGTTGAAAATTTTCTCAAATCGACATAGCAGTCATTTAAGTAGCATTTCTATGAGTTTTTTGAGTACTCCTTACAAACTAATCCATAAGCTTTTTTGTGTGGCTTAAGATAAAGCCACTTTCCCACTGCTATTGATTCCATTGCCGTATTGTGTCTAGATGCTTCCTCAAGTTCATTTTTTAGCATTTTTTGTTCTTTTTACTGCCTTAGCTATAGTAGCACCTCCAGTCGCAAGACTACCAATCGCACCTAGGGCAGTTTATATTGGAATTAATGGTAAAAAACCACCAATTTTTAGTACGCGTATTATACATGGTACTTTAATTTGTGATTTTTTTCTTTTAAAAGAACTGTTAATGGTTTTTCGTGCATTTCTAATAGCAGAGTTAATATCTAGAGGTTTTCATAAAATTTTTGTAGCATTTCGAACTGTTGAGTATAAACAAAGACCGTACAAAAGCAGAGCTGTAAAATAATTAATTAAACTTCACCACCTGTCATGTCCCGTTGGTTATGGAATTCTATCATCTTCTGCAATCTATATAATATATGTCAATAGCCACTCTGAAGATCTAGTGTATAAAACCATTTTGTTCCTGCTAACGTATCCAAAGTGTCGTCAATTCGTGGTAGCACGTAGCTATCTTTCTTAGTAACATCATTCAATTTTCTACAGAATCTAGTGCTACCATGTTTCTTCTTTACTAGTACCACTAGTACCGTGAACTCCGCGAAGTTGAATATGGGTCAATTACGCTGATGCGATCCATAATATTTACCACCTCGTTTATTTCTTTGCGCTGTGACAATGGAATGCTCCTAGCTATCTGCTTGATTGGTTTTGCATCGCCAGTATTAATTTTATGTTTAACTATCACCGTTCTATCTTCGCCTTTGGTTCTTTAGGGCAAGAGGGAAGCTGAACGGTGACTACAAAATCAAAAATTTCCAGGGTTCAACCCGAGTTTCAGACTCATAAAAATATTTCGCATTTTTTCTGATATGCATTTGTGTGGGTTTGTATCAGTTGTTGACGGAAGTTTTCAGTGGGGAAGGCATAGTCATTGGTCACGGAACGGAAACGGCTTCAGCTGTATGGAATCCACAGGCACATCAGAACGCCCTCCTTCGCCGGTATTGCGAAGTAAAATAATTACTAAAAAATTGCTACTAAAAACGAAGCTTCAATATTCAATAAGTCTCCTTGATATCAGAAGTGCTACAACACTGCCAACGAACAACAAAGAACATGCAAAAGCAGAGTTGTAAGACAGTGAAGCTTCACCTGCTGTCATTTCTCTTACTATCCCTTTCCTCTAGTTCCATCTAGTTCTATCAATCGCTTCTGTAGCTTCACTTTACTGCCTGTAGTTGTCAGATCCAATTTACCCAGTTCCTTTTTCTACTGGTCAACTTTTAGCTTATCAAATATCTTTGTAATTTTTTTTAAATTTATATTTGCAACTATTTTTTAATCTTTAATTTGTACTAATTGTAGTTAAAATAAATATCACTAATTGTGAATATTATCTTTTACGAAAAATGTTTAAAATCAATGCCCAAAGAGTCTATTAAACGTAAAAAGGTTTTAGTGCTGAATCTAATCTGTGGTATTTAAATTTTAAAATGATTAGAGTTCTAAAGTATAAAAATATTTAACAAATATGAATATTTAATAATTTATTTTTGCAAGCTTATAATATGTAATTTAATTGGCTAGTTTGGTGACTATTACAATAATAGCTAAAAGTATTAAAATTTTCCACCGATAACTTTGGAGTCTACCGCCAGTTTTAGCTAATTCATCACATCCTAGTTCAACCCGAGCGGCAGCATTTTCAAACCTTGTCTCAATGCGTTCTGTGAAGGTACAGCAAAACGTTTATTTTAAAAATATTAAAAACTGTATGTATGTATAACTTAGTTAATCGTTTTTAAATAGATATATATCTGATTGTATTCTTATATGAAACATTTTTCGATTTATAATTTCAACTTACCCACTTAATTTTTGCTGTAACTCCTCGGTATCGGCGGTCTCGCGATCGTATTGCATTTCAGCCAGTTAAATTTTTGTATACTTTGACGCATAGATTAGGCCTTCGTGCTGTTTGTTTATTCTGTTGCGATGCAAAAATCGTTTGTTAACTTTCACAATTGCAATTTTTGCTGTTTATAGTCGTGATGTCTTACTATAGACGAGAGTCGTTGCAAATAGATGGTGGTGGTTTCTATGTGTAAATTACTTTTGATCAGGAACTTTATCCCGTTCCGATTTTTCTATACTAACCACTTTCCATTTTCACTTTTTTAATTTCTTTATTTAAATATTTTTTTTTGGCGTGTGAGGTAGGGTTGCAAATGCTTTAGCACTTACAGAAACCGTTGTCTTCTACCTCGAGTGGTGTTACCACTAAAACATTCCCCCTCCTCCTCTGGGTAGATTCCTTCCAATATGCGCTTTCCGCATTTCTTCGGGAAGGCCCTCGTCTGCGTTTGCCACCGTACTCTCTGGTACCCATTAGAGAGGACTCACTGGGCTTGCTGGCTGCTCTATCAAAGCCCTCCCATGCGGCGAATTGGGGACGTTCACCATGTCTTTTTAAAGGCGTGGAGGATTCCAGGGAAATAAAATACTTGGAGGTGATCACAATCCATAATAATGAATGCCCGACAGCGACATGGAATGGCCACTTTGGTATTCGATTATGAGTGAGACGCTAATGGGATGGGAGTTTACGTATTCGGCAACCTTAGTAAGTACGAGCGGAATTGTGCTGAAACGGCTTGTGGGATAACGCGGAAGCTACCTCCGTCCCGGTAAAACCCTGGCAGGGGCTTGAAGAACGCTCGATGTTTGTATCCATTGAGTTGGATGTGCAGGCTTGGTTGAGATCGGTCCAATCTACAACCGTGTTAACAGTTGAATCCTCCAACGAGGATATCAACGTCCAGCGCAAGAATGCTTCTTATACTATGGATTCAGCTTTGGAATCGACGCTACGGATACCTACTGGCACCCGGATAGCGGAAGAACAGCTTTTTTCCGATCCATATGGAAACGGCTAACCAAATACGGAAGGAGGAAATGGAAAGCTCTCCCCGATTGGAGGTTATACAAAAGAAGAGAACGATGGAGGAGGATACGATTTGTCAGTGCAAAAAGGTGACCAGCAGCAGCGTAATATAAGCAGTAAGGTCAGGGATGGAATATACAAAACGTCCGAACTGCTGGATGTAGCGATTAACTATAGGCGCACGTGGAAGGTGGCAGATAAGGAGCGGTTACAATCGAAGCAAAAGCAGACCGCCGATATAAGGAGAGTAGAAGGTGCCAGCACTGCGGCGACAGCGAACACAAAGCGTGTAGCTACTAACCCAGCAGTACCTGAAAGCTCAAAGAGAGCCAAGCCTAAAGACGATAGTGGAGACAAAAACATCCTCCCCGGAAGCAGGAATGAAAACTGTCAGAATGTCACCAAAAACGGCAACGGGCAGCGTCAAGAGATTACGTATCTGATGCCAAGAAGAGAAATAAGCCGCGATCTCATCACATAAAACCAGAGGCGGTGATAATAAAGCCTGCGGAAAACCACAGCTATGCAGAGGTGCTATGAAATCTACAGAGCGAAATGCCGGCCGACGACTCTCTCAGGGTAAACTCACTTCGTAAAACAAAAATAGAAGCCTTACTATTGGAGCTTGAGGGGAGAAAAGGTTAAGCCCGAGTTTGTTTAGAAGCTGAGGAACACTATGCGGGAAAAGGCTTCGGTCGCGGAGCTAAAGCCAAGGGCTACAATATGGATACGTGATCATGATATCCTGACGCGTGAAGAAGAAGTTGAAGTAGCAACACGAAAGTTGCTTACTAACCCTGACGAAGAGATTCAAACCAGGATCACGACGCCAAATGAGCGAGAACAGTTATGGGTTTTGTAACGCTGTTGGCTACATAAAAATCGGATGGATCCTAAAATTTGTGCTTGTGAGAATATTAGAAGGTGTTACTGCTCCCTCGGTGAGGGGCACATACAAGCAAACTGCTCTGGCTAAGACAGAAAGAATACGTGCATCAGATGCGGAAAAACAGAGCACTGGATAGAGACTGCAAAGCACCCCTAGAATGCATTCTCTGTGCAGACGCAAAGCGTGACCGAAGAGACCATCTACCCGGATCAAGGAGGTGTCCACTGGCTAGAAATTAATGAGAGTTCTTCAGGCGAACATGCACAGAAGTCGGGTGGCTGACGTTCTGTTGGAACAGATGGCTATCGCGAACAGTGTAGATGTAGTCATTATCAGTGAACAGTACGGAGGGATATCTCGAGGGAAGTGGTTCGAGGACGAAACGGGCATGGCAGCGCTCTGGCTGCCCAATAGCAGCGGCCTTGTAGTCAAACAATTTGGAACCGGACACTGCTATACATACGTTCGAACTGAACACCTTACGCTGGTGAGATGTTATCTCACCTCTAGTGACAATGTGGATCTGTTTAGGACGAAGCTTGATATTATCGAGGACAGGGTTCAGGAAATAGGCGGGGGAATTCAATGCAAAGACTGTCGAATGGGGTGACCTAACTACGAACACACGGGAAGGTGTATTCTTGACATGATTTCTAGACTGGTTCTGGTAGTGGCGAATACTGGTAATGTCGCTACGTTCAGAAGACCCGGATGCGAATACACCACGCCGGACATCACATTAGTGGCCGAGGGCTTATTCGAGGCAGTTGAGGGATGGAAAGTATTGGAGATTCTTCAGGACGTGACGAAGGTTAATTTGGCTCCGATGCCGACGAGAAGAGGTACGCGGAGGTGGAATGAGGCTAGTCTGAACCCAGGAAATTTTCTGACAATGCAGCCATAATTCGAGTAACGGTGCACCCAAAAAAATACAGTGATTACTGGTGGGCGGCAGAAATCGCTGGACTGAGGCGGGCTTGCCTCCGTATAGAGAGCAAGGCGAAGACTGGTGGAGGCCGAAGACTTCAGGCGATCGCGAAAGGAGCTGAGGCTAGCAATTATGACAAGTACGAAGTCGAAGTAGGAAGAACGATGCGGTCTGAACAAAAACCCCTGGGGGCTTGGTTACGAGATCAGCACAAGAAAGTTAGGACCAAACCCCATCGCCCTTAACTTGGCCAACGAAGCCGTTGAGAATATTGTGCGTAATCTGTTTCCAACAAACGCTCCACTACACTGGGAAGATGAGATCCGGGCTGACGAGATTCCTATACCCTTCTCTGAGGATGAACTAAGGACTGCGGCACAAAGCATCAAGAGTGTTAGAGGTCCTGGCCCGGATGGGGTACCGGCTGAGGCGATCAAACTTTTGGTAGAGAACAGAACGTGTGAAATGCTCGAAATGTATAATGCTTGCAGTACTCAAAGATTTTTCCCAAAACGTTGGAAGCTGCAGAAATTTATGCTGATTGAAAAGGGGCGAGGAGTCCCAGTGCAACCGTCAACATACCGACCTCTCTGTATGCTGGACATTGTTGGAAAAATGCTGGAGAAAATATTGCAGCGCAGAGTTTGTTGGGATGGGCGGGGGATTATAGAAGCGGCAATATGGATTCCGACCTGGCAGGACAGCACTTTGAGTATGCCCAGAGCAGACGTGTTTACCCGAAACGTACAATCGTACTGGCTACGCTTGATGTCCGAAATGCGTTCAACAGCCTGCGACGGATTGATATTGTGAGGGCATTGCGGGAAAGATTCCGCATTGCTGGGTAATTACTCGGAATCCTCCGGAGTTACTTGAAGGACCGTACGCTTCTTTATGATATAACGGATGGCCGGAAGTTAAAGGTGATCACATCCGGAGCAGCCCAGGGATCCAGTCTGGTACTGATGTATGGAACATAAGCTATGATGACATCCTGAATATGGATATGCCTGAGGACACATATCTTGTGGGATATGCAGATGATATAGCAGCGGTCATCTCAGCACGCACCATGGACGACGCAAGAAGGAAGCTGAACCAGGTCATGATAATGGCTCAAACATGGCTAAAGGTCTACGGACGTGAGCTTGCAAGGAGCAAGATCGAGGTTATCCTGATGACGCGCGCTCATATACCACTCGAAGTAAATATTCCGATCGGTGATAGTCCTATATATATGCAGAAGGCGATAAAGTATCTGGGTGTGAGGGTCGACTGCAGGCTCACGTATTGGGCTCAGATAAGACACACTGCTGCCATGCGGCAGGGTTTACGATTACCAGGGGACATTGTAGTACCAAATAATGAGGATGTATCTACAGATTTTATAAGTAAATTAAAAATACGATTACCAGGGACATGTAGTACCAAATAATGAGGATGTATCTACAGATTTTATAAGTAAATTAAAAATGCACTTTAAAAATTTATACTCAAATTTATCCCACCATTGCAGTTCTAAATTGACCACATATATTCCAAAAGACCTTTCTAGTTGCCAATAGTCATTTGTAAGAGTCGAACGGAAGCGATCATAACAATCTCCATACGACGGACCATTTAAAAATTGAGGACCATCGCAATTGATAGGCTAAAACCAGCTTTTGTGTTACAATCAGAAGAGAAATCTAACACACAAATCAAAACAAAAAAAACATGTTACATTTAACTTATTAAACATAGACAAATAAAAATCTTTGGAAGTGGGAGTATTGTTGGTGTTTACAATAGTCTACTTATTTTTAATTTGCACTTTGTTATTTAATTTGTAATTGTTATTTTTTAAAATCTAAGTTACTGTTTATTTTTATATTTTCAAATTGTAATCAAAAATTTTCAGTAGTTAATAGAAACTTTAATAAGAAACTTAAATGTTTTTTTTTTTAAATTTAATATTTTTAATAAGTGGGTACAGTAGTAATATATATGGGACGACAAGAAAATTATAAGACCTCCCCGAATCCAGTGATCAGCCTGAACAATGGCCAATTTTTATAACACCACTAAGAGAATCTTACAAAAATGTTTGAAGGGGGTTGCATGTGATGAGGTTAAATGTTTACTCTGTAGTGTAACCCATTGAACATTATATTAATTTCATTACTTTGTATATACATATGTATATATTTTTATTTATCACTTTATATACTAATAACTTTTTTTTTGCAGTGCACTGTTAAACCGAATATTATATACCGTTTATGTAATTTTGTTATTTTGTTAATTATTTTATTATTAAGAGTACCGTTGTTTTAGTTTATAAGAAGAAATATTTTTATAATAAAGATCATTATATTATCAGCCTTCAATGGGCTTTCTTTTTTTAAAAAGCATTCATCTGCTTTATTTTTAATATTCAGCCAGTGGCGTTATTTTACGCCAGCTATTTTTTTTACACATTATTATTTCTACGTGACCCATCACGTGGCGATCCATACCAGAGGGTCCAAAAAAACTCACAATACAGGAATACAGTGAGAGACAAGTTAAACATAGAGAAAATAAACTCACCATTATTCCTAAAATTTACTTACATCATCAACGTAGGGGAGGACAGCTGGTGCGACTGCGTAGAAAATTAGCTGAACAAAGGGCGACAATAAGCCAAGACCCACCACCATCATGGCAAACTTCATGTGTGATTTGGCTCCAGATAGAATCATTATAAAAAAAAATTAACAGCCGCCGTAATATAATACAAAAAAACAATTATAGAATTATTTTATATAATATATATGCAAATAGATACATATAGTCCATAATTACAAATAAAAACTGAAATTATAAAACAAAAAATTTTTTTTTTCACATTTATAAAAACTTACCTATGCAAGAACAAATAAATTGTATAAAGAAAAAAATTAAAGCAGTTGCAGAAAAAAGTACTATAGTAGGGAAAACAGTGTTACCAATTATGTCGTATGTTTACACGAGATAGGTTCACAAAGGTACACAGAATCTTAAGACAAAATTTTTTCATACTATTATTAAATTAAAATTTTTTATTGATTAATTTTTCTAAAAGTTATTATTAGAATATAAGTACAGAAATATAAATTAAAAAAAAAATTTTTTTTTTGAAATTGATAAATTAGTCTACAAAATGTGAATTTTTAATTATTAATAAAAAAAAAAAAATTTTTTATTATTAGAAGATATATATAAAAAAAAAATTATATAAATTTTTATAAGTGTATATATAAAAAAAAGTTAACAGTATTGGAAAATTAATTACGAGAATTGAAAGGGAACTCTTGGCCATACACTGGGCAATAAATTTTTTCCGACCATATCTTTACGGAGGAAAATTTTATGTGGTCACGAACCATAGACCATTAATATCGTTATTCTCACACAAAAACACTTCGTCAAAAATTACTCGCATAAGATTAGATTTATGTGATTACGACTTCGAAATATCATACAAGAAAGGCAAAATGAATACAAATGAAGATGCATCATCTAGAATAATAATAGATAGCAACATTTTGAAAACGATGATTCCCACTGGAAATGAGGGAGAGGCAAAAAAAATATTGGCAGTACCACGAAGCATGACAGTAGACTCAAACACTCAGAATAGAGAGAGAAATGAAGACAACGATAATAGAAAGACTGATCAACTTTATATTTGGGAGAGTACTTCTATTTCTGACATTAAAGGTATGAGGAGACTGCGATACGAGTTAGATAAAGGGCAAGGAACACCACGGATATAGGTAAACGACTTAGAGGTAGTAATAAGATGTAGTGACAATCCGAGAGACACACAGTTGTCATTGGAGAAGCTGTTGTCGAAAATGCTATCACTGAAAATAAGGGAACTTGCTTTAAGTTTTGAGGACAGTATATTTGCAATAGTGTCACAGGAAAGATTTAGGAGAATATTTAATAAATTGAGTAGAAAAAGAAAAGGGGATTTTAGCATATTAATTTATAGGGAACCGACTCGTGTTACTAGTAGAGAATTGGTGGAGGAACTTATTAGGGAGTATCATAATTCTACGTCAGGAGGACATTTAGGAGTAAGGAAAACCACACTGAAACTAATACAGAGATACGTGTGGAAGATTATGGGTAGAATGGTAAAGAGACACATACTGAATTGCGACAAGTGCAGGATGAATAAACATACTAGATATAGTAGGGAACGACTTACGATGACCCCAGAAAATAGCTTTGAAATAATTTCAATAGATACGAGAGATATTCGAATGGTTTTAGATACATACTAACTATACAGTGCGATTTGACTAAATATGTATACCGTGGCATGTCCTATTGAATCGAAGGATGCCAAAGCCATTGCGAAAACATTAGTGGAAAAATATATATACAGCATTCATCTGCTTTATTTTTAATATTCAGCCAGTGGCGTATTTTTTTTTACACATTATTATTTCTACGTGACCCATTACGTGGCGATCCACACCAGAAAAAATCATTACAACTCATTGATCCACAGAACGTCTTACAAGTAATCGAACAACTTGAATTTAAGTACGGCCGACCGGAACTTTTAATTGGAAACCAACTAAGGAGGGTTCGTGAAATAACACCAATTCAGGAAAAGCAATTAAAAAAATTTTTGACATTTGCCACCAAGGTACAAAACTTAACCACATTCTTGGAAAGTGGCAATGCAACTACACATTTAAGGAACCCAACACTGATGGAGGAACTTATATCAAAAATTTTTATGACAAAATGTATTGAGTGGGTGACTTACTCGCGGGTGATTAATCCATTCCCTACACTGGAGCATTTGAATGGCTGGATTAAACAAAAGTTACACCAATTATGCCAACAACGCCGCCTATTGGTATCAAAACCCAACCTGTTAAATCATATCATACAGCTATGAGAATATAAGCTGCAAAACCAGTACTAGTTTCTAATGAAATCATCAACGAGGATGCCAGAAAAAAAAGAGTTCTGACAAATGTAATGATTTACACTTCTTGGCAAAATGCGATAAATTTTTCTAGATGTCAAAGGATGATCGCTGGATTTTTGTCAAAGACAAACGCCTTTGCGATAATCAGGTCAATATGATACGACTTAAGTCTTTCTCGCCAAAAACAACTAAATTACTCTACAAATTGGTACCCATAGAAATGCGTGGGCCGAACGGCAATATTGTGAAAACTTATGCTTTCTTAGATAAGGGTTCATCGATAATTTTGGTACATGAGTCGGTCACCCGTCAAATGACAAAAAAGATGACCTTACTGGTTTGAGGGACCACCAAAGAGAGTAAAGTCGATGTTTATACAACTAATATTAAGGCATTGGGGAAGAATAAGAGATGGTATAACATGAGAGCCCACTGTGTTCCAAATTTAGATTTGCCATCACAAACAGTTAACCTTGTTGAATTTACAAAATGTACTTCTTAAAATTCTACTTGATTGTAATTGTTTTAATTTTATATTGTTATTTTCTAATTACTTCAAAATATAAAAAATATTTTATTATTCAGTCAATATAACTTAAAAGAAACACATCGTATTAAATTATTTCAATAGCTTATGGGCCCAGAACTCCAAGTAGAGAGATTCTGTGGAAAACGTTGTTAATATAAAAATCAACCAGAACTCCAAGTAGAGAGATTCTGTGGAAAACGTTGTTAATATAAAAATCAAGTAAAACTCCAAGTAGAGAGATTTTGTAAATAGAAATTAATAACATGGCATCAACATCTTTTGCGGGTAAAATACCAATCTTTGATGGATCTAATTTTTCAACATGGAAGATTCAAATGGAAGCTTTGCTCCATAAAATCCTTCAAATCGTCACTGGAGAAACAATTGTTCCAGTTGAACAAGCATTACGTGAACAATGGAATGAAAGAGATCAATATGCTAGAGCCGTTATCCTGATTGCATTAGCACCAAAAATTCTAATGTTGGCAAAGAATTTCAAAACTTCTAAGCAAATTTGGGGTTATTTGTGTGAAAAATATGAAAGAAAATCAAAAAGGCAAAAAGCTGAATTGTACAGGAAATTATTAAACCATAAAATGAATCCAGGAGCATCTATTGCAAAATATTTAGAAAAATTTGATGAAAATTACATACAATTAGAAGAAATAAATTGTAAAATTGAGGAAGAATTGCAGGTTGTAATTTTACTGGCTGGTTTATCAACTCACTACAAAGAAGTAAAAGCAGTTTTTAACACAGCAAATGAGCTTCCATTGATCAAAACATTAAAGTCAAGACTGATGGAGTTGGAAGAAAACTGTAATGTTCCCCTAAATGAAGTTTTTTGTCCCCAAAATTAAGTTTTCAAGGCAAAGTATGGTAAAAAATATAAAAACTATTTTAAAGCAGGTATGTCTAAATTTATATCATGTTATCGTTGTGGCAAACAAGCACATATGGCTAAAAATTGTAAGTCGAACTTGAATGAAGATCATACGAATGTTGTTAATTCAATTGGGTTCGTAGCCACCCATGAAGTTGCCCAAAATGTAAAGCATAAGACCGTTTGATTTTTAGATAGTGGGGCTACGTCACATATGACATACCAACAGAAAATTTTTGAGAATCTTGACACTAATTACTCCGGTACTGTCAAACTTGCTGATGAAAATGAGATTAATGCTAAAGGGAAGGGAACTGTTGTAATTGAGGATATAGTTCAAGGGAAATGCAAGCAGATAAAACTTTTTAATACACTATGGGTTCTTGATTTGAAGAATAATTTAATATCCACAAGTAAAGCAACATATAATGGATGTACTATTGAAATGGAAGGTGATGTTGCAAAAATAGTAAAGAATTTCGCAGTTTTAGCTGAAGCTCGTAAAGATAATGGGCTTTACATTATAATTCTAGGTGAAACTCAGAATTGTTACAGTGCAGAAACAAATAACCTAAATATAGTTAAGTTATGGCACAAAAGATTTGGTCATTTATATTACCATTCTATAAAGAAATTAAATTCTAATGATATGGTTTATGGTTTGCCGAATATATCTTTATGCAATATTGAATGCAATACATGTATAAGAGCGAAACAAGTTCGTGATAAATTCCCTACGAAAAATGAAAAATCTTTAAGTCAAGTACTACAATTAATTCATTCAGATATTTGTGGTCCAATGAGGACTGAATCATTGGGTAGAAAGATTTATTTTGCAACTTTCGTAGAAGATTTTTCTAGATATGTAACAGTTAAATTTTTAAGGAACAAGTCGGAGTATCTAGAAGCTTTCAAAGAATTTAAAATTGCAACAGAACTCGAGACTGGTAATAAGGTCAAAATTTTGAGAACTGACAATGCTAAAGAAATGACATGTAATCAAGTAAATAATTATTTGAAATCAAATGGTATAAAACATCAATTATCTGCAGAATATACTCCACAACAAAACGGTGTTGCGGAACGAATGAACCGCACACTTGTTGAAATGGCAAGATGCATGATGTTAGAAGCCAATTTGGCAGAAATATTATGGGCAGAATTGATAAATACAGCCGCATACATTCGTAATAGATGTCCTACAAAATTAAATATAAATAATACTCCTTTTGAGATATGGACAGGTAAAAAGCCAAATGTGAAAGATTTACGTCAAATTGGAAGTATATATTAAGTCTTAATCAAAAAACCTGGAAAAGATAAATGGGAATCTAGAAGTGAAGAATATATTTTATTAGGCTACTGTATTGAATCCAAGGCATATAGACTATGGAAAGTAGGAGATGGAAAAATTACTAAAAGCCGTGACGTTAAGATATTGGAAAATCTATTCAAAGAATTAGACAGTACATCATTTAAGTTTAAAGAAAATGAAAATGAAAATTTTATAGAGTTCAGATTAAATTTTAGTGAAAACGCTAATCAAAATACAGAAGATGATGAACTAGATGAACCTTTTGAAGATTCTGTTGATCAACCTATGGATATTATAGAGAAAGAATCTATTACACAATCCAAAGAAAACGTAGCAGTAGATCAGCAAATAAATAGTTTAAACTCAATAAAATCTCGTCTCAGGTCTTGGAAATTTATTGGCCAAGAAAGTACTCAAATATCTTTTGAACAAAAGCCAAAAAATTTAAAAGAAGTAGAAAAATCCAAAATCAAAAAGGAGTGGTTTATTGCAATGCAAAGTGAATACAATTCCCTTATTAAAAATGGAACATGGGAAATGTTGAATTTACCGCCTGGAAGAAAATGTGTGGGTTGCAAGTGGGTTTTCAGCACTAAATTTAATTCTGATGGAAGTATTAATAAGCAAAACGCAAGATTAGTCGCAAAAGGCTATTCACAAGAGTTTGGTATAGATTATATGGATACATATGCTCCAGTGGTGCACCAAAGTTCACTCAGATTGATATATGCAATATCAGTTGAAAACAATTTAAGCCTTAGGCAACTTGATGTATCAACTGCTTTTTTAAATGGAGAAATCGATGAAGAAATTTATATGGACCAACCTGATCCCCACACACCCTCCGCTGGGCGGCGAACGTGGGTTCTACGACGATGAGGTGCCACCGCCCTTTACCGGGGGCGAGCTGAGGATCGCCGCCGGGGCTCTTAGGACGGGGAAGGCCCCTGGCCCGAATGGGGTACCGTCGGAGGTGGTGAAGATCCTGACTGAGAGCAGGTCGGAAGCATTGCTTCCGGTATATGATGCTTGTTTAGTCCAGAGCGTCTTCCCAAGACGCTGGAAGACACAGCGGCTCGTACTTGTTAGCAAGGGCAGAGGCGATTCGACCTAGCCATCGGCTTATCGCCAACTTTGCATGTTGGATGGTGCCGGCAAGCTGCTGGAGAAGCTACTGCAAAGAAGGCTGGCGGAGGCCGTGAGGATGACTGTCTCGAGCGCTGCGGTCCTGGTGATATGTGGGGAAATACCCATAGACCTCTTGGCGCGCGAGCGGTGGTTGGCTTGGGGCTCGAGGGCGGAGGGCCATGGTGTTGGTGCTATTGACCTGAGACCCCAAACTGTCCGGCGATGGCAGGACAGGTGGACCGCGGACACGGTCGGTAGGTGGACGGGGATGCTCATTCCCCGCGTGGAAGTATGGATTCGGAGGAAATTTGGGGAAGTTAACTACTTCCTGACACAATTCCTCTCGGGCCACGGATACTTCCGAAAGTACCTGTACCGGCTGGGTAGGGCAGATGGTCCCGACTGCATTTACTGTGGTATTACGGATGATGATGCAGAACACACTTTCTTCGACTGCACCAGGTGGCATGCTGAGAGAGGTGCAATGGCGCAGCGGGTTGGTGGGTTCGCTCCTGCCACCGTGATAGGAAGGATGCTCGATTGCGAGGACAATTGGGACGTACGTGGGATACGTTCTGCGGAGGAATGAGAGGGACCTCGATGCGCTGCTGCATAGCGGGGCCCCCTCTGACAGGGACCAGGCGATACGGGCCAGGGCCATGGCGCCGGCTGCGGACTTGGCGGACTCAGACGTTGGTGAGTGAGAGTGGTCCTGATTGGGACGTGGCTCTGGGCCTTCCCGAAGTAATGCGGAAAGCGATCCCGTGGAGGAATCTACCCAGAGGGGGAGCAGGGAATTTTTAGTGGCAACACCACTCGACGCAGATGACGACGGTCTCTGTAAGTGCGAAGGCATTTTTAACCCTACCTCACACGCCAAAAAAAAAAAAAAAAAAAATTAGGGTTTCATTGATGACATTAATCCAAATAAAGTTTGTAAGTTAAGGAAAGCAATTTACGGCTTAAAACAGGCTGGCCGACAATGGTTTAAAAAGATTCATAATGTTTTCATAAATTACGGATTACTACAATCTAAATATTATCAGTGCATCTACTTTAAAAGTGAGAATAGTAATATTTTGGTTGTAGCATTATATGTAGATGATATAATAATTGCATACAACAATGATACATTTTTCAAAACCTTGTACGAAATCCTGCAGAAGAATTTTGATATTAAAGATTTGCCGAAACCAAAACATTGCATTGGTTTATTTCTCGAATATGCTAATGAACAACTTTCAATTTCTCAACCGCGTTACATAACCAACTTAGTAAAGAAATATGGTTTGAATAATAGTAAACCGACTAAGATTCCAATGCAAGCAAAACTATACTTGGAAAATGAGCCAAAAATTCCTGGAGAAGCGGAAAAAGTAATTGAAGTCAAATATCAAGAACTTATTGGATCTTTGTTACATGTTGCATTATACAGTAGGCCTGATACAGCCTGTAGTGTGAATATGTTATCTCAATTTTCAAAATATCTTAGAAGACAACATTGTAATTGTGCTATACAAATAGTTAAATATTTAAACACAACAAAAAATACTGTATTAAAGTACAAAAAGACTGGTTTACCAATAACTAGTTTCGTAGACGCTACCTGGGCAGAGGACGTTAACGATAGAAAATCACAATCTGATTTTCGTTATATACTTGCAGGTGCTATCAGTTGGGAGTCCAAAAAGCAAAAAGTTATTGCCACGTCAAGTGCAGAGGCTGAGTATGTAGCTCTTTGTGAAGCAGCAAAAGAAGCAATGTATTTAAGGCATTTTTTAAATGAATTAGGGTTCAAACGCCAAAACCCATTGATGTCTACTGCGATTCTCAAAGTGCCCAACATATGGCAAAAATTGGTTCACACCATTCAAGAACCAAACATATAGACTACAAATACCATTTTATTAGAGATGCTGTAGAGAGGAAGGTTGTCGACATCAAATATATTTCAACAAATGAAATGCCAGCAGATTACCTCACGAAACCAGTTCCGAAAATTAAACATAATCTGTGTGCTAAAGCCATAGGTTTAGAATTTGAAGATAATACAGTTTGAGGAGGCGTGTTGAATTTACAAAATGTACTTGTTAAAATTCTACTTGATTGTAATTGTTTTAATTTTATATTGTTATTTTCTTATTACTTCAAAATATTTTATTATTCAGTCAATATAACTTAAAAGAAACACATCGTATTAAATTATTTCAATAAACCTAGAGGAGCTCCATAATAAATTTCTTCATCTTAAAAGCCTGCCGTTTGAGGGATATTAGGCTGTGCGATTCAGCCTAATCCAGGTTCGATTCACAGCCAGGTCAAATCAGAAAAAAGTTTTTTCTGATGCTACAGCACCCTCCTTTGTCGGTATTTGAGCAATAAAACGTCGGCGAAATAAAATAATAAATAAAATGACTCCATTAGCTTACAAATAATGCGTAAAAAAAACCATTAGAGACGACTCAACTTTGCTTTATAATTAACACGAAACTGTAGAGTTGTGCAAGAATTAAGCTCTATCCTCTTACCACTTTCACCACCTGTCTATTCTCTACTCTATCCCGCTCTCTAGTTCCAGTGCAATGCATTGCATATGTAGGGGATAGCCCCTGAGCACTGGTCCAAGATAAAAAAAAATATTGCATACTAGAAAATCCTAGATAAAAACATTAATGACCTCGTAGGCGATTATTTTACGACCGAAAATTTCAGGGTCGTGTTACCATCTCAGCCCCTTGAGTCCAAAAAAGTAGCTCGATGATAAGATTGATAAAGCATATAAAAGCTATGGCCAATTATATTTAAAATAAATATGCTATAAAGAGGTCACCATCCAAAGTTGTAAAAACGACTCCATGCACTTAGTACCTTCCACATTTCGGCGTTTTGTAATGTGAATAAACCTGGAAAATGAGATTAGTTTTTGATGCCGCGGATTGAATGGATTGCCTTTAACCTTCCTGACCATTTCGTCGGTCTGTGAGACCGATGAATCACTTTTGTGTTAATTTCACGAAAATAAAAAATGGAAACTCCGTCATTCTCTCAGTATCTTCATTATTTCTCATTATACAACGTTTAGTGTAACAAGTGCGTTTGAGTTGAAGTGTTGTACCGGTGATTGCTAATCGGACGGTCTGTGAGACCGACTTATAGTTAAGTGTTACATTTACACTGATACTGAACAAGAAGACTCCAAGGAAAGTGATGTTGAAGATTCACAGGACGCTGAAGCTCTAACGACTCATTGAAATTTACAAAGACTAACATCATAATGAGGCATATATTTTAAGCATTTTGAAATTAATTTTTTTTTAGTGTACCTTTTTTTTCTTGAATTCATTTTATTGTTTTGTTTACTTTTAAGATATATTTTAATAGAAAAACAACATTTTATAAATGTTGTGTTTTGTGAATGAATTTTTTATTTATTTTTATATTAAGTCTAATATCAAAAATGCCAAATATTGTGATGAAATATAAATTGATGCTGTGAGCTAAAAAAAACTTAATTTTTGTTTTTTTCTTGCTTCAGTTATTTGAAATTAGTTTCTTAAATATGTCGACTGCACAGGTTTTGAAAATTTTAGAATAGTTTTGAGATACCGAGAAATACTTGAAATCGGTCTGCGAGACCGAGAAATGTGAATTTGTCTCAAAAAAATTAAAATAGTCAGGAAGGTTAAATTCCGTACTTCTGAAAGGCCCGGAGGAGAACCAAGCGCTATTAAAAATACTTTTTAAATTATGTGAGGGTACAGTTGGTGGATGTGCTGACGTAAAAGATATGTTTTCCCAAGCGAAATGTTTATATTATATATTCAATTACATCTATGCCAATAAGATAGAATAACTAAGCCGTGGATAACCGAATCATTAATAAAAAATTGTGAAATTAGGTATAAACTTTATAGTAAATGGCTAAATAATCGAAATAATGAAATTTATGAAAGTGCATATAAAAAATACAGAAACGCATTAAATAAAAAAATTAACTACACTAAAAATCAGTCCTATAAAAATAAGTTTTTTTGAAAATAGGAACAATATGCGTATAACCTGGCAATTATAAACGAAATAATCGGAATAAAATCAAAAAATGTAGATGAAACAATAATAAAGAATTTAAAAAACGTGAATTTAAATGAATTATGTGATAAATTTGCGCAAAACTTTAAACAGAATGTGGAAAAAAATTTACATATTTGTAACATAAAAACTATGAGTGAATATTCAAGCGTGACGTTAAATTTTTTTCACTTGTGAAGCACATATAACGAGGAAGTTTTTAATATACTTAACACGTTAAACATCAAAAATGCTCTACGATTTGATGGAATCAGGCCCATAGACTTGAAAAATAACTGCCAGAAAGTTTTAGCTATAGTTTTTGTGTCTTTTGCCTCAATTTGGTGTCCTATTATAATTTCGTCAATTCACACTGCTTTGTCAAAATGTACCTATAGTTATTTGTCATTCTCAATGGTCCAACCGTATCTATTTCTATTACCTCAAAACTACTGTTTGGGTTGTTGGTAAGTATCATCTCCTCTCTAATGTGTTTAGTTTGTTTATTCCTCAAACATTTATCGCATTTGTTTATGTAATCTCTAACCATTCTTCTCATATTTACATAACGTTGTTTTAATTTAAAGACTGTTTTTCTAAACCAAAATGTCCTGATATTGGTGAATCGTGGAATCCTTTAATAATATTCATTTGGGTTTATACAATAAGATGTTCAATTCTAGATTTCTGTATTTAATTGAATTAAACATTTTTTTGTATACTTCATTATCAATTTTCTTTAAATACTCAATTGATATGAAAATTCTATCTTCGCATGAAAGAGCGTGATTTTTAATATGTTGCTTATGCATATGAATTCTTAATTTTTCTAGAGACATTCAACATTCATCACAAAAGATTGTTAATGGACTCTAAAGTACCATGTTTATCTTCCGTATTATTCCTCCCTTGTATACCTGCTTCAATAATATTAAATTTTAATTCGCGAATATTTTTTATATCCTGTAAGGACCTATATATGATCTTCATTATTTGCTTGTATATTTTCAGAAATCTTTCCTGCCTGTATATTCCCAGAAATCCTTTTTGCCTGCATTCCACGTGTTGTTACCAAAATTCTTGTATGTTTGTTAATATCGTCTTCTATCGGAATCATCTTCCTCTGCTCTTTAGCAACGTACTCCGCCAGGGAGCCCATTGTCTATCCATGGCGCTAAACATATTGGATATATCTTCTAGCAACGTGTCACCGTCGCCGCGCAGTCTGAGAGCCGTCTGACCAGCTCGAATCTTCTTTGCACCATAAGCCGCGGGTATGAGACGTAGGGTTTCACGTGATCAACGAAAACGTTAGAGCCAATTAAATGTAAAATCCCTCATGTCCATTTACGCTGATGCTAATAGCGTGGGACTTACAACGCCGTTTTGAAACAATTTTTTAAAGTCGGTCAGACTTTACTATCGTGAATGAATCGTGCGATTGTGTAGGATAGTGAATCAGGGTCTTAACACAAACCTGACGATAGTTTATCTGACAGTCTTATGTTAAGCTTAACAAAAATCAAAGTTAATTAATCTGCTCGAATAAAATTCATTCATCTGTCCGATGGCATCCTAAGTGTAGCAATTGAGTGTTTGACCTTAATAACAACAAAATTAAATAATGGAACTATTTTTTCATTTATTCAGCGTAAGTCCAAATTAATTACGATTATTTAACTGTGTTTGTTATATGGTTTAGGTGGCTTAAATTTACATCTCATGTTTGTTTGGCCTAAATAATTTTATTTCAATTTAAAGACATTACTGTAGTAATACTATGAATAAATTATGAAAGAAATACTGTCATAAACTAATATACTATAAACCAAATTAATTGACACCAGTAAAAATTCTGATATAAATAATGGACATTCTTAAATTTGTAACATCTAAAAATATAAATATTTAGAGGAGCAAAATTATCTAATAACAATAAATAAAAATTAATTTATATAGCAAAAACTGAAAATTCTTATGTAATTTCATGCGCGTTTGTACACATATACATAAATATTACATAGAACAATCGGCTTTAAATTTAAGGGTAAATTAAGCTCCTCCCTTATTTGAGGACTGAGAAATAAACAATTCTATTGGTCAGAAAATGTCTTTTTGTGAGGTATTATTTTTTTTATATTTATTGTAATTACCATGCTTACATGCATATGTACATATGTATGTGTGCGCGTAGATACGATGACGAGGTTTAATAATTGTTACGTTTATTATTGCAACTGATTGCAATTCTAATAATTTTGAAAAACTACGTACTATATCGATGACTGGTATACGATATAGTTTAGCCCCATTATACTACTTGCCAAGTTTTCACTGTACACTGTCGCGTCCTACTTTTAAAACATTTGTTCTATAGAAGTCAGTCCACAAAAATTCAGTTAGAGCGTGTTCTACTTTGGTCCAAGAAACCAACTGCCAAAAGCTGTTTTTATCATAAGAAATCGTTTTCCTTGAAATATTTCCTGTGGGAAACAGTCAATGGTGCTTGACTATTGATGATAGCATTAGCCGGTAATATTTTACAAGAGCTATATATGAATAAGCTTTTAACTAGCTTTGTCTCTTTAATAATAATTACATACATATATCATGTATTATTATTACTTAATGTAAAACACAAAAATATTTTATGGCGACAGCAACACATTTTGCTACTAACATCTTGAATAGTTGTGTAGTTAAAAATGCAAGCTAAAGTCGCTATTAGCCGATATTTTTCTTCAGGCTTGTCAAATTTGTGACTCGTATTTAATTGAGCATATCCGTAGAAAGTGTGATTGTACAACTTTAATATTTCCATCACGATCTACCCGCCGCCCAACTTGGTGCCTTTGTACAGCCAACGCAGTACATTCTAGTTTTATCTACCTTATCTATATATATAAAAATGAATGTGTGTTTGGTTGTTTGTTTATACTTATAGGAGCCCAAACCGCTGGAACGAAATTTTCTCACCTTATAATTGAGACTCTTGAATGAATTATAGGGTACTTTTTTTTCTAATCACGCCCACCTTTACACCTACTTTTTTAATTATGCTACCCCTTCCACAATGTTTTTAACAGATTTTATAATATAAACAAGCTTAACTTCGCCATTTGTACACCAATCGCGATAAAATTTGGTGCACTTAGTCTGTGCAACTCCGGGAAGGTTACAGGGTATTACTTTTTTTTTTAAACTAGGCCCAGGAGGGCGATTTGAGGAAAAGTTCTGCCCCTCCGAAACGTTCAAACCGATTTTAATGAAATTTAGAACAGATATAGATTTCTATCCAAAAATTCACATAGGCTATATACATTTTCAAAAGTAGGACCAGGAGGGCGATATATGGAAAATTCTGCCCGTCCGAAACGTTTAAACAGATTTGATTGAAATTTAGAACATGGATCTAAAATTGCTCATAGGTAATATACATTTTCAAAAGTAGTACCAGGAGGGCGATGGGGGAAAATCTCGGTTCTCTAAAACTACATAGCCGATTTTGATTAACTTTAAAACTTGGATGTATTTGAGTTTAAAAGATACATTGGCAATTGTACAACTCCGGGAAGCTTACAGGGTATTACTTTTTTTAAAACTAGGACCACGAGGGAAGGTAGGGGCAATTTCCATGCCAGCGAAACCATATAACCGATTTCAATGAAATTTAAATGTATTTACTTTTTTTCGTATAGAAAGGCACATATGCTACATATATATAAAGTGCTTTTGCTTATAGAAAAGGTTCAGCAATAATTTTTTTTTTTCATTTTAGCTAGGAGTTCAAGGTATTACCCGGCAATAAAATTGATAATCAAATAACATCGCCATTTGTGGACCAATTTTTAAAATTATTTTTGCATATAGAAAAGGAAAGGAATCTAAAAATAGAAATATGTGTGTGTTATAAAAAAGTAAACTCATGGATTGTTATGTTTTTGTTTCTAGATTTTTGGTTTTGTGTTTCAATTTTCGATTGATTAGGTGAATTTTAAGCATTAGAATCTTGGGTTTGTATTCAGAAATTAAGAAAAATCCACTGATGAGCTAAGTAAGCATTAGCGAAATAGTACTAAGGGTGGTTAAATTTCAAGGGCCGATGTTGATTTTGAATAAAACACAAACTATTTAGGAAATTATTGTAATTTTATTTTATTATGATATATTGGTATTACTCAATTATGTATGGAACAAAATATCGGCCAAATGGGCGCCGCGACCACGGCAACAGTGGATGATCAATTTTCGAAGAAAATCATCTTCAGTGATGAGGCACATTTTCACCTCAGTGGATTCGTCAATAAACAGAATTGCCGCATTTGGGCGAATGAGAATCCAAGAGTGATTGTCGAAAAACCAATGCACCCACAAAGAGTGACTGTTTGGTGCGGTTTATGGGCTGGCGGCATCATCGGGCCGTATTTTTTCCAAAATGAGGCCGGTCAGGCAGTTACTGTGAATGGTGTTCGCTATCGTTAGATGATAACGAACTTTTTATGGCCCGAATTGGAACATATGGATGTGGACGATATGTGGTTTCAGCAGGACGGTGCCACTTGCCACACAGCTAACGAAACAATGGCTCTTTTGCGCAACAAATTCAATGGCCGTGTTATCTCACGTAATGGCGATGTCAATTGGCCGCCAAGATCATGTGATTTGACACCGTTGGACTTTTTTCTTTGGGGTTATTTGAAAGAAAAGGTGTACGTCGATAAGCCAGCAACAATTCAAGAGCTAAAGGATGAGATAGTTCGGCACATTAACGGCATAGAACCTCCATTATGCCTCAGGGTCATCGAAAATTTGGACCATCGGATGGGTGTGCCGCCGTGGTCGCTGCGCCCATTTGGCCGATATTTTGTTCCATACATAATTGAGTAATACCAATATATCATAATAAAATAAAATTACAATAATTTCCTAAATAGTTTGTGTTTTATTCAAAATCAACATCGGCCCTTGAAATTTAACCACCCTTTATATGGATATGCTTTCCTCTTCAGTCATTGAGTTTACTTTTGTAAAAAATACTTTATGAGAATATCATAAAGTATGTAATAATACATTTGACATATATTTTTTTCGGGAAGAAGCACAATTTTAAAATTAGAATCATATATAACAATAAAAGTATTCACATTTTATGCAGATAGCTTACCGTAACAATGTCTATAAAAAATGAGCGTGATTAGATAAGTTTGTGAGCGGTAGCGAAGCACACCGGGTGCAGCTAGTATATATATAAAACAGAATGTGTGTTTGGTTGTTTGTTTCTACCTTATAGCAGACCAGACCTCTAGACCAATCTTCCAGAAATTTTCACATTTAAAAGGGACTCTTGAATGAATTATATGCTACTTTTTTGTAAACACGACCACTTATTAGAATTATATTACTTCTTCCACATTATTTTAACCAGATTTTACAATATAGATGAATATAACTTTGCCTTTTGTGGACAAATTTTCACAATTAAAATTGTATATGAAAAAGGTCCACGAATTTTTTTTCTTTTTGTGAAATAGGGCAGCGGTGGGTCAACTTGCTCCTTCCAATAATTGATTATCAAATAACTTCGTTCTTTTTTGCTTTTTTCATATAAAAGAGGTTCAACAAAAAAAACTTTTCTAATGCCCGCTAAAAAAATTGGTTATCAAATATCTTTGTCTTTTGTGGACCAATTTTCTCAATTCTTTTTGCATATGAAAAAGGTTCCCCAATTTTTTTTATTGTTGGGGAGGGACGCCGAAGTATGAGTGCTAAAAAAATGGATTATCAAATAACTTCGCCTTTTGTGGACAAATTCTCCAAATGCATATGGAGAGGTTGCACTAACTTTTTTTTCTTAAATTAAAAAGTATAGTGAAAAAGTAATAATTTTTTATTTGAATCGAGAGAGTGTGAAAGAAGATGATTTAATAAAAAATTTAACGAGAAACAAATATGTAAGTGTAAAGCTTGTTTAAAAATTGAAATAGTTTTAAGTTCTCAGTTTCTTTTAACAATTGCATAGAAACAAAACTTCCTATTTAATAAAAAAATTATACATTTTTTAATAAAAAATATTATTGCACAAAAATACTCCAAAGAAATTTATTAAATATAAACAAAAGTAGACTTCAAAATAAATAAGGGCAAAGTTTAAAAAACTGCAGTCAAAATAGCAGAAATCCTAAAATTGTGCTATTAGTTTGTCTCCGACTTTTCATTCTCCAAACATATGCTGTTTCTTATGCTTCTTTAAGTACAAAACAGTCGTAGACGAAGCAAAAGCAAAAAAGTAAAATTTCAAGTAGTCGTAGTCGAATCATAAAGAATGACAAACAAAAAAAATACAAAGTTAAAGCATTTGTGTTGTATTGTACATATGTTGTACGATTTATGAAGTCAGGTAATTGGCAATACACAGAAACTACCATAATCTTAGTATTTTTTTCCTTTATCCTTAATTTGTTAATCAACAAAGAAAGAGGATCAGTTCAACAGAACATCAACATTACATATTTTAATTGCTACTGAGAACAAGGGTCAAATTTACGGAAACAATTTTATTTTGAAGTTAGTAGCACACATTGTAAAATAACAGATAAGTATTTCAATTTTAAGTATTGCAAAGTATAAATAACGATGAAAATGTTTATGCTAACAAGTTTATAAGTAAATTCATTCAAGTAAATTAACAAAATTTTACGATACTCTTCGTATCTTAAATTTTAATTTTTTTACTTTAAAATAAAACTATAATTATGTAATTATTCTTTCAATTATTCAACGTTAGTCAAAATTCATTACAATTATTTATCTATGTTACTTATATGTTTTAGCTGGTCTATATGCTGCATTTCATTTGGTACTAATACCAAAATCTTCAGTCGACCTTTAACCAAATTCTTGAAAAAGCTAAGAAATGTCACATGTTTATACAAGAACTCCCAAAAAATTTTTGAGAATTACGAAATATACAAACAAAACATACCAAATAGTTTCTTTACAAAATTTCCTTATACAACATTCTATTATTTGATTTTAAATCTATTTAATTTTTCTAAACTTTTCTTACAATTAGTTAACATTTTGGTTTCAAATGCAAAATTAAATCTTTCAATACAATTATGTAACTATTCTTTTAATTATTCAACCTTAGTCAAAATTCATTACAATTATTTAACTATTATATTTTATTTCATTGAGCTTGAGATCTTATATTATTTTGTGTTTTAAATTAAATTTTTTCCAATATTTCGTTTTTACAATATAAAATTTCTTCATGGAAAATATTTCATAATAATTGACAAACTTAATTTTTATAAAAAGTCGACAAATTAAAAAATTCAAAAACACAAATATTAATAAATTTGATTTCTGTAAAATACTAAAAATATTATAACTCAAATAACAATTATTTTAAAAAATGTTTACAATGTAAAATTATTTTAACTTCTATTATCTATTAACTAAATGTCTATTACATTGAGCAACATTTAATGTATCTGTTTTATAGTTAATTTGTTGTGTACTCGTATATGGTACTTTAATAATCTCTAACATCTCGAGTATGTATCTACGTAAGTATATAGTTATTTTCTCTATCTAAAATAATTGTATTTTCAAAATCTGGATAATGATTATTCTCTTTGCAATGTAACGTTACTGCTGTTTTTGGTTTTGTTTTAATGTTTCTGTATTTTTGATCAGATTTGTGTCCAGCAATTCAAATTTTTTGTTCATTTTTTGTAGTACCTACCTATATCTTATTACAACTATCATTATCATTACCAGCATACGGCATTCTAAAAACTAAATTGAACATTTCTGATTTATCTACTCTATCTTTTGTTCTGCTAATTAATCTACCTAATGTGTTATGCATTTCATACGCTACTAGATGACCGTCCGGCCTCGCACGGAATCTGTTTACTAATGAGAAAAAAATAAGATTTGCTGTTTTTAGCTCGGCTTCGTTCTCATTCCTTTAAGGTCAGTCGCCATATTGGACTTAGGTTGAAAATAAACTTTTTAAAATCTCCTCATCATACCCTTTCATTTGATACCCATATTGCAAAAAAGGAAAAAGTAGGTAAAAAAAGTGGGAGTAAAGTGGGCGTGGTTAATTTTAGGGGGATGAAAAATAGATGTTGACCGATTCTCAGACCTACCCAATTTTTTTTTTTTCATGTTATTTTAATTTTGGATCTTTCAATATGAAATTTACAAAATGTGTTCAAATCTTAATCTAAAAAAAAAAAAAAATAGTTTCTATTGCCAATGCAATTTCAACCCGATGGTCACACAGAATTTTCATCCCATTAGATCAAACGTTTGGGTCCTTTTGAGTCTTCTGTGACCCTCGAAACCCAGCAAGTCTCTAGCAAGTGGATTGGGATGCACCGTGATCTTCGTCCTATACCTCTTACAGACTTTTTTGATTTCATCTTTAATGGATGGAATTTTTAGGTCCCTGTGGGTATTTGCATTTTTCATGTACCATGGAGCACCTGTGATTATTCGTACAATTTTCGACTGTCTTCTTTGTAATTTTGCAACATTTGATGCGGAAGCAGTTCCCCACAGCTGAACGCCATATAGCCATATGGGCTTTAAAATCGCCTTATACAACAGCACCTTCATATCTAGGCCTAGTGCAGAGTGTAGTCCTATAAGCCAGTAGAGCTGAGCAGTTTTCAACTTCAGTTGAGTGATTTTGGCCGCTATGTGACTAGTCCACGTAAGACGTCTATCGAGATGAATACCAAGATATTTTACATGGATATTTTTAGTGGAAGATATCACAGATTTCGACCTTATATAAAAAGATCTATTTTTTATGTAATTTTTGAAAAATTTGTGAACGTTTTCCGGTAGCAAGTTTACAATCTTGTGCAACAGACCGTCGTGCCAGACTTTGTCGAACGCTTGATATATATCAATAAAAAGTGCCGAACAGTATTCCTTATTCTCGAAAGCCGTTCGGACTAGGTTTGTTATTCTGTGCACTGGTTCCACAGTGCTGTGCATTTTTCTAAATCCAAATTGGTGATGTGGGATAACAGAAGTAGTGTCAACGTGGTGCCGTAGTTCTCGAGAGAATCAGCCGCAAAGCAGATTGTGGCAGATTAGTTATCATTGCTCCCGTGATTTTGTCACTGCCTGGAGCTTTCCTGGCTTTTAACATTTTTATGGCAAATTCGACTTCAGCAAAGCGGAATTTAAGTGGACGTTGTACTCTTTCGTTTATAACAATCGGCGCAATACGGGAAGCGGTTACATTTGGTGTAAATACATTTTCCAGGTGGTTGGCGAATTCCTCAATTTTTTTCTCTGTACTCTTCACAACTTCACCATTTTGTAACCTCATCGGGTCTTCGTACGCGGTGGGTTGTTTCATTTTTTTCGTAGCCCTCCACAAACTATAATCTGTTTGCTTTCTTGTGTCCAGACTTTGCAGATATTCATTCAGTTGAAATTCTTTGTCCTCTTTCAGCAAAACACGCAGTTTCCGTTGGCATTGATTTAGTTGTGCCTTTAATCCAGGTGAACGGAGCTCCTGCCACTGACGCCTCAATTGTCTTTTCTGTCTTATCAAGGACTCAACGCTGGCATTACTGTTATATTGACGCCTGCGTCTTATCAAAACGTTTGATGCGGAGACTGCTGTCGCTTCTTTCAGGATGTTGGTTGTGAGGATTACAGCATCTTCTACTTCAGACTCCGATTTCAAAGAAAAGTGTTGTGGCAAGTGGGCACTAATGTACATTTTGTACTTTAGCCAATTTATATATTTTTTATGACAACAAATATTTTGCTCTGCATTTTCAGAAGCGCGAAAAAAATTGAAAAAAGGTGGTGAATGATCCGATGAAAGATCCATAGGCGGAACCAAATGAAATAGTTCTCTTCTTATGTTACGAGTGACCGCAAAGTCGATCACATCTGGAATTTTGTTAATGTCTGTAGGCCAGTATGTGGGATGGCCTGCAGATATTGCATCCAAATTGTGAAGGGATATCGCATCCAAAAGTTGCCTTCCTCTTGGTGAAATAAGAGCTACCCAATATGCACACAAAATTTCATGAGAATCGGTCAATCCGTTTCGGAGGAGTTTAACTACAAACACCGCGACACGAGAATTTTATATATTAGATTATATATTTTTCTTTATCATAAATCTTAGAATGCAGTGTTAACAACTATTTTACTTCGCCGGTGCTACACAATACCGATGAAGGAGGGTATTCTGATGTGCCTGTGGACTGGTTAAAGCTGAAGCTGGTAATTTTCAATGACCAGTGTCTATGCCTTCGCCACTGACACCTTCCGACAACAACAGACACAAAGATGCAGTAGTGCACATCAGAAAAAATGTAGGAGCTTTTTTGATTTGGTCTGAAATTCGGGTTGAACTCAGAAAATTTTTTGTTCTGTAGTAAACGTGCATACTACTTCAGCCATAGCCTCCCTCGAAATATTTGAATGTTAGTCATAAAATTAATTATAATTATCCCAACATTTTATTTCCTATATATTTAGATGAACCAGTTCGATGAATTTTTACGCATATCGGTTAATGATTCGTCAAAACGCTGACAATCACATCCTCAACTGTCGCGAATTATTGCATCAGTATATCTTCGATATGTACGCCAAAATTCAAATGGAACGTTTGTCATACATCAATTAAAATTACGATTACATTCATCTTCACGCAACGAATAATCAGAATGACATGCTTACATTCTAATATTATTGGTTGAGAAAATTACGTCCGATAAATTAGATAAAATTATTTCTTCAGAAATACTGTATACTAACATTGATACACACTTACATGAAGCTCTGATTAAACACATGAATTATGGTCCATGTGGAAGTATCAATACAAATTGACCATGTATGGTCGGTGGGAAATGAGCGAAAAGATATCCAAGAGAATTGCTTCAAGAAACAACCTCTGGTATTGATGGCAATCCTCTTTATCGTCGACGATCGGTCAAAAACAACGAAATTGACGTTTATATCACTATGCAACACGAAAAAATTGCACTGATAACCACTAATTTATTTAAATCCGCTGTGATCACCTAACTACAAAAATGATCATTATTTCAAATTCTATGGTAAGGTTTTTTTAAAAAATTTTTTTCTTCTAAAATTAGTTTTTTTTGAAGAGGCTGCTCCCTACATCTGGTCGTAACATTGGAAAAACAGCTTTAAGTTTTGTTACTATCATTTCTATATTTATCCATTAGTTTTGGAGTTATAGATGAAAAAGTAAAAAAAAAAATTTTTTTTTGGAAAAATTATCAAATTTTTGAATTAAAAAAATTCATTACAAATAGGAAGCACAAAATAGTTACCAGTTTTACTATTTAATTTTAAAGGTGAATGTAATAGAAATAAAATAAACTTTATTGCATGAAAGTCCATGGATAAATACGTACACCAAATTTGGATACTTTTATTGTTATATCAGCAGTTCCTTTTCAGAAAAATAAAAGAGGTAAACTTTACAAAACGCGATTTTGCCGAAAATTACCCATTTAACTTTATTTTTGATTTTCTTGCACAAATTCTTTTAATTGATACTCATGTAAATGGATAAAAGTAATTGGCCGTCATAATGTTTGGTCCCTTAAAAAATCTGTTTAATTTTGAGAAGTGCACATCAGAAGCACTATTTAAATGGGATGAAAGTCGTAAGATACAATTTTACTCCATATATTTTCCAATTTCGAAAAAGTAAGAAAAAAGAAGAAAAGTTTACGGAAGAAAACCTTTGTTCTATGTACAATACTTTTGCACAAGAAATACCAAAATACAATTTTTTTTCGGAGCCTTGGCCACAAAAAGTCCGCTTCTTTTTCAGCAGCATTTTTTTTTATCTTGGACCAGCAGCCAGGAGATGACCCCTATATATGCGGTGCATTGTGCTTGAACTAGAGGAAAGGCATAGTCAGAGAAATGACAGGCGCTGAAGCTTGAATGTCTTACAACTCTGCACGTTATTTGTTTTTATAGCAGTGTTGTAATGTCTCTCATGTCAAGGAGACGTATTAAATTCTGAAGCTTCGTTTTTAGTAGCCATTTTTAATAATTATTTTAATTTGCCGGTACTACACAATATCTACGAAAGAGAACGTTCTGATGTCCCTGTGGATTGGTTACATCTGAAGCTGTTACTGTTCAGCGACCAGTAGCTATGCCTTCGCCACTGAAACCTTCTGACAACAACTGACTGTTATAATAGTTGTATTAAAAAATATATATGCCTTATGTGTTCTTTAATAAAATCAGTTAGTTTCGGAGAGGCGGAAGTTGCCTGAAAAACTATATAGTCTCTGTGTACATATAGATGTAGACAGAGGTATGAAAAACTCGACTGATCAATATAAGAATTAATTGCATTTCAACCACCGGTTAACCAGCATGATATACTTGAACTACTTAAACTTGAGCTTAAATTAATTAAACACATACCGCTATACTTGAATTTACTTAAACTTGAACTTAAATTAATTAAACACTTACCGATATACTTGAATTAATTAATTTGGTAAACTTAAATTAATTAAATACGTACTCTATCCTTACATTACCTAATTTGTTAAAATGAAATTACATAATGGATAAATAAAATAAATCGAAGGCATTCATAATCACCCTCAACATCTCCTCAAACACCGCTCCTGCCCGGTACAAGGTGAATTAAATACGTAAGTATGAACGTATTCATGGTCCAAAAGAATCAGTAAGAAGTCAATCTCAGTGAAAACACAGAAACTCAACACACCAAAAACAATGAGCGAAAATCCTATATGTACTTATCGTATTGAGGTCCTCAAATGGATAGTGGAAATGTTATATGAACTAGTGTTAGGTATCACATTTGTGGTAAATTTCTTTGGTTTGGGCGCTTTACCTTGTCATAATATTGTACTTTATAACAGGTATCTGGTAGTGACTATTATTTTATCCCAACCAATGAAAGGGGAAGCTCATCTCTGAAAACTTTTACACCCAGTCCCATTGTATCACATACGCGTTGTGCAAATTGACTGATAACAGGTATATAGTGCTACGCTCTGGTAGCCCCATATATCACGAAGCCAACATAAATTGGGAGACATAACTTAGTAAAGTTGGCAAATTTCAAACACTTATTTGAAACTAGATAAAAGGTATCTAGCGCCACATTACACATAACCCTCTAAGACCCTGGTATAGAAAAAACGGAAAAAAATCTGCCTTAGGAAAATTTATACCTTAGATAGCACAGCTGGTGCCACATTATACAGTCCATTGAATATAGCCATTTGCCGATTTTATTAATAATATTCTACAGAATTGAATCCCAAGACGAATGAATTTTCTGTACCCACAAAGGACTCTTTTCCGTCTCTCAAGGATCACTGAGGGTAGCTAAATTAGAAGCACCACATAGCTCAGGATTCCACTCGACATCCCATTACTTAGTCCCAAACCCAGCTGTTGTTCACAATAATTCGAACATTTGTCTAAACTTCCACCCTGTGACACAGAGGTCTTCACCGGTAGTTACGAACAATGGCCCTCGTTTCGCGATATGTTCACTGCGGTGTACATCAATAACTCTAAACTTACTCCGGTAACAAAGTTATATCGCCTTCGCAACAAGACAAGGGGCGAGGCGGGAGACATAGTGAAGAGGTATCCCCTGTCCCATAACAATTTTAATCTCGCATGGGATGCGTTAAGAACCCGCTATGAGAACAAACGGGTTCTTGTGGACAACCGGATAAAAATACTATTTGACATCCCGGCAGCAACTAACGAGAACAGCGAGTCTATTAGGAGAATTCAATCTTCCGTTAGTGACTCTTTGGCAACCCTTAGGACCCTTAGCACCCTCGGTGTTGAAGTGGGGAGTTGGGATCCCATTCTCATTCGTTTGATCTCCACAAAACTGCCAGATTTGTCATTGGCCATGTGGGAACAATCGCTCGAATATCCTCGTGAGCTCCCTAAATGGTCCCAAATGTCAGAGTTCTTAGTAAACAGATATGAAACGGTAGAACGCGTCACGAGCATAAAGAATTCAAAAGATGCCATTAGTCTTATCAAGACTCCCAAGATACACACTTATATGTCACGCGAAACATCACTCTGGACTTGCAAATTATGCAAAGGTGAACATACACTTAGAGCATGCCCACAGTTTAGATCCTTTACCGTACAACAGAGAGTTGATTATGTGTTTAAGAATAAGCATTGCAACAATTGCCTTGGTACCTCGCACATAATGGCAAACTGCAAAAGTAGCAACACCTGTATATACTGCAAAAAATCTCATCACACTCTACTGCACATGACAAAGGTGCACAGAGACACTACGAATACTGCGGAAAACACTGGACAGGCGGAAGAATCCAAAGAACCGACTACTTCCCGAAGTCCATTCCGAAGCACTAGAAAAATGGACACTCAACAGGATCAACTCAGTACCTCACGCAAATTGCTCCACGAGCAACGAAAACATTATACTAAAAACTGCATTAATGCAGATAGAATGTAGGGACGAACATTTCACTGTTAGGGCCCTAATAGACCCCCGACCGCAACGAATCTTTTTAGCCGAAAGAGTACGGAATCGCATGCGGCTCACGTACAAAATAGCTAACTTTGAGATCGTCGGAATTGGTGGGCAAAAAGAGTTTTCAAGCAAAGAATGCGAACTCACACTATACGCTAGGAGAACGAACATGAGGATTCCCATAAAATCTATAGTATTGCCCACACTCACTAAGAACCTCCCATCATATTCCTTTGAAAGCTCTCGTACAAAGGAACTAGAAAAATTAGATCTATCCGACCCCACTTTTAACAAATCTTCCCATATAAATATAATTTTGGGCAATGATTATGAACATTTTATTAATCTCGAGGGAATCAAGAAAAATATTTGCGGTAAAGCGTCTGCATATAATACAATTTTTGGGTGGGTGCTCAGCGGCCCCATAAAAATGGAAACTATTCAAACCTTTACAACCAAGGTCGTAGAACAGGAAAACTCAGAGCTCAGTACCCTTTTGAGAGGGTTTAGGGAGGAAGAGGAAACTCCATCAACTCGACCAAGTTCATCTGAAGACAGATGATTCTGTGAGGAGTTTTACTCACAAACGACCACACGACAAGAAGACGGTAGATACGTTGTAAGGTGACCTTTCAAAAGGGAACAAATTTTTGTCGAATCATCTCGATTTGTAGCAAATACTCGTACATACAGTGGACAGACAGTTCCAGAGAATTTTATACCAACACAACCAAAATGGTCCTATACGGGATTTTCAGTTAAAAACCGTCACCTTTGGAGTCAACTGTGCTCCGTTTTTGGCGATTCGAACACTGCTGCAAATCGCATCAGATTACGATTCAAAATACCCCAGAGCTGCGGCAATTTTACGGTTCGTCGAACGTCGACGACATATTGTTGGCAGGTTATACTGCGAATGAAACCCTTGACGCTCAAACCCAAGTCATAGAAGCACTTAAATCGGACGGTTTGCCACTAAGGAAAATAACGGGGAACGACCCAAAGTTGCTAGCGCATTTACCGGACGAACATCTCTATGACCTAAATTTCCTACGTTTCGATGCGACAAGTTCTACCAAAACTCTTGGTATCAAATGGAACGGACTCACAGATACGTTTAGCTATACTGTTGTTATTATACCCCGAAGGTCAAATATATCAAAACGTAAAATCCTTTCATCAGTGGCAAAACTTTTTGACCCGGCCGGTTCGTTGGCTCCAATTATAATCAAAGCAAAAATATTAATACATCAATTGTGGTTGGAAGGTCTTCAATGGAATGAGCAGGTATCGCTAGAGTCTCTTAACAAATGGAACATGCTCCTGGAGGACTTCGCAAAGGTGGATTCTATATACATACCACGATGGTTGCAATATGAAGCTCAGGTCGAGATACAACTACATGGGTTTGCAGACGCTTCTAAATCCGGGTATTGTGCTACAGTATTCGTTAGGTACAGGGCCAGATTACACATAACCTTTGCGAATTTATTGATCGCGAAATGTAAAGTAGCACCATTTAAGATAATATGTCTACCAAGATTGGAATTGAATGGCGCTCTATTATTGGCTAAACTCATAGATTACGTAAACACTTCTCTGTAATTTAATGCTGAATCTATAGTCAGACTCTTCTGTAGTACTGGGATGGCTTTCCAAGCCTCCGTCAACATGGAAAACATATGTAGCCAATAGAATATCACAAATCCATCTCATAACTCCGAACGCAATATGGCACCATGTTCCAGCGCACGAAAATTCGCCAGATTTTGGAACGCGAGGTTGTAACTCCCAAGATCTGGCAACCAACACAGTATAGTGGCACGGTCCATCTTGGTTAACCAAACCCGCTACTGAATGAACCCTCTCATAGAAGTCAAGGAACCAATGGAGCTTCAGCGCCTGGAAATTCAATCTTTACAGACTCTAGTAGAAGCAAATGATATATTGCACAACTTCTCCTCATACACGAGAGCTTTACAGGGTGTATGTTATATATTGAGATTTTTCCGGAGATCAGTAGGAAAAATTATGCCGGACATGCACCTTTGCTCTGACCACACTCTAGTCCAATCAGAGATGCGATTTGTAAGAAACGTCTTATCATGTTGGCAAAAAAAATGCTTATCCAGAGAAGTATATACATGTGGGAAACCGAAAACACATACCCAATAATAGGGACTTGAAACCTTTAAATCCCTTTCTCGACTCAGATTCGATTCTCAGGGTGAATGGTAGGTTGTCCCAATCGTTACTCTCTTACAATGAAAGATATCCCATCGTTTTGCCGAGTAATTCTCGAATTTGTCAACTGTACCTTTCTCATTTACACCAACTTCTGTACCACGATGAATGCAGCCATATGTGTAGAATGGTATAAACTGAATTTTTCATATTCAGACTCAAAAATAGAGTAAAGGGACTAATTAGAAACTGCAAAATATGTGTAATATATAAGCAGCGGCCATGTATTCAAATAATGCCTCCATTACCTCGAGAGAGATGCGACTTATCTCTGCCCTTCCAATGCACAGGCATAGATTTTGCAGGCCCCTTCGAGATAATAGCTTCCCCATTGAGAAAAGCCCCAACACTTAAGGGATATGTCTGTGTTTTCGTTAGCACGAAAGCAACACACTTAGAACTCTGCTCAGACGTATCCTCGGTAGCATTCCAGGCGGCATTCGCTTGCTTCGTTGGAAGGCGCGGGATCCCCAGAAGGGTAGTTACAGACAATGGCCGAATTTCTCAAGGTGCCAGTAGGGAACTCGAAAGAGAGTTTACCAGTTTTATCGACAAGGCAACCCAACATATCGCACAGAAATACATGGCACACGGTTTAGGGTTTAAAAGTTTAAGTTTCACCTAAAGCGAGCAGCCGGAGATCAGAAATTTACGTTTGAGGAATTCACCACTGTTTTAGCCAGGATCAAGGGTGTGCTCAATTCCCGGCCGATATCCGCCATATCGGAGGATCCGACCGACTTGACAGCCTTAACCCATGGCCATTTTTGAGGGGCGCTCTATTAATGGCATTTCCCGAAGAAGACTGCTCTTTCTTGTCGTTGATAAATCGATGGGAAAAGTTGAAGGTAATTCACCACAATTCCATACGATGGAAGGATTACTAACGTTCCTTACATAAATGGTATAAATGGAAGGACACTATCCCGAATATTCAGATGAGATATATGGTCGTGGTGATGGACGTTTTACAGCCGCCTCACGAGTGGCGTCTGGGCAGAGTGGTCGAAACTTTCTCCAGCTCTGACAACAATATCCGTACGATCAAAGTACGTACCGCCAGTGGTACAATAGTTCGGCCTATAACTCGGCTCTGTCATCTCCTTTTTTTGAAGTAGGGGGAATCTATGGAATCCTGTCCACAACAAAGGAGTCAGCAACCATCGCAGAAGCGATTAGATCTTTAGCCCAGATTTTATGCGCTAAAGAGGGCAATTAATTGCGTGGTGCCAAGGTCGGCGCCATGCCCAAATTAGGTTTGGACACCAAATTATAATCTGGCACCACTTAAGAAGTTACTGCTTAAGCGGTGTGTTATCGACTGCAAAACCACCAGAGGTAAGAAAAACTCTACTAATCAATATAAAAACCAATTGCATTTCAACCACCGGTTAACCAGCACGATATACTTGAATTACTTAAACTTGAACTTAAATTAATTAAACACTTACCACAATATAGTTAAATTACTTAGACTTGAATTTAAATTAATTAAACACTTACGGCTATACTTGAATTATTTAAACTTAAATTAATTAAATACTTACCGCTATACTTGAATTACTTAATTTGGTAAACTTAAATTATTTAAATGCGTACTCTATCCTTACATTACCTAATTTGTTATAATGAAATTACTTAATGGAAAAATAAAATATATCGAAGGCATTCATAATCACTCTCAACATCTGCTTAAACACCGCTCCTGCCCGGTACAAGGAGAATTAAATACGTAAGTAGGAACGTATTCACGTTGATGTCAGTTTTCAGTTGCCGACATTCGGGTGAAGACCAAGGGCACGAAGAGGAAAACCTCAAGTCCCCAAGTTCCACCGTCTCAATCTGGAGAAGGGACCAGGAAACATTGTTCGGGTTCCGGAGCTGTGTCAGCACCATCCCTTGCATGCGATAGCGGAGGTATCAACGGTACACATCCAATGACCTTTCCACGGTTCATGGCTTGCGCGGACGAGCGATTCTGAGGCTTGGAAACCTGGAGGTTTCCCCCCCCCCCCGGAGGCAGGTGACTCGGGCTTCAAAGCCGTCCGAGGGTTTCAGTGAGATCTGTCCTGCTGAATCAGGAATCCCTTTCGATTATCCGGAAGAGAAAGGTAAAGATTTACTACAGTTTGGGAAGAGTGGCAGAGTTGACACGGCGCGCATAGACCGAAGGGGTGCTGCCTCGCTCTTCGACACGGTGATTGGGCGTATACTGATATATGGCGCGCTCTCTTCGTTATGATGCACTGGCTCGCGGCAGACCTCATGGCCCGGCGTCCTCGGCCATCAATGTGGACTACTTTTCACCTAGCCCTTTGCCTTAAAAGGGATTTGGGGTGGATATATCTAAAACACATTGGGTGATGGAGGATCGCCCGGGCGTGGTGGATATATTCACGGACGGATCCATATTAAACAGAGGAGTGGGGATTGGAGTGTTTGTTTTCCTCTGCGGACGGAGGCTGAGTTTCAGGCTGTACGATCGTGACAGCGTGGTGTAGGCTGAGATATCGGTCATGAGGGAGGCCTGTTTTTTTTAGGTCAAACGTGTACGTAAACGTTCGCTTAAGTGCATGTATATATATATTCTTAATTGATCAGTGGACCACAAGAAGACGCGTGTGTGCCTGGAGGACGAAGAAACAGTACAGTAGCTTTGCTACTGTGGAAAGAATTTGCCTTTTGGTAATTGCTGCAGCCTGTTTTTAGGTCAAACGTGTACGTAAACGTTTGCTTAAGTGCATGTATATATATATTCTTAATTGATCAGTGGACCACAAGCTTTGCTACTGTGGAAAGAATTTTCCTTTTGGTAATTGCTGCAGCCTGTTTTTTTTGGGTCAAACGTGTACGTAAACGTTCCCGTTAGTGCATTCCACGTAATGCCCATGGTTTTAGTTGAGTTTATTTCATGAAATTTTAGAAATTCTGAATCATACAGATCATGCTTTAGTAATCTCGTAAGTAGTTGCTCATTATTTTCTGCTATATTTTTCAGCGGAAATCAAGCTGATTTAAATGCTTTTATGATTTGCTCCTGAGCAAAAAAAGTTTCCTCAATTGAATGACCGGCAGAGAGAATTCCGTCGACATATATTTCTTCTCGTAAAATTTATGAAGGGCGGGAATATAGAGGCCCAAAATTTGCGGCTAATTGTAGTAGGGTCCGAATGGCAAGGAACTGGGCGCAGTTAACACCAAATTCTACAGTTTTTAACTGATAGTTCTTGACCGAAGTATCAGGTTCCAATTAGCATAAAATTCTCTTGTATTTGCTGTCCGATGAGTGAATGAGTATTTCTTGAAGAGCGTTCTGTTAATTCCAATTCTGCAAGTCCGATGTCGTCAGATAATCGAAATGTTCAATCGGGTAGTTGCCTAGTTTCTTTTGGTAATTCTAAAGACATACTTAGAAGCGTATACAAAAATCTCACACTCTTTATTGGTCACTTGCTTTCGATCAACGTTGTCTACGTGGGGTTTTTCGTATGGAAGCTTCAACCGATTTCTTATGCGTTCAGCTAAAAAGGTTCGTTGTGAAAATGGGTCAATAAGAGCCCTAGCTGTGAATAATTGATCACTGTGTTCTATTTGCGTCAAAGGAGTTTTTAACAGAATATTATCATTGATAGTGGAAGCAGTTTGCTTAAATTTGATTTAATGCGCTAAGAATTTCCTACCGTGTTATCCTTCCTGAATTGAGTCCTGTTAAAAGATACCTTTGGTAAGAGTGTTCATTCTTAAAATATTCGGAATGATTTACCGGATAAGGAATTTATTGCTGCATGTGAAGCATGACCAATCCGGTCATAATTAATTCTCAAATTTCACCTAAACCCTTAAGGGCTATTCCCCCGATTATAAATAAAACCGCGTAGATTTCACGAATAAGTTCGGAAACTACTGTGGAAGATGTGGAATATTACATAAAATCTAAACTTCAAGCTAACTGTAATTTTTCGGTTTATAAATAAGCATACCCGCAACCAAGAATTACAGCGAGTTTAAAAATTACTATACCTGAAGAACTATTTAATTGTGTAAATGATTCTGCTTTTTGGCTTATGAATACATTTGTCCGTGAGTTTGTTTACAACGAGAGGCAAAGAAGTGATGTACGTCTTCCAATTAGTAATTCAAATCCGTCAAAAACTAAACAATTCTACTGATGCCAATATATAATATATCAAAATGTTCGTGGCTTAAATACGAAATTGTCTGCATTGTTTAGTAATAGCTCTGAATGTAATTACAATATTATTATTTTTACTGAAACTTGGCTTGTTGAAAATGTCTTAAATACTGAATTATTATGCGGCAAATATCAGATTTATAGACGTGATCGCGGTGGTAATGTCAGAGGACGGGGTGTCTTGTTTGCTGTCTCCACTAGTCTCTCTTCTCAGGCTTTTAATGAATCCCTTTTGGATATTGAATTCATTGGTGTCATCGTTAAGCTGAAACATAAAAAAATACTAATTACATGCTCTTACATACCTCCAAACTCTTCTGAAATTATATACCAAAAACATTAAGCTAACAAAAACTTCGCAATTGGTGCCTCCCAGAATGATACTGTTATTGCTGTCGGAGATTTCAACATACCAGTTATTACATGGAATTTTTCACCTGATGATGGTTACTTTATTCCGACACTGCCAACCTCTAAAATGTGTTATAGTGAGTTCTTAAATGCTCTTTTGGATATAAATCTTTACCAGTTAAATGGTACTTTAAATGAAAACCTCAAGTTATTGGACTTAATTTTTGTAAATGATTGTACTGATATCAACGTTACTCGCTGTCATCCAATTTCTCTTCCCGAAGACTCTCACCATCCGTCAATTGAAGTAAACATATATTTCCTCTCAAATTCTGCTGCAAAAAATACCAATAAAAACGATAAAACATTTTGTTTCAAAAAAACCGATTACCACATGTTAAATGCAGTTTTAAATAACACAGATTGGGTTAACCTATTTCTGGCTTCTTATGAAATCATTAGTTCGTTGGAAATTGATGCTATAGTTGAAAAGTTTTATAAAAAAATATGTCTACATGGAACAGTGTATTCCTAAAAGGCTGCCTGAAATTCACACTGGTCCACCATGGAATACAAAGTATTTGGCACTACCCAAAAATAAGAATAATAAACTTTACAAGAGACATAAAATCTCCGGATCAAGCTTGGATTATAATAAATACTCTGCCGTTCGTGCTCAATACAATTCGGTAAACTAATCTTGTTACTCTGTGTACTGGAACAAAATTCGAAACAACTTGAAGTCTGATCCAAAATCATTCTATACCTTCGTCAACTGTAAGAGATGACCATTATCTTTCCCATCACTTAAGAAGTACCAGGAGTTTGAATCTGATGATGATCGGACAATATGCAGTCTTTTCGCCGATTTTTTTTCTACCATTTATTCTGATGCATTTTAAGATAATTCGGGATCGTGTTTTTCACTGGAACTGATGAATTCAAGTATATCGATACCACCTCTTGACAAAGAAACTGCTTTTAATAGTCTAAGGAAGTTGAAATTCTCTTATAAATGTGGACCTGACGATATTCAAGTTCCCTCCTTCTACAATGTGCTGGAGCTTTTATAGATCCCCTGACTGCATTGTTTAATCTTTCAATTAAAGCTGGTTATTTCCCTACAATGTGAAAGGAATCATTCATTATTCCATTATCAAAATAGCAAAAACAATATTACAAATTACAGGGGCATTGCCAAGCTTAGTACTATCCCGAAACTTTTTGAGAAAATATTTACTCATCATCTCTGCATTTAACAACGTTAGTCAATAGAGGATTTGTTCAACAAAAACAAACTGATGTAATTTACACCGATTTTAGCAAGGCCTTTGATAAGGTCAACCACAAACTTCTTATAAAAAAACTTGATATGATGGGATTTACTCAGAATTGCTTAAGCTGGATATTTTCTTATTTGACTGATAGAAGGTAAAAAGTTCTTTTCAAAAAAGTAATGTCTAGACCAATTAATGTAGTATCTGGTGTGCCGCAAGGAAGTCTCCTTGGTCCTCTACTTTGTTCTCTGTTTATTAATGACCTGCCAAAATTATTTAAATACTCAAACGTTCTTATGTATGCTGATGGACTGAAATATGTTAAATCTGCCGTCTTATACTAGTCGACTGGCACTAATTAAGTTACCAACACTTAAGAGTCGTAGAACAATGTTGAATGTTACGATTGTGCTTAATTTAATTAAAGAAAATGTATGTTCTAAATTTTTGATAAGTAACATATCTTTTAATGTTCCATCACGCCCTACATGTAATTTTTATCCGCTGTACATTAGATTATTTAGAACTAACTATGCCTACTTTGATCCGTTATCAAGAATTTGTGTTGATTATAATAAACTTTACCAACACATTGATTTTGCGTTAAATTTTGATATTTTAAAACGTAATATTATTTGTTATTTAAATAATTAAATATTAATGTATGTATGGATGTTTTTATGGTCTGTAAAGGTCACGTATCCATAGACTAAAATATATAAAATAAAATAAAATAAAACAAGTACGGTGGGATTTTTTCAATGGAACCAAGCGATTTTTCTGGCACAATTAGGTCTAATAAGTGAAATAGATAGGCAATTATTACAGTATTTGTTCTTGTACACATAATTAACTCCTTGTTGAACTCTGAAATTTGGGACACGTTCTTATCTGCTTAATATGCTTTCAGAACGCCACGAGAAACAGAACGCTACTCGGTACTGATTTTCTCGAACAAACATGTGTTGTTCTTAACATAGCATAACAATTTTGGTAATTTTTGGATGAACAAAACTAAAGTACTACTTTAATAAACCAGCGGAAACAACAATTTGTTCAATGCAAGTTACTCAAGAGTTATCACTATGCTCCAACGTTATGAAGGATATTTCAGCGTTCATTATATTCACGGAAGGCAAAAAACTACTGTCACCAATTCTAGGAATACCAAAAGCAGGTACAACGAAATATATTACTTCTCCTTTACCCAAAAATGCCTTCATTCATAAATCGAGATTATTCTTATGCGCTCCAAAAATGTATTGAAGAAAAATTAATGGCTAAGACTATAATATCTCAACACTCACCAGATTAAGAAAACAAATTCCCCGAGTATATATAGTAAATATTCAAACCAATTTCTCCTCATGAAGAACAACCATGTATAAACTCTTCCGCTGCAGGCGCACGACTATCTAAAACTCGTAAAGTTGAATACAATGACTATTTTAAATCCTTATTCTCAATGGATATACGAATTCTCAAAGAATCTGATGGTATTGAACTTACTACCGATCAAAAAAAAAGCTAAATAATGCGCTTCAAAATAAAATTATATTTGAAGAGCATTCCAGTGCTACGCCCTACGCTATGCACTATATTCACACAGAAGAACAAGAACCTTATCGCCTCCTTAACGTTTATCCTTAAGCAGAAAAAATTAATTAGCGAACATATTGCAACTGGAAGTAATTGTGGAATGCCAATCACCATGGGCTACTCCTGTAGTCATTGTGCCCAAGATGACTGATGGGATATGGGTTTGTATTGACAACAGTCAGTTCAACGCTATAAAAAAACTGATAGATACCCTCTACCAGTAGTGGATGATATTCTTCATTAGGCTAAGGTAACAAAATATATGTCTACAATTGATTTACAAAGCGGATACTGGCAAATCGGAGTTCACCCAAATGACCAGGAAAAACTGCTTTTGTTACACCCTTTGGTATAAGTTTATACGCATGCCTTTTGGATTGCGTAACGCTCCGGCAACAATCCAAAGACTGATCGACCGCTTGAAAGCTGCTTTACGCAAAACAGTTCTGCTGGTATATTTAGATGACATCATATCCTGTTCTTGTTTTGAGCAACATCTGTGCGATTTACAAAATATTTTTCAAAAACTTAAAGAATTTGGTCTTAAAGTAAACCAGGCTAAATGCCGTTTTGCATATAGTGAAGTTCGATACCTAGGACAAATACTAACCTATAAAATAATAAAAACGGATCCTGAGAAAGTAACAGCCTTGTATAACCGCAGAGAACCGAGAAATATTAAGGAATTACTATAATTTCTAAAAGCGTGCTCGGGGTATCGTCGATTTATACCATTCTTTGCTGATGTATCAAAACGCACGTCAAAAAATGTATACAAAGTTGAATTTATTTTTTCTATCAAAGTAATTTATTTTTTCTATTAAATACGACACAACATGCATTAATAATTTTTGTCGCTTTTCTAGATTGTAGTGCAGCCTTCGGGAGCCAAGGATGCAGCGGAATTTATTTTTAAAAACTGCGAAGCATCGTTCCACCACATTGAGCGCACTGGTATGCTTTCTATTGTACCACGTTTCGTATCTATTTGATTCCTGTATGGTGTCATTAGGAATGGCTTCAGTTTGTACCCACCATCCCCTAAATTATGTAAAAAATTGCTCAGCTATATATTTACGTTCAGTATCAATATTATATTATCTATAATGCAAGTGTTTCGTTTCCCATCATCAAAGACTATTTGCAACTGTTTGTCAACCACGCTATATTACCATATAAATGCATCGTGGTTAGAGCCGCGATACCTTGCGTCAACATACCTGGTGTTCATTTTATGGTCACAAATCTCACAATTCGATCATTTTTGTGCCACCTTACAGACTTGCGGTCGAAATTCGTGGTTCCTAATCGTGATAAATTTTTTTGTGTAGATTTCAATATTACTACATGTCTCATTTTCTGAAAACTTATCTTTGAATTAAACAAGCGTGTCGTAATAACTTTAAAACCCTTCCTGGAATTCGGCTATTTGTCGTTAGAACGAAGAGATCCGACCGGTCGGCAATTTTATTTTCATTTACGATTTCGTACTGATTAGCAGGTTATTAATTAAAAATTGAGATAAATCTCACTAACATATCGAGTAGGGCAGTAGGGCATAAAATACAAATTCAATCCGTTGAAATGACGTTAATTTAACTATGTGCGTAATCGATAATTCTTTTTAATCGACCATTATTCTTAGCGTCGAATTAGTGGGAGTTTATTTTTTTTTTCAATAAAATTTTTTTTCGTTTTTCTCGTCAACACCTGTTTTAGGAAAGCTTTCATGTATACTACTTTATTTTAATACCTATAATTAACGGAACACATCATTGCTGAACACATTTGATGGAAATAGAAATAGTTATTTTTGTCGTGAATTTTGAATCGGAAATTAGGGGAAATTTATCATATTACAAATATTGTTTTTAGTAGAGTTTGCCTTCTAGAGAATACATTGTATGAGTTGAGGTTGCAGTAGTCCTTGATATTTTTTATAGAAGTAACTGAATATACTTTACTAGTTTTTTTGTCGTAGTTATAAGTTTTTTTCTGCAATGGCTGTTCAACGTAGTACTGAAGATATACCGGCATTCACGGGGACAACCAGAGGTCCAATATGCTCTTTATGTGAAAAGATTATGCAGGAAAGCGTTGCATGTATAATTACTAAATGCAAACATACTTTTCACAAAGAATGTATGATTGAAAGGCTACGTAGCACACCGCAATGTCCAAACTGCAGAAAACTGTGCCATGATAAAGATTTGATTTCAGTCGGTGCAGAACAAGTGGTTGGAACAAAAGTTCAACATATACGCTGTAGGGGTCGTGGGTCGGCTAGTAAAATACCTAATACTAGAAATTACAGGGCCCAGAATGAGGCTACAGGTTCTTTAGAAGTTAGACAAAATGCTAATATAGATAATGAGGCTACACAAATAAGTTCTCAATTGGAAGGAATGTCAGATAGGTCACCAAATAGCTCTCGGAATTTGTCCCAAAATACTCCAAATTCAAATCAGAATCGTACAACGAATTCAAATCATCGTAGAAGAAATTTTAATCATATGTCGGAGATAATTGAAACAACTGTCCAACGAATGTTGCTGAATATGCAAACAGAGCAAAATATACAGCCAGTACAAGCACCACGTGAGCATCAGAATTTGCCCCAGGCGAATCCTATATCGTCGTGAGCAAACTGCGGTTCCCATTCAGGAAGGAACAAATACATCTTTTTCAAATACTTGTAATTTAAATCCTGATAAAATAACATCAATGATCCCGAGTTGGAACGTTAGATTTGATGGCTCTTCCAAAAGTTTAAGATGTGAAAAATTTTTATATAGAATTCATGTACTAACGGATGAAAATTTCAATGATAACTTCGAGGATACGGTGTGCAAAAACATACACGTATTGTTAGCAGGTAAAGCAAAGGATTGGTTCTGGCGATACCATAAAATGGTAAACCGAATTCACTGGCACTCTTTTTGTTCCGCGCTAAAAAAGCAATACCAGGGTTTTAAAACAACTTTTGATATACGAGAAGAACTGTGTAGTTAATATATTTCAATTATTTTCATATTTTATTATTTCAAATAAATACGCGTATAATTAACAATTACAAATTATTATATTTATCCAATTCAAACAAATTTATCCTTTGCTTAATCAAATGAATATCGAAAGATATACATTCGTATCTGGAAAATACTATCTTTAAACTCCCATGTATAGCGTAATTTCCAAATTTCTTAATCCTTCGTTTTTTGGTTTAAGTTTAATCAGAGGGGATCGCCAATTTGTAGTTAATATTATTCAATTATTTTCATATTTTATTATTTAAAATAAATATTCGTATAGTTAACAATTATAAATTATTATAATTATCCAATTCAAAGAAATTATATTATCTATTTTATAAACATAAAAATATTGAAAGTTAAATATCATATACTTCGATAAATTAAAAATAAAATTTTTTGTACAAGTAAATTAAGTATAAAGTACCTACAACTACTTCCCCTTCAAAAAGTTTATCTTTGATAAAATAAATGAAACTTTTTTTATTTTGTGTTGCTTCTGATTGTCAGAAAAATTATTATTTGAAGTAAGATGTTCGTTTAAAACAGGTTTCAATCGATAGGAAATACTTTTATTTAATTATTTACATCAACTTTATAATATTTAGGTTTTCTTTCTATAACTCTATAAGGCTCCTCATATGGCTGTCGCAAAAATATATTTACAGTCCCTAAAATCTTTAGGGACATAAATACCAGACTCAAAATCCTTATGATGATTTAAATTCGATTTTACATTTTTAAAATGATTCTTTAAATTATACAAAATATCAGACGCATCAAAATTCTCCCCAATAGTAATTATTTCTCCAGCTAGGCGAAGATTTTGTCCGTATACCATTTCTGCAGGTGTAGCATTAAAATCTTCCTTATATATAGTACGAATACCCAACAGAGCAAGTGGAAGTCCATCAAACCAGTCAATTGATTATCCTTTGGCCTTTAAAGATGCCTTGATTTGTCTATGAAATATTCCTATCATGCCATTAGATTGAGGAAGATATGGAGAAGTTGTAATTCTAAAATAGCCTAACATATTGGTTAACTCTTTAAAGTAAATTGTCTACCCTGATCGGTTGTTATATTCAGTGGCACTCCAAAACGAGATACGTAGTTTCTAATAAATATATCTATTATATCAGATGTTGTAATATCCTTCAAAGGGTATGATTCTGCCATCTAGTATGTCGATCAATTATAGTCAAAATGTATCTATGTTCACGTAAAATAGGTAAAGCGCCAACTATGTCCAAGTGTATATGTTAAAATGTACCCTTAGGCACATCTATTTTCTCTACCGATGTCTTGTGTGTCTATTAATTTTCGACTTTTGACAATCGAGACATTTTTCGAACACAAATTTAAGTCCTTATTCATATTAGGCCAAAAATAACAACGAGTTATCAATTTACGTGTTGCCCTTATACCTGGATGAGAAATACTATGTAACTTATGAAAAACAGTTTTTCGCAAACTTGATGGAACGAAAGGTTTCGGTGATCTTAAGGAACATTCACACCATATCTCTACATTATTAAATGGTACCAATTTAAGATTAAGATGTTTGTCCTTATCCTTTGTTGACTTCGAGAAATTCTCATCCTTCTTTTGCCCTTCAAATAAGATTTTACTATCAAATCTTGAATCTATATATGATTCCATTTCATATGTCCTGGATAGTGTATCAGCTACTACATTACAGTTACCATTAATATATCGTATGTCATTTGTAAATTGAGAAATATACTCTAAATGCCTAGTTTGTCTCGGACTCTTTTCGCTTTTAGATTGCAAAGCACATACTAAAGGTTTATGATCAGTATATACAACAAAATTTCTTCCTTCCAATAAATATCTGAAATATTTAATATTAAGATAAATTGCTAACAATTCTCGATCGTATGCACTATATTTACTCTCAGATGTTGTAGGTTTTTTAGAAAAGAAAGCTAGTGGTTCTGAAATCTGATTATGAATTTGTTGTAGAACCCCACTAATTGCCACAGATGAAGCATTCACTGTTAACGTTAATTCTGCCTGATTTAATAAAACTCGGGAAGCAAATGATTCCTTTATATGTTCAAAAGCTCTGGATGCGTCATCATTCCACTCTAAAACTTTTCTCTTATCTTTCAAAGCCTGATTGATTAGCTCATGAAGGAAACTAGTATATTCTGCTAATTTTGGAATATACTTATGATAATAATTTACTATTCTTACAAATTTCTGCATCAGTTTAACAGTTTTTGGACGCTCAAATTTACGAATTGCTTAAATTTTTTCATCAGAAGGTCTAATTCCGTTTTTAGATATGTGGTGTCCCAAAAAATCTATATTCGGAACTCCAAAAATGCACTTCCCTGGTTTGATATTCAAACCATAATCAACTAAGCGTTCAAAAACTTTTCGGAAATGAAAAATATGTTGACATTCGTTTTCAATATAGACTAATATATCATCGATATAAACAAAAATAAAATCTAAATCATTAAAAACTTCGTTAATAAATCGTTGAAAAGTTTGAGCACAGTTCCGTAATCCAAATGGCATTCGTAAAAATTCAAACATACCATATGGAGTTGTAATAGCTGTCTTGAAAACGTCTTCTTCTGCCTTTGGTATTTGATGGTATGCACGTATTAAGTCCAATTTTGAAAATATATTTTTATTTTTCATATTCATGTTTAAATTCTGAATATGTGGTAAGGATATCTATCAGGTACTGTGACCACATTTAATCTTCTAAAATCACCACATGGATGGCAATCATTTTGATCCTTCTTTTGAACTAAATGTAAAGCTGAAGTCACACTAGAGTTGACGATCTACATATACCGGATTTTACAAGAAAATCGAATTCTGTCCTTGCCGCCTTGTACCTAACCGGATCCAAACGTCTAGGTTTAGAAAAAGGTAAAGGTCCTTCTGTTACAATTCTATGAACTGTAGAATGCTTAATAGATTTCGAATCATCTGCCTCTAATGTTAAAGAAGGATATTGTTTTAAAAGTTCAGTATATTGGTTATTTATAGAAAACAATTTAGGAAGGGAGACTTTACTTATATTTAAAAATTTATTTACGGTTAAATTGGTTAATGGACCGATTAATCGTTTATATTTCACATCTATTAAAATACCATATTTATAAAGAAAATCTGCTTCAATAATAGGTTTAGATATATCTGTAATGAGAAAAATGAAAGGAAATCCAAGTTAAGCATTTTCTTTCCATATGTTGCTATAATTGATCCATTTGCTGCTGTTAGATTAATATCCGATCTCTTATTGTTCAGTTTAAAACTTGTTGACGGTAAAACATAAACTTCAGCTCCACTATCAATTAAAAATTTAATTTTGTTGTTTTTATCAAAAATGAAAAGACGACTAGTAGAATAATCAGCATTTCCATTGTTTGACGCCGCAACAATGGATGAACCTAGTTTGTTGATTTTTCGTTATTATTATTATTGGAGAATGAACATGGTTGTTCACATCTTCTTGCTTTAGAACCGTACCTATAGTGAAAGCGGCATAGCCAATTCTTGTTTAAAGAACGACCACGACTACGCGAACTATTTCTATAATTATTTCTATACATAGGCCGTGATTTATGATATTCTAATTCTTTATTAAGAGAACTAACTTCCAACGATAATTTATTCATATTCTCACATAAAGTGGTCGTTATATTATGCATAATTTTTTCAATATTAGAAACGTGAGAATATTCTTTAATACTACAAACTTCTCCACTACATATAACATCGTATAATCTATCGGCTAATTGAATTAAATAATTTTTATCATTAATGCTTGAACCTGTTAAGGCTACATTAAGTGATTTTGGTAACTTATGTAACCATAATTTTTTTAATTAATCTTCACTAAAATTTGAACCTGCCAAAAGTGTCAAAGATCTATAAAACTCTGATGGTTTTCTATCTCCCATATCATATCAGAAAGAATTTTGTCTAACTTTGATGTTTCACTTAATGAGTGTCGATCGATCAAAAATTTTTTTAAGTTAATATACCGATTGCTAGGAGAAGGATTCTGAATCACATCTAAAAACTTTATTATGACTTCCTGTGGAAGTGCTGTTATGACATATTCATATTTAGTTTGATCTGTAGAAATACCTTTTGTTGCAAATTGCATTTCAGCTTGTACAAAACATGCATCACCACATTTAATCCAAAATGTAGGAAGCTTAATAGAGGAAGCACAAATATTCAGAGCTACTTCCGCAGACCTATTGTTCAATTGACTATTTAAACTTCGATCTACATCATTATTTCTGTTTACAGAATCTTGTAATTACATTTGTGAATTGGTACGTGTTAGAGAACGAGTTGTCATTTTTGGATGATAAGTTTACAAATATAAAGAGAATAAGATTAAAAATATTTTTTTTTTTAACTGTTGAATGGAATTAAAGTGAAATAGTTGCCAAGAAAATTATAATAATGTAATAAAACATAAACAAGGGTGGCGATGGCACGATGGATGGTAGTCTGCACGTTGACTACACAACCAAAAACAGACCTGGGTTCAACCCCAGTTTCAGACAAAAAAATTTTTAAAATAAAAATAAACATCTCGCATTTTTCTGATGTGCATTAGTGTGTCTTTGTGTGTTAGTTATTGTCGGAAGGTTTCAGTGGCGAAGGCATAGTCACTGGTCACTGAAAAATACCGGCTTCAGCTGATAGCAATCCACAATCACATCAGAACGCCCTCCTTCGTCGGTATTGTGTAGCACCGGCGAAGTAAAGTAATAATAAAAATGGCTACTAAACCGAAGCTCTTCAGCACTGCTACGAGTATAAAAAAACTAAAGAACGTGCGAAAGCAGAGCTGCAAAATAATTAATTAAGCTTCACCTCCTGTCGTTTCTCCTACTATCCCTTTCCTATAATTCCCAGCATAATGCTATCGAAAGATATACATACGTAACTGGAAAATATTAACTTTAAACTCCCATGAAAGTAAAGTCGTGGCTCTGGATATTTCTCAAGCATTTGATAGAGTGTGGCATGGGCACTTCTGTCCAAACTTATTGCTTTTGGTGTCGGTGATATCTTCTTTCGATTTATATCGAGTTTTCTCAGGGATTGCGCTATAAGAGTTGTTATAGACGGGATCTCATCTAACGAGTATAAGATAAATTCAGGGGTACCGCAAGGCTCCACTCTTTCTCCTATCCTATTTCTAGTCTTTCTTAATGACCTCCTATGTCAAACTTCCAACCCTATCCACTCTTTCGCAGATGACAGCAGCTTTTCTCACTCATATTCATTTAGTCGTAGGCCAACATCGACTATGATCACTTCGCTGAGGCAGAATATGAGTGACTCATGACAGTAGGGTAGCCAACTCTATTAACTCTCTTGAGCATCGTCGCAACGTGGGGTGCGTTTCGTTCTTCTATCGTTACTATAATGGGATGTGTTCTTATGAAATCAGGGAACTTGTTCCCGAAACCCGATCATTCACGCGCAGGACGCGTTCATCATTAAGAGCACATCCATTTGTGGTCAACTTGGCAGCGAACCGCACTACGCATTACAGGGAGAACTCATTTTTCGGCCGAACATCGCGTATGTGGAACAAACTCCCTGCCGAGGTCTTTCCTGTCACTTATGACGTGGGAAAATTCAAATCAAATGTCCATTCACACTACTCCCTCTATCCTCCTTCCCATAACCTGATTTCCTAGTTCCAGCGCAATGCATCGCATGTGTTGGGGTCATCCCCTGAGTGCTGGTCCAAGATAGAAAAAAAAAATGTATAGCGTAATTTCCAAATTTCTTAATCCTTCGTCTTTTGGTGTAAGTTTAATCAGACAGGATCGCCAATTTGTAGTTAATATATTTTAATTATTTTCATATTTTATTATTTAAAATAAATACTCGTCTAGTTAACAATTATAAATTACTATATTTATCCAATTCAAAGAAATTATATTATCTATTTTATAAACATAAAAATATTGAAAGTTAAAAATCAAATACTTCGCTAAATTAAAAATAAAATTTTTTGAACTAGTAAATTAAGTATAAAGTACCTACAAACTGCATAATAGAAAACAAAAGCATCTGAATCATTTGAAACTTTTTATGACGCTATAATAGAAATAGTGGATAGTTTGACTATTCCGTTAGAAGATGAGGAATTAATTGAAATGATAATACGGAATTTAAGACCCGAAATACGTCACGAGCTTTCATATGTGAACATAAAATCTATCGGACATCTCAAAGAAGTTTACCAAAAACGTGAATAGCTTTTTAAAGAGGATTCATTTCGGAGTAGTAATGCAAATCAAACTCCAGTTAATTTTATGATGCAAAGGCGGGTTGCTGCTGTAGACGAAGAATTTCTTCTCAATAATAAGGCCAGTAATAGTAGAGAAGAGTAACCCCCAAATTTGGTAGTAAATGTTTTATCGAATCTTAAACAAATTATTAGATGTTGGAATTGTAAAGAGGAGGGACACTTTTGGGATATGTGTTTAAAGGACCGTACAATTTTTTGTTATGGTTGTGGACTGAAAAGTGTTTATAAACCACAATGCGTAAAATGCACAGCTAACTCAAAAAACTCAAAAATTATCAACCAAAAACCAAAACCGCGTGAATCTCAAATATATTTACCACCGAATAATGATTGTAATTATGAACTAAATATACAGAATGGAATTAACATTTGTAAAAAAGAAAAGAATAAAGAAAGCAATGAATTAGCACCAGAAAAATATGTTAATGCTATAGAGCCTCTTCATGATAGGATACGGAAGTATATTAAGGCAAGATCCCGAATTTGTGCGGATAGTGATTTAGATAGGAAAATTATTAGAAAATATAAAAGATCGACAGAGCTCTTACGCAACTTTTATGGAAAACTAAAAACATTCCAACATCTGTGCATTTTGTCAATTATAAATTCTGAATCAGATGGTCGTTTGTACGCGGAAGTAAATTTTTTAGATAGAGTCGAGCTAGTTTACTAGATACAGGCGCGAATATTATCTGTATTGGAAAGGAATTAGCGAAGCAAGATTTTTCTCACGCTGCGGGTTTTAAAAGGACGGCAGATGGTCAGTCACATGTAGTCACAGGTTTCATTCTCGTGGAAATGCGCTATAAGAATAAAACCGAAAAAATAAGTGTATATAGTACCAAACCTGACCCAACGACTTATATTAAACTTTCTGAACTTCTGAAGGTCGTTTGGTTTGATTGACAATATAGTATCGGGAATTATATTGGATGATAGTGAGAAGGCTAAGACAGAAGAACACGAATACACTCTGACGCATCTGCAAAAAGAACAGTTTGATTGTTAAAATCATTTTTCTATTTTTTTTGAGGCACAAGGCGTTGGTAGAACAACCTTAATTAAACATAACATCGACGTTGGAATAGCGAAACCTGTTAAGCAATGGTTTTACTCGGTGTCGCCAGCTTTGGAAAAATTAATGTAAGATGAAATAGATAGAATGATGAGACTAGGTGTAATAGAAAAGATTAATAGTGCTTGGAGCTCTCCTATGAGACTTGTAGTGAAGCCTGGAAAGGTGAGATTATGTTTAGACGCAAGGAAGATTTCGAAAATTGATTTAAAAGATGCGTATTGACAAATTGCATTAGCAGAGGAGGCAAAGCCAATTACACCCTTTGTAATTCCTGGACGCCCACTGTATCCGTTTACTGTTATGCCATTTGTGTTATGTACGGCACCACAGACTATGTGTCGCCTAATCGATTCCATAATTCCTCCGGAATTAAAGCATTCCGTTTTCGGGTATTTAGAAGATGTCTGTGTGGTTTCGGAGAAGTTCGAAGAACATGTTTCCATCCTGTTAAAACTTTTCGAACGTTTAAAGAGGGTAAATTTTGTGTTAAGAGTGTACAATATTTAGGCTACATTATAGAACACGGCGGGGTATCAACAAATCCTGAAAAAATTGAGTCTATATAAAACTGGCCAGCATTAAGGAGTTTGAAACAAGTTAGAGGATTTTAGGGTTTGACTGGATTGTATAGGAGATTTATTGCCAATTTTTCTCGATATCACTCATTCTATCAGTAAGGTTCTTTCACAAAAGAAAAAAATTTGAATGGACAAGAAGAGAAGCAGCAGAAGCCTTTGAAAAAATTAAAAATGTTTTGACTACAGCGCCCGTGTTAAGAAATCCAGACTTTTCAAAAAAATTTTTTATACATTGTGATGCCAGGATTTGGCATAGGAGCCGTATTAGTTCAGCTAGGGAAAAACGCAGAAGAGTATCCGGTAGCTTTCATGTGTAGAAAATTGAATAGTGCTCATAGAAATTATTTAGTTACCGAGAAATAGTTCTTAGCGGCTATCGAGGCTATTGAAAAATACAGGTGCTATGTGGAGTTACAAACGTTTGAAGTGATCATAGATCACAGTAGTTTGGTGTGGTTAATGAGACAGCTGAACTTGAGAGGAAGACTCGCTCATTGGGTTCTTAAACTTCAATCATATAAATTCTCCATTAGCCATAGAAAAGGTAAAGAAAACTTAGTTCCTGATGCGCTAAGTAGAATGCATGAAGATGAAGTAGGAGCTTTAGCACTTATTGAACCGGAAATCGATTTGGAATCCGTTCACTTCTTGGATGATGAGTATAGAGGGCTCAAAGAATGGTTTTTGGAAAAAGGGCAATGCTATTCGGATATTAAGGTTATTGATAGGTATATCCATATTCGTACTAGGTTCGCTACAGGTGACGAGGAAATTGATTCAAAATCTTGAAAATTGTGGATACCAGAAAAATTGAGAATATTAATACTAAAACGATTTCATGATTCAGTGCTAGTTCACATGGTGGGGTTGGAAAAACATTGGAACTGATCAGAAGATATTTTTATTGGCCTAGACTGGCAACAGAAGTAAAAAATTATATAAAAAATTGTGAGATATGCAAAATGACGAAAGCGTCTAATCAAAGACGCACAGCAGAAATGGGTCAAATGGCGAAGTCAGAAATACCTTTCCAGAGATAGTATGTGGATTTATTAGGACCATATCCGAAGAGCAAGAAAGGATTCATAGGATTATTAATAGTTGTCTTAGTATCATTGGTTATTCCCAGTGCGCACATTCACATCTTCGGTAATAACTGAATTTTTAGAAAACACAAATATTTCATTATTACGGCATACCGGAAGTAGTAGTCAGCGATAACGGAAGTCAGTTCTAAGGTAACGAATTTAATGCAATTCTCTCCAAATATGGCATACATCACAGCTATACAGCATTGCCTTCTCTTCAGAGCAATGCATCAGAAAGAGTGAACAGACCAATTATTGCAGCGATAAGACTATATTTGAAAAAGGATCATCGGGAATGGGATGCCAATATATCATCAATAAGCTATGCTCTTAGAAATGCTGTACCCAGTAGTACGGGTTTATCACCATATCGCGCGTTGTATGGTTTTAACATGATTACACGAATCTACATATAAATTGCTAAGATCAATGGATTTCTTAGGTGACTCACATATAATGCAGGAACGACCTGATCAATTATACATTTTAAGAAATCAGATATCAGAGAATGTTAGAAAAGCTTATCACATGAATCTTAGACAATACAATATAAGGGCCAGACCAGTATCTTATGTGGTGGGCCAAAACGTTATTATCGTGGTTTTGTGTAGAAATTTCCCCCTTTTTACCTTCAGTATTCTTATTCTTACTAAGGTTTTTTTCTTAAAGTTGTTACTATCAGTGTGGATATTATTTTTCGGTTGCGCTTTTACACAAGGTGGGCGATGTTGTTTGGCTCTCATTTTTTTCTAAATGAAAAACTTCGATTCTGTTTTTTGATTAGGTTTATCTGAACCTTTAGACCAAATGGGCGCCGTCACAATTTAATGATATACGGGTTCGTTTCATGGCATTTTTCATCATTTCGGCGAGAACTTCGGGCGACAGATTCTCGCACTCATGTCGAATGTTGTCCTTGAGGGCTTCCAGGGTCTCGAGATTGTTCACGTAAACACGGGACTTCAAAAAATCCCACAAGAAAAAGTCTGGAAAGGTTAAATCAGGCGATCTTGCGGGCCAGTGCAAATCGCCAAACGAGTGATGAGACGACCCTGGAACGCCGCGTTCAGAATATCGGTTGTGGCTCGCGCAGTGTGTGCCATTGTTCCGTCCTGTTGGAACCACATGTCCTCCAGTCCTAATTCGTTCAATTACGGCAGAAAAAAATCGGTTAACATGGTCCTATAGCGCGCACCGTTAACTGGTGTCGTTTGACCAGCGGCGTCCTCGAATAAAAATGGCCCGATGACTCCTCCAGCGTGAACAGCACACCATGCAGTCACCATGAACGGGTGTAATGGCTCCTCGTGCATCACTCGTGGAATTTCGGTGCCCCAGAAACGATAGTTTTGCTTGTTCACGTACCCGCTGAGGTAGAAAAGAGCCTCATCGCTCATTCTGATTTTGGTCGAAAAATTGTCCACTTCGTCCTCGAGATTGAGGATGGCTTGGGCGTAGGTTATGCGCTTGTTCACTTGTATTCTACATCTGTCTAGTTCACAAATGTCAAAACAGATTTGACTTGGCCGCCATTGGCAAAAATCAGAGCATCTTCCAATAGGGTGATTTCTTTTGGCTCACCTTGTATATTTGATTATAAAACAACAAATAAAAAATATATTTCATTAAATTGTTCTTACAAGCAAAAAAATGGAAACTAAAAGAAAAATATTGATATTAACCAAACATAAATATATAAAATTTTATTGTTTTATTATCTTTTATTTATTGTTGAAAACATTTTTGATTTATAAAAATTGCAAAATGAATTTTTCGTTGGTATTTTCATTTAAATTAAAAAATAACATAAATACATCACAATGTAAATTTCCCTATTTGCTTTCATTGTTTGTTGGACAGTATTGCATATTATAATTGATATATCTAAAATAAAGTATAGAAAATAAAATCCCGTGAATCTTTTTTAATCTTGAATCTGTGACAATATTTTTTTTAGATGGCAAACGATAAAAAACAGCGCACATGTCAAAACATGTTGGTTGTCTACTTATGAATTACGTAACGTATTACAATATATTTTGATCAATATTTCAGATAGAGTTGGAAATTGGTACAAACTAAACTCCACATGTATGGGGATGTAGCAAGGAATAGAATTTCCACCAACTTTTGACTTTTTTTTCTTGGACCGGCCATCCCGTCCCGTGAGGCAGTAAAAACTTAACACGAAGACGTTGCTCTTGCAAAGCTTTTTCACGTCTTAGAACTTTGGCAAACGAAGATGTCCCCCTTTGCACATCAAATCATTATTCGCGTTTTCGTTATTCCGCCAAATGCTAAATACGTTCTCCTTGGATCTAGACCAGGACTTTGGTCTAGTTTTAACTGAAATTTGCTTCGGTGGTATGAACGTTTTTATACCCAGCAACATTAAGTTTTCTACTATTTTCGCCATGGCATTGACGTTATTGTCAAGAAAGCAAAGCTTATAATTTAAATGCCGGAAGAAATAGTTGAGCTCAGCCTCACGTGCCTCTTCGTAAATATATTTAAAACGTTTCGTGTCTGGCCGTGAACTGTTTCGAAGGAGGCAGAAATGGTGCAATGATCCGAATTTCCGAGAGGTGTGCTTGTTTGCGTTAGTTGCAGTAATGTAGAAATATGAATAACAGAGGCAATACTGGTATATCCAGTCATAACACCCTGGGGGCAGTTTATACATATCGGGTATAAAAAAGCAGGTACTGCTGTTGCCTCATTTTACTGCTGACATTTGCTGTTCTAATTGTCGTTTCTGTAATCTGTTGAGTGTCCTGTTGGAATAGAAATTTTGGAGTTTTGCTTAGTAACTATATTTAGAAAGCAAGCATTTAAATACAAAATAATTTTATTAAGGATCATCATACCTATTTAATGCTGCCTTTACAGACTGACAGGGCATGCCAGTTTTGTAATTTGTTTTATATTTACGCATAGAAGAATCCAGAAGAAAGTGCTTAATTGAACAAAATTAAACAAACTTTTACAAATTTGTGTTTTTTGCAACAATTTTGTGTACGACAAACTTGAAACAAACATGGAAGCCATGGAAGATGACAATTTACCGCAGAATATCAAAGTAAAATATATTTTTTCCGCTATAGAGCAACTCCGCTGGCTAATGGGAAATCATCCTCTATGTTGTACTTTGGCGTTGAATAATTGAAAGAATAGTGTCCTTCTGCACTCAGTTCTATATACATGTTTTATTAAAACCCCATGAATAGTTTCGGGAAAACCTATATTACCCAGTACGGCCCCTCCTTGTCCTACTTTTCGCACCATTTAAAACTTACCTTAAGTTCCACGAATATTTCAAGATAAGAATTAGCCAAATCGGTCCAGCGCTTCTCGAGTTATAGCCATATTAACGAACAGCATTTCATTTATATATGCATATGTATGTATCTATACTATATGTACATATAGATTTTGGGAAAACAAATGAATGTGTTTTGAAAGTTTGATAAAATATTTTTCATTTATGTGTGAGCACAGGGAAAACATGTTTACCGACCGACTGCCTCATAACCCATACACAATATACGAACGTAAATCCCGTCAATTACATTATTGCTTTATTATACACAAAAATAATTGTGGTACTCATTTCATGTGTTTTTTTTGCGTACTCTATTAACTTCAGCTATTTGTTGGTATTTAATAAGCAAACATTCCTTTCCGAAAAAAAACGCATAAAAAAAGACTCTAGCTCCATACAAAAACTAGGGTTACGTTCCGGAATTTAAAAAAATCGCATAAATTGAAATCAAAGTATTAAAAATGAACCAAATTCGCATAAAAAAAGTTTTTTTTTTCAATTTAATTTAAAAAACATTATATTCATAAATGCAATTACATATATGTGTAAAAATATTTTATTTAAGTAAAACTAAACAAAAAACTAAAAAATAAATAATTCATATTAAGGCATATAAAGTAAATAAAAATAAAATATTAGTTCATATACATCCTGGTATAAAAAAGGATAAAAATATAATTACATATGTATGTAATACAGTTCTCATGAAAAATAATATTATTCAGAATCACTTAGCAATTGTCTGCATCTTTTATTTACCGGTTCGATGTTGCTTTCATCACTAGAGGAGACAATATGCGTTATTGGTATGTTCTTTGAAAAAATTTTGTCATTAAACTTTGCGATGCCGAATATGTTGAGTGTTTCTGCAGTTCGCGATATCCCGATAAAAGACTTTTTAATCCAGATTTAAGTTTAAGAATTTGGTTCTGTAATTTATTAACTGTGTTTAAAACTTCTCCAATTTGTTTCGAAGTAAATGGCGTCGCGGTAATTTCTAAATAAGAATCGTTGTCATCATCTTCTGGTTTGTCTGCAGTTAAACAAAAACTTGTATGTACATACATACCAGTGTTATAAATTATTTAAATATTAAATAGTACATACTACATACATACTTTTATATAAAAAAACATAAAAAAAAATTTTAATATTTAAAAAATTCGCAAAACGCAAAAAAAATTTGAATATTAAAAAAACGCATAAATTCAAATTCGCATAAAAAAAACCGCATAAAAAAAGACCTGAGTGTACTTCACTTGACTGATGACGTTAGATCTACTTTGAATGACAGTAGGCTCGCGACTGTTGTGTCGCTCGATTTGTCCATAGCTTTTAATTCTGTAAATTTTGGTGTTATGATTCGGAAGTTTTAATTTTTCTGCAACCGCGTGTACATTTATTTATTCGTATTTGTCCAATCGTTCTCAATTTGTTGATGCTAATGATGAATAGTCTGACCTGCTTCGTCTTACTTCTGGGGTTCCTCAGGGCTCAGTTTTAAGACCTATCCTTTTTGTTCTCTATATAAACGACTTACCGCCAAGTTTGCAAATCTTTCATGTTTGCGGATGATGTCATTCTTCTCTTTAGTGGTGGACGAACAGAGATTGATACGTTTCGGACAACTATCAATAATACTTCTCAATGTTTTTTTGTCTTGGTCGACGGAAGTTTCTCTGTCTATTAACACATCTAAAACGAAAGGTCCTACTTTTGGTTTTCCTGATGTACTCTTATCATCCCTCAGTATAACTCTTGGTATATCTTCTGTTCAGATAGTGGATAGAATCAAATGCTTAGGAGTTTGTCTTAATGGACGTCTAAGCTTTGTGGGTCATATAGAACATGTCAGTTGTAGAGTTTCCGGGGTGCTGCGACGACTTTATTCTACTAATATATATTTGCCACTGCGGATTAAAGTAAGACTTGCTCATGCATTATTAATGCCGCAAAACTTGTATGGACTTTAAGTTTTTTCTGGTTCGAATGTTGCTATTATCTCAACGTTGAATCGTATTGTTAATATGATTGTACGGTATGTTTATGGTGTTGGTTGGCGTGAACACATATCTGGGTTTGATAGATGGTTTCTTGGCAGTTCCTTCAATGCCTTTATTGATTTACGTAATTTGTACTTCTTCTATAGGACTGTCAAAAAGGGTAATCCTACTCAACTTTGCTCTAAATTTCTTTTTCCCGCTCAACTAGCAATCCTAAAATTTTTACTCCCTTAATTAACAACTCGTTATTTGAAAAATCGTTTATTGTTAAGGTTGTACGTCGCTGGAACCACTTACCTCTTGAGCTTCGAATAATGCGAGTCGCCTCAAATTGTCTTAATTTCTCAACGATCCATAACCTTACTTATATTCTCAAAATATCTAATTAATCGGCATTATTGTGGTTGTTAACGTCGACGTCGACAACAAAATGTAGTCCCTGTTACGTCCATATGCTGCGACTATCTCTTCAAATTTAAATTGGCATTTACAAAAATTCGTGCTTTTCAGTAAATAACAAATAATATTTTTAACTAAAAGTTATCGCATATAGCTTTGAGAGAGGTTACATTTTGGCGTCGACGTCGTCGTTGACAACAGCAATAAGGCCGAATATACTTACATTACTTTACATTACATACATGGCAGTTCTTTAATTACTCATTTATATTTTTCTTTTCCTTCGATCAAAATGAAAAGCGCTTATTATTGCTTTGGAGTATTTGGATATTTTTTTTTAATTGAAGCTTTTATGATAGTCATATTTTCTTTTTAGTGGTTGGGAACCAAACGTACTTCAATGTACCCAATTAGGTTGTAAGTTTCTCATATTTGAATATCTTTGTAATATGGTTTAATAGGCCCAAGGAGGCTTTTATATTACTCTCATTGAATAAATAATAAGACAACAAAATTATGATCATAATCAATGTCATATTCTCCCTACAGGAGTGAGAGCAATATATTTCCGCTATACTTAAAAACAAAAAATCATTAAGGAGCTGCCAATCTGAAGATTTTTCGGACAGAGATGGTGGTACTGTTTACTTTATTTTGACGCGTAAAAATGGCACATTTCAATAAAACTTCCACTCATTTTTATTTTTATTTTGTTTTTTAATGATTTTTTTTTTGATTTTCATTTTACATTAATTAATATTTATTTATACAACAATGCCTTTGTCTACTATAATGTAAAAAAATAAAACAACGATATATTTTAGAAGTGAGGGTGGCGATGGCACGATGGATGGTAGTCTACACGTTGACCACTTAACCAAAAACAGACCTGGGTCCAACCCCAGTTTCAGACTTAAATTTTAAAATAAAAATAAACATCTCGCATTTTTCTGATGTGCATTAGTGTGGCTTTGTGTGTCAGTTGTTGTCGGAAGGTTTCAGTGGCGAAGGGATAGTCACTGGTCACTGAACAATACCGGCTTCAGCTGATAGCAATCCACCAATCGCATCAGAACGCCCTCCTTCGTCGGTATTGTGTAGCACCGGCGAAGTAAAATAATAATAAAAAATGGCTACTGAACCGAAGCTTCAGCACTGCTACGAGTATAAACAAAGAACGTGCAAAAGCAGAGCTGCAAAATAATTAATTAAGTTTCAACTCCCGTTGTTTTTTCTACTATCCCTTTCCTATAGTTCCACCACAATGCTTCTCATATGTAGGAGTCATCTCTTGAGTGCTGGTCCCAGATAAAAAAAAATATGTTGTGTTTACTTAATTTTGACGCTCACAGTACAAGTTATCTGGTTTTATTTTTCAGCAAGATGAAATAAACAATTCCGTTCAGTTTCGGATTCCCACTGACTTTATTCAAAAATATTCCCCTTTTTTATAATAAAATTTTGGTTAATTTTACTTTTAGTTTAGTACAATTTTTTATACTAAATTTTTGCTTAATTTTACTTTTAATTTATTAAAATAAAATTTTACTTTTGGTTAATTACAAAGGCATACTTTTCAATTAACTTAGGATTAACTTATGGATTGTGCAACGTAATAGCTTTCCCAAGGCAATATTTCTGGATTGTGCAATGTGATAACTTACATATACTCGTATATATAGGAACATAAGCACTCACAAGTAAAAAGCATATGTTCGTTTCACCAAACAATTGTTTAGAAGCCACACCTCATTTTTTTTTTTGCTTTTTTATAGCGGTTTATGAGCAGAGAGGAATAAATAAGCTTAGTAACTGTGTTGATATTTTTTTAAATACAGTGTTGGAAATATTATTTCCTTTTACGAAACTGCAATAAAAAGCATAAATGTAGAAGATCTTGAGTTTTCGTTGATAAAATTTTTAATTAAAATTTGCTAAAGTTGGGAGTGAATTTGCTATTTCTTTATTATTATATAAATTATATTATAATATATAAATAGTTTAATTATATTTTTTTGAGCAATGGTATTTTTAAAAAAAAATTTTTAAATTATTGATTTTCAATATTTCGATACCATAGCATAGTCACGTATCATAGTCAGGAAATAATAATTTGTATTATTATTATTATTATTCAAACAGAGATACGTGTGGAAGAATATGGGTAGGATGGTGAAGAGACACATATTGAATTGCGTCAAGTGCAGGATAAATAAAGAGACAAGACATACTTGGGAACGACTTACGATGACAGACACTCCAGTAAATAGCTTTGATATAGTTTCAATAGAGACGGTAGGCCCTCTGAGATTTTCGAATGGTTTTAGATACATATTAACTATACAGTGCGATTTGACTAAATATATCGTGGCATGTTCCATTGAATCGAAGGATGCCAAAACCATTGCGAAAGCATTGGTGGAAAAATACATATTGATTTATGGTCACTTCGAAATTTTAAAATCTGACAGGGGCACGAAAGTAACAAATGTGCTAATAGCGGAGGTTTGCGCCCTGTTAGAAATAAAAGATATTTTCAGTACTTCTTATCATCATGAAAGCCTGGATTCAATAAAACGAAACCATAGGGCACTTAATGAATTACTTTTGAATTACTGAGGAACTGACAGTTGGGACTATTGGATGCCATATTTTTCTTTCGCGTACAACACTACACGACATATTGATACAAATTACACACCTTACGAATTGATATTTGGGATATTGCCAAATCTATATAATGATAGAATAGTAGAAACCAAACGTATTTATAAAGCAAATAACTACGAGTTAGATTTAAAAACTAGATTAAATTCTCATTAGAAAAGGCAAAAGAGATAATTGATAAAGCAAAAAATAAACGGGTCGATCGATCAACAAAGATCAACCTATTAAAATTAAAAGAAGGATACATGGTATTAGTAAAGAATTTTACCAGGAGAAAGCATCATCCGCCATACCATGTTCCTTACAGAATTATACAGAGAAATGGAATAAACTCTATCTTAGCCTTAGGTAATATACAAAAGGAATATCGTAACAAGGGTGGCGATGGCACGATGGCACGATGGATGGTAGTCTGCACGTTGACTACGATTCCAAAAACAGACCTGGGTTCAACCCCAGTTTCAGACTAAAAAATTTTAAAATAAAAATAAACATCTCGCATTTTTCTGATGTGTATTAGTGTGTCTTTGTGTGTCAGTTGTTGTCGGAAGGTTTCAGTAGCGAAGGCATAGTCACTGGTCACTGAACAATACCGGCTTCAGCTGATAGCAATCCACAATCACATCAGAACGCCCTTCTTCGCCGGTATTGTGTAGCACCGGCGAAGTAAAATAATAATAAAAATGGCTACTAAACCGAAGCTTCAGCACTGCTACGAGTATAAAAAAAGAAAAACGTGCGAAAGCAGAGCTGCAAAAATAATTAATTAAGCTTCACCTCCTGTCGTTTCTCCTACTATCCCTTTCCTATAGTTCCAGCACAATGCTTCGCATGTGTAGGAGTCATCTCCTGAGTGCTGGTCCCAGATAAAAAAAAAAAAAAAAAAATTCTAAAACTGTTATATATATATACCATATATAAAAAAAAACATTTTTTTTTAATTATTTTCAAAAATATATATGATTCTAATTGTGCTTTTTTCCCTTAAAAATTATAAGTGAAATTTATTATTACATACTTCATGATATTCTCATAAAGTATTTTTTATAAAAGCAACTCAATAACTGAGGAGGAAAGCATATCCATATAGTACTATTTCGCTAAAAATTCAACTAATCAATCGAAATTGATGTTGAATATCAAACACAAAAACCAAAAAATCTATAAACAAAAACATAACAATCCATGAGTTTACAGCACCCTACACATGCGATGCATTGTGGTGAAACTATAGGAAAGGGTTAGTTAGTGAAATGACAGGAGGTGAAGCTTAATTAATTATTTTTACAGCTCTGGTTTTGCATGTTTTTTATTTATAGCAGTGTTAAAGCTTCGGATTAATAGCCAGTTTTATTATTGTTTTACTTCGCCCGTGCTACACAATACCGACGAAGGAGGGCGTTCTGATGTGATTGTGGATTGCTATCAGCTATGCCTTCGCCACTGAAACCTTCCGACAACAATTGACACACTAGTGCACATCAGTAAAATGCGAGATGGCTTTTTTTATGATTTTAGTCTGAAACTGGAGTTGAACCCAGGCCTGTTTTATAGCCAACGTGCAGACTACTTCAGCCATCGGATTTTGTGAAGCGGGAGGAAGGCAAATTGCACGCCCCAAAAATGTATTATCAAATAATTTTGCCATTTGTTGAAAGGTTTATTATTGTCGAAATTTGAGAGGGGGAGTATCAAATAAGTTCTCCGTTTGTGAACCAATCTCTACTTCGCTATTTGTGGGCTATTTTCAAAATTATTTTTGCATAGGGAAAATGTTCACAAGTTTCTTTTTTTTGGAAGTAGAGACGGGAACGCAATTTTTTTTTTGTCAAAGGGGTTGCCACAAAATTTTTTATCAAATAACTTCGCGATTTTTGGACAAATTTTCAAAATAATTATTGATATGGAAAAGGTTTACAAACATTTGTTTTTGGGTTTTGAGGGGGGAAGAGAATGGAAATCATATATCATCGCCATTTGTTGACCAATTTTCAAAATTATTTTGCATATGGTTTTCCATTATGTCAAATTTGAGAGGGGTGGGAACAGACCAAATACAGAGACTTTAATTTTTACCGTTATCAAGATATAATGAAAACAATATTTAGTTTGTATGTGAAGGACCATGCCCACTTGTCCAATTCCTCCCACGTTATCACTGATGATTTCTGACGCAGTCTGCCAGGATGGTGGTGGATTCGCGTTGACTTTTTTTGTGAACGCAGCGAGTTTTCTGCGGATGCGTACAAGTTTTCCGTCTTTGTTGACATGGTTTTCCATTTTTCGGATCCGCAGTAAATTTTGCTTCCAATTTTTTGTTCTGCTTTTTCTTTGATATTCGACAATCGTCAGCCTCTTTGGCTGCGTGTTGTCTGGTGCGGTTTTGTCCTGGTCTGCAGATTCAATTTTCACAACAGGCATATTATTGCTTTTTTTTCTTGGACTAGCACTCAGGAGATGACCCCTACACATGCGATGCATTGTGCTGGAACTATAGGAAAGGATAGTAGGAGAAATGATAGGAGGTGAAGATTCAGTATCTTACAACACTGCTTTCGCACGTTCATTGTTTTCAAAGCAGTATTGAAGCGCCTCTGATGTCAATTAATAGCCATTTTTATTAATTATTGTACTTCGCCGGTACCGACTAAGGAGGGCGTTTTCTGACGTGCCTGTGGATTGGATACAGCTGAAGCCGTCACTGTTCACTGACCAGTGCATATGCTTTCGCCACTGAAACTTTCCGACAACAAGTGACACAAAGACACAGAAATGCACATAAGAAAAAAACTCGAGTTGTTTTTATTGTTGTGAGGCCGCAATGATTCAATTTAATTAGAACACTTGCCTGGGCATACGCGAGTTTAGCCGGGCTTATTAATGCCACTGGCTAAAAAAATGATGAACGCAAGTGGATGCCTGTATTTACTATTGAAACTTGTGGAAGCTCTTTTAGTTTTTGAAATAAATATGCCGGTTTTGAGAGCAAGTTTTATTTGATTTTTATTTACAAGATTATTAGCTTATATAGTAAAGTAACGGGATATCTAAACTACAAAATTTTAAAAAAATAGATAACAAAAAAATTGGGTCTTGTAGAAAGTAATTGACACTAACAATTACCCTTGTAAGAAAAGGATGCATTGTTTTGAGTCAAAATATTAATTTATAGTTGGAAAGTCACTTGTAATATAATGATACAGTAAAGTAGCAACATAATGAATTGTAAATATATTGAATTAATTATTATTATTTAAATGTATACAGTGTTTGCTTATTACATGTTACATATAAAAATATATATTATCTAATATATATGTTAAATGTATACATTGTTTGCTTATTATTATTAAATGTAAAAATATATGTTAACTAATATATAAATGTATACGTTAAATATAATGTACATTACACCTCAACCATAAGAAAAATTTTATAATTTTGAAGAAATTAAAAAAATTTTGTTTGTGTTTTTTTGTTTTCTTTTTGTAACTTGGACCAGCACGCAAGGGATGACCCTTACACATACGATGCATTGTGCTGGAACTTGGAAATAGTGTTATGGGAAGGAAGATAGAAGGAGTTTATGTTTATGAACATTTAATTTGAATTTTCCGAAGTAAAAATAGTCTTTGAAGAACCGGCCCATACATGAGAGTTGTATTTTATTTTCGGCCGGATGTAAGCGGTGTAAGTAGTAAGGTGATCAGATGGCGTGAAGTATGCCTTACACCGTCTTAAAAAATCGAGGCACTTGAATGCTTCCTTTGAGACCCGAAAAATGTGTTCAGCCTTGCGATACCCCTGAGTTTATTTTGTACTCATTAGAAGAGTACAAAACTCTTATAGCGCAATCCATGAGAAAGCTCGACATAAATCGAGAGAAGATATCACCGACACTAAAAGCAATTAGTTTGGACAGAAGTGTCAAAAGCCACACTCTATCAAATGCTTTAGAAATATCGAGAGCCACGACTTTCTTTTCGTCAAAATGGTGAATAGAACTACACCCTTTTTCCGAGGGGAAGACAGTAGAGCGTCCTGTAAGGAAGCAGTATTGGCGGTAGTTTAGTAATTTCTTGGACTCTAAATTCTTCATTATGTGGAATTTTACCATACTTTCCATCACTGGGGAAATCGCGGTATACATTACGATTGGGCGATAATTTTCAGTGTTGCTTGCCTCACTCTTTTTGGGGATAGGCGTTACATTTGCAACCTTCCAGAAGGATGTGAATTGACCCGCATTATACAGGGAACTGAAAATAACGTGATAACGTCGAAGAGCACTGTTTCAAGACCAGTGGAGAATTCCATCCGGCCCAGGAGACTTGTTTATGTTGAGGTCCGCTAAAGCCCTTTTAACTGAACGAGCACGAAAGTAAATCTTTGACATAGTTACGGATACACTCTAGAGGGCGGCCAGTGGTTGATTGCTTTCCGGCAAGTGAGAGTTACTTGCCAATAAGCTAGAAGGTCAGCTTTTTCAACCGGGTCAGTGAATAATTGGTCGTGCTTCAAAAGAGCCGGAATAGAAGATGAGAAAGCTGCCTAGAATTCATTCCGATAAATTATTTCTAATTTTTTAGGTAACATCAGAAGTCCAAATTACAAAGAAATTGTACGTGATTGGATTGAAAACTATTCAAAAATTGGGAAATATTAATTAAAAAAATTTTTTTTTCATGTTTCCTTATTTTTGTAAATTTCTAATGTTGGGTGTAAAAATGTCACTAAAAATATATTTCTGGCATTCGCATTTGAACTTTTCTCCGGAAAATCTAGGTAAACGATTTTATCAACCCTATTCCCATATCGAACCCTTAATCAGAACCTTCAGATCCCCTTCCAACAAGAATCAAATAATACATTCACATCTCTCTCACGTGTCCGACCTCCCCATCACGCGGTGATGCGCGTTTGCATCGGTACTCCAGCTGGTCATACGCCATGTAGCGAAGGTTTTCCAGATGGTTGAACCCCCTATTTCCCCTGCAGCAGTCGTACCGCCCTGTCCCTGAGGTTGACGGATTCGACTCGTCGACTACCGAAAGAAAAGCTTTTGTCTTGTTCACTCGGCACTGCTACCAACCACCTTAACCTTACAAATGGGGAATAGTTCTGGTCTTCGGTGCAGTCTGCTCCAACCTCCCGCGTAGCCATAGTGCATACGATTGGGCTCAAAGCTATCGGATAGGTCAGGTCTTTTTCCTGTTCCCAAAACTGAAGAGAATACTGAAAGGAAAGCGTTTTCCCACAATTGAGGGTATCGATGGTTATTCCTCGGTTCAACCTCGGTTTCAGACTCATAAAAACATCTCGCAATTTTTCTGATGTGCATTTGTGTGGCTTTGTGTCAGTTGTTGTCGCAAGGTTTCAGTGCCTAAGGCATTGTCACTGGTCCCTGAACAGTATTTTAATAAATTAAAATAAATTAAAATTAAATAAATTTGGAAATAACTCAAAATTCATGATAGATTTGATTAATTAATAATTATAGCTATAAGAAAAACTTAGGAATAAGAATTTAAGTGCATTGTGAAATGTCGCTCGAATGTAGAATCTAGAATCTTCTCATAGTTATTATATAAGTAGAATAATTTTGTAAATCGAAGAACAATAATATAATTAGACTTAACGAGTTTCGCAAAATTAAGTACCATCCTAAATCTAAAGCTCTTTTAAATTTTTCCTGATGGATTAGATGAAAACCAGTCCGTCAGAAGAAAAGGAGGACATCAGGCCAAAAGGTGATATGGTGAAGCCAAACTCCAACCCTTAACCATTGAAGAGTATCTTGCTCACCAAAGAGGGTAGGAAGCACCAACAGAAACTACAACAGTCCCCTACGAACAACAGCAAATAAAGAAGAAGAAAAGAAGGGAATGATATACCCAGAGATTTAAACGGGAAAAGACGATTTTGCTGCGTCTAATCAACTCAGATAATCCTCCAAACTGGCAAACGGCGACAGGCATGTGGGCAAGAATAGATGCCCTGGAGAAACTGATTCATTATAAAAAGACGACCACAACCTGCAAAAAGTAAAAAAAGAAAAATGAAAATTAACAAATCAATTAGTCTATAACGATGTGCGTTTCAGCAGCACTGGTAGGCATATTCGCGAAATTATCGCTTGAGGCAAACTTAAAAATTTTATTTTTAAAAAGGCATATGTGAAAAGAAGCGAAAATTTTAAAAATATTTAAAAAATTTGTTTAAGACAAAATGTTTTTGAAATAATAAAATTTTTTTACTTGTATATAAAATTGTTCTCTTCGATCCTTTACATTTTGGAATTAAAACGTATAGACTGAGGAAGACGATTAGGGCTGGGAACGCACTACATTTGGAATATAGAGAAGAAAGGAAACTTGGTTTAGAGGAAAGAATTAGTTATTTAGCGGATTTATGGAAACTAATAGGTTTAGAAGGAACTCCCACTGAGGAGAATATTATCAATGGCACTATTGTAGAAATAGAAATTATTTTCTTGATAAGGCGGGCTCATGAGCAGAAGAAGGATTTTATTTTTATTTTTTATTGATGCGGAGATAAATAGAAATATACTGGAGAACGTAAAAATGGGTAAAGCAGATGTTAGTATAGAATGCAGCGCCAACGCGTTTGATATTAACAATAATGGCAAGATAACTGTTCTTTCGCTGGGTTATGAAATTAAACTTATTTTGAGCTGGTTTGACTAGTTAGTTTATTTGCAGGTAAAATCTAGAATTTTACAGTATTTAATTCGTTTGCAGAATTTTCACACATTACATTACACACTTTTTTGGTCTCTTGTAAGCCTAACAATCGCTAAACAATATATACGCCGTCCCAAACAAGTTAATAAGTCGCGTGTTCTAAGTAAAAGGAAATTAATTTTCTACACGTCATATTAAAAACATTGTTGCATATTTGTGTGCCCAAATTCATTGTTGTATTTTAACGGATATTGTAGTTCAGGGTACACAACACGACCCAACATAGGCTCTCCCGTAAACTTCAAAGCTTAGTTCGTTTCGCTTAGCGTTCTTATCAACTATTAAGGCTGTAGGACTTCTACTTGTATTTTTTTACTTTGTTTATTATATTTTAATCACATTGGACATAATTTGAGCTCAAAATATTTTAATTGTCAGAAAATTTATTAATTATAATTTAGTGTAAAAATATTAACTGCCAAGTTTTGAATAAATATTTTTTGTATAACTTATATAATAGTAATTTTTTACATTGGTGACCACGACGTTCCTTATTTTGCCTTAAGATGTCAACAACAGTTTGTATCACCAGCAACATCTCCAACACTTGGAATTTCTCGGGTTGTGGCTAAGATACCACCGTTTTGGAAAATAAACCCAAAGTTGTGGTTTAGCCAAATTGAAAGCCAGTTTTTCAATTCTGGTATCTCTCAGAATGCAACAAAATATCATACCCTTGTTGGTTCCATTGATAGTGATATATTAATCTCTGTGAGTTACATTATTGAAAATCCTCCAACGCAAAATATGTATGAAACTTTTAAGTCTGCTTTGGTTGCTGAATTTCAAGATTCTGAAGAAAAGAGGCTACAGAAGTTACTGGAAAATTTACAACTGTGTGATAAACGTCCCTCTACAATGTTGCGTGAAATGAGACAGTTGTCTTCTGGTAAGATGACCGATGATATGATCAAGTCATTATGGTTTCAACGATTACCATTAAGCAGTGTTGTCTATGAGCTCTGATAGTTTGGATAAACTAGCTAATATGGCAGACAAAATTAATAAACTCGCTTTGCCAAATTAATAAATCTAACGAAACTTCACGTATGGAACAAATTGAAAAACAGTTGAGTAAAATCGTGAATAGGAGTGATGCTATTTCAACATGTATTTTAGTGGCCGCAGTCGCAATAGGAGCAGAAGTTTCAGCAGAACCCGAGAAGTATCCAAAAATTTATGTTGGTATCATTTTACTTTTGGCTCGAAAGCCACTAAATATCGACTTCCATGCTATTTTAAAGCGGAAGACTAAATACACCTGTATCTAAGGTACCGGATACAAGGAAATTTTAAAATAATATATCAAATCAAAAGTTTTTAGTTGACACTGGTGCAGATGTATCTGTCATTCTTGCAATAATACTACGTAAGATTTATAATCCTGGTCCTCTTGTACTCCATTCTGCTAATAACACTGTTATAAAAACTTAGGACGAAAAAATTTTGCGTTTAAATCTTGGTTTAGGCGGTATTTTGTATGGAAATTTATTATTGCGGATGTTCTACAAGCAATAATTGGTTTCGGTTTTCTTGAGCATTTTGACCTGCTTGTTGATGTTAAAAAGCGTCGCCTAGTAGATAAAAAACTAATTTGTCTGCGGGTTCTACAATCGTAAAAGAAGATAAATTGAACTTCGTTTCCTAAGATTCTTAATTTTGTTCTCTTCTAACTGATATTACTAAGCCTTCGCACAAGCTACCAGCAGTGAAACATTCAGTTACTCATCACATTACCACCAGTCGTCTACCTGTACATTGTCGACCAAGAAGATTGGCACTTGAACAACTAGAAATCGTAAAAAAAGAGTTCGAATACATGATGCAGTTGGGTATTTGTCGTCCTTCTAAAAGTAGTTGGTCAAGTGGTCCTTACGTAGTATCTAAAGGTAACAACGAATGGCGACTTTGCGGTGATTACCGTTCTTTAAATAAAGTAACTCTTCCAGATAGATATCCAATGCTTCATATACACGATTTCGCTCTTAATCTTAAGTAAAAATATATTTTCTAAAATAGATATGGTTAAGAGATACCTTCAGATTCTCGCCGAAGAAGCTGACATCCCTAAAACAGTAATTACAACACCAATAGGCCTGTTTGAAATTACTCGCATGACATTTGGTTTATGCAACGCTGCACAAACGTTCCAGCGATTTATAAACGAAGTTATAAGAGGCCTCAACTTCTGTTATGCATATATCGATGATGTGTTGATTGCTTCGAAAGGTTTACAAGAAAACAAAATTCTTCTCCGACAATTATTTGAGAGATTGGGTTCTTTTGATCTGACTATTAATATCCGAAAGTGTGAATTTGGAAAACCCGAACTTTGTTTTCTAGGATACCTTGTTTCTCCAAATGGTTTATATCCCAATCCTCAACTTGTCGATGCAACGTGGCGATGGCACGATGGATGGTAGTCTGCACGTTGACTACACAACCAACTGGTTCAACCCCAGTTTCAGACAAAAAATTTTTAAATAAAAATAAACATCTCGCATTTTTCTGATGTGCATTAGTGTGTTTTTGTGTGTCAGTTGTTGTCGGAAGGTTTCAGGGGCGAAGGCATAGTCACTGGTCACTGAACAATACCGGCTTCAGCTGATAGCAATCCACAATCACATCAGAACGCCCTCCTTCGTCGGTATTGTGTAGCACCGGCGAAGTAAAATAATAATAAAAATAGCTACTAAACCGAAGCTTCAGCACTGCTACGAAAATAAAAACAAAAGAACGTGCGAAAGCAGAGCTGCAAAATACTTAATTAAGCTTCACCTCCTGTCGTTTCTTCTACTATCCCTTTCTTATAGTTCCCAGCACAATGCTTCGCATGTGTAGGAGTCATCTCCTGAGTGCTGGTCCTAGATAAAAAAAAAAAAAAAAATTAAGAATAACAAACTTCTCAAAACAATACATGAGTTGAGCCAGTTTCCTGGTATTATTAACTTTTATCGAAGATTTACTCCAAAAGCCGCTAAGTCGCAAGCAATTCTTCATAATCTTAAGCAAGGCTAGAAAAAAAGAGATAAACGTAAAATTAATTGGACTCATGAACTTAAAAAAGCCTTCGAAAGCTGTAAAAACCAGTTATCAAAAACTTGTCTACTAACGTATCTTGAAAAAAATCTGCACTTTCTCTTTACGTAGACGCTTCAGATTTCGGTATGGGTGCTGTGCTTCAACAATTCATAAATGGTATATGGGTACCTTTAGGATTTTTCTCTAAAAATTTTCAGAAACTCAACGTCGTTATAGTACATCATCATCAGCTACATCAATTGGATTACATTGGTCAGCATTCATCATTTTTAAGTTATATTAAAGGAACAGAAAATATAACTCCCGATGTATTATCAAGACTTGAGATCATACAAATGCCTATAATAATCCACTATGAAGATTTAGGTAAGAAACAAAAAAGTGACGAAGAATTGCAACGATTACTTTCACAGTTAAGTTTTGGAAAAATTCAAAATTCCTGGTTTAAATATAGAATTATATTACGATTGCGACGTATTCAATATTGTACACAATTGTAATGTTAAAAATACAAAGAATCTATCCAACTCACTTCAGCAACTACAGGATTCGGTTTACACAACTAGTTGTACAGGACATTACTAATATAGAAGATTAAGATAGCATTATAATTGAGGAGCATAACTGCGCTCATAGGAACGAAAGGTTGTAGATACTGGAAAAATACTACTTTCCTGCTATGACAAGGAAGGTAAAAGGAGTAACAAAATTATGCAAAATCTGCAAGTAAAATAAATATGAGCGACATCCGAATTATACAAAATTAGATGTCACATCCTTACCGGAATATCTAGGAAATAGGGTTCATATTGACATTTTTTCAACAGACAAACGTAAGGTACTGACTTCTACAGATAAATTCTCTAAATTAACTGTGGTTAAGGAGATAGATGATAGAAAGTAACTTCAATATTAAGATATTTATAGCGCCGCCATACAAAAGTGAAGGGAATGGTCAAATCGAAAGGTTTCATTCCACTCTTACAGAGATTATGAGGTGCATGAAACAGGAATATCTCGCAAAAGGTTTCAGCGATCAATTCATTCTGTCACAAGGAAAAAACCTGTTGATGTATTTTTTGGCAGACCAACTTTATCTAACCCTGAGAATGTAGCAAAGATTAGAAAGGCCGTCATAATAGAGATATGCAGGAAAAGATTAATTAGGAAGTAGGACAAAAAATCTTTGTCAAACAAAATAAAAGATTAGGTACTAAGCTTTCAAAGAGATTCAAAGAAGAAGTAGTTAGACAGAATAAGAACCCCACAGTGACAATAGAATCAGGCAAGGTAGTACATAAAGATCGCATTAGAAACTAACCAAATTATATTTTTAGACCACTTATATTAATGAAATTATTCTGCTCCTACGGATCGGCCGAAATACTGGATTATTCTCAATCCGAGATTGTGATCATTGCAGAGGGCAGTGCAGAGATTCAAACCGGGACATACAGAATACTACACATAATCAATCTAAAAGACTATTCCACAATAGTGGAAGATCTTAAAGCTGATTTTAATAAAAACATACCTCCATCTCATCCACTTCATCCATACATTACAGAAGAAATTAATAACATCATCATAAATATCGAAAATATCAACCCAAAAAATCGAAATAAACGCTCATTGAATTTTATTGGTTCCGCCTGGAAATTGGTTGTTGGAAACCCAGATCACGATGACCTTGTGGCCATAAGTAACAAGTTGAGGAAATAATAGAAAATAATAATAAACAATTCATAATTAACAAAGACTTTTTACAAAGAATTAACAATATCACAGAAGTCAGCAATTCGATTCTAAAAACATTAAAAAATGGAAGTGAATATCGAACCGTATAAATACTACTTTAAAATCGATATTATGACCGTATAGATCATGCTAAGATGATAAATAAACTGCATTCTCATTTTAATTTCTCCCGAAGCTCTTGTTTTTTGATACACTCTTATTTGAGTAACCGTAGTCAGTTTGTTTCGCTCAATAATAATCAATCACGGATACGATCGGTGTTTTCAGGTGTGGCCCAGGGCTCCATTCTGGGGCCACTACTCTTCTCTATGTATATTAATGACATTTTCCATGTGACTAATGGGGAATATTGTGAAACCTACGCATACGCTGACGATATTCAGTTTTTATTTTTTGGGGAGCGATCAGGTAATCTACTTCAGACCCAAATTAATAATACCTTGAGCGGTGTCCAAGCATGGATGGAATCTAACTCTCTTAGAATTAATCTTTCTAAAACTAGTGCTATGAGGTTCGGGACATTTTCGGTACCGGATTTGTCGGTTCATATTCGAGGGGTACCCATTAGTTGGGTTGACAGATTGAAAGTGTTGGGTGTGATGCTTGATTGTAAGCTGAACTATGCCTATCATATTAATAGGTTATGTTCGAATATCAACTTCACGCTTCGTCGTTTATACTCCCTGAATGTTTATTTACCCTTTCGAGTAAGGTTTAAGTTAGCTCATGCCTTGCTATTTTCTCAGATATCTTATTGTATGGAGGTGTATTTATGCACAACGAATGGTAACATTAATCCAGTTAAGCTATTGGTCAATAAGATAACGCGATTCTTATTTCGGCTAACATACAGGGATCATGTTTCGGAGCATGTTGCTCAAATGTTAAAGTGTAGTTTCTCTAATTTCTTAACAATTAAGCTGCTTATGAGCCTTTATAAACTTGTTAGAAATTCTACACCTGCGTTTTTAGTTCAATGCGTTCGATTTTGTCATTCATCTAGAAATACACAAATTTTTATTCCCAGATGATGCCGTATTATGATCTTTACCTTTTAAATTCTATGCTGATATTAAAACGATTGTTATCTAGTTATAAATTTAGGGTTACTTTTATTGTTTTAAGAATCTATGTTTTAAATCTATTGTAATATTCTTTTGGCCAGATGAGGGCTTTTATTATTACAAATTTCTGAAATAAATAAATAAATAAAATAGAAAATCTAAAAAATGCCATTCATCTAACAAAAGCTAATATTATTAACACTTATATTGTCAAAACAAGATACGAATAGAATTAATAACATATTTAAAGAAGAAAATATGCCGTTTGAATCGTAAGAAGAATCATTAAATCATGCAGAAGTAAAAGTAGTGTTTAAAGAAAATATTTTGATTTATATTGTAAAGTTACTAAAAACTGGTACAGAAATTTGTGACTCATTCATAATAAAGCCATTAAGCAAGAATAATTCCATATTAAAATTAAACTTCGACAAAATATTGAATTGTAATAAAAAATATTATGGTATAGAAAATAAATGTAAATCAATAAATAACATAAAAATTTGTAAACAAGATTAAATTGTAAATTTAGAAAATAAGAATTGTATCAAAAAATTATTGAAAAATGAGCCATATAATTGTATTGCTACAAACGCGGAACATATAAAACATGTTAAGGACTTTAAAGGTAATATTTCTATAAAACATATCACAAAACAAATAAATGGTTCATTTTTGATAAAAATATTTAATGAAACTATTAATATTAATAACTTAAATTTTACAAGTTTAGAAACACAAATATTAAGACCATTGCCTGCATTAATTAAACTTTCTGAATTTAAAGAAGTATTATCAATGAAACTTATTAAGGAATTTAATATTAAAACCATAAAAAAATTAGCTCTCTAAATTTGCTAGTTAAGTCCGGCTTTTTCACACATTTCGGGCTGTTGGCCGTTTTAAAAATCTTGGTACTAATGTTCAAATGTAGCAAGCGCAAGAGAAAAGAAATTGTTATCAGAAATAATGAATCCTTCCAAATGCCAACTCGGATACCTTCAAGACACATGAGTCTTAACGACATTCCTTATTTTTAAGCCAAATCGGGGACGAATGGAATTTGAGAAGGAGGAGTTAACACAAAAAATATTTAATTCACAAATATTTCATAAATACAATATATTTTACATTCTTTTGCATTTCCGGCATTAATTCTTTATTTCATCATAATCTTTCCCACATATTTTTGCTAACGAAAACGCTTGCACTTTTAGTCAAAAACAAAAGTGTCATGTTCGCTCTACACGCACAAACATTATTTGCATAGCTGGCAAATATGCAACAGGTTAATGGCTAATAAATAACAAATATTAATATTTAGAGGGCAGTCTTCAAAAAACGGTAGAAGCACATAGTGCTGTATTAAAGGCTAAACATGTTTTTTTTAATTTGCAACATTAAATCATTATTCAAAATTTTAAGACGCAACTATATTAGAAAAAGAAACTAATTATAAACGACGGTTTTTGTTAGAAATGTTACACATAATTAAAATACCTCCGGACAATAGAATAAACTATAAATCAGATGTAGATAATTTAACACGAAGTTATAGATATTTAGTTAATTCAATTTAGATTTAGATTATGTATTAAATATATATTTTTATGCAAGTGCTGGAACTAGAAAATTATGTTATGGGAAGGACGATAGAGGGATAGTGTTTATAGACATTTGATTTGAATTTTTCCATGCCAAAAGTGACAGAAAAGACCTCGGCAGGGAGTTTATTCCGCATACGCGATGTTCGGCCGAAAAATGAGTTCTCCCTTTAATGCGTGGTACGATTTACCGCCAAATCGACCACAAAAGGATGCGCCCTTAATGATGAACGCGTTGTTCACTGGAATAGACGGGTTTCGGGAACTAGTTTCCTGATTTTATTAGAACACATTCCATTGTAGTATCGATAGAACAATGAAACAGACCCCACATCACGACGTTGATCAAGGGAGTCAATGGAGTTGGCAACCCCACCGTCCCCAATGAGTTTTTCGCTCTTTCCTGTACACGGTCGAGTAACTTCAAAATAGTTTTTGAAACACCGGCCCATACATGAGAGTTGTATTCCATTTTCGGCCGGATGTAGGCGGTATAAATAGTGAGGAGATCAGCTGGGGTGCAGTATGGCTTGCACCGTCTTAAAAAACCGAGGCACTTGAATGCTTCTTTTGAGACCTGAAGAATGTGCTTAGTCCATCGAACATCACACTGAATTTTCATGCCAAGAACATCAAGAGCTTCTGATTCCTCAATATTTATACCGCCTATAATTATAGATGACGCAGCGTCATCGGGCATGCGTCCATGTGTAAGCATCGAGAGAAGATATCACCGGCACCAAAAGCAATAAGTTTTGACAGAAGCGGCCCATTCCACACTCTATCAAATTCTTTAGAAATATACAGAGCCACGACTTTACTTTCGCCAAAATGGTGAATAGAACTCCACCATTTTTTCGAGAGGAAGGCAATAAGTCGCCAGTAGAGCGTCTCCGACGGAAGCCGTATTGGCGGTCGTTCAGTAAATTGTTGGACTCTATTTCATTAGGTGGAAGTTCGCCATACTTTCCATCACTTTGGAAATCGCGGAACAGATTGCGATTGGGCGGTAATTTTCAGGTTTGCTTCCCTCACCTTTTGGGGATCGGTGTCACATTTGCAACCTTCCAGCACGATGGGAATTGACCCGTATGGTACAAGGTGCTGAAACTGTTTCAGGACCAGTGCAGGAAATCCAGCCGGCCCAGGTGATTTGTTTATGTTGATGTTCGCTAAAAGCCTTTTAACTGCACGAGCTAGAAAGTATATCTTTGGCATAGTTATGGATACACTCTCGCGAGCGGGCAGTGGCTGATTGTTCTCCGGGAAGTGAAGGTTACTTGCAAACATTTAAGCTAAAAGGTTAGCTTTTTCCACCCGGACAGTGAATAATTGATCAATCTTCAAAAGAGCCGAAATATAAGATCTAGCATTTTCCTTTACTCTTTTTACGAGAGACCAAAAGCTTTTACTGCCCCGTTGGGTAGCAAGAACTTTAGCGCGAAGATGCTGCTCGTACAGAGTGTTTTACGTCTTAACACTTTGGCACACGAAGATCTCGCGTTTTTGTCACCCCGCCAGCTACTAAATGCTTCCTCTCTGGATCTGACTGCAAGTGTGCACGTCACAAATTACGATTAAACCCAGACCGACGTCATGGTTTAATCGATGGTATGAAAGTTTTCATACCAAGCAATATTATATTTTCTACCATTTCTGCCATGGCATTGGCGTCTTTGTCAAGAAAGCATAGCTTCCAATTAAAATGCCGCAAGAAGTCATTGAGTTCAGCCCAACGCGCCTTTTCGAAAATATATTTTAAACGTTTCGTAGCTGGCTGTATACTCGATTGGCGAAGCCATTATAAATTATGAACATAGAAATCACCAGCGATAACTATTTCACTGTTCGGATAGTTTTCTAGTCGGTAAGGGTATCTAAGCTGTATATAGTTTTATCCCTATCCATTTGTGAGCTTCTGTAAAGAAACCCGAAGTGCCCTGATTTTAAATTTAACCCACAGACAGCTAAATTCTGGATCAATCGTGCCTAAAGATTGCTGGCACTGGTACACAACTTCATTGCGTATGTATAATGCAAGGCCCCTATGAAGAGTAAAGAGGGATAGGAGGTGATATACAGATATGTGAAAATCTTGTGGATCAGCATCGTCAGACACCTGGGCTTCACTTAAGGCGAAAACATCCGGGCGATGGAGACAAACGTGAGTATAGGCAGAGAAAAAATTTGCTTTAAACCACATATGTTGCGGAAGTCGATTCTGAAACGGCCTGTCATATTTTAGGCAAGAAATATCAAATCAAGTGTCTATTCTTTATATTGTTATCGCCAATGAGCTAATTGCCGCTTGAGAGACTGCTACGCCTTCTTCACAGAACAGTCCAACAACAACTATCACGACACACCAACAATATAAATTTTTTTCTTTTTATCGGGTTATTTGAGGAAATTTTAGCACAATGACACGAAAAAGAGCCATAAAAGCCTTGATCCGGTCACTGTCACCCGAAGTGCCAATACTGGTAAATGGTGCCAGCACTGGTGTATTATATTCCTATATTCTCGTCGTCAACGGTAACGGGGTTTTTTTCCTTTCGTGTTTTTGATATTTCACTCTATTATTATATTTAGTGCTTGCTTTTAGTAAGGGAAATTCGAAAATAACTTCGGAAATATTCTACAAAGACGAGGAAATAACTAGCATCAAATTAAACATTTATAACAAATATAAACTCAGATTTTATATATTGTTAACGAATCATTGAATTTTGTTGAAATACTTTTGAAGCTCCAAAAAAAGGCCAACAATAACAATATTTATATAATTGAATGCTTAAAAGTTTATATAATAGAATGGTTTTTCAGTAGCTACAGTATAGATGTATTAAAAACCCAGGGAAACAGGATTTGAAAAACTTTAAAATTATGTTATTGAATCCGATTGAAACAGTCCTTGATACGGAAAAACGGAATAAACTTTTGCGGATATACCACAATGATTCTATTTTAAGTGGACATTGCGGACGAAAAGGGTTATACGCATAACTGAAGAGAAAATATTATTGGAAGGCAATGACTAGATTTATAAAAGACTGTGAAAAGTGAAACGTGATTAATGTTAGAAAAGGGACAAAGGAAAGGCTCACCTTGACCAACACCGTGATTAGACCGTTTGATGCTGTGGTGCTAGACACAAATAGACCTTTACCGACTTCCGAACATGGGAATAAAAATGCTTTAACGCTAATATCTGGGCAATATCGATCCCAGGTAAAAGCGCGAAAACAGTGGCGAGAGCAATTTTCGAGAATTTCATTTTATTATACGGAAGAATGGAATCTGTTAAATCTGATTTGGGAACGGAATTCAAGACTGAGGTTAAATTAACTCTGTAAACTTTTAAATATTGATAGGAATTTTTCGATGGCCTATCACCATCAAACTGTGGGAACTGCGGAAAGAAATCGTAGAGTCTTCAATGAATATTATAGAGCTTATATAAGGGATAATATAACCGACTGGGATACGTATCTAAGGTATTTTATCTTTTTTCACAACACGACTTCTAAATCAGTATTTGATAACAAATTTACACCATTTGAATTAGTATTCGGCAGGGAAGCAAGTATGCCGAATGAGTTAAAACTTACTGAGATTGAGCCTATCTATAATGCGGAAGATTATGTTAAAGAAATTAAATTCAGATTACAAAAGTCACATGCCATGACAAAAGATTTAATAAACAAACATGAGGGTGGCGATGGCACGACGGATGGTAGTCTGCACGTTGACTACAAATCCAAAAACAGACCTGAGTTCAACTCCAGTTTCAGACTAAAATTTTAAAATAAAAATAAACATCTCGCATTTTTCTGATGCGCATTAGTGTGTCTTTGTGTGTCAGTTGTTGTCGGAAGGTTTCAGTGGCGAAGGCATAGTCAGTGGTCACTGAACAATACCGGCTTCAGCTGATAGCAATCCACAATCGCATCAGAACGCCCTCCTTCGTCGGTATTGTGTAGCACCGGCGAAGTAAAATAATAATAAAAAATGGCTACTGATAAGATATATAATGGACCATTTATAGTAAAAAGGTTAATGAATATAATGTAACTATATACGATAAAGAACTATTAAATGAAAAAACTATACATAAAGATAGATTAACATTAACGTTCTCCTGTAACATGAGTTTCGTTCCGTCTGCGTCTAATCCTAAGTCTACACATTTTACCTTCAACTGATCTGCAGTCAAACGCAGTATGTCCAACAGTTCCATGTCAGATATGTCGCAATGCTACCAGTGGTCAAAGTGTAACATACTTCGATATATAACGTTTGTAAGAAATATGATAAATATATATTACATATGTGTATGTATGTGAGCGTGGCGATGGCTGAAGTAGTTGACTACAAAACCAAAACAGATCTGTGTTCAATCCCAGTTTCAGACTAAAATTATAAAAAAAAATATCTCGCATTTTTCTGATGTGCATTAGTGTGTCTTTGTGTGTCAGTTGTTGTCGGAAGGTTTCAGTGTTGAAGGCATAGTCACTGGTCATTGAACAATACCGGCTTCAGCTGATAGCAATCCACAATCACATCAGAACGCCCTCTTTCGTCGGTATTGAGTAACACCGGCGAAGTAAAATAATAATAAAAATGGGTACTAAACCGAAGCTTCAACACTACTATAAAAAAAAGAACGTGCAAAAAGCAGAGCTGTAAAATAATAAATTAAGCTTCACCTTCTATCGCTTCTCTAACTATCCTTTTCCTATAGTTCCAGCACAATGCATCGTCCTCTCCTGAGCGCTGGTCCCAGAAAAAAAAACACAAAACAGCATTATCATTACATTGCAAAGATAATCATCATTATCCAGATTTTAAAAATACAATAATTTCAGATAGAGCAAATAACTATAGACGTAGATACATAGTCGAAATGTTAGAGATTATAAAAGTACCACATACACAACGAATTAACTATAAAACAGATACATTAAATGTTGCTCAATATTATAGACATTTGGTTAATAGATAATAAAAGTTAAAATAATTTTACATTGTAAACATTTTTTAAAATAATTGTTATATAAGATATAATATATTCGGTATTTTGCAGAAATCAAATTTATTAATACTTGAGTTTTTTAGATTTTGCTTTGCAGTCTTTTTATAAAAATTAATTTTGTCAATTAAATAAACTATCATTAAATTTTTCAGAATTTGAAAAAAACTGTTTTTGACCAAAATAAATAATTAAAAACAAAAACTGAGGACCATTTAGTATTAAATCCTTTGAGATTATGATCTAAAAATTTAAATTTTTTTTTTAATATTTATACACTAGAGGATGGAAAATTTTTAGTAGTGTAATTTTTTATGATGTATTATTTGCACAAGTGACGGAGTTATTTTAAGGTACGTCACCTAGCTGAATTCTTTTCAAGTTGTGACACTTTTGCTAAATTTAAAAATTAAAAAAGTCAAAGTAAAGTTGTGAAAATATCAAATTAAATTATTTATTTGAAAATACTTATGAACTTAAATTAGAAAATACGTGAACTTTAAATATGAAGAAATAAAACATGAACATATAAATATTCTTTCAATTATTTAACATTAGTCAAAATTAATAAATAAAAAAAATTATATATGTTTGCTATATGGTTTTTCTAGTCTATTTACATGCGCATTTCAGTTGGTGCTAATACCAAAATATTCAGTACACCTTTAACCAAATTCTTGAAAAAATTTAAGAAATTTCAGATAAATATATAAGAAGTCCAAAAAATATTTTTGGCAATGGCAGTACTGCTTATAGATCGAACACAGCTACATGCATTTTTTTGTTGTGCTCTTCTTTCTCTTTTCGTGACAGTTCTTTCTCTCCCTGGTAAGATGTGTGAGCTTCATACAATTCTAACTATTGCTATTCATTAAATTCTGTATTAAAAATATGATTCAACATAGACTAATGTGCAAAAGGTAAATTATCGTTCATAAGAAGTACCTTCAATAAACTCGCATGAAGATTGGTTTCGCAAGTAATGTGACTCAACTTTGGTTATGGTCTGTATGAACTCCCTAACGCCATCTTTAATTTTTGGGAATGATTGCTATGTTTTGCTCTCAAATCGGGATCGACAACGATATTGGAGTTATTTTTCGATAAGGTTGTGTGTATATATCGATTGCCAAGAATAGACATGAAAAAAAGGTTGGAAACTCTAATTTTAATAACGTTCACCATAAAATAAAATGCGTTGTCATGCTTGTGGAAGTTTCCTGTATATGAGTATCGGTATAGGTTCCATATTATCTGCTATATATTGTCTTTGCCTTTGCAAATCTCCTAAGTCCCAATAATTATCAAATAGAGGTTGTCGATCAGCTTCACTTATTTGATCGGTACATCGCAATCGGCATGATTCTCCATAGGGTTATCCCATTTTCCTTTCTGCGAAAGCTCTTCTTTATTTTGCTTGTGATACATGTGCTTTTTACGAATTTCTTAACAATTTCGCTTTCTTAACACTCCAATTACGTGGCTTACACCCTCTTTTTTACCTTTATTATTTCTATTATCATTATCGTCTTATCATTTTTAGTAGTGTTGTGTATAATTTGAAGGCGTACGTTAAGATTGCAAACAGAGTAGACATTTTATTGCTTTTAAGGGAAATGAAAGACAAGAACATTTTTAGTAGTGTGTATAATGGATATTTGTATAATTTTATGGCATGGGTACGCCGGTAGTCTAGTGAGTAGTGTGCTAGTTTAGTTCGGGGTTCTAGGCTCGATTCATCGCAGAGCCTCTGGTCTGGATCACTACACATGTGAAAGTTTTTTCACAACAAGTATCACAAAGGGATCATAATATATTGGATCCAAGTGGGCTGGGACCTTTACATCCAGCAACCTGCCGACCTAGCGTGACCATCTTCTAATCATCTATTATACTACTTGAATTTGAAGAACAGGACGAAAAATCTCTACAAATTTTTCTTTTTTTATCTTAGACAAGCACTCAGGAGATGGCCCCTACACATGCGGTGCATTGTGCTGGAACTAGAGGAAAGGGATTGTAGGAGAAATGATAGGAGGTGAAGCGTCACTATCTCACTACACTGCTTTTTGCACGTTATTTGAAGCTTCGTTTTTTTTAGTAGCTATTTTTAGTAATTATTTTACTTCGCCGATGCTACACAATACCGACGAAGGAGGGCGTTCTGATGTGCCTGTGGATTGGATACAGCTTGAGGTTCGTTAAAACCCTTTTAACTGCACGAGCTTCAAAATGAAATTTTATTGTATTTGACAAGGATAACCAAGCTCATAATAGAAAAAGCGTTATTTTTCGAAAACTGAATTACAAAAATTAAATAATAATGTTTTTTTTCTTGAAAAGCGTCCTAACTCAAAAACTCAATATTTTTAAAAGTAATAGAAATGAATCGTACTTACCTCAATGACCTAAACTGACATAAGCCTAATTAATATAAACTCCGACAAAGATTTATTTCATTAACACTATTTAGCACATACCAGTACGAATCTACTATCATTATATTTTACGACATAACTAAATAAAATCACTTTTATGAATTACAACTTTACACCAATTAAAACATAAAGAAAGACATAACTCTTTTTAGCAACAGTTAGCAACAACAAAATGCACTGATATTTTTCTTATAGGTAAACAAGTGTATATATATAAGCACATAAACCCGAAAAATTACAATTTTGAGTTGAGTCACTTTTGAACTAGCTGTGCGATATTTTCTCCGTTTCGGTTCAGATTGCTATTAGGCTAAAGATATCCGTCTGGCCATAACAGCATTCTCCGAACTCTACCGCGCTTCACTGCAGACTGCCCAGTAGATACCTCCACTCGGTGATTTGTCTTGGGGACGGTCTTCACCGATAGTTCTAAGACGGAATAAGGGTTGGGGATAGTGTTTTCTCCGATGATCTGGAAGTTTTTATTTCCTACAGGCTTCCATATACCTCCAGTGTCTTCCAGGCGGAGGTTTTCGCCTGATGCTGAGAAAGCGGCACGTGGAGGGTAATGAAGCTATTCTTTCGGATTGTTGTTATTATTGGGAAGAACCGCGACCAAGAAATCTATTGTGCATAGCCTCTTGTATTAGATCCCCATCCTAAGGCTTCTAAGGAATCCAAGCACTATTTGAAGTGTGGTGTTCCAAGCTTGTGTAGAGGCACCGTAATTCCACCCAGATGATTAAACCTTTGTTTCCGCAGGACAGTCGCAAAGAACGTGTTCAGAACTTTCAGTGTCACTTTAACAAAATCGACAGACATTGGCATCGAAGAGACCAATTTTGTTAAGATGGTGCCTCAGGCTACAATGGAAGTACCCCGTTAGGGTGCCTCCGTGATCTAGTGCATGAGCATTAGTCTCATCAAAATGGAGGTACGGGTTCGATTCCCGATTAGACTTTGGGTATTTCTACAGACAATCTTAAAAGCTCTGTAGAGTTTGCTCAAGGCAGTTCTATTAAGCGAAAGAAGCCTGTTGCTCAGTTTATTGGTTATCAATCGACTTTAATATAATTATTTATAATAAAGATATTGGTATAATTTTGTGGCTCTCTCAAAAGGAATTGTTGTATAAGCGTGGTTAAAAGGCGACCAATCTAAAAAGTTAATTCATTGTGTAGAGTTGTATTTTGCTACGCCAAAATAAGTATTTTAGTGTGTACAAACTGTTTTGGTAAACGGAAAAGTAAAAAGTGGAACGTTGAGTGGGAATGATTGCTTCTGTTTAATTCAAATATTTTAAATGAGCCATATGTTTACTGCTATCATAAGGATTTTGTATTTTATTTATTTATGTGCTCAATTACAGTTTAATTTTTGTCATATCACACAATTTATTAATTATCTAGTACAAGAAAAATAGAAAAGAAGAAAGATATGAGAAAACCGTTCTCTTAGTGTAATAGCAAAAAAATATTCACATTCTCTCTTTGTACTGACCACTACACTAAACTCATCACTTAGCAGGTATTTATCGTTGCAAATGTTGTTTCATATGTAGTAGGCTGACCTGTAAGTTACAATCAATTGAATATGTACTGAGTTAATGTTTACTTTCCCTTCAATCCCCACCCACCAATAAGGGAATTAAAAATGGAATATGATGTCGGGCTAAATTTCAACCTCTAGCATGCCAACATACGTCCGCTCTTTTCACAAAAATTTTAACCATACTTTGCAACAAAGCTTTGATTAACTTGTCAATGCAGCACCGAATTTAATCCTTCGCGGCGTCAGTTGTTTGTGGTTTGTTCACGTAAACCCGGTATTTCAAATGGTCCCAGAGAAAGTAATCCAGCGGCGTTAAGAACGACATCGTCAATTCGAGAAATTACGCGACCGGGAAATATCAGATAAATAACTTAATTGTTTGGCCGACTGTGTGGCTTGTGGCGCCGTCTTGCTAAAATCAAAGATCACTGATTTCAACATTATCCAATTGTGGCCACAAAAAATTGGTTATCATCGTTTGGTAACACAGAGAATTCACGGTGATGGTGTTTCCTTGCTCATTTCTGAAAAAATACGGGTCGAAGATGCCGCCTGACCTTAAACCGCACCATACGGTCACTTTCTTTGGGCGTAATAGTTTTTCAAGGACTGTTTGTGGATTTTGTGATCCCGATATGCAACAATATTGTTTGTTTACATAACTGCCTAATTGAAATTGGGTCTCATCACTAAAGATGATTTTGTTGAAAAATGCATTGTTTTCGTTCAGTTTTTCAAACAGCCGATTCACAAACGTTCCACGCAGACATTGGTCGGCCGGCTTTAATTCTTGAACGAATTGAACTTTATAAACGTGAAGATGAAGATCTTTATGCGAAATGTTGCGCAAAGTGCCTCTGGTGATGCCCAATTGTTGCGAACGTCGACGAGTTGATTTCCAGGCTCATTCCCAACACTTTGCTGTACAGCGGGTATGTACCGTTAGCCTCGAATTTTGCAATTAAATTATGCACAGGGGTATCAGAGGGAGCCTGATTACGAGGAAAAGCTGCTCGAATTTAAGAAGCGATACAGTAAAATTTTCTACATTTTGATAATAAATTTTCTCAGCAAAATTTTTTTGTTCAAGAGTGTAGCATGTCATGGTTATTTATTAAATTTCCCAATTTTTTACGTCAAAGGATCACAGCTCCATTCTTGCCATTTCATCATTTGACAGTCAATTTACTTCCCAACCTCAAACTTGCCCATCTTGTATTATAAAATCTATTCAAAACTATGCGGAAGGAGAAATATAATTTAAAAAAGAAGGCGTGCTAGCCTATAATTCATTCAAGAGTCCCAGTTAAATGTTATAAAAATTTCAGGCAGATCGGTGCAGCGCTTTTGTCTCCTATAAGGTACAAACAAACACACATTCCGCTTTATCTATACACTAGCTTTACCCGCGTCTTCGCTCCCGTTATTATCTTAATCGGTTATGCAGTTTCTGAGAGGCATATATTACGTTTACGTCGCCTCCTGGTGCTATTTAAAAAATATATATGTAGCATATGTACCTTTCCAGACGGTTAGAGGGTCTCGAAGCAGCGGAAATTACCCCTACTTTCCCTCATGGTGTTATTTTTGATAAACATTATTAGCCAATGTGTCTTTTAAAATCAAATACATCCAAGTTTTAACGTTCATCAAAATCTGCTAGGTAGTTTTGGAGAAGCAGAAAGAGGAGGTCTTACTTTTGAAAATGTACATAGCGTATGTGCATGTTTAGACACAAAGCTGTACAAGTTCTAAATTTCATTATATTCGGTTTGATCGTTTCGGAGGGGCAGAAACTTCCCCCGTATGGCCCTCCTGGTCCTAGTTTAGAAAATGCACATAGCCTATGTGAATTTTTAGATGCAGATCCATGCATGTTCTAAATTTTATTAAAATCGGTATTAACGTTTCCGAGGGGCAGAATTTCCCCCTATCGCACTCCTGCCCCTATGCACAGTGGCTGCATTTATGATGGAAATTGAAGAGCAAAGAGCAACATCTATGTCATCAATGCCAACATACCAAGATCCCGATGATTCAACATACGCACCGCCATCGGTTCAAGAAGATATGGATAGAAGCACAAGTTCACAATACATAGAAAGATACGATTGTTTTAACTTTGCCTTGATATGTGACAGATTTGGTGTGCCTGATTGAGTAGCATCAGCATTAGGAACCGCTCTTTTCCAAGATTTAAAAATGAAAGATAATCATGGCGAACCTTTCATCATGGATAAAGCGAAAGTTCGCAGAGAAAAAGAGAAATGCAGACAACAAGTGCTTCGCAAACGGTTAGATGATACCAATTTGTTAGCGTTTTCATTCGATGGCAGAAAAGATGATACTTTAACGAGACATAAAATTGATGAGAAGTATTATACTAGGATGGTAAAAGAACCTCATATTGTTATTTTGAGAGAACCGAATTCTGAATTGATTGGTTACGTAAGACTGGAACATGAAACCGCTGAATACAAAACAACCAAATTAAATGATTTTTTCAACGATAAAAATATATCACTGGATGCATTAATTGGCATATGCACTGACGGTGAGCCAAGAAACACTGGCCCACACCTTGGAATTATACGACGATTCGAATTGCTGTTAAAAATACCATTGCATTGGTTCGTCTGCCTTCTACACTTCAACGAACTTCCGTTTCGGCATTTGTTTGAAGCTTTGGATAAATCCACCAGCGCTGGACCAAGATCGGCAAGCGGAAAACTGACCCGTCAAATCGAAACTTGTGAAACTCTTCCGGTAAGTTATTGCTATCACTCATTTATTATAATTGTCAACCGTTTTTAATTATTTTATTATTATATATTTCAGGTGGTGGACGGCTTTCAGAAAATTGAGTTGAAAAATATGCCCCCTGCTCCAGAAAAAATTTAATTTTCCACCGGTTCGAAGTACTTATACGACATGGCTCATGCAATTTCTAGCGGCGTGGTTTCGGTGGATCTGGCTAACATCAAACCAGGGAAAGTTGTACATTCTCGCTGGCTTACCAAGACCGGTAGATAATTACGATTGTATGCAACAACGGAAAATCCATCCGAAAATTTTCGGATTCTGGTTGAATTTATAATTAAATGTTATGTGCCAATGTATGTACTTCAATATCAAGTATTACAGCTCTGTCGTATACGGTAGTGCATTATTTTTCAAGTTCATTAGTTTTTACAACCTCATTTACGCAGTATTGTCAATAAAGTAATTAAAGATATTTCATATTATGCGCATTCGGAAAATATCTTGCTATCAATGTTGTTTGATGATAGCAAAGAAAAGCCAGACTGTGCTATAAAGAAAATTCTACTCTATCAAACCGATGTTGAAGACCCAACGGAAGTTAGATTTTATAAAATACCAGATATAAATTTTAATTGCACAAGTTACATGGAAATGATCAATTTGAATGATATAAATAACGTAATTCAACCACCATTCACGCGAAGAATTCCGTACGATACATTGAAAGAATATGTAAATCAAGATGATCCACCGTTTTTTGATCCAAAAATTCCATCACACATACAAGGAACGGAACGACACGTTCAATTGCTAGCTAGCGTCTCAAACGAGTCATTCCGGGAAATATAGAGGCTGTTATGGCGACGACATTAGAGATCCGTGCGAAATTGCCCAGACTTGAAAGCAAAAAAGACTTCAAAGAATAATTTTTTTTTATTTTATTTTCTATTACTAAGTAAAGTTAATTTTTTCATTTCATTCTGAATAAATAAATTTCTAAAGAGAAAAATAAACTCCTTAAATTAAAAAAATATAGCCATTTTGCAGATTTTTTCTTGTAAAGTGCCAAAAATGGTGATTTTTTGAAATGTTTGTATGGGGAACCCCCCAGGGGTGGTTCCAGGGGGTGTGCCACTGGCATTGGTGGGTCGGCCCTCCAAAGTTAGTGGGGTTGGTCATACATTTTGAGTCGATTGAGGCACTCTAAATGGGTCAAAGTGAGATTTTTCAAAATTTGACCCATCGGGTCAAAAGTCGGGACATCAAAATAAATTGTATTGGTATGGTATGGTATGGTTCCTTCGGCAAAGTTTCTTATTTTGATCCCTAGAATACGATTTTCCTTGTAATTTGAGCGATTTTTTTGCCTCCATACAAATCGACCCGCCCTAATGTATATGTAAATATAAAAATTTGCGAGCAAAAAATTATAAGACAATGAAAACAAACGTTTAGTCAGGGTTCCTATATCAATTACTTTTTTTGACGTTGACTTCTGTTTTAAGAAATATTTATTTAAAGTGATGCTACAAAATTACTCGTACTAAAAGATTTTGAGCGGAATGAACGTTGCTCTGTAATTCGATTGGAAAAAGAAAATCATTTGGTACTATCAAATGGTAATATGTACGAGTAATCCTTTCGGAACGATAACAGTGTTGCAAGTTGAATAAATTTATAAAACTTAGCACCACTTGACGAAAATATCAAAACTGTTTTGGAAAAATTCCAAAACAAAGAAGTTTATATTGTGTAATTGTAATTTACTAAAAGTGAATATTATTTATTAACTGATAAGTGTTGTTTCCAATTAGTATACATAGTACATACATTTATAAAATTAGAAATGGATAGAATTAGAATTTACTATGCATATATAACGAGAAAATAATGCTCACGAAGAGGGAGATGATAGAAGTATAACCTCAAGACGTCAACAAAATACTCAAAGACCTCCTGGTGGTCAATTTGTGAATGGAAAATCTGATAGAAGTTCTGAAAGAATACTTAGTTTAATTAAAAATTGGCGGATTTCGTTTAATGGGGATAATACTGACTTTACGTAGACGAATTCATTTATAGAGTAAACACACTTACGAATGCTAATCTAAGGGGTGATTTCAAATTACTTACTGAACATGCCCATATTCTTTTCGAGGGAAGAGCTTTGAAATGGTTTTGGCGATTTCACCGAAGTTGCGTAAAATGGATTGGAACGATTTGTGTGATGCTCTAAAGAAACAATATAAAGATTATAACACGGATTTTGATATTAAAGATGATATTTGAAGAAGAAAACAGCATCAAAATGAGTGTTTTGATGAGTATTACGATGCAATTATGTTACTTTGTGATAAATTACGAGTTCCATTGTCTGATATGGAATTATGTGAAACAATACAGCGTAATTTCTGTTAGAAATAAGAATTTTTATAATAAAGCACAGATTTACAGAAATCGATTTGCAATTGGAAAAAAAAGATAATAACAGAGACGAGGAAATATGTTTGGTTGTTAAGTCAGCTAGTTGTTGCAATTGTGATAAAGTGGGTCATAGTTTTATAGATTGTTTAGAACCACGTATCATATTTTGTTATGGCTGCGGAGCTAAAAATGTTTATAAACCACAGTGCATGATTTGTAAACAAAAGCAGGGAAACGTATTGAGGGATGTCCGTGCAAGGAAAAACGGACATATGGTTTGCTTAATCGGCAAATATGCAAAGTCCACTTGTTATGCTAATAGAGTTTTTAATGTAAAATGTTAGTGTAACTTAAAGTACATCATTTACATTCACAATTTTTTTTTGCTGTTATGGAGTGGTAAGCAAAGTCCAAAAAAATAATAAAACTAAGAAAAGTCAAGCTCTAAACACACATGTAGTGTGCCATTTACTTAATAAATTAATTTAGAAATTATATACTTTGGAAATGTTTATGTGCCTGCTGAATATATATATTGTTATCTGCAAAACAGCTCAAAAAAGTCTCATGTCACATATTTGGATTTTTAGTTTTGTAAAAATTTTAATACCGTCCACTTTTATAAAAGTGTTGCAACTGGTAAAAGGGATTCCAAAGTACCAGATATTCCCGCTATTATATGCTATGCAAATAGTGATATACATATGTTTTAAAGTTGGTTTCTTTTAAGCTTGGAACATTTTACCTAAAAAAATATATGGCATCTATAGAACTTTCGAATTTGGAACAACTTTACCAGGGAGGAAAAAAGATAACAGCTAGAAAATACGATACGATATAGAAAATATGAAGACTAACAATTTTTAAAACGACGTTTACCCAAAGACCACCATAAATTTTATAAAATATGTATAAATTAAATTAAACACAATCAAAAAATAAAAAAATTCTATGAATTTGAGAAAAAAAATTTTAAAAAATGGACTAAGCATATTTGCCGACAAAGCCATCGATATATAAAAATATTCGCAAAACAAATTCTTTTAATATATCTAATAAAATGTTTATATACTTACATTTTTGTTGCTTTCGTTTTATTTCTCTATGTACATACAAATGCATACGTAAGTAAATATCTCTTTTTTATAAGAAGAATATATCATTGAATTGATGAAATACTTGCAATGCTTTTATAAAACTTTAATATGTATTTTTAAAAGATCATAAAATTTAAAACATTATATGAAACATTTTTAAGCAAAATAACTGAAAATTTAATTAGTTTTTGTAAATCGTATACATTAAGTAGAATTAAATCACGCAGCTTATTTATATTTTATCTTACTAAAACAAAAAAAACTTGCTTAGGATATGAAAATATTTTCATTGATATAATGAACTATGAAAAAGTTATGAGGAATCAAGATTTCATATATATAATGTCGTTCTGCATTGTATGAAATGAAATGAAAACTTTCATTATTATTAGGAAGAACTTTGAATGAAACCGTTTTATTATATCAATGATAATTTTTTTTCATATACTTCATATAGAAATCACGTCCATCCAACCTGCATATCTCTATAAAAACTTATCCTTGGCGAAAATAGGCATTTGCTAATTTACTATTAAAATATGTATCCTTAATTTGTTTACATGCATACATCTGTAGCTACTTTCTAAATTATAGTGAATCGCGTATGTTGTGATTCATTTCCTTTTTAATTTTTGCAATTATCATTATCTATATATATATTCAAAAATTTCGTGTCACGATGTTTATCCGGGCTAATTTCCGAAAATACTGGAATGATTTTAGTGATATTTCGCGCAGATATGTAACTTCGTCCAAATATAATATAATATATTTTATTTCGATTAATAACCGCGATATTCGAGGAAGGACTATAAATTTGTGTAAAAATAGAAGCACGAGGGGGCAATTTCCATGTCCCAGAACCCAGAAACTTTATAGTTCTGCAGTCAACGTGCAGACTACTTCAGCCATCGCCACCCACAATACTTGATGGTGTAACTCCCATGTTAACGACATTAAAAAACTGCATGTTCCAAATAGGTTACTTCTCGAACCAAAACATGTGTAACGCTACAGCCACATGTTTTGCTTTCAAATCTTGTATACATCCAGCTGTCAAAAATTCATGTTATTGATTGACTGATGACGTAGGCTGCACGCAAGTTTTTAGCAATTTAAAAGCAAGTTCATTTATCAAAAAGGCTTCGCTGTTCATAAGAATAGATATCAGCTGTTTTCTTGCTCATAATTTGCAACAAAACTTGCCCAGACAATTTGAAACAAATTCTCATCAAATTTTAAAAGTATGAGTGAGAGGGTTGTTAAATATTCACCATACATCATTTAAGTTAAATATGCACAATTAATTACCATAAAATTGCTTTTTAATTTTGTTAATTTTTTTTAATGTTTAATTTTTAAAAATTTTTTTTTATGCAATAACTCAAAGAGCAAACAACTTTGTTGATTATGACAGGTGTAATTTTTTCGTCGTAATTGTCCGCCACAATGCGAATTTACACACCGAATTGTTACTGACGAATTAGTGTGCTAAACAAAGTTCGTCGTCTGTTCCAATTGTGTTATTCGGTAATCCGAGCAGAATTTTTATTACATTGCATACTCTATAATCCTGATTGATTGCAACTTTGTACCTTTACTAGATTAACCGGGTGAGTGTCGGCACCCCCACACCAACTTAGTAGTTGTCCTCCATTTTGGGTCGTCCGCTATTTTTTGTTTATAGTGATTCCTTTCAAATTGGAGTTCCTTGCATACAAATTCCTTTAATTCAATACCCATATTACGGGGTGTATAAAAAATAATGGTGCGCCATTTTGAGCCGTACTTCAATTGTGTTTCCAGAGATTTCATCATATTTTAAATTTTCGGAAAAACATTACGCTTATGTTTCATTATATACATAGATCTTTCAGTGTTTAAAGTTTCTTCGCAGTCGGTTATATAGATTCGGAGAGGGCAAAATTGATCCCTTCTCCGCCTTGTCAACCAATTTTTGGAAAACTGGTAAACTTATGTTTCGTTGTGTACTTAGATCTATCCGTGTTTATAGTTTCATCGCATTCGGTCAATATTTGAGACGGCATTTTGCCTCCTGCCCCCAACAAGTTCCAAAAAGAATTAGTGGCCTGTTTCCATATGCAAAAACTTTTTGAAAATTGGTCAACAAAGGACGAAGTTATTTGATAATCAATTTGCGCGTACCACCAACCCATCAAAATTTATAAGTCCCAGTTAATTGTTTTGAAAATTTCAGGAAGATCGGTCCCGCGGTCTGGTTTATATTTATACTATCCCACACGGCCACGCGTTGTTGTAGCTATTATAATTGTTTTTTTTTTAATATATTCCTTAGGTGTGCTTTATTCAAATCGGTTAGTTAGTTTCGGAGACTCCCCCACCACCCGTCGTAGACTGATCTTTGAAAAATATCTATTCTATGTATCCATACAGATGCAGACCTATGTATGTTTTACCTCCTCTTCCTCCCTACCGAGTGCCTACCAGCATACTCAATTTCAGATCTCTGGCTCTATGAAGTATGCGCACCCGTACATCAATTGGGAGTGCCACATGCAAAAAAGGATCAAGATATCCCCCTTATAAAAATTGCCAGTTTTCATATTTTTCTCATTATTTCCTCTCCCTTATATCGAATTTCAGCTCGGTAGATATACTGAAAGTGCCCAAAAAAAATTACTATTAAGTCTTTCAGACCAAAACGAGAAACTTTAGCTTTAACCGTTCTCAAGATATACAAAAATTATTATTTATGTTGTATGGGGGGTACCAGGCTCAATTGTCCAATTCCACCCATTTTTTGACTGATGATTTGTACTGACCATTAAGTTACTCAGAATACAGAAAACTTTAACTGTTCTCTAGATACAATGAAATCAATATTTAGTTTAAATGAGAGGTACCACGTTCACTTGTCTAATTGCGCTCACTTATTGACTAATGATTTGTTTTAACCACAAAGTCATTTGGACTATATTCAAAAACTTTGTATGGGCGTGGCAACGCCTAATTGTAATTTTTTAAATTTATATAGCCTATAGTTCCTTGCAGATATACGAAGAGATACTGTGAAAATTGGTTCAGCCTTTTAGCTGTTTATAAGGCACAAACTCTAATACAAGGTGGGCCAAAAGAAATCACCTTATTGGAAGATGCTCTTATTTTTGCTAATGGCGGCCAATGTCAAATCTGTTTTGACATTTATGAACTAGACAGATGTAGAATACAAGTGAACAAGCCATGGAGCGATACACTCCCCAAGAACGGGGAATAATCGTGTCTATGTTTTTGGGTAACAATTCGTCTGTGGTGCGAATTGCGTCGTCGATTCCCCGGTCGTCCGACACCGACTGCACAAAAACTGCGCCGTTTGGCCACCAACCTTGAAAAGTATGGGACCACACGAGACGCTGCTAAGCGTGGCCGGCCCCGGAGCGCCCGTTTTTGCGGACGCCGCTGGTCAAACGACAACAGTGGACGGTCCGCGCTATAGGGCCATGTTAACCTAGTTTTTTCTGCCGCAACTGAATGAATTAGGACTGGAAGACATGTGGTTCCATGTGGCGGCGTTCCCGGGTCGCCTCATCTCTCGTTTTGGCGATTTGCACTGGCCCACAAGATCGGTCAATTTAAACGTTTCAGACTTTTTTTGTGAGGTTTTTTGAAGTCTCGTATTTACGTGAACAAGCCCGAGACCCTAGAAGCCCTCAAGGACAACATTCGACACGAGTGCGAGAATCTGTCGCCGAAGTGATGAAAAACGCCATAAAACGAGCCCGTATAGCAATCAATTGTGACGGCGCCCATTTGGCCGATATCATCTTCTCGACTTGACCAATAAAATTCTAAAGGTTCAGATAAACATAATCAAAAAACAGAATCGAAGTTTTTCATTTAGAAAAAAATTGAGAGCCAAACAACATCGGATGACTTCGTTTGGCTCACCTTGTACATTTAGATATGGGAAAATTAATGTAACAATACGATTTTTTAATAGTGATCTCTTTATTGTTGGCTTGCGTAAAAAACCTCCTTAAAAACATTTGACATTGCTGCATTAAAAACCACAAAAAACAACCACTTTTACAACTGCCTGCAAACCTATAGAAAAACAAATATGTTTGTTAGTTTGTGGGCACTCCTTTATATTATTGGCTGTAGGCAAAACGTACAGAGCCATATATAATTGCTTATCAACCAATAAAAATTTTAAAAGAAAGAGAAAGCATATTTACAATTTGTATTGTTTGCCATGCACTGACTTTGTTTTATTTGTCGTTGAATGTCAGATAAATACAATTTCAATACTACACCACGCCTATAGTGTTGTTGAAGAGAGAAAACAGGAATAAGGAAATACTTGATATTTAAAAGTAAGAGGCAAGTACAGAGAAATATAAGCATATATTATTTTAACCAATAAAATTGTTAAAAAAGTTATAAAACTTCTTTATATGAAAAACTTATTCGAGGGCTATCCAAAAGCCATATGAGAAGTACTCGTTAGTACTGTTCAAGCCTCTTGTTTCATTTGACGGAATCGTGTCGAGTGGTTATTCATAATAAATTCACTGATGTGGGTTTCTGTCGTTAGTGTGCTTATGTGAGAAGTATTTAGCAAAAAGAAATGAATAATTTTCCGCTATTGGCGTTATAAGACTCGAATACTAATTTGTTTAGTTATGTTCTTTACTATTTTTATTAATAAAATATATTGGCGCGATATTTGAGAGGATTAGCCGTTGTTAAGTTGAAAACCTCTATCCTTATAGTGTAATCAGTATAATCAGAAAACATACACCGATTAATGTATGAAATAAATATTTCTATTCTTTACTATTTGAGTTTCTTCTTAAGTGTTACAGTGATATCAGTCATAACTCAGATATTGAGAAACAAGGAATACATTTAATCATTAACAAAGGTAAAAACATATTCTGAACAGAGATACTTCTGCATAAGCCTAATCGAATTCCAAATACGTATTGGTTTATGGACCACATATTTATTCATACTTATATATATGGGTCTATTTATATTTGCCCTTTTATTATAACGTCTACCAATCCACATATATATTCAGTACCTACCCCGTCTGTCAAGAAAAATTATTACTATTAATTTTTTAAAGTTCGTACTTTTTGAGTATATAATATATACAAACGTTTTTAATTTTTAATTTTAAAATATATATTAAATTAATAAAAAGTTATATCTTACAAAAACTTATGACAACGTAAACCAAGTAGAACCTTTTTAACAAATTCACCTTCTCGAAATATCATATCTTTACTTAGGTAGATGCGCGTTTATGTACAAAATAATTTATAAGATTTCCATCACTTAAATGACCATAATTGATTATTAGAAAATTTAAATGAAATCATTTGAAGTTGGCGATATCTGAAGTAGTCTGCACGTTGAATACAAACCCAAAAATTTCCTGGGTTCAACACCAGTTTCAAACTCACAAAACCATCTCGCAATTTTTCTGATGTGCATTTGTGTGTCTTTGTGTCAGTTGTTGTCGGAAAGTTTCAGTGGCGAAGGCATATACATTGGTCACGGAATAATAACGGCTTCAGCTGTAACCAATCCACAGACACATCAGAACGCCCTCCTTCGTCGGTATAGTGTAGCACTGGCGAAGTAAAATAATTACTAAAAATGATTACTAAAATGAAGCTTCAAAAATTTAATACGTTTCCTTGACATCAGAGGCGCTACAACACTACTATTCAAACAACGAACGTGCAAAAAAGCAGGGTTGTAATAAAGTGAAGCTTCACCTCCTATCATTTCCCTAACTATCCCTTTCAAAAAAAAAAAAAAAATAACATACATTTACAGCGCTATTCTAGAAATTTTTACAATTATTCTTTATGATTTCTTAGTAAAAATGTTCTTGGTAAGGTAGTGTGAATATATTGAAATTGATGTGAGAATGTAAGCTTTTTTGTTTAATCGTGAAAAGAACCGCAAAGTTTTGCGTTTACTTCTGTAAAAATCAAACGAATATTAAAAAAAATTAACTATATACATAGTATAGTGTATGGGTATATTAAACAATAATTGACATTGCAGTTTTTTTTTTAATTACAGTTTCTACAATACAAGAGTTCAAGTGGTATATCGTATTTCGAGGGGTGTTACAATATTAATCGCTTCAATTTTACCTTTATGCGAATATTTCGTGGAACCTTCAAGAATTATATAAGAATATGCTTAATTATGCTATGTAATTTTAATTTTAAGCTTCTCATCCAAAGAAAACTTCTTTTATTTTTATTATCTCTTTAATTTCGTGAAATTCCACCATACTTCTCTTTCGGATAACATATTTAACCCTAACCGTATTGACAACATTTTTGTACATAGACTCCGATGGTCGATATTTTAAATGACTCAGAGATATATTTGAGGTTCAATGTTGTTAATGTGCCAAATTACCTCATGGTTTAGCTCTAGAATTGTTCTTGGGTTATTGACAACACTTTTTCTTTTAAATATCTCCAAAGAAAAAAGTCCAACGGTGTCAAATCACATGATAGTGACGGCCAATTACATCGCCACGACGTGAGATAAAATGCCCATTGAATTTCTGACACAAAAGAATCATTGTTTCGGCGGCTGTGTGGCAAGTAAGATGTATGTTATCATCTCGCGATAGCGAACACCATTCACGGTAACTGCTTGCCCGACCTCATTTTCGAAGAAGTTCGTAAGCCCATAAACCGCTGGGCGAACATGTACAGGTGTTTTCACATTTCCTACAGACCCGGTTTGCTGAAATTTGCGCACAATTCTCTCGTTTGTGGACATATTTGGTCTAATCGGCTGATCAAAAAAACATGAAGTGCACGACATGGTTTTTATATGTGAACGCCCATTTTCGTAAAAGGCTTCAAAAATCTTAATGCGCTGCTCAATGCTGAAACAAAGAAATGTCAAATTAAGTTCGACAAAAAACTTGACGTTAAAATGCGACTCACAATTATGGTTGTGCCATCCTTTAAATAGTTGGCTACTGGCTCAATGTTTAAAAAAATGATTATCTTTTTAGAATCAGGTATATCCATGTTTTAAATTTCATCAAAATCGGTTATATAGTTTAGGATATGCATATATTTCTCTCTACTGCCTAGTACTATTTATTTTTTTAATTTATATCTTATCTTAGATATATTCATAACTTCCACTATATTTGCGCTGTTCTACAAAATTTTAACAATGGGTCGATTTTGAAAAGATATAAAGATTTTTCAGCACAGATGTGCAAATCTTTACTTTAGTAATATCGGTTTAGTACTTTAGTAGTAATAAGACTTCAAAATTATTACTTACACTACTAAATAGTTCTCTTCTTATTAGATGAAAGTAAAAGGAAAATCAAATATACTTTTGTTTTACGGTTACTTGTTTTTGCTTCTGCAAATTAAATAGAAAAGTTATGCATTTGAGATTGCAAAAATGTGCAATTGCAAATATTTGATACCAATTGTGAATGATTCTTTGGACTACGTTTGCAATAATAGTTGAAAGATAGATATTCACATTTATTCACAGATATTAAAATTTTTCTTTCGTTTATTTCTACATTTTTTTAAAGGTTTAATACCCATATTTTAATGTTTTATAATTATGACTATTATGTTTTATATATTATTTTTTCTTTGGCATAAACTGAAATCTACAAGTGCGGCGGCAGTTGAGCATAGATCAATATGCGGCAGCATCGAGTCTCCTGTAGCCAACTAATTATTACTTTTTAATACTTTTTAATAACTGTGGTATCATTATGCGTATAATTATCGAATTAAAATAATTAGAAAATGTTAAAAGAAATATATAATAATAAATTTGTAATATTTTTCAATTTGTTTATTAGTAACTAAATGAAAAATATAAATAGACTGAAATTTTTGAGAGCTATAACGAATATATCAGTTAGAGAATAACTGAATTCATATATTTTGAGTGCAGTATTTTTCACTTAATTGCCTTTTGTATTAGTGCACTTTTAATGTAATTCACTAAATACATTTAATAAAAAAATACATTTAAGATAACTGAATTTTTAGCTTATTTGCACAAAATATAGGTCCATTTCGAGAAAAGTATATAATTTTCACGTTTCCTAAATATTCTTCACGGTACTGCCAAACCAAACATTATTTCAGTATAATAGATATTTTCACAATTTATGTTTCTTTTAATAAAAAATAATTAATTGCCGGTTTGGTTAACAGGTTGTTACTGACTTGAGTTTCAGCATCATCCGGTTAGTTAACAATAACATGTGATAGAAAGTGTGACAATGCTGTATATATTTGTTTTTGAAAAATAGTGCAATAAAAAAAACAGAAAGTGGTAACACCAATTGGTTGGCAGAGATGGCGCAATTCCAAAAATTAATAATCTGATGTAAAATATTCACATATACTAATATATTACAGGTATATTTCCCATTACCTATCTACCTCTTACAGACTTTACTCTGCGTATGAGATAGATAATATAATTTTTTGAAGACTTCTATGTATATATCTATGTCTAAACTCATCATCAGACAAAGGCTGGCGATGGCTGAAGTAGTCTGCACATTGACTACAAATCCAAAAAGTGATGGGGACGACCGCAGTTTCCGCATTTTTGCTGATGTGTATCTTCGTGTCAGTTGTTGGCGTATGCATAGTCTTTGAAATTTCTTGTCATAAAGGAAATATTTCATTATTGCAAATAAATATTGTTGGAAATAGCTGGAGGCAATAAAGACATTTGTAGCTGTAGAATCTGAACAGTTAGAGATATAACCATAATCTTTTTTCTTTAGATATATATTTCCCCAAAGATCATTTCTGCATACTCAGCTCAAAAAATGAAATTGTTAATATTAATACTTTACATACTTTTATTTTAACAATGTAGACGGTTCTTTTCAAACATAACAATTTCTATTGGCATAAAATGATGAAATGAAAAGACTATTATTTAATTTTTAATCCTTTATTATTTTAATTTATATATCTATTATTATTAAATCAATTTGAGGGTGGCGATGGTACGATGGATGGTAGTTTGCACGTTGACTACTAAACCAAAAACAGACCTGGGTTCAACCCCAGTTGCAGACTAAAATTTTAAAATAAAAATAAACATATCGCATTTTTCTGATGTGCATTAGTGTGTCTTTGTGTGACAGTTGTTGTCGGAAGGTTTCAGTGGCGAAGGCATAGTCACTGGTCACTGAACAATACCGGCGAAGTAAAATAATAATAAAAATGGCTACTAAACCGAAGCTTCAGCACTGCTACGAGTATAAACAAAACAAAGAACGTGCGAAAGCAGAGCTGTAAAATAATTAATTAAGCTTCCCCTTTTAGAAGAAGCTGAAGATTTCATTTATTATAAGAAGTACCAAATTAGAGTTAATTTTTACAGCTTGATAGTGATATTTTAAAAATTACCAATACTTGCGAGTATACATTTATAACTTTTTTCAGAAGAATGCAATATCATCATTATATCTTTTCAATGTGTTCTGCTTTAAAAAATAGCTTTAGCTTTAAAAGTAAATATAAGGATCAGTTTTCTATTTTCACAACCTCCGATTACATATTTAAAAAATTGCTAAACATTTGATAGGATGTCTACATTAAGAGCTGTAGTAACATACATAGAGTAAACTTTGTTGTGTTGTTTCGACTGGGCGTTGGTATATCAGTCAATCACTTAATAATAATTATTATGGTATCCTACTGTTTATTACAGTATAAGTTGTTAAATGTTATAAATAAGTAGCTTTTACCCGCGACTTCGCTCCCGTTATTATCTCCATCGGTTATACAGTTTCGGAAAGGCATATCTTACCTCTACGTCGCCTCCTCGTTCTATTAAAAAAAAATATATGCATATGTGTCCTTCTAGATGCAAAAACATAAATACATTTAAATTTCATTAAAACCGTTTAGATGGTCTCGTTGGCGTGGAAATTGCCCCTACTTTCCCTCGTGGTCCTAGTTTTAAAGAAAGTAATAGCCTACAACCTTCCCGGAGTTGCACAATTGTCAATGTATATTTTCAACTTAAACACATCCAAGTTTTAAAGTTAAATGGCGAAGTTAAGCTTGTTTATATTACAAAATCTCTTAAAAACCATGTGTCAGGAGTAGCATAATTAAGAAGTGGGCGTGCTAATGGCGAGTAGTCAGCGTATTGGCTCTGCAACTAGAAAGACCCAGGTTCGATTCCCAGCCGGGTCAAATCAGAAAAAAGTTTTTTCTGAGTTTTCTGTGCTACAGCACCCTCCTTCGTCGGTATTTGAACAATAAAAACGTCGGCGAATAAAATAATAAATAAAATGGCTCCATTAGCTTAAAAATAATGAGTCAAAAAACATCAGAGAAGCCGCAACTTTGCTTTATAATTTACACGCAACTGCAGAGTTGTGCAAGAATTAGGCTCTATCTTCCTACCACTTTCACCACCTGTCTATTTCTTCCCTATCCTTCTCTCTAGTTCCAGTGCAATGCATTGCATATGTAGGGGATAGCCCCTGAGCACTGGTCCAAGATAAAAAAAAAAAAAAAAAAAAAAAAACGCTAATAATTCATTCAAAAGTCCCAGTTATATGGTGTGAACATTTCAGGAAGATCTGTCCAGCGGTTTGGGCTCCTATAAGGTACAAACAAACAAACAAACAAACACACATTCAGCTTTATACATAGATAGATAACCCGGATTGCATGCAATCCTATACTCTATTAACTGTTACTCTACAAACATATTTTTTTTTTGCTGAAAAATTAATAAAATCATCATTTCATTGGATGCATCAATAAAACGATACTTTTTTTTACGTCAAAACGTTAATAAAGCTACTGAAAATTTGTTCAAAATAATGTTTATTCTTATTTAAAAATGATTTTTAATGATATATCTAATGAATTTATTCCTCCATCTACTTTATCTGCATACTTTAACATGAACATGGAAAAATATTGGAGTGTTTTTTAAATTAATTATTTTGCATTAAAATCTATTACAGAGTATATAATTTGACTTAATTGTTTTTTTATGTTTCATCAGTTATTTATTACATTCGATTTAATTTGGACCGGACTTATCTACTCGATTTTAAACCGAGTACAATTATGCGAATTCGGTTTACAGAACACCTAAATATGTGTATTCGTTTTACAAACGAAAAATTTTTGGGGATTCAGTTTACAGAACATACCGGATTATTTCGAAACCTTTGAAAATATTTAGAAATAATTTTAAGAATATTGGTGTTGTATATATTAACGTGAATATATTCAATATGGCATCTCTTCATATTCAGTCTGGGTGACAAATGAATAACACATGGCGCATCCGGTTTAAATCGTTAATACCCAATTATTTTAACCCAATTGGTGCAGAAAGGCCGAATCCCGTAAGTTTCGATGGAAATATTTCGGAAAATTGGAGAGTTTTCAAGCAAAATTTTGATGTGTACTCTATAGCTATTGAACTGGAAGATTGTGAAGAGTCACAGAAGATTGGTATTTTTCTCAATGCATGTGGTGCAGAAGCAATTGAAATTTTTGGTACATTAAGTTTATCTGAGGAGGAGAGAAAACAATACAAACTTGTGGTAGAAGCTTTCGAATCATATTGTACGCCAAAGAAAAGTTAAGTGTATGAAGCTTTTAAGTTTAATTCCAGGAAGCAGCAGGATGGTGAGGGTTTTGAATCTTACTTGCTGGACCCCAGAAAGCTAGTTAAAAATTGTGAATATGTTAACTCTAATCTTATGATACGAGACAACATTGTAAGTGGTACAAATTTCTCTAAGCTGAGAAAGAAATTATTAGAAACCTATGATTTAACATTAAATAAAGCAATTGAAATTGCACGTGCATCAGAACTAGCTGACAAACATGCGAATGACATGCAAAACCAACAAATATTGTATACTGGAGTTAATACAATACAATATAAAAAGAATAACGGAACAGAAGAAAGAAAAAATTTTGTCTTCAAAGATAAGTATAATCAGAAATTAGTTAACTATAATGAAAACAGACAAACAAGAAATAATAGCTGTAAATTTTTTTAAAGGCATGCATGAGTATAAAAAATGCCCTGCCTTTGGAAAAAAATGCAATAATTGCGGGCGACTAAATCATTTCAGTGTAGCCTGTTACTCTCAAAAAAGCAGAGAAATACGAGAAAATGATTTAGAAAGAAACTGAAGAATTTTTTCTGCACAACATTAGTACAACGAATATTAGGAAAAGGTGGTACGAAAAAATACGTGTCAACAACTGCTTGATTAAATTTAAATTAGATACTGGCGCAGATGTTAATGTCTTGCCATTGCGTTATCTAAAATATATGAAAGATATACGTTTCGACGAAAGCGGAATTCCTCCCAAAAGTTACAGTGGAAATGATTTAAACTTTAAAGGTATTTTGAGTTGCGTGGTGATGTGTAGAAACAAAGTAACAATATTAAGATTTTACATAATAGACACTACATTCGAATTAGGATTATCTGCTTGTGAAAAATTAGAACTGATTAATCGAATTCATTCTCTGGAGTATTTTGAAAAAGAAATGTTTATTAAATCAAACAAGGATGTTTTTCAAGGTTTGGGTTGCTTTGTTAAAGATTTAGAAATTAATGTAAAATCTAATTGAATCGGTCATTTCAAAAACCATTTAAGTCACATTTTTTCCAAAATGCGTTTTTTTGCTGAAAATACTTCCTCAAAGGTAGATGCGTATTCTGGGTAAAAACAACTTAAATCAATACATGCCTTCCCCTTTTAATAATACCGCGTGAAAGGCGTTCATTGCATAAACAACATTAGTCAGTGACTTAAGAGGTTTTCGCATGCATCACTAGATGGCAGGAGTAGTTTATGACTGAGTTTGACATTATAAATTTTCTTTGTTTTGATTGGTTCAACAATATTTAAATTTTTGTAAACCATCGCCATTAATGTCATTTGAACTTCACTTGTCTTTTACTATTTTAATTGAAAAGTAATTTTAGCTTTAAAAAATGTCTTTAAGTGAAACTGAGTGTGATGGTGAGCCGAAAAAGAAGACAACGTGTAATCCTGCAAAATATAAAAGGAATGTTATAAAAAAAGATGACATGGACTTTTGCATTTCAAAAATTAACTTTTTTTCAACAAAAAATGAGCAGGATATATTTCTTCAAACACTTATTGATAAGTTAGATATAAAACAGAGGCGTCCTCGAAAAGAAAATGCTACACAGAGGCAAAATGCTTTTCAATTCTATGTTTTAAAACAAACTGATAAAGTTAAAGTCTGCAAGAAAGCATTTATCAGCCTATATGGAATTACTGAAGCCAGAGTTCGCAGCCTTTGTGATTTGCTTAATAAAGGGAAGAGTCCAATAGATAAGAGAGGATGCCACCCGAAAGCAAATACAGTGCCTCCTGAAATATGCCAAAAAATACATGAACACATCGTCTGCTTTCCTAGGAAAAATACACATTATGCAGGAAAAGACATAGATTATCTTGATGCACGATTGGATGTCAAAAAAATGCATTCAATGTTTAGTGAAAAATATCCAGATCTCAATGTAAAGTGCAAATTTTACTTACAATACTTTAATGAAAACTTTTCCCTCAGATTTGGTCGACCACAAGTCGACACATGTATAACTTGCGATGAACTATCAACAAAAATAAAACAATCAAACTTATCAGAAAATGCAAAATGTTCAGTAGTAGCTCAGTTAATGATCCATAAAAGACGTGCCAAGAAGTTTTATAACAAAATTTCATCAGTTCAAGATCTTTGTAAGGAACGAGATGATGTTGCAGCGATAACATTCGATTTTATGCAAAATCTACCATTGCCACAGATACCTATACAAAACATTTTTTATTTACGGCAATTATGGGTTCACTGTTATGGTATTAAGGATTTAAAAACAGGCAAATCGACATTTTACATGTATCATGAAAGTATTGCTAACAAAGGAGCCAATGAGGTTTGTTCAATGTTGATGCAATATATAAAAAATAATATTGGGCCAAATATTAAGTATTTATATCTTTTTTCCGATGGCTGCCCAGATCAAAATAAAAATAATACATTTAATTTTATGCCACTAAACCTATTCCTCGCTAACAACATAAGTCAAAAACTGTTTTTCAGATTTTGTTCATTATTTCTATTAATAAACTGTAAAGGTTATACGCTATTTTAATTTATTATCACTCAAATACTAAACTAAACACAAAAAAGTCCTTTAAAACTCATTTGTTTGTGTATGAAATAGTTTTTATTGATTTCTGAAAAATTATAATTCTGTGACTTATGAGGTTTTTGAAATGACCGATTCATTTATATCCCTGTAGTTAATCCTGCTAGAAGAATTCCATTGTTTCTATGTGTTCGAGTTAAAGAAGAGTTGGAAAATATGATTCAGTGGGGTGTTCTTGAGCAAGTAGATGGTCCCGTAGAATGAGCGTCAAATTTGGTAATCGTGGAGAAAAAGTCAGGTCAGCTCGTTTGTGCATTGATCCTCAAGATTTAAACGACGATATTCTGCTGGAGAACTATAAAATACCATCGTTTGAATCAATTGCAGCGAGGATTGCTAACAAAAGATACTTTTCAGTTTTGGACCTTAAAAAAGGATTTTGGCAAGTTGCATTTTGTCAAAAAGCTAGTAAACTGTGTACTTTTAACACACCCTTTGGCTGTTACCGTTTTAAGCGGTTACCATATGGTATAAAAATCGGCCCTGAAGTGTTTCAAAAACATAATGAAAGGAATTTTCATGACATTCGAAATGTTATAGTATTCATTGATGATGTGCTAATTGTAGCTGACACAGCCGAGGAACATGACAAAATATTAAAGCAAGTAATAGAGCGTGCACGTGAGTTAAATATTAAATTTAATATTGGCAAAATTCAATATAAAGTAAACGAGGTTAAATATTTAGGAAAAATAATTTCGCATGACGGCATAAGATGCGATCCAGACCAAATCACTGCTATTATGAAAATAAATCCACCTACAACTAAGAAAAACTTACAAAAGCTATTGGGAATGATTAATTATATTCGTGGTTATGTACCATAACTTTCAGAAATGTCAAAACCTCTGCGGGATTTGTTAAAAAACAATGTAATTTTTAAGTGGGAAAATTTTCATACCATTTGTTTAAATAAAATTAATTATCGCTAACACACCAGTCTTAGCAATTTTTGTTGAAACGAAAGAAATTGCAATCGAAACAGATGCTTCGAAATTTGGAATTGGATGTTGTTCGATGCAGGGCGGAAAACCCATTTCATTTAGAAGTCTAACGGAAACGGAAGTTAACTATGCACAAATTGAAAATTAATTTTTAGCAGTTGTTTTCCCTTGGCGAAAGTTATTACGTGTATGGACGTGTGGTAAACATTAGAACAGATCACAAGCCTCTTATTGAAATTATGAAAAAACAATTTTGCAACATACCTTCTGCTACACTTCAGAGAATGAAATTATCGTTAATGAAATACAATTTAAAATTGACTTACATTCCCGGCAAATATTTATATGTATGTTGCAGACTTATTATCTCGATATTTTAAGAAAGATGAGAAGTCAACTGAAATTGTAGATCTAAACGAATTTGTGCTCACCGTAAACATTGCCGATGAGAAATTCAAAGGCATTAAAATTGATATAGACGATGATGAATGTCTACTTGAATTAAAAAGTATGGTTTAAATGGATGGCCTAAAAATGTTTGTAACCTTCGCGGCGACTTAAATTTTTTTTGAAAAAACCTTAGCAACATTTACATAGATAACAATTTATTATTTTTGAATAATAAAATTATCTTTCCACAAGCACAGCGAAAAGAAATTTAAAACAATTGCATGTGTCGCACTTGACTGTGGAAAACACAAAAAGAAGGGCACGCAATTTAGTGTATTGGCCGCGCATGGACGTAGACATTGAAAATGATATTGTAAACTGCTCAACTTGTCAAAAAAATCGCAGCTCTAATGTTAAGGAACCTATGATTTCTCATGAAATACCTTCATTACCATTCAATAAAATCGGAATTGATATATGTGAATATTTATCAAAATCCTATTTAATTGTTTCAGATTACTACTCAAAATTTCTAGACATAATACCAATTGCATCCACAACAGCGAAAGAATGTATTAAAAATTTAATAGTATGTTTTTAGAACCACGGTATTCCTGTAGAAATTGTATCAGACAATATGCCTTTTAACTCATATGAATTTCGAAATTTTTTTTCACCTATTGATAATATCAAAGTAACAACTTTCTCTGTTTATATGTATGTATTAAATGAAGTTTCTTTATTATGAAATATAATACCGAAAATTGTTAATATTGACATATACATATGTCACATATATTTAATTTTTATAACAGTCTTTGGAAGGAGGTGTTGTATATATTAACGTGAATATATTCAATATGGCATCTCTTCATATACAGTACTTGTTAAAAGAATGACTCTCAATAAAGGAAAAGCATTCACTCTCAGTCTGGGTGACAAATGAATAACACAATTGGTAAATTTGACAAAAAAAGACGATAGGAAAATATAAAAATTTAACACAATTTTGTGTTTGCCGCGACCACGGCAACAGTGGATGATCAATTTTCGAAGAAAATCATCTTCAGTGATGAGGCACATTTTCACCTCAGTGGATTCGTCAATAAACAGAATTGCCGCATTTGGGCGAATGAGAATCCAAGAGTGATTGTCGAAAAACCTATGCACCCACAAAGAGTGACTGTTTGGTGCGGTTTATGGGCTGGCGGCATCATCGGGCCGTATTTTTTCCAAAATGAGGCCGGTCAGGCAGTTACTGTGAATGGTGTTCGCTATCGTGAGATGATAACGAACTTTTTATGGCCCGAATTGGAAGATATGGATGTGGACGATATGTGGTTTCAGCAGGACGGTGCCACTTGCCACACAGCTAACGAAACAATGGCTCTTTTGCGCAACAAATTCAATGGCCGTGTTATCTCACGTAATGGCGATATCAATTGGCCGCCAAGATCATGTGATTTGACACCGTTGGACTTTTTTCTTTGGGGTTATTTGAAAGAAAAGGTGTACGTCGATAAGCCAGCAACAATTCAAGAGCTAAAGGATGAGATAATTCGGCACATTAACGGCATAGAACCTCCATTATGCCTCAGGGTCATCGAAAATTTGGACCATCGGATGGAGGTGTGCCGCCGTGGTCGCGGCGCCCATTTGGCCGATATTTTGTTCCATACATAATTGAGTAATACCAATATATCATAAAAAATAAAATTACAATAATTTTCTAAATAGTTTGTGTTTTATTCAAAATCAACATCGCCCCTTGAAATTTAACCACCCTTTATAACATTTATGACAAAAAACATTTCGTTAGTTTTCGAAATTGATAATCATCTGCAAAATATATGGTTATTAACATAAAATATAAATATATAACCAGCAACATGTGAAACTAATATATAAATATAAATGAAAATATCTTTATATATATCTGATTCTAATTTCCAAATTGGGCTTTTTACCAAAAAAATATATGAAAAGTAATTTTTATAAAACAAACTCAATAATTGATGAAGAAATAAAACAAAATAGTCTCATCTCAATAGGAATTGCTATGTTGAAAAAGAACTTCTACATTGAAAAATATAAGCACGTTAAAGTATAAGTATACTTTAAAAAATTTTTGATATTACAATTCTTACATTGCTAACTTTTAAACGAGCACAATTTAATTCAGTTCAGTATATTGCGTTAGAGTGTGAAAATTAAATCTTTTGTACAAACGCGTGTTCAGGTGTGGACCCATAGGGTAAAGTCAGTAGACGATCTTTATGGCGGGTCGCCCTCTGGTAACGTGAAGGAGTCCAGGACCTCTAGAGAGTCTTGCCTACTCGCCGTACGGTAGATTGTACTATATGCGGGGGAACGGTTCCTTTCTCAGGACCTACACTCACTCATGGCTAAAGTAAGCTACGGTATAGGGGGCTAGATCATGATGTAATGCGACCCGTGCTTAGGATCAGCCTGGGTAGGGGTCCCTTCAAAAATGCTATAGTCGCAATCGGACCTTCACATTCGCAAAGGAACAGCCAGAGATAAAAAGCCCAACCCAAAAGGGGGTCAAATGTTTGAAACGCCCAGACCTCAAAGTGGGCCTAACTTTTCAAATGGAACGCCCAACCCTCAAGGCATCACTACTCCAGCTAGCACTGATTGTGCAAAGCACGAGCGGCGAGACAGCTCTACTCGGAACCCATTCTTGGGGGCTTCGAAACTACTACTACGCTTGCCGACGCTGATAACGCAGAATAACGCAGATAACGCCTGTTACCGACAACTCAATATCAAACATCAACCGTGTATATTGACCACTTTTTTATCAACCATAAAATTTTTTTTTCTCTACTCTCTTCTTGATATTCTTAACCTGTGCAAATTGAGAATTGAATCGTCGCCATTAAAATTATTTCCTTTAAGTTGAATTATAGACACAAAGAAGAAAATACTAAGGTAATTTTTTTAGAATAAAACTGTAGAATTATTAAAATTAATAAATTCCGCTTCTGGAATTTTAAAGCGATAAACAGCTACAAAAACTTGGTGTTTCAATTCAACAATTTATTTAAAATTCTTAATTTTGATAAAAGAAAAGGAAATGGCTCAACGTGGCATAGCATTCAATTGGAGTCTATGTACCGAGGCAGGAAATGATATCATGGTTACATGATCCAACTCTCTTCATAGCTATCATAAAGTTTGCTGCAAGATGGGTAGTGCTGCCGATATATTTCCTTGGAAGTGCCCACAATGTACTGTTGCGGCTGAACAGCAAAAGGCTCCACCCGATTCTCCAAATACGTCACTAAATTCTGGCTTAGAGCATGCATTGTGCTGGAACTATAGGAAAGGGATAGTAGGAGAAATGATAGGATGTGAAGCTTTACTATCTTACAACACTGCTTTTTGCACGATATTTGTTTTTACAGCAGTATTGTAGCGTCTCTGATGTGAAGGAGACGTATAAAATTTTTTTTAAAGCTTCGTTTTTAGTAGCCATTTTTATTAATTATTTTACTTCGCCGGTGCTACACAATACCGACGAAGAAGGACGTTCTGTCGTGCCTGTGAATTGGACACACCTGAAGTCGTCACTACTCAGTGACCAGTGACTATGCCTTCGCCACTGAAACCTTCCGACAACAACTGACACAAAGACACAGAACTACACATCAGAAAAAATGCGAGATGTTTTAATGAGTCTGAAACTGGGGTTGAACCCAGGAAAACTTTTAGCTTTGTAGTCAACGTGCAGACTACTTTGAACATCGCCATGATCGCCATTGGCATGATTGTTTGCCGACTGCTTTAGGGATATAATGCTTTTGTATGACACGGAGGATGGCAGGAGGTCATATGCGGTGTCAGTAGGCGTGCCTCAGGGTTCTGTACTGAGTCAAATACTAGGAAACGCTATGTATGATGCATTACTAAGGCTTGGAGATCATTGGTTTTGCGGAAGGCATTGCCCTAGTAGTAAAGGGCAAACACCTCGACAAGCTTTAAAGAACGTGCAACGATGCCATCGCTATAGTTGGAAGCTGGATCACGAGCATAGGTCTCAGACTTGCTGACCATAAGACGGATATCCGGCTTGTAAGCAGTAGAAAGAAAACAGTGTGCATCACGGTTACAGTAGGAGACCGGGCGATTAAGTACTTGGCGGTTATGATCGACCATGGACTTACGTTCAAAGAACATCTGCAATATATATGTATGGAGTGTGCAAAAACGACTTCTGCACTTGCGCGAATAATGCATAACCTAGGCGGTCCGGAGCAGGAAAGCAGGGTGTTGTTAAGGGGGTGGTGAAATAAATTGCTCCATATGCGGCCCATGTATGGCCTTATGCTATGAACAAGGAATCATATAGGAATCATATGCGGCCTACAGGAGGTGTACTCTTAGGGTCGTTTCTACCTACCACACGGTGTCTATGGACACAACACTGATAATTGCTGGAATGATGCCGCTGTGACTAGTGGCAGATACCGAAGAAGAGTAACATGTTGCAAGAGGAAGGGGCTAGTGCACCGCCGTCAATTGATTGTTAGCGCAATGGAATGATAGCAGCATGATTATCCCACATCCATCATACGGGGAATAGCGGACTGGTCAAGGTTAAGGTCACGACAATGATCAAGGCCCAATATAAAGGAAACTGTAGATAATGTTTCTTTTATTGTCGCCGGCGATATGGAAACCGGCAGCGCTCACTGGAGAGATTAATCCGATCCAATATTACACCCGGCAACATTTTTGATTTGATGCTAAAATCAACTGAAAATTTAAATTCTCTTTCACAAGAAAAGTTTTAGTACGGTAAAGGATAACGAAGAGAGCAAGGTGTGAAGAATGAAGAATCAGCATTCGTCCAATCAGCAATCACCAGGCTGTGGTTCCTGAGGATAACTGGCTCGGAGAATGATGAAAGAGGTAGTGTTTAGTACGTAGGCGCCTTGCAAGCCATAGGGTAAGTCTTGCAGCGAATCGTCCATATTGGCTAGCCGATATAAGCAATGGTTGGAAATGTTAACAAATTGGTTTTTTAGAAAATATAGGAATAATTTGAAAAAATTCATTTTCAGTTCTGTTAAAAGACTTTAGTTCTTTTCTGGAGATGGGCGAATAAAATTTTATGTACCCAATTTCTGGAAATCTTTAAATGAATGACCAATCGTTGGAAATGTTAGCAGCTTGGTTTTTTTAGAAAATAAGAGAATATTTTGAAAATATCCATTTTTAGTTCTGTTAAAGGACTTTAGTTCTTGTCTCGAAAATGGTAGGAGATAGGTGAATAAAAGTTTATTGAGAAATTTCTGGAAGTGTTTAAATGAATGGCCAATCGTTGGAAATGTTAATAGCTTGTTTTTTTTTAGAAAATATAAGAATATTTTGCAAAAACCCATTTTTAGTTCTGTTAAAGAACTTTAGTTCTTTTCTGGAAAATGGCAGAGATTTCTGGAGTAGATTTCCGGAAGAGTTAAAATGTATGGCCAATCGTTGGAAATATTAAGACCTTGATTTTTAGAAAATTTCAGAATATTTTGAAAAACCCCATTTTTAGTTCTGTTAATGAACTTTAGTTCTTTTCTGGAAAATGGTAGGAGATGGGCGAATAGAATTTTAGGGAGCGGATTTCCAGAAGTGTTTAAGTTGGTTCAAGTGGCACCCCCAATTAGCAGAAAGTGCCGTTTTGATACCACAAAACTCACGAAACCCAAAGAAGAGTTGCTGCCATCGACTGCAGCATTCAACACCTGTATTCAGCCGGCCACATCCAAGAATCGGACTAATCTGGTAGGAGCTTCCAGTATCCTCCGCCTGCCTAAGCCGCGTACTCGCACAATAGATAGAAAACCGATTCCCCACTATCGTCGTCACCACAGCTCCTGCACCTTGTATTCGCACCTATCCCAATGTGGCCGGCGTGCCTACCCAGTGGCCAGTGGCCAGTACAGACTGGCAAACAACGGGAAATATTGTTTTTCGACATCCTCATGTTGTTCTTGGTTTTTTGTTTGTCATAGACAGGCCAGGTCTGCCTTGAGTTGGAGCAGGTTTCCAAACCTCCCACCTGCGTTCTGCCTTTACCTCACCCCACCTCACCTCATCCATAGTCCCCGCCTGATCTCACGTATTGGTACCGGGACCTCTGTACATTGTGAGTGGGATAAAGCCGTCACCTCACGAGCTAACCCATCGGACCTCATTTACCTGAATATCACAGTGATCCGGTACCCCGGTGACCTCGAGGTCAAGGCCAGAATTGCAGCCTGGTTATCAGTGAAAAATCCTAATGTTGCCCCCGGAGGACGTGCCCGCCGCAATTCCAGCGGCTATAAATATCGCTTGGAAGACAATCGCATGATTCGGAAGTCTGTATGCATTCCTGATACGCAGGCGCCTGCAGTAAACCTCCGAGCCAACCTTGCCGTTCTTTTTCGAACAATCCGTGTAAAAATTAACTCCTCCACTGTCGTCATTTTTGCAATATCTCTTCCACCATTTCCTCGAAGGGACAATGCCATTGCAAACCATTTCAGACCGGACTGCCGTCCTGTAATCCGTGAGCATCGGGAATTCTCCGCCAGCCATACGGCCTCCGATGCAGCATGTTCAAGTCCCTCAGACGTACAGCACTACAACCGGTAGTACACAATATGTGAAGGTCAATCGGCAGCAAATGGAGCATGACATCCAGGGCCTCCCCAGAGCGGGTCCTCAACGCCGCCGTCACCGCCAATGCTGCCGTCCTATGTACCCTTGCCAGCATCGTACTGATGTAATTCCTCCGGGTGACGTTCCACCAGAATAAGCACCCATAGGCCGGAATGGGGCTTACTATAGCCGAAAAGCCCACAACGTCAACCGAGGCCGTACTACCCATGTCCTTCCTAACATCCTGCTGCATGTATGAAAAGCTGATGTAGCCCTCCTTATGCGACCCTCCACATTCATCCTCCAGTAAAATTTTGGGTCCATAACTACCCTATAATACTTCATCCAAGACGCCAGTCGAAGGTTCCGCCCCATAAGTGTGGGAAGCGTGAATGCTGGAATCTTGGTCCTCACAGTAAACAGCATGAGGTCGGTCTTCACGAGTCAGACCAAGATACCACCACCCCCAAAAGACATCGCTGATAATCGGCAATCACTTACCCGTAGCACCACCTCATCAGCGTATGCAATCACCCTAGTGCTCTCCGCTGTAAGCCTCCTCAACAAAGGGGCCATAACCGCCGTCCATCCTCCCTTGGGGAGTGCCCCTGCTCACTCTTTTTGACTTGTGGCTGCCTCCTATCTCCGCCGTGACAGTCCTTTCCGCCAATGTCCCTTTATTCCAAGGACCGTATGCACCACCACGTGGAGTGCCGTCTCCGTGGATCTTCCCTTACGATATGCATGTTGTGCCCCAGATATTGGAAAGCGTATCAGTACGTTCCTAATGTGAACCTCCAGTACCATCTCCAAGGTCTAGAGCAGGAAAGATGTTAGGCTTATCGGCCTATAATCCTTCCCTGTCTGATGACCGTTCCTTCGCGCCTTGGGAATAAACACCACCTTCACTCTCTTCCAGGATACTAGAACATAGTTTAGATTGATGCAACTGCGGTAAATCGAAGTCAGTTGAGTGTGTTATCGTATCGCACAGAATCTGCTAGCCTAGAGCCTCCCTGACGGTTCCCAACGATTTCTCGAGTAACTCTGGTTGTAAGCCCTCCTAGCCGACTTCCTCAGTTCCACCATACTCGTACCCGTTTTCCACTGTACCTAACAGGACATATCATCTTAAATGATCTCACTAAAGTATTTTCCAAGAGCTCCAAACCCTATGTCTTCCCCACGGACTAACGGTCTTGATAGGATAGATAGGACTTTTATCCTTTTCTGGAGATGCGCGAATAAAATTAAACCAAAAAAATTAAAGATATTCTCCATTAATATACTGTATTTAAAAGAAAAAAAATTAATAATAATGTCTTAAATAAGAAGTTCTAATGAACTTGAACCCCTTCGGTACTTCTTGGGATACCCTGTATAACGTTTATGCACAAACTTGTGCTAAAACTTCATATGCCCTTAACTCGCAAAATATGAATTGCCACCAACTTTTTTATTTGGTATTTATTACTATTTTTAAATTTTCTATCAGGTAAGCTATTTTTATACCCTTCACTTTAAGTGTAAAGGATATATATAACTTTATCATTTCGTGTGAAATTTCTTTAATATTCCTCTCTGAACAAAAATGATTTAATTTCAGAAATGTTATGAATAGAGAATTTTATAGAGTCATGTCCGTCTCGCTGTGTGTGTGTGTGTATGTCCGTTAAAATGGCGTCTTTGGCGAAATTAATCATTACACAAAATTCGTTTTGGTGCAATCGGTCAATAGTAGACGTGAATCTCTGGCTATTTAAATTCAGGTAAATCGGTTGAATTGTTTCCGAGCTACAGCCGAAGAACCACGACCGCCTCGTTTTTTTACTTGAGATTTTAGTACAAAATCTTCAATAACTTCGAAACGGCTGGAACGATTTTAATGAAATTTAGTCCGTGTAAGTAACTGCTTACTTTAAATATCATTTAGACCCGTTAGGTAGCAAAATATACAAAAAAAAACTCCTGATTTCCTTATGAAATATGCTTTAATATATTATGAATTAGAATAATAGAACAACATTTAAATTAAAACATACTTACATATATATAACAAGATTCGAACCACCATCAAAAATACACCAAAACGACATCCAGATACTCTGTCAACTCATTCATCGACACCGCTGAATGTTATAACTTATCAAGACTACATCTTACCACAATTTTCTCAATAATACTATCAAATCTTTTTTTGACGAACAGTGTTGCCACGAAATAATGTTGGGATATAGTCGACATATAGAGTTTTATCCGATTTTTATTTATATTTATTTAAAATTTTACATTTAAAGAAAAAACAAAAAACAGAGACAAGTTTAATTGAATTGATTGTTAAAATACTATAATAATATAACAAATAATTTTGTTTTATAATTTCTGTTAAAAAAACATTTTACAAAATTTTATGTGTGACTATTTTTTGTAAAGTAACGCACGCAAATACAAATATTGACGCGGATATTGATGAGTGTACCATCAGCTTTACTAAAGAAAATATTATATCTAACTGTGAAAATGCTGAAATGGCTACAATGACGGATTATGTATGTATGCGAGTCAGTGGCCTTGAATGTGAGTTTTTATTTTAAAAATATGTTCAAATAAATATGTGCTGTCAGAGATGCTAACTATTTAAAACCAAAATACGCTAACTGAGCAACCTGAAATATTTAAAATGTGCTAAACTTAAAAATTATAGAATATTCTGCAGCTTCTGAATTACTATTCAGTTTAAAGTCATAAACTTTTTTTTTGGGTGGATAATAACTGATTTTTTATGGAAATTTATTTCTTAAACCTTTAATAAATAAAATGAATAAAAATATAAATAAATTTTGATGAATTCGGCAGTAAGAATTTATTACATTAAAGAAGAAATCCCCGAAAATCGAAAATACATTTTTGCATAATTTCTACCGGAAGCAAATATGCGTCTCAAATTTATACGACGAAAAAAATCACTTACGCCGTACGTTTCTTGAACAATAATATTGTCTTCTTTGCTGTAAAGCTACCAAAAAGGAATATTTTGATGCATTTATGGCTATCGCCATTATTTTGTGATCAGATCTTTCAAACAAAAGGTTACACCATTTTGTGCTGTAAGCATTTCATACATTTAAAAGAAAAACTCAAATATTACTTAGATTTTAGGAACTACAAGATTTCGCAAATAGTTTATTTTTACAAAATAAACAAATCCGTCTGAAGAATAAGAAAAACATTTAGTTGCCTTAGAAAATTTTTTACTGTGAAAAAATCATGTTTATAAATAATGACAATACTTCTTGTTTTATTAATACCTTCTCTCTCCTGTAAAGTTATAAAATTTAAAGATTTGCCCTTTTGCATTTCAATATGTATGCATGAAAGTAATATTTTAAATTCTTAAAATAATAAAAAGTCAGTCAATGTGAGTTGTTTCCATTTTAGCATTTTCACTACTAGATTCAACATTGCCTTTCGTAAATTGTAAAAAAGAATTTTAATTTGATATCAATATATCTCATCATTATTTTCTGGCCACACTGCTTGCTCTTCAAACTCAAATTTTTTATTGGGTTATTAAGAAAAAAACAAAATGGACGAATTTAATACAGAAAAGCTGAAAAATATTTTGCAATGCAATTGATGGAAGAATTTTACAGTGACGCGTAAAGAATCCGACAGGTTTTCATTAAAATGAAATCTCAACATAATTTTGGTTTTAAGAGAATTTATAATAATGAAGTTTGCACTGAACTGGGCATTTGTTTATTTTGCTGATTAGTAACAATTTAAGAAATTTGACTTTTTAAAATTGTTAAGCACATAATGTACTAAAAATTTTCCAATTTTACATAATTTATATAATAATAATAAAAGAAATAGCATTCAGTGTCAACTGTGCCAATGTTTGCAAATTTGAATTAAAAATTTTATCAACGAAAACTCAAGTTCTTCTACATTTATGCTTTTTATGGCAGTTTCATAAAAAGAAATATCATTTCCTACACTGTCGTTTACACCTCTTTCATGATCAGCCATTATAAAGAAAAGAAAAAAATGTGTTGTGGTTTCTGAACTATTGTTTGGTGAAACGAACATATCGTCATATAAAACGTAAAACGATGTAACTATACTTTTTTAGATTTTAAAGGAGAGGAAAAAAATTGATATCAGGGTTAAGTAATCTACCTGAAAAAACTTTTTCAAAACTCGCATATAATGAAAATAATCACTTATATTTTGATAAAATAGTTTATTTTACATGATACATAATATTCAATAGAGGAACCGATTTTTTAAATTTTGTCAGTTACATGGTTTTACGTTTTATATGACGATATACTTTTAATTTATGGGTGCTTATTTTCTTATCTATACATATATGTATATGTATATGTATATGTTCCGCTCACTTATATAGGGAGCGTATGGCTTTCTTTGTGTTCATTTGTTTATTATTTTGTGTACATACATGTATACATATGGTCTTCTTAAAAAGTTCTTTAGACTTTTATTTGCATTAGTGACATCGAATTTAATGCGTCGATTGATGAGGTAGCAAAGATCATGGTGTCGAGTAGCAAATTTGAATGAGTTGGAATCATATGTGTCCCTCAGAACTTAAGTTTCTTTTTTTTACCGGTTATAGAAATTGAGAATTTGCTAAACACATTAATTGGAAAAAAGTCAAAAAAATTTTTTTTTAATTTACAAAAGAAACATATATAGCTTATCTAAAGGAACAACAGTTGTGCCTTGGTATAATTAAACGTAAGGAAGAATGTGTAAAGAAAATAAATTTTTATCGTTGCTTCGTATTTCCATTTGAAAAGAAAAGCGCTTGTTTGGTGCATAAAAATTCTTGAAAAAAATTGCGATCAGTCGTTCAATGTGATTTAGTTTCCAATATAATGTAGAAAGATATTCAATAGAAATATACAGAAATTCAAAATAAGAACAAGCATATGGCCGGAAGAAAAAAATAATTTTGAAAATAAGTGTATTCCTCTAATTCTATGTATTGAAATTTTAATATTTATGCACATATTATTAATACACTATATATGTTGTGAGTATATAATCATATAACGAGTAGAAAAATGCACCGACAAATGTTTATATTTTACAGAACGAAAAAAATTTACAAAACAGTAGTGATAATTGCAACATCGTTTTCTAGTTGACAATAACGTCGGCAAATATATAACATACAATAATTAAATATTAAGCGTTAGATGAAACAAAAAACAAATTCAAATTTATAATTAAGTATAATACATGTGCATATGCACATATTTATATATTGATGTAGGAAAAAGTAAATGCGGTAATCCTCAAAACGTAAACAATCAAAAAACTTGTCGGAAATTAAAAACAAATTCATTACAAAAAACCTCTACATCGTAAGAACATGTTTTTAAAAACATATTTGTATGTTTTCTGGCGTTATAATTATATTACCTATAAATAATGAATAAATAAATATATCATTCTATGTTGTTTCTGCGATTCACACAGACTAATAACAAATTTTTTATTGCAACTAAATGTTTCTTTTATTCTTCAGACGGATTTGCTTTATTTAGTAAAAATAAACTATTTGTGGAATCTTCTACATCCATAAAATCTAAGAAATATTTGGGTTTTTCATTTAAAAGGGAGAGGCAAGCAACCCTGAAAATTATCGCCCAATCGCAATATGCTCTACCATTTCTAAAGTAATGGAGAGTATGCTAAATTTCCATCTTATGAAATATCTGGAGTCCAATAGCTTACTTAGCGACCGACAATATGGCTTCCGTGGAGGACGTTCCACGGGTTATTTATTAGCCTTCCTGTCGGAAAAATGGTGTCGATCCATACACCATTTTGGCGAAAGTAAGGTAGTGGCTCTAAATATTTCAAAAGCATTCGACAGAGTGTGGCATGGAGCACTCTTGTCCAAACTTATTGCTTTTGGTGTCGGTGATATCTTCTCTCGATTTATATCGAGCTTTCTCAGGGATCGCGCTATAAGAGTTGTTATAGACGGGATCTCATCTAACGAGTTCAAGATCAATTCAGGGGTACCACAAGGCTCTATTCTTTCTCCTACCCTATTTCTTATTTTTCTTAATGACCTCCTATGTCATACTTCAAACACTATCCACTCTTTCGCAGATGACAACAGTATCTGCCATTCACATTCATTCGATCGTAGGCCGACATCAACTATGATCGCGGCGACGCGGCAGAATATGAATGATTCGCTAACAGGTGACCTCACGAGAATATTGGAATGGGGTCACGCGAACAGGGTCGATTTCAATTCCCAAAAGACCCAATGCTGCATGCTAACACACCACCGTATGCATGATCACGCTGTCTCATCTGTAAAAATGGGTGGCATAAACATTGAGGAATCAGAAGCTCTTGATGTTCTTGGCATGAAAATTCAGTGTGATGTACGATTGACTGAGCACATTTTTCAGGTCTCAAAGGAAGCATTCAAGTGCCTAGGCTTTTTAAGGCGCTGTAAGACATACTTCACCCCATCTGATCTCCTCACTATTTATACCGCCTACATCCGACCGAAAATGGAATACAACTCTCATGTGTGGGCCGGTGCTTCAAAGACTATTTTGAAGTTACTCGACCGTGTACAAGAAAGGGCGAAGAAACTCATAGGAGACAGTAGGGTAGCCAACTCTATTGACTCTCTTGAGCATCGTCGCAACGTGGGGTGCGTTTCGTTGTTCTATCGTTACTATAATGGGATGTGTTCTAATGAAATCAGGGAACTTGTTCCCGAAACCCGGTTATTCGCGCGCACGACGCGATCATCATTAAGACCGCATCCATTTGTGGTCGATTTGACGGCGACTCGCACTACGCATTACAGGGAAAATTCGTTTTTTGGCCGAACGGCATGTATGTGGAATAGACTACCCGCAGAGGTGTTTCCTGTCACTTTTAGCATGGGAAAATTTAAATCAAATGTCAATAAACACTACTCCCTCTATCCTCCTTCCCATAACCTATTTTCCTAGTTCCAGGACAATGCATCGCATGTGTAGGGGTCATCCCCTGAGTGCCGGTCCAAGACAAAAAAAAAATGTATGAAATACTTACAGCAAAAAATGGTGTAAACCTTTGTTCGAAAGATCTGATCACGCAAGAATGGCGTTAGCCATAAATGCACCAAAATATTCGTTTTTCGTAGCTTTACGGTGAAATTTGGTTTGCACGTTGAGTTGGCTATTTGAAGTGATATAAACGACCCTTCGGAAATTCAGACGAAAATGAGAAATAAAGTGACCCAGTGAAGGTATCTAAGATTTGGCATTGCCGAATATAGCACTCTTACTTGTTTTGGTTAAGCTTGGTGATTTCTTCTTTTCTTCTATTTGGCACAGATTGAGTTTCAGCTGTTTTATTTCAGGTAAACTATTAAGGAACAGGCTGGTCAAGGCGGATTTGATGAGATACACAATTTCTTCTTATAATATATGATTGTAAAGATAGCTTTTGCGTGTGCGTCTGATTATGGTTCGGCGATGTTGGGTGCAAATATTTGGCGATTTTAGATTATGTTCTTAATTTTGCTTTTGCATAGTTTATTTAAAAATATATTGGAGGGCTTTAAATTATTTGTTTTTATATACTTTTAATAGTTTTTCTGTTTAAGTTTTTATTTCTAATTTTATTTTTTAAAATTATTGTTTACCTTCTTTTTAATTGTTCGATGGTATATTGCTCCTTTTTTTATACTGCTTTATAATTTTTCAATTTATATGTATTTTCACTGCTAACAATCACTATCACGTCTGACCTCATGTATTTTTCTTTTAACTATCAAATGAACTGAACGGAATTTTACCTTTTACTTTTTCAATACGACTGTACAATTAGCATTTATTTTCTTCTTATTTTTTTAACTTTATTCCCTCTACGTTTCAATAGTTGTATTTTGACGTGTCGGTCTAGTAATTAAAAAAAGTCTTAAATTTTTCCTGTATCAATAATTTCAAAAGAAGTTTCGTTATGAGTTTATTGGGAAAAGAAAAAAAACTCCAGGGAATGATTCATAGAAAAAGTAATCAGAAAATCGTAGAACAGAACGTAACAAAGTGCAAATGTTTAAAAATTGGTACTAAATGCAACACACTTTTATTCCATTGCTTTCAATACACACGTATATAAATCAGAATTTTCAAAAAAATCGACATGTGCCGATATTTCAGGGTATTATGGAAATATCGGTATTAAAATATTTCTGCATTTAGAAACAGTAGAGATTTTTTGTATAATAATAAATACTTCTGTATTAGCTCTACACAAAACTGTTTCTAAGTAATGCAGACGATAGCTATAACACATTCTCTAGTTTATGCAAAAACTATAAAAGAAGACTTTAGAATCGAATAAGGAAAAAATAGATAAATAATTTGGCTTGAATAGCAGTGCAAGCTAGGGATTCATTAATGTGGTTAATACCGAGCTCGGAAAGATAAAGTGTCGATCAAGGAAAATTGATATCTGACTTACCTTGACTAGATTCTCATTTAGTCACAATAAGAATAGTATACTCGATCGGAGCCAAGGATAGGACATTCCCGGAGGTTCTTACTCGGAATCAGATTTACATAGAGTAAGAGCGCCGTTCTGTGCTTTCATACGGAATAACAACGAGAATTTTCGTCGGTATTGTGTAGCACCGGCGAAGTAAAATAATAATAAAAAATGGCTACTGAACCGAAGCTTCAGCACTGTTACGAGTATAAACAAACAACGTGCAAAATAATTAATTAAGCTGCACCTCCTGTCGTTTCTCCTACTATCCCTTTCCTATAGCTCCAGCACAATGCTTCGCAAGTGTAGGAGTCATCTCCTGAGTGCTGGTCTCAGATAAAAAAAAAATACTACTACCTCTATCCTCCTTCCCATTACCTAATTGCCTAGTTCCTGCACAATGCATTGCATGTCTTAAAAAACCGAGGCACTTGAATGCTTCCTTTGAGACCTGAGAATTGTGCTCAGTCTATCGAACATCGCACTGAATTTCATGCCAAGAACATCAAGAGCTTTTGATTCCTGGATGATTATACCGCCCATAATTACAGATGAGGTAGCGCAGTGGGGCATGCGTCGATGCGTAAGCATGCAGTATTGGGTCTTTTGAGCACTGAAATCGACCCTGTTCACGTGACCCCATTCCGATATTCTCATGAGGTCATCATTTAGCGAATTATTCATATTCTGCCTCGTCGCCGCGATTATATTCCACGTAGGCTACGATTAAATGAAAATTACTAGCAGCTACTGCTGTCATCTGCGAAAGAGTGAATAGGGTTAGAAGTTTTACAAAGAAGATAATGAAGAAAAATAAGAAATAGGGTAGGAGAAAGAATGGACCCTTGTGGTACCCCTTAATTAATCTTGAGCTCGTTAGATGAGATCCCGTCTATAACAACTCTTAAAGCGCGATCCCTGAGAATTCTCGATATAAATCGAGTGTTCCATGCCACACTCTTTCAAATACTTTGGAAATATCTAGAGCTACTACCTTACTTTCGCCGAAATGGTGGATGGATCGAACCCATTATTCGAAAGGAAGGCTATTAAATCCTCCATGGAATGTCCTCCACGGAGCCATATTGCCGGTCGTTAAGTAATAAGCTATTGGATTCCAGATACTTCATAAGATGGAATTTTAGCATACTGTCCATTACTTTGAAAATGATAGAGCATATAGCGATTGGGCGATAATTTTCAATGGTGCTTGCCTCTCCCTTCTTGGGGATCGGCGTAACATTGTCAGAGGACGCGATAACGTCGAAGAGCACTGCTTCAAGACCAGTGCCGGAATTCCTTCCGGCCCAGGAGACTTATTTATGTTAAGGTCCGCTAAAACTCTTTTAACTGCACGAGCTCGAAAGTATATCTTTGGCGTAGCTACGGATATACGCTCGGGTGCGGGCAGTGTAGTTGATTGGTTTCCGGCAGGTGAGAATTACCTGCAAACATTTCAGATAAGAGATTAGCTTTTTCAACCGCGTCAGTTAATATTTGATCATCTTTTAAAAGAGGCGGAATAGAAGAACTAGCATTTTCCTTTAGTCCTTTAACGAATGACCAAAAGCTTATACTTCCCCGTGGGGCAGCAAAAACTTTTGCGCGTAGACTCTGCTCGTACAAAGCTTTTGCACGTCTTAGCTCTTTGTCACACGAAGATCTCGCCCTTTTGCGCATCATATCAGTATTTGCGTTTTTATCATTCCGCCAGATACTAAATGCTTTCTCTCTGAATCTGACTGCAAGTCTGCACATCTGATTAAACCAAGATTTCGGTCTAGGCCTAATCGAAATTTGCTTCGATGGTATGAACGTTTTCATACCAAGCAATATTATATTTTGGACCGTTTCAGCCATAGCATTGACATCATTGTCAAGGAAGCAGAGCCTCTAATTGAAATGCCGAAAGAAATCGTTGAGCTCAGCCCAACCTGCCTTTTGTGAATATATTTCAGACGTTTCGTAGCTGCCCGTGAAACGCCTCGAAGTTCCGAAAACGAAAAGGAGATAGAAATGGTGCAATGATCCGAATTTGCGAGAGGTTCGCTAATTTTAAGAAAATCGATTCAGTTGAGTAGGACTGAACTATTTATTAAGCGCCAGAAATGAATATTGCCTAAATTACAAACGGAACGACAAACGTATATCCGTACCTCCTAAGGTGAAGGGTATAAATAGAAAGAAGGATTTGCTAAAAAATTTTTTTTGCAATTTTTATGTTAATTGATAAATATTTCGGGGACAGGTTTTGAATAATAGTGATTACGAACGATAATGTTAAATTTCTTCAAATAACAAAATATATCTCAATCTTTCATTTTTAGAAAAATTAAGTCGTATGTCAGCCGTGGCAATAAATAGCAAAGAAAATAGTTCTGAATCCTTTTCTGGAGATCCCGGACAAGAGGACACTCAGATTTTATCTGAGCTCAGTGATGTCGAACTTGTAATGAGTCTGACTTCGAAGTCGGTTGTATCTGACGCGATATCTCAAAATCATAGTGCTTCCAAACAAGTTTTACCACAAACTGCGACGGTACTAACAGAACTTGATGCTGGTGCAGCAGTTACAATTGCACAACAACAGTACAGTATCTCAAACTTTCAACATTTGCATAATTTACATACTCAGCACTGTTATCAGAGCTCATTTCTTAACAACCATTCAACACCATTTAGTGTAACTGATATACTAAGCCCTGAAGAATCTTATCGTAAATTGGAAACAAGCGGAAATCCTTCATCACCTTACCGGTAATATACATAAATCAATTTTAGTATAAGGGTGAGTACCTAACTGTAAGTTGTAATATGTAGATTCCCAAATATACTTCAAATTGACTAAAAACTTGCATATCCGTTATCAAAGTTATTCTATGTTCAATTAGCTTACTCAATTAGCATTTCAAAGATGAAAAAAACAATGTTTTCAGGTATACTTCGCTGGTATTCTCTTTTTCCTTTTTTGCTTCTTTTTATTTACTGTTCTGACATTTGGTTTGCCTTTGCACGAAATTTTTTTCACTGAAAAGACTTTCCAGTAAAAATACTTGTGAGAAGGATTGCATTTCAGGTTTTACTCAATATTTATAACAACTTCATACTTATTGCTCAATAGCTTAATTTACATTTTGTATAGAAGTTTAAGCTCAATAATGGCATTTATTGCAAAGTTTTCAATAAAAGTGCTGTCTGACCACCTTTTTAAATATGTAGCAAAAACAATACCTGCTTTACCGCTTCTCATATAAAATAACAGTACAATTTAATCGTAACCTGTCGTAAATATTTAAATTTCATCATAAAAAATATTTTGGAAAATTGCCAAACAAAGCGTTTGAAAACATGCATGACGGGCATAAAAACAAAAATGCACTAAAAAAAAATAATATTTACACATAATTTTGCTTTTATATAGGTTTGTTTTTTCAACTTTCCGCTATAAAAAGTTACTTATTTTACCTACAAATCTGATAAAGTCTAAAGCCTAATCAAATCTTAACCTTAAGAATAAATGTCGATACCTGTCAATTTGCCTAAAATTGAGAGATATCGTTGACGAAATGTTTTGAAAAAATCTATTTGGAAGGTTACTCCAAAAATCTTTGTCAAATGGAGTTTATATAAATAACAATTTTTATAGCCTAAAAAGACGTATCGGTTGTCGCATATTTGACAGAAATCTGTTCGTAGTTCGAAAGATATTGATGTCGAAAATTTGCCGAAAAAAATAGCTTATTTCTTGTTAAATTGATTTATGGTATACATTAATTTTCCTGCATTATGTTCTGGAGTCAGTAAAAATGTTAACTTTTATACAATTGAATAAAGATTAAAAAAATGTATCTATTTCGACATATTTTATTTATTTATTAAATTTTAGGTGGAATACCATTTTTCCTCTATTACATGTGCTTTGAGAACTTAGATATCTCCCTACCACGTCAAACTATCCAATATGTAAAATGTGTTTTTTTAGATTTGTGCATATACATATGACACTCATTGTGGGAAAATGTTGAATGCCTCAGTCTGACTGAAACCCGGAAAATGCTTTTGATAAAGTATCGAATATTTTTTTAAAAAGTACTTTGTCAAAGTATACAATATGCATATTCGATTTTTTCAGTATATATTATTAGTTTATAATATTTTGAGATAATGCGAAACTAATAAGTAGCATAAAGTATTAATTATTTACTTATGTCTGTTATAAGGTTTAGCTGGTCTATATGCACATCTCATTTGGTACTAATACCAAAACATTCAGTAGGCCTTTAACCAAATTCTTGTAAAAAGCGAAAAAATTCCATACGTTTATACAAGAACTCCCTAAAAATCTTTAAGAATCCTTAATATATAAACAAAACAAAGCAAATAACTTCATTAAAAATGTTCTTTATGCAAAAAACATTTTGTTATTCGATATAAATCTATTTAATTTTTCTGAACATAAAAAAATTGTAATTAATTTTGACTAACGTTGAATAAAGGAAAGAATAGTTGTGTAGTGGCAACGCTGGAAAAATACTACTTGTCTGCCGCTGAATTATCAGAGTTGGCCAAGTTGGCAGTTAAGTTTTTAGAGGTAAGAAACTATCGCCACATTGCCTCCACCATCTCTGCTTATACGTCAGACGAGAACTCAATCGTCAGCCGCATTGCTTCTTTGGAAGAACGAATGAGAAATTAGGACGATCCCGTTCTCAAAATCTCGAAAAATTACTGTTGCAAAGAAAGAGATTGAAGACATGGTGGAGCAGGTCATTTGCAGCCCTTCCAGTAGCAAGTGGGTGAAACCACTCCACTAGGTAAATGCTGAGTGGAGACTTTGCGGCGATTACCGAGCACTAAACGCTCGCACCGTACCTGACCGATACTCAATACCTGATCGCCTCTGTTTGTATAGAGGAGCACGAGCACCATGTACGCGAAGTATTCTTTTGTTTGCGGCAACATAAGCTCGTTATTAATGTTCGGCAAAAATTAAGTTGATTTTTTAGGACATACATTTTTTTTACGAGGGGATATAAAACCAGTTCAGGAAAGAGTGATAGCTGTACGGTACTATCAGCGACCTAAAATAACAAAGGGTTTGAAAAGATTCCTCGGAATAACAAATTTCTAAAGGACTGACATAAAAACGCAACAGGAAAGCATAGAATGCTACAGTCTCTCCTTAAGGGTAATGTAAAGAACGACAGCTCACTGTTAAAATGGGATGATGAGACTACGTGGTGATTCAAAAAATGTAAAAGGGAATTCGTAAATGCTACACTTCTTTTTTATCGAGCGCATAACGCTAGGCCGACCTTGCCTACAAAAGCGTCAAATGAGGCCGTAGGCACAGTTATACAGAAGGTAACTAACGTATAGGAACCTCTTGGTTTTTACTCAAAAAAATTGTCTGATATTCAGTTCAAGTACAGTACGTACGATCGCGAACTTGTAGCGATTTATCAAAGTATAAATTCTTTGGTCACATACTGGACGGTCGAGATTTTGTAATTTTGACCGACAATAAACCATTAGTCTATGTATTTCAACAAAAGCCCGGCAATACACCGCCATTTAGATTTTATTACCCAGTTCTCTATCAACATTCGCCATCTTCCCGGTAAAGAAAACTGCATTGCAGATTTCATGTCGCGCATAATTCTTATCGACTGTCCTGATTTCGAGGCTCTGGTAGAAGAACAAAAGCTGGATCCTGTGCTGCGTTTATACCTCGAAGACAAGAGCTTATGGCTATCCTTAAGACAGATCGCAGTGCCTAGTTCATCGAGCATGATGTACTCCGACATTTTTAAAATTCATCATCCATCAAGTAATAGCAAAACTGCACGATCTTTTGCACCCTGGACAAAGGTGTAAAATGCTGAAAGATATTGTAATTTTGTTCGAACGTGCTAGCAGTGTCAACGTAATAAGGTAAATTGACACAAAAAGACACCGTTTATTGGTCCATTGCTAGTTTCTAGAAACAATCGATACTGCCGTCGATAGATTTTCGCGATTTCCAGTGGCTTTGCCGATACAAGCTATTACTGTCGCTCTAGCACTTATCGAAGGATGGATATGCTTATTTGGACCATGGTGATCAGAGATCTTTCGTTAGTCGGTTTCCTGAGGAGTGTAAATTCATCTTTATTCATGTATACAAAGTCAGAGCATCTCTTGAGTCTCCTTAAGAGGGCTCATTTAAAGAGCTAAAAGTTTTTTCAAAATCGAAATAGCGCAGCGAACTGCTTTCACTGAACAAGACTTCAATCAAGAGAAACATATAGAACGACATGACAACGCATAAAATATTGCAACGGCTGATGACGTCGATAGCAGAATGCCGGCACCCTGGAGCAATGAGGAATCTTCTTGGAGTGAATCTCGATCAACGAGAACCGGACTCCAAATTGGTTTTCCATCTAGATTTTTGGACTTAGTCTCTAGAAGGGGAACCCTGTAGTGGCAACGCTTGAATTACATATACTACTTGTATCATACATATTTCATTTTAATGTAAGAAAGTTTAAGAAGCGTCTTGTTTGTTGCTTTCAAGTGGATGCTTACATTTTTTTTTGTTAAAACGCAACAGATAAGACATCGGCTCAAATTTTCTCCGGAACCAGAAATTAAATTCAATTTAAACTAAATAAAAAGTAAATTGAATTGAACCTTAGCTGGTGTTGTTGCTGGAATATATTGACATGGTAGGGACGATAAGTCGCCCGCATGTTACGGGCAAGCCTTCGAAAGCGGAAGTACACTAACAGTTCGAAACATAATTTTTTATATGATATATATATTTGTTATTTTTATAAAAAAAAGCTTTTAAGAAAAATAAATTTCTTTTAAAAGTATTTTTTATAAAAAATCTTATTTTTAAATATTATTTTTTGCCATAAATATTTTAAAAAGTATAACTTTTTATAAACCCAGCTAAAAAAGTCATATACTCGTATATACGATATATGGAATTGCATATATAGGGTATTTTATTGAAGCTGGCGATGGCTGAAGTGGTCAGCACGTTGACTAGAAAACCAAAAAGAGCAGGGTTCGACCGCAGTTTCAGACGAAGTCATAAAAACATTTGGCATTTTTTCTGATGTGCATTAGTGTGTCTGTTATTCCTACTAAAAAAAGTTTCATAATTGAATACGTATCCTAGACATCAGAGGCGCTGCAACACTGCTACAAACAAAAAAATCTGCAAAAGCAGAGTTATAAGATAGTGAGGCTTCACCACCTGTCATCTCTCTCAGTATCCCTTTCCTCTAGTTTCAGCACAATGCATCACATGTGTAGGCGTCATACCCTGAGTGCTGGTCCAAGATAAAAAATCATTTTCTATCTCTAAATTTGAAGAAAACATAGTTTGTGTGAAATATCCTCGAAATTTTTATTCGTTTGAAAGACCTATCGATGCTATTATGTGTGTAATATACATCGTTCTGGGTGGAGCGCATAATACCAATTTTCCATGACTCTGACGCATAAATCAGGCTGAATTCTACCGATGGAATGGGTTATGTTGTGTTTGACTTAAGAAAACCCCACAAGAAAAAGTCTAAGTCAAATCGCACAATCTCCCTGCCCTGTTCACATCACCTGCACGTGAGATGATCATTCCCTCGTTGTCTATGGTCGTTTGCCTTTAGTTCCTGGGTCAGTTGAATTTTGTACGGGTGCAGGCCTAACTCCCGATGCAAAATTCAGCAAATTGTTATGCGAGAAAAGCCAAGTGAGCGACGCGAGATAGACTGCCTCGGATTCTCCAGCAAATTCTAACAGACAGTGGCGAGTTTTCGGCAGATTTTGCGCTTCGTCGACGTACATACATTGTTGGTCAATCGTTTACAGCACCAGTCGAATCCAATTTATCCACCACATTGCGAATATTCCTCGCGGTAGGACGATTATGGCGATCATAAAATGGGCGAAGCACGCGGTTGGTTGAACGAACAGAACACCCATTAATCTTATTATTTACACGTGTTCTTGTTCTTGGAAGGTCCTTCATATTTTCGAAACACAAATTGAGGATGTATTAAAACATATGATCTTATATATATATATATATATATTTGTATGCATCATATACATGCGTATATACAGGGTGTCTGGTAGCAGATTTATATTTTCAAACTTAAATAAAAAAAGTAATAATTGACACAAAGTTTTAACGATAGAATGGAAATGCGGATTTTATTTTTTAAAGAGTTTGTCATCCTGATCCTTAAGATCCTTTTTTAAAATTTCATGAATAATCGCTCTTGGAAATCCCAATGAGGCTGCTCCTTTCCGTATTGAAACTCACGGATTTTCACGAAAACTGCTTTCAACCAGTTCAATATTTCCGAGAGTCCTTGAAGATCGACTGGGTCCTGGCCGTGGGGTATTCATAGCCGAAGCAGTTGCACGGAATCTCTGCACCCACGAACGAATTAAATTTACACTCGGGCCATCACATATTCGACGAACATAATTGTCGACGAGCAATTACGTAAGATTCATTACTTTTAAAAAATTTCTCCACAGCGAACACGCGATGCTCACTCGACGACTGCGACATCGTGACTGACAAATCCCCTCAATCGATAATTCCAACGGCGCCACGCTCCCTCCGCTACCTCCGCACCGTTTATAACTTTTTGAAATAATCGTATTTAAAATATTAATTTGCCACCAGACACCCTGTACTACGTATACATGACAAAATTATACCATATATTTTAATAAATAAACAACATATTCACGAGAAACATATTTGGTTTGGGTAATGAAGAGATTTATTAAAGTAATACTGATTTAATTACAATTATAGTTACAGTTTTAAAATTTACTTTTTTAAACTACGCTTGATTTCGCCTATCCTCTGCGTCGTAGATCGATTCAGTTCGTACTGGCTTTGTAAAGGACATGCTCGCTTTTCTGCATATTCTGTAGCGAAATCTAAAAACAGAAAGAACTAAACCTATTAGTTTTATTATAATATGTATATATTAAAGCTTTTCTTGTATGGCTACTTAATTGTAATTATATATTATCCTTCGTTTAGCTTAATTTAAAAAGGAGGAATTGTTTTGTTAAGCATGATGAAGTAATTTTATTAGACTGCTACAAATCATAAATAATTTTCAAAGCAATTTTTCTATAAAAAATATAATTTTTAAACTATTTGTGATTCGCTCGGAAGGTTTTACTTTTTTTTCATAGTTTGTTACATCTGCATCAACTTCACTGCATTCATGTGCAGCTGAGCCAATTTGAGGTGTTTAAGGTGTTCTTTTTGGCCCAAAAAATCACGAACAAGCATTGACGTGTGAGCTGGTGCATTATCGTGATGCATAAATCATGATTTTTTTCCACTATTCCTTATTAACCGTACGGCCTGTTCGCAAGATGCCACGCACCACGCCATTGTACTCGGAGAAAATTTTAACAGACCACGTACATATATAACCATCATCCAAGAAAGCAGAAATATTTATACCATAAAAAATAGCCTTTAACAAATATTAATATAATTAAGAAATCATAGCCTAGTTTTAAGATGAAGGAAAATTGACCCAAATTATTAGTTATCGTAAAGCATTCGAAGAGTTACGAAAAAACACTAAGTTCACATTTAACGGGTTAGTTGGCAATGAAAATCGTCGTAAATGAATAGGTATATGGTTCCATAACCTGGCCGATCGTACAACAAAAGACAATTCGAAAGGTTTCAGTGGCGAATGCATAGTCACTAGTCACTGAACAGTGACTGCTTCAGCTTTATCCAATCCACAGGCACATCAGAACGCCGTCCTTCGTCGGTATTTTATAGCACCGGCGGAGTAACATAGTTACTAAAAATGGCTACTAAAAACGATGTTTCTAAATTTGATACGTCTCCTTGATATCAGAGACGCTACAACACTGCTGTAAAACCAAATAACGTGCAAAAAGCAGTGTTGTAAGATAGTAAAGCTTCACTTCATTTCTCCTACTATCCCTTTCCTATAGTTCCAGCACAATGCATCGCATGTGTAAGGGTCATCTCCTGAGTGCTGGTCCAAGATAAAAAAAAATGCCTTCTCCTATATGCAGGCATCCAACACTTCCCTAAACGCCACCGTGTTGCTCTCCAAAACCGCCGCGAGTGCAATGTTTGGAATTCCATCAACCCCTGGCGCTCTTTTCAGCTTTATCTTCTTACATACTGCTTCACATATCCGAATACCGACCTCCGGTATCGCATCGTGCGGCCCATTATCTCGCACGGAGTATGTTATTTCGGCCCTCTGCGCGAAAAGACTTTCGATAATTTATTTCAGCCAGGTTACACATGTTGTGGCTTGTGGGCGAAAGCAGTCACCTTCTTCCCCCATTACGAGCGCAAGGGTTTCCCTGTCGAAGGTGGAATTCTTCCATCAGGGGTTAGGAGGAGCGCCCGGAATAGTGTATATCGTAGGTCGTATGTGGATTTCGTCAAGAATAGCCCGGTAGTCACTATGTGTACATATTCAATTGCCCATGCGTTGAAATCCCCAGCAATCACCATTGGTCTTATATTCCTCGCCTCTTTCACGAGGTCCGCCTCGCAGTCATTCAGGTTCAGCTATAGTATCCTCATCTTCTCTCACTCAACAACTTCCATCGGGCTGACAGATAGAAAGGACACTGTGACATGACCGGCATCGGTACTTAGTCACCTCTCAGAGTAGACAGCGAGGGACGCATTTGCAGTTCCTAGCAAAGTGGTCCTGTTCGCCACACTTGAAGCAGTGTTTGGACCAATCCTTCTCACTCCGGCAATTCCTGGCTATATGCCCAAAGTCCAGGCATTTGTAACATCTCCTTGGGGTCACTTTCCTCAGTAATCGTCAGACTGAGCATCCAACATGCAGTCTGCCTAACTCCTCGGCCCTGTCGGCCTGCCCAATGGGTATACAAATTATAGCCGTACGAGAGCCCCAGGAACACTTCTGATAGTCTTGAGTGCCGAAGTCCGTATTTCGCTCATTCCAAGGGATGATTTTTTCTTCCTCTGTGGTCACATCGTCTAGGTATCTCAACTCAAAAGTCACCTCTTGCGTTAGTGACCTAACTTCCTCCTTGAGTATGCTTTTTTCCTAGCCTGGTGTACCTCAGTAGTCATTTCGGCTGACCTTCTAAATTCCAGCAGAATATAGCCTCTCCGGGTCCTCCTGATAAGGGGATATCATCGCCGACTGGTTGAAGTTCGGTGGCGCTTCTCACTCTCCGGAGTATATCAGTAAAGGGGAGATTCTCGGTAGTTTAAATGATCACCGCGTCTGGTCTGGATGGTCTTTTACACCTCCTCGACCAGACGACCCAACCATTAAGCTCTTAGTTGCCGTAACCCGCATCAGGGAAAAGTCCCGTGGTGTCTTTCGTTCTATCCACTACCGGAATGTCAGCTCTTTTCGCCTTATTATGTCTCTCGGGACGATTCGATCTGGTCTTCTTGGGTGGTGTTTTCCTACCCCCTTCCAGTGCGTGTCTCAGTCTCTTGGATGTACCCGGTGTTTGCTCCTGTTGGGTTGTCTGAGTACACCTATCGTTGGTACTGAGATTGTTTGCCAGTTCCAAGACCTTGTCCATAGCACATCCTTCATATAGAGAAGCCACTACGTCGCACATAGTCTGGTGTATGGACCTCCTTCCACCACCCATCATTTCCTTCAGTTCGGATAGTTTGATACCATATTTATTGAACGCATCAGTTCCCCCTCGGGGAACTCGTCCACATCTAATTTCGGAGGGGATGGGCAGTATCTCTCAGTGTTCTTGCTCCCCTGCGTTTTCAGCGTCGGTGAGCGGAGTAATTTCGAAGCCCTCAGGACTGGGTTCCGAGTAGGGCTGTCTCGTCGCGTCTCCTTTGCACAATCAGAACCGCGTGAAGTAGTGGTTCCCTCGCGGTTGGGTGTTCCATTTGCAACATTCGGTCCGCTTGGGGGTTGAGCGTTCCATCGGAAATATTTGGTCCCCTGAGGATTGCCCGTCCTATCTACTATTTAATAGCAGAGCTGTTTTTTTAGTAGCCATTTTTAGTAATTATTTCACTTCACCGATGCTACACCATACCAACGAAGGAGGGAGTTCTGATGTGGCTGTGGTTTGGGTACAGCTGACGCCGCTACTGCTTGGGTTCTGCAATTCGGGAAAAAGTAACAAAAATAATGTTATTTTTTTTAATTACTTATGACTGAATTAAAGTAAACAAATTTCAGAACTTGATATTAGAAAGTACATATCGTCATATGAAATGAAAAACTGCTAAAATGAAAAAAAAACGTTATAATACTTTGTATTAAGGCATGTGAAAAATTAACGTATTTCGTTCAAGTGAGGTAGTATGAATGCAATGATGAATCTACATATATAAAAAATTGTTGCAAGTGTTTTGTGACTTTATAACTCACGAACGGTCAAAGCGAATTCGATTAAATTTTTAGGGTTTGTTCGTATGGTCGTGTAGATGGTCTAAAGTTTGTACGAAATCGGTCGACGCGTTCGTGAGTTATGACTTTTCATGACAGCATGTGCTTTTGTCCATATAAAAAAACAACAACAAATACGTAGCCGCCTATGAACGTGTGCGGTATGTATACTGTGTGCTGATTTCATACACACTTGCATACACATTAACAGCTGTCAGTTATCATTTTAAGTCTCTTTTTGCATACATATGTACCAATATACCATCTTAAAATGCTCATAGGCTATAGACATTTTCAAAAGTATGACCAGGAGGGCCATAGGCGGGAAATTTCTGTTCCTCAAAAAGGTTCAAACCGATTTTAATAAAATTCCGAACGTAGATATATTTGCGTCTAAAAATTCATATAGACTACATACATATACAAAAGTAGGACAAGGAGGGCGATAGGGGGAAAATTTCCGCCCCTTCGAAACGTTCAAACCGATTTTAATGATATTTAGAACATAGATATATCTGCATCTAAAAACGCTCATCGGTAATGTACATTTCAGCCGCTTGACTAACGCTACTCAACATTTCGGCGCCGGTTTCTACTACTACTTACAACACATCAGTATACATACTTTCAAGTGTTATTATTTTACGATTTTTTTGTGTGAGGACTAACAACAAAGTTTTTAAACTATTGTAAAATATTACAATATTACGACAATACGACTAAATACGAGACTTTGTGAATACCCCAAATGATTTACAGTACCCCGTCAACCCAAATGGAACCTTCAACTACTGTGTAATTCATGTACGATGAATAGAAGCATACAAACGATCAAATTTCAATCAAAAAAAGCATAAATTCTAGGTTTAAATAATTTATTTATTTATTTATTAGCGAAATCAGCATCTAAAAAATTTTATATGCATTTGAATATTGTCTTTTTTCCAAATACTCAAAGAGGAATGTACAATGGTTGAGAATGGGGAAAGAGTAAAACATTATTACATAATATGAATACATAATATGAATTTTCCTTAAATTTCGTGTTCGAACCAATAACATCAATGTTGAATATGCGTTCATGAACCATTTCTTCTAACCATTTTCTCTTTTATTAACCTTTAACATATATTTTTATGTATTTGACATTAGCTTTTAAAATGTAACTAAACCATCATTCCGGCTAAGATTGTGATAGTTTCTTGTTAACCAATTAGCTTCTTTATGCTTTTTTTCGCTGATAAACATTTAAAATCATATACAGGTTTTATGATAAAATTTAAGTGTTCTTTATTATTGAATATGACTGATTGCTATTTCTAAATCCTTAAGTTACTTTTAAAACCTTGCAAGTACATGAAAACTATTCTGATGTTGTTGTTGTTCTTGTTGTTATCCATATTAATTTACAAGAGTTTGCGAACTTCTCATTTTATATTCAATTATATAATCATCAATAAGAATACAGTAAGCTGATGTCTTTCTCGAAATATTTATAACTGTTTCAAGTCCAATTTTTATCAATTGTTTGGTTATTGAACAATTCGTTTTGAATACTAATACCTACAACAATAATTAGAATGTAGCTTTTAAACTCTTAAACAGTTGCGACTCCCTCATACAATAACTTTGTTGAAATCTTTTATATAGAAATTCGAATATCATCATTATTATTGTAAGATTATAAGTATCTACTATATAACATACACTTATGATAACATTTTTCGATTATATTTTTATCTGATAATGAGTTATCTATAACATTTGATATAATATAATTTAATTTTTAATTAAAAATTTAAAAACTTGAGAACATTTTTATTTCTTTTGTTACTCTGTTTCATTGAACTGATCTCTTTAATTATACCTTAAGTTGTAATAATATTTTTGGTTTGCAGACTGTTGCTATATTTTCTTTCTTCTTTTCATAATCTCCTATTTTCAGCTTTTTTTAAAATTTATATATAAATATATAAGTATACTTACTGACGAATACATATATAAAGTTTTACCTACTTAATCACATTTTTTAAATGATGTGTATGATTTTGAGACAAACTTTTTTACTCGAGTATGATGATAGAATCGTATGATTTTCGCATGCTTCTACCAATATTATATATTTTTTTTATTTATATATTTATTTTTGTGCTTTATTGTCGTTTGTTAACTATAAGAGAACAAATTTTGCTTTACAATTTATTATTTATTCAAAGAAATTCTCCTTTTTATTTCAACATTTATGTCTTCTAATCGATCGCTTAAAAAAAAAAAGAAGTAAAGTTGATTAATATTTAAAATTTCTTTTTAAAATTATTTATATTATTTATTCTCAATCTATTTTAATTGCAATGTTAATAGGTATATAATGTTAATTGTAAGTAACTATTTATTAAATTATCTATTACTACTTTTCATAGATAGTATATGAAACAACGACATGTATCAGCTCCTTCTCCACAGCTTAAACTATAATACAGAGAACAAGCAAAATGCTTGAAACCATACTCATTTCTACAGCATCTACTGTTCATAATTCATACAACATATTATCATTTTTTAATAATAATATAGTCGGTTTTAGTTCTTATATTGATCATTTTATTATTAATAATAGATGGTAAAATTTCTAAAGATGAATTAGCATGATACTGATTCGATATTTATATTTTATATATTCATAATATGTTTCACTTCTATTTTTATTTGACCTTTATTTTATTTTTTTTATTTATATTTCTTTTTTGAGCGATGGTCTTTTTTATGAAAAGATTTTTTAATTATTTATTTTCAATATTTCGCTACCAAATAGGTAGCATCGTCAGGAAATAATAATTTGTATAAATATTTGTATTGATAATTTTTAGTTACATATAATTTATATCCTTTTTTTACGTTCAAACGCTGTTTGTCAACTTCGAAATCTAACGAAATATTCTTTAGCACACTACTTTTTGTAATATGCTACCCAATGCATACCTATTCATATCGAGCCTTTGGTGCAATACCGTAGTAATTAAAAATTTGAATTTTTTGAGCTGGGTATGCAGAAATGATCTTTGAGGAAATATATATCTATAGGAAAAAAGATTATGGTTATATCTCTAACTATCTCAGATTCTACAGCTACAAATGTCTTTATTGCCTCCAGCTATTTCCAACAATATTATTTGCAATAATGAAATATTTCCTTTATGACAAGACATTTACAAACAGAAAACATTACAAAACATGCCTCTTTATTTAAAAACTTGTAAAAAAATAACTTTAGTAAACGAAAATACTATCAAAAAGATGGCTCAAAACTTCGAATGTATTTTCCTCAGTTAACGATGTTTTTAATTACGACGATATTGAACCAAAGGCTCGATATGTACATCAAAATTTAAGATTCCTTGATTTATCTTCAATATATATTTTCCTATTATTTTCGTCTTTTTTTTTGTCAAATCGACCAATATTCTTGAACTTATTTATAAATTCTTTCAAAGGTCTTGTTATAACCTTGAATGCATATTTTACTTATTGATAGATATCATCATTTCATTGGTGTTTTTACTACAAATATTTTTCTTGAAGTCATTTCTTATCATTTTTTTCACTCATTTTCAGTTAAATAACAATTATTAGGTCTTAGATCATATTATCAGATATTAGAACAGCTTATCAGGTATCTAATCAATTTATCAGGTATCAGATGAGATTATCAGGTATCAGATCAGGTTATTAGGTATCAGATCAGGTTATCAGGTATCAGATCAGCTTATCAGGTATCATATCATATTATCAGGTACCAGAGCAGGTTATCAGGTATCAGATCAGCTGATTAGGTATCATATCCACTTATCACGTATCGGATCAGGTTATCAGGTATCAGATCAGGTTATCAGGTATCAGATCAGCTCATTAGTATCAGATCAGATTATCAGATTTTAGATTACTTCATTAGGTATCTGATCAGGTACTAGATCAGACTATCAGGTATCAGACTAAGAAGGATTATGGCACGCAAAACCCTCAAACAGTTACAGACATTCCTGACCTTTGTAAAATATTAAAAACTTATTCCCTACGCAGCAGAACCCTTGCTACCACTAAAAAGACTGTTAAAGAATGACGTGAAGTTCGAAGAAACACCTGGTTGTCAAAATTTTTTGGAAAAATTTAAAAATGTTATAAAAAATACCCCATTTCTAGAATATGTGGACTTTTCAAAGAAAATTTTGCTGACAACGGACGCCAGTGGGAAGCCTTGGGTGCAGTGTTCTCACAAGGAGAGTCTGGAACTGACCACGCCATTTGCTTTGCTAGTATAGCTATAAATGATGCAGACCGATGATACTCAAGTATAGAGCGTGAATTCTTGGCAATTGTTTGGGCAACAAAAAAGTTTCCGCTCATTCTTTTGGGAAATCTGTTTACAGTTTGAATCGATCACAAGCCGTTAAAAGGGGGTTGCTAATCCCATAGACCAAACTTCGCGACTTGGCATAAGTTGTCAGAATTTGATTTCGATGTGCTATACAAACCTGGTAAAAAGAATCAGAATGCAGACTACCACTAATAAAAAACCCATTGCAGTAGTGACACGTTCAAGAAATAAGGATCTTCGACAAGAAATCAGTACCCCTGAAACAGATACAACAGATAAAACATGCGAGGCAGTTGATTATCATCACGACATTAAACTACTGACCAACAGAGAAGATATAAACGAAATTGTAAAAAAATTACACGATTCCCCAATAGGCGGTCATCAGGGCTTTGCAAAATATATATTAGGATAAGGAATCAGTATCAATGGCGCGGAATGCAGAACCATATAACAAAATACATCATAAACTCCGCGAAATGTGAATAAAATAAAACTAGTAAAACCAATAAAATGCCAATGATGATCACATATACATTTGATAAAGTATACATGGATATAGTGGGGCCTGTAGCGCCAGATATAATATTCCAAAAATCCTTGGCACTGACAACGGAATAAAATTCAAGTCAAGATTGTTCAAAGAGACCTGAAAACTAATGCATGCACAAAATACACAGTAGTTCTTATTTTTCTCAATCAAACGGTTCAGAGGAAAGAAGTCACAAGCCACTGGCGGAATTTCGAAGAAATTTTGTAAAGGAGCATGGATCTAATTGGGGTGAATGGCTCCTACACGCGATGTATGTGTACAATACCACAGTACACTCAGCCACAAAACAAAAACCTGATAAAACTCTGTTCGGCTTCGATCCACTAAATCCGATGAAGCTAAGAAAAAACCAGAACCTCCGTATAATATAAAGGAATATCCTAACGTTTTAAAATTTCAACTACAAAGATCCCCTCAACTAATAAGAAAAAATTATTACGACAGCAACTCGGAAATGAATACCTTAAAAGAAATTCTAAAAAGCTGAGAAACTATAATAAAAATAATAAATTTTCCCCAGTATACCTGGGCCCATACACAGTGAAAGCACCTACTAGAACCGTAACAACGAAAATCTTGATAAAAGGAAAACAGAAGACATCCCATTAAATTTACTAAGTATAAATCACCAATCAATTAATGTTTTTTTTATCGAGATAATAGCACTGCTGGTTATATGCATCTCTATCGCTAAAGTACATGCATATGATTACAAAAGATGGATACAGTAAAATACATATGGGTATACTGGAGGTAGCATCAAAATTCAAATACATTCTTCATCAAATAGATGTACAGCATATAGCGGATTCGCTTAGCGAATTCAGGCTTACAACGCCAATACTACTTCTCACTTTTTACCAAGACCTAATAATGAAGGAAATTGGCGAGATTGAGGATGGAAGATGATTTACGTAGAACTCAGCAGCTTTTCTCGATTGTCCTTTAGTAGAGTTACAGGCCACGGTGGTTCAGAATCAATTTTCATTGCCCAAAACCTATGTTTTTTTGACATAGATTCTTAAAATTTTTACGCCATGAGAAAGGAAACATATCAAAACTAAGGTAGCCTAAAACTTTGGTTAAAATATTAATGAAAACAAAGAATTTATGTTAATTGAAAAAAAAATTGTAAATAAATTATGATTCCTCCAAAACTATTATCGATAACGCGCTAGGTTTTTTTTTTGTTATATTGGGTAAACTGTTTTTTTTTAATTAATTGTTATGTGCGCATCCTGTAGAATTTGTAGTTATTTTTGCTATATAATAAATTTGAAACAGTCATATTGTCATAAAATTTTAAGTTTAGTAGCAAACTTTTAAAAGTCAAAAGGGGTCAAAAAAGGGAAAACGTCCTGAGAAAGGCGAAATTGTCTTCTTTAAGCCTATATACTAAAGGGTGGTTAAATTTCAAGGGCCGATGTTGATTTTGAATAAAACACAAACTATTTAGGAAATTATTGTAATTTTATTTTATTATGATATATTGGTATTACTCAATTATGTATGGAACAAAATATCGGCCAAATGGGCGCCGCGACCACGGCAACAGTGGATGATCAATTTTCGAAGAAAATCATCTTCAGTGATGAGGCACATTTTCACCTCAGTGGATTCGTCAATAAACAGAATTGCCGCATTTGGGCGAATGAGAATCCAAGAGTGATTGTCGAAAAACCAATGCACCCACACAGAGTGACTGTTTGGTGCGGTTTATGGGCTGGCGGCATCATCGGGCCGTATTTTTTCCAAAATGAGGCCGGTCAGGCAGTTACTGTGAATGGTGTTCGCTATCGTGAGATGATAACGAACTTTTTATGGCCCGAATTGGAACATATGGATGTGGACGATATGTGGTTTCAGCAGGACGGTGCCACTTGCCACACAGCTAACGAAACAATGGCTCTTTTGCGCAACAAATTCAATGGCCGTGTTATCTCACGTAATGGCGATGTCAATTGGCCGCCAAGATCATGTGATTTGACACCGTTGGACTTTTTTCTTTGGGGTTATTTGAAAGAAAAGGTGTACGTCGATAAGCCAGCAACAATTCAAGAGCTAAAGGATGAGATAATTTGGCACATTAAAGGCATAGAACCTCCATTATGCCTCAGGGTCATCGAAAATTTGGACCATCGGATGGAGGTGTGCCGCCGTGGTCGCGGCGCCCATTTGGCCGATATTTTGTTCCATACATAAGTGAGTAATACCAATATATCATAATAAAATAAAATTACAATAATTTCCTAAATAGTTTGTGTTTTATTTAAAATCAACATCGGCCCTTGAAATTTAACCACCCAGTATTATACCCACCACTCAAAAATTTTACAAAAAAATTGTACTAAAATTGCTAGTAAATTTACCGTAGAGGGTGCTGATGGCGAGTAGTCAGCGTGTAGGTTCGATTCCCAGCCGGGTCAAATCAGAAAAATGTTTTTTCTGAGTTTTCTGTGCTATAGCACCCTCCTTCGTCGGTATTTGAGCAACAAAACGTCGGCGAAGTAAAATAATAAATAAAATGGCTCCATTAGCTTAAAAATAATGCGTCAAAAAAATATCAGAGACGCCGCAACTTTGCTTTATAATTTACACGCAACTGCAAAGTTGTGCAAGAATTAAGCTCTATCTTCCAACCACTTTCACCACCTGTCTATTTCTTCCCTATCCTTCCCTCTAGTTCCAGTGCAATGCATATGTAGGGGATGACCCCTGAGCACTGGTCCAAGATACAAAAAAAAAAAAAAAAAAAAAAAGAAACCACGTAAGTGCAAAATAAAAACAACAGTGGCAAAATTATTTTTATATACATAACTTTGAAGTAAAAAAACAAGGATTAATATTTTTTTTATTATTTCTTGAACCGGGATTCAGGGGATGACCCGGAATTAGATTTAAAGACTAAAAGATTTAAAACCGAATATGGTAAACTCCAAATAAAGTCGTGTTGTAAGATAGTGAAACTTCACTTCCTATAATTTCTCCAGCACAATGCTCCGCATGTGTAGGGGTCATCTCCTGAGTGCTGGTCCGAGATAAAAAAAAACCAATCATAAGTACAAATCGCAGGTAGCAAAACGTGTTATGTTGAGTGTTTTCCTGCAATTTTGTATAGTTAATAGATTTATGAATGTTAGGTTAGGTAGACATGTTGCTGGAAAGAGATAGCTATAAACTAACGTTAATTCGAAGGTCATTTCATGATTGCCTGAAAGAAAATAAACAAGGAGAGAGAGAAAGAGAGGGAGTAAGCGGAGGAGTTAATTTTATTCGAAAATTGATAATTTATGTAGGTAAACAAGATTAACTTTAAAATTTTATTTTGAGTATATAAGAAAATTATTTTGGAAATAAATTTTAGTTTCAGAAAAATATTAGATTCGAGAAGGTTGATACATTTTTGCAAGTCTTACTTTATAGCCCTGTAGCAAATACATCACTTTCAGCTTAATAAAAATATGGTACTTTCAGCTGTAAGGAATTGACTGTAGAATATTTTAAGAACAGCAATGAGGAATATGTTCTTAGCTACATTCAAAGAAAACTAAACTTAAATTCTTACAGCATTTACAAAAAAAGTATCTGATTTTCTAAAAAATTTTAAAAACGCTACAAGGAAGTTGACTGAAGTAAAAGTAAATTTTATACGCGAATTGCAAACTGGTTACAAGGTGAACTTCCTGTCCAAATGATTTCAAAACCACAGTGCAGGAACACCACAAAAATCGTTGGATAACTGAAGCGATATATATAAGACGCGAAAACTGAAGTATATAAATGGATAATTCGGATGTGAAAATATTAAAGATAAACAACTAATGAAAGTGGATATCATTCAAAAAGTTTTTTTCGCCAGTCCAATGAGAACAAAACGGATCCTTAAAAGCATTCCAACAGCAAACGAGGAAAAACAGTTCACGAATGAGGAAGCGCTTGCACTATTTCTGGATTTAAAGTTAACAAAACAGCAGTATACTCAGCTCAGATTGCGTGCGATCGAAAAAGGCTCAAATTTATACCCATCATATCATCACATAATTGCAGCAAAAAAGGACTGTTGGTCTTCATAGCAATCTTTTACAATCACACCAATTTCGCCAGAGACACAACTGCAAGCTCTACTTGATTATACGGCTGAATGGTTGCTACAATCATTTAAAGGAAATGAGCTAAAAAAATATGGAAACTGCAAGTTGACTCTTTTTTGTAAATGGGGTGGCTGTGATGTCCTCTGGTTTCTATGGGGCTAACAACATGGCACCTACGGTGCTACTTGAGTCAACCCGTCTTGGTCGGCTGCCTCCTAACCTAACCTGAGAATGGCCTTCACACGCTTTTATCTGGTCGCGTCAAATGAGGTTTATTGAATAGGTAATCTTATTTCGAAGTTGTGGATTCTCAAATCATTGAACAGTCCAGGTTCGCCGAGATGTTGTAATTTTCCAAATTAATGGATTTGAAAAGTCGGGTAAAACCTATACCCAGAATAAAAATCTTTAATCCAGCTATTCTAACTAAAGAAGAAATTAGAATTACAAGATAAATGGGGACATGTAACACCAAATGCAGATGGATGTGGCGTTACACAAACACAGCACACTGATGTTCATAATGAATATACCCATAGAGATTACCTGACTAAAGCAATCTTTAAAAGTACCAATTCCAGACGAGAGGCCATCATCAAATAGGTGCCATAAGAGAATACATAGTGAAGTCTGACAAAAAATTGTTCATATACAGGGGTGAGAAAGACTTAAAGAGTCTAATGCAATCACAGAACTGTGTCTTCAAAGGAAAATGTAATCTACTTATACATGTAACAGAAACTATAGAGCTAATAGAAGAACGTACAACAAATAAAATTATCGAAGAACTAAAATTCTTACAACCAACATTACCAACCCTACTACACTTGCTAGTTGGAATAGCAGCAGCAATAATCATAATCATGTTAATTAGAAGAAAGCAGCGAATAAAGTTTGAATGAATTTTGTTAACCAACAGTTAGTGCAAAAATTGTAGCATGAAATATACCTGATAAGTTAAGAGTTTCAGTTGATTCGATGACTGATGAGACAAAGAGTGTCGAAGGCATTTGGTAAAGTTTTGTTTATGGTCCCGAAGCATGTTGTAAGTTTGTTTTAATTAAAGTGTTTTATTAATCTTTAATTTATTTTATTTATAATGCATATTTCATGCGGAAATCGTATTAAAAATTTTTTTTTTATATTTTGGATATACAGTCAACCCGCGATAATTCTTACCCCATTAATTCAAAATTCGAAATAAACGACTGGTCCCATACGAAAAACTCTTTAGTTCGTAAAAACCCAATATATTTTGATCCCTCGTTAATTCGTAATTTTTTGTACTTCAAAGTCTTATAAATCGTAATTAATCGTTAATTATTGGGGTCATCTCCTGAGTGCTGGCCCAAATAAAAAAAACTCTTTAAATTCCTAAGAAAATCCAATGTTTAAAAAAAATTAAGTTACAAAAGCAATGTTTTTAAAAAGCTATTTTAACATTAACCGGAAATTTTTGTGTTTCTTTAGATTATACTGTGCTACACCAAAATTATGCAGGGGTTTTCATGTACCAATTCTGCTTTGTTGGAGTCCATGAAGAACGAAAATACCTTTAGTTTTTTTAGGTCACTTCGTAAAACTATTTTAAAACGGTAAATATAGTGAAAAACATGTTTTTTACAGTTAAGAGACATAACTTCTTTGTTTCCCAACGGATTTTTTATTATTTTTCCTTCTGCTGGAAAGATATGATATTACCTTTCAAACAAGGCATACATTTTAATAAATGGTTAAGTTATCTAAAAAAAATTTTCTTAAGTAACTAATCAGATTCCAAACAATATATATGTTTGTAATTGTAAAAAAATAACACTAAGGGCCATTATTACAACTAAGCAATAAAGTTACTGATAGCTAAAATTAACTTTAGGTAAAACGAATAATAAAGTGACCTTTAAGTTGTTTTCATTATTACAACTGTTCGATAAAATAAAATTAATATTTTTAAAAATATGGCAGTATCAGAGTAAATACCGACTACTTTTGACAAGCAAAAAAAGCTACTGGCAACGACAAGGTTTTATTTTATTCTTTATTCAAAAATTAATTTGTATACATTTATACTTTCCATGTAGCATTATTTAAAGTGCATAAAATATGGCAGCTTCAAATGCTTTGGTCCACTTTGAAAGTTTCAGGTAGAATGAACTTTCCGTTAGCTTATCGGTCACATTAGGTTAAACTCAACTTGTAATAACGAAAAACTAATTATTTGTCCGATAGCATCCCAACTTTAGCTATCGGCAAGTTATAATAATGGGCCTAAATTAGCTTACCAAAATAAGTTATTATAATTAAATAGAAATGACATGTTTTTCTCTGCTTTTTATAAACTTCGCTGCCAGTATCGCACCTTAAAGAACAAGAGTAGTTAGGAAGCATACTGATTTTATTTTTTCTTATATATCGTCGTTTAATTCTAAATATTTACTGGTGAAATCGTTCACTTGCTCATCACTCATCTGTCCTAAATTTGATCGATTTTTTTCCAAATGAGCATGTAGATGGTGTAGTTTTATTGACATTCTGCAACCCTTCGCATGGTTGGCAGACATCATATTATTTCCTAACTGCTCATAATTTTCACTTTTTGTGTTCCCAAGAAAATTTTCACACTTTTTTTGAAAGAAATCCATTCTATGAATTTTTTGCTGCAAGTTTGATTTGTTGCATGAAATTGTCATCTTTTACCAAATTCCGTATTTGAGGACCAATAAAGATACCCGCAGCCAACGGTACTAATGAAAGTGATCCATCATTATGGAAAAGCACTGCCTTCAATCCTTAAAACAGAATATATACACATACACAATAACCGTGGGGATTTGAATTCAAAGAGCTATTGTGTCCCTCGCAGTGTGCGCTCCATTCTGTTGGAACCATACATGCGTATGGCTTTCCATGGCTGGCCTTAAAAAATATTTCAACATTGTCCGATATATAACACCAGTGCACAGTGGTTCAGTGGTAGGACATAGTGGTCAAATGACGATGTTCGATTTTTTCACCGTTAGTTCGCTCACTCACTATTAGTGGTACTACTAAAACATGCAAAAAGATTTGCAATCAGTTGTTTTTTACATTTACTTTTGTGCATCGGAAGTGAACAAATCAAAACAACTTTCCTTATCTTTTTCAGCAGTGCTAATAAAGTTAATTTTTAGTGCGTGTTTTTCAAAGAAAAAAACATTTTTGACTTATTGTTTTACAATGGATATTTAAGTTGAAGGTCTTTACTGTTATTATTATGTATTTAATAATTTTTTAAGCAAAACGTATTATGCGGAAAATGTTACTCTATATCTTTACTTTTAATTTAAAAAGAATTTATCTGCGTTTGTTTGCAAATGTGCATGGTACAGAGGGTCTTCGTCTCTACGACTAGATTCGTAGCACATACATATTTTCTTCACAATTTTGGAAGCCCGATAAAATTGAAACTAAAAATCAAACATAATAAATAGTTGTATTTTTCAAATCTGTATAAAATCGCAACTCTACGAACAGTTGATCAGCAGTGCTAATAAACTATATATATAGTTTTAGTGTGTTTTATAGTATTTTGCAAAGAATATATCATTTGTGACTTATTGTTTTATAATGGATATTCAAGTTGAGGGTATGTACCGTTATTATTATGTTTTTTTTACTTCCTTAACCAAAACATATTAAACATATTTAAGGTGCTGTTATTATGTGTTCTTTTTCAAGAATGCTTGTACTGGATACTTGGCTGTCGATTAAAGAAAGTTCGAACGAAATTGAGCGGCGAAATCGTGTAGTTCACAGTTTAACGGAGTTACTGCCAGTGGCGGAACGTTTAAACATTGGAAGTCTTAAAATTAAAATAACCAACTTTTGTAAAATATTGGTTACCTATTGAAAACAAATTGATCGATCACGTTTGCGTATGGTCAATAAATATAGTGACTGGCTTGTTGAAATCGAAGTTTGTGAACTGTCTGCGATAGTCAGCGAACATACTCTGAAGCCTGCAGAGAGTAACCATCCTTCCACAAGTGTACTACATAGAAAGGAGTTCATGGACGGCAGTAATAGAACAAAACGCCGCAGGTTAGCTAAGTTAGTTTATGTAGATGATTCTGCGATGAACTATTTGTTGAGTGATTCTAGCCGATCTAACACCTCTCTTGTGAAATTTAGTACAAACGAAATATTATCAGTCATAATTGAGGATAAATTAACAAATCACCAGTATTTAGTACTAAAGGAGTTTATCAATTCACAATTACCAAATGCATTGCCATCTTATCATAAAGTGTTGGAGGCCAAGAAACAGTGTTATCCAACAGAGGAACATATCACGGAATCATCTACCGAAATAGAGTTACAATCTTTGCTAGATCATACAACTTCCCGTATACTAGAAAATCAAAATGATATCCTCAGTAATGCTGACATTAGTAAAGAGTTTGTTTTGATTGGTAAATGGGGCTTTGACGGAAGTACGGGACACAGTGAATATAAACAGTCATTTTCAGATTCCAGTATGCAAGATAATACCTTATTTGTTACTTCATATTGTCCACTTCGTTTAATATGTAAATCAAATACTTGCGATCCGGACCAAATTATATGGAAAAACCCACGCCCTTCTTTCACTAGGTTTTGTAGACCTATTCGATTTCAGTTTGCTAAAGAAACAAAAGATCTTTCTGTGCAAGAAGAAGCCTATTTTAAAAATAAAATTAACAATTTACAACCATCCATTTTTAACATCAACAACAACGAGATTAAAGTTGTACATTCATTACAATTAACCATGGTTGATGGTAAAGTCTGTAGTGCTTTAAGTAACACAGCGTGTAGTAGATGCTATATTTGTGGTGCAACACCGAAAGAAATGAATGGTATTGACATGTGTTTAAGTAAACCCGTTATTGATACTGCTAAATATCAGTTTGGGTTATCTCCTCTGCATTCAGGGATAAGATTTTTCGAATATTTTATACATTTATCTTACCGATTAGATTTTAAAAAGTGGCAGGCTCGTTCAATAGATGAAAAGGAGCTTCTTGCATAGAAAAAACTATATGTTCAGCAGCAGTTTAGGACACGATTAGGTTTAATTGTAGACAAAGCTCAAAGTGGCGGAAGTGGCACATCCAATGACGGAAACATTGCAAGAACTTCTTTTTTTAGTTCAGCTATATCAGCTGAAATAACTGGCTTAGATCAAGCAGTTATTGATCGGTGTCATCATCTTTTGCAATGTCTTTCGTCGGGATACAAAATTAATAGTGTAGAATTTAGAGATTACTCGTTAGGAACCGCGCTAATGCTTATTATATTAGTACGTATCCATGGTATAATTTGCCTGCTTAAGTTCATAAAGTGTTAATTCATGGATCGAAAGTAATTGATCACTGTCTAGTTTCCATAGGTGAGCTCTCTGAAGAAGCCGCTGAATCTTGTAATAAATTATTTAAGCAATTCAGACGAGACAACACGCGAAAAATATCTCGTGTTGTCACTAACACTGATCTTTTGCATAGACTTCTTCTAAATTCCAACCCGTTGATTTCTTCTTTACGTAAATTACCACTAAACAAGAAGTCTATGCTGTCACCTGAGGCTTTACGTATGTTATGTTTTTGAAAATAATGTACAAATGTTGTATTAAATTTCCGTTATAAAATTTATTATTTTTTCTTTAATTAATAACTAACATTTTTGGTAAATAAATTATTATAATATTATATTTAAAGACTTTTTTATCTTATTTTACCCTAATTGGCCCATAAATACCATAAACATAAATCTTCATATTAATTTTGATGACTATAGCTGAGGAAACTATGTATGACCGCCTTCCTTAGAAACTTGAGCCACTATGCAGTGATGGAAACGGCGACACCGTGTTCATTGTCAAAAAAAACTTGGGCCAATTATCCTTTCCGACGATACACCGCACCAAACGGTATACTTAAATGGGTGTAATTCCCGCTGTTGAACTACTCTTGGATTTTCCGTAGCCCTTTATGCCTATTCACGAGCCCATTCAATTGGAAATGGTCTTCGTCGCTCATAATTAATTTATGAATAAAATCATGAGTTTCTTCTGAAATAAAGTTCAACGCACGTTGTTCAATTGCGTACTGTTCCATTTTAAATTCCCAAGTCTTCTTTACAAAATACTGAAAACAAAAAAAAAGTCAAATAAAAAAAGTTATTATGAATTCAAACACCTTCGCTCATTTTTTTCAAGTTCTCTTCACCCATGCATAGATTTAAAATTCGATCAGCAATAAAAATCACTAAGTATACCCATTGAACTCATGGAAGGCCTTAAATTCTCATAAAGAGTTAGATAGAGCTGCAAAACTATCGATAGTTTTATCTTAAGTGGACTATCGATATTTTTTATTCGATAGCGATACTATCGACAAAAAAACCGGTTACTAAAAAAGTAAAAACTAAGTCAATAAAAACAGTATGACGGCGACTGTGAAATAAAAACTGCAACATTCAAATTTGTCCGCCTGTAAACATTTGTAATAATGATTATCATTACATTATAAATGTGAAAATGTCTTAATTAGTTTTAATTTTTTCCAACACAAGATGTGGATTTTTAATAACTACATACAAAATCCAATTATTATGTACCAACGGTCTGTCTACGCCTTCTCTAATTTCAAATCAACGGTCACGTTAAATTGTTTGCCATTGTCACATTGTCGGCCATTTTCACAATGTCTGATTATTTTACTTTTAACAGAAAATTAACTAACTGGCGGTTTGCTTAACAGGGACTATTTAATTGACGGTTAATGATTTAACACCATCCTTCTGTTACTTAACAAAAGAATTCGCCAAAAAGTATGGCAATATTGTTTGTGTTTATTTACTAAAAATACTACAATGACAGTCAATTGAAAAAATCTTAAAGTTTGTGGAAAACACATTGAAATATACTGAAAGGAAATGTTGGAAATTGTTCCACTTGGAACATAAAAAAAAACTATTTCTATTTTAAGTTTTATGAAAAAGGTAGGTCTCACCCCCCAAAAAGTTGTCAAATGATCTCAGAAGTAAGCAGGAAAAATTTAACGCCCCTACGACCCCACCTTCCCATGCCGCCGTTCGATTGAAAAAAAAATGTTTATCAATAATACGCATTGCTTTCTCATTTTGAAAATTATTTTGTTTTATAGTACATAAACTGTGAAAATCAGTTCAAAGTTATTATACAATATGTATTTATTAATATATTTTACTCAAAACAGTTTTCGAACAATTTGTGTAAATTTTTCTGTGCTCCTGAACACACTGCAGAATGTATTTTTTTTGATTCTCGTCTTTGGTGAGAAAGCCATGATAGTCTTCCATCAGCTTAACTGCTTTCTCAGCAGTATCATTGATAACACGCACGACTTTACAATTTTTTCCCCATCAATGTAAGCTTTAGGCTACTCCAATTTTCCGGGTCACAACTGAGAAAACTGTTATTGATTTTAAATCGACGAAACATATCCGAATTTTTTCATTTATAAATTCGTCAACCGTCTTATCTGTAAGCACGTTTTTAATTATTAGTTTAAAATTAAAAGTTATTTAATCGCATTATTACCTTCCCAGTTCCTGATATCCTCAATATGTAAAGGAAGCCTTTTGTCCATTTGTTCTACACTAACCCTTGTCAAAGCTTGTAGCATTTTCCTTTTAGTGTCGAGTTCCAAAGTTTCGTCAAAAAACGCGAGAGCAGATATTTCGTTATGTAAATACCAAGAATGACTCATAAGTTTCTTCTTTCTTGCTGTCATTTGGTCAATATCTTGATATTTCATCATTTGGCAAATGAGGTCGATATCTGTTTGGCATGCTGTTGCTGCGTTTGAGCATTTGTACCAATCCTTAGAATAAAAACGGACAATGAAGCAGCAGACATCTCCTAAAGCATTCAATTCTTCTTTGTGCAATGGGTAGTCCACACGGAGAAGAAATATTTCCAAGCAGTAAATTGCTTCCGACATCCATCTCGCATGGTGCATTGCTCCTGGTGGCCGTAGTTTGAAATCGCTTTCACTTTCTGCTTTAAGGAACAATAATGCCAGCTCCAAAAGTTCACGGTAATCCTCTTGCACTTGACGCTTTATTAACTCTTGTGAGACGAACTGGGAAATATTTTCCATAAAATCAATAAGTTTTCCATGGCAGTTGCTATCCTTCATTCCATTCACAATTTTTTTCGATTTAAGTTGTGGCCACGACTTTTTAAAGTCTTTGAAAAGGGGAATGTCTGGACATGATGAACGCATTGGCAACTTAGACTCAAAAACGGCAGTCAATACGAGTTCGTAAATGTGATGCCGGCATGGAAGATACAGCAAGTCTTTTGCCAATTTTTTCTCCAACAAAACACAAGCACCATTTTTCTTTCCAGTATTGGAACTTGTCGTATCACAACACAAAGCTTGCACTCTGCCACAAAGTTACCAATCTTGGAATGCCTTATGTACCGCTGCTTCTTGTTCTTCTCCAGATGAAATATCCAGTCTTGGAACATCTATTAACACCTCGCTTCCGAGTCCACTGACAACAATTGGTAAACGTTCTACTTTCTGCTCGTGCATATCTATATAATTATAAAACCGACTATTAGTTTAAACTGATTACATATAATTATGACGTTTACACTTACTCAATGCGGGCAATAACTTTCCATCCCAATGAACAACCACAAATTGAGGTAATGATTTTAAAATATTGGACAATTTTTGGGGGGGTGAGACCTACCTTTTTCGAATATAATAAAAATCCCATACAAATAGAGACCACCCTAATGTACATGTTAAACATTTTTTTTAGAGCCTCTAATTTCACAGAAAGATTTCTTTATTTTGTTTCAAAGTTTTAAAATTATAAACATTAAAAAAATACAAGTGTTGCCTTTCCATTTTTTAAAATCAGTTTTTACATGTGTACATTTTTTCTACTTATCAATTAAAATTTACTATGCATAGGTGTCGATTATATTGTTAACTGACACATTTTGTTCGGTTAAATTTAACACACAATTTTTCGTTAAATGGTGTCAGTTAAAAGTTGTTGTAAGTTGTATAATACATACATATATTAAAATAAATAAAGTTGGTATAAGTAAAATTGTTTAAAAATTTGTATTTTATATTACAGCTAGTTTTATATTACAGCTAAAAATTTATGGTTCTGCAATTATGAAAAAATATCTTCAAAGAGTAAATGGTAAGTGTGTTCGTAATATGAATTAATTAAGAGGGATGATGGTAAAGAAACTCTTGTAGTAATCAGCAGCGAGGAGTCTGATGCCGAAGTGGTTCTAAATAAAACTCGGAAGGGATCCTCGCGAGTGTGGCTTATTTTCAACAAATTAAAGCCAAAAGGTCTGCTAAGTGCCGTTCATGTGGCAGAGTTTACAAAATCAGTGGCTATTTGTCCTAGTGGATCTATTTGACTACCTGAAACAGGCTCATCCGACTTTTCAAGAAATGTCAAAGCCATTAAACACAACTGATACTTAAAAAAAAACATATGGTCGAGACATAGACCGTAAAAACAATATTGATGCTGATTTAACGACAATGATTGCCAGCGATGTGCAAGAGGTTTTGCACATTCGTTGCGTGCAATATTGGATGACTGGAGTGTTTTAGGAAAAGTGACTTCAATTGTTACTGACAATGACAGCACTGTGCTAAAGGCGTGCGAATTCTTGTAGATAAGAAATCTTATTTGCTTCCCACACACTCTGAAACTTGTAGTGCAAGATTGTTTGGCACAGTATAATATAAAGAGCATTTTGGTGTAAGAAGATAGTGACATATTTTAGAAGTAGTACCATTGCCTATGTAAAATTCAAAGCAGATTAATTCAGAAAAAAAATCATATAGTTTACTGCAAGAGGTACCAACCTGCTGGAATAGCGCTCTAAAGATGATTGATCGTATATTGCTTAAAAATACTTCAATCTAACGTACTGTTGTCTACACCAAAACCTCCACTATCTTTAACAGCAGAAGATATCGAAATCCATAAAGATATTAAGAAGCTACTTACACCATTTGATGCTGCCACCGTTCAGACATCTTCCAGGTCATATATTACTATTTCATTGATTATGCGTTTAAGTTGTGGACTTTGCCAAACACTATATGAAACATAGAATACCTAGAAGTGTCAGCTAGGGGTCTGAAAAATTTTAAATCAGCTTTTCTTCAAATAGGGGGAGAAAGAGACAAATATACAATTTTACGAAAGATGAAAAATAAACAAAAGAAAAATGTAAACATAAGCCACATTTTGTGCATAAGAACAAATTTATAATTTCTTGTGGTTTTATTGGTTTTAATTGTGTTTTGTGTTAATATTATAGGTAAAAACATAGTGAAGCTTGTTTTAATAGTGTTTTGTGTTAATATAGCAAAACAAAACATAGCGAAGCTAAAAAATTACCAAAAAGAAATTTGTCATTATTTTGGTGTTTTGTGATGAAAAATTTTGTTAACATAAGCCATAATTTGTGCATAAGAACAAATTTATAATTTCTTGAGGTTTTCTTTGTTTTAATTGTGTTTTGTGTTAATATTATAGTAAAAAAACATAGTGCAGCTTGTTTTGTGGTTCTAATCGTGTTTTGTGTTAATATAGCAAAAAAAACATAGCGAAGCTAAAAAATTACCAAAAAGAAATTTGTTGTGCATAAGCCAATAAAATAACATTTTAGTGATCTTGTGATTTTTTGGTATCTATTTGTTTTAATAAATATTTTTTTTTTTTTGCAATATATTTATTAAGCTTGAGGTCTTTTTCTTTTATTTTATTTGGTTTTATTATTCGATATTTCGTTAACAGCTTGTTAACATCATCAGGAATAATAGGAAATTATAATTTTTTGAAATATAAAATAATTTTTGAAACATGTCACAAAATTTTTGTTATAAAATTTGATTGAAAATTAAAAAATGTGTAGTAGTAATATAGGCGCATATAAATATAACGAATTCTAAACTTAAATAAATATATATACATATATACATACACATATATACATATACATACACACATACACACACACAATATAGACCGACTAACATGTATATATATAAACATATATGCACATATGCACACATATATAGATACATACACAAATATAAACTTTCTTAACAAGTTCATACAAATATATATATAAATACATATATACAACTTACACACACGCATACATATACACATGTATATCCATACATAAATATGCACACATGTACAAATATACATACATAAATATATATATAAACACATAAAAATGCATATACAAACATACACACAAGCATATTCATATGTACACACTTGCATATACATACATATACACGTATTTATACATATACTCATATATATACGAATGTACGTACACACATGGAAACATACAGTCATAAACATGTACATATGCAGCCACAAATACATGTACATGTACACATACATATATATATGTATATATTAAAAAATTATTAAATAACAATAATTATAAATAAAAATAAAAAGTTTTTTAACAATTAAATGCATGATAAAAATGTATATAATAAAAAAGTGTGATTTGTTTAACAATTTTTAACATAAATATTTACATATGCAAAAATATGGAAAATATTACATAATAACAATTATAAAGAACTAATAAATGAGATATATATATATGTTAATTTTTTACAAGAAATGTTCAATAAAAATAAATATATATATGAATTTTTAACAATTTTAAACAAATAATAAATTATAACTAACAAATAATCATTATCTTTACAAATAAACATTAACCTAACAAATATTACGTAAATTTTTACTAACTAAATATCTATAATTCTGTGCTAAGTTATCCGTGTCTGCCTTAAAATTTATTCTACGTGATAATGGTGTATTAATAATTTCTAACATTTCTAACATTAAGCGCCGTTTATAATTATTTTCTGTGTTTAATATTGAAACATTCTCAAAATCAGGAAAATGATATAATTCAGAACAATGGGAAGATAAAGCGGTTTTTTGTGAATTTATGTGTCTATATTTTTGATCCGATTTGTGACCTGCTATTCTAGTCTTCAATTTATTCTTGGTCGTGCCAATATATACTTTATTACAATTATCCTCATCATTTCCCTTACAGGGTATTTTATAAATTACATTCGATTTATCCCATTTTTCAATCCCATCCTTTGGTTTACTAAATAATCTATTTAAAGTATTAAATGATTTATGAGCTATTCTATATCTGTCCGTATTATAAATTTTAGATTTAGCCAATCTCTCCGACATTCCGGATATATAAGTCACAGATTTGTATATCCTATGATCCGTAACATTATTTATACTACCTATTCTATCATTTCTATAATATTGACCTATTAATGTATCAATTAAATACTTGGGAAAATTATTATCTTCTAACATGTTTCTAATCTTAACTTTATTTATATTGTGAAATCGATTGTCACTAATGTTAAGAACTCTTTCTATGAAATTTTTAGCAGTGTTTATAATAATATGTCTGCTATGTTTGGAATAATAATTAATCATTCGGCCCGAAGCTGTAGGTTTCTGATACCAATCTATTACTAATCTATTACCTTTTCTAATAATAAGAGTATCTAAATAAGAGAGTTTTGAGTCACATTCCCTTTCGACAGTAAATTCTATACTGGAATTGAATTCATTAAATATCTTTAATATATTTTCTACTTCACATCTAGGAATAATGCAAAATAAATCATCCACATATTTGGTCATTATTCTAGGAACCATATTAAGTTTCCGAATTGATATATCCAATAATTCCTCCATTACAATATCCGCTATGATTGGAGATGCTGGAGATCCCATTGGAAGACCTTTTTGTTGAATATATATATTACCATTATATCGAAAATATCTGTTATCATCTATGCAAAATTTTAAAATTCGTAAAAATAAACACTTGTCTATTCTAGTATACTCCTTAATCATATCCCATTTTCCCCCGATTGTATCTATTGCGAAATCAATAGGTATACTTGGAAATAGAGAAACTACATCAAAAGAAATTAAAATCTCATTATCCAATATATTTTGATTCCTAATTCTGTTCACAAATTCCATAGAGTTTTTTATATTATATTTTGAATGTTTAGTAACATTTTTCAAAATATTTGTAATGTATTTACATAACTCATATGAAGGAGAATTAATGAAAGAACATATTGGTCTTAATGGAAAATCTTCCTTATGAATTTTTGGTAGTCCATATAATTAATATAATTAATTCCATTAAGACCAATATGTTCTTTCATTAATTCTCCTTCATATGAGTTATGTAAATACATTACAAATATTTTGAAAAATGTTACTAAACATTCAAAATATAATATAAAAAACTCTATGGAATTTGTGAACAGAATTAGGAATCAAAATATATTGGATAATGAGATTTTAATTTCTTTTGATGTAGTTTCTCTATTTCCAAGTATACCTATTGATTTCGCAATAGATACAATCGGGGGAAAATGGGATATGATTAAGGAGTATACTAGAATAGACAAGTGTTTATTTTTACGAATTTTAAAATTTTGCATAGATGATAACAGATATTTTCAATATAATGGTAATATATATATTCAACAAAAAGGTCTTCCAATGGGATCTCCAGCATCTCCAATCATAGCGGATATTGTAATGGAGGAATTATTGGATATATCAATTCGGAAACTTAATATGGTTCCTAGAATAATGACCAAATATGTGGATGATTTATTTTGCATTATTCCTAGATGTGAAGTAGAAAATATATTAAAGATATTTAATGAATTCAATTCCAGTATAGAATTTACTGTCGAAAGGGAATGTGACTCAAAACTCTCTTATTTAGATACTCTTATTATTAGAAAAGGTAATAGATTAGTAATAGATTGGTATCAGAAACCTACAGCTTCGGGCCGAATGATTAATTATTATTCCAAACATAGCAGACATATTATTATAAACACTGCTAAAAATTTCATAGAAAGAGTTCTTAACATTAGTGACAATCGATTTCACAATATAAATAAAGTTAAGATTAGAAACATGTTAGAAGATAATAATTTTCCCAAGTATTTAATTGATACATTAATAGGTCAATATTATAGAAATGATAGAATAGGTAGTATAAATAATGTTACGGATCATAGGATATACAAATCTGTGACTTATATATCCGGAATGTCGGAGAGATTGGCTAAATCTAAAATTTATAATACGGACAGATATAGAATAGCTCATAAATCATTTAATACTTTAAATAGATTATTTAGTAAACCAAAGGATGGGATTGAAAAATGGGATAAATCGAATGTAATTTATAAAATACCCTGTAAGGGAAATGATGAGGATAATTGTAATAAAGTATATATTGGCACGACCAAGAATAAATTGAAGACTAGAATAGCAGGTCACAAATCGGATCAAAAATATAGACACATAAATTCACAAAAAACCGCTTTATCTTCCCATTGTTCTGAATTATATCATTTTCCTGATTTTGAGAATGTTTCAATATTAAACACAGAAAATAATTATAAACGGCGCTTAATGTTAGAAATGTTAGAAATTATTAATACACCATTATCACGTAGAATAAATTTTAAGGCAGACACGGATAACTTAGCACAGAATTATAGATATTTAGTTAGTAAAAATTTACGTAATATTTGTTAGGTTAATGTTTATTTGTAAAGATAATGATTATTTGTTAGTTATAATTTATTATTTGTTTAAAATTGTTAAAAATTCATATATATATTTATTTTTATTGAACATTTCTTGTAAAAAATTAACATATATATATATCTCATTTATTAGTTCTTTATAATTGTTATTATGTAATATTTTCCATATTTTTGCATATGTAAATATTTATGTTAAAAATTGTTAAACAAATCACACTTTTTTATTATATACATTTTTATCATGCATTTAATTGTTAAAAAACTTTTTATTTTTATTTATAATTATTGTTATTTAATAATTTTTTAATATATACATATATATATGTATGTGTACATGTACATGTATTTGTGGCTGCATATGTACATGTTTATGACTGTATGTTTCCATGTGTGTACGTACATTCGTATATATATGAGTATATGTATGAATACGTGTATATGTATGTATATGCAAGTGTGTACATATGAATATGCTTGTGTGTATGTTTGTATATGCATTTTTATGTGTTTATATATATATTTATGTATGTATATTTGTACATGTGTGCATATTTATGTATGGATATACATGTGTATATGTATGCGTGTGTGTAAGTTGAATATATGTATTTATATATATATTTGTATGAACTTGTTAAGAAAGTTTATATTTGTGTATGTATCTATATATGTGTGCATATGTGCATATATGTTTATATATATACATGTTAGTCGGTCTATATTGTGTGTGTGTATGTGTGTATGTATATGTATATATGTGTATGTATATATGTATATATATTTATTTAAGTTTAGAATTCGTTATATTTATATGCGCCTATATTACTACTACACATTTTTTAATTTTCAATCAAATTTTATAACAAAAATTTTGTGACATGTTTCAAAAATTATTTTATATTTCAAAAAATTATAATTTCCTATTATTCCTGATGATGTTAACAAGCTGTTAACGAAATATCGAATAATAAAACCAAATAAAATAAAAGAAAAAGACCTCAAGCTTAATAAATATATTGCAAAAAATATAATAAAAAAGGTCAATTAATAATATAATTAAAATGTTTTAATAAATGAAATTATTTTTCATAGTACATAATTTTCATAACACAAAACACCACATTGTTGTGCTTTGTAACCACAGATTCCTATAACCTATGTTTGTAACATTGTCGTGCTAAAAATTGCGAAATTGTGAGCATAAAGTAGATGAAAAATACGGCTAATTTTCACATCTAGAAAATAAAAATCAAAACAAAACAACAATATTGAGGAATTTAGAAGAAAAAGGAATCACCGAACAGAGTTAGGGGGTAAAAGAGACAGCAAATCTCTTGATGATGTCTCTTTCTCTGCTCGTTCGCTGCTTTGAACTGACGCCTCTGTATACTTTGTGATATGAAACTAAAAGCATGGGAAGGTCAACAATCCTGTGTTTTTACGAAGAACGAACAACAACGAGAAGTGGAACCCTTCTAGACCCCCTCTTTAAGGAAGAACGAATTTTGTTTTCAAGTAATGCTGATAATGCAATATATTCGTTGCAAAACGAATTGAGTAACATAAAGACGATAACTGTACCATTCCAGAATACAGAACCGTTAACACAGAAAATTTTTAACAATCACCAAATACTTTGAAATTTATTGGAACTAAAGTTGCAAGCAAAACCAGAACAAATCAAATAGATGCCATTATTTCACTGAGGCAATATTTGAAACTGAGTCTAATAGAAAGTGATATTTTAAGGTATATGCGATATTATTTTTTAATATTTTAAATTAATTAATTTATTTTAAATTTATTAAGTTTTATATTTGCAGTGTAATATGAACGAAGTGTCTCTTACTAAAAATTGTGGTTTACGTTATTTGTGTTGTTATTCAACAGAAGTGGAAAGAATGTTTAACAAAGCTGGTCTGATAATTTCTGACCTTAGCAGTTGTTTAAAAGACGAAATTGTCGATATGTTATTATTTATTATTATTATTAAAAATTACTGGTTGTCTAAGTGTATGTAAATAGCTAAAATTGGTATGTATATCGTAATTTGGTAAAACAGTGTTATAATTTAAACAAAGTTGGTTTTGTGTTAATAGTCTCACCTATCGGAAAATTATAAATTTAAAACATTATATAAAATATAGTATCGATGGCATTAAAATATACTATCGAAACTATTGAATGGAACCACTATCGATAGTTTGTCAGCTCTATTTCATTTTAAAAGACAGATTATTCACCACTTCCCATTATTCTCTACCCTCTATATTGAAATAGTAGTATCTATTTATATTAAATTTTCAAACACCGAACTCAGCCACGCAACACCGTCTAGCTCACTCATCATTTTTGGGACTGTGGAAACCTTGGAGAAATTCTTTTCCACAGATGAATTTCTAATGAGGAGCAATTTTAGCAACTAGGCAATACGATACCTTTAGTTATTTCGACTCAAGATAGAATAGTGTTCCAGTTTACCTTGAAATGACAGCCAGACACATGCTGAAAAGAATTTTTTCAACTTAAAGTCTAGACGTTGTTTACTTTTATTGTATTTTTTTTGTACAGGCTAATCAACTTGTATGTGTATAGTATGTGTACACGTATTTCACGTGTGTGGGAATGTTTACAAATAAGATTTGTTTTTTATATTTATTTGCCTGTGAGTTTCGTGGGTTATACAATAATATTCTGGGTGAATTTTTCAACTAAGAATTTTATCAACTTGAGTGTGTGGTGCCAACACACTTTTATACAAAAGATTTGAATTTTCCAATTTATAGCAATATACTGAATTGAAGAAAAACTTAGTTTTTATTTATACTTATACTCTAAAGGTATGTACACACGATTGTCACTTACTACAATATTGACAGAAAAATTGTTACAAAATGTGCAACAACCGTGTGAACACACAATTTTTGTGTGGCAACATTGTCACAAAATGTATTGTCGGTGCATTGTATGCCAATAAAATTGTCACAATTCTGACAATCGTGAGAACACCCTTCATTTCCATTGTCACACAATTTACAGTCATTTGTTATTGTCGCATGTGCTTCATTTAGTGCACCGCACAATAACACCATTGGCAGATAAATATTTCTGTTGGCAATGCTGCCCATAAATATTTAGATACAATGTTAAAAGTCGGATCTGGCAGCGTTTGCCATACAATAATCTGACAACCGTGTGAACAGACAATTATATTTGGCAGAAAAATTTATTGTCGCAGAACTGTGTGCCAATGAAATTGTATGGTTTTCTTTCAATAGTGTGAACAGACAAATTACAAAATGGTAACAATTTTTCATTGTGAGTGCATTGCCACCATATTGGCGTATCCTACAATATTCTACAATCTGACAATCGTGTGAACAAAGCTTAATGAAATTTGGCTCATTTTATTTGTAGCATATCCGAGTATTATTTTAATTTTTTTTTAAATTTTCTTGAAAAAAGGTGTTTTCAAAGATGTAAAGATGTATAATTTAGTTGCGCGGGGTATTAGGGGAGGTATTGTTCAGTGTAATAAACGGCTTTCTGTAGCCACTAATAAGTATGGTATGATAATGATGCCACCCAGGAATCAAATTATGTAATATATTTATATGTAAGTAATTTATATATATGGCTATGCTATTTAATTTTCGAAGTTGACAACTTGCTTTTGAACGATTTGCATATTTGGTAAAATATGAATAAAAATCTTCAACATATGAAAGGTTTAGACAAGAAAATCATACATTATCTATATCTTCTATATACATATATAAAACAGGATGTGTGTATGTATGTAACGTATGGACTCGAAAACGGCTGGGCCGATTGTGATGAAATTTTCAGGGAATCTTCAGAATATTCAGGCGGGTGACACTGTGATTTTTGATTTGCGATCTAATTTTTGATTTTCGGTCTGCGGGCGGAGGGGCGTGTCAAAATCTAATTTTCATATTGCACCACCAATATATATAATAATATAATAATATAAATACATATATTTATTTTTTTTGCTTTTTTTTATTTTATTTTTCTTGAATGACGTTGTCATGTTTTTCAAAACGAGATATCAAACTTTTAAATCGGTTATGTAGTTATGTAGAAGATATTTACAAAAAACCTATGTTAACCCTTAATATCCTGATTTTTTTTTTGAGCTGAAAAAAATTAATATTATAAAACTTTCAATTCTAAGCAACTTTTATTTAACAGGTTTGTTAATAAGTGAGTTTTGCCTTAAAAATTTTAAAAATATAAAGGTGGTTCCTGGCGGAACCAATAGGCGCCCAGAGTTCATAATAATCACAAATAATAATATTTTCCAGCTATTAAACAAAAATAAAAAAATATTATTCAGTTAAATACAAAAAATATAAAGAATTATTCATTCATACATAATACAGCGATCATCAGTTATATTTAACTTTGATGAAAGTCAGAAAAACGTTACCATACAACACTATACAAACCTGATTATGAACTCCCGGAGCCTGTTGGTTCTTCAAAGAACCAACCACAAATTACAAAAAGTTAACGCTACAAAAAAAATAAATTTACTTCAAATATTTACTGTGTGTTTTCAACACTACAATGAGTGTGGAAATATTTTTTTCCGTTATTATTTCGGAGAATTTAACACAAAAAGTTTATTCGCAATATACACAATTTTGCAAAAGTGTCTTTGCGCGAGGTTGTCTCTCACTATTGAATATACTGCCGTAAAATGAACTTCTGTCCAAGTGGCTATCAGTGCAAATGATTATGTTTGAATTAAAAAGCAATTTAAAAGTCACCGTGCAAAGTTTAGGAAAGAATTATTGAACAAAGTTTTATTTTTTGTTGGTTGGTTCCTGGCGGTACCAGTAGGATATTAAGGGTTAATAACGATCCAATATCAAAATTTTAGAACTTTCGAAAATACAAAAATCCGAGTTTTCGGTTTATTTACAAAATATTTACATCATTCGATAACACTAGATATTCCGCGCTTACTAAGGTGCAACATTGTACAATAAGATAAAAATAATATTATATTATCAATCGAAGATAAACAACTTTGTGTACTCTTGCATTTAAGATACCTACATTTTGTGCACATTTTTGAGTTTTTTTCAAACGCTGATAAAAAATAACAGTACATTCAAACAAACTTTGCTTTCAATTGCTCACTGACTGCATTTGATTTGTTTTGCGTTAATTGTTTTGTGTTCATAAGTTAAAAACTGCCAATTTATCAAACAGGTAATATGATTACTGTGGTTCCAACAACCAATAAAATGTTATAAAAGTACAAAACAAAACACATCATTGTTCTTTTGCACGATTACAGTTTACTAAAATGCCACAAAAAAAAACAGCCATTGCTGAAAAAACCACCGCAACACGGAAGTAGAGGGAAAGAAGACCCGCTGAATCAGCTGAGGAACTCGAATCACGTCTTCGGGAAAATCGCGGAAGGGCATCAACGTCTAGAGCTGCGGAAATGGAAAGAGAACGCGAATCACGGCTTCAGCAAATGCGTGACAGTACATCTTAATCTAGAGCTGCTGAGACACCCCAACAGCATGTCGAAAGACTTGCTGCCAATCGCTCCCGAATGGCTCGATTAAGAGAAAGAATCGATTTAAAGTTGGCGGCATTTACAAAGTTACATTTCGGACGCCAATTCGATTTCCAAGCACTTCCTTCAAAACATCCGAAACTACAACTCATGCTTTCAAATGACGTCCTTCGGAGCAACTAATATCATCAACAACGCCGGTTACATGCCCACCTTCAAAGTGCAAGGCCAAATCTACCCCAGAATTGGATCGTTGCTCCCACTTCCCAATGCTGATGCCAAGTTCCTCCAAATTTATTTCACTGGCAATGAAGTTACAGAAGTTGTACAGCGTTGCGCAATCAGACTGGAGTCAGACGGGAAATCGTTTCGAGTCTTCAAGCTATGTTACACGAACACAACAGCCTCATCTGTCTATTTAAAACAGCCCTAGACCAGATACCGGCAGATGATTATACGGTTGTGATAAAAGCTGACAAGACACCGACTGGTGAGCATGAGCGGCGCTGCAATGCACCGGTGATAGGTGACGTCGCAGTTGTTATGGTCGGCACAGACTTCGAGCGACGCGATATCATCATCCATTGCCGGAATACAAGCGTTCGACGCATTGCGGAAACTCGTCGATCGTATGATGCACTACAATATCCAGTGCTTTTTCTACAGGGTGAGGATGGGTATCATTTCAACGTAATGCAGATGAACCCCAACTCAAAAAAGTTTCCTGTACGGACTTTTATGCCTATCGCCTTATGATCAGTCCAAATGAATGTAATTATTTGTTGAAATGTCGTGAAGTGTTCCATCAATTCATTGTCGACATGTACGCGAAAATTGAAAGTGAACGTCTGCTCTTCATTCGGTTGAATCAGCAAAAGCTACGCGTCGAAGAATATGTCCACTTGCGTGATGCGATCCCCAATGATGGAAACCCTGCGAATATCGGCCAAATGGTGATCTTGCCAGCGACATACACAGGCAGTCCGCGGCACATGCACCAGTACGCTCAAGATTCTATGACATATGTGCGCAAGTATGGACGGCGAGACCTCTTCATCACTTTCACATGGAACCCAGCATGGAAAGACATCACCGACCCTTTATTTACCGGCCAAAGTTCAACACATAAACACGATATCCTCGCCCGAGTATTCAAACAAAAGTTGACAAGGCTGATGGATGTCATCACCAAAAATCACATATTGAATGGCAGAAGCAAGGCCTGCCACACGCCCATATTTTAGTGTGGCTAAAACAAAAAATCATGCCAACGCAAATTGATGACGTGATTTCCGCAGAACTCCCGAATCCCTCAGCAGATTCGGTTCTGTTTGAATCAATCCGAAAACACATGATCCACGGGCCTTGCGGTGAACTGAACACAAATTCACCATGCATGAAAGAAGGCAAGTGTACAAAGCGCTATCCACGCAAGCTGCTCCAAGAAACTCAAATAGGAGGCGATGAATGAATGACGGTGGATACACAACTACAATTAAAATGCGCAATGTAGATGTTGACGTCGATAACAGATGGCTCGTGCCCTACTCACCGCTGCTTTCAAAAATGTTTGATGGCCACATCAATGTTAAGTACTGTAATTCGGTGAAGTCGATCAAATATATTTGCAAATACATCAACAAAGGCAGCGACATGGCAGTATTCGGGGTTGCCAATCAAACTGAGCAAATCACGCCATTCCAGATGGGGCGTTACATCAGCAGCAATGAAGCAGTTTTGCGTATACTTTCATTCAACATCTACGAGCGATATCCAACAGTTCAACATCTAGCTGTTCATTTGGAAAATGGCCAGCTTGTTTATTTCACCGAACGAAATGCTGAAAATAGAGCCGAACAGCCGCCACACACCACTCTCACCGCTTTCTTTGGATTGTGTGCAACCGACAATTTCGCCAAAAATTTTTTAAAATATCTTGAAATTCCCAAATATTACACTTGGAACACGTCGTCGAAGAAGTTCATGAGAAGAAAGCGTGGTGCGATTGTCGCAGAATATGCTGGTGTACCTTCTTCTGATGCTTTGGGACGTGTCTACACCGTTCATCCGAATAATGCTGAATACTATTATTTTAGATTGTTATTGCATACGATCAAAGGTCCAACATCATTCGCCGCCTTGAAAACCATCAATGGAAATAAATGTCAGACTTATAGAGAAACGTGTTTCCGATTGGGCCTGCTTGAAAGTGATCAGCATTGGAACACAACGCTAACAGAGGCGTCACTCACGTGTCACCCAAAACAGTTACGCACTTTGTTTGCGATAATTTTAACAACATGTTCACCATCTAATCCACGAGAACTGTGGGAAACGCATCGCAAAAGCTTAGGTGAAGACATTCTCAGGCAATCACGCGCATCTTATCCTAACCAGGAGTATTCGGACCAGATTTTCAACCAAACTCTACTGCTGATTGAGGACATGTGCATATCCATCAACAACAAACTCCTTATTCAACTTGGAATGCGGCTCCTATATGGGACATAAACAGTGTTCAAGACAGAGACCTGGTGCGAGAACAGCACTTCGATGTCAACCAGCAACAACAATATGGGGAAAATCAAACAAGACGGTTGGTTGATGATCAAAAAACTGCTTACGCAAAAATCATGCCACGAACGGAAATGCGGGACATTTTTTCCTCGATGCACCAGGAGGAACAGGCAAAACATTCGTCATCAATTTAATATTGGCGTCGCTTCGAATGCAGAATTGGATTGCACTTGCAGTGGCATCACCGGGAATAGCATCAACGCTATTGGACGGCGGACGCATTGCACACTCAGCACTGAAACTTCCATTGAATTTGAACCAGGCAGAAACACCAACTTGCAACATCAGCAAAAAATCCAGCTTGGTCACAATCCTTAAAACGTGCAAAATTATCATTTAGGACGAATGCACAATGGCCCATAAGAAATTGCTCGAAGCGCTTGAGTGGACTCTACGTGATTTTCGAGGAAACAACCAACCGATGGCAGGCGCTCTTATTCTTCGTGCTGGTGATTTCCGTCAAACTTTGCCCGTTATTCCAAGATCAATGCCCGCAGATGAGCTGAACGCATGCTTGAAAGCTTCATATCTTTGGAACCGAGTCGAGAAAATCACGCTATCGACGAACATGCATGTGCGTTTGTTGCAAGACCCGTCTGTCCTAACCTTCTCAAAACAACTTTTGGAAATCGGAAATGGAAAAATTCCAATTAATCGCCCACGAACGAGATTTCGTTCCCGTCTAACTTCTGTCAAATGCAAATGAATATTCAAGCCGTTGTCGACAAGGTATTCCCAACCTCCTAAAAAAATCCGGATTGGCTGTGCGAACGTGCAATTTTTACACCAAAAAATGATGATGTCAACAATCTCAATGAGCAAATTCTATTGAAACTGCCCGGCAAATTAATCAAATAGAAATCTATCGACACAGTAATGGATGAAGAACAAGCCGTTAGTTATCCCACTGAATTCATTGGAACCACCCGGAATGCCACCGCATGTACTAACATTAAAGGTTGGATCACCGGTAATTCTTATTCGCAACTTAAACGCAGCAAAGTTATGCAACGGAATCAGATTGACCATCAAAAACTGTTCACCAAATTTAATCGAGGCAACAATCATCGGTGGCAGATTCAAAGGCGAAGACGTACTTATTCCACGAATTCCGATGATTTCCAACGATTTACCATTCCAATTCAAGCGGCTCCAATTCCCTTTGCATCTTGCCTTTGCTATTACCATCAACAAAGCACAAGGCCAATCATTGACTATTGCTGGCTTAATTTTGGATAATGCATGTTTTTCACACGTCCAGTTGTATGTGGCTTGCTCCCGAGTTGGCACGCCAAAAAATGTATACGTTTTTACACCAAATAAAAAAACAAAAAACATTGTCTATCCGCTGGCCTTAAGATGAAGTAATAAATAAATATAATTTCCAATTTGCCTTAAATACATGCGTTTCTTTTTTTGATTGAGCCCATATCTACACCATATGTAAGTTATAATATAGAGTGTTACTTTTTCAAAACTGCCTCTCCGAAACGTTCAAACCAATTTTAATGAAATTGAGAATATAGATAGATCTGCATCTAAAAATGCTCATAGACTATACACATTTTCAAAAGTAGGACCAGAAGGGCAATAGGCGGAATTTTCGACAACTCCGAAACGTTCAAACCGATTTTAATGAAATTTAGAACATAAACAACTTTGCGTCCAAAAATACTCATAGGATATACACTAGGGTGGTGCGATTAGTATGGAAGGAAAAAAATCTTAATGGGCGCTTCGCGTTTCTGATTCTTGGGATTGTACTAAGCGAAAAAGTCCACTAGACCATACCTCTACGGTGAAAATCGAGCTTCCCCATTTTGACTTGATCAGACTTTTGTCACGTTTTTTTGGATATTTTGGCCTATAACAGCCAAACAATTGAGATTTTCGATCCAATACTAAGGCAAAAATTTTAGCCAAGACAATAGTTAAGAACTCTCTAGTACATCGCAAAAGCATTGGAACGCTCCTTCAGGCAGTTTTGGCCATGTGAAAGTGCAAATTTTTCGTGAAAATATTGATAAATTACCATTTTCAGTTGTTCATAGCGCAAAATCATAAAAATGTTCTATTTCTTACTTTTTCCACTTTTTTTATCCAAAAATATAATGCTTTTTAACAATAAACTACCAAAATTGCATCAAATGAACTGAAAACAATAGAAGAATAATAGGGGGGAAATTCCGGCTCAACGAAATGTTGAAACCGATTTTAATGAAATTTAGAACACAGATATATCTGCATCAAAAATGCTCATAGGTAATGTACATTTTCAAAATTAGGACCGGGAGGGCAATGGAAGGGGAAATTCTGCCCCTCCTAAACGTGCAAACCGCTTTTAATGAAATTTATAAGATGGGTAGATTTGCGTCTAGAAATTCACATAGTGTAGATACATTTTCAAAACTAGGACCAGGAAGACGATAGTGGGGAATTTACTGCCCCTCCGAAACGTTCAAACCGATTTTAATGACATTTAGAACATGGATAGATTTGCGTCTAAAAATTCACAATATATATAATCTCTTCTGTTAATAGCAAGTTTAACAAATAAATTCTCATCTGATATAAGTAGTTAACAAATCATGTCATATTCACCCTTAGTCTGTGTTTCGATTACGTTCCCGCATTTAGTTACGCACGGATCAAAAAAAGGTATTCTGCAAAAAAATTTAATCTAAAGAAGAAGAACAAGAGAAGAGTATGTTTAAACAGGAGCTTTGCTATGAAACGTATGAAACAGGAACAGAAAAAACAAAGTTTATTTATTTTAATTTCAAGAAAAATTGGAATCGGTAGCAGCGGCATTGTTATTACAAGAGGAAAATAACGTGCTCCAGAATTAAATAAATTATCATTTCAGTACCACAAAAAATTAATTAATAAATAAATTTATTTATTATTTATATTTCTTAACACAAACAAAAATTAAAAAACTTTCCTTTAGTAAAGTTACAAATTACAAAAACGTACATACGATCGTAATGCAGAATACATACATTCGAAAAGAAACGGAACGCAGAATACCAAAGCTGGCAAACGGGGAAAATTTCTGTTCGAATCGAAACACAGAATAAGGATGATTATAATAGAGAATAAGAATAAACAAAAAACAATGCGCATTGTAATATCTACATCTACATATAATATATTTTTTTATTATAAATACATATTTGAAATATGTATAAAAGCAAGTTGCTAATATCTATATATGTACAGTTTAGATACCACTACAATATCTTTGGTACTTTTTTTTACCCCAGTCACTTTTCCAACATAATTTATTACGACCATGTGGGTGGCGATGGCGGAAGTAGTCTGCTCGTTGACTACAAAACGAAAAATTGTTCCTGTGTTCAACCCCAGTTTCAGACTCATGTGCATTTGAGTGTGACTTTGTGTCAGTTGTTGTCTCAATGTTTCAGTGGTGAAGGTCACTGGTCACTGAACAGTAGCGGCTTCAGCTGTATCCAATCCAGAGGCACATCAGAACGCCTGCATCGGTATTGAGTAGCATCGGCGAAGCAAAATAATTAATAAAAGTTGCTACTAAAAACGAAGCTTTAAAATTTAATACGTCTCCTTGACATTAGAGGCGCTGCAATACTGCTATAAAAACAATTAACGTGCAAAAGGCAGAGTTATAAGATAGTGAAGCTTCATCTCCTATCATTTCTCCCGCTATGCCTTTCCTCTAGTTCCAGCACAATGCACCGTATATGTAGGGGTCATCTCCTGAGTGCTGGACCAAGATAAAAAAAGAAGACGCTACTATTGTTCAAAAAACGTACGGCGTAAGTGACTTTTTTTCGTCGTATAAATTTTAGACGTATATTTGTTTCTGGTAAAAATTAAGCAAAAATGTATTTTCGATTTTATTAAAGGATTAATCAATAAATTTCCATGAAAAATCAGTTACTATACATTTTTTACATCCAAAAAAAAGTTTGTGTATTTAAATTGAATAACAATTCATAAAGCAACAGAAAATTCTGTAATTTTGAAGTATTGCACTTTTTAGTCATTTTCGGTTGGTCAGTTGGCGTATTTTGCTTTTGAATAGTTAGCATCTCTGACAGCACATATTTATTTGAACATAGTCATTGTAGCTATTTTAGCATTTTCACGACAATATTTGGATTTGGGTGCGTTACTTTACAAAACAAAAGTCACATATAGACGTACAAATTAGAAAGCATTCTATCTTCTTTAAAATTTTCTAAAACGAAATTGTAAAAAACAATTATTTGCTAAGGATGTATTTGTTTTATCAGACCGTATACATTAGGGCGGGTCGATTTAAAAATCGCTCAAATTACAAGGAAAATCGTGTTCTAGGGATCAAAATAAGAAACTTTGCCGAAGGAACCATACCTCTACAATGTATTTTGAAGTCCCGACTGTTGACCCGAACGGTCAAATTTTAAAAAATCTCACTTTGACCCATTTAGAGTGCCTCAATCGAGTCAAAATGTATGACCGACCCCTACTAACTTCGGAGGGCCGACCCACCTATGCCAGTGGCACACCTCCTGGAGCCACCTCTGAGGGGTTCCCCATACAAACATTTCAAAAAATCACAATTTTTTGCACTTTACAAGAAAAAATCTGCGAAATGGATATGTTTTTTTATTTTTGGAGTTTAGATGAGATGACAGAGTATCATCATGTTATATATGTAAGTATATTTTAATTTAAATGTTGTTTTTCTGGTAGTCTAATTCATAATATATAATGCATATTTCATAAGGAAATCAGGTGTTTTTTTATATTTTTTTGTATATTTTGAACATATTTCACCTAGCGGGTCCAAATGGTATTTAAAGTAAGCAGTCCACATAGTTACATACTCGGACTACATTTTATTCAAATCTTTCCAGCCCTTTCGAGTTATGGAAATTTTGTACTATAATTTCAAGTAAAAAACGAGGTGGTCGTGCCTCTTTGGCTGTAGCTCGGAAAATATTCCACCGGTTTGCCTGAATTTAAATAGCCAGACATTTACGTCTACTACTGACCGATTGCACCAATACGAATTTTATGTGTTGATTAATTTGTCAAAAGCGGCATTTCAACGGACACACAGACAGGCGGACTTCTCTATTCATAACATTTGTAAAAATATATAAATTTTTCTTCAGAGAGGAATATTAAAGAAATTTCACACGGAATGACAAACTTATATATATCCTTTACACATAAAGTGAAGGTTATAAAAAGAGAGCGAAAAAGAATTACAACAAAAAACACGTATGTTTGCTCAGAATATAGTGAAATTATATTAAGTACAGTCAAAATGTAAAACAAAACATGTTTATATATATGTTTAACAGAGGAAGATAAAATAATAGTAAATAAATAAAACACAACTTTTTACTTTTTTTTCATAATCATTATTATTTGTTTTACATTATTTCTATTCAATATATAAAAAAATTTTTTTTATTATTTTGTTAAAGAATTTTTATTTGCACTTTAAACATTAAATTATAAATAATGTTGCGTAATTGCCTGTCAACAATTTTGTTCAAAGTTCGGTATTCGGCGAATACGTGATGGACCGAGTGTAAATTTAATTCATTCGTGGGAGCAGAGATTCCGCGCAACTGCTTCGGCTATGAATGTCCCACGCCAGGGCCCAGTCGATCTTCAAGGACTCACGAAAACATTGAACTGGTTGAAAGCAGTTTACGTGAAAATACGCGACTTTCAATACGGAAAAGAGCAGCCTCACTGGGACTCCCAAGAGCGATTATTCATGTAATTTTAAGAAAGGATCTGGATGACATACTCTAAAAAAATAAAATCCGTATTTCCATTCTATCGTTCAATGCTCTTAATAAAACTTTGTGTCAATTATTACGTTTTTATTTAAGTTTGAAAATATAAATCTCGAATAAAATTATTTCTATATATCTAAACAATTATATATACAATAAATATATAAAATATATTAAATTCATATAAATTTCTTAAATCTAAATAGAAAAATTTCAGATCAATTTCAGAATAATTTTCCTCAAAATAATGCCCCCATGCATATGTATTAATACCATTTTCCCTAATATATCGCTTATCATCTAAGTAAGTTAAGGTTAATTTTAAATTCAAGAATAAATTTCAAGAATTTTTAACGTAAATATATACATTGATTCATAAAGTAACTTATTTCATAATAGACAATTCCTAAAATCATTGATATTTAACTTAGCTGTTACACATTGTCTCCCACATTTTCTTAATTTCATTATCTACCTCACGTACTTTTAAAACATACATCTTAGGTCTCAAACCAATGCATTTCTTAATTGGTTTTATATTGCAGTCATATTCCATCATTCCCAATACCTTTTTGTTTATTAGTGGAAAATTATATACATTGTATTTCAGATATCGTGATGTATCGTAATAGGAACTTGAATCACTTCGAATATCATTATAGAGATCACCAGTTTTTATATCATATATATTCGAATCTAAAGGAGTCTGCAGGTTGACTACAAAACCAAAACAGACCTGGGTTCAACTCCAGTTTCAGTCAAATAATAAAAAAATAAACATTTCGCATTTATCTGATGTGCATTAGTGTGTCTTTGTGTGTCAGTTGGTGTGGGAAGTTTTCGGTGGTGAAGACATAGTCACTGGTCACTGAACAATACCGACTTTAGCTGATAGCAATCCACAATCCCATCAGAACGCCCTCCTTCGTCGGTATTTTGTAGCACCGGCGAAGTAAAATAATAATAAAAATGGCTACTAAACCGAAGCTTCAACACTGCTATAAACAAAGAACGTGCAAAAAAGCAGAGCTGTAAAATAATTAATTAAGCTTCACCTCCTGTCGTTTCTCTAACTATACCTTTCCTATAGTTCCAGCACAATGCATCGCATGTGCAGGGGTCATCTCATGAGTGCTGGTCGAAGATAAAAAAAAATAATATACAATATATAATTTAAACTAGTAACAGCATTATTTACACTTTATATAGTTTATTTTTTACATTTCGTATATTTTATGTAAAGTTCATGTTAATTTTTTATTTTTTAATTATATTAATTTTTGAGAGATGGTCTTTTTTATGAAAAGTTTCTTTAATTATTTATTTTCAATATTTCGCTACCAAATAGGTAGCATCGTCAGGTAATAATAATTAGTATTAACTAAAATTTTTCTTAAAAAAGAAGAAAAAGAAAATATTTTTTTTAAAGAATATTTATGAGAAGTTTTTTTCATTATTTATTTTCATTAATTAATTATTTATGATTTCTTTTTTCTTGCAACAAAATAAAGAAATCTTCAGTAGATTCAAATTTAAATGCATGTGCTTTTGTATTTATTTCTTAGTCATGTTTCTTGAAATTTCCACACTTTGCTACCTATGTACATTCTGGCCAAACGTTAGAATAAAGGTGTCAGCATAAATTTTATTCCAAAGAAGCGTCTCAAAAAGAACTGAACCGTCAAAACAAAAATACAAAACATAGAACATTTGCAAAAAGTTCACAAATATAGTTATTAGTAAAAATAACTGGAATTAGAAATAAAAATTTGCCACGATATAAGAAAGAAATTGATGAAGAAGACATAATTCAATTAATTGAAAATAATAGAAAGCAAAGAATAATAAGTTCAAGATTCGAAAAGTTATAGAGCATTTTCAAGGGAAGGGTGACAAGCAAATCCATGATCAATTATTAACATTAGTGGGAACAATAAACGCTGCTAAGAACAATGAATACTTGACAGAGTCATTAGACCTGGAAGATATTTCGAAAATAGCCGAACATAAATAATCGTCTGTTCTAATTATAAATGTGCTATATGTGCTGCCTATATTGCAAGAACAGATGATTCTTTTATCACTATTTACAAATACGCCATCATAAATAATCATTGTAAATTTTTTAAATTCACACCACTTAGAACTAAACACGGGAAAGTTTCTACCGACAGGGAAATCGCTTTTTGCAATAACAGCTATACAAGAGTAAGTAACTGTAAGTATCCACTCTTTCAAATAGATTAAGGATTTATTCTTTTAGATGGTATAAATACTACAAATACCGAACTCTTATCAAGAACGACATTAGTAAAGTATACAAACGAAGTAAAAATTAATAATATTACCTATAAAGATATGAATGACAGAATAATACAGGCAATACACAACAAACATGACGAAATTAAAAATAATGATATCCTATTGGGAATTCGCATTTAATAATATAGATTCTTTAAAACAATTCATGATCCCAATAGAAAATCATCACTTCAGGTAATTTCTATATACAATATTAACAATTATTATAATAATGATATCTTCATATATTATTCTAAAAATAACTAAATTTTACACAACTCTCAAGAAAATTAGATCAAGAGAAAATTTTAAAGTTTTATGTAACTAGAAACTTTAGATTATTAAAAAAGCAATAAACAAGACATAAATACGAATCGGGACGACATAATTTAAGTGGAAGAGAGTTATGAAGTAAGCAATGACGGAAGTTACGGCGAGAAAATAAAATAAATAAGTAGACTACATTTAGGCGAAATATATAATAAAAACCAATTAACCCCAACATAAGAAAACATATGTCGACAAAGTAAAATAAAATAATTAAGTAAACAACATTTAGGCCACATGTCGCGACATATGTAATAAAAACCAATTAACTCTAATTTAAGAAAACATATGTCGACAATGTAAAATAAAGTATTAGCATAATATCAGCACACAAAGAGGTAAACATATTTTACTGATAATATGGCTAGGGTTAGAGATAATTCCTTAACACAGGAATTACTCATCAACATTTGTATTTTATATTACAGAATGAAAGTATAAATATATCTGTAAATACTTTCATTCGTCAGTTCATATGTAAATTCAAAAATTAACGTTTCATAGTTTATAAGTACACAACCAAGTATTAACAATAGTTCATAAGCAAACTCATCTAAGTACTCAACTAAGTACTAAAAATAGTTCATAAGCAAACTCATATAAGTATCTACTAACAATAGTTCATAAATAAACTCAACGAAGTACTAACATAGTAAAATAATAGTTCATAAGTAAACTGAAATAGAATAATATTACAAATAAATAACTCTTCAAGATACGAAAGTATCTTAAAAAAAATAATTTTTTAATAATAGAAGAACGAAGTGTCTAAACTCGCACACATCCACAAAAGTTGATCAGCCCATCCATAAATAAAAAGAAAACAACGTCTAGACTTTAACTTGAAAAAATTATTTAGCTAAAAGATAATATACATACAATCACACAATCAATCGTCACATAAATTAAAATCAAACCAAAGGCTGACGGTACTGCAAACTTACTGACAAATACATCACCCTGAATGGTGAATATAAAACATAAATGAAACATTCCCCAGCTTTATATACTAAAGTGCTCCTTGACAATCATTTAAAAATGCTAAAATTTATCAAGATACTAATCTTTTCACCTATCAACACAATTTGAATAACACCTCATTAATGAACACTAGCGCCATCTACTAAAAGAATGTAGTAAAATCAGTTTTTACATACAAAGTTGGGATCATGTCTTATTACAATACCGCCATTGTTTGACTAGATAGCGCTTGCTTCCATTGATTATATGATGTGTGGATATTAAAATGTTTGTGTCTTTGATAAATATTGTCATTTTTGCATTGTGGTTTGGCATTGCTGTTCACTAAAGATGTATGCTTGTTTTATATATATCCGCTAGAGGGTGATGTAATTGTCTGTAAGTTTGAGCTTTATGGTAACTTGGCTTATAATGTGGGTTTTTTTCCTCAGGACTAAGACTTATTGACAAGATTTTTTAGTAAGAATTTTTAATTATATCTACGCGGTAAATTTGTGTGAATGTATGTACATTGCCTTTCCACAAAAGCCGTGAATTATTCGTTTGGTCGAAGTAGTTGATTACAAAACGAAAAATTTTCCTTGGTTCAACCCCAGTTTCAATCTCTTAAAAACATATCGCATTTTTTCTGTTATGAATTTGTGTTAGCTGTTGCCGGAAGGTTTCAGAAGGTCACTGAACACCAACGGCTTCAGCTGTATCCAATCCAAAGGCAATTTAGATCGCACTCTTTCGTCGGTATTGTGTAGCACCGGCGTAGTAAAATAATTACTAAAAATGGCTCCGAAATTTGAAGAAGTATAAATATTGAATAGAACGGATAATTACAAACGTCGTTATATATTAGAAACTTTAAAGTACCAATAGATAGAAGAATTAATTTTATATGGACAAGATAGCTCAAAATTATAGATGTTTAGTTAATAAAAAATAGGGAGAATTAATTTAATATAATAGTAATTTTAAGTTTTTCTATTATAAGTTAAATATTTCAGATGTAATTAGAGTTATTTTGAATTTGTATGAAAAAGAAAAGAAACATTTTTTTCAAACTACTTTTACATAAATGATTAACAAAAAAATTTTTTTTCTTCTCCATTCAATAATATAAAATATTTTAATTTTATACATATGATTCTAATTGTGCTTTTTCCCTTATAAACTATATGTGAAATTTATTATTAGATACCCTATGATATTCTCATACAGTATGAAAAATATCATAAAGCATTTTATTACAAAAGTAACTCAAAAATTGAGGAGGAAAGCATATCCATATAGTACTATTTCGCTAACGCTTACTTAGCTCATTTTTATATTCAGACGTTGGGAAAAATCCACTGATGAGCTAAGAAAGCGTTAGCGAAATAGTACTATATGGATATGCTTTCCTCCTCAATTTTTTGAGTTACTTTTGTAATAAAATGCTTTATGATATTTTTCATACTGTATGAGAATATCATAGGGTATGTAATAATAAATTTCACATATAGTTTATAAGGGAAAAAGCACAATTAGAATCATATGCATAAATAAATATTCCCAAAATAAATTCAGTTAATATTTTAATTTTATGTTTGTTAAATAATTTTATTAAAAAAAAAATTTTTTTTCCGGATGATGTTAACCAAGGGTTCGCGAAAAATCTAAAAATATATTGCTAAATAAATTAAAAATTTTATAAAAATAAGACCTACATTGCTGAATAATTTATTGATAACATGTACAAGTTTTTGGCCTGAAAATATTTTTGTTCGTGAATTTATATATCGTAATGATGACAGCGCTAAGCCGACGCATTCTAATTCTATTGCAAAAAACTGAATAGTGTTCACGCCTCATCAAGTAGCAGTAGTCAATTGGTCTAGTACTTTATCGTCAATCAGCATAGCTTACCAAAATGTTAGGGGTATGAATACAAAATTAAAATCGTTTTATCTTCAAAGTTTTGATATGGAGCATAATATTGTAGTGATTACTGAGACTTGGCTTAGAAGGAGAATATGAAGTAAATCATAAAAAAATTTTTGACTTCAAACATGCGGATTTATCTAAGTTAAACAACTTGTTAACTGGAAATTGGTTTACATATCTTCCTTGAAACAACCCTCAGGAAATTAATATATGTCTTAAGCAGTTTTATACTGACTTATTTAATTGCTTTAAAAACTTACCAAAAAGCTTACCAAAATGTTAGGGGTATGAATACAAAATTAAAATCGTTTTATCTTCAAAGTTTTGATATGGAGCATAATATTGTAGTGATTACTGAGACTTGGCTTAGAAGGAGAATATGAAGTAAATCATAAAAAAATGTTTGACATCAAACATGCGGATTTATCTAAGTTAAACAACTTGTTAACTGGAAATTGGTTTACATATCTTCCTTGTAACAACCCTCAGGAAATTAATATATGTCTTAAGCAGTTTTATACTGACTTGTTTAATTGCTTTAAAAACTCAAACAAATGGCTCGGAAATTAGTGATTTGTTTGCTAATTTCTTTTCAACTTCATACTCAACGAAGGTGTGGTATGACTCATCTGAATATCCATATATTATTCCTGAAGCGACTAACATTACTTTTCCAAGACTTGATACCTCTACAGTTTTAAATGAGTTGCAAAATTTGAAGTACTCTTATAAATATGGCCCCGATGGTGTTCCCAGCAGTATACTTAAATAATGTTCAGCACAGTTATCTATGCCTTTGGCGTACTTGTCACTATCATATGGGTATTTTCCGAAGTTTTGGAAAAAGTCTTTTATTATCCTGCTGTTTAAAGTGGAGACAGATCGAACATATTAAATTATAGAGGTATAGCTAAATTAAGTATTATCCCCAAGCTTTTTGAAAAGATAGTAACCGAATTCTTATGGCATCAAATATCCTCGTACTTCACTCCTTTTCAGCATGGATTTAGAAAAGGTCGTTCAACTACAGCAAATCTTTTGGAATTTACATCCTGTATAACTAAATCTTTTTGTTCTGGAATGCAGACACACGCAATTTTTACCGATTTCAGTAAGGCCTTTGATAAAGTAAATCAAAAACTACTCCTGTACGAACTGGACAAAATTGAATTTTTTGCAGTTTTTCAGAGTTGGATATCGACTTATCTAACGAACAGAGTTCAGTACGTATTATTTAAAAATATGAAGTCCAAATATGTTTCTGTTCCATCTGGAGTTCCTCAAGGTAGCCACCTAGGTCCGCTTTTATTTTTACTATTCATCAATGATTTACCATCTTGTATCAAATATTCTAAATTATTAATGTACTCCGACGATGTAAAACTTTTTCTAAGTTTGAATAATCCTCACCTGTGTTAATTACTGCAATCTGACCTAAAACATTTCAGTCAATAGTGTGATATCAATTTAATGGACCTCAACTTAAAAAAATGCAAATTTATGCTGTTCTATAGAGGAATCCATCTATCCTATAATTATTATATTAATGATTATACTCTTGAGGAAGTCAAAACATTCCTTGATCTTGGTGTTCTACTCGACAGAAAATTAAGTTTTAATTTACACATTTCCCAATCAGTGAATAAAGTCAAAGGAGTTTTGGGATTCATAAAACGTTGGAGTAAGGAATTTAATGATCCCTACGTTATAAAGCTTTTGTTTACGTCGCTGGTGAGACCCATTCTTGAATACGCCTGTATTATTTGGGATCCGCAGTATGATATCCACATAAAGAAAATTGAATCAGTTCAAAAACAATTTCTTTTATTTTGTCTGCGTGGACTTCCTGGGAATCGTGATCTTAATCTCCCATCATATGAAAGTCGCCTTGTACTTATTAATCTTCCTACTTTGAAAAGTAGGAGAATATACATGAATGTATCATTTGTAATGGATATAAAAAATGGCGTTATTGACTCAGCGTTCTTACTCCGTCACATTGAATTTACAATACCAAATCGTCCAACAAGATATTGTGTTCCTATAAAACTTCAATATTTCCGCTCCAACTATGCCAATTTTGATGCATTCCGTAGAATGTGCGCTGAATTTAATGATCCATATTCTTCCATAGATTTTTCGATTGATTCTAATACTCTAAAAACAATATTTTAAGGCACTTAAATGCATTTTATTAATAATTGCATCTTTTAATAATTGTATCTTTTATTTTAATGTTATATTTTTATATTTATAATTTAATATTATTATTATTGTTAAATTTATTATTAATATCTTGGAAATTAAATTATGCTTAAGCCTGTAAGAAATTAGTTCATAGGTTAAAAATTGAATAAATAATAAAGAATAAAAAACGTATATTTACTAAGAAACATACTGAATTAAAGACAAAGTTGTAAATCACACTGAGAAACACTAGTAGTACGGAACAACATGCTGGTTTCTGCTACTGATATACCCTCATTCTTCATGTTTTGTCCACTGTGTGTGGTTATTAAAAGATACAAATTATTAGCTTTATATATTTACTAGAGAACCCGGCAAATCTTCTTTTTGCCCAACTCAGTTTAGTATATAAAACTCGTATAATTTTGAAAGTAAGCGATCATAGGACGACAATTCTTAAAAACAAACTGAAAACTGGATAATGATCCTTAAGCTTTCTTAAATTTTCTAATTTTAGGCGCAATTTTCTTAATTTTTATTTACGTAAGCAACGGCTAATCCGGCAACTTCGTACCGCCTAACAGTCAATGAATGTCATGTTACAGATTACCTGAACTTAATTTATGATTCTATGAAATTATGATTAAAAATAAATCCAAAAGTACAAAAATTAAGTATATCAATCGCGTATGCAAACGGTCTAATTCTCTTCATCTCTGACGCTACGAAGAGTGCGAATCCGTATATTAAACGGTAATGTCTGCGAAAAAGGTTCAGCCAAGTCCCCCTAGTAAAAATTTCTAGTTTTCATATTTTTCCCATTATTTACTTTCATGTATACCGAATTTTAGATATGTAGGTATAATGAAAGTTCCCGAAGCAAAAGAAAAATTACTTTCAAGTCATTCAGACCAAAATGAGAAACTTTAACTATTCTCAAGATATACAGAAAATAATATTAATTTGTATGGGAGGTACCGTGCTCACTTATCCGATTCTGCTTACTTTTTGATCGATGATTTTTATTGCCTATCAAGTCATTCAAACCAAATTTAAAAACTTTAGCTTTAACCGTTCTCAAGATATACAAAAATAAATATTAAATTTGTGTGGGAGGTAATATGCGCACTTGTATTAGACGCATACTTTTTGATTGAAGATTTTTATTGCCTTGGAAGTCATTCAGGCCAAATTTAGAAAATTTAGCTTTAGCCGTTCTCACTTATCCAATTCCGCCTTGATCAAAATCAAGCGACTGATGATTTGTCGCTTGTCGGTTGGACCAAATTTAAAAACTTCACCTTTAACCGTTCTCAAGGTATATAAAAATCAATATTTACTTTGTATGCGAGGTACTATGTCCATTTATCCGATTCCGCTTTCTTTTTGACCGATGATTTACATTGGCTTTTAAGCAATCTCGACCAAATTTAGAGAATCTTACTATTACCGTTTTTGAGATATGAGCTAATAAATATTTATTTTGTATGGCCGTGGCATCTCCTAATGAGAATTTTTGCAATCTATATATCAAATATTATGTAGTACATATAGCATGATTGCAGTAGTAACATTACAAAATAATAAACAAAAGAATATCAAATATCAATGACACGACCGGTTAGAAGTCCTGCAACATATGTCCGCCTACGTAGAAGAAGAAGAAGCCGGAAAAATCAGTTCGACCATCGGACAAATAAAATACAAAAATAATATAGCTTGGTATGAAAACGTTCATACCATCGAAGCAAATTTCGATTAGGCCTAGACCAAAGTCTTGGTTTAATCAGACGTGCAGACTTGCAGTCAGATCCAGAGAGGAAGCATTTAGTGTCTGGCGGAATGATAAAAACGCAGATACGGATATGATGCGCAAAAGGGCGAGATCTTCGTGTGCCAAAGTGCTAAGACGTGCAAAAGCTTTGTACGAGCAGAGTCTTCGCGCTAAAGTTCTTACTTCCCCACGGGGAAGTAAAAGCTTTTGGTCATTCGTTAAAAGAGTTAGGGGAAATGCTAGTTCTTCTATTCCGTCTCTTTTAAAGACTGACCAAATATTCACTGACCCGGTTGAAAAGGCTAACCTCCTTGCTGAAATGTTTGCAGGTAATTCTCACCTGCCGGAAAGCAATCAACCACTGCCCGCATCCGAGCGTGTATCCGTAACTATGCCAAAGATATACTTTCAGGCTCGTGCAGTAAAAAGGGTTTTATCGGACCTTAACATAAATAAGTCTCCTGGCCCGGATGGAATTCCGGCACTGGTCTTGAAGCAGTGCTCTTCGACGTTATCGCGTCCTCTGGCAATCCTTTTCAGCACCCTATATCATGCAGGCGAATTTCCGTCGTGCTGGAAAGTTGCAAATGTTACGCCGATCCCCAAGAAGGGAGAGGCAAGCAACCCTGAAAATTATCGCCCTATCGCAATATGCTCTACCATTTCTAAAGTAATGGAGAGTATGCTAAATTTCCATCTTATGAAATATCTGGAGTCCAATAGCTTACTTAACGACCGGCAATATGGCTTCCGTGGAGGACGTTCCACGGGTGATTTATTAGCCTTCCTCTCGGAAAAATGGTGTCGATCCATCCACCATTAAGTAAGTAAGTAAGATAGTGGCTCTAGATATTTCTTCAGGAATTTTTTATTTTTAAAATTTTTTTTTTTTCCCCTTTTTGAAGTTTATATAAAAAATTTTCTAACATAACATGTCTCATAAAAATTGTGAAAAGAATATGATTCAAAATATTTTAAAATTATTTTACAATATTAACAAAATGTATAAAATTCAAAAATATTTTACAATATTTACATTTAAAATATCTTTTTATATATACTTATAATCCCATATATCCATATACATATACATATATATATATATATATATATATATATATATATATATATATATATATACAAAATACACATATATATAAAATTACATATACACATATATACACACATACACATATATATATGCACCCACTCAGCATTTTAATAAATTTTTGATCATATTCGAGTCTTTTTTATTCTTCTTCGCGATTAAATTAATCATTTATGCGCACGTTTCTGAATCGAAAACGACTGTTTTGTCGGGAGAAAATGGTACCTTAGATACGACTCTTCAAAACGAGTCTTTTATGAGTCGCGTTTCTGACTCATTTTCGAGGCAGTTTGCAATAGTACTTACAATCAACTAACACACTTTTTCAAGCCATTTTACAGTCACATTACTAGCCGTTAGTGAGTCTTGTTTTATTTGGTATAACATAAAGAAAGTATATTCTTTTATTTTTTTCATTATTTATTTATTACTCTTTTCGTACAATTTTTAATTTAACATTAAAGTAATTCAAAATACAAAAATTCTCTCACACAGTTTTTTCTTTTTTTAAATAAAATTTTTGTTTTAACTTTAATTTATATTCTTATCACATCGTTTATTTATATGGTATTTTTTAGTATAAAATACTTAAATTCAAATTGGAGTGTTAACTTTTAATATTTTTAATTAAAATTATGGGAATTTTTAATATTTTTAATTATTTTAGATACATTTTTAATAAAATTTTTTTTTAATTTAGAGTCTAAAATTAATATAAAACAACAGACTTCTTTTTTTAAATAACGTTAAAATTAATTTCTTTTTCAAGTATTTTTTTGTATAATTTATTTTCTTTTAGTTTATTTTTAATTTAGTTTAATATATTATCATACCCATTAATAAAAACGGTATTTTGTGAAAAAGTAAAATAATAGTAAAATAAAATTCAATTTGTACTTCAAAAAGTCGAATGACGATTTGTAAATTTATATACAAATTTTTTTTTAAATTATTTTCTTAATAATGGAATTTTGCACTTACTTTTAATTGTTGTTATAACGAAACATTTTTCGGCGCTTGGCTTAATGGCAGTCCCCTTCCAACTATAAAGAGATGATAATTCGTCTGAAAACACTTATCGCACAGCGGCTCGAATAAATTGTATGGGTCCTATCCAGCCTGTTTTTAATATTAAGTTTTTTTGAAAATGTTCGATTATAAATTGAAATGGCACGTAATGTTATATGTATATCATACTTACAAATTGTCTTAGTTTGTCTTCATTTTGTTGTATTTCTTCATTGAATTTTATGAAGTCATCCTTGTTTATATAGGGAAATTTTTGGAAATCTTTGCATTCCTCTAAAAAAGTGTTACAATTATGGTGTTGTCTATTCTCAAGCTTTACAGTGATGACCTCCTCCGTCAATTTGGTAACTGATCGCTTATTACCATCCTTTAACTCTCTTATTTCTTTTCTATTTATTTAAACTCACAAATTTAATCAACTTTTATTGTTCTTTGCACCATGAGCTTACCACACAAATAAACATAAATTCACAAAACTCATTTCTTTCAAAATCAGTCAAGATGCGCTAAATATGACTCCAAAATAAAAATTCTTAATACAGTCACATTTCGGGCATCTACATGATCAATTTATGATTGCGCACATTCTATACATATTGTTTGTGTTTTTTAAACAAGTCGCTTTCCAAGCATTTGTCGGATTCATTTTCGGGTCTCTTTTTAAGCGGACAACTGATTAATCAGTTTTTAGTCATCTGAGGTAGTCTTAAAAGACTCAGTTTGGTGATTTCTGCTAAAACAATCTTCCAAATGCTGACTGGGCAATACTTAAAAAATACTTTAAATTATTATTATTACATTAACACAATATTAATTTTAATATACAATTATATGTTAAACAACTAACAAAAAACAAATTAAACATTAAATGAATATAAGCCTAAAAATATGCTTTAAGTTAAATATTTTGTAATATAATATCCAACATAATATTAATTCTAATAATTTAAAAAATTAAATAAAAAATAATTTAAATTAAATTAAATAATTAAATTACATTAAATAAAAAATAATTTAAAAAATAATTCTAATATAAAAAATATCCTGAAGATGTTAACCGAAGGTTAACGAAATATCGAGAATATATATAGAAATAATAAATATAAAGAGAAAAAACCTTAAAGCTTAAAAAAATAGATTATTCAAATAATAAAAAAGGTTAAAGTATTAAGAAAAATTTAATATACAATTATATGTTAAACAACTAACAAAAAACAAATTAAACATCACATGAATATAAGCCTAAAAATTTACTTCAAGTTAATAGCTATTATTTAACAAATACACTGGAAATATATTTTTTTTTTTTTCATATTTATAATTTATATATAAACATAAAAAATGTTTCTAAAATCTTATGAATATAAATTAAATCAACAGTTATTATCGTAAAAATTTTAAATAACTTTAACATGAATAACATTAAACATAATAAAGTGTGTGTAAATATTTTGTAATATAATATCCAACATAATATTAATTCTAATAATTTAAGTTTTACTAACTAAATATCTATAGTTATGTGCTAAATTATCAGCATCTATTTTAAAGTTTATTCTATCTGACTTTAGTATATTATTAATCTCTAATATTTCTTACAAAATCCGACGTTTATAATTATTTTCCGTTTTCAAAACTGATACATTCTCAAAGTCTGGATAATGATATTATATAGTAGCAAAACACATAAGGAATGTGCTTCTTAAAATACTTACTTTTATCACTTACACTAGTTTGTGTATCCTCTAGGATACATTCGAAATCGGCATATACTGCAAATGGTACATCCATCTGCCGTTGATGGTCTGTAAAATTCACTGTGGAGTTTTTGACCGATGGGAGTTCCGCAACAATTTCTCCACATTCAACTTTATATTCCCGCAAAATTCTATCAATATGGGTATATTGTAGACAGCTATTACAAAACACAAGTTTGAGGCAGTGCATCGTAATTTTTTGCTTTAAAAGTCTGAAGAAAAATAAAAATATAAAAAATAAATAAAATAAAATATAGAAATATAAAAATTCAAAAAAAATTTAGTTTTTATTTTTTGTGATATTTCTTTACTTACCTTGAAATGTTTTTTATAAAAATGTAATGCTAACCTTCACCATTTTCAAAAAGCAATAAATTCACGTTCATAATTTTTTCCTCCCTAGTATTGTAGTATGGTTCAACAATTTCGTCAGTCTCATTACTGTATCGAAAAACATTAAAACTAATATATGGATACCGTTCTTCAAATAAGCTTCTGATTTAATTCCACTTCGCAACGAAATGATACTAGCGCTAATGTCTTCGATATTGTATGAGCTGAGAATATGGACCATTTGAAACAATAAATGTCATTATTTTCGACATTTATACAAGCCTTCTTATTTGCAATTTTATTCAGTGTGCTTACCCAAAAAAACCGTCTTACCAAGGAAGATTTATTAATGCTAATTTCTCCACGAACAATTTTAATTAAAGTTCAGCCAGAATCTCGCTTTTGGAACGCAGACATTTTTGTCTGGATTTCTTGAAATTGTTTTGTAAGAATGTCGTCAAGGTTATCATCAAATCATAAAAGGTCCATTTATGCTCTGTGTACAATTATACACAACTCCAATTCAAATTATTGATTTTGAAGTATTTTAGTCCACTTGCAGCTTCCGGCTGTTGGTTGTTCAAAGAATTTCTTCTTCCTCAGCGATATTACTCGTACTATTACCTACTTATAATGGAAATAATTTATGTAATCACTAATTTTTTTACATATGTATCAACTTATTTAGATACGAGTATAACGGTAGAAAATAGAAGCGATACATCATGCAGATTTTGACATATTGTCACATAAAAAAAAACTGTATGTCGCAGTAGAATCGAAACCTGCCAAAAATTTTGTATACAAAAAATTTATTTATTTGAAATACACTTGGAACTATAAATGAATGTATGTATGAGTATGCAACTACATAAAAATTTTAAAATAAAATAAACAAATTTTGTAGCAATAGAAATATCTACGTTGTACAAAACGAACCCGTATGTAAACAACCATTGTTGAATAAAAAAGCACGCTTGATCATGTACACTTCCAAAAAAATAATCAAATAAGAAATGCAGACTTCTTATAAGAATTGTAAATCAGCTTACGTTTATGAAAAACAAATGCAGCAGAAACATCGCACATGCATATGCATGTATGTACAACATTTACTTTTATCAAGAAGGGTGATCAAGTTTGGTTACGTTGTTCGGGTTGGTTATATATTATACGTGTATGATTTCACACAGTGTTAGTGCTTTGTTATATATTTTGTATTTGCGCGAGAATTAAAGTATATTCGTATGTTGAGATAATTTCTGTATGATGAATGGGTACACACACAACACGCACCTCCAGATGGATAAGAATAATGCTCATACACTAGAATCTAGTCACTAGATTACGGAGGCATTTAGTGTGTTTGTTAATAGTTTGAAGAGAATAGAACATAGAGAATAGAGAACATAGAAATAGGGCGAGGAATGGTCTGTGGGTTGAAGGCGTGTTGTAGTATGCATAGTGATTTATTAGGCATGTCCTTAATGTCTACCTATTGATTTTTACAAATAACTAGCTTTCAGTCGCGGCTTCGCTCCCATTATATTATCTGCATCGGTGATACTGTTTCGGAGAGCGATATCTTACGTCTACGTCGTCTCCTGGTCCTATTTAAAAATATATATGTAGCATATGTGTCTTTCTGGACACAGAAACATAGATAGATTTAAATTTCATTAAAATCGGTGAGATGGTCTCGGAGACGCGGAAATTACCTCTACCTACCTTGTGGTCCTAGTTCTGAAAGAAATTAATAGCCAATGTGTCTTGTAAACTCAAATACATCCAAATTTTAAAGTTCATCAGAATCGGTTTGGTAGTTTTTGGGAGGCAGAAATTTACCCTCTTGGTCATACTTTTGAAAATGTACATGACCTATGTAAGTTTTTAGATGCAGATGTATCTATGTTCTAAATTTCATTAAAATCGATTTGATTCTTCCGAAGAAGCAGAAATTTCTGCCCTGTCTCCCCCCTGCTCATACTTTTGAAAATGTACATAGAGGGCAACCAAAGGTCGACTAGACAGGTTTAGAAAAATTAAATATATTTAAAACTAATAATAAAATGCTTGTTGTATAAAGGAAATTTTTTAAGAAGCTATTTGGGTTGTTTTGTTTGTATATTTGGTTATTCTCAAAGATTTTTTGGGAGTTCTTATATAAACATGTGAAATTTGTTAGCTTTTTTCAAGAAATTGGTTAAAGGCCTACCGAAGATTTTGGTGTTAGCACCAAATTAAATGTGCATATAGACCCGCTAAACCATATAACAAACATAAATAAATAAAATAAATAAATGGTATAACTATTGAAAGTGTGGAGACTTGGCAAAGAACTATAGGACGTTTTTTTCACTTATACTATTTATTGAGTCTTAAATTTTAACCTTTATATCAACAGCAGAAAAATTATACGTACGTCAACAGCAGCATACCCGGGTATGCACATACAGTTTATATGGAAATTGTTTGCGTTTTAAAGATTCTTTGTTGCTAAGTGTTTTTGAATATTGTGATAACTGTTTTTGTTTTTGCTTGTAAGTTTTGTTTTTTGCATTGACCATAGACAGGGCATCATTCAAATAAGTTCTAATAAGATTTTCAGTCGTTACTTTTAGCTGGTGATATATGTAGGTGCATAGTTTTCGCGCAATAAAAATATTTATATACGCAAAAATTACAGACGGTGACTGGCTAACTCGACGACAATTTAGTACACTGGGTTATGAAGACAGAGAAGAATACATTCGTCAGAGATTAGAGAAATTAGTTGCAGAATATAGTGATGATGAGCCATTAGCATCTGAGGAGATTCTGGATGATAATGAAATTAATACGACTTCAGATTACTCTGATGTAGAGCCAATTCAATTACCAGAATATGACCCGGAAGATGAAAGTGAATCTGATGAAGAACTTTGTGATACCAAAGATTTGTGGAAAATGACCTCACATCCATTGTACCGTGCTTCTATGAGTGTAAGAATATTTTGGCAAATAAGTCGTTTTATACGTTTTGATAACGGAAATACGCGCAAGCAACGCAAGCAAACCGACAAAGTAGCAGCGATATCAGACTTTTTTTTTATGCTCAACAGCAATTTACACACCAATTGTGTTGCAGGCGCTAACGCCACTGTTGCTGAGCAATTGTATCCCTTCCGTGGAGGTACTGGTTTTCCGCAATACATTCCGTCAAAACCTGCCAAATATGGAGTAAAAGTGTGGTGGGTATGCGACTCCATTTCATCTTATCCGATGAAGGGACAAATCTACACGGGAATGGCGGCGTCCGGATGAAAGAGAAAAAAATGTTGGAGAAAGAGTGGTGAAAGATTTGTGCGTCAATCTCTTCAGCGGAAGTAGGAGAAATATTGTATGTGATAGTTTATTCACTAGTTATAACTTGGCAAAAAGTTTGATGATAGACAGCAATTTGTACTGTGAATAAGAGGCGGTTATTTGTGCCATCACAGTTTTCTCAATCGAAGGGACGTGCAGTGGAATCCACTATATTTGGTTTCTGCAAAAACATTTCTATGTGCTCCTTTCAACAGAGCATTATACCACCGAAGTACAAGGTCCAAAAAATAAAAGCCAGTAATGATATTGGACTATAATAAAAATAAAGGTGGCGTTGATTGCATGGACAAATGCCTGGCAGAATATTCTACAAAACGTGGAACAAATAGATGGCCTTTGGCTTTTTTTTATAATATTTTATGTTATGATGTAATAATTTGTGTTATGTTAGTTATGTTCTCTTTTGGTTCTGTTTTGTTTGCAAAATAAAATTTTGTTTGAATTTATATCAAAATATTTGCATGTTTTTTCCTATACATACCCAGGTATGCAGCTGTTGACGTAAAGGGTATATATCGAAATATGACCATATATCTAGTCCAAGTTGTCCAATTCCACTCAGATCTGTGTATATAATGTAAAACACTTTTTTTAGGATATCATGAAATCTCAGATAATTCTGATAACTACTTTCGAAGATATATCGATTTTAAAACGCAAAACATACCCGGGTATGTTGCTGTTGACATAAAGGTTAAATTGAACTAACAAATATTGAAATCTTAAATTCAAAAATGTTAATAAATAATCTGGCCAGTGCTAGACAAGACTATTAGGATCAACTGTTTTTTTCTTTGGTTGTCTTATGTCTCACGTGTTTGGGTGAGAGAAAAAGTGTCTCGCCCTCTCAGCCAATTGTGCCTTCTAAGTTAAATATATTGCGGGCTTGAACTTTTATATTTTGAAAACACACTCTTAATCATCGGGACATCTTTGTGAATGTTTGATTTGTGTGATTTATGACGTACCAGGGTACTGAGGATTTTATTTTGCCGTCTTTGAATTTTCTCCACATTCGGTGCAGAGGCTCACTGTGGAATTTCTGCTCATAAGCTAACTCATTTGTATAGCTTTTAATTTTATTTGTCACGTGTACTCATATTTGTTCGTTAACTTTTATGCGCCATTGCTTCAACCATTTTTCTAGCTGCTTAACGGTAAGTCAAATATAAAATATAAGAATGTGCCTACGATGCTGCGATGAGGAACTCCGGCTTTAATCGGTCGAATTTTCTTCGACTAAAAGGCTATTCAAGTCTAGTTTTGATGGAATGGACGTTATTGATTTGTTTGGACGAGCTGTTAGAGTTTTTGCTATTTGCCTACTTATAATGAAGATATGGATGAAGTTGAAAAGGTCGATCTAAGTCTTCTTCGAACAGGTGTTTTTAAATTAATGTTTTGTGGTTTTTCCGCAAGAATGTTCCTAGGTTCTTCAGAAATGGGTGTACGAGGAATGGCACGTTTTGAAGACGAAGATGTAAAATTGAGCTCTTCTTCTTCACATATGATACTCAATTGGCTACAAGACTGCCCAAAGCTCATTGTACCTGAAATTCCGTCAATGCTTTTATGAAAGCAACATATTCTGCACAAAGTAGAGATTTGAAGAGTCAATATCTGTTAAAATATATTGGTTGTGGCTTCCACCACCTGTTTTTTGATTTTCTTTTTTTTATGGCACATTTTTCTCTTTACATTGGTTTTCCAATCTGTCCAGGTTTTTTCCATTCTTTAGAATCTTTGCATGGTGGACCAAAACTATTTAGTAGGGCGGAAAATTTCGACCATAGAGACTACACAACAACCTTATCACGTTTTACATAACCTTTGGCGATATCCTGGTGGCTCTCCATGAAATCAATGAAAATTTTATCTTGATTGGAGTTCTTATGTTTACCCCTTGAAATATGAAATACATACATTTGTATGTATGTATACGAATTAGAGTCAATACAAACATTTTTATTTTATTTAACAAAATGTACATACATTTTCTGTGTCAAATTGATTTACTTGTTCAAAATATAAATGGCAGGTAGTAAAAATATTGATATTTAAATAAGAAACTAATCGTTGTTTTTCCTAATTCTCCTTAATTCTTTTCTAATTTGCTTTATGCTACTTATGCCAAGCTGCATATCTGGCAATTTACTTTAAAAAGGATATGGTAACTTTACAGAAAAATATGGCAAAGGATATTTTTGTCCACTTCCACATTTTTTTTGTCTTGATTTCATAATTTCTATAAATTTCGTAAAATTTGTTTTATGTAACTAAATTAATTTTATTTGTATTTTAAGTCACAACTCAAGTAAAATTGATATTCTCTATAATTTTAAATCTGTTTCGAACTTTTTTTTTATGTGAATACTTTTAAATTATCACATTCACTTGTAAATTTTTAAGTGGATTTAAAACGAAAAATTTTGTCGTTTTTCGTTTTCTCGAGAAGCTAAAAATGTTTTCATTTTCACTTTTGTGTGAATTTTGTTACTGTGACACCATCGATTATTTTATGATTATGATTTATCAACAATTCGTGCTATTATCACCAAATTTACTTTGTTGGACATTAAACCACCGACTTGCGTTCGAAGAGTGCGTACCGAAGAGAATATTGCAGCCGTAGCTGTTAATGAGGATAGTGAAATGTCAGTTCGTTGCCGTTCTCAGGTATTGGGCATGTGTTATTCAACCACGTGGAAAATTTTAATTTGCCTTTCAAAGCCTATAATATCCAACTCGAACAAGAATTAAAGCCGATTGACCTACCAAAACGTCGAATTTTTGGTGAATGGGCCTTACAACAGCTCGATGGAAATCCACTGTTTTATCGAAAAATTGTGTTCAGCGATGAGGCTCATTTCTGGCTAAATGGATACGTAAACAAGCAAAACTGTCGCATCTGGGGTGAAGAACAGCCACATGCCGTACAAGAGCTACCGATGCATCCCGAAAAAATAACAGTTTTGTGTGGTTTATTGGCTGGTGGCATCATAGGTCCATTTTTCTTCAAAGACGACCGTGGAAGAAACGTTACCGTCAACGGCAAACGATATCAAGCCATGATACGCGACTTGTTTTTGCCCCAATTGGCTGAGTTGGACTTGGTTGATATATGGTTTCAAGACGGTGACACATGCAACACAGCTCGTGAAACAATGGACATATTGAAGGATGAATTTGGTGAGCAGTTTATCTCTCGAAATGGCCTTTGAGTTCACCGCCAAGATCATGTGATCGTTGGTCTATGTGGACAAGCCAAACACGATTGAAGCCTTAGAGTATAACATAACACGTGTTATTCACGGAATACATGCCGAAATGCTCGAAAAAGTAGTCCAAATTGGACCTTACGAATGGACCATTTGAACCGGAGCAGCGGGCAACATTTACATGAAGTTATTTTAAAAAATAATGTCTGAAAAAACTGTTCGTTTTGATGTGCTGATTTTAAATGTTGATCTGCTTGTTAAATATACAATTTCACACCCTTTAATTTCCCACAATCTCTTGTTTTTTCTTTTTTTTTTTTTTTTTTTTTATTCAGTTATGCCTATTCAAAAACTTTTAAAACATGATTGTGCATGCTTTTCAGCTTTAGCTTGCTCAACAATTTTTTTTCAAAAAATTCATTCTCTTATTTTTACTGATTTTCTGCAATTATGCATGCATATAAAACATGATTGTGCATGCTCTTAATGTTTTGTTTGCTCATCAATATTTTTCAAAAAAATTCATTCTGTTATTTTTACTGATTTTGTTCAAAGATATCTTAGAATAGCTGTAGTAATTCTTTTTTGTTTTCCTACACTTCGGTCAGACTTATTGCAATTATCAATGATATTTTTAAAATCAGTCTGAAACCAAGATCGAAAGTGATAAGAGCAGAAAAAGAAATGGAGTCCTTAACAAACTTGGTAAAAAAATTTAATGCGTGCAAAGTTAAAAATATAATCCATATTAAGGACATGGATATAGGAAAAAAATATCCTGTTGATGGTGCAAAAAGGGTCACAACGAAATATGGGGAAACAGTTCAAGTCGAACTGCAAAATAATATATTGTTTCTACCCAATCGGTACAGCACCCTTACAGACGATGAAGTAAATAATTTTTCCAGTGGAAAATTTTGCATTCAAAGAGAAGGAGAACGCAATTTGGTGCTGACTTATGAGATGGAAGAATTTTGCTGTCAAAATGCTCAATATCCAGTTTGGTAACAAAATTAATTTATACTGTATTGTATAATAAAATATTAATAAAAGGTAATAAATAATTTGTTAAAATGTACATATTTGTGAGTGTTTTTATTTAATATTTTTATTTAATTCATAAAGAAATTTAAGACATAAATGTCCACAGATAAATGTATTAAAATTTTGATGCTGATTATAGTTGTATTTTATATTTTTGCCCAGATATTTGACTACTTCTGTAGGTGGTTGTAAATTTCCAAAACTATTGAAATATTCATTTTTATTGTTGTCTTTATAATATGCTACCCAATGTGTTCCCGGTCCTGGTGATACATCTAAATTGATTATTCCACATTATCTTCTCCTTACACGTTTTGGTAGAGTATTCAACATGAAAACTCCTCTAAAGTGTGGAATTTTTGCTGAAAATTTTCTCAAATCTACATCAGTTAATGGTATTTTGAATAACATTTCTATGAGTTTTTTGAGAGCTCTTTACAAACTAATCCATAACCTTTTTTTTATGGCTTAAGATAAAGTCCCTTTCCCACTGCTATTGATTCCATTGCCTTATTGTGTCTAGATGCTTACTCAAGTTGACTTATAGCATTTTTTGTTGCATTTACAGCCTCAGCTATAGCAGCACCTCCAGTCGTGAGACTACCAATTGCACCCAGAGCAGTTAATATTGGAATTAATGGTAGAAAACCACCAATTTTTGGTACTCGTATTATACGTAGTACTTTAATTTGTGATTTTTTTCTTTTAAAAGAACTGTTAATGGTTTTTCGTGCAATTCTAATAGCAGAGTTAATATCTACAGGTTTTTCCCTTTTTAAAATTTTTGTAGCATTTCGAACAGTTGAATAGAATAGTTTTTTTCCATCCAAACTAGTTCGACTCAAAAGTTTCTTTACATTATTTTTCTTCTTCGTCTCTACACCCATTCCTAGTTTTGTTTTAGTTTTCATTGCGTTAGTGACCATATATGCAAATGATTTTTCCGCAAGACTACTATCTTTTGCAAGAACTCGCTTCCAAGCTTTGTTTTCAAGAATTTTATCAGCTTGATGTCTAATATTTAAATCTTTATTTTTCCAATAAGCGATATCGTGGCTTTTTCAATCTTCGTCTAGTAAATTAATTCCTTTATCACCTCTAGTCAAACGTTTTTGTAAATTTGTTCCAGGTCCACAGTATTAATATCCAGAAAGATGAAGCTCAATAGGTAGAGAGTTTATTATTTTATCGACTAAACCTTTTCCATCGATTGGTTTTTTACAACTAATGTTATTGATGTACTGTATAACCATTTTATTCTATAATAAAGGTTATACTTATGAATAATATTTAGTTATCAAAATGCGTTTAGTAAAACAACATAAAAATATATTAGTTCGTAATATTGATGCTTCATCGCACATCACTTTTAAAATAAAGCATAGCTCCCTCTTACCAAATTCTATTCGTGCGCTAATAGTTGGTCCTTCAAATTGTGGAAAGACTAATGTTATGATTAGCTTAATGGAAAGTCCTAACGGACTCAAGTTTGAAAATATCTATTTATACTCAAAATCCCTATATCAACCGAAATATGAATACTTGAGGAAACTTATAACATCAGTTAAAGGAATGGGCTACTACACATTTACAGATAACGATGCTGTTATTTTACCTGACGAAGCTAAAGTTAATTCAATTATGATATTTGATGATGTTGCATGTGAAAAGCAAAATAATATACGTGCATATTTTTGTATGGGTCGACATAAGAATATCGATTCATTCTACTTATGCCAAACTTATACTAGAGTTCCAAAACATTTAATAAGAGACAATGCTAATGTAATTATAATGTTCAAGCAAGATGAAACCAATATGAAGCACGCTTATAGTGACCATGTTGCTAGCGATATGACTTTTGAAAAGTTTCATGAAATTTGTCGAGAGTGTTGGAAGGATAAATATGGATTTTTGATGATATGCAAAGACAATGAATTGAACAATGGTCGCTATAGAAAACTATTTGACTATTTCATAACAATATAAATTAGTTTTAAACATAATACATGTGATCTGATGACACATAACTAATCTGTTAACTGATCTGATAGCACATAACCTGATCTGATAGCTGATATATAAAAATGAATGAAAAAGTTTTAAAAGATTTGGTGAGGACTAGAAATGTTTTGAAGAAAAAGCTCCGCAGTATAAAGACTGGTGAAATAGATACTCATGAACAACTAAAAGATACATTTAAGCCTATAACAGAACCTTTAAAAGAATTTATAAATAATTCAAAATATAGTAATATATTGATCAAAAGAGAAGTAGTAAATGATGGGACGACAAAAACTAAACACAATAAAAACTTATATCTTAAGGAACCGTCAATTAAATTGCTAACAAGTACACCAAAGAAACTTGTAGAAGGAACAATATCTGATAACACCAACTCATACAACGAAGATGATGAACGTGATAATGATGATGATGATGACACTTTTTATTCACAGAATTCCAAAATTGAAGAGAATTATACTGATTTATCACTCTTGCAAAGGAGAAATGAATTAGATAGCAACTATGGACCACATAAAGATTATATCAGTAATAAATGGAAATTTGGTGATAGTAATATTGAACTGTCTAATGATAAAATTCAAGTTGGCGATCAAATGTGGGCTCTAACACCTGGTTTATTTTCTTTAATGTTCCATAAAACACCTAAAAACTATGACAAATCTGAACTAGAAATCTACAAAAAAATTTTAATTCGTACTAATGCATATAGAAGAGGTTATAAACCTGATGGTCACATTAAAGGAACTAAAGCATATAAATATAAACATATAATTAAAAAACTGTTTAAAGAAGACGATCTAAACAATTTATTTTCACCAACCTTAAAAACAAAACATACTCGTAATTATAAAGGTGATGGAATGATGCAATTTAATCCTCACAAACCAAACTATATATACTGGGATGATCCTAATGAGTTGGTAGAGCGACTTCGTCTATTACTTGCATCACAAGCTGCAGGTCACACTAATCATAATAACGAAATTGTATCAATTATTGAAGAACTACGCGAAGTTAATATAATAGAATAATATAAAAATATATAAAGAATGTCGTAGATAAATTCGGACATTATCTAAACGATACTAGTAGTATAATTTCAACAAGAAATGCTCCTAAATTGTTGGGGATCTTTATGGATACGGACAACAACATTGATGTTCAGAACAAAAGAATCAAAAATGTGGCGAAACCTTTGGAGGAAAACGATGTTATCAATAAATTGTTTTTGCAAACTCAAATTGAGAAAGCGGAAAGCAAATTATTAACACACTTTATGGAAGATAATAATAAAATATATGCCGATCTACAAGCACAATTTGAAAACTTAGAACATAAATTAGCCTTGCAATTAGAAGAGAATAATAAAATTCATCAAAACTTTAACAAAACAAAATTACTTTATGAAAATGAATTTGAAAGGCTCAATGAGAAAATTTATAGATTTGAAAATTACATGTTTGCATCAATAACTGAAAGTGGATCAAACAGACTACAACATAGTTCTTAAACTAAAGTGTAAAATGAGCTCAAAACGAAATTTGGTAAATGAACTTCATAAACAAGCACGAAAAGTTTTTCCCCGTAGAAGAGTTGTAATGAAAGGAATAGATGATCTTTGGTAAGCTGATTTGGTTGAAATGGGAAATTATTCTAAATACAACAAGAATTATAGATATTTACTGACCGTAATTGATACTTTCTCAAAATTTGCATGGACTGTAGCGATCAAAACAAAAACTGGACCTGAAACAACACAAGCAATGGCAGATATTTTTCAATTGGGACGAGTACCGAAAAATTTGCAAACTGACGATGGTAAAGAATTTTTCAATAAACATTTTGCGGAATTGATGCATAAATATAAAGTTAATCACTATTCAACGTATAGCAGAATGAAAGCATCAATAGTCGAACGATTCAATAGATCTTTAAAAGGAATGATGTGGAAAGAATTTAGCTTTAATGGTTCATATAATTGGATTGATATTTACAAAAAATTGATTAACACATACAATAGAAGAGTTCATCGTACCATCAAAATGTCGCCGATTAAGGTTAGTTCATCGAATGAGAAAAAACTATTAAATACGGTATACAGTCACTTAAAAATGTATAAAATGAGTAAATTTAACGTTGGAGATCATGTGCGAATTAGCAAATATAAACATACTTTTGAAAAAGGCTATACCCCCAATTGGACATCAGAAATTTTTACTATTAAATCAGTTCAAAATACATATCCTGCAACATTTATACTGGAAGATTATCTTGAAAATGTTATCAAAGGTGGATTTTATGCTGAAGAACTTTCAAAAACCAGATTTCCTAATACATATTTAGTCATTAAAACTAGAGGAGATAAAGCATTTGTTAAATGGTTGGGATTTTCTAATCAACACAATAGTTGGATTAGCAAAGATGAAATATTGTAAACAATATATAATAGCATAATTATAAGATAATAATAATAAATAAATAAATACTTTTATTATAAACAATATATAATGGAATATTTTATTTATTTCACATCGGACAGTCGAAATGTCAATAACACTTACTCTGAGCTCTAACTCATCAGAGTTATCGGCTAATTATTTTCCACCCATTGAATTGAATGAGTCATATGAGTGTGCTCTAACAGATTTTCATTCATACAATAGTATACCGAATGTAGACATCTACAACAATATGTTTCATATCGGCGAACTTTTAATTGAAATACCAATTGGTTCTTATGAATTGAATGATATAGTTGATTATATAGAGGAACAATACAAACGCTACAGACCTGCAAACAAAATTCATATAGAAGCGAATAACAATACAATGCAAGTTAAAATTTACAGTTCGAAGGATCCAATATATTTCAATAAAGAAAATACAATTGGTAGTCTATTGGGATTTAATAATAAAATATTGTCTCCTAACGAAGATCATTATTCCGATCTTCCAGTTAATATTTTCAAGGTAAATCTAATGCGAATTGAAAGCAGTATCATTGTTAATACGTATATGAACAATTCCAAGGCACATACACTACATGAATTTCCAATTAATGTACCTCCAGGCTATAAAATAGATGAGATTCCGAGAAACCTCATCTATTTACCTGTTACCTCCAGAGAGATAAGTACACTAGCTCTAAGAGTGGTTGATCAGCACGACTCTTTAATTAATTTCCGAGGAGAGGAAATAACTATTCGAATACACTTGAGGCCTACTAAATAATGATAATATATAATACAAGTATCTCGAAAAATAACGCTGCAAACAATTCTAAAACTCTATTCGAACCTAAACGAAAATTAAAGAGATCATTGAAACATAAAACGCTAACAGCAGCAAATAAAAACTTTCTCAAGTCTTTAAATTTAAAATTGAAAACAAAATGAGTTCAATAATAGACGTACTAGATAAACCGTTATCTGATGAAAATATAATAAAAAAAGACTACCACACATACATACCATATCTACAATCTTATAACAATAATGATGAAATTCGAATTTCAATACAAAATCAAGATTTATATGTGCTACCTAGTGAAAGCTATTTATATGTAGAAGGATTTGTTGTAGATGAGAAAAGTTCAAAAGCTTCACAAAACTTTAATTTGAAAAACAACTTTGTTGCATACCTCTTCGATGAAATTCGTTATGAACTTAATGGTATTGAAATCGATCACACACGATATTTGGGAGTCACGAGCACCATAAAAAATTTGGTTTCTCTATCGCATACCGAAAGCATCGTGATGCAAAATGCTGGATGGAATAAAACTGATGATGTAAAGCTTGAAGCAAATGGATGTTTTAATTTCTATGTGCCACTTAAAATGCTTTTAGGATTCGCTGAAGACTACAATAAAATTCTATTAAATGCTAAACATGAATTGATACTCTTGCGTAATAAAAACGATGAAGATCTTGTGCACTCGAGCGTTCTAACTGAAAAAGCTAAACTTACGATTTCACTCATCTCATGGAGAATTCCACATGTACAATTATCTGATCTTTGCAAATTGAATATGATTAAAACTGTTAACAATGGTGTTCCCATACCGATGGCCTTTCGAAGTTGGGATTGTCATATTAATCCACAACTAAATTCGGGGACTAGTCACATCTGGAATGTTAAACTGGCTGCAAATAGAGAACGACCTCGTTTTATCTTGATTGCATTTCAACAAGAAAATAAGTTTGTTCACTGTGACCTCACCAATTTAAAAGTATATTTAAACTCAGTGTCATATCCATATGATGATCTTAATATTAAATTTAAAAATGAGCGATATGCAATTCTATATGATATGTACACACGATTTCAACAAAGCTACTATATGAGAGAATCTCAACCAATTCTAACAGCTCAAGAGTTTAAGAATAACGCTCCGATTATTGTTGTAGATGTTAGCTATCAAAACGAATCACTCAATAGTGGATCAATTGATATAAAAATTGAATTTGAAACAGCTATAAATATTCCATCAAAATCTTCAGCATACTGCATACTTATTCATGATCGCATAATAGAATATTCACCCATAAAAGGAACAGTTCGCAAAGTTATATAAATAAATTAATATGAATGATAAGACAATTTTTATAGACTTGCAAGGCTTCAAAAACAATTCCAACGGGTTTATTGCAAAGGAAGTTGCGATTGCTTTCAACAAAGACGAATACATTAATTTTATTATAAAACCTCCATTTGATTTTAAATATTTATCACCTGAAAAGCAGAAGGAAGCGAAATGGTTGACCAGAAATCATCATCACTTACTCTGGAATGATGGATCAATTTCTTTTGACAGCGTAATTAAATTTTTAAAAGCTAATGTCAATGGTGCAACAATATATGTCAAGGCTGAAGAGAAAAGGCAATGGCTGGAAAAAATTATGAATAAAAGAATTTTCAATATTGAAGATGTTGGTTGTATCAACTTGAAAGAAATGGGCATGAAGTATCCAGATCTATTTTACTGTAGTTGTCACTATTATGGTGCTTGCGCTTTAAGAAATGTAATCTTACTTGTAAAAGAATCTTTAAAATAAAAGAAATCAAATCAAATCATATAGTCTTTTTATTTATTTAAAATATTTACAATACATTATACATATAAAATATTTTGACTTATCATTAAAGATTTATACAATTTCACTTACATACGAGTATTTCATAAATATTTTACAAATTTCTATAACTAATTAAATTCTACAGCACATATAAAGTAAATAAATAAATATATGATTAATGTTTGCAAATTCAAGGAAATTTGTGATTTAAGTTATCGCTCACTATAATCATACTGATAATTTTCAAGATACTACTACACAACTTCCATTGAGTTACCATCTCGATCTTTATAATGACCCCACGCCCTGGTATTTACCAGATCGTCCATACCTTTTCTTTTGTCATCAGTATGGTTAAGGACTAATTTATAGAGCTTTTGTGTATACAGTTGATGAATTTTTGATCGGAATAAAAACATCTCATCTGATACAACTTTCTGCTCAAATAAACAGCTCTTATAATCATTTAATGTGATTTTGTTAAGAGCAGACCTTTTTACGCCTTTCGATTTTTTCACTTCTTTTGAATTGAGAGCCGAAAAAGAATACATTTTGGATCTTAAGCCCACAAACTCTACCATTATGTTACCCTTATTTTCATCCTTCATCATTCCCAAAACTTTTTTGTTTAGCAGTGGCAACTTGAATACATTATTCGTTGCATATTCTGATGTATCAAAGTTTAAAGAAATATCGTTACGAATATCTTCATAAAAATCATCAGTTTGAATTGTATAGATAAATGAATCGGTATCCATATAGTTAAGTGAAAGTTTCTCACCAAACTTTGGTTTCATGTATCTATAATGGAAATCGTACATCTTCCATTTCGACAATTCTAAAACTGCGAAACCAATATAGATAGGTTTATCATAATATGGTTCCATTTCTTTTAGCTGAACTGCATACATACTATCACAGAATTTTTGTAAACTCAAAAAATTAGGTTTAGAGATTAATGCTCTTAAACCCAAATGATTTCTCTTTGTAGTTTCCTAATCTGTAGCAATACGTATATCCTTACGTTTGTCTACACTTTCCATGGTTTTTCCATAAACTGCATTATTAAGAAACTTAAAGAAGTCCTTTTCAAAAGCATTTTTCGCATTTGTACGATGATAGGTATTTATATCAATGTATTTTTTCAACCATGGAGACTGCTTAAATTTCAGTACCCTATGTATTTTTTTCAATACAAGTCCATTTGATATACATTGATTTAGAACTCTGTAGTGAATAACATAATTTTGTTTAAATGTAAAATCTGCTATTAACTTCCTACACCCATTCTGCGAAATTTTTTTATTTTGGGGACAAAAAGGAAGATCATTATGTTCATCATGAAGGGAATCTGGATATTGAATGTCTACTTCTAAAAAATAGCCAGTTTCAGAAGAGTTTGAGATTTCTTCAACATTGAAAACATCAATTTCTTCTTTACTTAGCCACTCAAAGCCACCATAAGGCAAGTATTCCGACATTGCCCAACCATATAAATTATTGGCGTCTAAGTACATTAAATACTCTGATGTCTTATTTTTATCAAAGTCATGCATATATTTATTGTTCGCCTTTGAATATTTCTAGGAACACTGAACTAGTCCGCCCCTAATACCACTTTGGACAAAAGAATGTATGTTAGAGTCTATAATCAACTCCAAAGTTATTTCTGTAGTCTTCAACATTGCATCCCAAGATAGTCCTGGTGCAGTATAATAATGGGCTGGATCTAAATCATAAATACTTTTACATATTTTTCGAAAATTTTCAAAAACATCTGTTTTCAGATAGAGTTCAGTATAATCGCGTAGTGTTCTACAATTGAACTCATCCCATACTTTCTGCGCATGTTCATATTCAATAATATCACATTCCGAATCACTTAAAATATTAAAAAAATGTTCTCTTCTTGGGAGTTCTACTTCATCAAACTTTGATATAGAATCTATGTACGAGTAAGGAAATACTCCCTTTCTTCTAATCAAATCAAAGTGACTATCAATATGAAACATTTGTCGAACCGTATGAAAATCAGAAATATCAAGATTTTTCGCCAAACTATCTAAACTAGAAGCCATAAATCTAAAAGAATCTAAAAAACGTATTTCAACTCCAGAATTCTTTTTCATCGGAATATAAACTGATATAGAAATATAGCCCTCTTTATTTTGTGGGATGACTTTTATGACACCATTTTTAACAGCAGAAAGTTCTTTAAAAAATAAATGTGCATCGTATGCAGATATATTATGGAAGATGACGGGTATGAATTTGGGTATTTTGTACATTAAATTGCACTCACTGTGAGCTGCACCACGATAATTACCAGTAAGAGGGCAGTGATCTATAACCTTATCATTCTTCAAACTTTTCTTACAAATATGACAATTTTGTTCATTATTAAAGGAATTTAATTCTTCAGCAGATATATTCATTAGTTTTTCTTTACTTAGATGTTTTTCATAAATATAAAGACTGTCGTCAATTATTTTTCTAACGAATACTTCTGCTGAATCTTCTCCAAAGTATTGTCTATATAAATTAGTTTCTTCCTTAAAACTACACTTTACAAAATAACTAAATGCACATGGATTATGCTTTTGAATATTTAAAGTATTCTTACCTGCACTTTCATAAATTTTTTCCAAAATTGACTCGAAGTCAGCATAAATAACAAAAGGCACGTCCATTTGCTTATTATAATTTGCAAATTTTTTGAAAGCATCTTCATCAGCCGGCATTTTTGCAACTTTTCTCCCACAGCACTTTTTATGTTGTTGAAGTGTGATTTCATCATGGGTATAAAATAAGCAAGTGTTGCAAATAAAAATTTTTCCGTGATGCGTTGTTATGCTGGATCGAATAAGCCTTAAAAGATAGTAATTTTAAATTATTTATTATTATATAAATATTTAATAAATGTAAATATATATATATATATATATATATATATATAACTTACTTTGAGATGTTTTTGATAAGAACATAGTGAAAATTGTCTTCTGAGTGAAGCAAGAGCAAATTAATGTGAATTGCTTTTTCTTCTTTTGTGATGTAGTAAGGTCCAGTTAGTGATGCTCCATTATGACCAAACACATTCACACTCATACTATTTTGTTTTTCAAAAACTTTTAACTGCTTCAGACGGAGTGGAAACTGCAGCCCTTCAAAATTTAATACTCTACCACCAACAAAAATTGTATCATTTCTAATATTTTCTATATTGTAGTTATTACAATTTCTCATTTGTCTTAGATTTAGACTAGAATCACCATACAAAGCTGCAATTAAACACCATTTGAAACAATATATATCATTGTTCTCAATGTTTACACAACCACCATTTTTGGCTATGGTTTTCGGTAGTGGAATGAATCGTGAACCTCTTATTATTGATGCTTTGTTTACATTTAAATCTAAATACTTTATACTAATAAGAGTCCAACCGCTGTCTCTTTCCTGGAATTCATCCATTTTTACACTTATTTCCTCTGAATGTTTCTTATAGAATTCATCAACATCATCAGCAATGGTGAGCAAGGTCATTTTTGATATATGTACCATAGGAGTTACACACATTTCATCATTGACCAATTTCATGTAGTCGCAAGTTAGTTCCATATTAAATTTCATTGTAGTATGTTTCTGAGTGCACTCTTTTAATTGGTTGATTATACATCGCCTTGCATTTTTTAAAAACTCACCAGGAAAGAGGATGCCTTCACTTTTGTTGTGAAAGCGATACGATTCAATCCTTCCACTAAAATGGCTATACCTCCTAGTCAGATCATCATTAATACTGACTTCAGGGAAACAATTTCTTTTATGTTTATGTGTTCTAAGATGGGTATCCCTTGATGAGGATGGTATCATTTCATTGCAAGCCTGACAATGGTTTAATAAATTCCCTATCGAGGTATGCGCCAATGCATCACCATTGGAGTGTACCATACTCGACATGTGTGTTTTCATATGCGCATTCACACTTGTTTTACACAAAAATAATTTTCCACAAATAGTGCAATGCAGTTTCTTATGCACATTTAGCATGTTTTTGCTAAAAGAAACATTGCATATATTGCATGTGTCATATTGTTCTTCGACACCATGCTCAGTCATATGTCCTTTGAGCTGATATTGCGTTTCAAAATATTTTTTGCATATCGAGCAATGAAGTTTCTGATGCACTCTCAAGATATTTAAATTAATGAAGGTGGTATCACAAATTGAACACTTTACTGAAGACATTTTTTATTTATTATATTTTTATTATTATTATTATTTCTATTATTATATTTATTTTTATTTTCACTTTAGTAAAATTATAATAATATATATGTAAGTATAATAACTTTCAAACAAATTTTGTATTTATTCACAAACTCTATAGAACTTAAATGTAGGAAATGTACCTGATAGAACTGTCACGGTATACTGTTAAAACTTGGACTATAGTTTTACTTTAAGTGAACATCAAATAAGCAAAATTTATCTCTGTGGTATTTCAATGAAAGATACAAAAATTAAAAGTGCTTAAGTAAGCTTAATTTTGAACTATATACAACTACAAGTAACGATCATATAGCAGAAAACAAAGAAAAAAAATAAAAAAATTAAGAATAAATAAACAAAATTTCTACTAACAGCATAAGGGGAATAGCTATTGCGATTCTGTATACATACATATATTTAAATATGTCAAAAAGAGATAGGTAGATACAGCTGACGATGAGCTGAGGAGCAGCAGCCGGCTATCACTTGAGAAATACATATGCGAGAGGGGGATAGATAGATACAGCTGACAAACAGAGGAGTGTCAGGCAGACATCGGATATGAAATAAGTGGTATGTTGGTTGAAAAGCATTTTGTTATTCATTCAGTGTATTACTTTTAAAGCAGCAGTTTCAGCTATAAGAAAAAAAAAAAAAAAGAGTAGAATGTCCACATCGACCGTTGAAATCCTCGAGGTAGTAGAGTTGCCCAAAATTGATATACCTATCCTTTTATTTTATTTATTTATCTTCTTTTACAATTGTTTAATTTCTTATTTAAATTTGTTGAATTATTGGCAGAGAAATAAGTTTTTCACACTTTCATGGTAGTGTTACCCGCTTTTTTCCACCATAAATAGACCAATATAATTAAATTTTAAATTTTTTCCAGAAGAAAAAAGTAGTGGTTATCAATGCAAGTATTCGTGTTGCATATTGTTATTAACTATGTGCTTATAATTGTAAAATTTTTGAGGAGGAAAAAAATAACGGCGAATTATTTCACCTATTCTATTTATAGAGGGTGGCGATGGTCGAAGTAGTACGCACGTTGACTACAAACCCAATATATCTTGGGTTCAACTCCTGTTTCAGACTCATAAAAATATCTCTCATTTTTTCTGTGTGCATTTGTGTGGCTTTATGTCAGTTGTTTTCGGAAGGTTTCAGTGGCGAAGGCATAGTCACTGGTCACTGAACAGTAACGGCTTCAGCTGTATCCAATCCACAGGCACATCAGAACGCCCTCTTTCGTCGGTATTGTGTAGCACTGGCGAATTAAAATAATTACTAAAAAATGCCTACCAATCCTGAAGCTTCAAAATATAATACGTCTCTTTGACATCAGAGACGCTACAAAACCGCTGTAAAACAAATAACGTGCAAAAGCAGAGTTGTAAGATAGTGAAGCTTCACCTAATCTCATTTCTCCTACTATCATTTCCCTTTAGTTCCAGCACTATGCACCGCATAAAGCTAATAATTTACATCTACTGACAATCACACACAGTGGACAAAACACGAAGAACCCTGATGATGGTACCAATACCAAATAATGTATAGACATTCAGAGAAAGTAAACAGTTAAAAGATTTAAATGAAGCAATCACTGCATAATTAAAAATACGTGTCAAATGATAAATAATAATGAGTTAGAAATATTATAACTAGATATTGATACAATTATAATAAAAAACTCGATAAATATTTGTGTTAAGCAACCTGTAATACTGATAAAATAATTCTAAATGGAAATTATTTCATAAACTTTAATAACTGTTCAATTGTAATTAAAGATTATTATTTTTAAAATATTATAGAAATTGAAAAATATACACATAAATGAAAATTCAAAACCGAAACAAAACTTTACTCATAAACTGACATTCAAACAGATTGAAAAAGAGTATCAAACCAAAATTAAAAATATTAAATAATTAAAATGCCATGGTAAAGTAATATTATAATATATATTTTCCCTTATAAACTATATGTGAAATTTATTATTACATACCTTATGATACAGTATGAAAAATATCATAAAGCATTTTATTACAAAAGCAACTCAATAATTGAGAAGGAAAGCATATCCATATAGTACTATTTCGCTAATGCTTACTTAGCTCATCAGTGGATTTTTCCTAATTTTTGAATACAAACCCAAGATCTATATGTTTAAAATTCAATTAATCAATCGAGAATTGAATTGAATATCAAACATACGTGCTTATAAACGAGAAATGCATATGCGAAAATTCTTTTATATGCATCGGCAGTGCTTATATAAAAAATCGCTTTTATGCATCAGTGGTGCATGTATAAAAAAACTCCGGTATATGTATAACTAAAATTTAATTTCTATTTAAAAAAAAAACCAAATTTAATTTGCATTTGTTTTAATTTAATTTGATTTTGGGTTAAATTAATTTGAGATCAGGATTAGAAATAGTTGTTGCTGTCATTTCGTCTTCTTGTTCTGACAGTTCTAAAGATTGCGAAAAAAATTTGCACTGAAAACAAAAATATAAGTTAATACATATGGATGTATGTGCTCACATTAATACTTACATGTGCAGATGTAAGGTTATAATAAACAAATATTACATTTTTAAAACTATTCAAAATTGTGTCAGGCGTCACCATCCAATATGCTCGCTTGGCTATATGGAGTGCGGTTAAAATGTTTATGGAGTTTTTGAAATCTTAAATTTTTTTTCCTGCTTCTAAAAAAAAAATCTGTTTGCGTATTATACTTTGTCGATAATACGCCTTAAAGTAGTGAATTATACCCTGGTCCAATGGTTGTAAAATGGAAGTGGTGTTTGCAGGTAAATAATGAATATTAACATTCTTTAATTTGACCTCTTTATGAGCTGAAGCATTATCCACGAATAAGATAACTTGGCAATTTTGTCGTACCATTTCCTCGTCAAAGGATATCACTATTTCCTTCCAAATGTCTTGTGTCATCCAAGCCTTTTTATGGGAAAAATATTTTATTTGCAATTCTCTATTTTTGAAACATCTTGAATTTTTCGGTTTACTTATGGCAAACATTTTGTTATCGTGACCAGTTGCATTGCATAAAAGTAAAATTGTAATGCGATCCTTGGGCGATTACATGCCGGAAATGTTAAAATTGTTCCTACTAAGGGTAGAAGAAGGCAGTGCTCTAAAAAGAAGGCCAGTTTCATCGGCATTAAATATGTTATCGGGAGTGTACTCGCTGATCAAACTTGGAATAATTTTTTGAAAATCTTTAGCACCATTTTCATCAGCTGCTGCTTCTTCTCCATGAATTTTTTTTAACTTTATGCCTTCTTCTTTGCCATCAGTATAGCCAGCCAAGACTTAGATCAAACTCATTTTCATTTAATGAAATGGCAAATTGTTTGCCATTTCTATGATCATATTGCTGGACACTACGGCACCGGGTACAAGCATTTGGTCAAACCATTTTGAAATGGCTTGATCGACTTTCTTAAACTTTCCTGAACGCTCTCTCTTTCTGGACAAATTATTGATCGTTTTACTTTTTTGAATAATTGAACTTTTATTTCTTATAATTCGATTCACCGTGTCTATAGATACACCGTATTTTTTACAAATTTCCTGTTTTGTGCACTCTTTAAATTCATTGATTATTTTAACTTTTTGTTTCACATACAAATTAATTCTTTTCCTTTCACTCATTTGGATTTATGTAAATATTTTGTTTTCTATCATCTATTTTCAAAAATTTTTCCACAGCAGTACGTTAATATGTCTAACGTACTGAATTGAATTGAATAAAACAGCTGGTTTTACACACAGATGTAAACTTAAGGCATTAATAGAGATGGAACTTTTTATTTGCGGTTGGAAAATTTATGGACAAATTTTAATTTTAAGAAAATAAACTTAAAATGTACAGTTTTTTCATAGATTTTAAAAAAATTAATATTTGTTTACGGTGCATAAAAGCGGGAAATGCATATAAGCGAAATGCATATATTAAAAATAATTGCGCTATTTTAAATACGAATAGAAAATTACTCATGTTGGCATGCATATAAGCGTTAAATGCAAATAACCGACGTGCTTATAAGCGATAATTACTGTAGTACTATTTCGCTAATGCTTACTTATTTTATTTTATTTGTAATAAAATGCTTTATGATATTTTTCATACTGTATGAGAATATCATAAGGTATGTAATAATAAATTTCACATATAGTTTATAAGGGAAAAAGCACAATTAGAATCATATATATAAATGAATATTCCCAAAATAAATTCAGTTAATGTAATATTATAATTATAATAGCAATAGTTAATATAATTTTTTGTACATTAAGGGAAGCATAAATATAATAAATAAAAATAAATAAAAAATTAAATTTATAAGTAATTAGATCGAAATCCAGAGGATTTCGGTTACATAAGAGTCAACTGGTCCGTGATATGCATGTTGCAAGACAATTCTGTTGGATACATCACCCGTCCTACTTTGTGTTCTTACCTCTTAAACAGACACACAAACACTCTCCTTTTTCTTACTGCTACACCTTATTTTATACTGAAGATGTTGTAGCGTGCACAATATGTCAATACGGCCGCAACACAAGTACCGCAACAACCAGTCGTAATTGCCGACACATTTGTACATAAAACTAAGAGGTGTCAAATATCCCAAAAACTCAAGTGCAATATTTGGTAACGTGTGCATTGCACATGCACTCCATATGGGTTCATATTTTGTTTACGACATTGTTGTTACCGGCAAGCAACACACACTTCAAAATTCCAAAAGTAACCTAAACCTAATCAGTTTACACATTTAATTCCCATAGTTTGTATTTTTATAATTTATATTTAATAATTTCAACCACTCAATCTTGAATTTGGAAAGCACTCAAAATTCATGATTGCCTTGTAGATATATTTAATTTACACATAAGTATAGCTGTAAGAAAACTTAAGAATATGAATTTGAGTGCATTTTGAAATGTAACTCAAATTGTGAATCTAGAATCTTCACATAGTTAGTATATAAGAAAAATTAATTCTAAAGTAAAGAAGATTAATAAATCAGACTTAGCGAGCTTCACAAGGAGCTCTAAGTCACGAAAAGAAACTATTTCTTATCTTATTCTACAATGTAGCGAGAAAATCAGTTGTAAAGAAAGGTCAACTACGAAACTTATATTTGTATTTTAGAGTAAGTTAATACTAATATTTACCACTAGATGGCGGCTAGGCCGTTAAATTTAAATATATTTTTAGTCTAATTAATGTAACACAAGGTAGTGTTTCTTCGTTTGCCTGGTAGACACGCGTCTTCCTTTAGTCCGCTGTACGGTCATGGAATAAAAATAATTGGAGTGTTAAATTGCAAATAGACTCAAATTAAGAAAAGAACAAGTGAAAAGAATAAATAAAATAAAGTAAAATAAATAAACAGTAACAAAGAGAGAAACAAAATAAACGTAAAAAAAAGAACTTAAATAATTTACTTATGTACACCAACAAATAACAAAAATCAATAAACATACATCAAACAATAACAATTGAACAGTGAAATAACTAAGAGAAAAAAAGAAAACACCAAAAAAAAGGGAAAACCGCTCTACCAGTGACGGGCAAACGATATTGGACAGTGTTGACACCACCAACCACTGTTAACACTTCGGGTCACGGCTTTTAAAGCCTTTTTCGTGTCATTGTGCTAAATCTCCTTACCATACCCGAATAAATCTTTTGTATTGTAGATGCCATTGTGTTGGTTGCTGCTAAACTGTTCGGTGGTGAAGGAGTAACACTGATCACTTCTTCTCTATCTATGCTCACGTTTGTCTACTTCGGCCGCATGTTTTCGCCTTAAGTGAAACCCATGTGTCTGAAGATGCTGACCCACAGGATTTTCACATAACTGGGTATCACCTCCTATATCTTTTTCATCTACACAGGGGCTTTTTAAGTTATATACGCAATGAGGTTGTGTACCAGTGCCAGCAATCTTAAGGCACGCATGATCCCGAATTTAGCTGTCTCTGGGTTAAATTCAAAATCAGGCCATCTTTTGCATTTCGAGTTTCTTTACAGAAGCCCAAATACGGAAAGGGAGAAAACTATATACAACTTCGATACCCTTTCCGACACTGTATATGGGAAATCTTCGAAAATTACCCGAACAGTGAAATCGTTATTGCTGGTGATTTCAATGTCCATAATTTATCGTGGCTCCGCCATTCGAGCCATACAACTCCAGAAGGCCATTCTGTTGAGCTATTCGCGGCGCACAATCACCTTGAGCAATTAGTGAAGGAACCAACACAACACCTTCGACCTTTTTCTCACTTCACACCCTGACAAGTATGAAATGAATATTAGCGCACCTCTCGGAAATTCGGATCATTGCACCATTTCTGCCTCCTTTTCGTTTGCGGAACTTCGAGGCGTTCCACCTCCAGCTACGAAATGTTTGAGATATATTTACGAAAAGGCACGTTGGGCTAAGCTCAACGATTTCTTTCGGCATTTCAATTGGAGGCTCTGCTTCCATGACAATGATGTCAATGCCATGGCTGAAATGCTCCAAAATATAATATTGCTTGTTATGAAAACGTTCATACTATCGAAGCAAATTTCGATTAGGCCTAGACCGAAGTCTTGGTTTAACCAGACCTGCAGACTTGCAGTCAGATCCAGAGAGGAAGCATTTAGTATCTGACGGAATGATAAAAACTCAGATACTGATATGATGCGCAAAAAAGCGAGATCTTCGTGTGCCAAAGTGCTAACACTTGCAAAAGCTTTGTACGAGCAGCGTCTTCGTGCTAAAGCTCTTACTGCCGCACGGGAAAGTAACAGCTTTTGGCCATTCGTTAAAAGAGTAAAGGAAAATGCAAGTTCTTCTATTCCACCTCTTTTAAAAGATGATCGAATATTCACTGACCCGGTTGAAAAGGCTAACATCCTAACTGAAATGTATGCAGGTAATTCACACCTGGCCTGGATGGAATTCCGGCACTGGTCTTGAAGCAGTGCTGCATCTTATGAGGTATATGGAGGTCAATAGCTTACTTAACGACCGGCAATATGGCTTCCGTGGAGGACGTTCCACGGGAGACTTATTAGCCTTCCCTTTGAAAAATTGTGTTGATCAATTCATTTCGGCGAAAGTAAGATAGTGGCTCTAGATATTTCCAAAATATTTGCCAGGGTTTGGCATGGAGCACTCTTGTCCAAACTTATTGCTTTTGGTGTCGGTGATATCTTCTCTCGATTTATATCGAGCTTTCTCAGGGATCGCACTATAAGAGTTGTTATAGATGGGATCTCATCTAACGAGTTCAAGATCAAATCAGTGGTACCACAAGGCTCCATTCTTTCTCCTACCCCATTTCTTATTTTTCTTAATGACCCTCTATATCAAACTTCCATCCCTATTCACTCTTTCGCAGAAGATGGCAGTATCTGCTAGTCATATTCATTTAATCGTAGGCCTACGTCAAATATGATCGCGGCGACGAGGCAGAATATGAATAATTCGCTAACTGGTGACCTCAAGAGAATATGGGAATGGGCTCACGCCAACAGGGTCGATTTCAATGCTCAAAAGATCCAATGCTGCATGCTTACGTATCGACGTATGCCCGACTGTGCTACGCCATCTGTAATTATGGGCGGTATAAACATCCAGGAAGCTCTTGATGTTCTCGCCATGGAAATTCAGTGCGATGTTCGATGGACTGAGCACATTTTTCAGGTCTCAAAGGAAGCATTCAAGTGCCTCGGTTTTTCAAGACGGTGTAAGATATACTTCACCCCTTCTGATCTCCTCACTTATACCGCTTACATCCGACCGAAAATGGAATACAACTATCATATATGGGCCGGTGCTTTAAAGACTATTTTGAAGTTACTCGACCGTGTACAGGAAAGAGCGAAGAAACTCATAGGAGACAGTAGGGTAGCCAACTCTATTGACTCTTTTGAGCATAGTCGCAACGTGGGGTGCGTTCCATTGTTCTATCGTTTTTATAATGGGATGTGTTCTGATAAAATCAGGGAACTCATTCCCGAAACCCTTGCACGACGCGTTCGTCATTAAGACTGCATCCATTTGGAGAATTTGCTTTTTTGGCCGAACAGCACGTATGTGAAATGGACTACCCGCAGAGGTATTTCCTGACACTTTTGACGTGGGAAAATTTAAATGTATCCTCTATCCTCCTTCCCATAACCTGATTTCTTAGTTCCAGCACAATGCATCCCATATGTGGGGGTCATCACCTGAGTGCTGGTTCAAAATAGGGAATTCATGTATTGTAATTATATTATAAATTAATATTGAAAATTTTGAGCAGCCTGGGAATCGATGTACGGTTAAAACGAGAGTATCCGACTTATGTCCTTACAGTTTCCTTTCCTCGGTTAGGAATTAGTGCAGAGGTTGGGTTTCAACTTTGATGTTACCAGAACAGTATATTTGCACTCCTCTAATGTACTGCTGGAAGCTGTGGCGTAAACGCGGCCTTCGTTTCTGTTGTAACAGTGTAATTGTCTCTTGCAGTTTTATGGATAAGTTAAGTTCGTTTTCTTTGGATTAGTTTGCTGGGTGTGAGCTCTTGATTAAGGTGCGTGGGCGTTGCGTCCTTTGTGGGTAGTGTTGTCCGCTTGAGTGTTGTCAACCGTGGGCTTGCGCTACCACTCCCCGAATGCAGAATTGCGGTACATACCAGTTCAATGGTACCGCCAGTATGGACAACCATGGTGATGTTGTATTCTTTGGTCGGAAGGGCGAGCTTTGGGATATATTTCTGCCACGGTATTCGTTCTGACGTGATGTGGCGTAGTGAGATTGATTCGCCTGAGTTTGGTGATAATTCGATCCACGAAGCCGCAGATGTACTAGAGGACGAGCTCGAAAAAGGGAAGGAACTCGAGCATGCAATGCTGGCCTGTGGTTGGTTAAGGCAGACTCTGAATTATTGACATAACTGACAACGACGTACATATTTACTTATGTCCCTAAATATTACGGGCCAATAATACCGGGTGGCGATCCTGTTGATGGTTTTTCAGATGCCCGAATGTTCGGCTGAGACGCTGTCATGGTTTTCCTGGAGCACACGTATTCTGGTAGCGTAGCCACCCATAATTTCCATGTTATATCACCCTCGTAATAGATATAACTGGAAAAGTGAGGATATATTTGGCCCTCTTTGATGCGACAGTCAGCATATTTCAGGGCGTTATCGCGCAAATTTTGCTTTACCTTTTGTAACCATGGGCAATCACTCACAGTTGTGCTTTAACAACTGGCTAATTTAGCCCTCTCAATAAGTTGGCAGGATAACGCATCCGCTACCATATTATTTATTTTCTTGCGGTATTTAATCGGCTGAAGGTTACCGATACTAACTACAGAATTTGTCACTTTAACCACAGACTCATCTTTGTCGGGGATTTTAAGTTGGGAGCGACTCGTGTTTACTTCATCTGTGTAAAAGCAAGACTGTTTGGTGGGTGGACAATTCAGGATAAATCCAGCTACGGCACTAGTGGATTTTAATTGGCATAGGAACGCGAGGCCTACAGTACGATCTTCGCCGGCTATTGTCTGGTAGGTATATTAGATAGGGGTATTACTTTTGTTTTACTGCGTCGACAGTACAATTTTTTTGGCTGTATTGCTTGCTGACGATGCCCTTAGTGGCGTGGAAGGCTGGTGGATTGTGTTAATTATCTTTTTTGGCGTTGCGCTATGCAAGTGTGTTGTGATGATGGAGGTTTTTGGTGAGTTTTGGGGTTTATCGACACCCCGGATTTTCGTCGGGCTCCTTTAGCGTTTCCCGAACCCCAATCGTCCAGTGGTAGGTTGGTGGAAAATATCTGATTATGCCACTCTCGGCTCTCGCCACAGTGTGTTTGACCACTGTCGGGAGGGATATTTACACGCCTGTTATCTAATCTGGGGACGTGTCTGTTGGTATACTTTCAAGATCTTGCGTCAGACGGATAAATTCGGGGATGTAAAATCTCTCCTTCTTATATGCCATTGATACTTCCTGCGAGCATTCTTAAAAATGAGTTGGAGCTGTTCTCTTCAATTCAATTGCGCATGCCGCAATTAATGGTTCTCCGGGCTGTTGTCTTCTTGCTCGCACTTCATCCTCAAGATTTTTCAAGTATCTAGAGGGGAGAAAGAATTCCAGAAAACTAGTTTTAAACCTATCCCATACCTGCATTGCTCACTATTATTGCGGTACCAAATTGTCCTGTAAGAACTCTGGCATTACGCGAGGAAATTTGTTAAAGGATACTTCATATTTTTCGGCCAATTCCTCTACACGTTTAATAAGGCGAGTGGTTGTTTACTCCCTCGTACTTTAAGCCTCATTTCCTCACAAGTTCTAATACGGTGAGTCGAACCTCGTTACTGGAAACATTTCTCCTGACTTCTACCTGGCGGTGATCTAATAAAATTCTGTTGAGACGGCTCCTGTCCGTTAGTGGACGTTTCATATTTCTCCAGAAGTTCCAGAAGTCGCTCGATGCTATTTTCTTCCTAACAAATTAGACACACCTTTTGCGGCCGTGAGTATGTAAATCAAGAATTTGATAATTGTTTAAGTTTATATGTCATTGAAAGGCAATTATCAATTCCTTACACTCTACAACAACGTTGCTGAACGATGGAATCGCACATATCTAGAAATGGCAAGATGTATGCTAAGTAAATCTGACAGTTTGTGCGCCGAAACTATCATACAGGGATACATTCGTAATCGCTGTGCAGCAAAAGCAATAAATTATATAACAACCCACGAACAGTGATCAGGAAAAAAGCCGTCAATAGAAAATTTACGAGTTTTGGGTTGTATAGCTGTCACTTTATACAAAACGCAGAGAATAATAGTTTAAGAAAGTTGTCTGAAAGATGGGTGCCGGGTTTGTTCTCAATTGACCACAAATGTAAATGTGTGACAACTTCAAAGGATTGTTTGGAGTTGTTTAACCGCAATCCGAATGAGTTTTGTAACTGTGGAAGAAACATGGATCCATTACTGTACTCCGGAGACCAAGCAGCAGGGTAAACAATGGGTTTCTCTGCGTGAACCTGCTCCGAAGAAGGCCAAAGTAAGTTTGTCGGCCAATAAGGTGCTGTCAACAGTTTTTTGGGATGCATGCAGGATAATCCACATCGATTTCCTTCAGAAAGGAAAAACAATGAACGGCGACTATTAATTATGCCAACTTATTAGACCGATTTAATGAGGATTTAAAAATAAAACGACCTCATAAGGCCAAGAAAAAAGTTATTTTTCATCAAGATAATGCACGGATGCAAACGTGTGCAGTCTCAATGGCAAAACTCTATGAATTGGGATACGAATTGGTACCTCATCCGCCATATTATCCGGATTTAGCCCCTGGTGACTACTTCCTATTTCCAAACCTAAAGAAATGACTCGGTGGAAAGATTTAGCTCCAACGAAGAAATTATTGACCAAACAAATGGTTATTCTAAGGAAAATGCTATTTTTTGGAAGGGATACAAAAACTGGAGAAATGTTGGACTAAGTTAAAAAATAAATTTTTGTTTTGCAAAAAAAAAAAATGTGTTAAAAAAAACCGTCACAGACTTATTGATGCGCCCTCGTATAAAACCGCAAGCGGAAAATAATATCCACACTGATAGTAACAACTATAAGAATAAAAACCTTAGGAAGAATAAGAATACTGAAGATAAGAGAGAGGAAAATTCTACACGAATCCACGATAATACAACCACGTTGAGGGTGGGACAAACAGAATATGATTCGTTAATAAAGAGTGAAACTTTGTCGTTGCTGGATTTGCCACAGAAACAAGAACATTTTGGGTGTAGATGGATATTTAATTTGATTAAAACCAAAAGCGGTGAAATCCAAAGATTCAAAGCTAGATTAGTAGCATAAGGATTTATTCAACAATACGGCGTAAACTATTTTGTAACCTTTTCACCAGTTGTCAAATACGCTATGAGTCACATTTATTAGCAGCAAAACATAAAATGTATTTAAACCATATAAACGTTCCCACAGCGTATTCAAACAGCGAGTTGAAAGAGGGGGTGTGCAGAAAACAGCCTGACTGGGTTCATAGACAGTCAGAATCCGAATAAAGTATTGAAGGTAAATAAAGTCCTGTATGGATTAAAAAAATCTGGTAGAGAATGGAGCAAAAAACTGGATGCCCTTCTTTAATAACGTTCTTTAACTTCTTTTAATAACTTTGGTAGCTGTTACATTGACGACTTAATTATAGCTTTTGCATCTAAAATGAGATTTAGTGAACAAAGGTCTATTAAATTTTTTCTTGGGTATGGCGATCACATGCGAGAGTAAAACTGGCTCAATTATGATTGGTCATCGACAATATGTTAAAAATTTTTCTCAGCATATGGTATGCTGTATTGCACAAAACCATCAACTCCATTTGGCACCTGATATTAGTAAAGAAATACGCGTTCTGGACCAATTTTTCCATACAAAGTTGGAATTTTTTTATACGACGGTCGTATTGTGTATGTTCATTGAACATACATCTAATTTCCATACCAAGGAAAAAATTTAATAAGAGTTTGTTCACTATCATAAAGATTCAACGCGGACTGACTGATCTGTATTCCGGATATCAAGAGTTACATAAGCAAATTAAAAATTAAAAATCTCAAAGTTTGATGACATAGTATTTTGCAAGAAAAGAAACAATTGAAGGCCGTAAAAATTCTTTGATCTCGTCCCCTATTCACGAGATAAATTCTAGTGATGAAAATGATATTTTACCATATGATGACTATATGATTATATAATCTAGTGATGAAAGTGACATTCACCAATTCCAAAACGATGCAGACAATTATTCAGTAATTCAGATTAATGACAATAATTACAGAATTTCCTTAAGAAATGTTTTAGCTTATTTTTGGATAATTTTCTGTTTTTTCTATAATTAATGAATTATTATTATATTTTTGTTTATTTTTTTTAAAAGTGATTTGTTTTCATTGTTGAAGTAAATGAAATAAATATATTATTGTTTCCTTTTTTAGGCGATTTTGTTTTGATTTTTTAATTAAAAATTTTGAATTTATGCGGTTTTTCAGAATTTTGGAATGAATCATTAGTTTTTATATGAAGCTACAGTATCATTTTATGCGATTTTTTTTGGATCGTATCTATCGCATAAAACGAGACCTGAGTGTATTTTAATAATTTTTTTTCTAAGTGAGTAAGTATTAAGGTTATCAATTATTCGATATTTTTGAGAACCCGGTTTTCGAATATTGAAATATTTAAAAAAACCGATTACGGTTTTGCAAATTCAGAAAAAATCGGTAACTGGTTGAAACTTTTTAAATTTTAAGTAGGCTAATGATCGATAACACGCAAGCAGTCAAAATTACATGTGCTAGTTTTAGATAGTAAGAAAGAAACTAACTCAAAGAACAAAATTGTAAATCACACTAACAACACTAGCAGAACGGAACAACATGCCGTTTTCGAAAGTTGCTACACTTTCATCATTACCGTTCTTCTTCGTGTTTTATCCACTGTGTGTGGTTGTCAGTAGATGTAAATTATTAGCTTTATATATTTATTACTTTCTATAAATAGAATACGAAAAACTTTTTCCCCGTTATTTTTTTCCTTTTAATGAAGTTCTAAATTTATCATCTCTAACTTACAAAAACTTTTTGATTACTTAATTTTATGTTTCCATTATTAACTTTGCACACATATTTGGTTTTTGGATTTTTTCTTGTATAATGTATTATATTGCTACAAGCCTATAGCCGTTTTTAAATATAAATAGTTAGATACATACATACATATGTATGCAGTGCCATATTTCTGAACCCATTTTATGCGTTAGATAAATTCTTTAAATTTTAAATAGGCTAATGATCGATAACGTACAACCAACTGGTTACGCAATAATATATTGTAGCTTTAATCGACGTTCACCACGGAGTGACACAAGGTGATTGAGATTTTTTTAAATTTGGAAACATTCAGGTATGTGATGAAAATCGTTTTCGGCGTTAAAACGTTTTGAAATCGACAAACAGTGTGATGAATTTGTATGTGACGATTTGTTGTGACGATTTCAAAATCCATCTTGTTTCATTAAAAAAAAGCAGTTTTTAACATGTGACGCATTTCGATAATGCCAGTTTAAATTCGTTTTCAAATCGTTTAATTTTACTTGAACAAAATTTAAGGAAATATACAAAAAAAGTAAAAAAATAAATAAATATATTTTGCTTTTAAACAGGAGAAAGCATAAGAATAACTTACAAGAAGATGCCTTGATTCAGTTCATGGAAAACCATCCTGATATAGCCAGGGATTTTACCAAAGGCGATAGAATTGATTCTTGCATTCTCTTATACAATGTGTTTACAATATTTTCGTAAATACATACATACATATTCCTAAGAGTAATAGTGAATTGTATGTATTGTATTAATGCAGCTGCTAGCTGAATTGGAATGGATGTACAACTCAAATTATTACCAATTTTATTTAAAATGATTATAAATCCGTCCTTATTTAAACGAAAATATTCAACAATTCTATTTAAATAACTACTAGTTAATATAGAAGTGAAATTTAAAAATTTAAATACCCACATTTCATCTGGCAAAATTAAGGGATTTATTTCTTAGAATATATTCGCTATTCATCCTATTATTTTCTTCCATGAGATTTACCGAAACCGCAGCCAAAAAAGGCATTTTATAAATAAAAATGATAAAATATGTTGATATAAATTTTATTGTACAAACGTCACTCACATACACATATGTTTACATATTTTACAGTTGTATTATTAGATTTTATACAGTTGTATTTAGAGAAGATATGTGGAAACGAAACAAATATGGAATATGGAATTTTATGGAAAATGGAAATGGAATATGAAATCGATCAAAATTAATCACACTACTGTCGATTTCAAAAGACGATTTACTTTTTAAATCGATCGATTTCCATCACATACCTGATTGACTTTAAAAGTTTGTTGCGAGAAGGGGCCTGCAAATTATAAAATTATACTGTGATCTTGTATAAGTTAAGAACAAATAATATGCGCCTCCCTATTCTATTTATTCTTCATTTAATTTTAATAAAAATAACATCAGCACCTTTGGAAAAAACAAAAGTGTCAGATTTTATCATTTAAATTTCATTTATTTTTTTGTGTTTGGAAATATGCTAGAATCTGCATTTTCGATCAAAACAAAAGTGTCAGATTCCTTAACAAACGCAAGCATTTTTGCTTGCATGGGAATGGTCGGGCAAATAGAAATAAAAGGTAAAGTTTTGGTAATTTGAAGGGCAGAAAAGTACATAGTGCTGTAAAGTAAAAACCTAACCAAGGCAGAAAAGCACATAGTGCTGTAAAATAAAAACCTAACCAAACTGAAAATAAAAACCTAACCAAGCTGTAAAATAAAAACCTAACCAAGCTGTTAAATAAAACCTTACAATAAATTAAAACTTTACTCATTTAAATAAAAGTAAAAGTATAGTAATAAAATTATTTCAAGCTGTTAAATAAAAATCAAACTATAAATTAAAACTTTATTTTATAATAATAAAATATTTCAAGTGGCGCCCAAGCAGGGCCCTTGGAGAGTGAAGTTGACAAAAAAAAAGTTTCAAGTGCCGCGATCCGTGGAAAGTGACAAAAATTTTTCAAGTGGCGCGACACTTGGAAAGGTGACTTCAAGAAAACAAGTGGTCCCAAAAGTCTTGGGAAAGGCTCCCTAGTAGCGAAAGCAAACGGGAGTGACGTATGGGCACAGCCTTCCAAGCATTAAAAACTGCAAACCAGGAATCTGAGTTGCTAAACTAACAACTATAAATTGGTCCAACGAAATTTACGAGAAGATAATTATAGAATTTGTTAAAATAAAACATTAAGAAAGAAGTAACCACTAAAGAACTTAAACAAAGAGACACATAGTTATTTAAAAAGAACAATTTAACATAAACTGACAAATAACACAAAAAAAAAATTGAAGAAAGCGGTGAACGAGATAAAGAATAATAACGACAACGAGCAACCAATGCAAACTTCAACAAGTGCATAGATTTGGAGGTCAGAAGTTTCCAAACAGCCATTATTGATGGAAAAAATTTGAACTTAAAAGGAAATCAACTTGAAGGAAGGATGTCTACCTTCATACATACATACATAGAACGTATGAGGAATTGCAACGCGTTTACTTAAAAATTTTAGACAATTTTATACTAACAGAATATGTTAACAAGAGTCTCAATAGCAAAATTGGCTTTGAAAACAAAAATCTATTTTTACATAACGAAGAAGTCTATCTGGGTGTTTTTGTTAAAGAAAAGATTTCTAGCTCAAAGCTCACTGCAAATGAAAAAAATTAATTTATTAAAAATTGTGTGGCATTTTATATTGAGTTATGTAAAAAAATATTAAAACGATTTGATTTTATCGATATGTTGTTAAATGAGCGCTCAAGTCTTGACTCTTTAAAAATTATAAATAGAAAAGTTAATTCGTTGACCGGATTAATACACAATTTTCCAAATTTAATTAGTGAAATGATATTCAAAAATTAGATGACGGATTTAGAGAACTTCGTTTTTGGTCAAAAGTTTCAAAAATAACTTGTGCTGACAACATTCGAGCTCTTCCGGTCCTGTCAAAATTTGTTCAAAACTTAATAAGTCTTCCCATTACTTTTACAAATGTTGAACGAATATTTTTTTTTTCTTGGACCGGCACTTAGGTAATGACTCCTATTCATGCGCTGCATTGTGCCGGAACTAAGAAATAAGGTTTTGGGAGAAATGATAGAGGGAGTAGTGTTTATTGATATTTGGGTAGTCCATTCCACATACGTGCTGTTCGGCCAAAAACGAATTCTCCCTATAATGCGTGGTGCGATTTGCCGCCAAATCGACCACAAATGGATACGGTCTTTCACCGTCTTAAAAAACCGGGGCACTTGAATGCTTTCTTTGAGACCTGAAAAATGTGCTCAGTCCATCGAACATCGCACTGAATTTTCATGCCGAGAACATCAAGAGCTTCTGATTCCTGAATGTTTATACCGCCCATAATTACAGATGACGTAGCGCAGTCGGGCATACGTCGATGCGTAAGCATGCAGCATTGGATCTTTTGAGCATTTAAATCGACCCTGTTGGCGTGAGCCCATTCCGATATTCTCGTGAGGTCAGCATTTGGCGAATTATTCATATTCTGCCTCGTCGCCGCAATCATATTCGACGTAGGCCTACGATTAAATGAATATGACTAGCAGATACTGCTGTTATCTGCGAAAGAGTGGATAGGATTGGAAGTTTGACAAAGGAGGTCATTAAGAAAGACTAGAAATAGGGTAGGAGAAAGAGTGGAGCCTTGCGGTACCTCTGAATTTATCTTATACTCGTTAGATGAGATCCCGTCTATAACAACTCTTATAGCGCGATCCCTGAGAAAACTCGATATAAATCGAGAGAAGATATCACCGACACCAAAAGCAATAAGTTTGGACAGAAGTGCCCCATGCCACACTCTATCAAATGCTTTAGAAATATCCAGAGCCACGACTTTATTTTCGCCGAACTGGTGAATAGAATTACACCATTTTTCCGATAGGAAGGCTAGTAAGTCGCCGGTAGAGCGCCCTCGACGGAAGCCGTATTGACGGTCGTTCAGTAAATTGTTGGACTCTAAATATTTCATTAGGTGAAAGTTCACCATACTTTCCATCACTTTGGAAATCGCGGAACAGATTGCGATTGGGCAGTAATTTTCAGCTTTGCTTGCCTCACCCTTTTTTGGGATCGGCGTTACATTTGCAACCTTCCAGCACGATGGGAATTGACCTGTATAGTACAGAGTGCTGAAAAGGATTGCCAAAGGACGTGATAACGTCGAAGAACACTGCTTCAGGACCAGTGCAGGAATTCCATCCGGCCCAGGAGACTTGTTTATGTTGAGGTTCGTTAGAACCCTTTTGACTGCACGAGCTTGAAAGTATATCTTTGGCATAGTTACGGATACACGTACGGGTGCGGGCAGTGGTTGATTGCTCTCCGGTAGGAGAGAATAACCTGCAAACATTTCAGCTAGGAGGTTAGCTTTTTCAACCGGGTCTGTAAATATTTGATCATCCTTCAAAAGAGCCGGAATTCAAGAACTAGCATTTTCCTTCACTCTTTTTACGAAAGACCAAAAGCTTTTACTGCCCCATTGGGCAGTAAGAACTTTGGTGCGAATACGCTGCTCGTACAAAGCTTTTTCACGTCTTAGCACTTTGGCACACGAAGATCTCGCCCTTTTGCGCATCGCATCAGTATCCGCGTTTTTGTCATTCCGCAAGATACTAAATGCTTCCTCTCTGGATCTGATTGCAAGTCTGCACGTCTGATTAAACCATGACTTCGGTCTGGGTTTAATCGAAATTTGCTTCGATGGTATGAAAATTTTCATACCGAGCAATATTATATTTTCAACCATTTCTGCCATGGCATTGACGTCATTGTCAAGGAAGCAGAGCTTCCAGTTGAAATGCCGAAAGAAATCGTTGAGCTCAGCCCAACGTGCCTTTTCAAAAATATATTTTAAACGTTTCGTAGCTGGCCGTGAAACGTTAAGAAGTTCCGCAAACGAAAAGGAGGCAGAAATGGTGCAATGATCCGAATTTCTGAGAGGGGCGCTAGTGTTCATTTCATACTTGTCAGGGTGTGAAGTGAGAAAAAGGTCGAGGGTGTTGTGTTGGTGCCCGTCAACACACGGAATATGTGTTGGTTCATTTACTAATTGCGCAAGGTGGTTGTGCGCTGCGAATAGCTCAACATATTGGCCTTCTGGAGTCGTATGGCTCAAATGGCGGAGCCACGATACGTTATGGACATTGAAATCACCAGCAATAACGATTTCACTGTTCGGGTAATTTTCGAGGATCTCCGATATAGAGTCGGAAAGGGCATCAAAGTTGTATATAGTTTTATCCCTTTCCATATTTGGGCTTCTGTAAAGAAACCCGAAGTGCAAAAGATGTGCCCTGATTTTAAATTTAACCCATAGACAGCTAAATTCAGGATCATTCGTGCCTAAGGATTGCTGGCACTGGTACACAACTTCATTGCGTATATATACTGCAAGGCCCCTATGAAGAATAAAGAGGGATAGGAGGTGATACCCAGGTATGTGAAAATCCTGTGGATCAGCATCCTCAGACACCTGGGTTTCACTTAAGGCGAAAACATCCGGCCGATGGATACAAACGTGGGCATATACAGAGAAAAAATTTGCCCTTAAACCACGTATGTTGCAGAATTCAATTCTGAAACTGCCTGTCATAGTTTACGCAAAAAAAATCAAATCAATTGTCTATTTTTTATATTGTCGACACCAATAAACTAGTTGCCGCCTGAGAGATTGCTCGGTGATCAGTGCTACGCCTTCATCACCAAACAGTCCAACAGCAACTATCCCACTGGTATCCACAATATAAAAAATTTATATTTTTCTTTCGGTAGGAGTGTTTAGCACAATGACGCGAAAAAGGGCCATAAAAGCCCTGATCCGGTCACTTTCACCCGAAGTGCCAACACTGGTTGGTGGTGCCAGCACTGGTAAATATTTTTGTTCGCCCGTCACTGGTATAGCAGATTTAATTTTCTGTTCTATTGTTTTGGTTGGAATTTTATTTTTGTTGTTGTTTGTTAAATTTATGATTTATTTATTCCCCGTTTGCATTTAATCCAAAGTACCGATTATTTTATTTTATTTAAAGCATTTAAAGTTTGTAGGTTTATTTAGTTTGTTTTGTTTCACTATTGTTGTCACTATTTTCCTGTTTTTTTATTTTTTATTTTTTCTTTTATTTTCCACTCCGCTATTTTAGTTTTTAGTCAATTCTGTGGTAAGTTATCCGTCTCACAGAAGACGCGTGTATACCGGACGGACGACACGACACTACTTCACATACATTCCTGCATCGGAATGGCTTTAAATCCTAATTCATTGTCAACAACAATTCTTTCTATTTTCCCAAATGTGCTAGTATATTGAATCAATTTCGTTTTAAAATCTACCCACGATCTTCCATTAATTTTGTATGCTATGGCATGTTTCGTAAACTTATCGATCATGGTTAAATATAACTGTTTCTCCAATGTATAGAATACGTCTAAGTGTAATATTTCTCTGGGTCTTGTGGGTGTTTCCGTTAGTTTGTAAGGTAGTCTAGGTGGTCTTCTGTCATACTATTCTAGAGTACATACTTCACAGTTGTTAACAAACTGGGTTATTCTTATTTTAAATTTGGGATTATAAATGCGTGTTTTTAGCTCTTCGAACCCTGATTGAATACCTCTGTGGTTTTTGCTTAAATGTTCTTCTTCAATTATTTTTGTAAGCTCAAGTTCATCTGCTACGTCGTATAGTTTTTTAAAACACCTAACTAATTTGAATCCGTTATTACTTGAGAAGAACTCGTTATAAGTATCCCTGAAAGTATTATAAAATTCATTTTCTATTAGGACGGCATTTACTTGAGTTGGGTGACAGTGGTTTTTTAAGATCATAATTGCGAATTCTTTATCTAATTCCTTAATCGCTTTGGTTTTCCTAATATTTTTAAAAATGGATTTAGTTTTTATTCGATCTGATCCGGAAGGGATTTTTTTTATGATGACTTGGTTTTTAAACAAATTTTTTTCAATGGCTTGTGGTCGGTTTCTATGGTAAATCTACGCCCGAAAATATATGGTCTAAAATACTTAGTGGCCCATATAATAGCCAAAAGTTCCTTTTCAATCGTGCTGTAATTGCATTCGTGCTCGTTGAGTGTACGACTTGCAAAACAAATGGGATGGTTGTCTTGTGATAAAACAGCGCCTAAGGCGAAATTGCTCGCATCTGTAGTGACCGTGAATGTTTCTGAGATATCCGGGTATGTTAAAATTGGTTCATTTATTAACAGAGTTTTGAGGGTGTTGAAGCTTTCTTGATATTGTGGGTCAGAGATTTTCATTTTGGCGTCCTTTTTTAGATATCATCATTCATTGGTCATTTGCTTTGCAATCATTGAATAATCTTTGATGAATTTCCTATAGTACCCTGTTAGTCCTAGGAATTGTTTTATCTGCTTTGGTGTCTTTGGGATGGGGAAGTTCCTTACGCATTAAATTTTCTTTGGGTTTGGTTTTATTCCGTCTTGCGTTACAATATGTCCTAAAAATTCTGTTTCTTCCTTAAGGAACTTGGATTTATCCAATTGTACCTTTAAATTAGCCTCCCTTAATCTATTGAAAATAATATTAATTGAGTTTAAATGTTCCTGCAATGATGTAGAGAAAAATAATAATGTCGTCAAAGTAGACTAGACATATCTTATTTATGTATTCACCCAAGACTGTGTTCATCAGTCTTTGAAATGTCGCTGGGGCTGTCTTGAGCCCAAACGGCATTCTTAAAAACTCATAGTGACCATCTTCCACGCTGAAAGCGGTCTTATGAATATCTTCACCCGCGATTTCTATCTGATGAAGTCCTTTGGCTAAGTCAAGGGTGTTAAAGTATTGGCATCTTCCCAATTTTTTTTTTTTTTTTTTTTTTTTTTTTTATCTAGGACCAGCACTCAGGAGATGACTCCTACACATGCGAAGCATTGTGCTGGAACTATAGGAAAGGGATAGTAGGAGAAACGACAGGAGGTGAAGCTTAATTAATTATTTTGCAGCTCTGCTTTCGCACGTTCTTTTGTTTTTTTTTTTATACTCGTAGCAGTGCTGAAGCTTCGGTTTAGTAGCCATTTTTATTATTATTTTACTTCGCCGGTGCTACACAATACCGACGAAGGAGGGCGTTCTGATGTGATTGTGGATTGCTATCAGCTGAAGCCGGTATTGTTCAGTGACCAGTGACTATGCCTTCGCCACTGAAACCTTCCGACAACAACTAACACACAATGACACACTAAAGCACATCAGAAAAATGCGAGATGTTTATTTTTATTTTAAAATTTTTTTGTCTGAAACTGGGGTTGAACCCAGGTCTGTTTTTTGGTTGTGTAGTCAACGTGCAGACTACCATCCATCGTGCCATCGCCACCCTCAATATTTGTCCAATATTTCATCAATATTTGGGATCGGGTACTTGTCATCTACTGTTACCTCATTTAATTTGCGGTAGTCGATGACGAGTCTCCATTTGGTTTTATTGCTGACATCGTCCTTCTTTGGCACGATCCATATAGGTGCGGAGGAGGGTGAATTACTGGGTCTGATTATTTTATCTTTAAGCATTTGTTGGATTTGTCCTTTTAGCTCTTCCTTATGTATGTATGGGTAACGATAAGATTTAGAGAATATCGGAACGTTATTAATAGTGCGTATTTTATGTTTTATGGCGGAAGCAAAGGTATGTTTGGAATGCTCTTGGTAAAATATATCTGAATAATTTCCTATGATTTTAAGCAATCCTGTTTTTTCCTCACTATTAAGGTGGTCGATTCGTATTTGTTTGCCTAGTGGTATTTCCTTATAGTGTAATAAGTCTTGAAAGTAGATTTCTTCCACATCTTGGTTTTTTCCTTCTTGATTTTATCGACATCTTTGACGATTATATTCTGATCTTCCTGATTTTTCCGGTTGATCTCTTCAAAGAGGGGTAGAGTAATGTCACCAAATTGGATGGTTTTATTTTTATAGTTTATACAGGCTTCCAATGGTATTAATAGATCGTTCCCTATTAGGCCATCATAGTAATTGTGAAATTTAATTATAAAAAATTCAATGAAATCAAGTTTTTCACCAAATTCTTCGAAAGTTTTAATTCTAGCTTTTTGGTTCAATTGGGTTTTATTTAATAAAGTTTTAACGAAGATTGGGTTTGTTTTATACAACCACTTAGGATGACAGATTCCTGGATTTAGGATTGAATTGGTTGCACCAGTAACTATAATTAATTTTAAATGCCCTAACTTAGTCCTTATTTTTATATATGATATATTTTTATATTGGTGTCCGAGGCTGATAACGGAAAATTTTCTCCCGTTAATTCATGATTGTTTATATCCATTGACTCAGGAGGTGGTGGTTGTTGTTGGTATCCATAATTCTGAAATCCTTGTTGTGTTTCGTATTGTCGTTGGAAGTTTCTGGCATTCGGTGTGCGTTGGGGAAAGTTTTGTTGGTCTTGAGTGTTGTTGAAACGCTGTGGATGTCGTGAATTTTGTGGAAAATTCCGTAAATGTGGTTGATTTTGTGAGTTTTGAAAGTGTTGTGGAGGATGACGTGAATTTTGTGAAAAATTCCGTGAATATGGTTGATTTTGTGAGTTTTGAAAGTGTTGTGGAGGATGTCGTGAATTTTGTGAATAATGTTGTGGGTAATGTGTCTGTTGTTTGTGTATGTTGGTCCTGTGTTGTTTTCGTGATTCAAACTTATTTCTATTAAATAGTTGAGTATTATCCACACTTAAGTGTGCATAACCCGCTTCAAACAATATGTTCATTGCTTGTTCCAAGGAATCGGGATTGCGACATGCTAAGACCGTTTTCATAGGCTCCGGGATTTTAGCTTTAAAAATGTTAAGGGCTGACTGAGAATTATTCTGTGCAGATAAATTCACAACGTTTTGGTCTTGACCTAGTATGAAAGCAGTTTTGTTATTAAGTCGTCTTAGTCTTCCTTTAATTTCTTCGTAGAAATCGAGGCTAGTAGTCCTGAACGTTGTAGCCCTAAGTGCGTCAAAAAGTTCCTCGCAACTTAACCTGGCTCCGAAATTGTTCTAAAGGACTGATTTTATCTCCGTCCATGAAGTCGCTTGGCAGTTAATTTCTATTACTTCCCTAGCCTTATTTTTCAGTTTGCTCTTAATTACGTCCGAAAAGAGTAGCTGAGAAGGTGAGTCATATGTTTGTAAGTGTGGGTGTATCCTATCTATTAGACTGAGGAATGTTGTTTGGGTTCATACAAAATTTCCTACAGGGTCTTCATCGCGGACGACAAACACTGTATAATATATTAATTACAGGCAATGAAATATAAACAACAAAAAACTAAATATCATTTCTTATTGATTTACTGTTAATCACTACAAGCATTGAAAATCTATATAAAAAAAATGTAGCTTTAAGTACCGAAATTAATTCAACTTCTTGTAAGCATTGTAACAAGTAGATCTTGAAATGGAAAAAAAGTTGGAATTGTACAGTCAACAAATAAAGAATACACTTTGAATTAAAATTAGTATTTTGATTTGCATTTATAATTTCTTCTGCATTGGTAGAAGAAATTCATTTTTTGTTGTCATCCAATTTTTGCTTTGCGTCAGGAAAAAGCTCCTGGCTCATCCAAGGTCCTTCGAGCCGGATTTTTTATCAGTCAGGTACAGTATAGAATAAGTAAGCCATGGCAGAGGACAAATAGCAGTCGGATATTCGCACTTTACCATGTGTTGTCAATAGTGGCTCTGGTAACATTCGCACTAATTCTTTGCAGCGAGAGCAAATCATGTTGAACATTTGCGAGATAAAAGGCAACATTAGTGACATCCTGCAAATGTCAACATATCAACTTGAAGTTAAGCTATCATTACTAGAACGTCTATTTGAGTCATTTGAAAAGGTTCAATTAGATTTGGAATCGCTTGATGAATCAGAAATTTTTCAAATTCATTGCGATACATTTGAAGAGGCTTATTACGAATTAAAATCTGTAATTTTGGAACGCTTAGCCTTTAATCGGGGTATTGTCTCCGAACCTCCCCTTTCTAGCACCCGTTTCGCAACTCAGCCACCTGGTCCGCATCGTCCGGTGTTGCACACACTTCAATTATCAAAATTCAGCGGTGACTACAAAGAGTGGATGGCATTTTACAACATATTCTGCCAACTTGTTCACGATAATCAAGAGTTGACCTCGGTCTCTAAATTTCAGTATTTAAAATCGTGTTTAACAGGTAGTGCAGCGCGATTAATCCAGTCGTTAGAAGTTACATCGGAAAATTACGAGGTTGCGTTCAAGTTGCTAGAAACTAGATACCACAATAAGAGACAATTATTTCAAACATATTTGCTTGAATTGTTCAACATTCAAAGGGTGAGCAAGCCCAATGTGAGTTCGCTTCGTTTATTTATCGATAATATAAATGCGGGTATGCGTGCTTTAGAATCAATAGCTACAAGGAAACAAATTGCAAACAGCATAATTCTCCAGTTATTGGTGTCGAAACTAGATGTTGATTTGCAAGCAAAATGGGAAGATAACCAGATATCCTCACTATCTACTACTACAATACCATCAACACTCCATTTACACTTTTGGGACGATTTGGCAAATTTTTTAGAAAGGCGCTGCAAGGCACTAGAAATTTATGAAAACAATCATACAACATCACTCAATGATCAACATCACAACGCTCGTCATCTGCACCATAAACCCAATCGCACATTACCCTTAAAATCCCAAACAACGTCGTACGTATCATCAAACCTACAGACAAATTGCGCCATATGCAATTCGGTTCCAAATCATAGTGCTTTTCGGTGCACAAAATTCTTTGATATGAATTTCTCTGATCGCTTTAAGACCGTGAAACGATTGAATTTATGTTTAAATTGCCTCGGAAGAAACCATATTGCGAGCTCTTGCCCTTCGACAAATAGATGCCAAAAATGTAATGTGGCGCATCACACGTTGCTACACAAAGAAACCCAATCTCCAGAAGCTGCAATACAAGATGGTACATCACGAGACGGTTTAAGCTCAATATCTTGGCTTCATGCATCTGAAAAAAGGGGTCCGGTAATTTTGGCCACTGCAATAATTGAAATATGTTCTCCGAGTAGCATATCAATGAGAGCAAGGGCTCTACTTGACTCATGTTCCCAATCTAACTTTATTACAGAACGATTGGCACAATGTTTACGGCTTCGACGCAGGAAGGTCAACATGACCATTAGCGGTATAAGTGGTACAACATCTATACACGCAAGTTCCGCATGTACATTCACTGCACGGTCCCTCACGTCCGGATATGCATCGACAATGGATGCAGTTATCATGTCATCAATTTCTTCATACCATCCGCAATGCTACATAAATATTTCCCAATGGAAGTTACCAGCCAATATCAAACTTGCAGACAGGGATTTTAATTTGCCAGGACCGATTGACTTACTAATTCGAGTGGATTTGTTCTGGGACTTATGGTAGGTAAAATAAAAATTGAAAATCAACCAAATCTTATCAAAACAAAACTGGGTTGGATTGTGTCAGGGTCAATGGAGATACCTGATGCTGTGTGTAAACCAAGTGCACTTAAAAATGCACATCACAAAAGGTTGACCGTTCTTTTGAGAGACGGTTATGATCGCACTATCTCCTCAGATAATAAAACACACAAACTCTCAATAAATTGCAAGCATGAAGCAACGCCTTAATCTCATCTCATCTTAATCTCATGAACCCTTATTGGAAAATCTTTTACAAGCATTTTGGAAGATTGAAAGTTGTGATGATATTAAGAAAGAGATATGTTCAACTGAAGAAGCCGCATGTGAAGAATTCTTTAAGGCAACTACAAAAAGGTGTCCAATAACAAACTGTTTTATTGTTCGTCTTCCGTTTAAGGTCTCTCAACCTGAGTTGGGTGAATCTCGACAAATTGCACACCGAAGGTTCACATACTTAGAATCAAAATTCGCTCGTGACAAGGATATTCAAGCGGAATATATAGCATTTTTGGCTGAATATCGCTTCTTAGACCATATGATACCAACATCACCAGCTAAGGTCCGTTATTACATTCCACACCATTGTGTTGTTAAGGCAGACAGCAGTACAACGCGTCTAAGAGTTGGCCCCACCCTACAAGACGATGTTTTTACAATTTTGCTATGATTTAGATGTCATAAATTTGTGTTGGTGGCTGATATTGCCAAAATGTACAGGCAAATATTAATTCACAACGATGACAAGGGGTGGCAGTGCATTATGTGGAGAAAAAATATGAGTGATCCAGTGCATACTTATAAACTTCACACTGTCACCTCCGGTACCAGTTGTGCTCCATATCTAGCCGTTAAATGTCTCCAACAACTGGCAAGAGATGAGAGTACCAATTACACAGTGGTACAAAATTGAATGAAGTAGAAAAACCTGGGACCGGATATTATTTTTCTTGTAGGTGTTATCGAGTTAAAGAAGAATCCAATAGTGAAATATGCCGGACACCTCCAAAATCCGGATTTACGGTTAAAAAACCGGTTTTTTTACCTTTCCGCACTTATAAGCCTGTAATTTTGTTGATAATAATCCGATTTTCAATTTCTGTTACATCGTCAGATTTGCTGGTTGTCGGTAGATCATTACTTAGAGGTATTGGTTTTGTAACAGTTAAAACATTTGCGTACTTAATGGTTTTGCGCGTTTTAAAACAGTGACCTACAAACATCGGTTTGACAAAAGTAGCAATCATTTGGTTTATGATATGGCTGATGATGCCAAATCATAGGCGTAGAAAAGGGCAAAACAAACGAAGGGTGAATTTTCTTTTTTTTTTAATGTATTACAGCAATATTGACAAACAAACTTGAGTAAAGCTCTCATTACAAATAATTGTTGTAATTCTAAGTTGTGTTTAGGCTAACAGTGATTTGTAATTTTAGAGAAAGTGCATAAAAACAACACCAAAAACATTGTTCAGGCATTTTGTTAAAAATTTTGTTTTCATGAAAAGTTTAATAACTCAGTCAATTATATATCTATTTTTAACCCCAAATATGCGTTGTAATCGTTAATAAACGTACTTTTTAAATAAATTCAATAGTATTATAGTTTATTACAATATAATGTATAAAAACGTCACCAAAGTTGAAAAATTTTTTAAAAATCTACAAAATTTGTGTTTGCTCGACAATAACACCCAAATTTCTCAAGTTTTCTTAGATAAATTATATATCATTCGAAAACCTGAGTCACTTCTTTCGAAATCTTGTAAGAAATTGAAAATCGGATTATTATCAACAAAATTACAGGCTTATAAGTGCGGAAAGGTAAAAAAACCGGTTTTTTAACCGTAAATCCGGATTTTGGAGGTGTCCGGCATATTTCACTATTGGATTCTTCTTTAACTCGACAAGCCCTACAAGAAAAATAATATCCGGTCCCAGGTTTTTTGGACTGTCGCACCGTGTTATCCAATTGGAGCAAAGGTTACACTTCGAGATTTTTATGTCGACAATTTAATGACCGGTGGTAACACTGAAGAAGAAGTGATGGAAATAAAACGTCAGGTAATAGCACTCCTAAAACGTGGTAGTTTTCCACTTCGAAAGTTTGCAGCTAATAGTGAAATAATCTTGAACAATGTACCACAAACTGAACGTGAACCTCTAGTTACGGTAGATGATATGCATTATGTGAAAACTTTGGGCTTAAAGTGGTCTCCAACTGATGACGTATTTCGTTTTTCGTACCCTCTGCACCAACGTAATAAAAACATAACTAAAAGATCAATTCTATCCCACATGGCAAGTCTTTTTGACCCACTAGGCTTTATAAACCCACTCATTGTAAGATGCAAAATTCTGATGCAAGATCTTTGGAAGCTAAAATTAGAATGGGATGAAAGTGTGCCATACGATGTCTTTTCGGAATGGAATCAAATCTGCGATGAATTAAAATTAACCAGTCAAATCAAAATACCGAGGTACGTAGATCTTAGTACACAAATTAATATACATGTCTTTGTAGATGCGAGTATAAGGGCATATGGTGCGTGTACTTACGTGACTACTGTAGATACTAATAACAGAAAGTCTAACTTAATATGTGCCAAATCAAGGGTAGCACCCATTAAGAAAATAACTCTACCACGTCTGGAATTGTGCGCTGCATTACTAGGAAGTCAATTACTACACGCAGTTAGAAATAAACTAGTAAGACCACCCGAAAATGTAGTTTGTTGGTCTGACTCAATGATAACTTTATCATGGATTGCCGGCGATGCCAGTAGGTGGCCGTCGTTTGTATCAAATAGAGTAACAAAAATTCAAAATCTCACCAAAGATGTCATTTGGCGTCACGTACCATCCGAACTAAACCCTGCTGACTTGCTATCTCGAGGAAGTACCGCAAGTGACCTTTCAAAATCCTTCTGGTTAAATGGACCAGAATTTTTAGTACGTAAAGACACACACTGGCCAAAGGTTCAACAAGCATTTTCACCTCCCGAACAAAAGAAAAAATTATCTGCAACTTTGTTTACCATGAATACGGAAGACGTCATAAGCCACCACAAATATGTAAATAACTATGAAAACCTATTGAGAATTTTTTCGTATGTAAAGAGATTTATCAGTGCGTGTCGAAAACAAAATGTTAGTCTGGGACCAATTAGTGTTGATGAACTGAGATCGGCTTTGTTGCTGATTTGTCAAGTCATTCAACGAAGATTTTTTTCTGAAGAAATTAAATGCTTAAGTAATAAATCGCGATTAAAACCTAATTCCAAATTGCTCCAATTATCTCCATTTCTTCAAGACGGGCTAATACGCGTAGGGGGAAGGCTAAAAAATTCTTCGCTGCCCTTCTCAACGAAGCATCCCATAATTTTACCTAGTGGACATCAATATGTTCCGACAATAATAAACTTTTTTCATCGTAAGCACTTACATGCGGGCCCTTTAACTCTCCATAATATTCTGCGGGACCAGTTCTGGATAATTAATGGAAGAAACGTCATAAAAAGGTGCTGCATAGTTGTGTTTTATGTTACCGCTGTCGTCCAATAACACAATTAAAGGGGTCTTTGCCTACTCATCGTGTGGAGCCGTCATTCCCCTTCAGTATTTCTGGAGTTGATTATTGTGGTCTTTTTTTTTCATCATCGCAAATTCGTGGACGCGGTCCTAAAAGGGTTTACTTAGCAATCTTTATGTGTTTCTCGGTAAAGGCCGTTCATATAGAGTTAGTACCCGATCTCACTACATCAGCATTTATTAGTGCTTTAAAAAGATTTATATCACGACGAGGTTACTGCTCTGTTATTTACTCGGACAATGCAACGAATTTTATCGGGGCCAACAGAGAACTTCGAAATTTACTACAATCTTTTACATCTGATATTCACAATGAACTGGTCCGAGAGTCATGTAGGCAAGACGGCATAGTTTGGAAACTCATCCCTCCCCGGTCTCCACACTTCGGTGGTTTATGGGAGAGTGCTGTTAAACAAGCAAAATATTATCTTCGACGTGCAATTGGAAATCTTGTTTTAACGTATGATGATCTTCACACCGTATGCTGCCAAACAGAAGCTATGATTAATAGTCGCCCATTAACACCTCTCTCATCAGACCCTAATGACCTTCGACCGCTTACTCTAGCACATTTTCTAGTTGGCCGTCTATTAACGACTATCCCGGAACCAACAATAACTACTAATAACCCGATATCACTAAAAAGGTACCAAATGATGCAATGGATCCAGCAACAATTCTGGGACAGATGGAGGAACGAATATCTGAAAATTCTACGAATAAAAACCAAGTGGACAACTACTAGAGTAAATATAAAGGTAAACGATTTAATTTTACTCAAAGAGGATAACATTCCACCCCTTAAGTGGCTATTAGCACGAGTTGTTGAATGCAACCCCGGCGATGATGGAATTGTTCGTGTGGTACTCGCGAAAACTGCAGGTGGAACATTCAAGAGAGCAATTACAAAAATATGTAAACTTCTAATCGTTTGTTAATTTATATTGAAAGCCATCTTTCAAGGCGGGGAGAATGTTTGGGTTCATACAAAATTTCCTACAGGGTCTTCATCGCGGACGACAAAAAAATGTAGCTTTAAGTACCGAAATTAATTCAACTTCTTGTAAGCATTGTAACAAGTAGATCTTGAAATGGAAAAAGAGTTGGAATTGTACAGTCAACAAATAAAGAATACACTTTGAATTAAAATTAGTATTTTGATTTGCATTTATAATTTCTTCTGCATTGGTAGAAGAAATTCATTTTTTGTTGTTATCCAATTTTTGCTTTGCGTCAGGAAAAAGCTCCTGGCTCATCCAAATGTGTTTAGGTCCTTTCGATCTCCACTGAATTCAGGGAGGTTGCCTAAGTTTAAGGGGATTTAAATTTATTTGAGCCATATTCTACGTCAGTACAAAAAAAAATATTACACAATTTATAAATGGACACTTCTCTTATATGTATTTATCCCTTTTTTCCTATTTGTTTTTTTTTCTTATTTAATTACAGCAATTTTATTATTAAAAAAATTTATTTTTTTTTTCTTTAATTAATCACTTATACACTGTATATATATAAAAATTAAATTTTGCCTCGAGCGATGATTTCGCTTATAGGCCCTACCAGTGCGGCTGAAACGCACTTCGTTATAAGCTAAGTTACAAAATTTTTTTTTGTTTTTCTTACTATCTAGCAGTATTTGCTGGGTTGCTGTTGTTGTTTTTGCTGTTGGTGCCTTCGGTGATTGCTGATAACTTCTGATGGTTTAAGTTGTTGTTTTAAAGATGTTTGTTCAAGGCTTTTCATTTTTTGATGTTGAACTGGAGTCGATAAATTTTTTTTTTTATTGTGTTTTTTTTATTTTTATTCAGGAAAGCATAAAGTCACTGATACTTCTTTATTTAATAATCAATTGATCTTGAAATTTATATATTTTTTTTTTTTTTTAATGTCCTTAAACGGATGTATTTGTTTTTTTTGATAGTTTTTCTTTTTTTTTATTTTTATTCAGGAAAGCACAAAGCCACTGATATTTCTTTATTTAATAATCAATTGATCTTAAAATTTATATTTTTTGGATGTCCTTAAACGGATGTATTTGTTTTTTGATAGTTTTTCTTTTTTTTTTTTTTTTTTTTTTATTCAGGAAAGCACAAAGTCACTGATACTAAGAACTGATATTAGTAATCTGATATTTAAATATTTAAATTTATTTTGTGTCCTTAAACGATTATCCGTTTTTTGGTAAAATCCTTTTTCCTTTACACTGACACTTTCTTATTAGTCCTTATATTTATTTCTGATATAATCTTCTATATCAGATTTTGTTAAGTTACCGCACTAAGGATTAATATCCAAGTTCCACCGCGAAAATATAAAAAATCTTTTTTTTTATGTTGGGTAGTACTTGCGGTCGGTAGGATGACTGCGCCAATTATTTATCCAAATAATTCGGAAAGCAAAAAAATAAAACTACCTGTTTTATTGGTGTTCTAACTAAAAGACTGCTTTTCTTTATTTACGCTTTGCTTAAATACTAATATTTTGTTTACTGCTGCATTTCTGTTGTTAAAAGAAAAAGGTGCTGATTAATTGTTTTAAAACAATTTCGCAAATTAATTCTCTAGAAATTTGTCTGGAGTTATTTATTTTGTTAATTTAGCAGAAATGCGGCAAAAATAAAATATGACAATTATTTGGAATTAAATTTTTATAATAGGTTTTAAAAACTAAAATTCTTTGGAAATTAACACAATTGATATCTGTTGCATTTTCGTTTGCGGAAATGCAACCAAAATAAAATGTTACAATTCTTTGGAAAAATATTAAAAGTAAGTATTGAAATAAATATAAAAATTCTATGGGAATTAAAACAACATACATATGTATGTATGAAAGTGTTACGTTAAGGGAGTAGTGGGAGACACAATTACAAAGGGAATAGTGGGTGACACTATAACAATTTACCTCAATTGAACGATTCAGTAAAGTGAGCGAAGTGAGCGGTCACTTTTTTTGGTGATTCTAGTTCAGTGAAGAGCGCTTGCAAAGTTTTTTTTCGTTCATCAGTTTCGTTTCGTTCATCAGTGCTACCAGAACCAAAAAATTTTCGTAAATAAAATTTGTATGATGCCAGATGCGAATATTTCACGTCATTGGCGATTTAGAGCAACCACTATTTTTTCTTAAATAAATTTCTGTCTTGTAGTTTGTATTTATTTGATTTAAGTTTCGATACTTGAATAATAATAATCTAAATTTTATTAATAGCCTGTTCAGGGATATCGAATGGAAGCTCACGCGAAGCGAAGCGAGTCGCTCGCATTCGAATAAATTTGGGTTCAGCGATGTCACCTACATTCGTTCGCATGGAGTTACGTGCGTCAATTATTGGTTTTTACGTAGTCTCAAATAACACTGTTGCCAGATAAGAAAATCAATGATTTTAAGCGATTTTCTTCAAATGTAGTAGAAAATACTACAATTTGCTTTAGAAAAAATACAACCATTGTTAATGTATTTTAAAATTGTCATTCAACAGTAATATTCATAAAAGAATTAAAAAAATTTTGAATAATAAAATATAAACATAAAGTGATGGAAAATTTAACAGTCGCCGTGCATTTCTTGAGGATCTCGAGGACTTCACTACGAACCCAAAAAAGTGACGCAAATTGTAAACGTATGTTGTGCACTTCAGAACATGTGTCTTTTTTACAAATGTGAGGAGCCTGATTTAACATTAGAAGCCGACAACACTTCAGACAATGATGTGTTGATGGAAGAAGGTGTAGAAGCAACCGCTATACGGTACAATATTGCATTAAATTTATAATTTTTTTTTAATTATATACATATGTATATACATTCAATATACATGCATACATACATAGATAATATATATTAAAGAAATAACTTTTTTCACATTTATTTAATTTTTCTTTTTCATTTTTAAACACAAGACAAGTTTTATATAGGTTTTATATATATAAAAAACAAAATTATATAAATATTTAAAACAAAACAGTAAAATAAAATAACAAAACTAAAATTAGATAAAAATTAAATAAAAAACTAATTCAGAATATATGTCTATGTACATGTAAATAAAAATGAAATTCATAAAACAATAAAACAAACTTATTAAAAAATTAATAATTATTTGGAAAAAAACTTATTTCTTCAAGTTTAAAAACAATTCAATATTTTTCGCGATACTCTGTAATGTACGTTATCTGCTCTTCAGCAGCAGCTCTTCTTTTTGCAGATTCAGCTTGCATTTCGGCAGCATTCGCCAACCTTTTCGTGGCATCAGCATGCTCCGCACTTTTCTTCTTCGTTCTTGATTTTAAGTCTGCCCATGTCTATTAAGAGAATTTTGAAATTAGTGAATACATACTCACATGCATGTAAGATATTGGGAATTCATTTATGTATTTCAACCATAGTTAACGGTGCAAATATGTAAATACGAAAGAAAGAAATAAATTGCGTATGTACCTTTTTCCACTCTGCCTTCGACCGTGTAGGTGGCCGTAAAGCATTGAGATTTTGGGAAAGTGATGCCCACTGCTCATCCATATTAATCTTGGTAGATCCAAACACCGGTGTTCCTTTTGCCAACGCAGGGTGTTCTTCCATATACTGCAACAACGCTTGCAGTTGCTGCATTGTTGACTTTTTAATACTAGAATTAAACGATACAAATCAATTATGCTTATATTAATGCGCATATTATTTATAAATGTATATGTACTTACCATTTGCCTTCCATTTGTGTTTTATTTTTATTTTTTGTATTATATATTAAGGAAAAAAATAACCTAAACGGAAACCAAACATCAAGTGACAGATTCTGACATTTACGTTCGCAGTGTTGACGATGTGTTCGAAATACCTGAACCGCATTCTGTATGAAAACACTTACGTTTTCATTCGCACTGACGTTCGAGTCATTGCTTGCAGAGAAGTGAGATAGCTGAATCAAAATCAAATATTTTTCGCGTAGAGCACGAATGAACTTACGCTTTCGATATCCCTGAACAGGCTATAAAATTTTTTATATATTTATATTAGCCTAAGTAAAACATTTCACAAATTTCTCTAAAATAACAAATTTCAGCACCAAAAACTTATTTTCTCTTTCTACCACTGATTAAAGCTGCCTTGGTGCTGTATTCGATTGAATCAAATGAACTAAAAAATCAGTTCAGAAACAAAATCAACTGAGCGACAAATTCAACTAGCATCAAAATCAAATGAGCTAAAAGGCAACTGTTACTACTGAGATACTGAACGAACTAAACGAACCAGCTCACCAAAAAGAGCTGAACTGAAAAGAGCGCTCATTTCAAAGAGCTCATGAACCCAACTCCAACAGCTATGCATTGATGCTCTTTAAGGTTTTTATTTCCCAAACATGAACATGTATATATGCGTTTGTTAGAGGGTAACAAATGTACAGTAAATAAAAGCAACCAACAACAAGCTGATACAAAACTTTACTTCCCTTTGAAGTACTATTACAATAAAAATTATGCACACTTGAATAAAAAATCTTAATTTCTATAAATTATAAATCATAATTTGAGAAAATAAAATCATCAAATCATATTTTGGTTAAAAAATCATCAAAAATATGATAAAATCATCATAGTGGATCGCTGATGTCACCCGATTTTTTGTTTAGATTTGTGTCTTATTATTAGTTTCACAAACGCACCATATACAATTTATTTCATATACCTACGTATGGATAATGAATAAAAATAGAATTTCTGTAAATTACGTATTTAAATCCAAATATCCTTTCTAGTGGATATAAACGTAGAAAGAGAAGTCTACATACCGAATTTCAACCGATGATGATGACACCAAAATATTTTACATTACGCCAGCTTTAAGTTTTATTACTATCATTTTTGTATTTAGCCATTAGTTTTAGAGTTATTGATGACGAAATAAAAAAAAATTTTTTTTGGAAAAATTACAAAATTTTTGAAATCAAAAATTCATAAAAAATAGTTACTTTTACTACTTAATCTTAAAGGTCAATGTAATAGAAATAAAATAAATTACATAAAAATCCATTGATATATTCGCGTTTTATTTCCGATTAACCCATTAACGCCCAAGAAGAAACTAAAGACAAAACATTTTTTTTATTGCTATTTATTAATTCATTATCGTTAAACTAAAGGAAATCTAAAAAAAAAACTAAAATTTTCTATTCAGTTTGTAGAAAAATGGGTGTCCTCACTTGGGACAATGACAATGGGCATATTAAGTCTGAAATTGTCCAAAGAAATTTTTTTAACGCAAAGCGTTTTTGTACATAATATACATCTCCAGCGCCACTTACTGTGGCAAACAGCACATCGCAATTGATTAGCTAACCGTTCCGGATTGTGGCCATTATTTTCGCGGTCAGTAGCAATAGTTGTGGACGACATTTGACGCCGTTTTGATTCAGTGGGCTGCAAATATTCCGTCTGAATGTTAATTGGTTCATGGGAGTGTTGTTTTGAGCATTACATAATATAACGTGCAATCGCCAAGCATTACTAACTGCCATGTCCAAAAGATATGTAAATATTGGCCACCACCACTTTTTGCCTCTTATCAATACTCTGTAAAGACCGATTGATTGATCCAACAACATCAACACCTCCCATACCATTATTATAATTGACAAATAGTCTTGGTATACTGAAGTCCACCTTTTGCTTCCGAACCTTACACCCTCGTTTTACTTTTCCCAAGGGATCTATCAAATCGAGTCATCAACTCTATTACGAACCGCATCATTTGCATTACGCTATAAGTTGGTACATGACGTCTCCACTTAGCTTTTTCGATGAACCTTTGATTATCTTTTCTTAGATAAGTAGCGAATGGCTCATCATCACTGTCACTCCAATCCGCTTTAGAATTGTAATTCTGTTCAGTTCGCACAATTTCAATTCTTCCTTGCACATCACTTGGCAATTTGTACATAATAAATCCTCCTCATTACCTTCGTCGGCATCACTTACATAGGCCGGATCTGGTGGCACAACTAATAATCATATGCATCGTCGTTATCATTTTCCTTATGTTTATGCTTTTCTTTTATACTACAGAATATAATTTTTACTTCCCAAGAAAATAATAGCTATGCAGAGATCTTCTTTAAGGTCCTCATTTCCACAACAATGATGCAATTTTATGGACATACATACATGTTTTTGTTACAGGGTAACAAGTGTAAAGTAAACAAAAGCAAGCAACAACAAGCTGATACAAAACTTAACTTCATTTTACAGTACAAATACAATGCAAGTTATGCACATTTAAAATAAAAAATCATAATTTCTATAAATTAGAAATCAGAATTTGAGAAAATCATCAAATCATATTTTGCTTAAAGAATCATGAAAAATAGGTTGGAGGTCTACTGATGAGTTGGTCTCATGTAGAATGTCCCTAACTAACATATTTGTAACTTTACAGGTGAAGGAAAAGCATAGTGTAAATGCTTGTAAACAGTTATTTTTGAGACTATTGCATTAAATTTTCGTGATATACTTGTGTGAATGAATGAAAATCAAGAAAAAGTCAATTTCGAAACAATTCGAGTTAAGAGGACCTTTCTACAGTAGACCAAAGACATATAAATAATCGTAATTTGTTCAAACTCGCGTTGAATATATAAAAAAGAATATTTTTATTCTTATTATTATTGTTGCTATTATTACTGTTGTCATTATCTGTAATTACCATATTATTATTTATTGTAGGTCCAATTCAAGTCGTAGCAGTATTAATTCACCATCCGCAATGGCAAATCCCTACACAATGAGTTCTATTTACCACAGTCCAGGTGTTCAAAGTTATTGCGGGCCTACAGAAAATATTTCCTTAGCAGGGCATTACACTGACATGAGAACGTCTGCTTCTTGGTATGGTACTACGGCGAACGACCCAAGATTTGCAAGTAAGTACATTACAGTTGTATTTTTACCTTCGTGGGAAACAATGATACTTGAAACGTAGTCATGTAATATACTTAAACATTAAAGATCTTTTTATCCGAGCGTATGCGTCTCGGAATGTTCCGAAAAGGTAAAAAATTTCTGCATTTAAGGTAGTTTGTAAGGGCAGCTCTTCAGCGTAGTGGCTCACTTATCTCCGTCAGATTCGGTCCCTTTGTGAAACCGGAGACCAAAATAGAACCCTTCCACATCACAAAACTGTTCAGATTTTCTTAGGAATTAAAACACTCTGGTAAGCTCCATATCTGGCAATACATCCAAAACCTCCGGCGTTTAGAAGTCAATGTTCCTCATGGCAACATTAGACATTTCAGAACAAAGTTGCCGAAGCGCAGTCTACCCTCCCTTCCCCTTCAATATACATATAGCTCCTACAATAGTCGTTGTGACTCAAAGCATAACTCTCAATAGTCTAGTGCCTTATTAATATGTTACCAGTAACCGAAGTCGATCCTTACTGAACCCCAATAACAACGCCGCTACACAGTTACCCAAGCAGTTTATTTGCCCACTAGCTAATATCAATGTCATCTTCGCTCATTAATCATCAGCTATGTGGAGTACATTTAATTTACAGCAGCGACGGCCGCCTTATATATTGGAGTTTAAAAACTTAATAACATGTTTGTTCCTATATTTTTTTATTTATTTATTTTTTTAATTATATATATAACACCTGGAGAATAAATAATGGAGAGATTGACAACTGAACAAGGAACTAGAAGAATAGAATTTTATTATTTTAAAATCGGATTATGAGTGATGAAGCTCAGTCTCATCTGAACAGCTTGCAAAACTGTAAGCTCAGGGGTTCTGAAAATCCATTCATCAACATAAAATAGACATCGAAAAAAAAATTACCGCACACCCTCTAATATAAATTATTTTTGGACGGCAATTTCGAAAAAATTTATTTTTTTTCGAAGGTAGGGTTCGCGTTTTTAAATTTTTCTTTATATCTTTAGCATTTGCAGTCTGATCTGAAATGTCTCGGGACGGCCAACATTGACTTCCAGTATCCCGTTCCAGTATTTATCCACAACCCTAATGTCAGAAAATTAAAGAACGCAAAAAACTAATACACTTTTGCTAAAAAAAGTAGTTCGATACTTCCTGCAGAACGATCTGCAGGAATCGGATTGTAGTCTGATGTACATATACATAAGTATAATCTGAAAAGTTTTTATTTTTAAATAGGCTAATATTCGATGACATAAAGGGAGTCAAAACTACATGTGATATTTACTAACACAAACAAGTTACAAACTAATTAAATTACTGCGAGCCCGTTAATGTATATGAATTGTTAAATATCCTCAAGTAGTAGTGTCATGTCGTCCGTCCGGTATACACGCGTCTTCTGTGAGGCGGATATATTACCACAGAATTGACTAAAAACTAAAATAGCGGAGTGGAAAATAAAAGAAAAAAAACAGAGGAAAATAGTGACAACTATAGTGAAACAAAACAACCTAAATAAACTTACAAACTTTAAATGCTTTAAATAAAATAAACGGTACTTTGGATTAAATGGAAACGGGGAATAAATAAATCTTAAATTTAACAAAAAACAACAAAAATAAAATTCCAACCAAAACAATAGAACAGAAAATAAAATCCGCTATACCAGTGACGGGCGAACGAAAATATTTACCAGTGCTGGCACCACCAACTAGTGTTGCACTTCGGGTGAAAGTGACCGGATCAGGGCTTTTATGGCTCTTTTTCGCGTCATTGTGCTAAAAACTCCTATCAAAAGCAAAATATAAAATTTTTTATATTGTGGATACCAGTGGGATAGTTGCTGTTGGACTGTTTGGTGATGAAGGCGTAGCACTGATCACCGAGCAATCTCTCAGGCGGCAACTAGTTCATTGGTGTCGACAATATAAAAAATAGAAAATAGACAATTGATTTGATTTTTTTTTTGCGTAAACTATGACAGGCCGTTTCAGAATTGACTTCTGCAACATGCGTGGTTTAAGGGCAAATTTTTTCTCTGTATATGCCCACGTTTGTCTCCATCGGCCGGATGTTTTCGCATTAAGTGAAACCCAGGTGTCTGAGGATGCTGATCCACAGGATTTTCACATACCTGGGTATCACCTCCTATCCCTCTTTATTCTTCATAGGGGCCTTGCAATATATATACGCAATGAAGTTGTGTACCAGTGCCAGCAATCCTTAGGCACGAATGATCCTGAATTTAGCTGTCTATGGGTTAAATTTAAAATCAGGGCACATCTTTTGCACTTCGGGTTTCTTTACAGAAGCCCAAATATGGAAAGGGATGAAACTATATACAACTTCGATGCCCTTTCCGACATTATATCGGAGATCCTCGAAAATTACCCGAACAGTGAAATCGTTATTGCTGGTGATTTCAATGTCCATAACTTATCGTGGCTCCGCCATTCGAGCCATACGACTCCAGAAGGCCAATATGTTGAGCTATTCGCAGCGCACAACCACCTTGCGCAATTAGTGAATGAACCAACACATATTCCGTGTGTTGACGGGCACCAACACAACACCCTCGACCTTTTTCTCACTTCACACCCTGACAAGTATGAAATGAATACTAGCGCACCTTCCGGAAATTCGGATCATTATACCATTTCTGCCTCCTTTTCGTTTGCGGAACTTCTTAACGTTTCACGGCCAGCTAGGAAACGTTTAAAATATATTTTTGAAAAGGCACGTTGGGCTGAGCTCAACGATTTCTTTCGGCATTTCAATTGGAAGCTCTGCTTCCTTCATACCATCGAAGCACATTTCGATTAAACCCAGACCGAAGTCATGGTTTAATCAGACGTGCAGACTTGCAGTCAGATCCAGAGGAAGTATTTAGTATCTGGCGGAATGACAAAAACGTGGATACTGATGCGATGCGCAAAAGGGCGAGATCTTCGTGTGCCAAAGTGCTAAGATGTGAAAAAGCTTTGTACGAGCAGCGTATTCGCACCAAAGACCTTACTGCCCAACGGGGCAGTAAAAGCTTTTGGTCTTTCGTAAAAAGAGTGAAGGAAAATGCTAGTTCTTCTATTCTGGCTCTTTTGAAGGATGATCAAATATTCACTGACCCGGTTGAAAAAGCTAACATCCTAGCTGAAATGTTTGCAGTTAATTCTCACCTGCCGGAAAGCAATCGACTACTGCCCGCACCCGAGCGTGTATCCGTAACTATGCCAAAGATATACTTTCGAGCTCGTGCATTTAAAAGGGTTCTAACAAACCTCAACATAACAAGTCTCCTGTGCCGGATGCAATTCCTGCACTGGTCCTGAAGCAGTTTTCTTCGACGTTATCACGTCCTTTGGTAATCCTTTTCAGCACTCTGTACTATACAGGTCAATTCCCATCGTGCTGGAAGGTTGCAAATGTAACGCCGATCCCAAAAAAGGGTGAGGCAAGCAAACCTGAAAATTACCACTCAATCGCAATCTGTTCCGCGATTTCCAAAATGATGGAAAGTATGGTGAACTTTCACCTACTGAAATATTTAGAGTCCAACAATTTACTGAACGACCGTCAATACGGCTTCCGTCGACCCCGCGCTCTACGGTCGACTTACTAGCCTTCCTCTCGGAAAAATGGTGTGATTCTCTTCACGAGTTCGGCGAAAGTAAAGTCGTGGCTCTGGATATTTCTAAAGCATTTGATAGAGTGTGGCATGGGGCACTTCTGTCCAAACTTATTGCTTTTGGTGTCGGTGATATCTTCTCTCGATTTATATCGAGTTTTCTCAGGGATCGCGCTATAAGAGTTGTTATAGACGGGATCTCATCTAATGAGTATAAGATAAATTCAGGGGTACCGCAAGGCTCCACTCTTTCACCTACCCTATTTCTAGTCTTTCTAAATGACCTCCTATGTCAAACTTCCAACCCTATCCACTCTTTCGCAGATGACAGCAGCCTTTCTCACTCATATTCATTTAGTGGTAGACCAACTTCGACTATGATCACTTCGCTGAGGCAGAATATGAGTGACTCATTGAATTGTGACCTCATGAAAATATCGCAATGGGGTCAGGCAAACAGGGTCGATTTCAATGCTCAAAAGACCCAATGCAGCATGCTTACACATCGACGCATGCCCGATGACGCTGCGTCATCTGTAATTATGGGCGGTATAAACATCGAGGAATCAGAAGCTCTTGATGTTCTTGGCATTAAAATTCAGTGCGATGTTCGATGGACTGAGCACATTTTTCAGGTCTCAAAAAAAGCATTCAAGTGGCTCGGTTTTTTAAGACGGTGCAAGACATACTTCACCCCATCTGATCTCCTCACTATTTATACCGCCTACATCCTACCGAAAATGGAATACAACTCTCATGTTTGCGCCGGTGCTTCAAAGACTATTTTGAAGTTACTCGACCGGGTCCAGGAGAGAGCGAAGAAACTCATAGGAGACAGTAGGGTAGCCAACTCTATTAACTCTCTTGAGCATCGTCGCAACGTGGGGTGCGTTTCGTTGTTCTATCCTTACTATAATGGGATGTGTTGTGATGAAATCAGGGAACTTGTTCCCGAAACCCGATCATTCACGCGCACGACGCGTTCATCATTAAGAGCACATCCATTTGTGGTCAACTTGGCAGCGAACCGCACTACGCATTACAGGGAGAACTCATTTGTCGGCCGAACATCGCGTATGTGGAACAAACTCTCTGCCGAGGTCTTTCCTGTCACTTATGACGTGGGAAAATTCAAATCAAATTTCCATTCACACTACTCCCTCTAGCCTCCTTCCCATAACCTGATTTCCTAGTTCCAGCAGAATGCATCGCCTGTGTTGGGTCATCCCCTGAGTGCTGGTCCAAGATAGAAAAAAAAAAAAAAAGTTAGTAACTTTGAGAATGACTCATACATTGATATGATCACATGCACCAAATTCGAATTGACAGAACCTCCATGCTTGCAATTCTACACAAGACTAGCTGGAAGCATTTCAGTATTCAAAAGAAATAATCGAATTACCAGGTTAGTATAGCTTACCCATGCCATGCATAAAATACCGAGCGTTTTGTTCATGTAGTATATGAAACTTTTAAAGCGGCACCGATGCCAAACGTTTATACAATTTTTTTTTCTAAGCTACATAGGAGCAAAAATACCGCCGACTTGAATCACATCGAACTAGGATTGATTAGGTTAGGTTAGGTTAGAGGGTGTCGACCAAGATGGGTTGACAGAAGTAGCGCCGGAGGTGCCGTTTTGCTACCCTAGCCCCGCAGAAACCAGAGGACGTCACAGCCACCCTGTGCCATTCACGTACCTCACTAGGAAATCTCAGCGTCGACCTACCCAAATCCTCCTCCACAACCCCTACACCGGGCATTAAACGGAATATCCATCCTCTCAGCGTGCGTACCGATGGGCCAGTGGCCCGTGCAGACGCCCATGTGAAAAGCTCAGGAGTTGCCGAGATTTACGCCAATCATACCGCGCCCATAGAGCTCTTGCTATGGCAAGAGAGGGATTGATTAAAACTTCCAACTTATTATTTTACCTCAGTTATTTTAATGTTTTTGTATAATTAAATTTTAACATGTTTCGGTAGAAATTAGCGAATTACTTCCATATCAAAACTGTATTGTCTTTTTATGAGTTGTATATGAGAACTATACATTCATGCATCTTTGTGAATAATAAAACTCTTTAAAAAAAAACTATTTTCGGAAAAGAAAATATTTATATAAGAAAAAAAGAATATAAATTTTTTTTTTTTTTTTTTTTTTTTTTTTTTTTATCTGGGACCAGCACTCAGGAGATGACTCCTATACATGCGAAGCATTGTGCTGGAACTATAGGAAAGGGATAGTAGGAGAAACGATAGAAGGTGAAGCTTAATTAATTATTTTACAGCTCTGCTTTCGCACGTTCTTTGTTTATTCTTTTAGCAGTGCTGAAGCTTCGGTCCAGTAGCCATTTTTATTATTGTTTTACTTTGCCGGTGCTACGCAATACCGACGAAGGAGGGCGTTCTGGTGCGATTGTGGATTGCTATCAGCTGAAGCCGGTATTGTTCAGTGACCAGTGACTATGCCTTCGCCACTGAAACCTTCCGACAACAACTGACACACAAAGACACACTAATGCACATCACAAAAATGCGAGATGTTTATTTTTATTTTAAAAATTTTTAGTCTGAAACTATTATTGAACATACTCCCATTGTTGGTCCACATTCGGTTGTAATGCTGCATATCTTTCAATTAAGGGCGTTTCATACTATAATACTTCGTATTGAGACATGTCAAAAATTCAAGTATTACGTGCTAGTACCATAGTGTCAATTTAATGTGTTATGAAGAAGACAAATAATACGGTAATATATTTGGCATCACATAAGAGCTCCTCGTTTTTAGAAATTTTTCTAAATGATAACAATTTTTATTTCAGCAGGTTTGTAGTAGTACAAAAAAAATATTTCCTGCTCAACAATTTTTTTTTCTACTTATATTTTTCTTTTATTTGAAGTGTGATCATGGCGACCGTGACAGGACAACCAATTTTAAGTGTTTTCGGGTAAAATTATGAAAAAAAGAAGTTTACTCACTAACAAAAATCTTAAAAGTGAAAACAAAAGTAAAACAAATATAAAAATTTAAGAATAATTGAAATGGTGCACGAAATGGAATATAAAAATTAGAAATGTTTACTGTTACAGGCTTAAAACATTTTTTTTGACATTAAAAACAGAAAAAGAACTAAATATACATATATAAAAGTACAAGCAACAACCTAAGTAAACGAAACATGAGTGCAATAATATACATAACTGTAGAGGCGATAAATCAATTTATTTTAATAAAATTAATTAAAATTTTGAATTACGGTAAAAAGCAACGGTCCACAGCTCGCACAAGTATGTATGTTAGGGCGGGTCGATTTGTATGTAGGCAAAAAAATCGCTCAAATTGCAAGGAAAATCGTATTTTAGGGATCAAAATAATAAACTTTGCCGAAGGAACCATACCTCTACAATATATTTTGATATCCCGACTTTTGACCCGAAGGGTCAAATTTTGAAAGATCTCACTTTGACCCATTTAGAGTGCCTCAATCGAGTCAAAATGTATGACCGACCCCCACTAACTTTGGAGGGCCAACCCACCTATGCCATTGGCACACCCCCTGGAACCACCCCTGGGGGTTTCCCATACAAACATTTCAAAAAATCACAATTTTTGGCGCTTTACAAGAAAAAATCAGCGAAATGGCTATGTTTTTTTATTTTTGGAGTTTATTTTTCTCTTTAGAAATTTATTTAGTCAGAACATATGTAAATGAAACAAGAATCTTGTGTTATTTTTGGGTTAAATACTGGTAATCCCTGATAGCTAGGTAATAAAATATATCTCCCATGTGTTTACAATATGTAGCTGTATGCAGTAAAGAGCATGCCTAAAATCAGGTACGCATATGTAGTATTTAGTTTTAAGGTTCTCATTTTTAGTATTTAAGTCCAATTTTTTATAATAAAAATTTAGTATTTTACAACTACTCAAAGGGTAAGCTACATAGTTTATTATTTAAACAATCATCATAGTACAATGAATCCACCATCCTGCACACCGCAAGATAAAGCCCAACAACTATCGAAAACCCAATGAGTCATATACCCAAGCATGATGTTACTGCTTTTGGAGTGTCTATTAATTTGAGTGATCTTGATTTACCTACCCATCTGGATATCTAGAGATATTATTTTTACTTGAGCGAACGTGCTAAAACAGACCAAAAAAAGTTTTCTTATAAATCATTCACTATTGAAGTACAAAATAAGTTGATTGAAATTTGGGAAAAACTTGGTATGGAAATAATCGCGAAAAATTGTGTATATATTAAATTGAATAGATTGCTTAACAAATATCAAGAGCAAAAAGAAAAACCCAAAATTTCCACAGTTTCTAAAATCTCTGGAAGCAATTTTTTATATTGGAACATGTAAATGCGATTTGAAGGCAGCTCCATGTGCATGCGGCTTGGTTCCAGAACGCCTCAAAGAGTTTATGCACGATCAACATAATCAGAGAAGACTAACAGTGGCTGCATTTATGATGGAAATTGAAGAGCAAAGAGCAACGTCTATGTCATCAATACCAACATACCAAGATCCCGATGATTCAACATACGCACCGCCATCGGTTCAAGAAGATATGGATAGAAGCACAAGTTCACAATACACAGAAAGATACGATTGTTTTAACTTTGCCTTGATATGTGACAGATTTGGTGTGCCTGATAGAGTAGCATCAGCATTAGGAACCGCTCTTTTCCAAGATTTAAAAATGAAAGATAATCATGGCGAACTTTTCATCATGGATAAAGCGAAAGTTCGCAGAGAAAAAGAGAAATGCAGACAACAAGTGCTTCGCAAACGGTTAGATGATACCAATTTGTTAGCGTTTTCATTCAATGGCAGAAAAGATGATACTTTAACGAGACATAAAATTGATGAGATGTATTATACTAGGATGGTAAAAGAACCTCATATTGTTATTTTGAGAGAACCGAATTCTGAATTGATTGGTTACGTAAGACTGGAACATGAGACCAAAACAACCAAATTAAAAATGGTGATTTTTTAAATGTTTGTATGGGGAACCCCCCAGGGGTGGTTCCAGGGGGTGTGCCACTGGCATAGGTGGGTCGGTCATACATTTTGACTCGATTGAGACAAAGTCGGCACATCAAAATACATTGTAGAGGTATGGTTCCTTCGGCAAAGTTTCTTATTATGATCCCTAGAATACGATTTTCTTTGTAATTTGAGCGATTTTTAAATCGACCCGCCCTAATATATATATATATATTAGTATATTTATTTATATGTATACATCCCAAATCATCTTATCTAATATACAATAAACATATTTTAGCAACTAATTACGTTCTGAATCAGTCGAATTCATCTGATATAATACTTGTTCTTGGAGATTTTAATATTCCAAACGTAGAATTGATTAAAGCGTTAGAGTGTAATATTTTATTGCCTACAAATATGACTGATTTTATACAATTCCTTCACCACCCAATTTATGCATACGATCATGTCTAAATATTTGATATTTCGCACTTAAAATTTCATTGTTATGAAAGTTTCAGAAAATGCAATGATGTGGTATGAAAATTCAAAGCTATTAGCAAAAAGGTTAATTAGTTTAGTATTGAGATCTTTTAAATTTTGATAAATATTATTAATGGAATAATCTGTCGATAATTGGCTCAGTTTTTTGGAGCAGAATATTGTGGTAAATGAGCAATATCAATTCCCGACATATTTTTGTATTCGTATTCACGAATAAGTGCAGTAGGAGGCCAAAAATCTTGTTTCACAATAGTATCGAAGCTTTCTAGAGGTAGAACTCATTTAAGTGATGCTTTATTTCTTGTTTTAGAATATTTAAATTTGAATACAGTAACATCAATTCTGGAACCAATCCTATCCATTATGTAATGTTTGATGTATTCAGTAGTAGTATTAAATGCAAAGCGAGCAGCAAAAATCGTCTTTTTTTGGCTAAATAACCCTAAGAATAGGTGTATTGTTTGAAGGTCTAAAAACAGGTATATTGGAACAGAGCTATTGCAATTTAGTCAACTTCCAGAATTATGAGGTAAATGTCATAAATTTTTTACAAATGTTGTTAAGATCGTTAGTCATTTCATTAAACCGGGAATGATAGATTTTCAAATCTGAACCAGGAGAGCGATAGAGGGGAAATTTCTGGAACTTCGAAACGTTCAAACAGATTTTAAAGAAATTTAGACATAGATAGCTGCATCTAAAAATGCTCATAAGCCACATATATTTTCAAAAATAGGACCAGGAGGGTGATAGGGGTGAAATTTCTGCCCCTCCGAAACGTTCAAACCAAGCTTAATGAAATTTATAACATGGATAGATTTGCGTTTAAAAATTCACAAAGGCTATATACATTTACAAAACTAGGTGCAGGAGGGCGATAGGGGGAAATTTTTGCCTCTCCGAGACGTTCAAACCGATTTTAATGAAATTTAGAACATCGATAGATTTGCGTCTAGAAGTTCACATAGTCTATGTACATTTTTAAAACTAAGACCATGATGGCGAAAGGGGGGAAATTTCTGCGCCTCCGAAACTTTCAAACCGATTTTAATGAAATTTAGAACGTAGATGGATCTGAATCTAAAATTGCTCATAGGTAATGTACATTTAAAAAGTAAGACCATGAGGGCGATAGGGGGAAAATTTCGTCCTCTCTTAAACTACATAGCCGATTTCGATTAACTTTAAAACTTGCATGTATTTGAATTTAAAATATACATGGACAATTGTGCAACTCCAGGAAGGTTATATGGTATTATTTTCTTTAAAACTAGTATCACGAGGGAAGGTAGGGGCAATTTCCACGCCGGCGATATCATCTAACCGATTTTAATGAAATTAAATGTATTTATGATTTTGCGTCTAGAAGGGCACATATGCTACATATATTTTTTTTTAAATAGAACCTGGAGGCCACGTAAGTGTAAGATGTGGCTATCCGAAACTATATAACCGATGGAGATAATAACGGGAGCGAAGCCCCGGGTAGAATCTAGTATGATATAAGAACTAATGATCTATATAATGATATTCGAAATGATTTAAGAAAACTCTGTTTAACAAATAAGAATAAAAATTGTTTATTTAATAAAAATAAAATAAGAAACTTTGCCGAAGAAACCATACCTCTGCAATGTATTTTGATGTCCCGACTTTTGACCCGAAGGGTCCAATTTTGAAAAATCTCACTTTGATCCATTTAGAGAGCCTCAATCGAGTCAAAATGTATACCCCCACTAACTTTGGAGGGCCGACCCACATATGCCAGTGGCACACCCCTTGGAACCACCCCTAGGGGGTTCCCCATACAAACATTTTAAAAAATCACAATTTTTGGCACTTTACAAGAAAAAATCAGCGAAATGGCTATGTTCTTTTATTTTTGGAGTTTTTTTTTTCTCTTTAGAAATTTATTTAGTCAGAACATATGTAAATGAAACAAGAATCTTGTGTTATTTTTGGGTTACATACTAGTAATCCCTGATAGCTAAGTAATATAATATATCTTCCATGTGTTTGCAATATGTAGCTGTATGTAGTAAAGAGCAATCCTAAAATCAGGTACGCATATGTAGTATTTAGTTTTAAGGTTCTCATTTTTAGTATTTAAGTCCAATTTTTTATAATAAAAATTCAGTATTTTACAACTACTCAAAGGGTAAGCTACATAGTTTATTATTTAAACAATCATCATAGTACAATGAATCCACCATCCTGTACACCGCAAGATGAAGTCACAACAACTATCGAAAACCCAATGAGTCATATACCCAAGCATGATGTTACTGCTTTTGAAGTGTCTATTAATTTGAGTGATCTTGATTTAGCTACCCATCTGGATATCTAGAGATATTATTTTTACTTGAGCGAACGTGTTAAAACAGACCAAAAAAAGTTTTCTTATAAATCATTCACTATTGAAGTACAAAATAAGTTGATTGAAATTTGGGAAAAACTTGGTATGGAAATAATCGCGAAAAATTGTGTATATATTAAATTGAATAGATTGCTTGACAAATATCAAGAACAAATCAAGAGCAAAAAGAAAAACCCAAAATTTCCACAGTTTCTAAAATCTCTGGATATCAAAATACATTGTAGAGGTATGGTTCTTTCGGCAAAGTTTCTTATTTTGATCCCTAGAATACGATTTTCCTTGTAATTTGAGCGATTTTTTTGCCTCCATACTAATCGACCCGCCCTGGTATATATTGTATATACATATTTATAATTTAATGTTTAAGAAATAAGAATTAAAATTCTTTAACAATACCAGAAAAGTAGATTGTATAGAAATAATATAAGTAAATTGATAATTATTATGAAAACAAAAATTTTAAAAAGGAGTGTTTTATTCATTTTTGCTCTTATTTATAACATAATGTTTTGTTTTCTATTTAATATAATTTCATAGTATGTTGTACCACGGGCAACATTTAAAATACCCGTCATCATTATCTTCTTCTTCTATAACACCATACTCCTCATTTTCACCCAACTTATTAACGAAAAATTTAACCATTTCACCATGTTCGTATAATTAGAATCGTATAATTAGAATCATCCGAAATCCACTAAAAATTTTTCAAACTTTACTTCTTATTTCACTCATGTCGCTTATCGTGTATTAATAACTTTAACTATAAACCCGATTTTCATATCCAATTTAAAGTCACAATGTATTCTCAAATTGTCTCTTTTTTTCTCCTCTATCTTTCTCCTTCTATCTCTCACAATTAAATAAATATTCCGAATTAGTTTTTAGTTAACCTTCTTACAATCACTGCTTCCATTTTAATGATCAGTTTGAAAGAAAGATTCAAAGTGAGAATATCATAAAAAATGGGTGTAATATAAAATCGATAATTCATATTAGTGAGTTGGATATTAATATTAAATATCCCATCATAAATGCAAAACGAGTGACAACAAAATATGGAGCAACTATTCAAGGTGAGTTTGAAAACAGCATTTTGTTCCCACCTCCACGATACAAAATTTTAAAAGATGAGGGAATAAGCAATCTCTGTGAAGGAAAATTTCGTAGTTCGTGGATCTACTCCTGCAATCAATATATGCGTCTTTCTTTCTTTCAATAATCTTATGTCCTCTGTTAACCCGAAATGTTTGTTAACAAGCCAATGAGCGCTACCATTCAGTAAAAATGAAGGTCCATCAAACCAAATAGAATTTTTTAATTCTTATATATCGCATCCCCTCGATACAATATCAGCTGGATTCTGCTTAGTAGGCATACTGAGCCACGAAATTCCTTCAGACCACTCCTGAATCTCAGCAGCTCTATTTGATACGAATCTCGTATGAGGGGATGGATGTGTCTTTATCCAATGTAGTGTTATTCCTGAGTCTGTCCAGAAATTAACACTGTCGATTTCGAAGTTTATAATGTGTTTAATTGAATAATAATGTGAAATGTAATGTGTTTAAATGAAAAACTTTACTATTGCTCGTACCCTTTGATTGATTGTACTTTTCAGTCACCATCCAACCAAACGAAGATTTTTGTAGAATTGAAAGACTCGGCAAGATTTAATCTGACCTACGCCCATCAAATTAAAGAAGTTTTCCGCACCAGTTAACAGATCTATTTTCTGTGGCTTTAAAAGTAAGGATCAGCCATTTTGATATTGTTAGGAATCTCTAAGCCAGTCGTGTTTAATTTCCGATCAAGTTGTGAATTTGTTATTGAACTCAAATTTAGTAGAGTTCAACCTCGACGTGCAAGTTAAATCAACACATGACTTTGAAAGTGAATTTGTTTCGCTAATGCCAATCTGCCGCCTTTTTTCTTCAATCTCAATAGCTGTTGAAGTTCCTCAGTAATCAAATTTGGTTGAGAACCGGAGAGCCCTATCTGGTATAAGTTGACCAGAACTATAGCGGTAAGAAGAACGATTCGTTCATCAGGAGATGAATAATTTACACCAGCGTTGGAAATAGAAGTAGAGTAGCGAATTTTGCGAACCGCTACATTTAGAAGATGAGAATCTTGCCACCGTATGTCTTCTTTTTAAACAATTTTTACAAGCCGGCAATTATTTTATAGAATCAAATCTTGCACTGAGAGTTTCAGTACCAAAGGACAGCAAATAATTATAATATGTTGAGAAAGAAGATTTGCAAAATAAGCATTTATCAGCAGATTGTTTTGATTTTGTACAATTTATTGATTACCGAGTATTTTTGTTTTGCGAATATTCAGTTTTGTTCTTATTAAACCTCATTTTGAACTTGAAGATTCATCAGCAGAAATGTGCTGGTATTGTTTGGTCAAGGCGGCTTGGCAGTCCGACCAAAGTGGTAGCTTGTCGAAGTCAAGCTGCTCCTCCCATTTAGTTTTAGTGACTGGATCAACTTTTGTCATCACCAAATGTGATGTAATTTTCTTATCATCACCTATTTATAATAACGAATCATAGATGACAGAAACCAATCAATTATGCTTCACAAAGCAATAGCCGAAAGTTTAGAGATTTCCGACAAATCAAAAAGTATTGGGGAGCTTAATCTTGGAAGTCTCGAATGATGTGACTGAACACTAAAAGAATTTTCACGCTTGCTTGGTTGTCTATTTTTGGACAAGAGGCCTAAAAACATCGCCTTTGTGGTCACACAAATGTGTTTAAGCTCAGCTCTGTCATCATTATCGGGATCCAAATTATATACTTCTGAAGTTTCATTGCTTGGTCAATATAATTTTTTAAAATATCTAAACGACATTCGAGTTCATTAGGATTGAATGAAATAGTCTGTTCACGAATAGACTGTCGAATTTACTTTATATTCGTCACAACTTTCTTCTTCTTCGAAATTTTTCCAGTGTCTCAGAATCGGAAGGACACTCCTGACACGTCTTAGTTGCCATTATAATATAAACTTATTCCTCAAAGCAAAAAACCAATAACAAATTATTTTATTGGCTCCAAAAAATGGTTCAATCAAACAATTAAATTTGCTTTGGATTTAAGAATTAATATATAATTCACTCGTCGGATATAAATTATACGAAATTCTCCTGATCTGTTCGACAACAAATTATGCCTTCATTTATTTTAGGAGATGAGATTTTTCTTTTTTTTTGTATTTTATCTGGGACCAGCACTTAGGAGATGACTCCTACACATGCGAAGCATTGTGCTGGAACTATAGGAAAGGGATAGTAGGAGAAACGACAGGAGGTGGAGCTTAATTAATTATTTTGCAGCTATGCTTTTGCACGTTCTTTGTTTATACTCGTTGCAGTGCTGAAGCTTCGGTTTAGTAGCCATTTTTATTATTGTTTTACTTCGCCGGTGCTATACAATACCGACGAAGGTGGGCGTTCTGATGCGATTGTGGATTGCTATCAGCTGAAGCCGGTATTGTTCAGTGACCAGTGACTATGCCACAGAAACCTTCCGGCAACAACTGACACACAAAGACACACTAATGCACATCAGAAAAATTCGAGATGTTTATTTATATTTTAAAATTTTAGTCTGAAACTGGTGTTGTACCCAGGTCTGTTTTTTGGTTTTGTAGTCAACGTGCAGACTACCATCCATCGTGCAATCGCCACCGCTAAATAATATTTAAATGCTGCACCATCTTTGTCCAGATCCTTGACAAATTCCTTCGAAAGTCCTAATTTTATGTGCAGCGGCGGAAGAAGAACGTCATTTGGATCAATTAATGGTATATTTGAAATGTTTTATTTTCCTGTTGAATACTCAGTTCTTTTTGGCCTCTCTGTTCTGACGTAATGATGACATGTTGCGCGACTATCCCATAGACAAAGGAAACAAAGGAATTTTGTGAAACCTCCTTGCATACCAGTCAATAAACCAATGACCTGAAACAGATTAATTTACAGTAATTTGCGATGGTCTATAGTATATATACAAAGAAATTTAAACCACACAAATTAAGGTCACCACAGATCTTCCATTTATAATCATTGTATTTAAGTAATGCCAAAATTTCAATCGTTGATAATTTTCCTTTGTATTAATGGCATGAGTAATTCGTATGAATGGTTTTTTATTCCCATTATGCCAAAGAAAGGTCTTTAAACTGTACTTAGGGTCTCTTTCACCAAACATATTTAAGCACAATTTAATTTAATTAAAGATCTTTATTTAAAATATGTCCTAGCCGAACCTAAAAAGTCTTGAAAAAACTTCCATCGGCTGAAAAGCGTGCGCTTTATGGAACTGGCGGAGGACCGCCAACAACGCAGGATAAACATTTCTTTGATAATCTTTTAAAAAATATTATTCCACCGAAACAGATCGATGGAATTGCATCACAATATGACAGTGATTCAATAACCATCGAAGTAGAAAATAATGAAGATGTCCCTGTTGAAGGCATGTATTTTAAATAATCAAACAAGAAACTATTCTCTTAAGTAATATTTTCAAAAATATTGAAAAATCGAAATAGATCTTCTTGGCATTTGACCACTTGTATAAAACTGTTCTGCAACTATAGCAAAACATTTTCGGAGTCCTTGGTTTGTCCAAGTTTCTGACAGCAAAACCAAAAAAAAAATTATGTAAATATGCATATTTTCATGATTCTGATATTGCATATCCCTTTTTCCAACCAAATATTCACCCCACACAAAGCAAAAATCATTAACACACGATCTCCCTGGAATTCTTAAACGCTACTATTATGAAGATTTTGAATGAATGTGGACCTCTGTCAAATTAATAAAAACATGCTTCTTTTCTGCAGTAATTTTTTTTTCCAAATTTGCGGACCTGTGTAATTATATACTTAACTCTCGTTGTTCTAAAGTACTGTGACGATAAAGTCGCTACACTCGTTTTTCGGTCAACGTCGAATATTCAGGGGCATCACTAATTATTATTATTTGCATCTTTTCTTTTTATAATTGTGAATTATATAATTATTTTGTAATTTATACTATTTCTAAAGTATATTAATTTGTTTGTATGGTATTTTTGAATTATATCAATTTGATATTGTATTATTTTATTTTTATTTCTTAGTTTAGTTTAGTTTTTAGCGTATGAACTAATTTCTTATAGTTTTGTATATACATTAAATTCAGAAATAATGATTATAACGCGTAATAATAAGTATTAAATTATAAATATAACAAGTATAACATTAAAATAAAGGATACATATACAAAATTAATTAAATGCATTTAAGGGCCTTAAAATATTGTTTTTTAAGGTAATAGTATCAATCGCAACTCAGATGACCCCTACACATGCCGTGCATTGTGCCGGAATTCGATCAAGATCCTATACTTATAACCAAATAATGTAACAAAACATTATTTATGTATGAGCGTATTCAATAAAGAATACTTCCTTAATAAAACATACACGTTTCAATTCCTGTGATACCAGAGATAGGGAGTTTAATATGAGTTTTACGGGTACGGAAGACAAGCTATGTTCTGCAAATTCTTCTTATACCCGAGCTGAGGTCCGCAGGAAAGCTATGTCCTATAAGTCAAATCAATAATTTGAAATGACTCCCCCCTCCGGTAATAACCAACCCACCAAATAGATTATTATACAATCGTCTTCAATATATGATATATACATACCAATAAAGAAAACTTTTTTGATGAACATACTCGCTCCTGTTACACTGATACCAGAGATAAGGAGGTTCCATATCAGTTCTACGGGTATAGAATCCAAGGTTCCATAATCAAACTATTTTTATACACAAGCTAAGGTCCGGGGGCTCGCTACACCCATAATCATAAATTATTCTTATGCAGTATATGGTAGTAAGCACCAAAATCATGCTAAACCCGCACGTTTAGCTGGGAAAAGTCAATAGCAAGCCAAAGACCCTCTCTTGCACCACTCACCAAGGTCCATTTACAATTGTTCACCTTGGGTCCATATATATACTTTGTAGTCTAAAGACTCTGTGTACTATAATTGTTGTGAGAACGAACGGACAAACTTCTCAAGCCTTTTCACTTAGCCGATAGTAAGCTATCGTTTCTAGCGAACACCACGAAGAGATGACTTACGTCAAAGTTTGTTCGCCACGTCAAAAGTGACAGATAGACCTCTGCAGGTATTTCCTTCCAAATTTCAATTTCATTTCAAATTTTCTCTGTAATGCGTAGTGCGGTTCGCTGCCAAGTCGACCACAAATTGTTGCGCTCTTAATGATAAACGCATCGTGCGCGTGAATGACGGGTTTAGGGAACAAGTTCCCTGATTTCATCAGCACACATCCCATTATAGTAACGATAGAACAACAAAACGCACCCCACGTTGCGACGATGCACAAGAGAGTCAATAGAGTTGGCTACCCTACTGTCTCTTATGAGTTTCTTTGCTCTTTCCTGGACACGAGTAACTTCAAAATAGTCTTTGAAGCACCGTGTGTTTCATTTTTGGTCGGATGTCAGCGGTATAAATAGTGATCAGATGGAGTAAAGTATGTCTTACATCGTCTTAAAAAACCGATGCACTTGAATGATTCCTTTGAGACCTGAAAAATGTGCTCAGTCTATCACACATCGCACTGAATTTTCATGCCAAGAACATCAAGAGATTCTGATTTCTGGATGTTTATACCGCCCATAATTGCAGATGAGGTAGCTCAGTGGGGCATGCGTCGATACGCAAGCATGCAGCATTGGGTCGTTTGAGCAATTAAATCGACCCTGCTCACGTGACCCCATTCCGATATACTCATAAGGTCACCATTTAGCGAATTATTTATATTCTGCCGCGTCGCCGCGTTCATATTCGACGTAGGCCTACGATTAAATGAATATAACTAGCAGATACTGCTGTCATCTGCGAAAGAGTGAATAGGGTTGGTAGTATGACATAGAAGGTCATTAAGAAAAATAAGAAGTAGGGTGTAGAAACAATGAAGCCTTGCTGTACCCCTGAATTAACCTTTAACTCGTTAGATGAGATCCCGTCTATAACAACTCTTATAGCGCGATCCCTGAGAAAGCTCGATATAAATCGAGAGAAGATATCACCGACACCAAAAGTAATAAGTGTGTACAAGAGTGCTCCATGCCACACGTTGTCAAATGCTTTGGCAATATCTAGAGCCACTACCTTACTTTCGCCAAAATGGTGGATGGATCGACACCATTTTTCCGAGAGGAAGGCTAATAAATCACCCGTGGAACGTCCTCCACGGAAGCCATATTGCCGGTCATTAAGTAAGCTATTGGACTCCAGATATTTCATAAGATGGAAATTTAGCATACTCTCCATTACTTTAAAAGTGGTAGAGCATATTGCGATTGGTCAATAGTTTTCAGGGTTGCTTGCCTCTCCCTTCTTGGGGATCGGCGTAACATTTGCAACTTTCCAGCACGACGGAAATTCGCCTACATTGTATAGGGTGCTGAAAAGGATTGCCAGAGGACGCGATAACATCGAAGAGCATAAATAAGTCTCCTGGCCCGGATGGAATTCCGGATCTGCTCTTGAAGCAGTAAAGATTTTTTGCACGCGTTGCAATTAGCACTTGTATATGATAAGTAATCTTTTTGTTTACTCATTTTATTTTTCCTTTTCTCTTACAAAAAAAAAATAAGAAAATTCTTCAGTATACGAACAACACAATTTTTAAATTTGGTAAATTATACATAGTTTTCTTGCGGCAATAATAGTAATAATTATTTTTTTTCCAAAAACTACTTTCAGTAGTTTAGCATGTTATCTTCGTGAAGATGATGTTTCGGGTAGCTAAATTTTTATGGCGCCTTAAGAAAAAAATTCAAATTTAACATTTTAAAGAAACTATAATAATCTTATCGTTTTTCTATTATAGTTTCACGTCTAATGGGAGGAACAGCGTCAGGCTCAATGGGACATATGGGAAACATGGGAAGTCTGGCTACATGCGCAGTAAGTGATCCAAAATCATTACAGTTTCCTTTGACACAAAGAAGAAAACGACGTGTGTTGTTTACTCAAGCTCAGGTTAGTACCCAAAGTGCCTTACATCTGACAACAAAAATTTTAATTTTGTTAGGTATGTAATTAAAATCTGACAACTATTAAAATTAATATTTCATAAAATATATTATTTACTAAAAGTACTTAAAGAAATACATATCTCAGCTAATCACACTATCGATTTTGGTTAGTTCTGAAATACAGACATATTTCGTCAAAGTAAATTGAAGGGACAAAAAAATGTTTTCTCCATATAATTTTGTGATTTTAAAAGGCAAATCTAAATCTCTAACGTTTTTAAATGACTTGACAACTTTTGCGACCGATCTTTATAATAAACTTGCTTTCACCTGCGGCTTCGCTACCCTTAATTTCTGCATCGGCGATACAGTTTCTGAGAGGCATATCTTATCTATACGTCGCCTCCTGGTCCTATTTAAAATTATATATGTAGCATATGTGTCCTTCTAGATACAGAAACATAGATAGATTTAAATTTCATTAAAATCGGTGAGATGGTCTCTGAGAAGCGGAAATTGCCCTTACCTTCCTTGTGGTCCTAGTTCTGAAAGAAATTAATAGCCAATGCGGTTTTTGAACTGAAATACATCCAAATTTTAAAGATCATCAAAATCGGCTTGGTAGTTTTTGAGAGGCAGAAATTTTCCCCTTTCACCCACCTGGTCCTTCTTTTGAAAATGTATATAGCCTATATGAATTTTTAGACGCAAATGTATCCGTTCTAAATTTCATTAAAATCGGTTTGAACGTTTCGAAGGGGCAGAAATTTCGCCCATATCACCCTCCTGGTTCTAGTTTTGATAATGTACATAGACTATGTGAATGTGGAAGGACTAGCTCAAATATCCCCAAAGAAAACTGTCAGGAGCTGTTAAATCTGACGAACGTGGAGGCCAGTTAAAATCGCTTGTGCGACAAATAATGCGTTCGTAGAATATGTCCCTGTATAAACTGTAGTTCCATCTTGTTGAAACCACACGTTTGGATGGTTTTCAACAGCTGGCCTAACAAAATTTTCCAACATCGTCCGATATGCACCACTGCTGACAGATATTGAGACAAAATATATGGGCCAATTATTCTTTCGGAGGATACACCGCACCAAACAGTACACTTAATTGGGTGTGATTGTCGCCGAAGAACTGCTCTTAGATTTTCCGTAGCCCAAATCCTGTAGTTTTGCTTGTTGACATACCCATTTAATAGGAAATAGGCTTCATCGCTCATTACCAAATTGTGAATAAAGTCCGGATTTTCCTCCGCTTTTTCACGGAAATGAATGGCATATTCAAGCCATTGCTGGTAGTCTGTCGTCTTCAATTCTTGCACAAGTTGAACTTTATATGGATACAAGTCTAATGTACTCAAAATTCTAAAAATAAACAAACTTTGATGAATTTGGGAGTAAGAATTTATTGCATTAAAGAATAAAGCCTCAAAACATCGAAAATACATTTTTGTATAATTTTTACCAGAAACAAATATGCGTCTCAAATTTATACGACGAAAAAAAGTCATTTAATGTAAGCCGGAGAAACATTGGCCGTAATAGGCTTAGAAGGATATATTTATTTATTCATTATTTATGGATAATATATAACGCGATAAAACATAAAAATATGTTTTTAAAACATGTTCCTATGTTGTATAGGTTTTGAGTAAATAATTTTTGTAATTTCAGACAGTTTTTTTTATTGTGGTGAATATTTCACGTCTTGAGGCTTATATCGTGAAACGTAAGACCGTATGTGGTCTTACGGTTTTAATTAATTATTGTATGGCAACAGAAAAATTTGCTTTTCCTTTCTCCTTTCATTTAATTATACCACAACTGTTGTGGCTTTTTTTTATTTTGGACCAGCACTCAGGAGCATTGTGCTAGAACTAGCGGAAAGGGATAAGTTCCCTGATTTCATTAGAATACATCCCATTATAGTAACGATAGAATAACGAAACGCACCCCACGTTGCGACGAAGCTCAAGAGAGTCAATAGAGTTACCTACCCTACTATCTCCAATGAGTTTCTTCGCCCTTTCTTGTACACGGTCGAGTAACTTCACAATAGTCTTTGAAGCACCGGCCCATACATGAGAGTTGTATTCCATTTTCGGTCGGTTGTAGGCGGTATAAATAGTAAGGAGATCAGATGGGGTGAAATATGTCTTACACCGCCTTAAAAAGCCTAGGCACTTGAATGCTTCCTTTGAGACCTGAAAAATGTGCTCAGTCCATCGGACATCACACTGAATTTTCATGCCAAGAACATCAAGAGCTTCTGATTCCTCAATGTTTATGCCACCCATTATTACAGATGAGGCACCGTGATCGTGCATACGGCGGTGTGTTAGCATGCAGCATTGGGTCTTTTGGGAATTGAAATCGACCCTGTTCGCGTGACCCCATTCCAATATTCTCGTGAGGTAACCTGTTAGCGAATCATTCATATTCTGCCGCGTCGCAGCGATCATAGTTGATGTCGGCCTACGATCAAATGAATATGAATGGCAGATACTGCTGTCATCTGCGAAAGAGTGGATAAGGTTTGAAGTATGACATAGGAGGTCATTAAGAAAAATAAGAAATAGGGTAGGAGAAAGAATGGAGCCTTGTGGTCCCCTGAATTGATCTTGAACTCGTTTGATGAGATCCCGTCTATAACTTGGCGCTCCCTTCTTCCTGCACGGTATAGGGTGCTGAAAAGGATTGCCAGAGGACGTGATAACAACGAGGAACACTGCTTCAAGACCAGTGCCAGAATTCCATCCGGCCCAGGTGACTTATTTATGTTGAGGTGCGCTGAAACCTTTTTAACTGCACGAGCTCGAAAGTATATCCTTGGCATAGTTACGGATACCATCTCGAGAGCGGGTAGTGATTGATTGCTTTACGGCAAGTGAGAATTTCTTACAAACATTCAAGCTTTGAAGTTAACTTTATCAACAGGGTCAGTGAATATTTGATCATCTTTTAAAAGAGGCGGAATAGAAGAACTAGCATTTTCCTTAACTCTTTTAACGAATGACCAAAAGCTTTTACTTCCCCGTAGGGATGTAAGAACTTTAGCGCTGAGATGCTGCTCGTACAAAGTTTTTTCGCGTCTTAACACTTTGGCACATGAACAGCTCGCCTTTTTGCGCATCGTATCAGTATCTGCGTTTTTATCATTCCGCTAAATACTAAATGCTTCCTCTCTGGATCTGACTAGGCTTAAACGATATTTGCTTCGATGGTATGAACATTTTCATATCAAGCAATATTGTATTTCCAACCATTTCAGCCATGGCATTGACATCATTGTCAAGGAAGCAGAGCCTCCAATTGAAATGCCGAAAGATATCGTTGAGCTCAGCCCAACGTTCCTCTTCATATATATATATTTCAGACGTTTCGTAGCTGGCCGTGAAACGCATCGAAGTTCCGCAAACGAAAAGGAGGCAGAAATGGTGCAATGATCCAAATTTCCGAGAGGTGCGCTAATATTCATTTCATGCTTGTAGGGTGTGAAGTGAGAAAAAGGTTGAGCGTATTTTGTTGGTGCCCGTCAACACATGAAACATGTGTTGGTTCATTCTTTAATGCGCAAGGTGATTGTGCGCTGCGAATAGCTCAAGATATTGGCATTCTGGAGTCGTATGGCTCGAAAGGCGGAGCCACTATAAATTAGAGACATTGAAATCGCCAGCAATAACGATTTCACTGTTCGGATAATTATCGAGGATCTCCGATATAGTGTCGGAAAGGACATCAAAGTTGTATATAGTTTTCTCCCTTTCCGTATTTGGGCTTCTGTAAAGAAACCCCAAATGCAAAAGATGTGCTCTGATTTTGAATTTAACCCAAAGACGGCTAAATTCGGGATCATGCGTGCCTAAAGATTGCTGGCACTGGTACACAAATCATTGCGTATATAAATTGCCAAGAAAAGAGATAGGAAGTGATACCCAGGTATGTGACAATCCTGTGGGTCAGCATCTTCAAAAACCTGGGTTTTACTTAAGGCGAAGACATCCGGCCGATGGAGACAAACGTGAACATAGACAGAGAAGAAGTTTGCCCTTAGACCACGTATGTTGCAGAAGTCAATTCTAAATCAGCCTGTCATGATTAACGCGAGAAAAACCAAATGTCTATCTTCTGTATTGCAAGCGCCACTGAGCTAATCGCTGCTTGAATGACTGCCGGTGATCAGTGTTACTCCTTCATCACCAAACAGTCTGGCAGCAACTAACACAATGCCACCAACAATGGAAAAGATTTAGTCGGGTATGGTAAGGGGATTTAGCACAATGACACGAAAAAAGGCCATAAAAGCCCTGATCTGGTCACCGTGACCCAAAGTGACAGCACTGGTTGGTAGTGTCAGCACTGGTGTATTTTAATTATCGTTCCGTCACTGGTAACAGGGTTTTACGCATCGACGCATGCCCGACTGCGGTGCTTCATCTGTAATTATGGGCGGTATAAATATCCAGGAATCAGAAGCTCTTGCTGTTCTCGGCATGAAAATTCAGTGCGATGTTCGATTGACTGAGCACATTTTTGATGTCTCAAATGAAGCATTCAAGTGCCTCGGTTTTTTACGACGGTGTAAGATATACTTCACCCCATCTGATCTCCTCACTATTTATACCGCTTACATACGACCGAAAATGGAATACAATTCTCATGTATTGGCCGGTGCTTCAAAGACTATTTTGAAGTTACGCGACCGTGTACAGGAAAGAGCGAAGAAACTCATAGGAGACAGTACGGTAGCTAACTCTATTGACTCTTCTTTCGTTGTTCTATCGTTACTATAATGTTATGTTACTATAATGGATATGTTCTGATGAAATCAGGCAACATATTCCCGAAACCCAGTCATTCAATCGCACGATGTTGCTTTCCACAATGGCCCTTTTCAGGTTGCTCCTCAATATCGTGTATCCTTCCCGCATATCAATACGGTTGTCATGACACTTGGCTCTTTGACGTAGCAGCTGCACACGGTTACATCTCCTCCTTACATAAGCTATTTCCTCATTCCACTAATAGGCGTGCTTCCGACCCCGCATATGAAGTTTCCTCGCCATAGATGCTTCACAAGCCACAGTGACGTAGCGCATAAGTCCAGTTGCCTTGTCGTGACACTACCGGCCAGTCAAATGTCCTCCATTACGAGCGCAGGGGTTTCCCTGTCTAAGGTGGAATCTCTCTATCCGGTGTTAGGAGGAGCGGCGGAATAGTGTATCTCGCCCGTCGGACGTGGATTTTTTTAAGAATAGCCCGGTGGTCACTATGTGTGCATTTCTTAGACATATTCCAATTCCTCGAAAATGTATCCTCATGTCCGCAGTTCAGCAGAACAACCTCTAGTGTTGCAAGAGCACCCTTCTCTTGGGTAGGTGTAGGATTCATTCAACTGCTCATGCGTTGAAGTCTCCAGCAATCACTACGGGTCTTAAATTCCTTTCCTCTTTAACGAGGTCATCTAGTCGTCGTTTGTAGTCGCCAATTGCCAAGCTGGCGGAAGCTAGCAGCTGAAGAAATGTACTACATTAAAAGAACAATACCGGCTTCAGCTAATAGCAATCCACAATCACATCAGAACGCCCTCCTTCGTCGGTATTGTGAAGTAAAATAATAATAAAAAAAATGGCTACTAAGCCATATTTTACAATATTAAAACCTAGAATTTATGATTAAATTTTTTATTTAAATTTTTTTTTTAAATTTTATTTTAAATAATATATTTCTTTTGAGAGTAATAGTATTTTCCTCAAAGCACAAACACCTTAATTGTGGTAATTGAAATAGAGATTTTCTGAATACTTATATTTCATTTGCTTAAAGTTGATGATATTTTCTCTTCTCTTCACCTTTGACGTATATTTTTGAGTATTTGACATTTGCTTTTAAAAACTCAACGACGCTGTGAAACCTTATTGATCCGTCATTACAGTCTAAGGGTCTCTTTCACCAAACATATTTAAACACAATTTAATTTAATTAATGATCTTTATTTAAAGTATGTTTAAAAAAATTTTATTTTCACCAACTGAAATAATGAAACATAAGAAAGTATGGTAACGCTCTGATATTTAATATGATAGCGTCAACTTACAGCTTTTTAAAAAGCTGTTTAAAAGCTGTTTTAAAGCTGTTTCATGCTGTTGCAAAATCAATATTTAAATGCAGAGTGCTGGCTACTTAAACAGTATTTAAATATTCTAGATGAAAATGAAAATCGACATTTAAATATGAATTGATATTTAAATAGAATTGGTGAAATAGGCTCTAAATGATAGTTTCTTGTTAACCAATTTTCTTCCCTCTGTCTTTTTGATGATAACCATTTAAAATCATATGGAGGTTTTATAATGAAATTTACATGTTATTTATTGAAAATGATAGCTACTTCTTTTGCGATGAAATCATTTAAGTTAATTTTGAAACCTTATAAATCTATGAAAACTATTCTGTTGCCGTTATTGTTGTAGATTTTCTTGTTATTATTCTTGTTGTTGTTCTTGTTCTTAGCCATTACTAATTTACAAGAGTTTGCGAACTTGTCCTTTCATAGGTATATATTCAATTCTTCAATCATGAATAAGAATACAGTAAGCTGATGTCTTTGTCGGAATATTTATAGCTCTCTCAAATTCAATTTTTAAAACAATAGGTCCGCTATTGTGTGATTCGTTTTGACAATAAACAACTACTACAGTAATTGGTGCATTATATTTAAATACCTGACCAGATAGAAGCGGTTGATATTCTGTCATATAGTAGCTTTGTTGAAGTCTTAAATACATCTCATATAAAAAAGTATATCGTTGATTTTTAATTGATCGTCATATGGATATTAGACAGAGTTCAAATGTACCTTTAAATTATTCAGATCGCAGTGAACAATAAATATAAAAAGTGGACGTTCCCTATTTGCACCAGTTTAACATTCCATATATTTTTTTCTTTATTTATCTTGGACCAGGGGGGTTATTCTCTATTGCGATGCGAAAGCTAAATGCGTTGAGACGCCAATTGGGTACCCTCTACTACTTTCGCAAAACCTTTCGCAAATCTTTTTGAAAAAGTGGCAACTTTGACATTGCAAAAGAAAATATGGCATAGATTGATAATAATAAAATGTCAAAATATTTACAACACGACGTTTAAAAGAAGCAAAGTTAAGGAAACCGGAAGTGTATGCGCGTTATGGTTTGATGAGGAAACCGACCGTGTAGAACGAGTTGCAAGACGAGTCTTAGGAGGTAAGCCCTATATACTTTCATTAAATGACCGCATATAACAAAAAAAAAATCTGTAGCGGAATATGTTTTCAAATACATATTGTTTTATTTTAGCTTTGTACAAAACGTCGGATAGCATAAGGAGGCGTTTCTGTATGTTTTAAACACTATTCAACACGAGCTAAAAGTTTCAAGGAGATCCACAGCAATTCTAATTATTTTTTGAAAAGGTGTGATGAATTTCGATCAAATTGGAAAATCATTTTCAAGCCAATCTCAAACTATTGACTTTCAAAAGCATGCCAAAAGATGAAATATAAATAATATAGTAAAGTATTGACAAAAAATGTCTCAAAAATTATTGAAAAAAAACTACTAAACACATCGCACCTTTTATCGTTTTGAAATCGGTTTTGTGTCTAAGTCGTTTATCATCACATGCCTGAATAAAAACTACATTTTAATAAACTCATAATCCATTTTTTAAAACTTATTGCATTTTCTATAATGCCGAAGAAATTCTTTGTTTCATACAATTCCATTTAAAACTTTGTAAAATTTTGTTTGATCTGTAAAAAGAATTATTTTGATACCATTTTGTCCACAAATTATTTGCGGCTTGTTCAGTATTTGTTGACTGCAACTATCCCTTGGACAAGTGACGATGTTGCATTATAAAATCCATTAATATTTCAAACTGCCGTTGTTTTGTTTGTAATATTTTTGCTTTTTCGATAAAAGTAACAATTTAAATATCAAGCATAAATTTATTTTAAGAATGCTTATTTGTTTTTCTCCATTTGCGTTTAATATTTACCTAACGCGAGATATTTGCGCTTATCGAACGATTTTGACAGACACTCTCGCATTACAGAGTGCGGTGATACCAGACTTGCGAAAGGGGCATTAATAGATGCTCACAATATTTTTTTTTCTTTTTAACTAATCTATTAATATTCTTTGAATTATTTATAAATTCATTCAAAGGTTCTGTTATATGCTTAAATGTATCTTTCAGTTGTTCATGAGTACCTATTTCTCCAGTCTTTATACTACGAAGCTATTTCTTCAAGATATTTCTAATTCTCACCAACTCTTTAAAACATTTTCATTAATTTCTCATATATGAGGTATCAGATCATTGAGATTAACTGTTTAAAATTGCACAACAATTAAAAAGGAGCTTCATGGAATAGGTCTCGCAAACTTGCCCAATTGCACAAATGGCAATTTTACGCGTTTTCATGAGTGACCCTAATATTCAAATACTTTTAAAATTTTTTAGCTGGTGAATTAGCTAATAGTGTCTTTCATTTTCCTATTATACTTAGGTAACCTGTATAATAAGTTTAAAAATATAATTCGTTACTTTTAGTTTTTTATAAATTGTTATACTACTGTAACAATTTTGTGTATATCATACAGGTTAGTAATAATTCAGATGTGGAGGATAAAACCTTTTTTAATAAAATGAGTGATTTCGTTTGTTCAATAAACTAAAGAAACTTGTCTGTTTATTTAATACAAAGTTGTAAGAAAAATAAAACTAACTCATAACCATAAAACTAACTTTCGTTACAGTATAAAGCTTTGTTCATACGATTGTCAGATTGTACAATATTGTAGGATACGGCACTATGGTGGCAATGCACTCACAATGAAAAATTGTTACCATCTGGTAATTTGTCTGCTCACACTATTGAAAGAAAACCATACAATTTCATTGGCACACAGTTCTGCGACAAAAAATTTTTCTGCCAATAATAATTGACCTTTCACACGGTTGTTAGGTTATTGTATGGAAAAAGTTGCCAGATCCGATGTTTAACATTGTATCTAAATATTTATGGGCAGCATTGCCAACAGAAATATTTATCTACCGATGGTGTTATTGTACGGTGCTCTTAACGAATAAAAATAACAAATGACTGTAAATTGTGTGACAATGGGAATTGTCAGAATTGTGACAATATTATTGGCATACAATGCACCGACAATACATTTTGTGACGATGTTGCCACACAAAAATTGTGTGTTCACACGGTTGTTGCACATTTCCTTACAATTTTTCTGTCAATATTGTAGTAAATGACAATCGTGTGTACATACCTTAACATAGGAAAAATAATTATTGGGAAAACAAGTAGCAAAATAAATTATATTAAATAGTACTCTTGTAAAAATAAGCTGTGCATACTAACCTTTAATATTTCTACAACAAATAAAAAAAAAATTTTGTTTTTTATACTTATGGATATTGTATATCAGTTGGCAGTTTAGACAAATTTAATACACGTAGCATCAGTGTTAATAAAGCACATATATACAGATACATATATATATATATATATATTTATATAGAACATATATATATTTATTAAGAAAAAGGTATGTCGATTAACTAATTATCTATTATTATTTATTATGTTATTATCTATCTATGTATATAAAGCTTAATGTGTGTTTGTTTGTTTGTTTATAACTTATAAGAGACCAAACCGCTGCACAGTGGTCCAAATTCTCCACCTAGCCGGAAGAAAGTAATTTTTTTTATTATTTCGAAACTAAATATTTTGTTTGATAACTGCCCACAGTGCATAACGGTACATTATATCATTATCAGTTGATATTTAGTACCGCAATTATAGTTGTCGTGAAAAAATAAGAACATAGTTTTTAAAATATTTTTTGCTGAAATTAATTTAACAAAGGTAGGACCAAATTTTACTATTTTTATATTTCAAATAAAATGTTTCGTTTGGAAAAAAATGCAGTTTTGTACGTGTATGTCTTATATGTAAACATTTTGCTCAATGTCCAAATTCAATTAGAGTTTTAAATGGGAATTTATAAAACTTCAATTCTATTATTTGTGTTTTTGTAATCTGTATGATTGTAGCTTGTCAATGTTTTCAAAATTAGCTGCCAGTTTTTGCCTAAATGCTTTTATTTGGTTTACAGTTTAAAATGTCCATTACTAAGAGGGAACTATTTGATGCTTGGTATAGTGAAAAAGAACAAAATAAGAAACTGAATTCTGTTGTATCATATGTTTTTGCTAAGATCGGGCTTCAGAATAATGAAACGGATAGCTATTGCAAATAAGTGAAGCAATCTGCTCGAATATTTGTATGGTTTCTGGCTAAGAAGTGGGCTCAAGCCAATCGAACAAAGCTAGTTTTCAAGGCTAAAAATAAATATTGGCTAGATGGGAATTTTGTAATTCCAATTAAGCCTTCTTCAGCATCTCAGGATGACAGATTACTGGATCGGCCGCCGACATCAAACTATGGCAGAACTTCTAAAGAATTCTTAGATAAAAGTGAGAGAGCAAAGCGAAAGAAAGTTGCACCTTTATTGGAGACTTGGTCCCCAGAAGAACTGACATTTGCTGCTGGGACAAGTCTCTATAAGTCTGGAAAAAGAAATGCTGCGGGTATTGTCAAACCCGTAGACTCTTATCCGTCAAGAGCAGCAAAAATGAATGAAAAATTTAGCTTTTCTCCAAAAGTACCAATACTATACTCAAATGAGGAGGCGTTAGTTTTATATATCGATGGTGGATACACAAGACACACTTATAGTCTTTTGCGTGCACTTGCTAAAAACCATAACGCTGATATCTACCCTTCATACCATAAACTTTTGGTTGCGAAAAGGGAATGCTATCCAAATGATGCTATCAAAATTTCTGAAATATCTTTGCAAAGCTTAGTAGATCACACTGCAAAAAGACTTTTAAAGCAGCAAAAAGAAGTTTTGTAACAGCGTAAATCTGCAGAGCTTATTTTGTCCTATAAATGGGGATGTTTTTATTTATTTAACAAGAAATCTGCCACGCCCATTTTACAGATTGCGCCCATTTTTTTGGTGAGTGTTTTTATTGATAAAATCTATGAACGTGCAAATTTTCATGTCAATGCGGCTTTTCAAAAGCGAGTTATGACTTTCTTCCGGGTAGGTTGAGCATTTGGACCACTGTGCGCTGGACCGATTTTCCTGAAATTTTCACACCATATAATTGGGACTCTTGAATGAATTATAAGTTTTTTAATCACGCCCACTTTTTTAATTATGCTACTCCTTCCACTTGGTTTTTAACAGATTTTATAATATAATATAAATTTCTGAAGCAGGACCAACAGGGCGAAAGGGGGGAAATTTCTAATCGTCCGAAATGTTCAAACCGATTTTAATGAAATTTAGAACATAGATAGAATTGCATTTAAAAATTCACATAGATTATATACATTTTCAAAAGTAGGACCAAGAGAGCCATAGGGAGAAATTTCTGTCCCTCCGAAACGTTCAAACCGATTTAAATGAAATGTAGAACATACATAGATTTGTGCCTAGAAATTCATATTGCCTATGTACATTTTCAAAAGTTTGAGCAGGAGAGAGACAGGGCGACATTTCTGCTGCTTCGGAACAATCAAATCGATTTTAATGAAATCTAGAACATAAATACATCTGCGTCTAAAAAGTAACATAGGTCATGTACATATTCAAAAGTATGATCAGGAAGTTAATAGGGGGAAATTTCTGCTTCTCAAAAACTACCAAACCGATTTTGATAAACTTTAAAATTTGGATGTGTTTGAGTTTAGAAGACACATTGGCTATTAATTTCTTTCAGAACTAGGACCACAAGGTAGGTAGAGGTAATTTCCGCGTCTCCGAGACCATCTCACCGATTTTAATGAAATTTAAATCTATCTATGTTTCTGTGTCCAGAAAGACACATATGCTGCATATATATTTATAAATAGGACCAGGAGGCGACTTAGACGTAAGAATCCTTCTCCGAAACTGTATCACCGATGCAGATAATATAATGGGAGCGAAGCCGCGAGTGAAAGTTAGTTATTTGTAAAAATCAATAGGTAGACATTAAGGACATGCCTAATAAACCACTATGCATACTACAACACCCCTTCAACCTAAAGACCATTTCTCGCCATATTTCTATGTGTACTTCAACACCTTTTCAAACTATTAACAAACACACTAAATGCCTCGGTAATCTAGTGTATGAACATTATTCTTATCCATCTGGAGGTGCGTGTTGTGTGTGTACACATTCATCTTAGAGAAATCATACGGATATACTTCAATTCTCGCGCAAATACAAAATATATAACAAAGCACTAACACTGTGTGAAATCATACACGTGTAATATATAAATATACACGTATAATGATAAAAGTAAATCATGTACATAAATACATGCATATGCATGTGCGATGTTTCTGCTGCATTTGTTTTTCTTATTGGAAGTCTGCATTTCTTATTTGATTATTTTTTTGGAAGTGTACATGATCAAGCGTGCTTTTTTATTCAACAATGGTTGTTTACATATGGGTTTTTTTTTTTTGTCTTCGACCGGCACTCTGGGGATGACCCCTACACATGCGATGCATTGTGCTGGAACTAGGAAATTAGGTTATGGAAAGGAGGATAGAGGGAGTAGTGGTTATTGACATTTGCTTTAAATCTTCCCAAGCTAAAAGTGACAGGAAACACCTCTGCGGGTAGTCTATTCCACATACGTGCCGTTCGGCCAAAAAACGAATTTTCCCTGTAATGCGTAGTGCGAGTCGCCGTCAAATCGACCACAAATGGATGCGCTCTTAATGATGATCGCGTCGTGCGCGCGAATGACCGAATTTCGGGAACAAGTTCTCTGATTCATTAGAACACCTCCCATTATAGTAACGATAGAACAACGAAAAGCACCCCACGTTGCGACGATGCTCAAGAGAGTCAATAGAGTTGGCTACCCTACTGTCTCCTATGAGTTTCTTCGCCCTTTCTTGTACACGGTCGAGTAACTTCAAAATAGTCTTTGAAGCACCGGCCCATACTTGAGAGTTGTATTCCATTTTCGGTCGGATGTAGGCGGTATAAATAGTAAGGAGATCAGATGGGGTGAAGTATGTCTTACACCGCCTTAAAAAGCCTAGGCACTTGAATGCTTCCTTTGAGACCTGAAAAATGTGCTCAGTCCATCGGACATCACACTGAATTTTCATGCCAAGAACAGCAAGAGCTTCTGATTCCTCAATGTTTATGCCACCCATTATTACAGAAGAGGCAGCGTGACGTGCATACGGCGATGGGTTAGCATGCAGCATTGGGTCTTTTGGGAATTGAAATCGACCCTGTTCGCGTGACCCCATTCCAATATTCTCGTGAGGTCACCTGTTATCGAATCATTCATATTCTGCCGCTTCGCCGCGAGCATAGTTGATGTCGGCCTACGATCAAATGAATATGAATGGCAGATAATTCATAAGATGGAAATTTAGCATACTCTCCATTACTTTAGAAATGGTAGAGCATATTGCGATTGGGCGATAATTTTCAGGGTTACTTGCCTCTCACTTCTTGGGGATCGGCGTAACATTTGCAACTTTCCAGCACGACGGAAATTCGCCTGCATGATATAGGGTGCTGAAAAGGATTGCCAGAGGACGCGATAACGTCGAAGAGCACTGCTTCAAGACCAGTGCCGGAATTCCATCCGGGCCAGGAGACTTATTTATGTTAAGGTCCGATAAAACCCTTTTAACTGCACGAGCCTGAAAGTATATCTTTGGCATAGTTACGGATACACGCTCGGATGCGGGCAGTGGTTGATTGCTTTCCGGCAGGTGAGAATTACCTGCAAACATTTCAGCAAGGAGGTTAGCCTTTTCAACCGGGTCAGTGAATATTTGATCAGCCTTTAAAAGAGACGGAATAGAAGAACTAGCATTTCCCTTAACTCTTTTAACGAATGACCAAAAACTTTTACTTCCCCGTGGGGCAGTAAGAACTTTAGCTCGAAGACTCTGCTCGTACAAAGCTTTTCCACGTCTTAGCACTTTGGCACACGAAGATCTCGCCCTTTTGCGCATCATATCAGTATCTGCGTTTTTATCATTCCGACAGACACTAAATGCTTCCTCTCTGGATCCGACTGCAAGTCTGCACGTCTGATTAAACCAAGACTTTGGTCTAGGCCCAATCGAAATTTGCTTCGATGGTATGAACGGGTTCATACCAAGCAGTATTATATTTTGGACCATTTTAGCCATGGCATTGATATCATTGTCGAGGAAGCAGAGCCTCCAATTGAAATGCCGAAAGAAATCGTTGAGTTCAGCCAACGTGCCTTTTCGTAAATATGTTTCAAACGTTTCGTAGCTGGCGGTGAAACGCCTCGAAGTTCCGCAAACGAAAAAGAGGCAGCAATGGTGCAATGATCCGAATTACCGAGAGGTGCGCTAATGTTCATTTCATACTTTTCAGGGTGTGAAGTGAGAAAAAAGTCGAGGGTGTTGTGTTGGTGCCCGTCAACACATGAAATATGTGTTGGTTCATTCACTAATTGCGCAAGGTGATTGTGCGGTGCGAATAGCTCAGCATATTGGCCTTCTGGAGTTATATTGCTCGAATGGCGGAGCCACGATAAATTATGGACATTGAAATCACCAGCAATAACGATTTCACTGTTCGGGTAATTTTCGAGAATCCCCGATATAGTGCCGGAAATGGCATCGAAGTTCAGTATAGTTTTCTCCCTTTCCGTGTTTGGGCTTCTGTAAAGAAACCCAAAATGTAGAAGATGTGCCCTGATTTTGAATTTAACCCAAAGACAGCTAAATTCGGGATCATGCGTGTCTAAAAATTGCTGGCACTGGTACACAACTTCATTGCGTATATAAATTGCAAGGCCCCTGTGTAGATAGAAAAGAGATAGGAGGTGATACCCAGGTATGTGAAAATCCTGTGGGTCAGCATCCTCAGACACCTGAGTTTCACTTAAGGCGAAAACATCCGACCGATGGAGACAAACGTGAGCATAGACAGAGAAGAAGTTTGCCCTTAGACCACGTATGTTGCAGAAGTAAATTCTGAATCGGCCTGTCATGATTAACGCGAGAAAAGTCAAATAAAATGTCTATCTTTTGTATTGCAGTTGCCACTGAGCTAATCGCTGCTTGAACGACTGCCGTTGATCAGTGTTACTCCTTCATCACCAAACAGTCTAGCAGTAACCAGCACAATGGCACCAACAATGCAAAAGATTTAGTCGGGTATGGTAAAGGGAATTAGCACAATGACAAAGGAATTAGCACAAAACTGGTATAGCGGTTTTTTTTTCTCCTCAGTCATTCCACCGTTTAATTTGTTATTGCTTTTTGTATTTTATTTGTTATATTAAAGTTTATTGTTTTTTTATTTATAAAAAAACTTTTATTTATAAAAAAACAATTTTATTCATAAAGGTTAATGTAAGTTGCTGAAATTTTTTTTTTTTTTTTTTTTTAAGTTTATTTTGTTTTGTTTTTTGTCACTAAGTTGTTTGTTTTTTTTTTTTTTTAATTTTTTTTTTCCACTTGTATTTTTCTTTTTTTTTTATTTATTTCTGTTCTAACTGTTTTTAATCAAATTGAAGACAACAGCGGACCAAAAGAAGATACGTGTATACCGGTCGAACTAATAAACACTACCGTTCGTTTTGTACAACGTAGATATTTCTATTGCTACAAAATTTGTTTATTTCATTTTAAAAATTTTATGTAGTTGCATCCTCCTACATATGTACATACATTTGTAGGTCCAAGTGTATTTCAAATAAATAAATAAATATCAATAAATATTTTGCATACAAAATTTTTGGCAGGTTTCGATTTCTATTGCGACATACAGTTTTTTTGTATGTGACAATACTACAAAATCTGCTTGATATATCGCTTCTATTTTCTACCGTTATACTCGTATCTAAATAAGTTGATACATATGTAAAAAAAATTTGTGATTACATAAATTATTTGCATTATAAATATTTCTTTAACCACAAATATATGTATGTATTTTGTAGCTTTGATTTTTTTTCACGTATCTTTTAAAGTTCTGTTGGGTCATATATTGTACCTTTACTTCTGAAAACTACTTAATAGAAATTTGAGGGTGGCGATGGCACGATGGATGGTAGTCTGCACGTTGACTACTAAACCAAAAACAGACATGGGTTCAACCCCAGTTTCAGACTAAAAATTTTTAAAATATAAATAAAACATCTCGCATTTTTCTGATGTGCATTAGTGTGTCAATTGTTTTCGGAAGGTTTCAGTGGCGAAGGCATAGTCACTGGTCACTGAACAATACCGGCTTCAGCTGATAGCAATCCACAATCACATCAGAACGCCCTCCTTCGTCGGTATTGTGTAGCACCGGGGAAGTAAAACAATAAGAAAAATGGCTACTGAACCGAAGCTTCAGCACTGCTAAAAGTATAAACAAAGAACGTGCGAAAGCAGAGCTGTAAAATAATTAATTAAGCTTCACCTCCTGTCGTTTCTCCTACTATCCCTTTCCTATAGTTCCAGCACAATGCTTCGCATATATAGGAGACATCTCCTGAGTGCTGGTCCCAGATAAAAAAAAAAAAAATTTATGTATATACCACATAAATACTTCTAATATTTCATATATACTCGTATTTCACAAAATTTTTTAGTTAGGAGTCAGTACAGTATTGTATTTACCAGTGTCATCTCAAATCAAATTATTTGTCAGTTTTGAAGTGTTCAGTTTTATTAAATTAAACTTTATTCTATTAAATCAAAATTTAAAAAATGATTTTTCGTTGTAATATTTCTAATAAGGTATACAATTACAAAAGTGTTACTTAGAACATAGCAAAAGCCATGTTCAACACAAAAAACTATATTCTATACCGCCTAAAGTACCTTCTTATACCCTGATGTAGTGGAATACTTTGCACCATCAATATCCAGCGCAGTTCCAAAATCGTTGAAGTTCTTACAATATCCCAGTTTCAACTAATCGCATTATCTAATATTCCGTCGCCCTTGCAGTGGCAGCAATATAATACTCCTTACTATTACCCAACCACTGATACAACCCCAAGAGGGAGATAATTATGAACATATGGATATGAATATAAGTCAATTTATCCCACATGATCAGGCAAGTGCAGGTAATAGTACGAGTAATATCGCTGAGAAAGAAGAAATTCTTTGAACAACTAACAGCCGGAAGCTGCATGTGGACTAAAGTACTTCAAAATCAATAGTTTGAATTGGAGTTGTGTACCATTGTACACAGAGCATAAATGTACCTTTTATGATTTGATGATAATCTTGACTACATTCTTACAAAACAATATCAAGAAATCCAGACAAAAATGACACCGTTCCAAGAGCGAGATTCTGGCTGAACTTTAATTAAAAATATTCGTAGAGAAATTAGCATTAATAAATCTTCCTTGGTAAGACGGTTTTCTTGGGTAAGCACACTGAATAAAATTGCAAATAAGAAGGCTTGTATAAATGTCGAAAATAATGACATTTATTGTTTCAAATGGTCCATATTCTCAGCTCATACAATATCGAAGACATTAGCGCTAGTATCATTTCGTTGCGAAGTGGAGTTAAATCATAAGCTATTTGAAGAACGGAATCCAGATATTAGTTTTAATGTTTTTGGATACAGTAATGAGACTGACGAAATTGTTGGACCATACTACAATACTAGGGAGGAAAAAATTATGAACGTGAATTTATTGCTTTTTGAAATGGTGAACGTTAGCATTACATTTTTATAAAAAACATATCAAGGTAAGTAAAGAAATATCACAAAAAATAAAAACTAAATTTTTTTTTGAATTTTTATATTTCTATATTTCTATATTTTATTTTATTTATTTTTTATATTTTTATTTTTCTTCAGACTTTTAAAGCAAAAAATTACGATGCACTGCCTCAAACTTGTGTTTTGTAGCTGTCTACAATATACCCATATGGATAGAATCTTGCGGGAATATAAAGTTGAACGTGGAGAAATTGTTGCGGAACTCCCATCGGCCAAAAACTCCACAGTGAATTTTACAGACCATCAACGGCAGATGGATGTACCATCTGCAGTATATGCCGATTTCGAATGTATCCTAGAGGATACACAAAGTAGTGTAAGTGATAAAAGTAAGTATTTTATGTGTTTAGCTACTATATTATATATAAGAATAATGATAGTTTAGATAAGTTTAAAATGTATACTGGAAGAGATGCAGCCGAAAAATTAGTTGAATATATCATTGAAGTTAGTTAAGATATTTATAAGGATTTTTAACAAATAAAAGGAAAATGGATACTTTATCTCCTTTCGAAATTTTCTACTTTTATAATGCAATAAATTTCCACATATGTAACAAATAGTGATAGAGTACAAGATCATTGTCATATAAGTGGTAAATTTAGAGGCGCAGCTCACAGTACTTGTAACTTAAAATTTCAAATCACAAAATCATACCAATATATTTCCACAATTATTCGTCTTATTAAAAAGTCAGAAAACAAAACGGAAGGAATTGTACATATCGCTATCTAAGTTTTCAAATATGGCATATAACTATAATCTTGAACTTAGATTTTTAGATGAAATTGGTTTTATGCCGTGTTATTGGTACCAGATGTATTTGAAAATTTTAGAAAAGTGTGCAAAGGACTATAATGGGATGCTGAAGCATACCGGCAAAGAGTAGGAATTGCTAACTGATATCGATATGTACAATTTCTTAAAAAAAGGTATTCGTGGGGGTCTTGTGCAGTGTAGCAAAAGGTATTCCAACGCCAATAATAAATATTTAGATAACTTTGACGTTGAACAGCCCTCAGATTTTCTAGTACAATTACATGCGAATAGTCTTTACGGGTGGGGAATGTCTGACTATTTACCATGTGGAGGATTTAGATGGCTGTCAACTGAAGATCTAGATCGAGATCCAAAGGAATATCTGATAATTCTAATGATGGATATATGTGTGCAGTTACTTTAGAATATCCTCCTTATTTACAAGATACACAATGTGTGTACTGAAATTAAATAAGATTTAGAGACAAAACACACGAAATTAATTGCAGATTTTTCTACAAAACATTAATATATCATACACTATAGAATCCTGAATCAATGTTTGAGCCTGGTATGATTCTCAAGAAAGTACATCGGATTATAACGTTTAAAGAATCTACATGGCTAAAAGATTATATTGACTTAAATACTAAACATAGAGCTAACGCCAAAAATACTTTTGAAAAAAATTTTAATAAATTGCTTAATAATGCGGTGTATGGTAAAACTATGGAGAATGTTGAGGAGAAGAAAGATGTAAGAATTGTTACAAATTGAAATAGAACAATTCAAAATCATTTAGGAGCTCAAGATTGGAAATCTAAATCTAATTTTCATAGTTTGTCAATGTTTTCTGAAGATATGGTGGCGATTCAAATCAATAGAGTAAAAACCTATATATACATTGGATTTTGTGTACTGGAACTTTCGAAATAGAAAATGTATGATTTTCATTACGAATACAGACTCTTTCATATACACGGTACAAACTGACGACTTTTACACTGACATAAAAACCGACATCGTACGTAAATTTGATACGTCTGATTATCAAGAAGATAATACATATGGTATTCCTCTTTTGAACAAAAAGGTGTTGGCTATGATGAAAGATGAAAATTGTGGAAAAATAATGAAAGAGTTTGTAGGGCTGCGATCTAAAATGTATTTTTTTAGTCTGCAATATCGAAATGAAGTTAAAAAATCGAAGCGAATAAAGAAATTTATTCTTGATCGGTATAGTTTAGCTTCGTATAGAAATTGTTTGTTTAATAAGTCAACTGTATGTAATGATATGTTAACATTTAAGTCAGAAATTCATCAAATATACACTAAAGCCCCGATTTGCGTCGATCCTATTTGCGTTTTTTCGATTTGCGTCGCTTTTTAAAAATTGGTATAATCCGACTTGCGTCGTTGTGATTTCCATTTGCGTCGATTCTATTTGCGCCACTTTGATTTCGATGCTTAAGCGTAGCATCATCTGTTGAGCACGCCATCAGTTGCTACAAGGAAATCTAAGCGCAAAAGAAATCTTTAACAATTCAGCAAACCTTAGACAGTTTTGTTAACAAAACAGTGAGACCACCTAACCAAATGGAAACAACTTTTGTTAATTTAGATTTATCTGCTGAATAACATTTATAACACTATTTTTTAGTTTAATGTTTATGTGAATCGTATATACGTATGTATTTATGTATGTATTTATGTATATGAAAATGAATTTTAGTAATTTAATTTATTATTTTTTTATATTTCTAACTTTAAAAACGTTTATTGAATGAAATTAAACAAATAAAAACGTATTCGTATGACTTTTTTTTAACTAAATATGTATATATTTTTTCGAAATTTTTTAGTTTTTCACCCAATTAATTCGAAATCAGAACATTTGTATAGAAACAAATAATTCGATTTGCGTCGTTTCAATTTGTGTCGCATTCCTCCCGTCCCCATTAACGACGCAAATCGGGGCTTTAGTGTATATCAACCAACTGAATAAAGCAGTGACAAGTTATGTAGATGATAAGAGAAAAATAAAAAGTGATAATATGAATACGCATGGTATCATTTTCGAATCGAGGAAACTAATCCTGATTACGAAGTTGAGCAAGAAGAAAACAATTTGTAAATGTAAATTATTTATGTACATACATTAGGGTGGGGCGATTTCAAAATCTTAATGGGTGCTTCGCGTTTCTGATTCTTGGGATTGTACTAAGCAAAAAAGTCCACTAGACCATACGTCTACGGTGAAAATCGAGCTGGCGCATTTTGACTTGATCAGACTTTTGTCACGTTTTTTTGGATATTTTGGCCTATAACAGCCAAACCATTGAGATTTTCGATCCAATACTAAGACAAAAATTGTAGCCAAGACAATAGTTAAGAACTCTCTAGTACATCGCAAAAGCATTGGAACGCTCCTTCAGGCAGTTTTGACCTTGTGAAAGTGCAAATTTTTCGTGAAAATATTGATAAATTACCATTTTCAGTTGTTCTTAGCGCAAAATCATAAAAATTTTCTTTCTTCTTCTTACTTTTCTTTCTATTTCTTACTTTTTCCACTTTTTTTATCCAAAAATATAATGTTTTTTTACAATAAACTAACAAAAATGCATCAAATGAACTGAAAACAACAGAAGAATAAAAAAATAAGAAATAAAATAAATAGAATAAATAAAAAAATAGAATAAAAAGTAAGAAATAGAACATTTTTATGATTTTGCGCTATGAACAATTGAAAATGGTAATTTATCAATATTTTCACGAAAAATTTGCACTTTCACAAGGCCAAAACTGCCTGAAGGAGCGTTCCAATGCTTTTGCGATGTACTAGAGAGTTCTTAACTATTGTCTTGGCTACAATTTTTGTCTGAGTATTGGATCGAAAATCTCAATGGTTTGGCTGTTATAGGCCAAAATATCCAAAAAAACGTGGCAAAAGTCTGATCAAGTCAAAATGCGCCAGCTCGATTTTCCCCGTAGACGTATGATCTAGTGGACTTTTTTGCTTAGTACAATCCCAAGAATCAGAAACGCGAAGCGCCCATTAAAATTTTTTTCCTTCCATACTAATCGCCCCACCCTAACATACATAGTTCTGTAAGTAATAATGTTGACTAGTTAAGAAAAAATTAAATATTGTGAAAAGTAAAGGAAAGAGAAGAATAATAATGTTCATACAAATATATTAAAAAAGAAACTGAAAGAATATGTCTTACATATTTAATGTGTTTTCCTATTTGAAAATATAAGGAAACTTTAGTTGTTGCTTGTTTGAAGAATGTACTTATTTTAAATAGTGTTATTCCTACTTAATTCGGTCTTGCTTACTACAATAAATATTATTATATATTACATTATTATTTTTGTATATACTAGTGTTTATTTGTTTTTTTTTTTGTCTGAGCGCACTACAAAAAATAAGACAATTTCGTAAATTTTTTTCAACATTTATTTTTTTCAATTTTAAGAAAGAAAAATTACATAGCATGAATCAATTACGTTGTTTATCACCACTTTTCACAAATAATATATGGAGCATCGGCTGGTATCTGGTCCTTCCTCACAATACGGACTATGCCACAAACAACATTTGAAGTGCCCTTAATCCTTGTCTTCGTCTTCACTTACACCAGACTTCTTATTTTCATCTAACATATTAACGAAAAATTTAACAATTTCGCCATCAGAATACTCCGAAATCCACTAAGTTTTTACAACTTTTTTACATATTAACAATACTATTGATAATTCTTTTTAGCTTTCTGTCTCCTTCTCTCATATAAAGAAATAAACATTTATCATTGTCATTTTTTATCAATTTTCAGTTTCGTTTTTTAGAGTCATGAAAGCAAAAATTCAAATCAATTGAAAATTTAAATACAAAGTGGTACAAGTTGTGAAAAATGAGCAGCGCAATAAATTTAGTGAATAAATTTAATTCGTGTAATACAAAAATGAAATGCATATAAAGGAACTGGACGATTCAGTTAAATATTCCATGTGAAGCGAGTAACAACAGAATGTGGACCAACAGATAAACTTGAGCTCGAAATTATATAATGTTCTTGTCCAACTGTTATAATGTATTGGTAAATGGTGAAATAAAGGAACTCTCAAGTGAAAAATTTCATTTGCAAAGAAAAGTAGAGCAAAAGCTGATCCTGGCTTCTGATCTGAATTAGTTTTTAATACAAAAATAATTATTTAAATTTATAAGTTTTCAATTTTATTTAACCTTTTTTAGTTACTTTATAAGGAAATGTAAGACAAATGTCCCCGATGAATGTATTAAAGTATTGATTATTTTTTCCTGAAAAAGCTACACAAAGGAATAGCGAAATATCAAAAAAAAAATTAATATTATATATATAAAAAGGATCTGCAGCTTAAATAATTCGTTTAATAATAATAAAATAATAACTTTTTTTTTTTTTTTGGGCGGGTGAGGTAGGGTTTAAAATGCCTTTGCACTTGCAGTAATCGTCGTCACTGGGTCGTGTCTTGTGTGTGTCCACTAAAACACTCCCTCCTACTTCTCCGGGGGATCCTTCCTTCATCTTAGAGAGGACCATTCTTATTCTTCCCACGTCTGAGTTCGCCAAATTTGTCGGCACAATGCCGCTACGTCTCAAGAAGACGCTCCTGTCTCTATTACCGCATCCTGCGCTTATACGTTGAGCTTTATTTTCTATAATTCTTCACTGCATTCCAATTGGCCTCGTTCTCCATCATTACGGCAACTATGTTATCAGGAGCGAATTCCCCAATCTGCTCTCCTAAGGCGGTCCTTTCGGCATGCCATCTGTCGCAATCAAAGAAAGTATGCTCAGCGTCGTCGCTCGTTGCCTCGCAGTATATGCATCATGGGAATCTTTCGTTACCCAACCGAAAAAGATACTTTCTAAAGTATACGTGGCCTGATAGCAGCTGGGTAAGGAAGTAGTTTACTTCCTCAAATTCTCATCGAATCCATACTCTGCGGATAAGCCTTGTCGTCCATCTGCCAGCCGTTTCTGCTCTCCATCTATTCTGCCATCGCTGGATTATTTAGATTCTCATGTCTGTTGGAATTGCATCCTGATTGCTTTCCCTTAACATCCATGCTTCTCTCCGTTCACTCGCGAGAAGATCAACGGGAATCTCGCTACTGATTACAAAAACCGCCGCTCCAGAAACCGTTCGTTAGGTCGAGGCAACCCTGAGTGCTACCGCTTGGCCTTCGCCCCTAATGCATCTCTTCAGATTTCGCTGCCATATAGAAAAATGGAGTTCGTAGTTGTCATAATTAAGCGCCCCTTACTCTGTGTCGGGCCGCCGATGTTGGTCATCAGTCTGCTCAACATGCCGTCATCTTTGCCGCCTTGGCAGCAGCGTGCCTTCTCTGAGCCCAATACGTGAGCCTGCAGTCGATCCTCACACCAAGATACTTTATCGCCTTCTGCGTAATACAGAGCTATCACCGATCGGAATATTTACTTAGAGTGGTATGTGAGCGCGCGTCATCAGGATAACCTCGGTCTTGCTCAGTGCAAGCTCAAATCCGTGGGTCTCGAGCCATGTTTGAGCCCTTATCATGACCTCGTCCAGCTTCCTTCTTTCGTCATCCATGGCTCGTTCTGAGATGACCGCTGCTATATCATCTGCACATACCACAAGATGTGTATCCTCAGGCATTTCCATATTCAGGATGTTATCATAGCTTACGTTCCATAAATCAGGACCCAGACCAGTTCTCTGGGCTGCTCTAGATGTGATGGCCTTTAACTTCCTGCCATCCGTTACATCATAAAGATGCTTACGGTCCTTTAAGTAATACCGGAAGATTCCGAGTAACTACTCAGGAATGCGGAATCTTTCCCGCAATGCCCTCACAATATCAATCCGTCGCAGGCTGTTGAACGCATTTCGGACATCAAGCGTAGCTAGTACGATTGTACGTTTCGGGTAAGAGCGTCTGCTCTGGGCATACTCAAAGTGCTTCACTACAAACGGTGTCCTGCCAGATCGGAAGCCATATTGCCGCTCCGATAATCCCCCGGCCATTCCAACAGACTCCGCCTACCTGCGCTGCAATAGTTTCCCCAGCAGTGTCCAGCATACATAGAGGCCGGTTTGTTGACGGTTGCGCTGTGTCTCCTCGCCCCTTTTCAATCGGCATGAGCTTCTGCAGCTTCCAACGTTTAGGGAAAACTCTTTGAGTAATGCAGCCATTCTACATTTCGAGCATTTCACACGTTCGGTTCTCTACCAAAAGTTTGATCGCCTAAGCCGGTACCCCATCCGGACCAGGAGCACTATCATTCTTGAGGCTTTTTGCCGCAGTCCTTAGTTCGTTCTCAGAGTAGGGTATAGGAATCTCGTCGTCCCGGGGCTCATTTTCACAGTGCAGGAAACAGATTACTCACAGTATTCTCGACTTCGCTAACCAAGTTAGAGGCGATGGGGTTTGCTCCTAACTATCTTGTTACGATCTTGTACCAAGCCCCCAGGGGTTTCTCTTCAAATCGCATAGAATTTCTTCTTACTTTGCCACAATTGCGTGCCTCAGCCCCTCTTGCGATGGCCTGAAGAGTTCTGCCTCCACCAACGCTTTATCTCTTTGCCTTGTTCAGGTTTATATCCTTCTATTACGGAGGTAAGCCCGCCTCAGTCTCGCAGCCATATCAAGTTGCCATGCAGTTTGCAGCCATGTTGTTTGTAGTTGGGTTACCCCATTCGACAGCCTTTGCATTAAAATCCCCAGCTACTATAATTGGCCCGCCTATTTCATGTAACTTGTCCTCGATAATATCGAGCTTCGTGCTAAACAGATTCACATTGTCACTAGGAGTGAGATAACAGCTCACCAGTGTAAGGTGGTCAGTTCAAACGTATATATATTCGTAGCAGTGTCTGGTTCCAAATTGCTTGACTATAAACCAGTTTCTATTCGGTAGCCAGAGCGCTGCCGTGCCCGTTTCGTCCTCGAACTACTTTCCTCGAGATATTCGTCCGTACTGCTCACAGTAATAATAATTTTTTTTTTGTGTATGGAGTAAAAATGCCTAACGCGTCTCAGATGCTGTCGTTACAGCCCTGGTAAGTGAGGTTTGCACTCTCTAAAAAACCCCCATTATTCCTGAGCTAGTCCACCACCCCGGTAAACGCTCTCGCATTGCTTCGGGGTGGGGCTCTCACCTGTTCCTATGAAATCAGCATCGTCGTGCCTACGTCTAGGTCCCGTTTTTTGTTTCGCAACATACTCTCTACATATCTTCCTATAAAAACCCAATTATCCATGTTTTGCGTCAGGGCCGCTATTATGTTCTCCAAAGTAATTTCACCAACGTGGCGTTCTACAACATCCCGTTCCGCGCTCCATTTCTTACATTTGAAACAAGTGTGCCATACATCGTCTATGCAGTTGTCGCCAGAGATATGTCCGACTTACCCATCTGGTGGAGATATTTCAGAAAGTATCCATGTCCTGACAACATCGGTGTGAGGTAATATTTTATCTCGCCATGTCCTCTATTCACCCACTTGTCCAATTCGGTTATCAGCCTGGCTGTCCATCTACCCCGGGTGTCCGTATTCCATCTGTACTGCCAACTCTCCATTATTCGTGTTAGTGCTGATCTCTTTGCCTCTCCTCTTGTTCTTCCGGTATGTCTACGCTCGTTCCAAAGTTTTTGCGTTCCTCAACTAGCAGGTCAATTGGTATTGTCGCTTGGGCGGCTTTTGTCGCGGCATGTTGGAGCTGGTCCCTGTATGTTAGTCTAGGGTCTAACCTTAGTCCCAGATATCGAACGCATCTATTCGTCCTGATTGTCTCAGATAAGACCCGCATATCCTGCTCGATAGGAATGTGCTTTCGTGATTATGAGCAATTCCGTTTTTTCCGTTGCCGGACTGAGACATTGTGAATCCTACCATGCCTTTGTCCTAAGCATGACTTGAGTCAGTTTGCTCTGGGCTTCATCCATGTTGCGAGCCATAATGACGCATGCAATGTCATCTGCGTAGGCCACCATATAGGTGTCGTCTGGCATTTCTATGCTAAGAATACCATCGTAGCTAATATTCCAGAGTTCAGGCACTAAGATCGATCCCTGCGCCGCTCCTGCCGTAATCTGTTTTTCACAGATACTCCCAGCCCTTTCGTATATAATCACCCGATCTTTAAGGTAACTTCTCACCATCGTCATAACGTATGGTGGTGCTCTAAAGCGTTCCTCCAGAGCCCTAATCATGTTGGCCCATTTGACGCTATTAAAATAAGTATACAATATAATATATAAAATATATAAAAAAATACAAATTATTATTGCCTGACGATGCTACCTATTTGGTAGCGAAATATTGAAAAATAAAAAAAACTTTTCATAAAAAAACCACCGCTCAAAAATAAATAAAAAATATAAATAAAAAAATTTTAATAAAAGTCAAAATAAAAATAGAACTGAGACTAAAATAATTTGTTTTTTTTTTATTTTTTTCATTAAATCGTTCCTTTAAATAATAAATAAAAAAATAAAAATAAATATACAAAAATAAAAAAAACTATTTAATTATTTATGAAGTAATTAAAAAAATTAATTTTCAATTAATTAACTAAAAATATGATGAAATTCAAGCGAAAAATGAGAAATAAAAGTAAAGTGTTTTCATTGAGAGTGTAGAAAGTAGTTTTTGACCAACATCTTTCTTCTTTTTATGTTAGGCATGTTTATTATATACGCTGGTAGTTTATTTAGGATTGTTGGTAGTGAGACTGCTAGTTTTTGTTTTCCTTAGTTGTTTAAATGTTGTTGTACTTCAAATCTTCCTGATGTTTTTACTCTATCGTTGTGCCTATGTCTGGAATAAACTCTTTACGTCTTGTACATGTAGGTATTTTGCCAGATGTGATTGTATTTCGTAGTTTATGTTGTGCGCATTGGTAAATTAATCATTAGAAGTAAAATGTCGGTTGAATGTGCTATTGTTTATGTTATTTGTGTTTCGCCCGTTGCTGTTGTTATTGCAGTTCTTCAGTAGTATTTTCAATACTCAGTTTTTTTTGCAGAACTTGTATTTGGGTTTTCAGTTTAAAGTTTCGATCTATATACATCTCTAAATACTTATATGTGTTGACCATTTGTATATATACATATATTACAATTATCATTTTTTATTAAATTGTTACTAACACTATTATGCAGGCATCCGGTGTCGTGTAATTTAAGTCTTATATCTGTGTGTAGTATATTCCGTGGTTTTATGTGCATGAGTTTGGTCTTATCTGCATTTATGATAAGCCCATTATCATGACAGAATCTAGCTACTACATCTAACTCATGCTGCATTATTTTAACTGCCTCATTTAGGTTTCTGTGTGTTACTACAATTGCTGTGTCATCAGCGTAGACAAACGTTCGGCAATTTCTTAGATTGTTTATCATATCGTTTGCATATAATATGTATAATATAGGCCTTGTTTTTAACCTTGGGGTACTCCATAGTTTAGTGTTTTTTCCTCACTAATTTTTGTGTCTATCTTAACTCTGTAGGTTCTTCTAGTTAAGTATTTTTGGAACCATTTGATAGGATATCCTCTGATGCCGTGCCTTTCTAATGTCTTTAGTAAGTTATCATGCGATAATGTGTCAAAAACTTTGCTAAAGTCAAGGAAAATTACTAAACATTGGTTCTTATTACTTAACGATTCATTTATATGATTTGAGAAGTTACCAAGCATCTTGTTTATATTTTTTCCTTTTTGAAAAGCATATTGATTTTTATCTACGATTTTGTATTTTTCCAGGAAGTTTGTTAGTCTTCTCACAACATTTTATACCATAACTTTTTCAGTTACTGGTAAAATAAATATCGGTCTATAGTTGTTGTAATCTGATTTCATTCCTTGTTTATATATAGGAAGTGCTATTGATGTTTTTAGCTATGGTGGTATATTGTTCGTTTTCAGAGTAAAATTTATTATATATGTAATGACAGGCGTAATAAAGTTTGCATTATTCTTGAGATCCTTTGGTCAAATTCCATCATATCCAGGACCTTTTTTTATATTTTAGACTTCTTAAGATGTTGTATACTTCTTCGTCATTAGTTGAATATAAATGATTTTTCTGCAATACTGTTATCTTCAGAAAGAACTCGTTCCCAAGCTTTATTTTCAAGAATTTTATTTGCTTGGTGTCTGCTACTTAAGTCTTTGCTTTTGGAATAAGGTATACGTGATTTTTGCAATCGGTATCCAATGCAATAATTCCTCTATCTAAATGCTTTTGTAATTTGGTGCCTGGCCCACAGTACTGATATCCAGGAAGATGTATTTCAAAAGGTAAAGAATTTATCGTTTTATTCAGTAACCCTCCTCCAAGGATCGTTTGGTTATGACTAACCGTTTTAATATGAAATACAATAATTAATAATATTTACAGTATTAATCTAAAATAAAATAATATTAAAGGTAGGTTCTATGGAGAAAAACTTTCTAAAACCATGTATCCAAATACATATCTAGTTGAAAATGTTATTAAGACCAAAGAAGACAAGGTATTTGTGAAAAATTTAATAATGAGCACAATTGTTGGATAAGCAAAGATGAGCTATTATAGTTGAAAGAAAATAAATATGACATCAAGAACAACATCATCATCATCAATTTTGAATAAGAACTGTAAAGTAATAAGATGAAATAAATATATAAATAATTCTTATAAACCAAACTGTGTGTTAAATTTTATTTATTTCCAATCAAACAGTCATAATGTCAATAACATTGACTCTTAGCTCCAATTCATCAGAGCTATCTGCTTATTATTTGCCACCTATTCATTTAAACGATACTTATGAGTGCGCTCTAAATGATTTTCATTCATACAACACTAACCCAAATCATCTATTTGTCTATTATGTCAATACTAATAAATTACAATTTAATTTTTTTTTTAATTTTGGACATGTAATTGAAATACCAATTAGATCTTATGAATTAAATGATATAGTCGACTACATAGAAGAAGAATATAAACGATACAGATCAGGGGTGGAATCGTCACATCCGTGAACGTACAACTTGTTTCGTAAAAACACACATTTCAGATTATGACATACGTCAACGAATGATAATTCACAATATTTGGAATTATGACATACGTTATCGTATGACTTAACGTACGTTTTCTACGAACTGTCATCCGTTAATAAAATTTAGTTCGAGTTCATTGAAAAGTGTTAGAAATTTGCTAAAAAAAAAATGTAAGTTATATGAAATCGCTTAAAATAAATAAATTCTAATGATATGTTGTTTAATAGGACTAATTATAATAAATTAAATCCCTGCCAAAAGGAAGTTATGGCCGAGTTCATGAATGAACACAAAAACTTGGCAAAAAATATGATAGCCAATTGTGCGCAAGGAAAAGCTACTGCTAACAAACTGTGGGATGACCTTGCGAAGCGTCTCAACGCGGTAGGACCACCAGTTAAAGATGTGAAGATGTGGAAGAAGGTAAATAATTTATATTTTGTAAGAAAAATCATGTATTGATGACTTTGTGCCTTAGGCCTACGCTGACCAAAAATACCAGGTGGCACAAAAAGATGAGTGAAGGTGTTTGAATTTCTTATAACTTTTTTATTATAAGTTTTTTTTTGTTTTCAGTATTTTGTGATCATCGGAATCACCGATGATAATTGGCTCATATTACTTTTTTTTGGAAAGTGAACACGGTATAACCGTTTCCAACACTGGTGTTAGATATCAATAAATATTCAAAAAAGCAAACTGGTGGAGGTCCATATGAGGAAAAATTGCTGACGCCCAGTGAAGAGCTTTTAATTGAAGCAGTCGGTCTTGAAGCAAGTGTTTAAGGCAACAAATCGGTTCCTACTTTTGGTAGTAAACAAGTGTTAAAAACCGAGCACCAGGTAGAACTCTCCAGTGACAGTAGGTCGGATTAAGATGGGCCAAGCTGCAGTAAAACCCCTCTGCAGAATTTAAAAATACAAAAAAAGAAACGGCAATCAGACCAAAAACTATTGTTGCTGGAGAAAAATATTAAGACTGTAACAGATTTTCAGTCAAATATGGATGCAAAATTGGACCGCTTGCTTACTATTCAAGAGCGGCTGCTTCAAATAAAAGAAGAAGAACATAAAAACCGAATGAAAATAGCAGCGATAGACATAAAAATAAAAACAATTGAACTTGAGCGTTTACAAAATAATATATATAAATAATATAGTGTATAAATATTAGCTGTATTCTTGTCATAATTATTATGTATGTATGTATATATATATATATACATATGTATGTATATTTAAGCTAAAAGACTTTACAAATAAGATTTATTTTTTTAATTATATTGTTAATTAGTTGTTTAGCATCTTCAGGATCTCATATAACTAATCATAAATTATTAGTTGTATCAATGATTTTTATTACTTACATACATATACTAATTCCTAAAGTTACTAAACGACGTAATAACACAATATTGGAAATAAAACCTTCTTTAAAGAGCCTCAACAAAATATTTATACCACTATGCAATTATGTTGTATTAATGTATGTACATATGTAGAAAAATTTCATTGAATTGCGTTTATTTTGTTTTTTTTTTAATAATTTGCTGTTTATATTAATAATTCTAAGTTCTTCTTCTTAACCAAAATAGATGCCTTATTCGTATTAAGATTTTTAACTGACTGAATTGAAACTAGTGTGACTCAAATGTACCTTTTTATTTTAAATATTTATTTATATATTGAATTAAAAAAAAAATAGTTAACTGTTTAAATTTTTATAACTGAAATAAAAAAACCAGTTATTATTTTAGTTTCTATTTATTAGTGAATGTTTTATTTGATCTCTAATTGTAGATCCAATTCTAGATAGTTGGCTTTCTTCAACAATATCTATATCACTTGTTTCATTTACAATGTTCAATGGGGTGTAATTAATATTGAATTTTATACATATATTATGTAGGGCAGCGCACACATTTGCAAACCGAGCAACTTTTAGAGGAGTATATCTTCCTCTTCTATCATATCCTAAAATTCTCCATCGTCCTTTTAAAATTCCAATTGTCCTCTCAATGATGCATCTTGCTTTGGAGTGAATTTCATTAAAATACGCCTCAGATGACCCATCGTGGGCACTTCTGTACGGAGTAATAGACCATGGCTCAAAAGGATAGCCGGAGTCCGCTGAAAAAAAAAACAATGATTTATTGCGCCATTCTTTCCCTGAATATGATAAAATACCCACTTAGAAGCCAATTGTTTCCATTGTGCTTTCTGTTCGAAGCAAATAGGTTTTCCAGGGCAAGTCTTTGCTCTGAATGTTTCCATACAAATGAATCGTGAGCGGCGCCACCATACTGACAATTTATAGCAACAATTTCATATTTATGATTACAAACCTTGTAAAAATGTATATTGTTAATTTTTTCTTCAATATTAATAGATGAGCACTTACAATCATTGCGTTCAAGCTGTGGAAACCTTTTCTGTTGAAGTACATGTGCTCATTGTCTATTGGTTTTTGCAATCCAATATGCGTACCATCAACGCATCCTACAACTTTAATTTTTATACACATTATCTTTTTGTTTCACTTAATTATCTATATAATACTTGAAATTACCTCCAGGTATGCCATATTTTTCATAAAACCATTCCTTTAAGCCGCTTTAGCATCCAAGTGGCTTAGCATTAACTCATCCATCACATATACAAAAGCCTATTTGGTTAAACGAAAACGTTTTAAAAATCTGAAATATAATATTTATGTACTTACATACATATGTATACATTTTTAGAAAATAATTCTTAAGAACTTCCGCTCTATTCGATAAGGCCAGTGGATTACTTCGATCCCGCAGCTGCCTATGCACTATTTTTGTATCTTCCTCGCTATCACTTGAACTTAGATAAAAAAATAAATTCGGGTCCATGTTTACTTTTTGCACTTTTTACTAATTTTGTTCATATATTTTGATAGTTAAACAACTATTCTGAATTATATGTGCATTCACAAGTATTGTGGAATTTGAAAACTATTGTGAATTGAACAAAAGATTACGAACAGTTTGCAATCGTATGTGATGATGCCATTCAGTTCATACGATTGACGTATCACGTAATTTTTTTTCGTACGATTACCGATACGATCACGGATGTGACGATTCCACCCCAGGAAACACAATTTTTATTGAAGCTAATAACAATACAATGTAAATTAAAATCAACAGCTCTAAGGAATCTATTTTAATAACGAAAATACAATCAGTGGACCTTTAACAAACAAAGATCATCACTCTGATCTTTCAGTTAATACCCTTAAGGTCAATCTCGTGCGAATTGAAAGCAATATTGCTGTCAACATTTACATGAATAATTTTAAAGCTCTTACACTACACGAGTTTCCGGTTAATGTACCTTCAGGGTATAAAATAGTAGAGAATCCTAAAAATCTTATTTATTTACCGGTAAAACCGAAGAGATATATTCATTAACTCTACGCGAGGTAGATCAGAAGGGTGATTTAATTAATTTCCGAAGTGAAGAAATTACAATACGAATATATTTGAGGTCAACAAAATAACGATAATATAGAAAATAGTATATCGAATAATAGTATAGCAGCAGAAGCATACAATTCTCAAACATTTCAACCTACACCATAATTCAATTCGGTGCGTAAAAAAACACTTACAACAGCATATAAAAAAATTCTTAGGGCCATGGTCAAATTAGTTTACACGTTGACTATAAAACGCAAAACTTTCCTGGGTTCAACCCCTGTTTCAGACTCATAAAAACATTTCGCATTTTTTCTGTTGTGCATTTCTCTGTGTTTGTGTCAGTGGTTGTCGCAAGGTTTCTGTGGCGAAGGCATAGTCACTGGTCACTGAACAGTAACAACTTCAGCTGTATCCAATCCTCAGGTACATCAGAACGCCCTCCTTCGTCGGTATTGTGTAGCACCGGCGAAGTAAAATAAATACAAAAATTGGCTACTAAAACGAAGCTTAAAAATTTAATACGTCTCCTTGACATCGGAGATGCTACAACACTGCTGTTAAAACAAATAACGTGCAAAAAGCAATGTTGTAAGGTAATGAAGCTTCACCTCCTATCATTTCTCTACTACTATCTACTCTCCCTGCAGATAAAGTGACTATTTCATATATGTATATATATATATGAACATGAACATGAACATGAAAAGAACTAGTCAAAGCCTGAGAAAATATGAACTATTTAACATTACGATGTCTAAGGGGTAGCGCATATAACACACCTTTGTATTACATCTGACTAATGCCCGCAATTTCTACAAATAGATACCTATTAGTGTAGATATATCTGCCGTGTAAGTTAAATTTTATAATTCCTACTCGTAGGTATGCCTTACCAGTTAGGTAAACGGTAGTGTAATTTACCCTATGAATTTTTGTGGTTAAAACGTTAGGTATATTAAAATTAACGTTTTTTTCTCAACTGTCATATCAATAAAAAAAACCAGAAAAGTCAAATATTAATTAAAGAAATATGAATTCAGAATTAGAGGAGCTACGAATTTTACGAAGTTGTATCAGTCTAGAATCACAAAGATCAATACACAAATTTAGGGAAAGACTTGATCATTTTGATATTTGGATTGATTCTGAATTTCTAAGATTCCGTCTTTCCAAGAAAAGCGCAAAAATAATATTAGAACAAATTGAGTACAAATTGTCACATCGAGTAGAGGGTAAGTTTTTTAAAACAGATTCAGCTAAAAATAATAATTGCATTTTAGAAAAACGAATATTTCACCAAATCTTCAATTGTTGATTACTCTTAGATTTTACGCATCTGGAAGCTTTCAAATAACGGTAGCAGATTTTGGAGGTATTCATCAGACAACGGCGAGCAAATTTATTCAAAAAGTCTCTGCAGCAATCAAATCATTATACGCAATCCAAATTTTACAAAATTGTAAAATTTCCCAGATGTGTTGGTGCCTTGGACTGTATCCATGTAAAAACAATGGCGCCAGGTAACATTATAGGAACGGGTCCACCTTTTTCTTGTCTTTCCGATACGCAGAATTTTTCATGAGGCCAATTAAATTCCATTGAGCCTCAAAGCTGTGAAAATTGTTTTAACCTTTTAAATCAGAAAGTGGGAACAAAGTAAAAATAGCAAATACATACATATTTTTATGGTTTTTCTCCAAATGTAGGGGGTGATTTTGCGGAACTTTTTCGCAACCGAAAAGGTTACTTTTCATTGAATGTGCAAGCTATGTGTGATGCTGATCTGCTTTTTATTGACGTAACAGCCCGTTGGCCAGGATCAACTTATGACAATACAATATTTAACAGCAGCAGATTGAAGTTCATTTTTGAATCTGGATCACGTGGTAATCAAATTATTCTGAGACGGGGGCTATGCAGGATATAGTTTATCAACATATTTAATGATACCTCTGGACAATCATAGAACAAATGCTGAACAGTTATATAACGAATCGCAGATTCGAACAGTAAATACAATTGAAAGATGTTATGGGGTTTTTCTCTCTGATTTTTATCCTCATAATACTCTATTTGTTTTCTGAGTAGAAGTTTTTTCTCTTGTTTAAGATCTTCATATTCTTCTATCAATCCATCGAGGGTATCATGATTTCGTTTCCTAGTCTTCGGCTCTTCGTGACAATCAAGAGTAGGAAACGATTTTGATGCTTCAACATTTTCTTCATCACATTTGACTTCATCAGAAGCAAGAACCTCTTGAATAGGACGCTTTAAGATGTCAACTGCATCACTTGGCCGGAAAGATAAACCATCATTTTGGTTTTCCTCAATCAGCATCTCAATATCGGATTCTATAAACTCGACAGATTCATCAATTTCTTTCTTCCACGATATGTTTGAAGCATTAACAGTATTTGCAATCTGGTTTAATATAAAAGTTGAAAATGTTAAACTTTTACAACAACTTTTACAGCACTCAGGAGATGACTCCTACACATGCGAAGCATTGTGCTGGAACTATAGGAAAGGGATAGTAGGAGAAACGACAGGAGGTGAAGCTTAATTAATTATTTTGCAGCTCTGCATTTGCACGTTCTTTGTTTATACTCGTAGCAGTGATGAAGCTTCGGTTCAGTAGCCATTTTTTTATTATTATTTTACTTCGCCGCTGCTACACCATACCGACGAAGAATGGCGTTCTGATGCGATTGTGGATTGCTATTAGCTGAAGCCGGTATTGTTCAGTGACCAGTGACTATGCCTTCGCCACTGAAACCTTCCGATAACAACTTACACACAAAGACACACTAATGCACATCAGAAAAATGCCAGATGTTTATTTTTATTTTAAAATTTTAATCTGAAACTGGGGTTGAACCCAGGTCTGTTTTTGGATTTGTAGTCAACGTGCAGACTACCATCCGTCGTGCCATCGCCACCCTCTATCTATTACAAATTGTCGAGTCGATACGACAACCGTAATAAGGCCGGATATTTAGCCTTCGTTAAAAAAAAATGTTTCTAATTAGTTGCCAAGGAATGTACATGCACCATGTAACAAAATTCTACATACAAATGAAAATATTTAATAATAAAAAATGTGAAAGTCTAAAACAAAAAGTGAAACAAATGTATGTACGGTTTTTCTACATGGTGTATGTTGACTTATACTATCAAGTACTTAAAAATACATTTTCAATACACTTTTGTTATCAATAATCGGGAATTGGGTGTAATTCAGTTGTAAAATAGTCTTATTATTCGCGTTGGGTCGGGGAAGTGGTTTTTTTTTTTTGATAAATTTAATACAAAACTTATACAGGTCTTCGTAAAGCATTGTCCATTTGAACATCCATAACATTGGGAGTAGGTGTGCCCGGTGAAGAGCCGGGAGATGATGTCGAGGAGGAATTGTAAATTCCCGCAGCAGCAGCATTTGCTGAGTGTGCTGCATAAGGAGATGGTGCTGAGATGCCTGAATAAAAACTGCTTAAGGTGGTGGGAGGTAGTTGGGGCGCTTTTTGTGCCTCGTGCAGATGGTGTGTTTGATTGTGCGCAACGGCGGCAGCTGCCTGTGTTTGATGTAATTTTGACAATGCCAGAGGATCGAAAACACCAAAGTAGGGCACCGCATATGCTTGGTGACCCAAATGATGTGTGGGCGCAAAATAGGGAGGTCATTGATGAAAGGGAATGTAGGTTCCAGGACCAGGCCCACCGCTATTACACAGTTTTTGTTGACTATTGGCTTGTATCTGTAAGGCTCCTTGCGGTGCCTGAGCTAAAGAGTTTTTAGGCTTGAAACGTGGAGTATATTTGTAATCGGGGTGTTCTTTTATATGTAAAGATCTCAAACGTTTGGCTTCATGAATGAAAGGACACTCTTCCAAAAGCTTCCATTCCGCTCCCAAGCGTTTGGAGATCTTAGAGTTATGCATTTTGGGATTGTCTTTGGCTGTCTGACGACGTTGCAATCGAAACCAAACTATAAAAGCATTCATGGGTCGCAGGCAAATTTCCATTGTGCTGGAAAGTTGCAAATGTAACGCCAATCCTCAAGAAGTGAGAGGCAAGCAACAGTGGCAATTATCCTCTAATCGCATTTTCAGTGTGCTAAATGTTCATCTTCTGAATTATCAGGACTACAATAGATTACTTAACGACCGTCAAAATGGCTTCCATCGACGACGTGGATACGCGAGACTTATTGGCTTTCCTCTCGGAAAAATGATGTAGCTCCTTTCACCATTTTGGCGGAAATAAGGTATTAGCTATAGATAGTTCCAAAGCATTTGACAGAGAGTGGCATGGAGCACTTTTCTCCAAACTTATGGCTTTCGGGGTCGGTGATATCTATTCTCGATTCATATAAGAGTTCTTATAGACGGGTTCTTAGCTAACGAGTTCAAGATTAATTCAAGGGTACCACAAGGTTCCTTTCTATCTCCTACCCTATTTCTTAATGATCTTTTATGTCAAACTAACAATCCTGTCCACCCTTTTGCAGATGACAGCATATTCATATTTATATTCATTTGATCGTAGGCCGACATCGACTATGATCGCAGCGACGAAGTAGAATGGGAATAATTTGCGAAATGACAACCCCACGATAATGTCAGAAAGGGAACACGTAAACAGGATCGATTTCAATACTCAAAAGACCCAATATTACATGCTTACCCATCGACGAATGCCCTATCACGCTGCCTCATCTGTAATTATGGGCGGTATAAATATTGACAAATCAGAAGCTCTTGATGTTCTTGACATGAAAATTCAGTGTGATGTACTGAGTACTTTTTTCATGTCTCTAAAGAAGCATTTAAGTTCCTCGGTTTTTAAAGACGGTGTAAGACATACTTCACCCCATCTGATCTCCTCACTATTTATACCGCTTACATCTGACCGTAAATGGAACACAACTCTCATGTATAGGCGGTTGCTATAAAGACTATTTTTAAGTTACTCGACCGTGTACAGGAAAGAGCGAAAAAACCCACAGGAGATAGTAGGGTAGCCAACTCTTTTGGCTCTCTTGAGCATCGTCACAATGTGAGGTCCATTTCGTTGTTCTATCGTTAATATAATTCGATGTGTTCAGATGAAATCAGGGAACTTATTCCCGAAACATGGTCATTTACGCACACAACGCGTTCAAAATTCAATTTTTAGCTGAACAGCACGTATGTGGAATAGACTACCCGCAGAGGTCTTTGCTGTTACTTTTGTCGTGCAAAAATCGAAAGCCAATAAACATTACTCTCTGTACCTTTTCTCCCAGAACCGTATTTCCTAGTTCTGGCACAATGCACCGCATGCATAGGGACCATCTCATGACTGCTGGGCCAAGATAAGAAAGGAAGTTTAAGAAGACCGGGAATTCTTGAAATACGTGGAAGCAGGAAAAGATGCGACTCCTTGAGAAAGGGTCTCAGGTTCTGCAGTTCCAATACAATGCATCGCTGTGTAGCAGTCATCCCTTAATACTATTATTAGTGCTGTCCTTGAGACCGACCTTAACTCACGCTATAATTTGAATTTTGCGGCTCTAGTCTCTATAATTTGAATTATTTATTGAAGAACAAATTTAATTGCCAAGTCCTTTGGAAAGAAATGCGTAATCGGATGGTTCTGTTTCGATTTGAACATTTTCTTGGCTTGCAATCAAACTTTCAATAATATGAACCCTCTGGTCCCTTCAATTTCAAATTATCGAGAGTAGACTGTATAGTCATTTATGGATGTAGTACACACTTATATTATTGGACTGGTTGTGTTATCTGTAAGTATATATTCTGATGTTACTTAAATTTCTATTAGTTTTGTTCAATAAATAGTTCCTGTTCACAAAAATTGTCATTATACACAATTTCTGGGTGCACAGTTTCAAATCGCGTAAATGTAACACAGCAACATCTTATGTGGGATCACAGCAGACATACATATCTATCAGAGACAACATTATATTTATTTTTAACATTGATGACATTATAAACACCGATAAAATTAATTTGTTTTTATTTCCACACTTTTACTCAAGCCACCATGACCTTATGACAACTGTTTTACATTTACAATGTTGCGACTATCTGATGGTAATTGTGCTTTTTATATGCGCTATTTTCTATTTTTCTCTATCAAATATTTAATATCACTGGTATTTGTTAGTAATTTATATAATTCTTATTGTTTTTTTGCCTGTTTATTGTTCTTTGTTCGTAATAAATCCATTTCATTGAACCAAAAAATTTTTTTAACAAATCATGGACAACTTACCTATTTCGACGTTTTTGGGAAACATTTAATTTCTCTTTGTTATTGTTTATATTTGAAACACCTGGTTGCGAACTAGTTCATAAAAAAGTAAAGTGGAGATACCAAGAGTGTCCAATATAGTGTAAAGATAAAGACAATATAATGTTTATGCCTATATTCTTGATCTATATATCTTCACATAATTTTGTCTGCTAAATGTAATTCTTAACTTATATACATACTTTTTAAATAAAACGTAATGCTATATGCTAAAGTAACTACATCTTAACGCAGTTAAGCATCTGTATTGGGCTTCCAGATTCGCCGTTTTAGGTCAATTGTATGTCTTACAACAGAGGTCTACCACTCTCGTCGTAACTAACTATGGATATTTTTAGTCCTATATATAATATAGGTTCTATATTGAAATCTTCGTTATAAATTTATCGTCGAGAAATAAACAGTAATTAACTGCATTAAATAAAACAATTTTGTTGATCAATTTAAATTATATAAATATTAATAAATAATTTTATGATTTTCATTGCGGTAACGTATAAACGTTAAGGATGTATCTATTATTTACGAAATTTTCTAACACAGTTCTTTAAAATTTTCTTTTTAGGTATATGAGTTAGAAAGAAGGTTTAAACAGCAGAGATACCTATCAGCTCCAGAACGTGAACATTTGGCAAGCCTGATTCATTTAACTCCTACGCAGGTAATACTCTTTCCTTTCATAGGCTAACTAGCATATTACCAGCCACTTCCCTAGCTATTATTATAAAAATCAAATTAAAATTAAGATTATTTATGTATGACATCGGAATATCTAGCAGAATAAAATTTTAAAGTTCAACTAACTTCTACTCGACTCATGCGTGTTATGTATGTACATTAGGGTGTCCTTAAAACCAAAAGTTTAATTTTTCGCAGCTCACGCCTTAGTTTGGTGAATATTGCTAAAACAAATTATCTTCTCAAATTTTCAGATCAATCGGAAACCATATAATTTAAGTTTTTGCCTGATAACTTCAAAAATATTAATTTTATAAAGAAATGTTTTAAGAGCAAAATGTTTGCTGTGAAGTTTTAAACATTTCTGACCTTAACCACTTTTTTATAAGTCTTTTATTTCAGAAAATAAGGGCAAAATTTACAAAAATAAACAAGTGTACGTAAATCTATGGTTTATTTCAATGCTTTCTTGTTTTAGCTCTTGGCAACTGCATAAAAATAGAAACCGCTTATTTCAAATGAACTTTACACAAATTTTACCGTTATTAATGCTTCAGAATATAAGATTACTTTTGTGTAAGTATAATCTTGTTAATGTTGATAATTTTTCGAACTCGTATTTCCAAATCACACTCCTATAAACGTATTTCATTAGAACGTTCTGGATTTTCATCGACTCTAAACACAATAAACAAAGACACAACTCACATGCCAAACTTAAGCATAGCAAAACTATAAACAATTACATAGACTGACAAACACATATCCACACTATTAAAAAAATAGTAAGATAACATAAGCAAAAGATAAAGATAATTATCGCACGAATACAGATGCAAATTTAAATTAACGGATTTCTGGAATATTCTACAAAAATGTCAAAGTTTCTAGACAGTAATAGAGCATTCTACCATGATCTAGTATCAAATGTCTGGAGTATAAATAAAGCTAATTGTGGACAATCAGAAAGCAGTTTTAATAACACTCTTGAAGCGAACGCTTAAATTAAGTGTCTGAAAGTAACTTTGTTCAAAAAGTGAACATATTCAATTAAAGTAGTATTGTAAAGAAATTATTAAGTAACTGAACAAAAAAATAAAAGCTTATTAAACTAAATATAGTAAATAAAAGAAGACATGTTTTAAAAAGTAAACCGTAATAATTCGGTGTGTTATTTTGCAATCACGAATTAAAGTAAAACACACGTTTTTAAAAAGTAAAACGTACCAATTGGTGTCAGAAGTGGGATTGCAAATATAAAATTGAAATAAAACTACAATGAAATTTGACGACCTTAAAGTTGAACAGTCGAAAAAGGAACTGCGTAAATTGAATCAAGAAACATATAGAGCCTATAATGAGAAACTTCTAGCAGAGGCCCAAGAAAATTCTAGAGCCAACAATAAAGAACTTTTGGTAGAAGCGTAAAAAGCATGTATAATCAACAATGACAAGCTATTAGCAGAAGTTGTGAACGTAAACACAAGGGTTGATCGCATAAAATGAATATTGATGAAAAATTTCATGAGCTAAAAACAAAAACTAACAACTTGCAAATCCAAAGTTCACCAGCTCGAGTCATCCCAGAAATTTATAGCAGAATAAAGGCTCCTTGTTTTGCAATATTCAAATTTCTATTTGATATATGGGTACGTATGGCGGGAGATTGTGAGAACAACCGAAATTAAGCAAGAGGTACTAACAGCGAAATCTTTCATCAAAACTTGCAGTGGTCGAGCATTCCTATCAGGGAAAAAAATTTATCAAAGAATGAAGGAGTGATCAGTCAAAATTTCTGCGTTGGCCAATCTACTTCAGCAGAGGTCATAATAAATTGTGAAGTAAAACAAGAAGCTAGTGTACATAGACGATGTAATTGTAATGGGAAGGACTTTTGGCGAATATCTGAAAAACTTGAACGAAATTTTACAACAGATATCATCGGCTGGTCCAAAACTCAGCGTTAAGAAAAGTGCTTGATTACAAAAAGAGGTGAAATACTTGGGCCACCACGTTACAAAAGACGGTATTTCAACAGATGAAGATAAAATACGAGCAGTAAAGGATTAGCGTCAACCACAAAATCTTCATGTTTTCTGGGCTTGTGCACATATTACAGGCGTTGTGTGCCCAATTTTGCCAGTATAGCCGCAAATCTTCATGATTTGACCAAATAGTCGCGACCATATTACTGGGGTGAATCACAAGAAAAAGCATTCCAAACACTGAACTCCCGCCAAAATTGTCTTCGAGACCGTATTAAAATAACCTAGTGATTTGCAGTTTGGAATAGTGAGAAGAGAATAGTGCGCAAAATGTGCAGCAATTCAGATATTATTAATGATTTCGATAACAGCTTGATCAACAACAATCTTAATGGTAAAATGGAGTTCTTATTTGTTGAAGTAATAGCCACTGGTAAAAAACTACTAGTTTGATCTGCTTACACACCTAATCGCAGAATAGACAGAAACCCCTTTATAGGTAAGTCAGATAATCTCACAGTAAGATAAGATGATGTTATAATATGTGGAGATTTCAATTCCAATATACTTATCGAAAGGCACCTTACTGATGACATAAAATCCCTTGGTCTTTAGCCAACAAATCCTAGGCATCCGACACATAACTAGATTTATTTTTCGTCAGCGACATAGAAAAAGTCCAACTATATGATCAGCTATCAGCACCATGGTTTTTGAAGCATGATCTAATATTTCTATTGTTTGATTCCCGATTACAGTATGTGCACAATTCGGTCACCTACTTTGATTGCAAAAATATAGATTATGCAACGTTAACCCATGTACTGAATAGTGTTCATTGGAGCTCAATCTACTAGATGCCCTTAGTAGTTGAAAAGCTTATGTTTTTAAGAAAATTATCAAATGTTTGTGACAAATCAGTTCCAGTAAAAGTTTTAAGGCAACAAGAAATTGTTGTTCAACTTGGAAATAAAGGTAGCAATAATACAGAGAGATTTTTTTTATCTTGGACCAGCACTCAAGAGATGACCCCTACATATGTGATGCATTATGCTGGAACTATTTAGGAAAGGGATAATAGGAGAAATGATAGGAGGCGAGGTGAAGCTTTACTATCTTACAACACTGCTTTTTGCACGTTATTTGTTTTTACAGCAGTGTTGTAGCGTCTCTGATGTTAAGGAGATGTATTAAATTTTTGAGCTTCATTTTATTAGCCATTTTAAGTAATTATTTTACTTCGCCGGTGCTGCAAAATACCGACGAAGGAGGGCGTTCTGATATGATTGTGGATTGATTACAGCTGAAGCCGGTGCTATTCATTGACCAGTGACTATGCTATGGGGTTGAACCCAGGAAAATTTTTCATTTTGTAGTGAACGTGCAGACTACTTCGACCATCGCCACCCGTAAAACAAACAAATATGGTTTTCTTTAATTCCGTGTGCATTATGGGAGACTTTAACATATGTATGTATGTAGAAAAACATAGGAGAGTGACATTGAAAAACTTTTGAAATCTAAAGGATTTATTTCTCTAATAGATAAATATAGAGTAAATATGCAACATAGAACACAAAATGTAAAAGTGAGGATACAATTCATCCTCCAATACACCGTGATGGATTCTTACTTAAATGCTAAACCCAAAAGCGTTAAGAATGCGAAAATCATAAAGGAGTTCTTTTTAGTACAACAAAAGTTTTAAAAAAAAGTACTGCTCAGCCCTCTTTATCGATGTTTCCCAAGCTTTTGATAAAGTGTGGCATAATGGATTAATATATAAACTGACCCAGTATCTTCCTGAAAATATTTGTAAGCTACTGGAAAGTTACCTGCTTTGTCGCAAATTGATTTTAAAACAAGGTGATTGGCTGTCATCACCGCAGCCGATTGAAGCTGGAGTTCCCCAAGGCAGCATATTAGGTCCATTGCTGTACTTGATATACATCGCAGATTTGCCAACAGTCGCGAACCTCCATACCTCAACTTTTGCCGATGATACAGCTTTCTTAAGCATTCACGAAAGTGCTGACGAAGCATCTCGTCGCAGCTGGAAAGCTGGCTAAAAAAATGGCGAATCAAAGTAAATGAGAATAAGTGCGTACATATAACCCTGCGCAGAGACACATGTCCTCCTATTCTGATCAACAACCAGTTAATACCTCAACGTTTGGAGATCAAGTATCTAGGGATGTACATTGATAGACGGCTAACATGGAAACAGCACATCGATGCAAAATTAACTCAAATGAAATTAAAAGCAATTCAACTAAATTGGTTTATTGGTCGAAATTCTGTGCTAAAACTGGATTGTAAGCTTTTGCTTTACAAAGCAATTTTAAAACCAATATGGAGCTATGGTATCCAGCTATGGAGCACTGCCTCATAACACATTCTACACTTTGCACACTTTACACCTTTAAAAAATGATACATTTTTTATTACCACAATGGTACAAAATTTTTATTTTGGACCAGTAATCAGGACATAACTCCTACACATGCGATGTATTGTGCTAGAACTAGTGAAAATAGTTAGAAGAATGACTGGAGGTGAAGCTTCACTATCTTAAACTCTGCTTTTAGAGGTTTTTTTTTCTGTAGTTTGGACCGGCACTCAGGGCATGACCCCTAATATGCGCAGTATTGTGCCGAAACTTGAAAATAAGGTTTTGGGAGAAAGGATAGAGGGAGTCGTGTTTATTGACATTTGACTTAAATTATCCCACGACAGGAAAAACCTCTGTGGGTAGTCCATTCCACATACGTGCTGTTCGGCCAAACACCGAATTTTCTCTGTAATGCGTAGTAGGGTTCGCTGTGAAGTCGACCACAAAAGGATGCGCTCTTACTGATAAACGCGTCGTGCGCGTGAATATCCGTGTTTCGGGAACGAGTTCCCTGATTTCATCAGAACACATTCCATTATAGTAGCGATAGAACAACGAAACGCACCCTATGTTACGACGATGCTCAAGAGAGTCAACACAGTTGGCTACCCTACAACCTCTTATGAGTTTCTTTGCTCTCTCCTGTACACGGTGGCGTAACTTCAAAATAGTCTTTGATGCACCGGCCCATACATGAGAGTTGTATTCCATTTTTGGTCGGATGCAGGCGGTATAAATACTGAGCAGATCAGATGGGGTGAAGTATGTCTTACACCGTCTTAAAAAACCGAGGCACTTGAATGCTTCCTTTGAGATCTGAAAAATGTGTTCAGGCAATCGAGCATCGCACTGAATTTTCATGCCAAGAACATCAAGAGCTTCTGATTCCTGGATGTTTATACCACCCATAATTGCAGATGAGGTAGCGCAATCTGGCATGCGTCATTGCGTAAGCATGCAGCATTGGGTCTTTTGAGCATTGAAATCGACACTGTTCGCGTAACCCCATTCCGATATTCTCGTGAGGTCAACATTTAGCGAATTATTCACATTCTGCCTCGTCGCAGCGATCACATTCGACGTAGGCCTACGATTAAAATGAATATGAATAGCAGATACTGCTGTCATCTGCAAAAGAATGGGTAGGATTTGAAGTTTGACATAGAATGTCATTAAGAAAAATAAGAAATAGGGTAGGAGAAAGATAAGATACCGTCTATAACAACTCTTATAGCGCCATCCCTGAGAAAGCTCGATATAAATCCAGAGAAGAAATCACTGACACCAGAAGCAATAAGTTTGGACAAGAGAGCTCCATCCCACACTTTGTCAAATGCTTTGGAAATTTTGAGAGCCACTATCTTCCTTTCGCCGAAATGCTGGATGGATTGACACCATTTTTCGAAAGGAAAGCCAATAAGTCTCCCGTGGAACGTCCTCCACGGAAGTCATATTGCCAGTCGTTAAGTAAGTGATTGGACTCCAGATACCAGATTGAGATCCAGATGTTGAGGTGCCCTATAGCGTTTCACTCTTTCTACGCTTTCTAGCATAATTTTATAAATAATAAGAAATATTTTGATACATCTACCGCTTTGCCTAATAAAATCACAAAAATGAAAGTTCTTATTTGTATTAAAAATTATATGTGAAAGATTTAGACCAGTTCAATATTTCACCCCTACTTGAGTGTAGTTTGTCAAATATGCTGTATATTTTGCCAGTTATTGGTGCATCATATTTAGAAAGTAACTTGATCGCTTTATAGAATGTTAAATACTTTTTACAATCGAATACCGGTAGTTCCGAAATGTAGCATATATGTAACACTTCTGTCAGAAAGGAAACGAAATAAGCTCACTAGCTTATATTTACAGAGTTTTAATATCAACCATGATGTTTTTGTCTTCACTGACACCTAACTAAACAACACATTTTTAAATTCTGAAATATTTTGTGACCATTTTCATATTTTATTTTAATAATAATGAACTTTTTATTACACAATATAAATACATAGTTAAAATTTGATGCTTATAGGCATTTTTGAAACAAGTTCGCAAAAATATATCTTGTACAATATGTTAAAATATATGCAATTAGATGAAATAAACAAATTTGGAAAAAATTATATGTTTATGTATCAGATAAAAAAGTGTAGTTTTACTATATGAGGAATAATTCGGTATGTTGCTATTGCAACGTTAGTAGTTCTTTAAATTTTCAATAAATGTTGAAGTTCTCGCTATACTTTTCAAAGATGTAGGCAATTTTTCTCCAATGGATGAAATCCAAATTAAATTGCTTTTGACTTTATTGCATTATTTTTCAAAGTCTATCACCTCAACGTATATGTTACATGTTTTTCAATTCCGACACATTCAGATCGAGCCCTCTACAAACACCGTATATTATTTTATTATAATTGTGACTTCTAAACTTAACGCCGTTGATTTATTTTTCGTGCTTGGTGATTTAAATTTACTTGACATTACATGGGAATTTGCACCTGATCGCTACTGATTTTTACCCGCAGATGATAACGGAAATAAAATTTTTAAATTTTATGAACCTAATGAATGTACTGCTATTCCTTTTAACTTATTAACCCTGATAGTATTCCTGAGGATCGTTATCATCCTTCATTTGACTTGAAAATATAGCACACTAGCTGAATCCGGCACGCGTTGCTGTAGCTGTTGTAATAGATTAGGTTAGGTTACGTTAGCACGCCGGCAAGTTCCATCGGAATCAGCTCACTTGGGTCCTCTCGGGTCCCATTGTGTCGCCTGACCGGGATTAGTCCTCATCCCGTCTCATCGGTTCCAAACCACCTCGAGTTCCGGTTAAACGAGCTTATCGCGTCCCGACACCCACGCAAGGTCCCGCAAGAATGGTGAACCCATCGCAGACTAGCATCCAACGGCGAGAGCGTGACAGTGACACAGCAAGTGCTCAACCGTCTCCTCCTCCTCCTCATCACGACAGCTCCTGCAGAAGTCGTTATATGGCAGACCCAGTCTCCTGACGTGCAAACCAATGTTTCAGTGGCCCATCAGCACCGCCACCGTCATCCGAAGTCGTCCCCTCGGCAGTTCCCTGAGCCCGGCGGTCCGGTCGGAGTCGTACCCAGGCCAAGTCATCCTGGAAATCGAGCAGGTGGTCTTGTTCGACCATCCGGTCTGCGCAGTCCCACAGAGCTCCTGCTTCAACTGCGCCCTGCAACATCGCAACGGATTCCCGACATAATTATCGATGTGGCCATCAGGCAGACGAGCCCCCTCCTTGGTCGGCCCACGCGCCACTTCGTTCCCCGCCACACCGCAATGTCCCGACATCCAGACCAAAGACGCCCGGCACTCACGAACCAAGATCGACGTCGAATAAACACCCGACAGCGATCTTATCACAGCCCTGCTGTCGGTACACACACGATTATACTCCACGTATATCCCGTGGTACTTCATCCAGTTCGCCGCGCTCCTTATGGCCGATATCTCAGCTTGTACCACGCTGCAACGATCGTCCAGCCTGAAACTCAACCTCCGCTCACAGTGGCGTATGAACACCCCATCCCCCGGGCCACCAAATCAGTGCGGCATACATCAGTATAGGCGCAATCACCGTGTCGAAGAGCCAGGCCAGGTCCTCCCATTGGCCCTACTGCACGTAAATAATGCAATAGCCACCCTACTTGCCCTGTCCGGTACAGTCACGTGCCAGGACAGTTTCGAGTCAAGGTGAATGCCCAGATACGTCGCACTGTCAGACAGGCTAAGTTCTGCCCCATTCAACATGGGAAGCGTAAAGCACGGTATCTTATACTTCCTCGTGAAAAGTACGAGATCCGTCTTCAGCGATTCACCCCCACTTCGCATCTCCCACACCATCCACTGATGATCCCGATATATGGTCACCTCTAATCTACCTTCTCAAATGCAGATTGATCAATCTTTCCAAAGTCTTCAGCAGGAACGAAGACAGACAGATTGGTGTGTAATCCTTCGAGGTTGTGTGCGTAGCCCTCCCCCCTCTTGGGAATGAACACCACCAAGCACTCGGTCCATGGCCTCGGAACATAAGAGCACCTGAGACAGGCAGTGAAGATCCGCACCAGCCATGGTACCACAACACCAGCATTCCGCTGTAAATCCGCCGGAATAATACCCTCGGGTACGAGCGATTTGAAAGTTTCAAAGCTCTCCATCGCCCATAAGAGCCTGCCCCGATCCACAATCGCGGCCGGGTCCAGAACAGTTGCCGCTGGCTGCCATTACCACAGCGCGCCGGAACTACCACCCCCGATATAGGGGGTGTACCCCGGAAAATGCGCATCCATGAGCACACCAAGGGTCTCACTTTCACTCGTCGTCCAGGCACCACTATCCCGTTTCACGAAACCCGGGACCTTGGGTGCGTACGACAGAATCCTAAGAATTCGGCAGGGCTCCGATGCATTTTCCACACTACTGCAGAACGATCTCAATGATTTCCGCTTCGCGTTCCTCACGAGATTCCCAAACGGTTCACCATGGCCATCCAGTTTCCCGTGACCTTCGCCAGGTTGAAGAGCCTCCTCGACTCCAATCTGGCACCCGCGATATCAGTATTCCCCCACGTTGGTCTCCCGCGACCCCTGTGGTCCGTGGGTCTATACGATCTTCTCGTGGCTTGGCCCATGGTGCCAGTGAAAGCAGCCATCGCCTCCTCGATGGCCTGCCTATTCTAAATGGTCGGAAGGTCAGAAAGAAGATCGCCAAGGATGTTCCCTTGGCGTTCCCAGTCCGTCCTCCTCCTATTCAACCTTGGTGTCACCAACAGCGACCGAATTCTAATGTACCTGTGATCGGAGAGGTAGCAGTCCCCGAGACACTCCATCCCTCCACCAGGTCCGCATGCCTCGCATTCATCCACGTAATGTCCAGAACCTCCTTCCTGTTCACCGTAAAAAAAGTCGGCTCTGAAGTCGTGTTGGCTATATCTAAGTCACCACTGATTATAAAATCAAATAAAGACTCACCTCTTCTATTCACGTCCAAGCTTCCCCAGACAACATGGTGGGCGTTCGCGTCCGCCCTAATTATGATCGGCCAGCCTCTTCGGCCCGTCATGTCCACCAGTCCCCAAATCTTCTCCGGAGGTGACTCGCATTCGTGGGCCATGTAGCTGGAGACAAATACCATGGTGCCACCACCTGTCACCCACGCTACCGCCAGCCTGTCTTCATAATAGTTATAATAGTTTTATAAAAAAAAAATTCATGTGCCTCGTGTGTTCTTTATTAAAAAGGGTTAGTTAATTTCGAAGACGCGAAGGTTGCCCCCTACCATCCGTCGTGGTCTTATCATTGAAAAAATATATATAGTCTATGTGCTCATCTAGATGTAGACCTATCTATGTTTTACCTTCCCTCCCTACATTCCGAGTGCCTAGCCGTATTCCCAATTTCAGCTCTCTGGTTATATGTTAGGTTAGGTTTCAGTGTCGAAGGCATAGTCACTATAGCACCAGCGAAGTAAAATAATAATAAAAATGGCTACTAAACCGAAGCTTCAACACTGCTACGAGTATAAACAAAGAACGTAAGAAAGCAGAGCTGTAAAATAATTAATTAAGCTTCACCTCCTGTCATTTCTCCTACAATCCCTTTACTATAGTTCCAGCACAATGCTTCGCATGTGTAGGAGTCATCTCCTGAGTGCTGGTCCCAGAAAAAAAAAAACAGAAATCAAGATTTAGTTTGTATGGGAGATACCACGCCCAATTTTTGATTGATGATTTGTGCTGACCATTAAGTTACTCATACCAAATATAAAGCAGCAACTTTAACCGTTAAATATAATATGATATAATGAATTCAATATTTAGTTTCTATGGGAGGTACCACGTGCATTTGTCCAATCCCTCCTTTGTCAAAAACTGATGATTTGTACTGGCTATCTTATCGATTTATTCTGCCGCTCTATGTGGCAGTGGAGATATGGCAGAGAGAACTATTTAGTGCTGCTTAGCGTATTTGTGATGAAGTTCATTTTTTATTTGTATATGCGTATGTAATATTCGATCTTATTGAGTTGTTTTAGTGCTTCAATTGCCAGTTGCTGTGTACTTTTCGGAATAGCGAGGTGCAAGAAAACGAGATTGCCGATGATCTGTCGAAGGGTGGGAGGCCGTGGATGGATTCTGTGGGCATCATTCGGCGGCATATCGCAGCTGTCGGAGATGGGGCTCAGGGATATGAGCGCTGTCAACGGGGGAAGCGGATGGCTATCGAGTTGACACCGCCGCATTCACTGGACCGTCCGCTTCCCGGTTCCTACTGCACTTTTCCTACTCTATTGCATCCCTGTCCAGTGATGCACATCTCTTCTGATGTACTTTATTCTGTCCTATCGTCTTCTACTCTACCCTTTTCTTCTCTTCACAGGCATCACAACAGGACCATGATGAAATTGGACCCTAGTGGGCTGGGCTCTTTATTTTCACCGGCGACCTGCCTACCTAAGCTACTCGTAACTTAACCTACTCAAATACTTATGTATAAATATATACATACACATAATTGTTCTAAGTTTAAGGCTTTTATTTTTTACTACAAAAAATATTAAATAAGGTCAGTTTAGATTTTTCTGAAAAAAAAGTGTTAATATTGTGTTCGTTGTGATGAGCTGATTTTAAATGTTGGCCTGCTTCTTAAATATACAATTATTATTATTTCTTTTGATAACCTTTCACTTTCCACAATCTCTTGTTTTTATTTATTTTGTTCAGTTATGCCTCTTCAAGACTTTTTATAACATGATTATGGATGATTTTAATCTTTTGCTTGCTCAACAATATTTTTTAAAAAAATTCGTTCTGTTATTTTTACTGATTTTGTTCAATGATATCTTAGAATGGCTATAGTAATACTTCGATCAGACTTCTTAAAATTATCAATGATATTTTTCAGATCAGTTTGAATGCTTTTGCTTGCTAAACAATTTAAAAAAATTTATTTATTTTTTATTTTCCTTTCCTCAATTTATTTTAGATATACAATTTTAAATAAAGTCATGTTTTCACTACTTTTTCCTCTTTATATATACATACATATATTATTTTATAATTTTTTTTATTAATTATTATAAATTGACATGTACATATAAAGAAATGAAATTGAAAAGGGTAATTTGTTTATGTAAAATATGGTGCACCGACAGGTATCCGGTCCCTCAAGACAATCTGGGTGGTACCATGGACAGCAAGAGAAATGTTCATGACCTTCTTCTTTTTCCACGCCGAACTCTTCATTTTCCCCAACCATATGTAGGAAGAACTTCATGGCATCCTTATGCTCATGCATGAGCAAATTATTATACCGATTCAAAACAGATTCTATTTCGGCTATCATTTGTTGTTGTCTAATTCAGAATTCACATTCAGCCACCACTCTATTTTGGGTGTAATCATGTCCATCATTGTACGTCTGACAAAATGTGGTCGTTCTTAATTTTTTCATCAGAGAGCCATAAGAATTGGTATAACTATTTTTGGCAACTTGATTACCTCGAGGATTTTACCGTTTGATGTGTACATTATTATTTTTTTTAACTTCAAGCGGCTGCTTTAAAAGTAATCCACGAAATTAATGACAATACATTGCTTTTCAAACAAAATACCACATCTTTCAGATCTGATATCTAGCTGATACTCCGATGTTTGTCAGCTATATTTTTCTATCCCTCTCACATATGTATTTCTCACGTGAAGCTGGCTGCTCTTTAGCTGATTGTCAGCTGTACATACCTATATATCTATCTCTCTTTGACAAATGAACATATATATGTGTGTATACACAATCACACTCAGCTATACCCCATACGTTGTTAGTTGAAGTTTGTATTTATTTGTTTATTAATACAACAAAGATATAATTATTCCTTCTTTATAAATTTTGATTTTCTGGGGTTCACTTAAAGGAAAACTATAAAAGTACTATACCGTGACAATTCTATCATTTCCTACATTTAAATTCAAAAAGTTCGTGAAGAAATACAAAATTTTGTAAGAAGTTATTACATACATATACATATATGTAAGCATCTTTAATAAGAGGTTCACGATGCATTCCTCTACCGAAAATCATAGTTAAAAATGGAGAACAATGATATATGTATATTGTTTCAAATGGTGCTTAATGGCAGTTTTATGTGGTGATTGTGGTCAAAATCCAATACAGATGAGAAATTGTAATAACTACAATATAGATAATATTTTGAAGTGCTGCAGTTTCCACTCTGAAAGAGATTAAAATTTTTGAGAAGCAAAAAAATATGAGTATCAATGTGTTTGGTCATAATGGGGCGTTACTTATTGAACCTTACCTTGAAAAAAGGCAATTAACATTAATTTGCTCTTGCTCCATTCTGAGGACAATTTCCATTATGTTCCCATCAAAAACATCTGAAAGTAAGTTATATATTTACATTTATTAAAAATTTATATTTATATTAACTGAATTTATTTTGGGAATATTCTTTTATATATATTTTTTTTTTACACAATATATATTATTTATTGAATCTTCAAAATCAATTGAACTAACAATAAGTATTCAAATCTTAAGAACTAATTGCTAATTATTATTAAGTACAGCCTAGCTGTACAAAATTATTTATTGCTCGTATAGTTTTATTTCCGCGTCTACTACGTTCGGGCTAGGGAAAGAGTATCCCTTCTTTTCAGTCGAATGAACCCTCTTTCGCTTAAAATATTTCGGGCTAGTATATTTGGATGATCTTGGAGTTTGGTTAGGTATGACGTTGCGTATGTTCTTATCTCTTGTTTGATACTTGACCTCCAAACGTTGAGGTATTAACTGGTTGTTGATCAGAATAGGAGGACATGTGTCTCTGCGCAGGGTGAAGGTTATATGTACGCACTTATTCTCATTAACTTTGATTCGCCATTTTTTTAGCCAGCTTTTCAGCTGCGAAGTTTGGTGCTGTAGGCGACGAGATGCTTCGTCAGCACTTTCGTGAATGCTTAAGAAAGCTGTATCATCGGCAAAAGTTGAGGTATGGATGTTAGCGACTGTAGGCAAATCTGCGGTGTATATCAAGTACAGCAATGGACCTAATATGCTGCCTTGGGGAACTCCAGCTTCAATCGGCTGCGGTGATGACAGCCAATCACCTTGTTTTAAAATAAATTTGCGACAAAGCAGGTAACTTTCCAGTAGCTTACAAATATTTTCAGGAAGGTACTGGGTCAGTTTATATATTAATCCCTTATGCCACACTTTATCAAAAGCTTGGGAAACATCGATAAAGAGGGCTGAGCAGTACTTTTTTTCTTCTAGGGTATGCTTTATAACATTCACAAGTCTATGTGTTTGCTCAGTTGTGCTGTGTTTACTTCGAAAGCCAAACTGATGGTCTGGAATGCAGCGCTTTTCGCCAATGATTTTATTTAACTTGATAGCTAATAATTTTTCAAAAAGCTTAGATAAATTTGGCAAAAGGCTAATTGGCCTGTAGGACTCAACTCTGGTGTGGTTTGTACTTGGCTTAGGTATCATAGTTATTAGTGATATCTTCCATTTAGATGGAAAGTATTCAATGCACAATATCGCGTTGAAGATGTGAAGAATTCTTTTAACTACTGTAGTTGGGAGGTCTTGTAGCATCTTGTTGCTAATTTTATCGATGCCAGGAGATTTTTTAGGGTTCAAGTTGGCGATAGCTTCTTCGACGTCTTTCAATTTAAACTTTATTGAAACTGCTGCATCCGTAACTACCGATGGAAGTTCTTCAGGGTCGCTTGGTGCATTGGGGGTGAAAACATTTTTTAAGTGCTCAACGAACAACTTGCCTTTTTCTGTGTCGTTTCTTGCCCAATCCCCAGTTGGGGTTCGAAATGGAGGTTTACGAATAACCGGTCTTTTGAGATATCTGGTAGCACGCCATAGTGAATGATCGGATTGCGGTGTTGCATCAAGACCTTTAAGATACTCATTTAAATAATCAGTTTTTTTGGATTGTAACATCTATCTTAGCTTTTTGGTACACTCTATCAGTTTTCTTTTGAGTTGAGGGGATCTATGAAGCTGCCACTCTCTTCGAGCTCTTCTTTTTTCAGTTAATAATAATTCGATGTCTGTGGAGCAAATTTTTTCTTGCCTAATTTTGCGTGAATTAATAATAGCGTGCTGTGCCGCCGGCTTGAGACTTTCGTCCATTTGTGTAAGATCGTCTGGTGTACGAAGTAATACGTTTTGACAGCAGTGAGTAGCAAGGTATTTGCGAAATTTCAACCAATTTGTGTATGTTTTTATTTTTTCAGCTATCTCAGTCGCGTGTGAGTTTTGTGAGAGTGATATTGTAATTATAGTTGGTGAATGATCTGATGATAAGTCAACAGAAGATTCAACAAGAATGGATTCAGCTGCAATGCCCTTTGTGATTGCGAAATCTATGACATCAGGAATTTTGTTACGATCAGTTGGCCAATATGTTGGTTGTCCGCTTGAGTCCACCGTCAAACACATTTTTTTTTTTTTTTTTTTTTTTTTGTCTTGGACCGGCACTCAGGGGATGACCCCTACACATGCGATGCATTGTGCTGGAACTAGGAAAATAGGTTATGGGGAGGAGGATAGAGGGAGTAGTGTTTATTGACATTTGATTTAAATTTTCCCATGCTAAAAGTGACAGGAAACACCTCTGCGGGTAGTCTATTCCACATACGTGCCGTTCGGCCAAAAAACGAATTTTCCCTGTAATGCGTAGTGCGAGTCGCCGTCAAATCGACCACAAATGGATGCGCTCTTAATGATGATCGCGTCGTGCGCGCGAATAACCGGGTTTCGGGAACAAGTTCCCTGATTTCATTAGAACACATCCCATTATAGTAACGATAGAACAACGAAACGCACCCCACGTTGCGACGATGCTCAAGAGAGTCAATAGAGTTGGTTACCCTACTGTCTCCTATGAGTTTCTTCGCCCTTTCTTGTACACGGTCGAGTAACTTCAAAATAGTCTTTGAAGCACCGGCCCACAAATGAGAGTTGTATTCCATTTTCGGTCGGATGTAGGCGGTATAAATAGTGAGGAGATCAGATGGGGTGAAGTATGTCTTACACCGTCTTTAAAAACCGAGGAACTTAAATGCTTCTTTAGAGACAATGCAAAAAGTGCTCAGTACATCACACTGAATTTTCATGTCAAGAACATCAAGAGCTTCTGATTCCTCAATGTTTATCCCACCCATTTTTACAGATGAGGCAGCGTGATCATGCATACGGCGGTGTGTTAGCATGCAGCATTGGGTCTTTTGGGAATTGAAATCGACCCTGTTCGCGTGACCCCATTCCAATATTCTCGTGAGGTCACCTGTTAGCGAATCATTCATATTCTGCCGTGTCGCCGCGATCATAGTTGATGTCGGCCTACGATCGAATGAATATGAATGGCAGATACTGCTGTCATCTGCGAAAGAGTGGATAGGGTTTGAAGTATGACATAGAAGGTCATTAAGAAAAATAAGAAATAGGGGTGGAGGAAGAATAGAGCCTTGTGGTACCCCTGAATTGATCTTGAACTCGTTAGATGAGATCCCGTCTATAACAACTCTTATAGCGCGATCCCTGAGAAAGCTCGATATAAATCGAGAGAAGATATCACCGACACCAAAAGCAATAAGTTTGGACAAGAGTGCTCCATGCCACACTCTGTCGAATGCTTTTGAAATATCTAGAGCCACTACCTTACTTTCGCCTAAATGGTGGATGGATCGACACCATTTTTCCGACAGGAAGGCTAATAAATCACCCGTGGAACGTCCTCCACGGAAGCCATACTGTCGGTCGCTAAGTAAGCTATTGGACTCCAGATATTTCATAAGATGGAAATTTAGCATACTCTCCATTACTTTAGAAATGGTAGAGCATATTGCGATTGGGCGATAATTTTCAGGGTTGCTTGCCTCTCCCTTCTTGGGGATCGGCGTAACATTTGCAACTATCCAGCACGACGGAAATTCACCTGCATGATAGAGGGTGCTGAAAAGGATTGCCAGAGGACGCGATAACGTCGAAGAGCACTGCTTCAAGACCAGTGCCGGAATTCCATCCGGGCCAGGAGACTTATTTATTTTAAGGTCCGATAAAACCCTTTTAACTGCTCGAGCCCGAAAGTATATCTTTGGCATAGTTACGGATACACGCTCGGATGCGGGCAGTGGTTGATTGCTTTCCGGCAGGTGAGAATTACCTGCAAACATTTCAGCTAGGAGGTTAGCTTTTTCAACCGGGTCAGTGAATATTTGATCAGCCTTTAAAAGAGACGGAATAGAAGAACTAGCATTTCCCTTAACTCTTTTAACAAATGACCAAAAGCTTTTACTTCCCCGTGGGGCAGTAAGAACTTTAGCGCGAAGACTCTGCTCGTACAAAGCTTTTGCACGTCTTAGCACTTTGGCACACGAAGTTCTCGCCCTTTTGCGCATCATATCAGTATCTGCGTTTTTATTATTCCGCCAGACACTAAATGCTTCCTCTCTGGATCTGACTGCAAGTCTGCACGTCTGATTAAACCAAGACTTTGGTCTAGGCCTAATCGAAATTTGCTTCGATGGTATGAACGTTTTCATACCAAGCATTATTATATTTTGGACCATTTTAGCCATGGCATTGACATCATTGTCGAGGAAGCAGAGCCTCCAATTGAAATGCCGAAAGAAATCGTTGAGCTCAGCCCAACGTGCCTTTTCGTAAATATATTTCAAACGTTTCATAGCTGGCGGTGAAACGCCTCGAAGTTCCGCAAACGAAAAGGAGGCAGAAATGGTGCAATGATCCGAATTACCGAGAGGTGCGCTAATGTTCCTTTCATACTTTTCAGGGTGTGAAGTGAGAAAAAGGTCGAGGGTGTTGTGATGGTGCCCGTCAACACATGAAATATGTGTTGGTTCATTCACTAATTGCGCAAGGTGATTGTGCGCTGCGAATAGCTCAGCATATTGGCCTTCTGGAGTTGTATTGCTCGAATGGCGGAGCCACGATAAATTATGGACATTGAAATCACCAGCAATAACGATTTCACTGTTCGGGTAATTTTCGAGGATCCCCGATATATTGTCGGAAAGGGCATCGAAGTTCTGTATAGTCTTCTCCCTTTCCGTGTTTGGGCTTCTGTAAAGAAACCCGGAATGCAGAAGATGTGCCCTGATTTTGAATTTAACCCAAAGACAGCTAAATTCGGGATCATGCGTGTCTAAAGATTGCTGGCACTGGTACACAACTTCAACTTTTGGAAACTACGTTGTATAAAACGCGACCTTTTGGGGTAATCAGGCGTGATCCCCAATACGTAAGCTTTGCATTAAAGTCGCCAGCAGCTAGGAAACTATTGCCCAACGATTTAAAGAATTCAGAGTACTGATCCTCAGCAATTGAAAACCTCGGAGGCGAGTAAATTGACGATATAACTAAGCCTTTGAAAAATTCTTCAAGACAGATCGAAGTTGATTGAAGATAGTCTTTGCTGACTGCACCCACTAAGTAGTACTTTATTCTTTTCTTTATTAATATAGCTGAGCCCCCACATGCTCTATCACGGGGATCTTTGGCGTCATAAAATGTATAGCCTATTACCTTAAAAACACTTCTAGGTGTTAAATGAGTTTCGGCAATGAGCATAACATCGATTTGTTGATCCGCTAGGAAGTGCTCAAGTTCGTTTTTTTGTTGGCGTATGCCGTTAGCGTTCCAGAAACATAACCTTAGGCAGTTCATGGACTTTTTGTTACAGCCTGCAAAAGCGCAGTTTGCATATTTATCAGTGTTTGCATCATTGGCAACATGGTATTAACGAAATTTTGAACTGTTTGCACCAACATTTCTATTTTGGCTTCCATTTGGCTGGAATTTATGGGTTGTGGCTGCACTGTAGGCTTGGAGCTGATGTTTGTGGTGTTATTGTTTGTCTTCAGGGCACTGCGCTTTAGAGGCGTGGCTGAATTTGCTTTTAGAACGTTCGCATATGAAATTTGTTGATTATTTGATGTCGGCAGCTGAGGGTAATCATTGGTAACGAGCTGTTCTTGTGTTCGGGAAGCAACATTTCGTATCTGGTTTGACGAGCTTCTAACGAGAGAGTAGACTCTGCACCCTCTATAATTTGCGGTATGGTTTTCGCCACAGTTGCTGCATTTTTTGGCCTTCGGGTCACCTTTTGGCTTTTTGCAGTTTGCTGTACTATGTAGGTCGCCACACACTACACAGACAGCATGTAGCTTGCAGTATGTCTTACTATGGCCAAATTCTTGGCAGTTTTGGCATTGCACAGCTCCTGATCTCTTGTAAGGTTCCTCTATTGTCACCCTACGATGCAACAGATATCTCACGTTGTATATTGAGTGAACTTCACCCTTCTTTAATTTTATTTTTATCTGGTTCAAGTTCGACACGAAAGATGGGCTGTGGTACCTTTTCTTTATTTATTAAGTTTATTGCATTGTTTACCTTAAAGCCTAGACTCCCCAGGCTGTCCTTTATTTCCTTTGTAGCAACACTGGGGTCAACACCTTTTATTTTATTACAAAAGCAACTTAATAATTGAGGAGGAAAGCATATCCATATAGTACTATTTCGCTAACGCTTACTTAGCTCATCAGTGGATTTTCCTAATTTCTGAATACAAACTTTTAAAATGCTTTATGATATTTTTATACTGTATGAGAATATCATAAGGTACGTAATAATAAATTTCAGATATAGTTTATAAGGGAAAAAGCACAATTAGAATCATATATATAAATGAATATTCCAGAAATAAATTCAGTTAATATAAAATACTACATGTGCACGGTATTAAATTTTGATATTCTTTTGTTTCTTTTGTTTTGTTTAATTTTTCAATTTTTTCATTTGATTCAAAATACATTAGTTATGTTGGCCGATGGCAAGCCTAGTGTAGATGAGAATAAAAAACTAAAAATAGAAATGTGTGTGTGTTATAAAAGTAAACTCATGGATTGTTATGTTTTTGTTTATAGATTTTTTGGTTTGTATGTTTAATATTCAAACAATTCTCGTTTGATTAATTGAATTTTAAACATATAGATCTTGGTTTTGTATTCAGAAATTAGGAAAATCTACTGATGAGCTAAATAAACGTTAGCGAAATAGTACTATATGGATATGCTTTCCTCCTCAATTATTAAGTTGCTTTTGTAATAAAATGCTTTATGATATTTTTCATACTGTATGAGAATATCATAAGGTATGTAATAATAAATTTCACATATAGTTTATAAAGGAAAAAGCACAATTAGAATCATATATATTATTATTATTTTTTTTTTCTTGAACCGGTACTCAGGGAATGACCCCCAATGCGCTGCATTGTGCCGGCACTAGGAAATAAAGTTTTGGGAGAAAGCTTGGAGGGGGTAGTGTTTATTGACATTTGTTTTAAAGTTTCCCTCGTCAAAAGTGGCAGGAAATTCCTCTGTGGGTAGTCCATTCCACACACGTGCTGTTCGGCCAAAAAACGAATTTTCTCTTGACAGCGAACCATGTTGACCACATTTGGATGCGCGATTATTATTATTATAGTAGCGATGTCGGGCAGTCGGGCATGCGTCGATGCGTAAGCATGCAGCATTGGGTCTTTTGAGTATTGAAATCGGCCCTGTTCGCGTTACCCCATTCCGATATTCCTGTGAGATCACCATTTATCGTATTATGCATATTCTGCCTCGTCGTCGTGATCATATTCGACGATTAAATGAATATGAATAGTAGATACTGCTGCCATCTGCGAAAGAGTGGAAAGGATCATTTCAGCCATGGCATTGCCATCATTAAGGCGAAAACATCCGGCCGATGGAGACAAACGTGAGCATAGACAGAGAAGAAGTTTTCCCTTAGACCACGTATGTTGTAGAAGTTAATTCTGAATCGGCATGTCATGATTAACACGAGAAAAGTCAAATAAAATGTCTATCTTCTGTATTACAAGCGCCACTGAGCTAATCGCTGCTTGAATGACTGCCGGTGATCAGTGTTACTCCTTCATCACCAAACAGCCTGGCAGCAACTAACACAATGGCACCAACAATAGAAAAGATTTAGTCGGGTATGGTAATGGGATTTAGCACAATGACACGAAAAAATGCCACAAAAGCCCTGATTCGGTCACCGTGACCCGAAGTGACAGCACTGGTTGGTAGTCTCAACACTGATTTGTATTCTTCGCCGGTATAGCGGTTTTTTCTTTTTTTCTTCTCATTTATTCCACCGTTTAATTGTTATTGTTTTTCGTATTTTATTTATTTTATTCAAGTTTATTGTTTATGATATTTGTTAGTGTAAGTAAATTATTTTAATTTTCTTAAGTTTATTTTGTTTCTGTGTTTGTCACTATGTTATTTTTATTTTTTATTTATTTCTTCACTTGTACTTTTTACTTTTAATTTATTTCTAATGTAACTATTTTAATTATATTTACTGCAAGACTGAACAGCGGCCCAAAGGAAGACGCCTGTCTACCTGTCGAACGAATAACCACTACTTTTGCAAAAAAAAAAAACGTCAATCAAACCAAGGAAAAGCTCGATGAATACTATGAGGAATCAGCACCATCGATTTCAATGGTAAAAAAAGTGGTTTACTGACTTTCGTTGTGGTCGCCCAAGTACAAATTACACTGAACGTTCTGGACGGCCAATTGAGGTCAGTACACCCGAAAATGTCGAAAAAATCCACGATATGGTGTTGGCCGATCGAAGAGTAAAAGTGCTTGCGATTGTTGATGCCATAGGCATTTCATATGGTAGTGTGCTTTCGATTTTAAATGGGTTTAAGAAAGTTATCTGCAAGATGGGTGCACCGTTTGCTCTCAATTGACCATAAACGTGAGCGGATGACAACTTCAAAGGATTGTTTGAAGTTGTTTAACCGCAATCCGAATGAGCGTTTTGTAACAGTAGATGAAACATGGATCCATTACTGTACTCTGGAGATCAAGCAGCAGGGTGAACATGCTCCGAAGAATGCCAAGGTAAGTTTGTCGGTCAATAAGGTGATGGCAATAGTTTTTTGGGATGCACGCGGGATAATCCACATCGATTACCTTCAAAAGAGAAAAACAATAAACGGCGAATATTATGCCAACTTATTAGACCGATTTAATAAGAATTTAAAAAGAAACCCACCCCATATGGCCAAGAAAAAAGTTATTTTTCATCAAGGTAATGCACGGGTGCACACGTATGAAGCCTCAATGGCAAAACTCTATGAATTAAGCTACGAATTGGTACCTCATACACTATATTCTCCGGATTTAGCCCCTCGTGACTACTTCCTATTTCCAAACCTAAAGAAATGGTTCGGTGGAAAGAGATTTAGCTCCAACGATGAAGGGATACAAAAACTGGAGAAACGTTGGACTAAGTGTATTGAGTTAAAAGGAGATTATGTTGAAAAATAAACATTTGTTTTTCAAAAAAAACTGTGTTTCATTCAAAAACACACGGACACGGACTGTCAAAAGAATTCGACTTTTGTTACAATAAAGAAAATGTTGACATAGAAATATATATATAGGTCAATACAAATATTAAATATAATTTGCAAATGTAATTTGTTTGCTTATTCCAGAAATATGTCTCCAGAACCCAATTTCCTTAGCAAGGGTTTCTGATGAATGTCACGTAACTGTCTTAAAAACGACAGTTATAATTAAATAATAGAAAATGACTGTGCGTGGAATGAATTTTCATGTTATATTTTTCATGCGTGTTAACAAACCAAATATTTTAGTTTGCCAAATAATTATGTGAAAATAGGTTTGGTTTATATTCCCCATTAAACATGTTTTCTTGCAGTTTGTTTACATATGAGAACAATTGTTTTGTGGCAACACTGATTTTAAGCAGCAAGCGAGAACGTAACCTGCTTCTTTGAATGCTCAAGCCAGAAGGAGTAATATTGTTTAATTCTCTACAACATATGTATTTAACTACGTGTAAACAGAGAATAACAAAGCGCTCATGAGCGTTATGTCTAACTCTGGTTTAAATGTATTTTTAAATTGCTGAGGTTACAATGAACAAACTGATTTTCTTGTTGAAATGCAATCAAGATAAAACGAAGTCGTTCTCTATTTGCAGATAGCTCAACATTCCAGATTTGATTAGTCCCCGTATTTAGTTGTGAATTAACATGACAATCCCAACTGCGAAAGGCCATCGGTATAGAAACACCATTGGGTTAGTTAGTTTTAACATATTAAATTAATCAGATAAATTTACATGTGGAATTCTCCATGAGATTAGTAAAATCGTAAGTTTAGCTTTTTCAGTTAGAACGCTCGAGTGCATAAAATCTTCATAGTAGAATGGGAATGGGAAAGCAAAACATCTGCGACTGCGGACCGGGCAGAGGTCTGGCAGAGGCAGAGCCGGAGACAGAATTAGTGGCAGAGGCAGAGGCGGAATTACTGGCAGAGGCAGAGCCCTCCTTCGTACAAACACTCATCCACACATGTGAAAGCGCATAATTTGCTATGGTTTGTGTGTAATTTTTCGTCTTATTTTTCATTTTTGTATTTTGTGCTTGTGCGTAAATGCATACGTACTTGATTGCTACAGTTGGGATGAAAGCCCATAATTTGTTATGGTTTGTGTGTAATTTTTCGTCTTATTGTTTTGTTGCGTGGTTCTATTGGATTTAATTTTTTTTTTAATGTACACAAATTTTTTCGATTCATAAATGCTGTGGTTTGCATATTTTTTGTATTGTTGGATATTTTTTTGGTGACAAAGTTTTTTTTCTTTCTTTAAATAGTTTCTTGATGGTTGCAGTTTATTTAGATGGCTTGGGATGGAAGGGGTATATATTCGATTTTGTTAATTTGTACGCAAATTTTGTTTTTGAGGAATAAATGCTGTTATGGTTTGTGTGTGTGTGTGTGTGTGTGTGTGTGTGTGCGCGCATGTTTAATTTTTCGTCTTAAATTGTATTGTATTCGATTTGTTGGTTTTGGTATGCTGCTTCAAGTCTCTGTTCTTATCTTATCGATAGGCTCTGCCGATATATCTGGCAGCGAAGATATGGACAGAGAGATATATTAACTGCAGCTTACCGTATGTAGTTTTATGATGCTTTGGTTTGCTGCTCCCATTACCTGTTGCTATCTTATCGATTTACTCAGCCGCTATATCTGGCAGTGGAGATACGCGCAGATAGAATTATTAAAAGCTGCTAACCGTATTTATGTTTAAATTCGTTTTTTGTTTGTATATGCGTATGTAATATTCATTCTTACTGATTTTGTTTTGCTGCTTCAATTTTTAAATTTTTGGTTGTTTCCATGCATAATATGTTTCCTTGGTGTGTGGCGTATATGAGTGTATGTTATGTTTGGTTTTTCTACTTTATGTGGTTCGATAATAATAATCTTTATTTTGGATGTTTACATACTCACATACTTGTGTATAAATATAAACATATACTTGCTCTAAGTTTAACTCTGTTCTTTTTTTCTATAAAATATTAAGGAAGGTCAGTTTATCTTTTTTTCTGAAGAAAAAACTGTTAATATTAGGTTCGTTTTGATGTGCTGATTTTAAATGTTGATCTGCTTGTTAAATATACAATTTCACACCCTTTAATTTCCCACAATCTCTTGTTTTTTTTTTTTTTTTTTATTCAGTTATGTCTATTCAAAAACTTTTAAAACATGATTGTGCATGCTTTTCAGCTTTAGCTTGCTCAACAATATTTTTATAACATGATTGTTCATGCTCTTAATGTTTTGTTTGCTCATCAATATTTTTCAAAAAAATTCATTCTGTTATTTTTACTGATTTTGTTCAAAGATATCTTAGAATAGCTGTAGTAATTCTTTTTTGTTTTCCTACACTTCGGTCAGACTTATTGCAATTATCAATGATATTTTTAAAATCAGTCTGAATGCTTTTCCTTGCTAAACAAATTAATTCATTCATTTGCAATTTGAAAAATTTATTTATTTATTTCTTATTTTCCTTCCTCAATTTATTTTTGTTATACAATTTTAAATCAAAAGATCTTTTTTCACTATATATATATATGTATAATTACATTTTATTAATTATTATAAATAGATGAATACAATTTAATTAAATTTATTGTATTCATTTTTCTTATATAATATATGGTACACCGACAGGTGTCCGGCCCCTCAAGGCAATCTGGGTGGTACCAGGGACAGCAAGAGAAGTGCTCCTTACCTTCTTCTTCTTCCACCCCGAAATCTTCATTTTCCTCAACCATGTGCAGGAAATAGATGATGGCGTCCTTATGCTCATTCATGAGCAAATTGTTCCATCCTTCTTTAAAGGCTTTTATTTCGGCTATTATTTGGTTCTGTTGAAACCGAAATTCCCATTCAGCCACCACTCTATTGAGCATCTCGTCTTGCCCATGATGGTACATCTCGCAAACGGCCGCTGCTTCGTCCAACATTTTGTCGTCAGAGGAGTCGTCGTAGAGAGCCATAAGGATAGGTATATCAATTTTCGGCAACTCTACTACCTCGAGGATTTCAACGGTCGATGTGGACATTCTACTCTTTTTTTTTTTTTCTTATAGATGAAACTGCTGCTTTAAAAGTAATACACTGAATGAATAACAAAATGCTTTTCAACCCACATACCACTTATTTCATATCTGATGTCTGCCTGACACTCCTCTGTTTGTTAGCTGTATCTATCTATCCCCCTCTCGCATATGTATTTCTCAAGTGATAGCCGGCTGCTGCTCCTCAGCTCATCGTCAGCTGTATCTACCTATCTCTTTTTGACATATTTAAATATATGTATGTATACAGAATCGCAATAGCTATACCCCATATGCTGTTAGTAGAAATTTTGTTTATTTATTATTCTTAATTTTTTTTTTTTTTTTTTCTTTGTTTTCTGCTATATGACCGTTACTTGTAGTTGTATATAGTTCAAAATTAAGCTTACTTAAGCACTTTTAATTTTTGTATCTTTCATTGAAATACCACAAAGATAAATTTTGCTTTTTTGGTGTTCACTTAAAGTAAAACTATAGTCCAAGTTTTAACAGTATACCGTGACAGTTCTATCAGATACATTTCCTACATTTAAGTTCTGTAGAGTTTGTGAATAAATACAAAATTTCTTTGAAAGTTATTATACTTACATATATATTATTATAATTTTACTAAAGTGAAAATAAAAATAAATATAATAATAGAAATAATAATAATAATAAAAATATAATAAATAAAAAATGTCTTCAGTAAAGTGTTCAATTTGTGATACCACCTTCATTAATTTAAATATCTTGAGAGTGCATCAGAAACTTCATTGCTCGATATGCAAAAAATATTTTGAAATGCAATATCAGCTCAAAGGACATATGACTGAGCATGGTGTCCAAGAACAATATGACACATGCAATATATGCAATGTTTCTTTTAGCAAAAACATGCTAAATGTGCATAAGGAACTGCATTGCACTATTTGTGGAAAATTATTTTTGTGTAAAACAAGTGTGAATGCGCATATGAAAACACACATGTCGAGTATGGTACACTCCAATGGTGATGCATTGGCGCATACCTCGATAGGAAATTTATTAAACCATTGTCAGGCTTGCAATGAAATGATACCATCCTCATCAAGGGATACCCATCTTAGAACACATAAACATAAAAGAAATTGTTTCCCTGAAGTCAGTATTAATGATGATCTGACTAGGAGGTATAGCCATTTTAGTGGAAGGATTGAATCGTATCGCTTTCACAACAAAAGTGAAGGCATCCTCTCTCCTGGTGAGTTTTTAAAAAATGCAATGCGATGTATAATCAACCAATTAAAAGAGTGCAGTCAGAAACATACTACACTAAAATTTAATATGGAACTAACTTGCGACTACATGAAATTGGTCAATGATGAAATGTGTGTAACTCCTATGGTACATATATCAAAAATGACCTTCCTCACCATTGCTGATGATGTTGATGAATTCTATAAGAAACATTCAGAGGAAATAAGTGTAAAAATGGATGAATTCCAGGAAAGAGACAGCGGTTGGACTCTTATTAGTATAAAGTATGTAGAGTTAAATGTAAACAAAGCATCAATAATAAGAGGTTCACGATTCATTCCACTACCGAAAACCATAGCCAGAAATGGTGGATGTGTAAACATTGAGAACAATGATATATATTGTTTCAAATGGTGTTTAATTGCAGCTTTGTATGGTGATTCTACTCTAAAACCAAGACAAATGAGAAATTGTAATAACTACAATATAGAAAATATTAGAAATGATACAATTTTTGTTGGTGGTAGAGTATTAAACTTTGAAGGGCTGCAGTTTCCACTCCCTCTGAAGCAGTTAAAAGTTTTTGAAAAACAAAATAGTATGAGTGTGAATGTGTTTGGTCATAATGGAGCATCACTAATTGGACCTTACTACATCACAAAAGAAGAAAAAGCAATTCACATTAATTTGCTCTTGCTTCACTCAGAAGACAATTTTCACTATGTTCTTATCAAAAACATCTCAAAGTAAGTTATATATATATTTACATTTATTAAATATTTATATAATAATAAATAATTTAAAATTACTATCTTTTAAGGCTTATTCGATCCAGCATAACAACGCATCACGGAAAAATTTTTATTTGCAACACTTGCTTATTTTATACCCATGATGAAATCACACTTCAACAACATAAAAAGTGCTGTGGGAGAAAAGTTGCAAAAATGCCGGCTGATGAAGATGCTTTTAAAAAATTTGCAAATTATAATAAGCAAATGGACGTGCCTTTTGTTATTTATGCTGACTTCGAGTCAATTTTGGAAAAAATTGATGAAAGTGCAGGTACGAATACTGTAAATATTCAAAAGCATTCTCCATGTGCATTTAGTTATTTTGTAAAGTGTAGTTTTAAGGAAGAAAATAATTTATATAGACAATACTTTGGAGAAGATTCAGCAGAAGTATTCGTTAGAAAAATAGTTGACGACAGTCTTTATATTTATGAAAAACATCTAAGTAAAGAAAAAGTAATGAATATATCTGCTGAAGAATTAAATTCCTTTAATAATGAACAAAATTGTCATATTTGTAAGAAAAGTTTGAAGAATGATAAGGTTATAGATCACTGCCCTCTTACTGGTAATTATCGTGGTGCAGCTCACAGTGAGTGCAATTTAATGTACAAAATACCCAAATTCATACCCGTCATCTTCCATAATCTATCTGCATACGATGCACATTTATTTTTTAAAGAACTTTCTGCTATTAAAAATGCTGTCATAAAAGTCATCCCACAAAATAAAGAGCGCTATATTTCTATATCAGTTTATATTCCGATGAAAAAGAATTCTGGAGTTGAAATACGTTTTTTAGATTCTTTTAGATTTATGGCTTCTAGTTTAGATAGTTTGGCGAAAAATCTTGATATTTCTGATTTTCATACGGTTCGACAAATGTTTCATATTGATAGTCACTTTGATTTGATTAGAAGAAAGGGAGTATTTCCTTACTCGTACATAGATTCTATATCAAAGTTTGATGAAGTAGAACTCCCAAGAAGAGAAAATTTTTTTAATATTTTAAGTGATTCGGAATGTGATATTATTGAATATGAACATGCGCAGAAAGTATGGGATCAGTTCAATTGTAGAACACTACGCGATTATACTGAACTCTATCTGAAAACAGATGTTCTGCTTCTTACAGATGTTTTTGAAAATTTTTGAAAATTTTCGAAAAATATGTAAAAGTATTTATGATTTAGATCCAGCCCATTATTATACTGCACCAGGAGTATCTTGGGATGCAATGTTGAAGACTACAGAAATAACTTTGGAGTTGATTACAGACTCTAACATACATTCTTTTGTCCAAAGTGGTATTAGGGGCGGACTAGTTCAGTGTTCCAAGAAATATTCAAAGGCGAACAATAAATATATGCATGACTTTGATAAAAATAAGACATCAGAGTATTTAATGTACTTAGACGCCAATAATTTATATGGTTGGGCAATGTCGGAATACTTGCCTTATGGTGGCTTTGAGTGGCTAAGTAAAGAAGAAATTGATGTTTTCAATGTTGAAGAAATCTCAAACTCTTCTGAAACTGGCTATTTTTTAGAAGTAGACATTCAATATCCAGATTCCCTTCATGATGAACATAATGATCTTCCCTTTTGTTCCCAAAATAAAAAAATTTCGCAGAATGGGTGTGGGAAGTTAATAGCAGATTTTACATTTAAACAAAATTATGTTATTCACTACAGAGTTCTAAATCAATGTATATCAAATGGACTTGTATTGAAAAAAATACATAGGGTACTGAAATTTAAGCAGTCTCCATGGTTGAAAAAATACATTGATATAAATACCTATCATCGTACAAATGCGAAAAATGCTTTTGAAAAGGACTTCTTTAAGCTTCTTAATAATGCAGTTTATGGAAAAACCATGGAAAGTGTAGACAAACGTAAGGATATACGTATTGCTACAGATTGGGAAACTACAAACGGAAATCATTTGGGTTTAAGAGCATTAATCTCTAAACCTAATTTTTTGAGTTTACAAAAATTCTGTGATAGTATGTATGCAGTTCAGCTAAAAGAAATGGAACCATATTATGATAAACCTATCTATATTGGTTTCGCAGTTTTAGAATTGTCGAAATGGAAGATGTACGATTTCCATTATAGATACATGAAACCAAAGTTTGGTGAGAAACTTTCACTTAACTATATGGATACCGATTCGTTTATCTATACAATTCAAACTGATGATTTTTATGAAGATATTCGTAACGATATTTCTTTAAACTTTGATACATCAGAATATGCAACGAATAATGTATTCAAGTTGTCACTGCTAAATAAAAAAGTTTTGGGAATGATGAAGGATGAAAATAAGGGTAACATAATGGTAGAGTTTGTGGGCTTAAGATCCAAAATGTATTCTTTTTCGGCTCTCAATTCAAAAGAAGTGAAAAAATCGAAAGGCGTAAAAAGGTCTGCTCTTAACAAAATCACATTAAATGATTATAAGAGCTGTTTATTTGAGCAGAAAGTTGTATCAGATGAGATGTTTTTATTCCGATCAAAAATTCATCAACTGTATACACAAAAGCTCTATAAATTAGTCCTTAACCATACTGATGACAAAAGAAAAGGTATGGACGATCTGGTAAATACCAGAGCGTGGGGTCATTATAAAGATCGAGATGGTAACTCAATGGAAGTTGTGTAGTAGTATCTTGAAAATTATCAGTATGATTATAGTGAGCGATAACCTAAATCACAAATTTCCTTGAATTTGCAAACATTAATCATATATTTATTTATTTACTTTATTTGTGATATAGAATTTAATTAGTTATAGAAATTTGTAAAATATTTATGAAATACTCGTATGTAAGTGAAATTGTATAAATCTTTAATGATAAGTCAAAATATTTTATATGTATAATGTATTGTAAATATTTTAAATAAATAAAAAGACTATATGATTTGATTTGATTTCTTTTATTTTAAAGATTCTTTTACAAGTAAGATTACATTTCTTAAAGCGCAAGCACCATAATAGTGACAACTAAAGTAAAATAGATCTGGATACTTCATGCCCATTTCTTTCAAGTTGATACAACCAACATCTTCAATATTGAAAATTCTTTTATTCATAATTTTTTCCAGCCATTGCCTTTTCTCTTCACCCTTGACATATATTGTTGCACCATTGACATTAGCTTTTAAAAATTTAATTACGCTGTCAAAAGAAATTGATCCATCATTCCAGAGTAAGTGATGATGATTTCTGGTCAACCATTTCGCTTCCTTCTGCTTTTCAGATGATAAATATTTAAAATCAAATGGAGGTTTTATAATAAAATTAATGTATTCGTCTTTGTTGAAAGCAATCGCAACTTCCTTTGCAATAAACCCGTTGGAATTGTTTTTGAAGCCTTGCAAGTCTATGAAAATTGTCTTATCATTCATATTAATTTATTTATATAACTTTGCGAACTGTTCCTTTTATGGGTGAATATTCTATTATGCGATCATGAATAAGTATGCAGTATGCTGAAGTTTTTGATGGAATATTTATAGCTGTTAGAATTGGTTGAGATTCTCTCATATAGTAGCTTTGTTGAAATCGTGTGTACATATCATATAGAATTGCATATCGCTCATTTTTAAATTTAATATTAAGATCATCATATGGATATGACACTGAGTTTAAATGTACTTTTAAATTGGTGAGGTCACAGTGAACAAACTTATTTTCTTGTTGAAATGCAATCAAGATAAAACGAGGGCGTTCTCTATTTGCAGCCAGTTTAACATTCCAGATGTGACTAGTCCCCGAATTTAGTTGTGGATTAATATGACAATCCCAACTTCGAAAGGCCATCGGTATGGGAACACCATTGTTAACAGTTTTAATCATATTCAATTTGCAAAGATCAGATAATTGTACATGTGGAATTCTCCATGAGATGAGTGAAATCGTAAGTTTAGCTTTTTCAGTTAGAACGCTCGAGTGCACAAGATCTTCATCGTTTTTATTACGCAAGAGTATCAATTCATGTTTAGCATTTAATAGAATTTTATTGTAGTCTTCAGCGAATCCTAAAAGCATTTTAAGTGGCACATAGAAATTAAAACATCCATTTGCTTCAAGCTTTACATCATCAGTTTTATTCCATCCAGCATTTTGCATCACGATGCTTTCGGTATGCGATAGAGAAACCAAATTTTTTATGGTGCTCGTGACTCCCAAATATCGTGTGTGATCGATTTCAATACCATTAAGTTCATAACGAATTTCATCGAAGAGGTATGCAACAAAGTTGTTTTTCAAATTAAAGTTTTGTGAAGCTTTTGAACTTTTCTCATCTACAACAAATCCTTCTACATATAAATAGCTTTCACTAGGTAGCACATATAAATCTTGATTTTGTATTGAAATTCGAATTTCATCATTATTGTTATAAGATTGTAGATATGGTATGTATGTGTGGTAGTCTTTTTTTATTATATTTTCATCAGATAACGGTTTATCTAGTACGTCTATTATTGAACTCATTTTGTTTTCAATTTTAAATTTAAAGACTTGAGAAAGTTTTTATTTGCTGCTGTTAGCGTTTTATGTTTCAATGATCTCTTTAATTTTCGTTTAGGTTCGAATAGAGTTTTAGAATTGTTTGCAGCGTTATTTTTCGAGATACTTGTATTATATATTATCATTATTTAGTAGGCCTCAAGTGTATTCGAATAGTTATTTCCTCTCCTCGGAAATTAATTAAAGAGTCGTGCTGATCAACCACTCTTAGAGCTAGTGTACTTATCTCTCTGGAGGTAACAGGTAAATAGATGAGGTTTCTCGGAATCTCATCTATTTTATAGCCTGGAGGTACATTAATTGGAAATTCATGTAGTGTATGTGCCTTGGAATTGTTCATATACGTATTAACAATGATACTGCTTTCAATTCGCATTAGATTTACCTTGAAAATATTAACTGGAAGATCGGAATAATGATCTTCGTTAGGAGACAATATTTTATTATTAAATCCCAATAGACTACCAATTGTATTTTCTTTATTGAAATATATTGGATCCTTCGAACTGTAAATTTTAACTTGCATTGTATTGTTATTCGCTTCTATATGAATTTTGTTTGCAGGTCTGTAGCGTTTGTATTGTTCCTCTATATAATCAACTATATCATTCAATTCATAAGAACCAATTGGTATTTCAATTAAAAGTTCGCCGATATGAAACATATTGTTGTAGATGTCTACATTCGGTATACTATTGTATGAATGAAAATCTGTTAGAGCACACTCATATGACTCATTCAATTCAATGGGTGGAAAATAATTAGCCGATAACTCTGATGAGTTAGAGCTCAGAGTAAGTGTTATTGACATTTCGACTGTCCGATGTGAAATAAATAAAATATTCCATTATATATTGTTTATAATAAAAGTATTTATTTATTTATTATTATTATCTTATAATTATGCTATTATATATTGTTTACAATATTTCATCTTTGCTAATCCAACTATTGTGTTGATTAGAAAATCCCAACCATTTAACAAATGCTTTATCTCCTCTAGTTTTAATGACTAAATATGTATTAGGAAATCTGGTTTTTGAAAGTTCTTCAGCATAAAATCCACCTTTGATAACATTTTCAAGATAATCTTCCAGTATAAATGTTGCAGGATATGTATTTTGAACTGATTTAATAGTAAAAATTTCTGATGTCCAATTGGGGGTATAGCCTTTTTCAAAAGTATGTTTATATTTGCTAATTCGCACATGATCTCCAACGTTAAATTTACTCATTTTATACATTTTTAAGTGACTGTATACCGTATTTAATAGTTTTTTCTCATTCGATGAACTAACCTTAATCGGCGGCATTTTGATGGTACGATGAACTCTTCTATTGTATGTGTTAATCAATTTTTTGTAAATATCAATCCAATTATATGAACCATTAAAGCTAAATTCTTTCCACATCATTCCTTTTAAAGATCTATTGAATCGTTCGACTATTGATGCTTTCATTCTGCTATACGTTGAATAGTGATTAACTTTATATTTATGCATCAATTCCGCAAAATGTTTATTGAAAAATTCTTTACCATCGTCAGTTTGCAAATTTTTCGGTACTCGTCCCAATTGAAAAATATCTGTCATTGCTTGTGTTGTTTCAGGTCCAGTTTTTGTTTTTATCGCTACAGTCCATGCAAATTTTGAGAAAGTATCAATTACGGTTAGTAAATATCTATAATTCTTGTTGTATTTAGAATAATTTCCCATTTCAACCAAATCAGCTTGCCAAAGATCATCTATTCCTTTCATTACAACTCTTCTACGGGGAAAAACTTTTCGTGCTTGTTTATGAAGTTCATTTACCAAATTTCGTTTTGAGCTCATTTTACACTTTAGTTTAAGAACTATGTTGTAGTCTGTTTGACCCACTTTCAGTTATTGATGCAAACATGTAATTTTCAAATCTATAAATTTTCTCATTGAGCCTTTCAAATTCATTTTCATAAAGTAATTTTGTTTTGTTAAAGTTTTGTAGAATTTTGCTATTCTCTTCTAATTGCAAGGCTAATTTATGTTCTAAGTTTTCAAATTGTGCTTGTAGATCGGCATATATTTTATTATTATCTTCCATAAAGTGTGTTAATAATTTGCTTTCCGTTTTCTCAATTTGAGTTTGCAAAAACAATTTATTGATAACATCGTTTTCTTCCAAAGGTTTCGCCACATTTTTGATTCTTTTGTTCTGAACATCAATGTTGTTGTCCGTATCCATAAAGATCCCCAACAATTTAGGAGCATTTTTTGTTGAAATTATACTACTAGTATCGTTAAGATAATGTCCGAATTTATCTACAGACATTCTTTATATATTTTTATATTATTCTATTATATTAACTTCGCGTAGTTCTTCAATAATTGATACAATTTCGTTATTATGATTAGTGTGACCTGCAGCTTGTGATGCAAGTAATAGACGAAGTCGCTCTACCAACTCATTAGGATCATCCCAGTATATATAGTTTGGTTTGTGAGGATTAAATTGCATCATTCCATCACCTTTATAATTACGAGTATGTTTTGTTTTTAAGGTTGGTGAAAATAAATTGTTTAGATCGTCTTCTTTAAACAGTTTTTTAATTATATGTTTATATTTATATGCTTTAGTTCCTTTAATGTGACCATCAGGTTTATAACCTCTTCTATATGCATTAGTACGAATTAAAATTTTTTTGTAGATTTCTAGTTCAGATTTGTCATAGTTTTTAGGTGTTTTATGGAACATTAAAGAAAATAAACCAGGTGTTAGAGCCCACATTTGATCGCCAACTTGAATTTTATCATTAGACAGTTCAATATTACTATCACCAAATTTCCATTTATTACTGATATAATCTTTATGTGGTCCATAGTTTCTATCTAATTCATTTCTCCTTTGCAAGAGTGATAAATCAGTATAATTCTCTTCAATTTTGGAATTCTGTGAATAAAAAGTGTCATCATCATCATCATTATCACGTTCATCATCTTCGTTGTATGAGTTGGTGTTATCAGATATTGTTCCTTCTACAAGTTTCTTTGGTGTACTTGTTAGCAATTTAATTGACGGTTCCTTAAGATATAAATTTTTATTGTGTTTAGTTTTTGTCGTCACATCATTTTCTACTTCTCTTTTGATCAATCTATTACTATATTTTGAATTATTTATAAATTCTTTTAAAGGTTCTGTTATAGGCTTAAATGTATCTTTTAGTTGTTCATGAGTATCTATTTCACCAGTCTTTATACTGCGGAGCTTTTTCTTCAAAACATTTCTAGTCCTCACCAAATCTTTTAAAACTTTTTCATTCATTTTTATATATCAGCTATCAGATCAGGTTATGTGCTATCAGATCAGTTAACAGATTAGTTATGTGTCATCAGATCACATGTATTATGTTTAAAACTAATTTATATTGTTATGAAATAGTCAAATAGTTTTCTATAGCGACCATTGTTCAATTCATTGTCTTTGCATATCATCAAAAATCCATATTTATCCTTCCAACACTCTCGACAAATTTCATGAAACTTTTAAAAAGTCATATCGCTAGCAACATGGTCACTATAAGCGTGCTTCATATTGGTTTCATCTTGCTTGAACATTATAATTACATTAGCATTGTCTCTTATTAAATGTTTTGGAACTCTAGTATAAGTTTGGCATAAGTAGAATGAATCGATATTCTTATGTCGACCCATACAAAAATATGCACGTATATTATTTTGCTTTTCACATGCAACATCATCAAATATCATAATTGAATTAACTTTAGCTTCGTCAGGCGAAATAACAGCATCGTTATCTGTAAATGTGTAGTAGCCCATTCCTTTAACTGATGTTATAAGTTTCCTCAAGTATTCATATTTCGGTTGATATAGGGATTTTGAGTATAAATAGATATTTTCAAACTTGAGTCCGTTAGGACTTTCCAATAAGCTAATCATAACATTAGTCTTTCCACAATTTGAAGGACCAACTATTAGCGCACGAATAGAATTTGGTAAGAGGGAGCTATGCTTTATTTTAAAAGTGATGTGCGATGAAGCATCAATATTACGAACTAATATATTTTTATGTTGTTTTACTAAACGCATTTTGATAACTAAATATTATTCATAAATATAACCTTTATTATAGAATAAAATGGTTATACAGTACAACAAAAACATTAGTTGTAAAAAAGCAATCGATGGAAAAGGTTTAGTCGACAAAATAATAAACTCTCTACCTATTGAGCTTCATCTTTCTGGATATCAATACTGTGGACCTGGAACAAAGTTACAAAAACGTTTGACCAGAGGTGATAAAGGAATTAATTTACTAGACGAAGCTTGCAAAAGCCACGATATCGCTTATTGGAAAAATAAAGATTTAAATATTAGACATCAAGCTGATAAAATTCTTGAAAACAAAGCTTGGAAGCGAGTTCTTGCAAAAGATAGTAGTCTTGCGGAAAAATCATTTGCATATATGGTAACTAACGCAATGAAAGCTAAAACAAAACTAGGAATGGGTGTAGAGACGAAGAAGAATAATAATGTAAAGAAACTTTTGAGTCGAACTAGTTTGGATGGGAAAAAACTATTCTATTGAACTGTTCGAAATGCTACAAAAATTTTAAAAAGGGAAAAACCTCTAGATATTAACTCTGCTATTAGAATTGCACGAAAAACCATTAACAGTTCTTTTAAAAGAAAAAAATCACAAATTAAAGTACCACGTATAATACGAGTACCAAAAATTGGTGGTTTTCTACCATTAATTCCAATATTAACTGCTCTGGGTGCAATTGGTAGTCTCACGACTGGAGGTGCTGCTATAGCTAAGGCTGTAAATGCAACAAAAAATGCTAAAAGTCAACTTGAAGAAGCATCTAGACACAATAAGGCAATGGAATCAATAGCAGTGGGAAAGGGACTTTATCTTAAGCCATAAAAAAAAGGTTATGGATTAGTTTGTAAAGAGCTCTCAAAAAACTCATAGAAATGCTACCCAAAAGACCATTAACTGATGTCGATTTGAGAAAATTTTCAGCAAAAATTCCACACTTTAGAGGAGTTTTCATGTTGAATACTCTACCAAAACGTGTAAGGAGAAGAGAATGTGGAATAATCAATTTAGATGTATCAACAGGACCGGGAACACATTGGGTAGCATATTATAAAGACAACAATCAAAATGAATATTTCGATAGTTTTGGAAATTTACAACCACCTACAGAAGTAGTCAAATATCTGGGCAAAAATATAAAATACAACTATAATCAGCATCAAAATTTTAATACATTTATCTGCGGACATTTATGTCTTAAATTTCTTTATGAATTAAATAAAAAATATTAAATAAAAACACTCACAAATATGTACATTTTAACAAATTATTTATTACTTTTTATTAATATTTTATTATACAATACAGTATAAATTAATTTTGTTACCAAACTGGATATTGAGCATTTTGACAGAAAAATTCATCCATCTCATAAGTCAGCACCAAATTGCGTTCTCCTTCTCTTTGAATGCAAAATTTTCCACTCGAAAGATTATTTACTTCATCGTCTGTAAGGGTGCTGTACCGATTGGGTAGAAACAATATATTATTTTGCAGTTCGACTTGAACTGTTTCCCCATATTTCGTTGTGACCCTTTTTGCACCATCAACAGGATATTTTTTTCCTATATCCATGTCCTTAATATGGATTATATTTTTAACTTTGCACGCATTAAATTTTTTTACCAAGTTTGTTGAGGACTCCATTTCTTTTTCTGTTCTTATCACTTTCGATCTTGGTTTCAGACTGATTTTAAAAATATCATTGATAATTGCAATAAGTCTGACCGAAGTGTAGGAAAACAAAAAAGAATTACTACAGCTATTCTAAGATATCTTTGAACAAAATCAGTAAAAATAACAGAATGAATTTTTTTGAAAAATATTGATGAGCAAACAAAACATTAAGAGCATGCACAATCATGTTATAAAAATATTGTTGAGCAAGCTAAAGCTGAAAAGCATGCACAATCATGTTTTAAAAGTTTTTGAATAGACATAACTGAATAAAAAAAAAAAAAAAAAACAAGAGATTGTGGGAAATTAAAGGGTGTGAAATTGTATATTTAACAAGCAGATCAACATTTAAAATCAGCACATCAAAACGAACCTAATATTAACAGTTTTTTCTTCAGAAAAAAAGATAAACTGACCTTCCTTAATATTTTATAGAAAAAAAGAACAGAGTTAAACTTAGAGCAAGTATATGTTTATATTTATACACAAGTATGTGAGTATGTAAACATCCAAAATAAAGATTATTATTATCGAACCACATAAAGTAGAAAAACCAAACATAACATACACTCATATACGCCACACACCAAGGAAACATATTATGCATGGAAACAACCAAAAATTTAAAAATTGAAGCAGCAAAACAAAATCAGTAAGAATGAATATTACATACGCATATACAAACAAAAAACGAATTTAAACATAAATACGGTTAGCAGCTTTTAATAATTCTATCTGCGCGTATCTCCACTGCCAGATATAGCGGCTGAGTAAATCGATAAGATAGCAACAGGTAATGGGAGCAGCAAACCAAAGCATCATAAAACTACATACGGTAAGCTGCAGTTAATATATCTCTCTGTCCATATCTTCGCTGCCAGATATATCGGCAGAGCCTATCGATAAGATAAGAACAGAGAGTTGAAGCAGCATACCAAAACCAACAAATCGAATACAATACAATTTAAGACGAAAAATTAAACATGCGCGCACACACACACACACACACACACACACAAACCATAACAGCATTTATTCCTCAAAAACAAAATTTGCGTACAAATTAACAAAATCGAATATATACCCCTTCCATCCCAAGCCATCTAAATAAACTGCAACCATCAAGAAACTATTTAAAGAAAGAAAAAAAACTTTGTCACCAAAAAAATATCCAACAATACAAAAAATATGCAAACCACAGCATTTATGAATCGAAAAAATTTGTGTACATTAAAAAAAAAATTAAATCCAATAGAACCACGCAACAAAACAATAAGACGAAAAATTACACACAAACCATAGCAAATTATGCGCTTTCACATGTGTGGATGAGTGTTTGTACGAAGGAGGGCTCTGCCTCTGCCAGTAATTCCGCCTCTGCCTCTGCCAGTAATTCCGCCTCTGCCTCTGCCACTAATTCTGTCTCTGCCTCTGCCACTAATTCTGCCTCTGCCTCTGCCAGACCTCTGCCCGGTCCGCAGTCGCAGATGTTTTGCTTTCCCATTCCCATTCTACTCTTCATCGTTCTTATTACGCAAGAGTATCAATTCATGTTTATCATTTAATGAAATTTTATTGTAGTCTTCAACGAATGCTAAAAGCTTTTTAACATCGTGTGTGATTGATTTCAATGCCATTAAGTTCATAACGAATTTCATCGAAAAAGTATGTAACAAAGTTTTTTCAATTTAAAGTTTTGGGAAGATTATGAATTCTTCTCATCTACAACAAATCCATCTACATATAAATAGTTTTCACTAGGCAGCACATATAAATGTTGATTTAGTATTAAATTCGAATTTCATTATTATTGTTAAAGGAACGTAGATATGGTATGTATGTATGTGTTGTAGTCCTTTTGTATTATATTTTCTTCAGATAACGGTTTATCTAGTCATCTATGATTGAACTCATCTTGTTTTCAATTTTAATTTTTAAGACTTGAGAAAGTTTTTATTTGCTGTTCTTAGCATTGTATGTTGTAATGATATCCTTAATTTTGTGTTCCAATATAGTTTTAGAATTGTATGCTGCGTTATTTTTCAAGATACTTGTATCGTATGTTATCATTATTTAGTGGGCCTGAAGTATATTCGAATAGTTATTTCCTCTCCTCGGTAATGTTTGTTTGAATGGATCTTTCTGCAAGGTCATTAGAACGAGATAAATGCGGGCTCGATGGAACACTATCAATACCGCAGTCACCACAGAATTGTCTAAAATCCTTTGAATTGAAAAGCGGCCCGTGTCTGGAAAAAATTGATTTTAGTTTCGTTATCACATGCATAGAAGAATAACAAGAACTCAAAAGTTCGACCTCAAAAAAAAATTAATTATATATTATTAAATATTTATTATCAAAAACTTATTTAGGGTTCGCAATTCTGTATTACAATCAAACGCTACAATTGGATACCATGTTATATATATCATTATTTATATTGGGCCAATAGGTCGAACTTTTGGCCAAACTCTGGCAACCCCGAATTCCCATATGACCCTCATGCACTGTAACATTACCGATCTTGAACTTTTCGGCACTTAGATACTTAAATTTTTAAATAAAATAATCTGTATCACAGTCATCTCTTCCTTAATGGGAATAAAATATTGTACATCTAATTCTACCTTCTTATTACCGACCAACCCTCTTTCACATAGTCCATAATTTTCCTAAAAATCTTATCATTCGCAATTTCCCGTTTAATCCTCTCAATCTGATCCCCGGGCAGTGTCAATTGGCATATCAACGAATTGCATTGAAAGTCAATGGCCCGGTCAATTCCCAAAGAATTTTCTTAAGTGGTGAGCTAGACAAGGTATCGGCAATAAACAGATCCTTGCCCGGTTATACACCATATATAAAGGTTTATTAAACGGGGGGATAAGAAGTTTGTGGTCCGTTTCTACAATCACATTTCTACCATAAATATACTGATGGAACCGTGTGCACCCAAACAATATAGCAAATAGTTCCTTTTCAATTTGCGAGTAACTCGTCTGACTGTCAGGGATGCAGATGCATACGTCACAGGGTTTCACCATGCATTATAATCGCTTCCACAGCAAACTTCGAAGCATTTACTGACAGTGTAATAGGTTTCTTCGTATCACAGAACGCAAAAAGAGGCGCCCTTGTAATCTCCCTCTCCAAATTATCAAATTCAATATGCTATAATTACTATAACCCTTTGGGCAGGCCAACAGGACGTGTTGGATGGTCAGTTTTGCCGATTATTGAGGAAAGTGACCCCAAGGAGATGTTCGAAATGCCTGGACTTTGGGTATATAGCTAGAAATTGTCAGAGTGAGAAGGCGGATAGGACTACTTTGCTAGGAACTGCAAATGCGTCCCCCACTGTCTATTCGATAGAAAGGACCCCCTTACCGATGCCAATCATGTCACAGGAGTACCTAAGTGTCTCTTCTATCTGTCAGCTCAACGGAAGTTGTTGAGTGAGAGAAGATAATGATATTATAGCTGATATATAGCTGCGAGGCGGCACAAGAACTACTGGGACAGACCGTGCGAGAACTGGGGCTAGATCTGGCGATACTGAGCGAATAATATGGGGGACTTGACGGATGGCGCTGGGTTACCAGCAGGTGTGACAAGGCATCGATCTGGACCTGTGCTAGAATTCCGGTGCATGCGTCACTGTGGCTTGTGACGCATATATGGCGAGAAGACGTCATCTGTGGGGAAAGAAGCACGTTTAGTGGTGGATTGAGGAAATAGCTGACCCCGAGAACCTTACCGAATGCAGAAAGGATACTGCATATTAGGGAGCAACTTAATAAGGGCCATAGCGCAAAGAAAGACCTGATGCTATAAGGACATGAGTGCCGACGTTGAAGACAATCTCTTGGGCACGGGGCATAAAGTGGTGATGAATAAGATGAACTGCTTTAAACCACCAGCCACATGTGGAACCAAGGTGAAATCAATTGTCGAAAGTTTACTTCCGCAGAGAGCCGCAATAACATACTCCGTGCGGGACAACGAGCCGCACGAAGCGATTCCGTAGGTCGGCACTCGGGAATGTGAAATGGTATGGAATGGAAATGGATGCCATCAAAGGAGACCGCTGGATTGGGGGGTGATAAGCAATATTGCGTCGTCATCACCTTGGTGTCAAAAACGCATTTGATTCGACTAACTGGGACACTACGCTGGCTGCAGTCAATGGGAAGGACGTCCCCAAAAACTTGATAGAATTGGTTGCCGACTACTTTAAGGATAGAGTACTCTTGTATGACACTGAGGATGGGAGGAGGTCATATGTGGTCTCAGCAGGCGTTCCTCAGGGTTCTGTGTTAGGTCCAACAATGTGGAAAGCCATGTATGATACGGTACTAAGACTTGAGCTACCTGGTGTACGCAGATCATTAGTTTTGCGAGTGACATTACCCTAGTAATAAAGGGCAAACATCTCGGAAAGGTTGAGAGAATGTGCAACGATGCCGTTGCTATGGTTGAAAGCTGGATCACGAGCATAGGTCTCAGACTTGCTGACCACAAGACTGTAGGAAGAAATGGAATTGCATCACGGTTACAGTAGGAGACCAGCGAAAAACCTTTAAGCGGGCATTAAGTACTTGGGGGTTATGATCGACCACAGACTCATGTTCAAGGAACTTCTGCAGTATATATGTGCGAAATGTACGAAGACGAATTCCGTACTTGCACGAATAATGCCTAAACTAGGCGCTCCGAAGGTGGGAAGAAAACAGTTGCTGATGGGGGTGGTCAAATCATTTGCCCTATATGCGGCTCCCGTATGGGCGGATGCTATAAACAAGGAATCGTAGAGCAGAGAATAGAGTATATAGATGTGGCCTACAAGAGTTGTGCTCTTAGGGTCGTTTCTGCCTTCCGTACGGTGTATACGGACGCAGCACTGGTAAATGCTAGAATAAAGCCGCTGGGACTAGTGGCAGATACCGAGAAAAAGAAACGTTTTGCAAGATGAACGGCGCTAGCGCACCCCACTCAAATGGTTGTTAGCGCAATGGAAAGATGGCCTCATGATTGGGACACTTCTGTAAAGGGAAAATGGACCCACAGACTCATACGGCGAATAAAGGAGTGGACAGATAAGAAACACGGACAGGTGAACTTCTGAACTGACCCAGTTGATAAGCGGACATGGATGCTTCAGATTTTAAGATTTACATACCTTTGTACATATGTATGTTTCAGAAAACACCCCATAAAATAGTTAGCACAACAAAAACATATTTATAAAAATTGAGTAATTTGTTATTATTTCTTATGTTAGATAAATAGAGAGTTGCCGTACGTGAATATAAAATTAAATTAAATCTTCCATTGCTATAGATTTGCTATTGTCCATTTATGAATACAACTTTTAAAAAGTGATTTATAATACAAAAAGTCTATGATAACTTTTGTACTCTTTAAATATATAATAAGAATTTTTTGATGAATATGGATGTTAGTCTTTAAAGATATGTATTTAGTATAGCAGCCTAAAAAACAGATGGAAATATTACCTTAATGATTTGTATTCTATCCTAAGCAAACAGTCAATAAACAGATGATAATTCAAAAGAAACTGTGTTGCTTACGATACGTAGAAAGATAATGAGCATTTTTGAGTTTAGAAATAAGATTCCTAGTATTTAAGAAAATTATACTTATTATTGATTAGTGATAAGAGTTCTAGTATGAAAGGAAATTATGTTCAAAACTAAAGACATTCATCAATAAATCTGTAAGGAGAAAAGATCGTCCTCTTTTTTAATTCCTGCGAAATTGACAAGTGATTAGTGGACACTTTTGCTTTTGTAGGAAAATTTTATGTTTACAGGATGTAAAATTTGTGGTTTTAACTTCTACAAATATATATTTTATGAAGATGGTTGAATACATACGTAGAAGAAATTTTCTTACGTTGTGCAATTTGGGAGGAAGACAGAGAGTTTTAATTGATTTCATTGAGTTGCTTTAAGGAAGTTCACTGATCAATTGTCAAATGCTTATTAGATTAAGATATGTTAATTAAGCTATCAAAATATTTCTTCTGTGGGAGAAAAAATACAAATTCACTATGAAGGAAAGCGGGGAATATATTTTTGATGGTAATAAATTACAATAGATACACATATAAATATAAAATAAATAAATGTTTTGAGTAAATAAATTTCAAACCTTAAGGTGTAACCAAACCTTTAAAGGTAGATAATAATTTTTAGTTCTCTGGTTTTGCTTGGAAATACTGTGGTAACAATTTCTATATGTTAATATTGCTTCATGGCAATAAATTTTCTTAATCTTTTCAGGTTAAAATATGGTTTCAAAATCATCGATATAAGTGCAAAAGACAGGCAAAAGAAAAGGCTATGGCAGAACAAAATCAACAAAATCAGGTACCTATTTTTGTACTGCTTCCTTTTTAACAACTGCGTAAAATTTATAATTTATTATAACCTTAGCATACAAATATACAGGCTTGTTCTGAAAATCACGTGATTTAAAATCGTATGCCGTTTTAAAATCATACTTGTGATTTTGTGCCGTTCTGTAAATCACACGATGTTTGTGTTACATGGTATTGTTTTACCTCGAAGGAAACACAAGATTTTAATTGTGTTATAAATCACAAAAGCAAATAACATTTTTTAACAGCAGAAATGCAATCTACAGATATTTAAAATTTTTAATGTTTCTTAAATAAAATAACTAACTTTCAAGGACGTTAATAAAGAAAACATTGAGCAATTCATTTAAATAATGCTAGAAGTAGCAAAAATAAGCAAGTGATTTGTAAACGTCAGATACTTTGCTGAACTTTAAAAATCAGAAAGCTCTATGCACAGAACACCTTTTTATGGTTTCAAATCACTTTCACGAAATGTGATTTTCAGAACATTCCTGATACCTATACATAAATAGTTAATTTTTTATTTCTATGGCAATCATTGCCTACTACTAGGTGCTTCTAAAAGACATTGATAGTGATAGATGTGACATGTGGTGAAGGGATAGACATAGGAAATCTTCAATATATACATATTTTGAAGTAAAGGTTTTATGCAATCAACCGTTGAATTATTTTTTTTGCAAATATTTTTATCTAAGTAGTTCTTGTAGTTAGTAACTCAGACGTAGTAGGGTTCACATTTAACTATGGCGTCGATAATTATTTTACCGTATCTGAAACCTACCGGTAGTCTGTTATTATGGGGTATTTAAAAATTGTGATGAATAAAGCGGATGTTCTTGCCGTACAAACGTCAGAGTATTCCAAAATATTTTTGATAGGTTTCCTATTAGTACATGGTTAACTACTTTCTCTATGTTATCTAGAAATAATTCTGATAAATATTCGTTGTTTTTGGCGTCGTAGAACGTCCGTATAAATTATAATAGTACGTCTGGAACTTCTTCGATGATGATGTGTTTCTTTATTTACTTTCCTTTGATGAATTCTAATAGTTTATCAAACGAGATCATATTAGTTTTCGTTGCTGTCTATCATTGAGACGCGTGAATAAAAAGTTAGGTAAAGTTAAAAGTAGGAAATTTAGTTTAACTTTCAACTGAATAAAAATTGCAGATGAAGTCAGTAGCTTTTACTAACTAGTAAAAGTTAATATTTCCAGTGTTTTCTTAAAAAAGCTGTGAATAAAACTTAGTGAATGCTTAAAATTACTAGTTTTTGTTTCAATGTTTTTAACCAGCATATTGACGTGCTTGGTGTTAAAGTTTTTTTGTCTAAAAGTGTTTTTTTTATTATTTACACTAATTATTTAAGCTGCTGATCCTTTTTATATATATAATATTTATTTATATTATTAATTGACCTTTTTTATTATATTTTTTGCAATATATTTATTAATTATTATTAATTATTATTATTGAATAATAAAACCAAATAAAATAAAAGAAAAAGACCTCAAGCTTAATAAATATATTGCAAAAAATATAATATTTATTTTTATTCCGATATTTCGCTACACCTTTGTGTAGCTTCTTCAGGAAAATTGATTTTGTTTATAATGAAAAAAATATTTTTTTAAAATTCACAATAAATTCAAACAAATTTTACAATTTCAAAATAAAAATATTAAGATAAATATATAAAAATATTATATGCCTTAGGAGAACTTATATTGAAATGAGAATCCCACGTCCCAAGTATTAGTTCTCCGTGAGTTATGTGAGTGTTCACTCTTCATAATTCATCTAGTTACGCACAAGTCTAATAATAAGAAATCCGCTCAACTCTCCCACAGGTACTCTGTTTTACTCTACGACAACATTAGCCACATAAGAAAATTTATTAGTATTTGCTTGGAAGGTTAACTAATAATCTCTTTATCAGTTATGTGAATAATTTCTTTTATTACGTTGTAGTAACGCACCAGTAGTAGTTAAGAAATGTGTGTTCTGCAACTATTAAAATTTTAAAATTTAGTTAATTAAAATTTTAAATTTTAATGGGAAAATTAAAATTAAAATTAAGAAAAATCCATTGATTAGCTAAGTAAGCATTAGCGAAATAGTACTATATGGATATGCTTTCCTCTTCAGTATTGAGTTTGCTTTTATAAAAAATACTTTACGAGAATATCATAAAGTATGTAATAATACATTTCACATATTTTTCGGGAAAAAACAAAATTTTAATATTAGAATCATATATAAAGAGATATTCCCAAAATAAATTCAGTTAATATTTATATAGAAATAAAAATCCGAACTTTCCACAGGATTAGATTCAGAACTAAAACCTTTTTACTTTTTATAAACTGTTTGGACGTTGATTTTCAAAATTTTTTATAAATCATATATAAAGAGATATTCCCAAAATAAATTCATTCAATATTCTCTGAAGATTTTAAAGATTTTTCATCTACAACAAATTCTTCCACATATACATATATAACTCTCACTAGGTAGCACGTACAAAAATTGATTATTGAAATTCGAATCTCATCATTATTGTTGTATGATTGTAGATATGGTATGTATGTGTAATAATTCTTTTTTATTATATTTTCATCAGATAACGGTTAATCTAAGACATCGATTATTGAACTCATTTTGTTTTCAGTTTTAGATTCAGAGACTTAAGAAATTTTTGTAAAAGGCTGTTGTAAAAGGTTTTTGACTCACCGACCGTTTTAATTGTGGTTGTAATATTTGAGAATTGTATGTTGCTGCATATTATCTTTATTTTAATGACCTCAAATGTATTCGTATTGGAATTTTCCCTCCTCAGAAATTAATTAAATCAGCGTTCTGATCAACTATGCTTAAAGATAATGGACTCTTGGATATTTACCGGTAAATGAACAACGTTTTTAGGAATTTCTACTATTTTATACCCTGGAGATACATTAACCAGATACTCGTATAGTGTATGATTTATAATTATTCCTGTAAGTGTTGACAGCAATACCATTCGCAAGAGATTTACCTTAAAGATATTATCTGGAAGATCAGAGGAATAATCTTTGTTTGGAGTTATGATTTTTTTTTTTTTATCCAATTGGTATTTCAATTATATGTTCTCCTATATGAAATTTATTAGTATAGACAACATCTATTTGGGATACTGTTGTATGAATGAAAATCAGTTAGAGTACACTCATAAGTACCGTTTAAATGAATAGGTGGAAGATGATAAGCACATAGCTCTGATGAATTGGAGCTCAGAGTCAATGTTATTGTCATTACGACTGTTTGATTGATTGTTTGATTATAAGAATGATTTATATATTTACTTCAACTTCTTTTTTTACTATTCATATTAAATCTGTTGTTTTTGTTTTCTTCCAACTATAATAGCTCATATTTGCTTATCCAACAATTCTACTCATTATTAAATCATCACCACTTGACAAATACCTTATATCCTTTAGTCTTAATAACCTTTCAAACTATATATTTATATGAATACATGGGTTTTAAAAAGTTATTCTTCATAGAACCCACTTTTAATAGGATTTCCGCGATAATCTTCTAAAATATACTCGTATGTTGCAGGATATGTATTTTAAACTCTTTTAATTCTGAACATTTTTGTTGTATGTTCGCAGTGTAACCCTTCTGAAATGTATGTATGTTTAGATTTGTTTATTCGTACATGATGTCCAACATTAAATATTGACATTTTGTTCATTTACATATTGCTGTATACTGTATTTAGTAGTTTTTTCTCATTTTCTGAGTTGACCTTATTCCGTGTCATTTTGATTGTGCGCTGAACTTTTGCACTGTATGAGTCAACATTTTTATGACGTCTCATACAAAGTAACGTAATTAATAATCATGATTGGGTTAATTTTGGATTCATTAGGAGGCAGAACTGATTCATTATCTGTAGCTGTGAAGTATCGCATTCTTTTCATTGGTGAAATTGGTGAAAGGTATTCATACGAGGGCGGATCAATAAGTCCGTGACTTTTCGAACTTCCCTCGTAGTTATATGAAATGCAACACTGTTCCACCTGTTAATTTTGAGCTAGTGTCGTTATTTACTTTGCGTTTAACAGCTGTTCAAAACATACAACCTCGTGTATTTTTCTAAAAATGGAAAAAAGTGATATAGAGATTTTGAATACAAATAAATGTTTACAAACTTGAGTCCATTAAGATTTTCCAACAAACTAATAATAACATTAGTGTTTCCACATTATAGTAACGATAGAACAACGAAACGCACCCCACGTTGCGACGATGCTTAAGAGAGTGAATAGAGTTGCTACCCTACTGTTTCCTATGAGATTCTTCGCTCTTTCCTGTACAGGGTCGAGTAACTTCAAAATGGTCTTTGCAGCACCGTCCCATACATGAGAGTTGTATACCATTTTCGGTCGGATGTAAGCGGTATAAATAGTGAGGAGAACAGATGAGATGATGTACGTCGTACACCGTCTTAAAAAACCGAGTCACTTGAATGCTTCCTTTTAGACCTGAGAAATATGCTCAGTCCATCGGACATCACACCGGATTTTCATGCCAAGAACATCAAGAGCTTCTGATTCCTCAATGTTTATGCCACCCATTATTACAGAAGCGGCAGCGTGATCATGCATACGGCGATAGGTTAGCATGCAGCATTGGGTCTTTTGGGAATTGAAATCGACCCTGTTCGCGTGACCCCATTCCAATATTCTCGTGAGGTCACCTGTTAGCGAATCATTCATATTCTGCCGCGTCGCCGCGATCATAGTTGATGTCGGCCTACGATCAAATGAAGATGAATGGCAGATATTGTTGTCATCTGCAAAAGAGTGGATAGGGTTCGAAATTTGAAGGTCATTGAGAAAGATAAGAAATAGGGTAGGAGAAAGAATGGAGCCTTGCGGTACCCCTGAATTTATCTTTAACTCGTTAGATGAGATCCCGTCTATAACACCTCTTATAGCGCGATCATTTAGAAAGATCAATATAAATCGAGAGAAGATATCACCGACACCTAAAGAAATAAGTTTAGACAAGAGTGCTCCATGCCACACTCTGTCAAATGCTTTGGAAATACCAAGTGCCACTACCTTACTTTCATCGAAATGGTGGATGGATCCACACTATTTTTCCCAAAGGAAAGCTAAAGAGTCTCCCGTGAAACGTCCCCCACGGAAGCCATATTGCCGATCGTTAAGTAAGCTATTGGACTCCAGATACTTCATAAGATGGAAATTTAGCATACGCTCCATTACTTTGGAAATGGTAGGGCATATTGCGATTGGGCGATAATTTTAAGGGTTGCTTGTCTCTCCCTTCTTGGGGATCGACGTAACATTTGCAACTTTGCAGCACGATGGAAATTCGCCTGCATGGTATAGGGTGCTAAAAAGGATTGCCAGAGGACGCGACAAAGAGCACTGCTTCAAGACCAGTGACGGAATTCTATCCGGGCCAGGAGACTTATTTATGTTATGGTCCGCTAAAACCCTTTTAACTGCAAGAACCCGAAAGTATATCTTTGGATTAGTTACAGATACACGCTCGGGCGTGGGGAGTGGTTGATTATTTGATCATCCTTTAAAAGAGGCGGAATAGAAGAACTAGCATTTTCTTTTGCTCTTTTAGCGTTCGATCAAAAGCTTTTACTGCCCCGTGGGGTGTAAGAACTTTAGCGCGAAGTCGCTGCTCGTACAAAGCTTTTTCACGTCTTAGCACTTAGGCACACGAAGATCTCGCCCTTTTGCGCATCACATCAGTATCCGCGTTTTTCTCATTCCGCCAAATACTAAATGCTTCCTCTCTGGATATGACTGCAATTCTGCACGTCTGATTAAACCAAGACTTCGGTCTAGGCCTAATCGAAATTTGCTTCGATAGTATGAACGTTTTCATACCAATATTATATTTGGTAAATTTCAGCCATGGCATTGACATCATTGTGAAGGAAGCAGAGCCTCCAATTGAAATGCCGAAAGAAATCGTAGAGCTCAGCCCAACGTGCCTTTTCGTAAATATATTTTAGACGTTTCGTAGCCGGCCGTGAAACGCCTCTAAATTCATTTCATACTTGTCAGGGTGTGAAGTGATAAAAAGGTCGACGGTGTTGTGTTGGTGCCCTTCAACGCACTAAATATGTGTTGACTCATTCATTAATTGCGCAAGGTGATTGTGCGCTGCGAATAGCTCAACATATTGGAATTCTGGAGTTGTTTGGCTCGAATGGCGGAGCCACTATAAATTATAGACATTGAAATCATCAGCTATAACGATTAACCGAAATTTTAGAGGATCTCCCTATCCGTATTTGGGCTTCTGTAAAGAGACCCGAAATGCAAAAGATGTGCCCTGATTTTGAATTTAACCCAAAGACAGCTAAATTTGGTATCATGCGTATGTTGCAGAAGTCAATTCCGAATCGGCCTGTCATGATTAACGCGAGAAAAGTCTAATGAAATGTCTATCTTCTGAATTGCAAGCGCCACTGAGCTAATCGCTGCTTGAATGACTGCCGGTGATCAGTGTTACTCCTTCATCACCAAACAGTCTGGCAGCAACTAACACAATGGCACCAACAAGAGAAAAGATTTAGTCGGGTATGGTAATGGGATTTAGCATAATGACACGAAAAAAGTCTCCCTTATTACTCTTGTTGTTTATTTCTATATATTATTTAATTGGTTTTTCCTCGTTTTTTACTTTTCTTGGACCACAAGAAAACGCGTTTATACCGGACGGACGACACGACAATCAACCTTTGGAACTTGAATATCTTGGTGCGATTATAAAATACCAATACAATCAACATCAAAACTTTAATACATTTATCTGTGGACCATTATGTCTTAAAATCTTTATGAAGTAACTAAAAAGATTGAATAAAATTAAAAACTTATAAATTGAAATAATTATTTTTGTATTATTTATTGATATGTTTATAATTGTAAAATATACAACATATTTTTATTTTTTGCCAACCGTGGTACTGGGGTACAAGATAAGGTTTCGCTTTCCTTTTCTTTGCAACTTTAATTTCTCACTTGAAAGTTTTTTTGTTTCATAGACGTTGTATCGGTTCGGAAGAACATTATATGGTTTGCGAGTCAAATTGAACTGTTGATCCTTATTTCGTTGATACACTCTTCGCACTTAAGATGGAATATTGAACTGAATCACTGAGAACCTGTATATGAATTATGTTTTTGTATTGCATGAATTAAATTTGTTTACTAAATTTATTGCGGAATTTATTTTTTTCACAACTTATCACTTTGAATTTAAATTTCGAATTGATATTTCATGTAGTCTTGATGGCACCAAGAAGTCTAACCGAAAATATTTATTGTGAAATAGTGAACATGTTTTAGGTAAAAAAATAATTATTAAAAGAGTGAAATAAACAGAGAGCTAAAAGGAATTATCAATAGTATTGTTAATATAAATATTTTTAAAGATCAGACCAAAGCAAATTATTATAAACGGGACCTTCAAACAATCAAATGATAATGATCGTCATTTCGCAGCAAATAAAAAAGAAAAACTAGTCAAACCAGGCATAAAGTTCAAAAATTCTTAGTGGATTTCGGAGGATTAAAATTATAAGAAAATAGTAAAATTTTTCGTTAATATTTTTGATGAAAACGAACAGTTTGATGTAACGGAATATGAGAACAAAGATTTAGGACAGTTTAAATATTGTTCGTGGTATTATTCAGATTGTGGGCAAAGGCCGGATACCTGCTCTATACACTATTTAAGAAAAGCAGTAATAAACAATTTAATGAACACAACCTATGAAATTGTTCACCGTAAAAACTAATAAAGCGAAAGAATAATATTAAATAAATTAATTAATATGTTTTATTTTTTAAAGAATGTAATTTGGGAATGTAATCAAATTTCATTATCTGTAGGCTGTATTTTAAAAATAAAGAGTGTAAGTTTAAGCTACATACGAAAAAAGAAGAAGAAAATATAAATAAAACATAATATATCCATTTTCAGTATACATTTATTTTAAATTTTAATACTTTTATTTATTTTTTTTTTATACTTATTAATTAAACAACCCGATTATGTTCTCGGCACATTACTTCATTCAAGTCTAAACTTAAATTAATGAATCTACCATTAGGTAGATACTCAGATGTAGCACGTCCGTAAATATTATTTGGATCTAAGTATACTTGATATTCTGCGTGCTTTTCAGCATCAATATTATCTAAATATTTATTATTGGCTTTACAATACCTTTTGCTACACTGTACAAGACCCCCACGAATACGTTTTTTTTAAGAAATTGTACATATCGATATCAGTTAGCAATTCCTACTCTATGCCGGTATGCTTCAGCATCCAATGATAGTCCTTTGCACACTTTTCTAAAACCAATTTTATCTAAAAATCGAAGTTCAAGATTATAGTTATATATTGGATCCGATTTTATGATAAGCCATGGCATCAGTTTACACATGGGACAACAGGTAATGATTTGGCGCAAGATAGAAATACCCCTTGATGGTGTGTATGACAACCAGATCCACGTTTAAAAACTGGTTGCAGTCAGGAAGCATAAGCTTCCACCAAAGACTGAATCATTGATATGGCCACTTATGGAGGGAGATTCTGAGGATACCAACTATCCGTGGGTGGTACAACCAACAGAAATGAAGCAAGAGGTACTAACAGTGAAATAGCTCTTCAAAACTTACAGTGGCGAATCAGTTCGTATCAGAATAATAAATTTATCAAACAACGAAGTCAGTCAAAATTCCTGGGTGGGCCAATGTACTCCAGCAGAGGCGACAGTAAAACCAGAACCAGTCAACTTATCCGCAAAAGAAAGGAACCTACTAGACGATTATGTGAGAAAAAGGATATCAGATCTGGCAGCTCCTGAAAAGAATACAGCCAAGCAGCTTTCAAAAACATGCCTGTATTTTTGTTTTAATATCAAAGCCAAGGTAGAGCGGCGGTAGTCAGACATGAAATTAATACTGCCGACGCAAGGCCAATCAAGCAGGCACCTTGGCAAAGCGCAATGAAGTAAACGAGTCGGTCAATAAAATGGAGCAAAGTAGCGTAATAGAACCATCTTTAAGACCGTTAAGTTCACCTGTGGTGCTAGTGAATAACAAATACGGCAGCATTAGATTCAGGCGCTTTGTGCTCAATTTTGCCAGTATAGCCGCAAGTCCCCATGTTTTGACTAAAAAGTCACGACCATATCACTGGTCTGAATCACAAGAAAAATCATTCCAAACTCTTACGAAACTACTACTACAAGTTTTAGACTATCCAACTCCGGTAAATACTCGAGGGTATGGCATAGGACTCTCACAGCTTAATGAGTGATTGGATACTATAGCCGAATATTTTCTAAGCCTGAAAGAAATTACTGTGTAACACGACGACAGCTCATGGCAGTACCAGAGTGCATTCAACATTACAATAAGTATTGGAATGACGAACATTTCATGCTGAGTACCGATACTGCTGCATTGAGATGGCTGTTGCAATTTAAAATCCCAGAAGGACAGCTTGCACGTTGGATGGAGCGCCTTCAGATCTATGACTTCAGTTGACCACAGAAGAGGCGCCAAACGCAGCAATTCTGGTGCTCTCTCACGATGACCGTGTAATTTGGAGTGCAAACATTACATTAGGGCTGAAAACAATGAAGCTATTATGAATGTTAGCCTAATGCATCTTGCATCCGATGGTGAGTGGTCAGTTGGCGAAAGAAATGACCCTACCCTTCCCAAAATTATATCGAGCACTGAAAAAGATGCTAGACCTTTTCGCAATGAAATATTAGCAAAAAGTCTCCTGATAAAATCTTATCGGGCTCTATGAAACATCTTGAGGTTAAAAAATGGCTGCTTGCATCGCACGTGGTAAAACGACATCCAACTTAATGGTCGTGCCATCTACAAAGGTGAATTAATTACTGACTGTGTTCTATAAGTAGATTAGAGTGGCAAAACACGCTAGACAAACGACATAGCAGCGAATTCTGATGGATTCAGACGAAGGAGAATTGATTCTATTTTTTAACCCACAACGAAAGAAAGACTTATCTCCTAAACTACAAACACATTGGGATGGGCCTTATAAAATAATAAAGAGACTAAATGATGTCGTTTACAGGATACAGAAACTTAATAGCCCAATAACCAAAATGAAACTGTAAAATCTTAAACGACTCGCTAGATATGGAAAAGGACAATGTTTGCCTATTCGAGACGAACAGGCCAAAGTGTGCGGCAGTGTTACGGAAATACTTTCATTACCAATTTATAAATCACCTTCGTATAAACGTATTTCTGTAGAACGTTCTATATTTTTATCGACTGACAACACAATAAATAAACATCAGACTACACAAGTGGATTATGACATATTATAAATTCAATTCAAGCCGCTTGTCAATGTGTTTGAAACACCGCCATATACTAGACAACAAGCTTGTATAAACATAAATTTATGTTGTCTTTGACAAGCCACTTGTGTAGTCTATTTGGCTCTTTATACTACATTTACACCTGAGCGAAGTCAGAAATTTCGTGTAAATCTAGTTGATTTTGAGTAGATTTCCTATACAAATGAATTAATCTTTCTCACTAGATTTGCGCGAAATCTTCACAAATCTAGTAGTACTTAGATTGTGTTAAAGTTTTACGTCGGCACCTACCCGAACGCCTAATCCGACGGTTTGCTTAATACTCAGTGAATTCTGACGTCCACAACCGTCCACGTGGTTACATGGGAAGACAGCTAGTCACTGACTAGGTACACATAGGTTGCAATCCGGGTATAATAGTTTTCCTTTGTTGTTGGTGTTTTGGGCTGTCTACTCCGTTGTCACATCAAAGGTAGGTATTAACCACAGCCACTATGTATCCAAACCCTTGCCAGCACACTAATTCCAACTTTTCAGCGTTGGCACGAAGTAATGCAAGGAGCACAACTAAGCACTCGCATGGAGCACATCAATCGTTAAACCCTTATTTATTGTTAGAGCAGTGCGCCTCGCTGCCTGCCCGTGCTGCTAGACAAGACCCATTCTGTATTACTACAGTCTCACTCTGTATAAACTCTCCACGATTAAATCTCTAGTTGTATCTCGAAGAGTCGGCTATTCTATTATCTTCAAACTCATTCATATTTTATATATATTTTCGTATTTCGTAAGTCAAATGACTATGGTATATAATAAATTAATGAAAGTAAAAGAACGATGAGGTAATTCTTCAACTAATTAGCTAGGTACCGTGGGGTTGCTAATCGCTAATGGAACTCTGTCCCAAAAACCCGCTTGCGGTAAGTAGTACTTACAAATGCAACTATGTAACTATGCAATGATGTACTAGATAGCAGCGGAACTACAACAAGTGCACAATAGAGAAAACAAAAGGGCATTTTATTGTTATTTATAGCTTTGGAATGTCATATAATGAAAGAAAAAACATGCTTGTGTTTGTTATAAACGTGTGCAAACAAATGTACAAATGTACTTGTATCTGATAGTTGTACGCACCCAGATAGCTGGACTTGCGAGACTACCTAGTATTGCATTGTATGTATATTAATGTGAGAGCGTACTTGATACATGTGGTTTGCTAGAACCTAATGCCAAATACTATACTGAAAAATTTGTGTCATAAAGTAGCACCAAATCTCATTAGATTTATTTTTCTTATGTAAGTCAAAAAACTATTGTTAAAGTCTGAAAAGCCTTAAGGGTTTCCATTAAAAACTGTTTACTTAACAAAACCACTGCACTTTTTCAGTTGTTTACTTTAACACAATTTTTCCAAATCAAAGTGTGTATATTGTGTGCAGTTGTTTTATTTGCTTTTGTTTAATTTTTATTCCTTCTTTTCCTTTTGCTACTCTATTCATCAATTGTTAAATTTATTTTACTTATTTATTCAATATTTTTCTTTTTTTCAAGGCATCGTGTATTTAAATACATTCTCGAAAGACCGCACAACTGCTTTAAGTCGCTTAATTAACATTTCGAGTTATTTAAATTTCAATGAAACTACTGTCATCAAAATTTAAATTATTCGATTTACAGTTTAATTATATGTTAAATTTTAAGGGCCGATGTTGAATGTGAACCACACCTAAACGTCAAGTTTTTTCTGCATTTCATTTGACATTTCTGAATTTCAGACTAACTCAATTTGAACCATGGAACGATACACAATCGAGCAACGCGTTAAAGTTATTCAGGCTTATTATGAAAATGGGCGTTCGTATCAAATTGCATATCGTGCAAGGTGCAATTGACTCAAGAACTAAAGCCTCTTGACCATTCCAAACGTCGTCAATGGTCAGAATGGTGGCAAGAAATGGCAACAGCGGATGATAAATTTTCGAAGAAAATCATCTTCAGTGATGAGGCACATTTTCACCTCAGTGGATTCTTCAATAAGCAGAATTGCCGCATTTGGGCGAATGATGATCCAAGGGTGATTGTCGAAAAACCTAGGCACCCACAAAGAGTGACTGTTTGGTGCGGTTTATGGGCTGGCGGCATCATCTGCCAATGGCTCTTTTGCGCGACAAATTCAATTATTATATAATTGGACCATACCATTATTATCATAATAAAAAGAAATGACAATAATTTTCTAAATAATTTGTGTTTTATTCAAAATCAACATCGGCCTTTAAAATTTAACCTCCCTTTAAAGAGCCTAATTATTATAATTTAAGAACCTATTATTTTTATATGCAACTTATACTAATAAAACTCTACTCATAAATAACTGATAAAGAGTTAGCTTCTAAGTAGTTATTAATAACTGAATTATAGTTTAACTTTAACTTTAGTTTAAAAGTAATGCAGAGTGGAACAATTGACTACTTCTTAGGACATCGCAATGTTAAAATAATTAGTTACCTCTTAAAAAAATCAAGGGTTAAGCACCATCAAGTGTAAAAAAGTGTACTTATAATTTTTTGTAAGTTACGCTGAAGTTACACGATCAAATTTGCCTATAAAATCTTTCATACATATTGCTTCATGTTTTCATTTACACTGCAGCCGCACTTTAAATTTTTCTTTTCAAACTTTTTACACATATTGCTTCTCAAAATTCATACTGATATCTGTGGCATAGACTGCACGCAAGTTTTGAGCAATTTAAAAGCATATTCATTTATCAAGATGTCTTCGTTGTTCATAAGAATAAGTATCAGCAGTTTTCTTTTCCATAATTCAAAACAAAACTAGTCCAGAGAAATTAAAAGCAATTTCTCTCCAAATTTTCAAAGTATAAGTGTATTAGTAAAAAAGTGGGAGAGTTTTAAAATTTGAAAAGCAAAAATTTACCGTGTAACCCCCAATTAAGTTGACGGCTGTGATGTATGCTGCTCGCAAGTTTTAAGCAATGTGGCGATGGCACGATGGATGGTAGTCTGCACGTTGACTACACAACCAAAAACAGACCTGGGTTCAACCCCAGTTTGAGACAAAAAAATTTTTAAATAAAAATAAACATCTCGCATTTTTCTGATGTGCATTAGTGTGTGTGTCTTTGTGTGTCAGTTGTAGTCGGAGGTTTCAGTGGCGAAGGCATAGTCACTGGTCACTGAACAATACCGGCTTCAGCTGATAGCAATCCACAATCACATCAGAACACCCTCCTTCGTCGGTATTGTGTAGCACCGGCGAAGTAAAATAATAATAAAAATAGCTACTAAACCGAAGCTTCAGCACTGCTACGAGTATAAAAACAAAAGAACGTGCGAATGCAGAGCTGCAAAAAAATAAATTTAGCTTCACCTCCAGGCGTTTCTCCTACTATCCCTTTCCTATAGTTCCCAGCACAATGCTTCGCATGTGTAGGAGTCATCTCCTGAGTGCTGGTCCTAGATAAAAAAAAACAATGTAATAGCAATTTCATTTCTCCAAAGTCATCATCAAAAAAGCAACAACAAAAAAGTTCAGGAGAATAGCATTTAGCAGTTTTCTTTCTTTTTTAAATTAAATTCACATACATACATTTTTAAAAGAATATTATATTATAATATAAAATATTAGTCAAAAAATTAGAGTGTATTAAAATTTAAAAGGCAAAACTTGTTCATTTAACCATCAAGTTGACTGAGTTGCCGGTAGGGTATGTATTTAATTGCTATACGCATTTGTAATATAAGTAGAACACACATACATACGTATATACTGCCTGCAGCAATCGCGGTTAAAGGTAAGGGTAAGTTAAGCTCCTCCTTAATTTTACCGCTTTAAAATAAAGACTTCTATTGGCCAGAACAAGAAATTTTAGTTATGCATATTTATATAGACTTCATTCTAATACGTCTAACATATCTTTTCTTCATTTATACCCTGCAGGAAATGTGAAAAGGAAAACTGTACAGATTTGCTACTGACTTAGATAAGAGACCATGTGGTCTCTCATCCTTTGCACTAGCTGTTATCTATAATATTTATGTTCTCTTTCTGTCGTCTTTTTTATTATCTGTCATCTTTAATTTTTAAATAATAATGATGAATATTTGTTTTTATTGAGTTCTTTTAAAGAAAGTTTACGTATCTGAAAAGAACAACAAAAGATTTGCAATAAGAAAGTTTGTGTTAAGAATTTTAAAATTTTTTTTCTTTATTTTTTCTTAGTAATTTCATATGAATATATGAATTATTTATAATGTTATTATTCTTAACTAATTTTACATATACATTATGTATGTAAGTATATGACTTTTTAATATATAGACGTTGAATTCAGTATCTATACTACTTTTGGTAGTGTCGTCTATTTTATTTTCCAAAATCTTGTCGCCTTAACTTATGACCATTTTTTGACATCGTAGTGGCTTTTAATTTCTATTTAAAAGCGAAGTTCAGATTTTCACTGTTGCTTTTTATGATATTGAAATAGTACTTAAATAACAAATGTCGCGTATTTAAATTATCATTTCGATTATTTGTTATTGATATGCAAAAACATCACAAGGTCAGATAAAAAGTTATTTTTGTTTATAGCCTGTTCAGGGATATCGAAAGCGTAAGTTCATTCGTGCTCTACGCGAAAAATATTTGATTTTGATTCTGCTATCTCACTTCTCTGCAAACAATGACTCGAACGTCAGTGCGAATGAAAACGTAAGTGTTTTCATACAGAATGCGGTTCAGGTATTTCGAACACATCGTCAACACTGCGAACGTAAATGTCAGAATCTGTCACTTGGTGTTTGGTTTTCGTTTAGGTTATTTTTAATATATAATACAAAAAATAAAAATAAAACACAAATGGAAGGCAAATGGTAAGTACATATACAGATATAAATAATATGCACATTAATATAAGCATAATTGATTTGTATCGTTTAATTCTAGTATTAAAAAGTCAACAATGCAGCAACTGCAATGGAAGAACACCCTGCGTTGGCAAAAGGAACACCGGTGTTTGGATCTACCAAGATTAATATGAATGAGCAGTGGGCATCACTTTCCCAAAATCTCAATGCTTTAGGGCCACCTACACGGTCGAAGGCAGAGTGGGAAAAGGTACATACGCAATTTATTTCTTTCTTTCGTATTTACATATTTGCACCGTTAACTATGGTTGAAATACATAAATGAATTCCCAATATCTTACATGCATGTGAGTATGTATTCACTAATTTCAAAATTCTCTTAATATACATGGGCAGACTTAAAATCAAGAACGAAGAAGAAAAGTGCGGAGCATGCTGATGCCACGAAAAGGTTGGCGAATGCTGCCGAAATGCAAGCTGAATCAGCAAAAAGAAGAGCTGCTGCTGAAGAGCAGATAACGTACATTAGGGCACTGGAAAAAACCACACAGAGTATCGCGAAGAATATTGAATTGTTTTTAAACTTGAAGAAATAAGTTTTTTTCAAAATAATTATTAATTTTTTAATAAGTTTGTTTTATTGTTTTATGAATTTCATTTTTATTTACATGTACATAGACATATATTCTGAATTAGTTTTTTATTTAATTTTTATCTAATTTTAGTTTTGTTATTTTATTTTACTGTTTTGTTTTAAATATTTATATAATTTTGTTTTTTATATATATAAAACCTATATAAAACTTGTCTTGTGTTTAAAAATGAAAAAGAAAAATTAAATAAATGTGAAAAAAGTTATTTCTTTAATATATATTATCTATGTATGTATGCATGTATATTGAATGTATATACATATGTATATAATTAAAAAAAAATTATAAATTTGATGCAATATTGTACCGTATATCGGTTGCTTCTACACCTTCTTCCATCAACACATCATTGTCTGAAGTGTTGTCGGCTTCTAATGTTAAATCAGGCTCCTCACATTTGTAAAAAAGGCACATGTTCTGAAGTGCACAACATACGTTTACAATCTGCGTCACTTTTTTGGGTTCGTAGTGAAGTCCTCGAGATCCGATGATGCAGCGAAATCTGTTTTTCAAAACACCGAAGCAATGCTCAACAACATTGCGTGCAGATGTGTGCTTCTTGTTATATCGCTTCTCTGCAAGGGTATTTGGGTACCTAAATGGTGTCATCAAATAGGGCTACAACTTATACCCAGCATCACCTTAAAAAAATTAAAAATCTTTGGAAACTTGTACTATGTATGTTTGCACTTACTAGTTTGAGGGAATGTCCACAAAGTTGGAAATATCACGCAGTTCTCTACGTTGTAGACGAACAGTATCGTCAGTATCGCTCAAGAAATGCACGGCGACTGTTAAATTTTCCATCACTTTATGTTTATATTTTATTATTAAAAATTTTTTTAATTCTTTTATGAATATTACTGTTGAATGACAATTTTAAAATACATTAACAATGGTTGTATTTTTTCTAAAGCAAATTGTAGTATTTTCTACTACATTTGAAGAAAATCGCTTAAAATCATTGATTTTCTTATCTGGCAACAGTGTTATTTGAGACTACGTAAAAACCAATAATTGACGCACGTAACTCCATGCGAACGAATGTAGGTGACATCGCTGAACCCAAATTTATTCGAATGCGAGTGACTCGCTTCGTTTCGCGTGAGCTTCCATTCGATATCCCTGAACAGGCCAATATTTTTATCGCATTTAAATACGAACATTTCATTAGCACTGAAAAACTGTTGCTGTATTTAAATACAAATTATATTTAATGAAAATTAACTAAATACGTATTTAAGTCAAAAGTCAAAAACTTGCGATTTGTCATCCGTACTAGTGACATGTTATAACCCAATGTAATTTACTATAGGTATTTAGCATGTGGGTGTGATTGAAAATCTACTACTCACATAGTCAATAGTAGACAATGAAAATATAAATAAAATCATTTACTTCTGAACCCGTTTTTTTTTACTTACACTTTTAATTTTATTTTAACTGTTATAGTGTGAAAGCTAAATTTTAAATTTTTTGACAGTCCCACCAAATATTATTATTATAAATTAGAATCGTATTTTGGACATTTCTATGTTTTGATGTTTGGTACTCGATAACTTAAAAACAACTTGATAAAATCTGATATGTGTGTAGATAATTTATAGCCTGTATTAACATATATGGCACTTCTTGGCTGGAATTGGTAGTTTTGGTATTTTTTTGCATTTCTGTGAAATTGTTGCCTCAAAACTTGGACATTTATGAACTGATATGGAAGAATTTTTTTCCTTTCGACTGGGTTTGCCTCAACCTGTTTTAAGTTTTTTTTAATTTTTGGGAAAATCAATTATCCGTTTAACACCATTTTTTTTTTTAATTTTTTATACACTGGGTTGCCTTGAGTTTATGGGAAAATATTTTGAAAAGTTAAAAGCGGTGTTGTTTAGTAATTGTTGGAGAATGCTGCTGAAATTGCTCACAACATTGAACCCCTTAAGGGTGCTTTACATTGTCCCACAAGTCGTACGACATGTCAAATTTTTGTGTAGAAGAGCACAAGTCGGATCGTCTAAACGTAATATGTAATGAAACTATAAGATTTTGAGAGAAAATACGGATGAAAATTTGACAGTCGTATGGCTCTCTTGATTTTTTAAAATTTTTCAAAAACCAACACACTCCATTAGATCAGGGATGCATTTTTATGTAAACAAATGTGAGAAAGCCAGGGAGGGAAAACTGGTTTCATAAATTTATACCAATTATAAAATCAAAATGTACATTTTAGACCACGACAGCACAATTTTATAAAAATATACGAATATTTTCTAAAAGTACACTAAAAATTTTGACCACGAAAATAACATATTCGAAAGTTATAGAAATATTTTTCAATGTTATTAAAAAAAAATTCAATTGCACAAGAACTCCATCCCTGGGAAAAGAAGCAAACACTGTAGTTAAATTAAATGAGAATGTTTTCATCTTACTTGATTTTATCCATACCAATGGTGTAAAGGCCAAAAAACAACCATCCGATTTTTACTCTCTTTTTTTGAAATACGGATGGAATTTCATTTTATTTTCTCTCTCATTTTATGTACGACAAATCTTATCGTCTAAAGCACCCTTTAACAACAATTTTATCTTAATATATATGTATTTAAAATAAACATGCTGAAGGAATGTTAATTAGAAATGCGTAAAAGATGAGGAAATGCGAAATCAATTAGATAGTTTCAGTTTACTTTTATATAACGGGTGTATAGTCATATTGTTCTCAAAAAAATGCACACAGTGTTATTAATACCACATGATATGAATAAAATTCAAGTTTTAAAATGTACATATTCATACCAGTATATATATTTTTTTAATTTACTAAGCAAAAAGTTTTTTGTCAATAACCATTTATGTTTGTTTAGTTTTTATCTACGGATTCGCGCACGTGCAACTTTTCTTTCCCTATAAACCACCATAGGAAAATTTTTAAAATATATGAAATGGAATATTATACATGTAGTTTATGATATTCTCATAAAGTATTATTTTAAAAAAGCAAACTCAATAAAATTGTTTATTGAGTAGATTTTTCCGAAGATTCCTTAGGATTCAATATTCAACTAATCAATCAATAATTAAAAGTTGAGTACCGAACATAAAATCAAAAAAAGATATTCCCGAAGTAAATTCGTTAAAAATACCTTTTGTGAATACGTAGTTAAAGTTTTTTAACTTCTTCGAAACTACATAAAGTTTAACACATTTCAATATTTTTTTCTGTTTATTGTTAAAAATTTTCCTATGGTGGTTTATAGGGAAAGAAAAGTTGCACGTGCGCGAATCCGTGGATAAAAACTAAACAAACATAAATGGTTATTGACAAAAAACTGTTTGCTTAGTAAATTAAAAAAATATATATACTGGTATGAATATGTACATTTCAAAACTTGAATTTTATTCATATCATGTGGTGTTAATAACACTGTGTGCATTGTTTTGAGAACAATATGACTATACACCCGTTATATAAACGTAAACTGAAACTATCTAATTGATTTCGCATTTCCTCATCTTTTACGCATTTCTAATTAACATTCCTTCAGCATGTTTATTTTAAATATATATTAAGATAAAATTGTTGTTAAAGGGTGCTTTAGACGATAAGATTTGTCGTACATAAAATGAGAGAGAAAATAAAATGAAATTCCATCCGTATTTCAAAAAAAGAGAGTAAAAATCGGATGGTTGTTTTTTGGCCTTTACACCATTGGTATGGATAAAATCAAGTAAGATGAAAACATTCTCATTTAATTTAACTACAGTGTTTGCTTCTTTTCCCAGGGATGGAGTTCTTGTGCAATTGAATTTTTTTTTTAATAACCTTGAAAAATATTTTTATAACTTTCGAATATGTTATTTTCGTGGTCAAAATTTTTAGTATACTTTTGGAAAATATACGTATATTTTTATAAAATTGTGCTGTCGTGGTCTAAAATGTACATTTTGATTTTATAATTGGTATAAATTTATGAAACCAGTTTTCCCTCCCTGGCTTTCTCACATTTGTTTACATAAAAATGCATACCTGATCTAATGGAGTGTGTTGGTTTTTGAAAAATTTTAATCCGTATTTTCTCTCAAAATCTTATAGTTTCATTACATATTACGTTTAGACGATCCGACTTGTGCTCTTCTACACAAAAATTTGACATGTCGTACGACTTGTGGGACAATGTAAAGCACCGTTAAGGGGTTCAATGTTGTAAGCAATTTCAGCAGCATTCTCCAACAATTAACTTTTTTAGCTTTTAACTTTTCAAAATATTTTCCCATAAACTCAAGGCAACCCAGTGTATAAAAAATTAAAAAAAAAATGGTGTTAAACGGATAATTGATTTTCCCAAAAATTAAAAAAAATTTAAAACAGGTTGAGGCAAACCCAGTCGAAAGGAAAAAAATTCGTCCATATCAGTTCATAAATGTCCAAGTTTTGAGCAACAATTTCACAGAAATGCAAAAAAATACCAAAACTACCAATTCCAGCCAAGAAGTGCCATATATGTTAATCCAGGCTATAAATTATCTACACACATATCAGATTTTATCAAGTTGTTTTTAAGTTATCGAGTACCAAACATCAAAACATACAAATGTCCAAAATACGATTCTAATTTATAATAATAATATTTGGTTGGACTGTCAAAAAATTTAAAATTTAGCTTTCACACTATAACAGTTAAAATAAAATTAAAAGTGTAAGTAAAAAAAAACGGGTTCAGAAGTAAATGATTTTATTTATATTTTCATTGTCTACTATTGACTATGTGAGTAGTAGATTTTCAATCACACCCACATGCTAAATACCTATAGTAAATTACATTGGGTTATAACATGTCACTAGTACGGATGACTAATCCCAAGTTTTTGACTTTTGACTTAAATACGTATTTAGTTAATTTTCATTAAATATAATTTGCATTTAAATACAGCTACAGTTTTTCAGTGCTAATGAAATGTTCGTATTTAAATGCGATAAAAATATGATAGCATAATGAAATTATAGGTATTTCTTCAACACAGCACTGTTATCAATGGCATGATGTCTATATATTAAAAAGTCATATACTTACATACATAATGTATATGTAAAAATTGGTATCCAAGGAATTTTATAAATCGAATTTTATAAATATATTTTCTCCTAAAAAAATGTCCTTTAAAAATTATCCTTCCATATCTTAGAAAGTTTCCACAAAAGAATTGTTTTTTTAATTATAAGTTATAGTCTTAAGTCAACCTTATAAGACTTCGAAATTTTTTGATTCTATCACTCTTATATTATATTTCTATTACAAAATGTATTTCTGTATACAATACATTTTTTTGACACCGATTCTCTGACACGGTTCTCTGTGAACAGTTAACCACGTTGAATTTGCTAACAAGAAATTTTAATAGGAAAATTTATTTCTATTGAACTCAAGAATTAGTCATACTATATAATTATTTTACCGCGGCTTCGCTCTTCATCGGTTATACGGTTGCGGAGAGGCTTTTCTTACATTTACGTCACCTCCTGGTCCTATTTAAAAAATATATACATATGTATTTTTCCAGAATCTTAGACAGTCTCGGAGGTGCGGAAATTGCCCGTACTTTCCCTCGTCGCCTTAGTTTTGATAAAAATTATTAGCCAATGTGTTTAAACTAAAATACATCCAAGATTTAAAGTAGTTTTGGAGAGGCACAAAGAACAGGTCCTACTTTTGAAAATGTACATAGCGTATGTAAATTCTTAGACGCAAATCCTTCTATGTTTTAAATTCCATTAAAATCAATTGGAACGTTTTGGAGAGGCCGAAATTTCCCTTTTGAAAATATGTGGCCTATGTGACTTTTTAGTGGCGATGAAACACAAAGAAAAAAATAGGCTGAATTTATCTGGAAAGTGGATGATCATTTTGATATCGCACATATGCCAATATACTCGAAATGGTTACCAATCCAGAAGATATAGTTGATTGAGATCGTATTATCGTCACATATATTGAAAAGGTCGAGCAAAGGGCTTTTGTTCTGGCTGTTTAGTTCTGGCATTGAAGATAGTAAGGTTGCAGAAAAAGTACCAATTTAAGTGGTGGCGATGGCACGATGGATGGTAGTCTGCACGTTGACTACGAATCCAAAAACAGACCTGGGTTCAACCTCAGTTTCAGACAAAAAAATTTTAAAATAAAAATAAACATCTCGCATTTTTCTGATGTGCATTAGTGTGTCTTTGTGTGTCAGTTGTTGTCGGAAGGTTTCAGTGGCGAAGGCATAGTCACTGGTCACTGAACAATACCGGCTTCAGCTTATAGCAATCCACAATCGCATCAGAACGCCCTCCTTCGTCGGTATTGTGTAGCACCGGCGAAGTAAAATAATAATAAAAAAATGGCTACTGAACCGAAGCTTCAGCACTGCTAAAAGTATAAACAAAGAACGTGCGAAAGCAGAGCTGCAAAAATAAGTAAGCTTCACCTCCTGTCGTTTCTCCTACTATCCCTTTCCTAAAGTTCTAGCACAATGCTTCGCATGTGTAGGAGTCATCTCCTGAGTGCTGGTCCCAGATAAAAAAAAAAAAAAATTAGAGATCAAGTCGTTTTGTTTAGAGCAACTGAAGGAAAAGCAACGCAAAGATGACTATTAAAAGTTTCTCGAAATTATTTTATTGTTTCTTGGTGAAAATATTACATATTATCGTTTTAGACCACCAGGAGCCATTAGCCATAGCCGATGGATGGCGAAGGCACACACTGGTCACAAATATTTTTATTCCGAAAATATTTCGAATTGAATAAGGAAGACGTAAGTGAACTTCGCTATGTTTACTTTACGTGAAAGTTTGCTTGAACGCCACAAGTGCAATTGAAGCTCTAGCTAATGGCTTTAATTTTTGTTGTTTATGAGGTTCTCTGGACATCTTTGGTATCTTAGCGGAGAAGATGTTTCTCTCGCATTATTTGATAGATATATCACATATATAATAATATAATAATAATATAAGAAACATGAAGACAGCGAGGAACAAGACTATGTGGGTGATGCGTTGGAAGAAGAGGGCGATTGTAACTTGTATTTTAGTTTTCTAAAAAGAGGTAGTTTAATTTTAGAAGATTGTAGTTACGATAATTAAGACGTTTCGTTCATCATAATTTTGTGGCAATGCAGCCCGTCAAACTCAGGTTAGGTTATAAAACAATATTAAATGATTTAACTACACAAATCCTAAAAAAATTATTGATAAAATTTTAAAAAGCAAAAAAAAAATAAATAATTGAGTGGACGCGAAACTCATAAATAAACCACGCATTGCGCCAATGCTCTAACCACTGAGCCAACACGAGAACGTTCGCAGTTTGATATAGGCAGAATTTACCGTAAAATTTTAGAAGCTTTTTTAAGAAAAACAATTAAAGGCCGGTAGTTGTATGTGAAATAAAAAAATTATATGCAATAGAATCACATTCAGTAATTATTTGTTTTTATTTTCGAAACAACTTTATTCAAAAAACTTAAAAGGGTATAACAACAATTATATTTTATGTATTTACAGGTCCTATAGGGTACAAACAAACAAACGCACATTTAGCTTTATATATATAGATAGATATAATATATATATATTTATAGTCTTTGCTAATACCTAGTTGAATCTGTTTTGGCATCTTTAATAATTGCATCATATGCTCAAATAAATACGTGCTGTCAGAGATGCTAACTCTGCAAAAGCAAAATATATCTACTATATATATAATTTTTCTAGTTTTTTGACCTCTTTTTATATTAATAACACTAATTATTTAAGCGAGGGTGGCGATGGCACGATGGATGGTAGTCTACACGTTGACTACGAATCCAAAAACAGACCTGGGTTCAACCCCAGTTTCAGACTAAAAGTTTTTAAAATAAAAATAAAACATCTCGCATTTTTCTGATGTGCATTAGTGTGTCTTTGTGTGTCAGTTGTTGTCGGAAGTTTTCAGTGTCGAAGGCATAATCACTGGTCACTAAACAATACCGGCTTCAGCTGATAGCAATCCACAATGACATCAGAACGACCTCCTTCGTCGGTATTGTGTAGCACCGGCGAAGTAAAATAATAATAAAAATTGCTACTAAACTGAAGCTTCAGCAACGCTACCAGTATAAACAAACAAAGAACGTGCGAAAGCAGAGCTAAAAAATAAATAATTAGACTTCACCTCCTCTCGTTTCTCCTACTATTCCTTTCCTATAGTTCCAGCACAATGCTTCGCATATGTAGGAGTCATCTCCTGAGTGCTGGTTCCACATAAAAAAAAATCGGTTTGAACGTTTCCGAGGGACAGAAAATTCCGCTGTATCGCCCTCCTGGTCCTACTTTTGAAAATGCATATTACCTATGAGCATTTTTAGATGCAGATTTATCTATGTTCTAAATTTCATTAAAATCGGTTTGAACGTTTCGGAGGGGCAGAAATTTCCCCCTTATCACCCTCCGGGTCCAAGTTTTAAAAAAGTATTACCCTATAACCGTCCCGGAGCTGCATATACTAAGTTCACCAATGTAGTGTGTTGGTCACACTCATATATGTACTGTGTTGGTCACATTTATTTCATATAAATAATAAATCACAAATTGTAACGTAAGGTACTTAAAGGGAATTGAATTTCATAGTTTAATAAAACATTGAAATTTGCTTATATAGAGAATTTTGGCCACACACAAGAATTGCAAACAAATGTACAATAATTATGTAGGTCATAAACCAAAGAATATGTTAAAAGAAGTAGAGTTAGAAATTAGTATAAATAATTGTGTAAATTGTAAATAAAAATCACAATATTTTTGACTAATCGACAAAGATCTTCTCATTATTCTAACTAAGCGCTTTAACCGGTGGCTTAGCGGAATTAAAATGTGATGCAGCTAAGTGCAGCATTTAAAACTACATAGCAAATTTGTTATATAACCACCGGACTTTACATGGCGATACTGCCAACGAAATCCTAGAATCCTGGAAAAAACAATCCTGTAAACCCAATCCAGCTTTTAATGTCATTCCCACTGGAAGATATTCCTTCGAAAGAGGAAATAGAGGTATTTTTTTCAAGACACTACAGTGAAGAGTACATGCCAGAAGGACAACATATAGAATACTGTCCTGATTACTGAGACTCTTAAGCAAGGCAAAGTGAAGAAAGTAAAATAGGGAGGAAAGAAGCAACAGATCAGGAAGAAGAGGCAAGAATTGTTGCGATTAATAGGGTTGACAAAAGGTGAACAGAAGAGGCAACTGTATATGCAACTAAGATAACTAAATGTCTTCGTCGGTCATTGGAATTTGGTAATAGACTCTTACAAGATCCAGTGAGGTAAAAACGGACTCGTTGATATTTGCAAAAGGGTAACGATCCAGAACTGTTTGCGAGTTTATTCTTCGATAGTCACCACAAGCCTGTGGTGCCGATGTGATGCAGAACAGTTGTATTTTTCTTGGCCCTATTCGTTAATGTTGTTGTTATAATGTCAACGTGTTCCCGTATTAACTTTGAAAAAGGTGGGTTTACCGAAATGGTAGACATACTAAAATTTTGGTTTCGAAAATTTCAACATTGCACATTGTGGTAGATCGCAAATCTAACTGGACAAAATTAAAAAAAAATATCTGGCAATATTTCTTGTGATCGTTTAATTAGCTTCTCAATACAATAGGTAACTATAATTCATATTTTGTTTTTATTTTTAGCTCTTATTAGAAAAAATGAGCTTTAAAGTCAGTTGTTGTCAACAAGTGCATTTAAATTTCAAAGAGAAGCGAATTTTTTGTGTGACTTTCGTTTATGATTAAAAAGGCTAACGGTGATTTTATTGCCATACTTTTTTTTATTATTATTAAGCTCTATTTCAAGGAAATATATTACAATTTTCATTTAATTATTTCAATTGTAAGTAGTAAAAAAAATTTTTTTTGTGAAAATCTCAAAAAGTAAAAAAAAATAAATTATTTCCTTTTTTCAAGTCGAGTTAAAGCTGTTTATACCGAATAGTTCCAGTGTAAAACTATATTTGGGTTAATCTTTTAAGTATTCAGTTTAAGGTAAATGAAAAACATCGTGCGCATTTTTTGCGACCGCATACATTTTTTTTCACTTTTCTAGTATGACCTCCACTCTTTCGCGAAAGGAAATTTTTGAAGAATGGGTAAAAACTGCCAAAATACATCGCAAAGTCGTCTTATTGACATTAATAATGGTTAGATATGGTCTTCAAGATATATCAGAAGACGTGAAATCAAATCGTAAAGCAAATATAAATATTATTTGTCGAAAAATTGATAAAAGGTGGAAGACATCGTGACCGTTTCTTAATATCAAATTCAGTTTGGCTTGATAAACCGTATGTATTACCTAAAAGTGTACAACCGAAAAGTTTTAAAAAACTGGAAGTAAACAGAAAAACTTTGATGACTGTAGTGAAAAATCGAAAAAAAAGATACAAAGCCTTTTAGATTGAACTGCCCATCGAGAAATTATTAAAGCTAGTGAGCAAGTATTTCGCAAATTGGGAAAGCGAGATTCAGCCAGACTTGTGAAAGACCAGTAAAGGTACGGAAGTGAAAAAAATTTGTAAAAGACTTATATCTGAGCCCGTGCCTTTAGGGAGCCTTTCTCCCGATGAAGCCTTATCTTTAATGATTGATGCTAATTTGTCGAAATATCAGTACGATGTTATTCGGCTAAAACTCAACGCAAAATGCAAAAATTTATTTCCCTCCTACACTAATGTTCAAAAAGCTAAGAAAAAATGTTACCCAGTTGAAACAGAAATCACTGAGATACATGCGAAAAGTTCTCTTCAGTCATTAGTTAATCATAGTATTTACTCGGTATTGATGAACTGAAAAATTATGATAATCGTCTAAGGATGTTTTCGCCTTAAGTGAAACCCAGGTGTCTGAGGATGCTGACCCACAGGATTTTCACATACCTGGGTATCGCCTCCTATCTCTTTTCTATCTACACAGGGGCCTTGCAATTTATATACGCAATGAAGTTGTGTACCAGTGCCAGCAATCTTTAGACACGCATTATCCCGAATTTAGCTGTCTTTGGGTTAAATTCAAAATCAGGGCACATCTTCTACATTTCGGGTTTCTTTACAGAAGCCCAAACACGGAAAGGGAGTGTTGTGTCCGATGTAAGTAAGACTAGGGCTATTGCAGTTTAATTACTGAATCATTAAAACGTTTATTATCAGAGAATAATACTAACGGTATAAGTTAAGTATATAACAAAGATAATATAAAGTATAAGTTAAGTATATAACAAAGGTATATAAAGTAATGAAAATAATTATACCGTATGCTGCGTAACATATGCTTCATTTTCTTCCCAATTTAATAAGCTTAGTATTACAATAACAATAACTTACAATAACTCACTTAATTATAATTATTATTTACATGTAGCTACAATATTACAATCTCCCATTTTTTTTCTTCGTTGTTCTCTCTTTGCTTTTTAATTCTTTCAGAGCGTCTTAATTCAAATTCGCAAGGCACGTCAATACTTCTTTTGCGTTTTCTATTACTTCTGTATGTTACTGTATTTCGACCATACCTTAACACTCTACCAACAAATTTCTTTAATTGATTTACATGTGCAACTCTCATTTTACCATTAATATCAATACTATATCTTACTCCACTCAATCTTTTCACAATTTTTGCATTAATCCATTTAACGTAGTTATTTGAGACATTTCTATACAACACAATTTCATTATCTTTAAATTCTATTAATTTATCATTTATAACATTTCTAGAATTATCTTCCTTTCTCTTGCTTATCTTTAAACTTCCGCCATTGTAAAATTTTGATGTAGAGGTTTTGTTATAATTAGGATTTAGTTCATCTAACAATGTTTTAGGCTTATAATTAAATATTGAACTTGACGGTGTATTACCTGTAATTGCTGTTGGTGTGTTTCTATATTTCAATAAGAAGTTATTTATTTTAAAATTCCATGATTTATAACGAGATTTGGGATCTAGAATATATTTCTTTAAGTTTTTCTTTAGTGTTTGTACTGCTCTTTCTGCACTGCCGTTACTTTGCGGGTGATAAGCAGGCGATTTCAAACATTCAATGCCATTATTCTTACAAAATCCAATAAATTCTTTTGATCCGACTGGTGGACCATTGTCACTTACGATATTCTTTGGTAGGCCAAATATCGAAAAAAACGATCTTAAGGAGTCTATAACATCTTTGGCTGTTGTAGTTTTGAGGACTTTTGCATCAATCCACTTGGAAAATGTGTCAACTATTACTAGTATAACAACACCTTCAATCTTGCAAAAGTCCAAATGAATTCTTTGAAACGGATATTTAGGTTCGGGCCATGAAGTGAATGTTGGTTTGGAAGAATTCTGGGTTGCACTACAAATTGTACAGGATTTTACATACGTTTCAATATCACTATCGATACCAAACCACCATACATACGTCCTGGCTACCGCTTTCATTCTTACAATTCCAATGTGACCGTCATGTAATAACTCTAGAACTTTAGCTTTTAAAGCTTCCGGTATTACTAACCTATCACCATAAAATATACATTCTTTTTCTATAGCTAGCGATATACGTCTCGCGTGGTATTTGTTAATATTGCTAGGGATAACTTCAGGCCAACCGTTTAACAAATATTTATAGACCAGTTTAAGGTTAGGATCACTCTTAATTTCTTGTCGCACATCAGTTATCTCAATAGGGAGGTCATTCACCAGTTGGAATATATTAATGCTATCACTCTCTTCCTGTGTGTAGTCAGGAAGTGGCAACCTTGAAAGCGCATCAGCATGGCATATTTTGGATCCCTTTTTATACCGAATAGTGTAATTGTAAGACGATAGAAAAATCGCCCACCTGTGTAATCTATTAGAAGTAACAGAAGGTAAATTTTTCTTGTCTGAAAATATTTCTCTTAAAGGTTGGTGATCCCTGTCAATTATAAATGGCAAGCCGAAAATATATTTATGGAATTTACGTATTGCGAACACGATAGCAAGGGCTTCTTTATGTAACTGTGAATAATTACGCTCGGCAGGTTTCGGAGTACTTGAGACGAACATTACAGGATACTCTTTTCCATTTATAACATGTGACAAAACGCCCCCAACACCGTACGGGCTGGCATCGCATGATATTTTTATTTCCTTAGAAGGGTCGTAATGAGCTAATGAAGTCAGGTCCGTTAACAAATGTTTGCTCTTCTCAAATGTGTTCTGATGTTTTTCAGACCATATCCATTTCACATTGCTCCTTGTTAAATCATGTAATAAATGCAGTTCCGATGACAAGTTTGGAACGCAATTGTTATAATAATTTATCATACCAAGATAGGACCTCAATTGTGTTTTATCGGTTGGTGCTGGAGCATTTACTACGGCCTCGATTTTTGATTTAGATGGTATGATTCCGTTTCCGTTTATAGTATATCCCAAGTAATCGATTTCAACCTCGAAAAATTTACATTTGTCAAAGTTCATCTTTACATTATATTTTAGTAATCTATCCATTACATTCCTCAAATTTTTCTCGCATTCAATTATATCGGCACCCCCTATCAAGATATCATCAAAATAAACCAGAGTTTTGTCCAGCCCTTTTAATATTTCAAACATAATCTTTGTAAACAATTGCGGTGCAGTCTTTAAGCCGTAAATAAGACGTGTATATTGATATAATCCGCGGTGTGTGTTAATCGTTAGGAGTTCTCTTGACCGCTCCGTTACTCTTACCTGTTGATATGCACCAGTCAAGTCTAGTTTACAAAAGAATTTCCACCCAGCCAAACTCGCAAGTATATCATCTACACGAGGAATCACATAATGTTCCATCTCAACAAAACGATTTATCGTTCGACGGCAATCAACGCATATTCTTATGGATCCGTCACCTTTATTGGCTATTACAATGGGACTGGCCCAATTGCTTCTATTTACCGGAATTATTACGCCGTCGCTACACATTTTATCTAGTTCGTCTTCTACCTTCGTTCTTAACCCATATGGTACCGAATATGCTTTCGAGAATATAGGGTATGAATCGTCCCTCAAAGAAATCTCAGCTGTGTATTCATTTATTGTAGAGTTATTTGATTTTGAGAATAATGAATTATATAGTTCCAAATTAATATTTGAAATACAACTTCCGACATCTTCAATATTACAAAAGATGTGCCGCCAATTTGATACCAGTAAATCCAGCCAGTTTCTTCCTATTAAAGAAATAAAAGTGATTACCGGTGAACGTGTAAGGGTTGTTGGTGCGATGTATGTAAATGCCGAATATAATAATCGGAAACAACATCTAAAATTATTTGTTCTGGATTCGGATCAAAAATTTATTTCTTTAATAGGAAGAAACTGGCTGGATTTACTGGTATCAAATTGGCGGCACATCTTTTGTAATATTGAAGATGTCGGAAGTTGTATTTCAAATATTAATTTGGAACTATATAATTCATTATTCTCAAAATCAAATAACTCTACAATAAATGAATACACAGCTGAGATTTCTTTGAGGGACGATTCATACCCTATATTCTCGAAAGCATATTCGGTACCATATGGGTTAAGAAAGAAGGTAGAAGACGAACTAGATAAAATGTGTAGCGACGGCGTAATAATTCCGGTAAATAGAAGCAATTGGGCCAGTCCCATTGTAATAGCCAATAAAGGTGACGGATCCATAAGAATATGCGTTGATTGCCGTCGAACGATAAATCGTTTTGTTGAGATGGAACATTATGTGATTCCTCGTGTAGATGATATACTTGCGAGTTTGGCTGGGTGGAAATTCTTTTGTAAACTAGACTTGACTGGTGCATATCAACAGGTAAGAGTAACGGAGCGGTCAAGAGAACTCCTAACGATTAACACACACCGCGGATTATATCAATATACACGTCTTATTTACGGCTTAAAGACTGCACCGCAATTGTTTACAAAGATTATGTTTGAAATATTAAAAGGGCTGGACAAAACTCTGGTTTATTTTGATGATATCTTGATAGGGGGTGCCGATATAATTGAATGCGAGAAAAATTTGAGGAATGTAATGGATAGATTACTAAAATATAATGTAAAGATGAACTTTGACAAATGTAAATTTTTCGAGGTTGAAATCGATTACTTGGGATATACTATAAACGGAAACGGAATCATACCATCTAAATCAAAAATCGAGGCCGTAGTAAATGCTCCAGCACCAACCGATAAAACACAATTGAGGTCCTATCTTGGTATGATAAATTATTATAACAATTGCGTTCCAAACTTGTCATCGGAACTGCATTTATTACATGATTTAACAAGGAGCAATGTGAAATGGATATGGTCTGAAAAACATCAGAACACATTTGAGAAGAGCAAACATTTGTTAACGGACCTGACTTCATTAGCTCATTACGACCCTTCTAAGGAAATAAAAATATCATGCGATGCCAGCCCGTACGGTGTTGGGGGCGTTTTGTCACATGTTATAAATGGAAAAGAGTATCCTGTAATGTTCGTCTCAAGTACTCCGAAACCTGCCGAGCGTAATTATTCACAGTTACATAAAGAAGCCCTTGCTATCGTGTTCGCAATACGTAAATTCCATAAATATATTTTCGGCTTGCCATTTATAATTGAGAGGGATCACCAACCTTTAAGAGAAATATTTTCAGACAAGAAAAATTTACCTTCTGTTACTTCTAATAGATTACACAGGTGGGCGATTTTTCTATCGTCTTACAACTACACTATTCGGTATAAAAAGGGATCCAAAATGTGCCATGCTGATGCGCTTTCAAGGTTGCCACTTCCTGACTACACACAGGAAGAGAGTGATAGCATTAATATATTCCAACTGGTGAATGACCTCCCTATTGAGATAACTGATGTGCGACAAGAAATTAAGAGTGATCCTAACCTTAAACTGGTCTATAAATATTTGTTAAACGGTTGGCCTGAAGTTATCCCTAGCAATATTGACAAATACCACGCGAGACGTATATCGCTAGCTATAGAAAAAGAATGTATATTTTATGGTGATAGGTTAGTAATACCGGAAGCTTTAAAAGCTAAAGTTCTAGAGTTATTACATGACGGTCACATTGGAATTGTAAGAATGAAAGCTTAGCCAGGACGTATGTATGGTGGTTTGGTATCGATAGTGATATTGAAACGTATGTAAAATCCTGTACAATTTGTAGTGCAACCCAGAATTCTTCCAAACCAACATTCACTTCATGGCCCGAACCTAAATATCCGTTTCAAAGAATTCATTTGGACTTTTGCAAGATTGAAGGTGTTACTATACTAGTAATAGTTGACACATTTTCCAAGTGGATTGATGCAAAAGTCCTCAAAACTACAACAGCCAAAGATGTTATAGACTCCTTAAGATCGTTTTTTTCGATATTTGGCCTACCAAAGAATATCGTAAGTGACAATGGTCCACCAGTCGGATCAAAAGAATTTATTGGATTTTGTAAGAATAATGGCATTGAATGTTTGAAATCGCCTGCTTATCACCCGCAAAGTAACGGCAGTGCAGAAAGAGCAGTACAAACACTAAAGAAAAGCTTAAAGAAATATATTCTAGATCCCAAATCTCGTTATAAATCATGGAATTTTAAAATAAATAACTTCTTATTGAAATATAGAAACACACCAACAGCAATTACAGGTAATACACCGTCAAGTTCAATATTTAATTATAAGCCTATAACATTGTTAGATGAACTAAATCTTAATTATAACAAAACCTCTACATCAAAATTTTACAATGGCGGAAGTTTAAAGATAAGCAAGAGAAAGGAAGATAATTCTAGAAATGTTATAAATGATAAATTAATAGAATTTAAAGATAATGAAATTGTGTTGTATAGAAATGTCTCAAATAACTACGTTAAATGGATTAATGCAAAAATTGTGAAAAGATTGAGTGGAGTAAGATATAGTATTGATATTAATGGTAAAATGAGAGTTGCACATGTAAATCAATTAAAGAAATTTGTTGGTAGAGTGTTAAGGTATGGTCGAAATACAGTAACATACAGAAGTAATAGAAAACGCAAAAGAAGTATTGACGTGCCTTGCGAATTTGAATTAAGACGCTCTGAAAGAATTAAAAAGCAAAGAGAGAACAACGAAGAAAAAAAAATGGGAGATTGTAATATTGTAGCTACATGTAAATAATAATTATAATTAAGTGAGTTATTGTAAGTTATTGTTATTGTAATACTAAGCTTATTAAATTGGGAAGAAAATGAAGCATATGTTACGCAGCATACGGTATAATTATTTTCATTACTTTATATACCTTTGTTATATACTTAACTTATACCGTTAGTATTATTCTCTGATAATAAACGTTTTAATGATTCAGTAATTAAACTGCAATAGCCCTAGTCTTACTTACATCGGACACAACATTTGGCGACGAGGATTAAAGGATAAAACAGGGAGAAGACTATACAGAACTTCGATGCCCTTTCCGACAATATATCGGGGATCCTCGAAAATTACCCGAACAGTGAAATCGTTATTGCTGGTGATTTCAATGTCCATAATTTATCGTGGCTCCGCCATTCGAGCAATACAACTCCAGAAGGCCAATATGCTGAGCTATTCGCAGCGCACAATCACCTTGCGCAATTAGTGAGTGAACCAACACATATTTCATGTGTTGACGGGCACCAACACAACACCCTCGACCTTTTTCTCACTTCACACCCTGAAAAGTATGAAATGAACATTAGTGCACCTCTCGGTAATTCGGATCATTGCACCATTTCTGCCTCCTTTTCGTTTGCGGAACTTCGAGGCGTTTCACCGCCAGCTATGAAACGTTTGAAATATATTTACCAAAAGGCACGTTGGGCTGAGCTCAACGATTTCTTTCGGCATTTCAATTGGAGTCTCTGCTTCCTCGACAATGATGTCAATGCCATGGCTAAAATGGTCCAAAATATAATAATGCTTGGTATGAAAACGTTCATACCATCGAAGCAAATTTCGATTAGGCCTAGACCAAAGTCTTGGTTTAATCAGACATGCAAACTTGCAGTCAGATCCAGAGAGGAAGCATTTAGTGTCTGGCGGAATGATAAAAACGCAGATACTGATATGATGCGCAAAAGGGCGAGAACTTCGTGTGCCAAAGTGCTAAGACGTGCAAAAGCTTTGTACGAGCAGAGTCTTCGCGCTAAAGTTCTTACTGCCCCACGGGGAAGTAAAAGCTTTTGGTCATTCGTTAAAAGAGTTAAGGGAAATGATAGTTCTTCTATTCCGTCTCTTTTAAAGGTTGATCAAATATTCACTGACCCGGTTGATAAAGCTAACCTCCTAGCTGAAATGTTTGCAGGTAATTCTCACCTGCCGGAAAGCAATCAACCACTGCCCGCATCCGAGCGTGTATCCGTAACTATGCCAAAGATATACTTTCGGGCTCGTGCAGTTAAAAGGGTTTTATCGGACGTTAACATAAATAAGTTTCCTGGCCCGGATGGAATTCCGATACTGGTCTTGAAGCAGTGCTCTTCGAAGTTATCGCGTCCTCTGGCAATCCTTTTCAGCACCCTCTATCATGCAGGTGAATTTCCGTCATGCTGGAAAGTTGCAAATGTTACGCCGATCCCCAAGAAGGGAGAGGCAAGCAAGCCTGAAAATTATCGCCCAATCGCAATATGCTCAACCATTTCTAAAGTAATCGAGAGTATGCTAAATTTCCATCTTATGAAATATCTGGAGTCCAATAGCTTACTTAACGACCGGCAATATGGCTTCCGTGGAGGACGTTCCACGGGTGATTTATTAGCCTTCCTGTCGGAAAAATGGTGTCGATCCATCCACCATTTTGGCGAAAGTAAGGTAGTGGCTCTAGATATTTCAAAAGCATTCGACAGAGTGTGGCATGGAGCACTCTTGTCCAAACTTATTGCTTTTGGTGTCGGTGATATCTTCTCTCGATTTATATCGAGCTTTCTGAGGGATCGCGCTATAAGAGTTGTTATAGACGGGATCTCATCAAACGAGTTCAAGATCAATTCAGGGGTACCACAAGGCTCCATTCTTTCTCCTACCCTATTTCTTATTTTTCTTAATGACCTCCTATGTCATACTTCAAACCCTATCCACTCTTTCGCAGATGACAGCAGTATCTGCTATTCATATTCATTCGATCGTACGCCGACATCAACTATGATCGCGGCGACGCGGCAGAATATGAATGATTCGCTAACAGGTGACCTCACGAGAATATTGGAATGGGGTCACGCGAACAGGGTCGATTTCAATTCCCAAAAGACCCAATGCATGCAACACACCGCCGTATCCACGATCACGCTGCCTCATCTGTAAAAATGGGTGGCATAAACATTGAGGAATCAGAAGCTCTTGATGTTCTTGTCTTGAAAATTCAGTGTGATGTCCGATGGACTGAGCACATTTTTCAGGTCTCAAAGGAAGCATTCAAGTGCCTAGGCTTTTTAAGGCGGTGTAAGACATACTTCACCCCATCTGATCTCCTCACTATTTATACCGCCTACATCCGACCGAAAATGGAAACAACTCTTATGTGTGGGCCGGTGCTCCAAAGACTATTTTGAAGTTACTCGACCGTGGACAAGAAAGGGCGAAGAAACTCATAGGAGACAGTAGGGTAGCCAACTCTATTGACTCTCTTGAGCATCGTCGCAACGTGGGGTGCGTTTCGTTGTTCTATCGTTACTATAATGGCATGTCTTCTAATGAAATCAGGGAACTTGTTCCCGAAACCCGGTTATTCGCGCGCACGACGCGATCATCATTAAGAGCGCATCCATTTGTGGTCGATTTGAGGGCGACTCGCACTACGCATTACAGGGAAAATTCGTTTTTTGGCCGAACGGCACGTATGTGGAATAGACTACCCGCAGAGGTGTTTCCTGTCACTTTTAGCTTGAGAAGATTTAAATCAAATTTCAATAAACACTACTCCCTCTATCCTCCTTCCTGGGGTCATCCCCAGAGTGCCGGTCCAAGACAAAAAAAAAAAAAAAAAAAAAAAAAAAAATGGGGATGCGATGAGGTTCAGCAAAAACATACAGATGAAAGTTTATTTAGTATTTCAATGGTTCCTATTCAAATGAATTTTAGTTCTACACAAAGAAAAATAATCCAATATAAACTTCCTATAATGACCTGGCAAGATCAAGGACCGGAAAATAAAGCAAAAGTGGCTGGAAAAAAAATATTAATTGAACGGCTGCCACTGAGCTGCTTCAGCATGAAAAATTTTTTTACGCATTTTTTTAAAATTTGTTATTCGACACAATTCGGGGTTACCAATGTAGTTCCTTTGGAATTAAAACCCGATATATTTAGTAGAACTATTATTCTATTAATTTCATTTATTTAAGTATGATTCTAAAATATAATTATTTAATTTATAGCCGACTCGAACTTTCTACAGCTTGCTTCTTGATCGAGCTCCAGATTTTATGCCTTCACCATTTGATAAGTTAGGGGCTGCCACAATATATTATAAATTATATATATATAACATTATATATTATATTATAAAATGTAACAACTCTATTTTGCAGCCTCATATTCAAACAGCAAATATAAATAAAAAATGTTGCCGTTAAAAAAATGTATCGTTAAGAGAAAAACAAAAATTTAAAAATTCTTTTTTAAAATTTGTTATTCAATTTCGTATCTGAAACAGTCTAAAATTATTACCTAACTCACTTATATATAAAATTTTTTATTATCGTATATTAGAATTTCTGTAAATGAACATATTAGTTCAATTCTAAAATTTGTGCATTTGAGATTGCAAAATTGTGCAATTGAAAATAATTGCTATCAATTGTTAATATCTTTTTTGGCTCAGTTTGCGATAATTGTTGAAAACGGATATTCACAGATATTCCACATTTTCTTCCATTTCACCCTACACTTTTTTAACCTTTTAATATTCATAATAAAATTTTCTTTCTCATAATTATGTCTAGGTCCGTATGTACACCTTGTAATAAACAACGCATTTTTTTCTATTTTCTTTTAAAGTAGCTTTGAAGCTCTTGTCGCTTTTACATTTGAATTTTTTCAAAGCATTTATTTTCGTTAAATTTTTAAACGTGTTAAAAGAAAAATATAAAAATAATATGGAATACAAACAATAAGGAAGTTCAGCGATTAAAAGTTCTTTTAAATAAAATTAAAAAAGAATTTTTTTATAAAATGTAATTATTGCTTTTGAAAAATTACCTTTTTGAAAAAGATACCTTTAGTCAATACAACAACGATTAGAAGCTTAAGAGTTTATTGATTATACAAAGTAACAAACTGGATAGTGGATAGTTTGTTTTTATAAAAAATACTTTATGAGAATATCATAAACTATGTAATAACACATTTCATATATTTTTTCGGGAAAAAGCACAATATTCTCAAAGATATTCCCAAAATAAATTCAGTTATATTACAAATACATTAGTTATGCTGGCCGATGGCAATCCTATTGTAGATGAGAAGAAAAATTTAAAAATACAAATATGTATGTGTAAGAAAAGTAAACTCATGGATTGTTATGTTTTTTTTATAGATTTTTGTTTTTGTGTTAGGTATTAAAATTCAATTCGTGATCGATTAGTTGAATTTTAAAAATAAGAATTTGGTTTTGTATTCAGAAATTAGGAAATATCCACTGAAGAGCTAAGTAAGAGGGTGGCGATGGCACGATGGATGGTAGTCTGCACGTTGACTATGAATCCAAAAACAGACCTGGGTTCAACACCAGTTTCAGACCAAAAATTTTAAAATAAAAATAAACATCTCGCATTTTTCTGATGTTGCATTAGTGTGTCTTTGTGTGTCAGTTGTTGTCGGAAGGTTTCAGTGGCAAAGGCATAGTCACTGGTCACTGAACAAACCGGCTTCAGCTGATAGCAATCCACAATCACATCAGAATGCCCTCCTTCGTCGGTATTGTGTACCACCGGCGAAGTAAAATAATAATAAAAATGGCTACTACAGAAGCTTCAGTACTGCTACGAGTATAAACAAAGAACGTGCGAAAGCAGAGCTGCAAAAATAATTAATTAAGCTTCACTGCCTGCCGTTTCTCCTACTATTCCTTTCCTGAGTGCTGGTCCTAGATAAAAAAAAAAAAAAAAAAAAAAGTAAGCATTAATGAAATAGAATTATATGGATATGCTTTCCTCCACAGTTATTGAGTTTGCTTTTATAAAAAATACTTATGAGAATATCATAAAGTATGTAATAATACATTTCACATATTTTTTCCGGAAAAAGCACAATTTTCAAATTAGAATTATATATAATGAAATATTCCCAAAATAAATTCGTTTAATGTGCTTATTATAGTATAAATTGTTAAATATTGTAAATAAATAAACTGAACTGAAGAAAATTGTAATTTTAAAATTTTATAAGAATACATAATACAAGGTGGGCTAAAAGAAGTCATCCGATGTTGTTTGGCTCTCATTTTTTTTCTAAGTGAAAAACTTTGATTCTGTTATTTGATTATTTTATCTGAACCTTTAGAATTTTATTGGTCAAGTCGAGAAGATGATATCGGCCAAATGGTCGCCGTCACAATTGATTGATATATGGGCTCTCGGGATTGTTCACGTAAACACGGGACTGCAAAAAAAGTCTGGACTGTTTAAATCGGGCGATCTTGCGGGCCAGTGCACGATTATTTGCAAAAATAAAAGCATCTTCCAATAAGGTGATTTCTTTTGGCCCACCTTGTACATAGATTTTAAAGAATATTTAATTCAATTCGTATTTAATTATAATTCAAAAAATTTCCATACAAAAGCTTTCCTAAAAATAAAACGTTTTTTTCTTGATTAAAAAGTTGACAACAGTAGAATGGGAAAGCAAAACATCTGCTACTGCGGACCGGGCATAGGTCTGGTAGAGGCTGGGGCAGAGGAAGTGGCAGAGTTAATGGCAGAGGCAGAGCCCTCTCTCTCTCTCTCTTTATCTCTGTCTTTCGCGCTCTCTCTCCCTCATTCCAAAATCCTCTCTTTCTGAATGTTTTTTGTATTTTGTGCTTGTGCGTAAATATATACGTACTTGATTGCTACAGTTGGGATGAAAGCGGGGATATATAGAATTTTATTTTTTTAATTTGTACACAAATTTTGTTTTTTGATGCATAAATGCTCTTTTGCATATTTTTGTACTGGATATATTTTGTTTTCTTCTATTGCGCATAATATGTTATGGTTTGTGTGTGCGCGCGTGTTTAATTTTTCGTTTTATTGTTTTGTTCTTGTGTCTTATGTGGCGTGGATATATTGGATTTAATTTTTTTAATTTGTACACAAATTTTTTCGATTCATAAATGCTGTGGTTTGCATATTTTTGTTGGTTTTTCCATTCTGCTTAATTTCTCTCTTCCTATCTTATGGATTTGTTCTTCTGTCCTATGTGGAGTGGAGATTTGGCAGAGAGGAATATTAAATTGTATTGTATTCGATTTGTTGGTTTTGGTATGCTGCTTAAACTCCCTGTTCTTATCTTATCGATTTGTTCTGCCGCTATATGTGGCAGTGGAGATACGCGCAGATAGAATTATTAAAAGCTGCTGACCGTATTTATGTTCAAATTCGTTTTTTGTTTGTATATTGGTATGTAATATTCGATCTTACTGATTTTGTTTTGCTGCTTCAATTGCCAGTTGCTGTGTACTTTTGAAGATTTTTTCTTTCATCAAAACTACCAAGTAGGCATTTTTGGAAATAAATTGTTGGTTGTTTCCATGCATAATATGTTTCCTTGGTGTGTGGCGCATATGAGTGTATGTTATGTTTGGTTTTTCTACTTTATGTGGTTCGATAACAATAATCTTTATTTTGGATGTTTACAAACTCACATACTTGTGTATAAATACAAACATATACTTGCTCTAAGTTTAAGTCTGTTCTTTTTTTCTATAAAATATTAAGGAAGGTCAGTTTATCTTTTTTTCTGAAGAAAAAACTGTTAATATTAGGTTCGTTTTGATGTGCTCATTTTAAATGTTGATCTGCTTGTTAAATATACAATTTCACACCCTTTAATTTCCCACAATCTCTTGTTTTTTTATTCAGTTATGCCTATTCAAGAACTTTTAAAACATGATTGTGCATGCTTTTCAGCTTTAGCTTGCTCAACAATATTTTTCAAAAAATTCATTCTGTTATTTTTACTGTTATTTTTACTGATTTTGTTCAAAGATATCTTAGAATAGCTGTAGTAATTCTTTTTTGTTTTCCTACACTTCGGTCAGACTTATTGCAATTATCAATGATATTTTTAAAATCAGTCTGAATGCTTTTCCTTGCTAAACAAATTAATTCATTCATTTGCAATTTGAAAATTTTATTTATTTATTTCTTATTTTCCTTCCTCAATTTATTTTTGTTATACAATTTTAAATCAAAAGACATTTTTTCACTATATATACTCTATATATATAATTACATTTGATTGATTATTATAAATAGATGAATACAATTTAATTAAATTTAGTGTATTAATTTTTCTTAAATAATATATAGTACACCGACAGGTGTCCGGTCCCTCAAGGCAATCTGGGTGGTACCAGGGACAGCAAGAGAAGTGCTCCTTACCTTCTTCTTCTTCCACCCCGAAATCTTCATTTTCCTCAACCATGTGCAAAAAAAGATGATGGCATCCTTATGCTCATTCATGAGGAAATTGTTGTATCCTTCTTTAAATGCTTTTATTTCGGTTATTGTTTGATGCTGTTGAAGCCTAAATTCGCATTCAGCCACCACTCTATTGAGCATCTCGTCTTGCCCATCATGGTACATCTCGCAAACGGCCGCTGCCTCGTTCAACATTTTGTCGTCAGAGGAGTAGTCGTAGAGACCCATAAGGATAGGAATATCGATTTTGGGCAACTCTACTACCTCGAGGATTTCAATGTTTGATGTGGACATTGTACTATTTATTTCTTATAGCTGAAGCTGCTGCTTTAAAAGTAATACACTGAATGAATAACAAAATGCTTTTCAACCAACATATCACTTATTTCATATCTGATATCTACCTGACACTCCTCTGTTTGTCAGCTGTATCTATCTATCCCCCTCTCACATATGTATTTCTCAAGTGATAGCCGGCTGCTGCTCCTCAGCTCATCGTCAGCTGTATCTACCTATCTCTCTTTGACATATTTAAATATATGTATGTATACAGAATCGCATTCAGCTATTCCCCATATGCTGTTAGTTGAACTTTTGTTTATTTATTTATTTATTACTCTTAATTTTTTTTTTCTTTTTTTTCTGCTATATGACCGTTACTTGTAGTTGTATATAGTTCAAAATTAAGCTCACTTAAGCACTTTTAATTTTTGTATCTTTCATTGAATACAAAGGTAAATTTTGCTTTTTTGCTGTTCACTTAAAGTAAAACTATAGTCCAAGTTTTAACAGTATACCGTGACAATTCTATCAGTTACATTTCCTACATTTAAGTTCTATAGAGTTTGTGAATAAATACAAAATTTGTTTGAAAGTTATTATATATATTATTATAATTTTACTAAACTGAAAATAAAAATAAATATAATAATAGAAATAATAATAATAATAAAAATATAATAAATAAAAAATGTCTCCAGTAAAGTGTTCAATTTGTGATACCACCTTCATTAATTTAAATATCTTGAGAGTGCATCAGAAACTGCATTGCTCGATATGCAAAAAATATTTTGAAACGCAATATCAACTCAAAGGACATATATCTGAGCATGGTGTCGAAGAACAATATGACACATGCAATATATGCAATGTTTCTGTGCAAAAACATGCTAAATGTGCATAAGGAACTGCATTGCACTATTTGTGGAAAATTATTTTTGTGTAAAACAAGTGTGAATGCGCATATGAAAACACACATGTCGAGTATGGTACACTCCAATGGTGATGCATTGGCGCATACCTCGATAAGGAATTCATTAAATCATTGTCAGGCTTGCAATGAAATGATACCATCCTCATCATGGGATACTCATCTTAGAACACATAAACATAAAATAAATTGTTCCCTGAAGTCAGTATTAATGATGATCTGACTAGGAAGTATAGCCATTTTAGTGGAAGGATTGAATCGTATCGCTTTCACAACATAAGTGAAGACATCCTCTTTCCTGGTGAGTTTTTAAAAAATGCAATGCGATGTATAATCAACCAATGAAAAGAGTGCAGTCAGAAACATACTACACTGAAAATTAATATGGAACTAACTTGCGACTACGTGCAATTGGTCAATGATAATATGTGTGTAACTCCTATGGTACATATATCAAAAATGACATTGCTCACCATTGCTGATGATGTTGATGAATTCTATAAGAAACATGCAGAGGAAATAAGTGTAAAAATGGATGAATTCCAGGAAAGAGACAGCGGTTGGACTCTTATTAGTATAAAGCATTTAGATTTAAATGTAAACAAAGCATCAGTAATAAGAGGTTCACGATTCATTCCACTACCGATAACCATAGCCAAAAATGGTGGTTGTGTAAACATTGAGAACAATGATATATATTGTTTCAAATGGTGTTTAATTGCAGCTTTGTGTGGTGATTCTAGTCTAAATCCAAGACAAATGAGAAAATATTAGAAATGATACAATTTTTGTTGGTGGTAGAGTATTAAATTTTGAAGGGCTGCATTTTCCACTTCCTCTGAAGCAGTTAAAAGTTTGAAAAACAAAATAGTATGAGTGTGAATGTGTTTGGTCATAATGGAGCATCACTAACTGGACCTTACTACATCACAAAATAAGAAAAAGCAATTCACATTAATTTGCTCTTGCTTCACTCAGAAGACAATTTTCACTATGTTCTTATCAAAAACATCTCAAAGTAAGTTATATATATTTACATTTATTAAATATTTATATAATAATAAATAATTTAAAATTACTATATTTTAAGGCTTATTCGATCCAGCATAACAACGCATCACGGAAACATTTTTATTTGCAACACTTGCTTATTTTATACCCATGATGAAATAACACTTCAACAACATAAAAAGTGTTGTGGGAGAAAAGTCGCAAAAATGCCAGCTGATGAAGATGCTTTCAAAAAATTTACATACTATAATAAGCAAATGGACGTGCCTTTTATTATTTATGCTGACTTCGAGTCAATTTTAGAAAAAACTTATGAAAGTGCAGGTACGAATACTATAAATATTCAAAAGCATAATCCGTGTGCATTTAGTTATTTTGTAAAGTGTAGTTTTAAGGAAGAAAATAACTTATTTAGACAATACTTTGGAGAAGATTCAGCAGAAGTATTCGTTAGAAAAATAGTTGACGACACTCTTTATATTTATGAACAACATCTACGTAAAGAAAAACTAATGAATATATCTGCTGAAGAATTAAATTCCTACAATAACGCACAAAATTGTCATATTTGTAAGAAAAGTTTGAAGAATGATAAGGTTATAGATCACTGTCATCTTACTGGTAATTATCGTGGTGCAGCACACAGTGAGTGCAATTGAATGTACAAAATACCCAAATTCATACCCGTCATCTTCCATAATCTATCTCCATACGATGCACATTTATTTTTTAAAGAACTTTCTACTATTAAAAATAGTGTCATAAAAGTCATCCCACAAAATAAAGAGCGCTATATTTCTATATCAGTTTATATTCCGATGAAAAAGAATTCTGGAGTTGAAATACGTTTTTTAGATTCTTTTAGATTTATGGCTTCTAGTTTAGATAGTTTGGCGAAAAATCTTGATATTTCTGATTTTCATACGGTTCGTCAAATGTTTCATATTGATAGTCACTTTGATTTGATTAGAAGAAAGGGAGTATTTCCTTACTCGTACATAGATTCTATATCAAAGTTTGATGAAGTGAACTCCCAAGAAGAGAAATTTTTTTTAATATTTTAAGTGATTCGGAATGTGATATTATTGAATATGAACATGCGCAATTGTAGAACACTACGCGATTATACTGAACTCTATCTGAAAACAGATGTTCTGCTTCTTACAGATGTTTTTGAAAATTTTCGAAATATATGTAAAAGTATTTATGATTTAGATCCAGCCCATTATTATACTGCACCAGGACTATCTTGGGATGCAATGTTGAAGACTACAGAAATAACTTTGGAGTTGATTACAGACTCCAACATACATTCTTTTGTCCAAAGTGGTACTAGGGGCGGACTAGTTCAGTGTTCCAAGAAATATTCAAAGGCGAACAGGCGAAAGGCGAAAAGGACATCAGAGTATTTAATGTACTTAGACGCCAATAATTTATATGGTTGGGCAATGTCTGAATACTTGCCTTATGGTGGCTTTGAGTGGCTAAGTAAAGAAGAAATTGATGTTTTCAATGTTGAAGAAATCTCAAACTCTTCTGAAACTGGCTATTTTTTAGAAGTAGACATTCAATTTCCAGATTCCCTTCATGATGAACATAATGATCTTCCTTTTTGTCCCCAAAATAAAAACATTTCGCAGAATGGGTGTAGGAAGTTAATAGCAGATTTTACATTTAAACAAAATTATGTTATTCACTACAGAGTTCTAAATCAATGTATATCAAATGGACTTGTATTGAAAAAAATACATAGGGTACTGAAATTTAAGCAGACTCCATGGTTGAAAAAATACATTGATATAAATACCTATCATCGTACAAATACGAAAAATGCTTTTGAAAAGGACTTCTTTAAGCTTCTTAATAATGCAGTTTATGGAAAAACCATGGAAAGTGTAGACAAACGTAAAGATGTACTTATTGCTACAGATTGGGAAACTACAAACAGAAATCATTTGGGTTTAAGATCATTAATCTCTAAACCTAATTTTTTGAGTTTACAAAAATTCTGTGAAAGTATGTATGCAGTTCAGCTAAAAGAAATGGAACCATATTAAGATAAACCTATCTATATTGGTTTCGCAGTTTTAGAATTGTCGAAATGGAAGATGTACGATTTCCATTATAGATACCTGAAACCAAAGTTTGGTGAGAAACTTTCACTTAACTATATGGATACCGATTCATTTGTCTATACAATTCAAACTGATGATTTTTATGAAGATATTCGTAACGATATTTCTTTAAACTTCGATACATCAGAATATGCAACGAATAATGAATTCAAGTTGCCACTGCTAAACAAAAAAGTTTTGGGAATGATGAAGGATGAAAATAAGGGTAACATAATGGTAGAGTTTGTGGGCTTAAGATCCAAAATGTATTCTTTTTCAGCTCTCAATTCAAAAGAAGTGAAAAAATCGAAAGGCGTAAAAAGGTCTGCTCTTAACAAAATCACATTGAATGATTATAAGAGCTGTTTATTTGAGCAGAAAGTTGTATCAGAGGAGATGTTTTTATTCCGATCAAAAATTCATCAACTGTATACACAAAAGCTCTGTAAATTAGTCCTTAACCATACTGATGACAAAAGAAAAGGTATGGACGATCGGGTAAATACCAGAGCGTGGGGTCATTATAAAGATCGAGATGGTTACACAATGGAAGTTGTGTAGTATCTTCAAAATTATCAGCATGATTATAGTGATCGATAACCTAAATCACAAATTTCCTTGAATTTGCAAACATTAATCATATATTTATTTATTTACTTTATTTGTGATATAGCATTTAATTAGTTATAGAAATTTGTAAAATATTTATGAAATACTCGTATGTAAGTGAAATTGTATAAATCTATAATAATAAGTCAAAATATTTTATATGTATAATGTATTGTAAATATTTTAAATAAATAAAAAGACTATATGATTTGATTTCTTTTATTTTAAAGATTCTTTTACAAGTAAGATTACATTTCTTAAAGCGCAAGCACCATAATAGTGACAACTACAGTAAAAGAGACCTGGATACTTCATGCACATTTCTTTCAAGTTCATACAACCAACATCTTCAATATTGAAAATTCTTTTATTTATAAGTTTTTCCAGCCATTGCCTTTTCTCTTCACCCTTGACATATATTGTTGCACCATTGACATTAGCTTTTAAAAATTTAATTACGCTGTCAAAAGAAATTGATCCATCATTCCAGAGTAAGTGATAATGATTTCTGGTCAACAATTTCGCTTCCTTCTGCTTTTCAGGTGATAAATATTTAAAATCAAATGGAGGTTTTATAATAAAATTTATGTATTCGTCTTTGTTGAGGGCAATCGCAACTTCCTGTGCAATAAAACCGTTGGAATTGTTTTTGAAGCCTTGCAAGTCTATGAAAATTGCCTTATCATTCATATTAATTTATTTAATTATATTATTAATTGACCTTTTTTATTATATTTTTTGATATATATTTATATTTAAAAAAAGACCTCAGGCTTAATAAATATATATCAAAAATTAATTTATTTTAATAACACTAATTATTTTAAGCCTAAGGTCTTTTTATATATTTTATATTTATTTCAATATTTCGCTACTCCTTTGTGTAGCTTCTTCAGGAAAAAATTAATTTATTTATATAACTTTGCGAACTGTTCCTTTTATGAGCGAATATTCTATTTTTCGATCATGAATCAGTATGCAGTATGCTGAAGTTTTTGTTGGAATATTTATAGCTGTTTCAAATTCAATTTTTATATCAATTGGTCCACTATTGAATGATTCGTTTTGATATCTAACATCTACAACAATAATCGGAGCGTTATTCTTAAACTCTTGAGCTGTTAGAATTGGTTGAGATTCTCTCATATAGTAGCTTTGTTGAAATCGTGTGTACATATCATATAGAATTGCATATCGCTCATTTTTAAATTTAATATTAAGATCATCATATGGATATGACACTGAGTTTAAATGTACTTTTAAATTGGTGAGGTCACAGTGAACAAACTTATTTTCTTGTTGAAATGCAATCAAGATAAAACTAGGTCGTTCTCTATTTGCAGCCAGTTTAACATTCCAGATGTGACTAGTCCCCGAATTTAGTTGTGGATTAATATGACAATCCCAACTTCGAAAGGCCATCGGTATGGGAACACCATTGTTAATAGTTTTAATCATATTCAATTTGCAAAGATCAGATAATTATACATGTGGAATTCTCCATGAGATGAGTGAAATCGTAAGTTTAGCTTTTTCAGTTAGACCGCTCGAGTGCACAAGATCTTCATCGTTTTTATTACGCAAGAGTATCAATTCACGTTTAGCATTTAACAGAATTTTATTGTAGTCTTCAGCGAATCCTAAAAGCATTTTAAGTGGCACATAGAAATTAAAACATCCATTTGCTTCAAGCTTTACATCATCAGTTTTATTCCATCCAGCATTTTGCATCACGATGCTTTCGGTATGCGATAGAGAAACCAAATTTTTTATGGTGTTCGTGACTCCCAAATATCGTGTGTGATTGATTTCAATACCATTAAGTTCATAACGAATTTCATCGAAGATGTATGCAACAAAGTTGTTTTTCAATTTAAAGTTTTGTGAAGATTTTGAACTTTTTTCATTTACAACAAATCCTTCATATAAATAGCTTTCACTAGGTAGCACATATAAATCTTGATTTTGTATTGAAATTCGAATTTCATCATTATTGTTATAAAATTGTAGATATGGTATGTATGTGTGGTAGTCTTTTTTTATTATATTTTCATCAGATAACGGTTTATCTAGTACGTCTATTATTGAACTCATTTTGTTTTCAATTTTAAATTTAAAGACTTGAGAAAGTTTTTATTTGCTGTTGTTAGCGTTTAATGTTTTAATAATCTCTTTAATTTTCGTTTAGGTTCGAATAGAGTTTTAGAATTGTTTGCAACGTTATTTTTCAAGATACTTGTATTATATATTATCATTATTTAGTAGGCCTCAAGTGTATTCGAATAGTTATTTCCTCTCCTCGGAAATTAATTAAAGAGTCGTGCGGATCAACCACTCTTAGAGCTAGTGTACTTATCTCTCTGGAATTAACAGGTAAATAGATGAGGTTTCTCGGAATCTCATCTATTTTATAGCCTGGAGGTACATTAATTGGAAATTCATGTAGGGTATGTACCTTGGAATTGTTCATATACGTATTAACAATGATACTGCTTTCAATTCGCATTAGATTTACCTTGAAAATATTAACTGGAAGATCGGAATAATGATCTTCGTTAGGAGACAATATTTTATTATTAAATCCCAATAGACTACCAATTGTATTTTCTTTATTGAAATATATTGGATCCTTCGAACTGTAAATTTTAACTTGCATTGTATTGTTATTCGCTTCTATATGAATTTTGTTTGCAGGTCTGTAGCGTTTGTATTGTTCCTCTATATAATCAACTATATCATTCAATTCATAAGATCCAATTGGTATTTCAATTACAAGTTCACCGATATGAAACATATTGTTGTAGATGTCTACATTCGGTATACTATTGTATGAATGACAATCTGTTAGAGCACACTCATATGACTCATTCAAATCAATGGGTGGAAAATAATTAGCCGATAACTCTGATGAGTTGGAGCTCAGAGTAAGTGTTATTGACATTTCGACTGTCCGATGTGAAATAAATAAAATATTCCATTATATATTGCTTATAATAAAAGTATTTATTTATTTATTATTATTATCTTATAATTATGCTATTATATATTGTTTACAATATTTCATCTTTGCTTATCCAACTATTGTGTTGATAAGAAAATCCCAACCATTTAACAAATGCTTTGTCTCATCTAGTTTTAATGACCCTTTCAACTAAATATGTATTAGGAAATCTGGTTTTTGAAAGTTCTTCAGCATAAAATCCACCTTTGATAACATTTTCAAGATAATCTTCCAGTATAAATGTTGATGGATATGTATTTTGAACTGATTTAATAGTAAAAATTTCTGATGTCCAATTGGGGGTATAGCCTTTTTCAAAAGTATGTTTATATTTGCTAATTCGCACATGATCTCCAACGTTAAATTTACTCATTTTACACATTTTTAAGTGACTATACCGTATTGAATAGTTTTTTCTCATTCGAAGAACTAACCTTAATCCGCGGCATTTTGATGGTACGATGAACTCTTCTATTGTATGCGTTAATCAATTTTTTGTATATATCAAGCCAATTATATGAACCATTAAAGCTAAATTCTTTCCACATCATTTCTTTTAAAGCTCTATTGAATCGTTCGACTATTGATGCTTTCATTCTGCTATACGTTGAATAGTGATTAACTTTATATTTATGCATCAATTCCGCAAAATGTTTATTAAAAAATTCTTTACCATCGTCAGTTTGCAAATTTTTCGGTACTCGTCCCAATTGAAAAATATCTGCCATTGCTTGTGTTGTTTCAGGTCCAGTTTTTGTTTTGATCGCTACAGTCCATGCAAATTTTGAGAAAGTATCAATTACGGTTAGTAAATATCTATAATTCTTGTTGTATTTAGAATAATTTCCCATTTCAACCAAATCAGCTTGCCAAAGATCATCTATTCCTTTCATTACAACTCTTCTACGGGGAAAAACTTTCCGTGTTTGTTTATGAAGTTCATTTACCAAATTTCGTTTTGAGCTCATTTTACACTTTAGTTTAAGAATTATGTTGTAGTCTGTTTGACCACTTTCAGTTATTGATGCAAACATGTAATTTTCAAATCTATAAATTTTCTCATTGAGCCTTTCAAATTCATCTTCATAGAGTAATTTTGCTTTGTTAAAGTTTTCTTTAATTTTATTATTCTCTTCTAATTGCAAGGCTAATTTATGTTCTAAGTTTTCAAATTGTGATTGTAGATCGGCATATATTTTATTGTTATCTTCCTTAAAGTATGTTAATAATTTGCTTTCCGCTTTCTCAATTTGACTTTGCAAAAACAATTGATAACATCGTTTTCCTCCAAAGGCTTCGCCACATTTTTGATTCTTTTGTTCTAAACATCAATGTTGTTGTTCGTATCCATAAAGATCCCCAAAAATTTAGGAGCATTTCTTGTTGAAATTATACTACTAGTATCGTTTAGATAATGTCCGAATTTATCAATAGACATACTTTATATATTTTTATATTATTCTATTATATTAACTTCGCGTAGTTCTTCAATAATTGATACAATTTCGTTATTATGATTAGTGTGACCTGCAGCTTGTGATACAAGTAATAGACGAAACCGCTCTACCAACTCATTAGGATCATCCCAGTATATATAGTTTGGTTTGTGAGGATTAAATAGCATCATTCCATTAAATAGCATGACCATCAGGTTTGTAACCTCTTCTATATGCATTAGTACGAATTAAAATTTTTTTGTAGATTTATAGTTCAGATTTGTCATAGTTTTTAGGTGTTTTATGGAACATTAAAGAAAATAAACCAGGTGTTAGAGCCCACATTTGATCGCCAACTTGAATTTTATCATTAGACAGTTCAATATTACTATCACCGAATTTCCATTTATTACTGATATAATCTTTATGTGGTCCATAGTTGCTATCTAATTCATTTCTCCTTTGCAAGAGTGATAAATCAGTATAATTCTCTTCAATTTTGAAATTCTGTGAATAAAAAGTGTCATCATCATCATTATCACGTTCATCATCTTCGTTGTATGAGTTGGTGTTATCAGATATTGTTCCTTCTACAAGTTTCTTTAGTGTACTTGATACCAATTTAATTGACGATTCCTTAAGATGTAAATTTTCATTGTGTTTAGTTTTTGTCGTCACATCATTTTCTACATCTTTTTTGATCAATCTATTACTATTCTTTGAATTATTATAAATTCTTTTAAAGGTTCTGTTATAGGCTTAAATGTATCTTTTAGTTGTTCATGAGTATCTATTTCACCAGTCTTTATACTGCGGAGCTTTTACTTCAAAACATTTCTAGTCCTCACCAAATCTTTTAAAACTTTTTCATTAATTGTTATATATCAGATATCAGATCAGTTAAAAGATTAGTTATGTGTCATCAGATCACATGTATTATGTTTAAAACTAATTTATATTGTTATGAAATAGTCAAATAGTTTTCTATAGCGACCATTGTTCAATTCATTGTCTTTGCATATCATCAAAAATCCATATTTATCCTTCCAACACTCTCGACAAATTTCATGAAACTTTTCAAAAGTCATATCGCTAGCAACATGTTCACTATAAGCATGCTTCATATTGGTTTCATCTTGCTTGAACATTATAATTACATTAGCATTGTCTCTTACTAAATGTTTTGGAACTCTAGTATAAGTTTGGCATAAGTAGAATGAATCGATATTCTTATGTCGACCCATACAAAAATATGCACGTATATTATTTTGCTTTTCACATGCAACATCATCAAATATCATAATTGAATTAACTTTAGCTTCGTCAGGTGAAATAACAGCATCGTTATCTGTAAATGTGTAGTAGCCCATTCCTTTAACTGATGTTATAAGTTTCCTCAAGTATTCATATTTCGGTTGATATAGGGATTTTGAGTATAAATAGATATTTTCAAACTTGAGTCCGTTAGGACTTTCCAATAAGCTAATCATAACATTAGTCTTTCCACAATTTGAAGGACCAACTATTAGCGCACGAATAGAATTTGGTAAGAGGGAGCTATGCTTTATTTTAAAAGTGATGTGCGATGAAGCATCAATATTACGAACAAATATATTTTTATGTTGTTTTACTAAACGCATTTTGATAACTAAATATTATTCATAAGTATAACCTTTATTATAGAATAAAATGGTTATACAGTACATTAATAACATTAGTTGTAAAAAACCAATCGATGGAAAAGGTTTAGTCGATAAAATAATAAACTCTCTACTTATTCAGCTTCATCTTTCTGGATATCAATACTGTGGACCTGGAACAAATTTACAAAAACGTTTGACTAGAGGTGATAAAGTTATTAATTTACTAGACGAAGATTGCAAAAGCCACGATAGCGCTTATTGGAAAAATAAAGATTTAAATATTAGAAATCAAGCTGATAAAATTCTTGAAAACAAAGCTTGGAAGCGAGTTCTTGCAAAAGATAGTAGTTTTGCGGAAAAATCATTTGCATATATGGTCACTAACGCAATGAAAACTAAAACAAAACTAGGAATGGGTGTAGAGACGAAGAAGAAAAATAATGTAAGGAAACTTTTGAGTCGAACTAGTTTGGATGGAAAAAAACTATTCTATTCAACTGTTCGAAATGCTACAAAAATTTTAAAAAGGGAAAAACCTGTAGATATGAACTCTGCTATTAGAATTGCACGAAAAACCATTAACAGTTCTTTTAAAAGAAAAAAATCACAAATTAAAGTACCACGTATAATACGAGCACCAAAAATTGGTGGTTTTCTACCATTAATTCCAATATTAACTGCTCTGGGTGCAATTGGTAGTCTCACGACTGGAGGTGCTGCTAAATGCAACAAAAAATGCTAAAAGTCAACTTGAGGGAGCATCTAGACACAATAAGGCAATGGAATCAATAGCAGTGGGAAAGGGACTTCATCTTAAGCAATAAAAAAAAGGTTATGGATTAGTTTGTAAAGAGCTCTCAAAAAACTCATAGAAATGCTACCCAAAAGACCATTAACTGATGTCAATTTGAGAAAATTTTCAGCAAAAATTCCACACTTTAGAGGAGTTTTCATGTTGAAACTCTACCAAAACGTGTAAGGAGAAGATAATGTGGAATAATCAATTTAGATGTATCAACAGGACCGGGAACACATTGGGTAGCATATTATATAGACAACAATCAAAATGAATATTTCAATAGTTTTGGAAATTTACAACCACCTACAGAAGTAGTCAAATATCTGGGCAAAAGTATAAAATACAACTATAATCAGCATCAAAATTTTAATACATTTATCTGTGGACATTTATGTCTTAAATTTCTTTATGAATTAAATAAAAATATTAAATAAAAACACTCACAAATATGTACATTTTAACAAATTATTTATTACCTTTTATTAATATTTTATTATACAATACAGTATAAATTAATTTTGTTACCAAACTGGATATTGAGCATTTTGACAGAAAAATTCTTCCATCTCATAAGTCAGCACCAAATTGCGTTCTCCTTCTCTTTGAATGCAAAATTTTCCACTGGAAAAATTATTTACTTCATCGTCTGTAAGGGTGCTGTACCGATTGGGTAGAAACAATATATTATTTTGCAGTTCGACTTCAACTGTTTCCCCATATTTCGTTGTGACCCTTTTTGCACCATCAACAGGATATTTTTTTCCTATATCCATGTCCTTAATATGGATTATATTTTTAACTTTGCACGCATTAAATTTTTTTACCAAGTTTGTTGAGGACTCCATTTCTTTTTCTGCTCTTATCACTTTCGATCTTGGTTTCAGACTGATTTTAAAAATATCATTGATAATTGCAATAAGTCTGACCGAAGTGTAGGAAAACAAAAAAGAATTACTACAGCTAAGATATCTTTGAACAAAATCAGTAAAAATAACAGTAAAAATAACAGAATGAATTTTTTTGAAAAATATTGATGAGCAAACAAAACATTAAGAGCATGCACAATCATGTTATAAAAGTTCTTGAATAGGCATACCTGAAAAAAAACAAGAGATTGTGGGAAATTAAAGGGTGTGAAATTGTATATTTAACAAGCAGATCAACATTTAAAATTCAAAACGAACCTAATATTAACAGTTTTTTCTTCAGAAAAAAAGATAAACTGGCCTTCCTTAATATTATATAGAAAAAAAGAACAGACTTAAACTTAGAGCAAGTATATGTTTGTATTTATACATAAGTATGTGAGTATAGAAACATCCAAAATAAAGATTAGTATTATCGAACCACATAAAGTAGAAAAACCAAACATAACATACACTCATATGCGCCACACACCAAGGAAACATATTATGCATGGAAACAACCAAAAATTTATTTCCAAAAATGCCTACTTGGTAGTTTTGATGAAAGAAAAAATCTTCAAAAGTACACAGCAACTGGCAATTGAAGCAGCAAAACAAAATCAGTAAGATCGAATATTACATACCCATATACAAACAAAAAACGAATTTGAACATAAATACGGTCAGCAGCTTTTAATAATTCTATCTGCGCATATCTCCACTGCCACATATAGCGGCAGAACAAATCGATAAGATAAGAACAGGGAGTTCAAGCAGCATACCAAAACCAACAAATAGAATACAATACAATTTAATATTCCTCTCTGCCAAATCTCCACTCCACATAGGACAGAAGAACAAATCCATAAGATAGGAAGAGCGAAATTAAGCAGAATGGAAAAACCAACAAAAATATGCAAACCACAGCATTTATGAATCGAAAAAATTTGTGCACAAATTAAATAAATAAAATCCAATATATCCACGCCACATAAGACACAAGAACAAAACAATAAGACGAAAAATTAAACACGCGCGCACACACAAACCATAACAAATTATGAGCAATAGAAGAAAACAAAATATATCCAGTACAAAAATATGTAAAAGAGCATTTATGCATCAAAAAACAAAATTTGTGTACAAATTAAAGAAATAAAATTCTATATATCCCCGCTTTCATCCCAACTGTAGCAATCAAGTACATATATATTTACGCACAAAATACAAAAAACATTCAGAAAGAGAGGATTTTGAAAAGAGAGAGAGAGAGCGCGAAAGAGAGAGATAAAGAGCAGAGAGAGAGGGCTCTCCCTCTGCCATTAACTCTGCCACTTCCTCTGCCCCAGCCTCTGCCACACCTATGCCCGGTCCGCAGTAGCAGATGTTTTGCTTTCCCATTCCCATTCTACTGAGAACACTTAGAATTTAAAATCGAAAATAGAGCAAAAGGAACACGAAAAAAAATGTAAAAATTACTTCGTCAGGCGTAGATATGCAACTTTTTCACCCCGATTTCTTCTCTACCCCGCTCAGTATCAAAAAAAAAGTTACATGCAAAAGTTGCGGCGTTTATTGCACCGTGTAAATATGGTCTATTATGTTTTATATTTTCTTTAGAGGCCTTTTACATTGAAAGGCAGCCAGATGGAGTTGTTGGCGAGGGGTGAAGAGGTAAAAAGTGTGGTACATGAGACTCTGTACAAGACATGTTTCCCTTTTCTACTTTTCACAATTTTTATCTTGAATATTATTTTTCTCACTTCACAGTTGATTTACTACTACTGGCTATATATTACACCGTATATATACATGCATGCACAAATCCAACCATAACACACATCCATGTGACTGTAAAGAAGAATTCAAAAATGTATGTCTGGCTATTAATGTCCACAATGCAAACGTTTTGGGAAAGACCAAGAGAGAATTGATAAAATGTCTGACTTTCAATTGCCTAAATGTGAAAGGAGACTTAAGGCCATGTCATATAAAACTTTGCTTCGCGTTGTGTTACAGCTTCGCTTTTGACATCTAAGATAAAAGGTTTGTTTTTTTTACTTTTCTGGTAAAGTTCGGTAAATTGAGAAAAAACTATAATTTATCTCAATAAGAGACAAAAATTAACAAAAGTAAGAAAACCATAAAAGTTACCACAAAATAGGTCTGTTCCACGTACATAACAAAAGTGCCCAAATAAATTTTATTTTAGTGATTTTAGACGCTTCAAATGCATAATATTTGAAAAGCAAAACATTTGCATCGTTGGCAACGGCTGTAAAATGTGGACAAAAATAAACTGAAAAAAGTAAAAGAAATTTTTTATTAAATACAGTGCTAAATATGCACAAATATACGTACTTACAACTTCAAGTTTATTTAAAAAATCTTATGTTTTAATAAATTATAATTAAATAAAAACTTTTGTTGTATCTTTGCAAATTTTCTGATTAATTTCTTAGTCTCATATGTAAATAAAAACAGCCGATAATTTAATTCTAGACCGAAGTACTCAAAGAAATAGTTCGTGAAACTTTGTACAGAAAATGGAAAATTTTACTTTCTAATTTTATCCCAAAATTGTTATCTGGAATGCTTTTGGGTAAATTTAGAGCATTCCTTCTTACACGTAGTTGACTTAAAGATAAGCATTTATCGCAATTGAACTGATCTATATTCTCAATATATATAGTCAAATGAATGCCCAATATAACTTCCAATTTATATTGTAGCGCTCTAATAATGTTATAACTATTATTTTTTTCATAAAAATTATTTCTAGCTTATTTGTTGCCTACATATTTAATTATTCTTATGTTACATTTGTAGTCCACCAACTACATGTGGTCCTATGGGATCGGTTAGTTATTGTTATAAATAAATAAAATATAATATATATTTATATATGATTCTAATTTTAAAATTGTGCTTTTTCCCTAAAAAAATATGTGAAATGTATTATTACATACTTTATGATATTCTCATAAAGTATTTTTTATAAAAGCAAACTCAATAACGCAATATATATATATATATAGGTGAGGAGAAAAATCTAAAAATAGAAATATGTATGTGTAATAAAAAACGTAAACTCATGGATTGTTATGTTTTTGTTCATAAATTTTTGGTTTTTTGTTGGTATTCAACATCAATTCTCGATTGATTAGTTGAATTTTGAACATAAGAATCTTGAATTTGTAGTCAAAAATTGGGAAAAGTAAATTGGTGAGCTAAGTAAGCATTAGCGAAATAGTACTATATGGATATGCTTTCCTTCTCAATTTTTGAATTTGCTTTTACATAAAAAAATACTTAATGGAAATACCATAAAATATGTACATTGACATATTTTTTCTGGAAAAAAGACAATTTTAAAATTAGAATCATATATAAATTAAATAAATTTGCGAGAGGTCGGGCAATTTTGTTATGCACCTGGAACAGACCTAATGTATATGTCCATGTACAATTACAAATCTACACACATCCATACATCCATAAAAACACAATAATTTGGCTTGTACATGTTAATTAAAGAAACCCCAAATAAATTTATAGTATATCATGAAATAAAATTAATTATTATTTGTTCATTACATTGTTGGGCAACTTTTAATTTTACTTCATTATTGTTTACTTATGAACCAGCTGATTGCTTGTTCTTCACGCCCAAACAATCCCGAAGAAAAAGTACGGGCGTTCTCGTGCGTGAAGAACGAGAATATTACTCTCTCAAAACCTCTCTCATTTACCCAATTTTTGCGTAAGAAGACGCTTTCTGGTAAGATTGGGCCCAAATTAGAGTAAGAAAACACACCTAATATGTACTTACTTATATGATACATGCCACATAAAGCACTTTTACCGCAGCTTGAAGCGAAAGTTCGTCAACTCTCAACTTTTTGCGTTCTTTGACAAGAAGCAAGAATAATTTACTCGTGTCTTCCTTTCAATTCTTTTCCTTTTAAAAGAGAAAAACATTATGAAATATATCGTCGAATAATATTATTGACTTTTATTTTTATAATAAAAAAATTAATAGCAAAATTATCAACCACTTTTTTTTTGGAAAACATCCAATGCGCGAGAGTTGTCAAAATTTTTATTGTCTCATTCACCTTTTGCTTTAAGCGCATGCTACACAATCAATGTTCGGCTTCAATATTTGTCATTGTCTGCCAAAAATAGTCACACATATACGCTCTGTGTAAGATTGACGAATATCAAAATGGTTTTGATATTCATCACAATATTGAAGCAGTTTGACGTTGTTAATATTCATTTTATTTCTGATAACTTTGAGTGCATATCTTAGTTGTGACGCATTACAAATAGAGTGGAAAATTTTTGTAATCGAATTAATTATATAGTGAAAAAAACCCAAAAAAATATCATCAATATATATAGTTTCAATATATAACACAAAGACAAATATTGAAGCTGGATACTGATGCGTGTAGAATGCGACGAAGTTGTATCTGACACGGTCTTTAGTTTTGGAAGATTAATCGGAGGCATGCGTCTTGCATGAATCCTAATAGGACAGTATCCAGTCAACGTGACGGTAAGACTCCGAAGACGGCGACTCGGAAATTGCAGCAGCCGTCCAGACATTTTGGCATCAAACCGAGGCCACAGTGTCCTCGCGTTTGTGCAGACCAGCTTATTGAGCCACCTACCCCGAGTCTCCTCCAGGAAATGCTCTTCCAGATCATCTGAAAACTCGTTGCGCCACATCTCCATGTCCCCGTAGCCACACCAGGGATACCCTGTAGCGCTTCCCAGTTCATTCAGCGAAGACTGGCACGAGCGTATTGGGCGGTGGACAGCAGGGAGCTGTCGATGCCCATCCTAATGTGGACTACAAGCAGCCTCTCCATTCTTCAAAAGAAAAGAAGTGGGACTTAGGGGTATGTAATCCCTTGCCTCAGTATGCGATGTCTTCCCCCCATTTAGAATGAAGATCATATCGCTTCTCGTCCACTGTCCCCCCCACCCTATGTCCGCCAACGGTTGGGTGTCCTTAAGAACTCCTAACGATTCCCGACAGCTGGTGGTCCAGTTACCATCCTTCCCCTTAAGGACCCCCTGGACGGATAACCTCCTGGCCAGAATCTTCTGCAGCCTGCTGGTCTCAGAGTAATACTTCACGCATCTGCAAAACTCCCTCCAAGACATGCGCTTTGCGTATCTGCCCAGATTCTTGAACGTGTTCACTGTTGACTTATATAGTGCCCAGTTCCCAGTGTTCTTCGCCTTGTTGAAGAGTCTCCTACAGGCCGCACAGGACTCAGCGATCTCGCCGGTTCACCATGGCGGCCTTACAGAAGGCACACAAGACAGGGCAGTTTCCTCTGTTAAAGCGCGAGTCAAATGCGCCACTGCCCCCTCAATATCGGTGGTCGTGTCTGTCGATCGGAGAGGACACGACGCTGATCCCCCCCCCCATTTGTCCACCGCCTGTTCCTAAACAGCTTGGCCCCTCCCCTACCCACGTCAATGGTAAACACCGCACAACGATGGTCGTAGAAGAAGCAGTCCGAAGACACGTTGAACCCTCGGGTCAAGTCAGAGTGTCTCGAACTGACAAGCATGATATCAAGGACCTACTATCTGTTCGAAAATACAAATGTTGGCTCGGAAGCACTGTTCAGAACCTCTAGATCCCCCTTCAATAAGAAATCAAAAACACACTCAGTCCTGTCATTAGTGTACGAGCTCTTTCAGATACGGTGATGCGCTTTTGTGTCGGCGTCGGGTGGCGATAGTCGAAATAGCCTGCGCGTTGACTACAAAACGAAAAATTTCCCAGGGTTCAACCCGAGTTTCAAACTCATAAAAACATATCGCATTTTTTCCGATATGCATTTGTGTTTCTTTGTGTTAGTTGTTGTCGCAAGGTTTCAGTGTCAAAGGCATAGTCACTGGTCACTAAACAATAATAGCGCGAAGTAAAATAATTACTAAAAATGGCTACTAAACGAAGTTTCAAAATTTAATACGTCTCCTTGACATCAGAGACGCTACAACACTGCTATAAAAACAAATAACGTGCAAATAGCTGTGTTGTAAGATAGTGAAGCTTCACCTCCTATCATTTTTCCTACTATCCCTTTCCTCTTGCTCCAGCAAAATGTTGGTCCTGCAGGCAAACGTCTAGCATCTTTTGACAGATCAGTCCCCTTTTATCATGGTCGATTGATCCGTCGACGTTACTGTGGCCGTAATTAGCCCTTACAAGAGAGTGTCTCTCGCTATCTCACTGTAAGGCCTATTTTCAACCGTTGTCTTCTGCTTGGCTCGCTTACTGTACGATTGCGGTGCCTACAGAGTCTCCTCCCCGATCTCTACCGTTTCGGCACAGGGCACCCTATATTCCAACTGTTGCATTTAACACGACCAGAAATTTCGCGGTCGGCGCACCCATTTTTTTTGGCAGCTGTTTTACAAGTGCGTTTAGATGTACTTGGAATTGTGTCCAAGGACATGCTGCAAGAAACCCCTAGTCTCCTCAGAGGGTGGACTAGGGGTTTCGAACTCTCAGTCAGTTTAGTTTTGAATCAAAAGAAAATTTTAATAAATAAAACAAAAGAATATTAAAATCTAACACCGCGCACATGTAGTATTGTATTATGAATTTATTTTGGGAATATCTCTTTTAATTTTAAAATTGTGTTTTTCCTCAATTCTTGCGTTTGCTTTTTTAAAAAATTCTTCTAGTTTTTTGACTTCTTTTTATATTAATTACACTAATTATTTAATTTAAGCTGCAGGTCCTTTTGGTTTCGTGTAATATTTATTTAATACATTTCACATATTTTTTCGGGAAAAGGCACAATTTTAAAATTAGAATTATGTATAAAGAGATATTGATTAATTGAATATTTGGTTGAACTTCTGTCATCACTGAGTATGTAGTCATTACGTACTTATGAAATATTTTTTAAAAATTTGCTTCTTGTGAATACTGTTGTTGCTTCTAGTCATGTCGTTGAATATATTTGGAATAACCACTGAGAACGCTCTTTAAACCTGGAATCTTCTTTGAATATGCATTCGGGTCTCGTTGTTATTGGAGATGATCGTAAAAATCTGTTATCGTGGAAAAATTCAATTACAGTATTGAGATCTTTTGCAATGTTGTTATTAACACTGTTGTTAAGGATGCGGTTGTGTAACATACTTGAAATTTTATGTGTTGTGTTTTCATCCCGTTGATTAGCTGTTTTTTGTGTTTCAATATTCTCAGGAACTTATTTTGTGTTTGCTGAAGCTTTTTGCAGCCAGTTGAAGATCCCTATGCGGTTACACCGTGGGATTTAGCTAGTGAAAAATATACCTGCTTCATTACTTTAGTGTTAGCACAAAAACTCAAATGATGAAGTATATAAGATGCCTTATTTAATTTTTTGCGTACGTAATCTATGTGCTCATTCCATTTAAAATTTTGATCTACATATATACCAAGATATTTATAGCTATTGACAATTTCAATAATTGTTTGACAATTATCGTTATTTACAATTCCATCAATTAATATTTATTTAGACATTTTCGGCTATAAAATTTCAATCTGAGATCAGAATATTTAAAATGTGGAGGTTTTATATGTATTAGTTTTGATTTCAATGAATTAATAATTAATCCGTGGTCATGACACCATCTTATTGCCCTATCCAATTGATGTTGCATTAAATTGGTGGCTGTTTTTAGGTTTTTTTCGGCTACAGCTATGGCAGTATTATCTGCATATGCAAATATTTGACTAAATTTTTGGACGTTGAAGAGTTCTTTCAAATATCTATATATATAAGCTGAATGTTTGTTTGTCTGTTTGTTTGTTTGTGTTTGTACATTAAAAGATCTTCCTGAAATTTTTGCACCATATAATTGGGAATCTTAAATGAATTATTTTTTTTATTTATTCACAAATATTACAAAGGATTTGAAACAATACACATAGCGTAAAATGTATAATAGTAACTCCATAGTATTGATAGAAAAAAGGAATTGCTAAATAGTATTGAAAGAATATTAATAATAATACGGCATCAACTCTCAACAACACTTAAAAAATATAATTATAGAGAAGTAAAAAAGAATCGGTACCAACCTTGCGATGAACAAAATATATATAGATATATATATATATGTATATATATATATACATATATTCATATACAAGCATCATCAAACATTCGAATTATAGTATTCAATCAGTTTCTTCTTGTATACCATCGAGGAAAAACAAAAAGTTCTCAAGACATTAGGCAAACTATTCCATGATCGAGCAATCCGAATCAAAAAAGATCTTTCAAAGAGTGAATTATTAATCCTGGGTTTCAGCATCTGCGTATTCCTAGAGGAATGAGTAAAACTTATACGATTTAATCAAAAAGATAGAGTAGCACTTTTGACAATAGTGTAGAACTTTAACAGTAACCTCACAGCCATAAAGTCCTGGAATGAGCACTCTAGAAATTGGGAGACATATATTGAGACATGATCTCTTCTCCTAAGCCGAAAAACAATCGTATTATTCTGTTCACCAAAAGCTGTATACTACGGACATTTCCCAAAATTGTGCTTGAAAAAACTTCAAAGCAATATAAAATTTGTGACATCAACATAGCATGAGCGACTCTACAGCAAACGTGAAATGGCATATACATATTAAGAGAGTACAACTGACGGATTGTAAAATTTACCCTAGAGCTGATCATATTTATATGGTCTCAATAAGTAAACCTACTGTCCAAAAACACACCCAATATCTTCATTTTATCAACATATTCTATTTCAGTTTTACCTACCATCACTTTAATATTTTCAGTTGCTGACAGAGCAAATCTCATAACCTTTGTCTTAGACGAATTTATTAAAAAATTATGTGATCCCATCCACCCCTGAACCTTACTTAATTTACTATTTATCTCAGTCTGCATGTCTCCCAAAGAACCCCGCTGGTAAAATAAAAGTTGTATATCATCCGCAAACAAATAAGCCATACACGACCGTGAATCAATAACATCGAACAAATCATTAAGATGCAATACAAACAGTAATGGCCCAAGGACAGACCCTTGTGCCACGCCCATGTACACATCTATTACCTGAGAGCTCATTCCACCAAAAAAACAAACTGACTACGACTACGCAAATATGAAGATAACAGCGCACAAGCCGTCCTTGTCAATCTAAACTCATGATTAAGTTTCCTTACCATCTTCTTATGCTCCACACGATCAAATGCCTTAGAAAGATCAAGCGACACCATGACGCACGTCTTACTTTCATTCATTTTTTCCCTAATTGACTCAGTAATTCCCAAAAGTGCCAAAGGTGTGCTGCAATTTTTACAAAATGCAGTTTGTTTATCATTAATCAAACGGGATCTAGAAACGTGGTTACAAATCTGGTACAACATAATATGTTCACACATTTTCGACAACACCGGCAAAATACTTATTGGTCTCAAATTATCCATATCAAAAGATTTTCCAATTTTGGGAATAGGAATTACTTTAGCAGACTTCCATCTATATGGGTACGTTGACGTTGTTAGAATGCAGTTAATAAGGTGCAGGAAAGAATCAGAAAGCATAAGAAAAATTAGTTTGTAAAAGCGAGAGGTATTCCATCTACTCCACACGCATTAGATTTAATCTTCCCAAACACTATCAATAAATCATCCAACCCAATGCAAGAAAAGGAAAAACCTTCAGAAAAATCCTCAAATGACTCAGTATCAGGTAAGCTATAATCAGGTAAAATAGAATTAGCAGTGCTACAAAAATATTCATTCAACTGATCTAAGTCCAACCCATCACCACTACTATTAGATCGTCTTGAAAGTGAATTTCTCAAATGATTCCACATTTTTCTCGTACTCAAACCATCAAATACTTTAGAGTAATGGCCTCTTTTAACCTTCCGCATAACCTTCTTAGCTCTGTTCATATATGTACAGTACACACGCCAGTTGTAGGTACTTCTATCAGCCATATATGTTCTATATGCAATATCCCTGAGAGACCTTGCATAAATTATCAGAGGAGAATGTAACCAGTCAAGTGGTCTACGTTGAATCCTAAATCTAGAGACCGGAACAAGGGAAAGAATCTAGTGAAAAGAGTTGGTTATCAATATTATTCATACTATAAAAAGAAGAAAAATCATATTCGGTAACGCAGGAATATAGATCATCCATATCAACTAAAGAGTAGTTTCAACATACTCATCGGAATCCATCAAATAGGGACAACAATTGAAGATAAAGGTAGCATATATCAAAGAATGATGCGAGAGAAATGGGCATTGTACTTGTCCGGATGTATTTAAAAACGAAAAGTCACTTAACAAGAAAAAATCCAAGAGTGAAGTAGACGCATGGTGCACATCGAAATGCGTAGGTAGACTATTGTGGAATATTGATATATTCAAACGATCACATAAAGATCTAACTCTTCTGGAATTAGTTATATCAAATAAATTTTTGTTGAAGTCTCCAATAACTATTATCTTCTGATACTCATTAAAAATATGTCCTACAGTAGACTCAAACATATCAAGGTTACCATGGAGCAAATAAACAACACCAAATAAAATAGTCAGACCACCAACATAGATCTTTATAAAAAGTACTTCGCACTCACCATAGCAAGATTCAATATCCAGCACTTTGAACGAAATTTTGTTAGATACGTATATACCTACTCCCCCTCCTCTCCCTAAATGACGGTAATTTCTAAAGAATTTGTATCCTGGTAACGAAACAGTTCCATCCGGAACAAAGGGTTTAAGCCACGTTTCCGTTACTCCAAACACGTCAAAAGAGGAAGATTCCAAAATATTACCAAACTCAGCGAATTTCACTGAATAAGGTGACGGTTTCATACTCTGTATATTGAGATGTCCTATTTTCAAATTAAACTGTTCACGCCTCCTGAAATCGCCAAATCCATCGCAATTAGTTGGACCTAAATTCTCATTAAGTGATACCATAAATGTGTGTGAAAAATTTAAGCCGCAGAAATACTAATAAACTTTCAACACAAAAACAATGAAATAAAAATACAAACATATCTAAAAAAAAATTAAATTTAAACCTGCCAAAAAATTAAAAATAACAAAATGAAATAGATATTTATATATATATATATACATATATATATGTATTTCAAAGATTTAATTAAATTTTTTTTCTATGTAATGTATATGTGTATATACATATGTACATTCATATAAATGGAGAGGAAGAGAGGATAAATATATATACATATATACAAACTGCAGTAATTCATCATAATTTTAATATATACATACGTACAATATTGCGATTTTTTCTAATATAAAGCATCTTGGTATGTTTCTATGAATTTAAAATAATTATATTTTAAAACTGAACCATTGTTGGTAGTAAATTCCACTTGCGGTAAGTCTTCGTTCCGAACTTTGTACTTAGTAATTCGGTTGGCTTTCTTCAATTTACGACAAAGGAAGTAGTGTTTATTAGTTCGACCGGTATACACTTATCTTCTTTTCGTCCGCTGTTCGGTCTTCAATTTAATTAAAACAGTTAGAACGAGATAAATTAAAAAAAGAAAAATACAAATGGAAAAAAAAAAAAATTTTAAAATAAATAAAAAATAAAAATCAAACAACTTAGTGACAAAAGACGATACAAAATAAACTTAAAAAAAAAAACAAATTTGATCAACTTACATTAACAAATAAAAAAACAATAAACTTTAATATAACAAATAAAATACAAGAAACTATAACAAATTAAACGGTGGAATAACTGAGGAGAAAAAAAAAACCGCTATACCAGTGACGGGCAAGAAATAAAAACCAGTGCTGACACTACCAACCAGTGCTATCACTTCGGGTCACGGTGACCGGATGAGGTCTTTCGTATCATTGTGCTAATTCCCTAATTAATACCATACCAGACTTAATCTTTTGCATTGTTGGTGCCATTGGTGTTGATTACTGCTAGACTGTTTGGTGATGAAGGAGTAACACTGATCACCGGCAGTCGTTCAAGCAGCGATTAGCTCAGTGACAACTACAATACAAAAGATAGACATTTTATTTAGGTTTTCTCGCGTTAATCATGACAGGCCGATTTAGAATTGATTTCTGCAACATACGTGGTCTAAGGGCAAATTTCTTCTCTGGCTATGCTCACGTTTCTCTGCATCGGCCGGATGTTTTCGCCTTAAGTGAAACCCAGGTGTCTGAGGATGCTGACCCACAGGATTTTCAAATACCTGGATATCACCTCCTATCTCTTTTCTATCTACACAGGGGCCTTGCAATTTATATGCGCAATGACGTTGCTTACCAGTGCCAGCAATCTTTAAACACGCATGATCCCGAATTTAGCTGTCTTTGGGTTAAATTCAAAATCAGGGCACATCTTCTGCATTTCGGGTTTCTTTACAGAAGCCCAAACACGGAAAGGGAGAAAACTATACAGAACTTTGATGCCCTTTCCGACACTATATCGGGGATCCTCGAAAATTACCCGAATAGTGAAGTCGTTATTGCTGGTGATTTCAATGTTCATAATTTATCGTGGCTCCGCCATGCGAGCAATATAACTCCAGAAGGCCAATATGCTGAGCTATTCGCAGCGCACAATCACCTTGCGAAATTAGTGAATGAACCAACACATATTTCATGTGTTGACGGGCACCAACACAACACCCTCGACATTTTTCTCACTTCACACCCTGAAAAGTATGAAATGAACATTAGCGCACCTCTCGGTAATTCGGATCATTGCACCATTTCTGCCTCCTTTTCGTTTGCGGAACTTCGAGGCTAAATGGTCCAAAATATAATAATGCTTAGTATGAAAACGTTCAGACCATCGAAGCAAATTTCGATTAGCCCTAGACCATAGTCTTGGTTTAATCAGACGTGCAGACTTGCAGTCAGATCCAGAGAGGAAGCGTTTTGTGTCTGGCGGAATAATAAATACGCAGATACTGATATGATGCGCAAAAGGGCGAGAACTTCGTGTGCCAAAGTGCTAAGACGTGCAAAAGCTTTGTACGAGCAGAGTCTTCGCGCTAAAGTTCTTACTGCCCCACGGGGAAGTAAAAGCTTTTGGTCATTCGTTAAAAGAGTTAAGGGAAATGCTAGTCCTTCTATTCCGTCTCTTTTAAAGGCTGATCAAATATTCACTGACCCGGTTGAAAAGGCTAACCTCCTTGCTGAAATGTTTGCAGGCAATTCTCACCTGCCGGAAAGCAATCAACCACTGCCCGCATCCGAGCGTGTATCCGTAACTATGCCAAAGATATACTTTCGGGCTCGTGCAGTTAAAAGGGTTTTATCGGACCTCAACATAAATAAGTCTCCTGGCCCGGATGGAATTCCGGCACTGGTCTTGAAGCTGTGCTCTTCGAAGTTATCGCGTCCTCTGGCAATCCTTTTCAGCACCCTCTATCATGCAGGCGAATTTCCGTCGTGATGGAAAGTTGCAAATGTTACGCCGATCCCAAAGAAGGGAGAGGCAAGCAACCCTGAAAATTATCGCCCAATCGCAATATGCTCTACCATTTCTAAAGTAATGGAGAGTATGCTAAATTTCCATTTTATGAAATATCTGGAGTCCAATAGCTTACTTAACGACCGGCAATATGGCTTCCGTGGAGGACGTTCCACGGGTGATTTATTAGCCTTCCTCTCGGAAAAATGGTGTCGATCCATCCACCATTTTGGCGAAAGTAAGGTAGTGGCTCTAGATATTTCAAAAGCATTTGACAGAGTGTGGCATGGAGCACTCTTGTCTAAACTTATTGCTTTTGGTGTCGGCGATATCTTCTCACGATTTATATCAAGCTTTCTCAGGGATCGCGCTATAAGAGTTGTTATAGACGGGATCTCATCTAACGAGTTCAATATCAATTCAGGGGTACCACAAGGCTCTATTCTTTCTCCTACCCTATTTCTTATTTTTCTTAATGACCTCCTATGTCATACCTCAAACCCTATCCACTCTTTCGCAGATGACAGCAGTATCTACCATTCATATTCATTTGATTGTAGGCCGACATCAACTATGATCGCGGCGACGCGGCAGAATATGAATAATTCGCTAACAGGTGACCTCACGAGAATATTGGAATGGGGTCAAGCGAACAGGGTCGATTTCAATTCCCAAAAGACCCAATGCTGCATGCTAACACACCGCCGTATGCACGATCACGCTGCCTCATCTGTAAAAAAAGTGGCATAAACATTGAGGAATCAGAAGCTCTTGATGTTCTTGGCATGAAAATTCAGTGTGATGTCCGATGGACTGAGCACATTTTTCAGGTCTCAAAGGAAGCATTCTAGTGCCTAGGCTTTTTAAGGCGGTGTAAGACATACTTCACCCCATCTGATCTGCTCCCTATTTATACCGCCTACATCCGACCGAAAATGGAATACAACTCTCATGTGTGGGCCGGTGCTTCAAAGACTATTTTGAAGTTACTCGACCGTGTACAAGAAAGGGCGAAGAAATTCATAGGAGACAGTAGGGTAGCCAACTCTATTGACTCTCTTGAGCATCGTCGCAACGTGGGGTGCGTTTCGTTGTTCTATCGTTACTATAATGGGATGTGTTCTAATGAAATCAGGGAACTTGTTCCCGAAACCCGGTTATTCGCGCGCACGACGCGATCATCATTAAGAGCGCGTCCATTTGTGGTCGATTTGACGGCGACTCTATTACGCATTACAGGGAAAATTCGTTTTTTGGCCGAACGGCACGTATGTGGAATAGACTACCCGCAGAGGTGTTTCCTGTCACTTTTAGCTTGAGAAGATTTAAATCAAATGTCAATAAACACTACTCCCTCTATCCTCCTTCCCATAACCTAATTTCCTAGTTCCAGCACAATGCATCGCATGTGTAGGGGTCTTCGCCTGAGTGCCGGTCCAAGTCAAAAAAAAAGGAATGATAGTTTACTCTCCATAGGTGTTAAATGGTCATTTAAAAATACTCTAGAACGCAGTTCCTCCCCAATGAGATCATTTAGTTTCAAGTTACGCGTCGCATAGTACTTTTGCATAATTATATCTCGCACAGTAATTGAATTAAATTTTACCAAAACTTCCTTATGCCGTTTTATATATAAGCATTGGTTTATGTCGCCATCAGAAATAGAGATGTCATAACCTTCCCCAATTTAAAACATGACCTGTTTAAGGTTGGGCAAAGCAGCTGGCAAACCTGTGACAATAATATCTGGGCGATTGAGGCGCTTCATTAAAACATTTTGAGACTTCTCCAACTTAAGCAGTTTATTCATGTTGTCTTTCTCAGGTTGTTTAACAAATTCATAGCATTGTTTGACCTCAGAATCAATTTTATTTATTTCGGCACGAAATTCCTGTTTAATTTTTGATACCATTGAATCAACTTTAACCTCAAAATTATGTAGTGCATTATCAATTTGTTTTTGTGTGAGCTGGCGGTGATCATTTAGTTTGTCGTCAATATTTTTACTAATTTCCTGGATAGCATTCTGGAGCTGAAGTGCTATGGAATCAGAATTGCTTTTGGGTGGCATATTAGAATTTACCTATCAACCAATCTTCACTGGACGACCAACAATTAAAATGCGACACGTCAGCTTTTCACAAGTGTATATGGTATGTACAAGATGAAATGAATATTTAATAAAATTATTAAAAAATTATTATTATAATATGCGATTATGGTGGAAATGAACTGATATTTCAACAAATAATTATCGATATTTTGTATATATTACAGCACACTTTTATATTTAATTATTTCACTTTAATAAATTTATTTTGGCAGAGCGCAATTATTTTACACCATCATGACAGAGTTACCAGAAGTTATGCTAATTTTTTTTAAACACGCTAACTTTTACGCCTACTTTTTTAATTATGCTACTCCTTCCCTTTGGTTTTTTTGCAGCTTTTATAATATAAACAAGATTAACTGTTCAATTTGTGGACCAATTACGATGAAATTTGGTGCACTTAGCCTATGCAAATCCGGGAAGGTTAAAGGGTATACTTTTTTTAATACTAGGAACAGGATGTCAATAGAGGTGAAATTTCCACCCCTCAGAAACTATTTTTTGATTTTGATGATCTTTAAAACTTGGATGTATTTTAGTCTAAAAGACTCATTGTCAATTATGTAACACTGGGAAGGTTATAAGGTATTACCTTTTTTAAAACTAGGACCACGAGGGTAGAAGCGGGATTTAATTTAAAAAAATTTATTTTTGTGTTACATAAATTTAAAACAATAATAAAAACAACCCTGGTAGTTACAAAAATTAGTTTAAAAAAAATTAGTAAATAATAAAAATGTAACGATATCAGAAAGTGAGTTTTTTTATTTAAATAAAAATTTGTAATAGTTCTTGCTAAAAATAATCAATGTTTGAATACTTAGAATTTGTTGTTTGTTTTTTTTGATATTTTTTCAAAATTGTTTTTGAATATACATACATATATATATAAACATTTATTATTACATTTTAAAATAAAGCCTACTAAATTTATTTGAGAGGGATATTCAAAACATACATTTTAGGCAAGTTAAAAAATTATATATAAAATTTTTAATAGAAAAAAAATTACAGTGTTCAGTGAAATTTTTTTTGTTACATTATTTACCAACCTTTACATTTATAGAAACAAAAAAGAAAACCCATCCCAATTTACGCCCAGATAAATTTGACCCTTCATGACCAAACAAATTTTTTGTAGTGAAATTTCCGCAATATGGTTTTCAATAAAGCTAAACGAAAGACATGTCCGTGTTTTTGATTTTATATGTGGAAATATTAGTACTGGAACTGATAAGACTGATAGAATGCTGATTGCTTAATTCTAAAATTTACATAACTAAATTTATTAGTGATGCCAAACTCTAACACACAGCTGGAAGACCAGAAAAAATTTTAAAGATTGATGTGAAAGGAAAAAAAAAAGAAAACCAAAAGAATTTTTGGATTCTTCAAACAATTCAAAACAATTAATGGCAGCAGAAATTAAAATTCGTTCGTTTGGAAAACAATTATCGGTTAATAATGTTCACGAACTTATTACTTCTTCTAAAAAAAAAAGTAAGGGGTGAGACTTACAACAATATCACTGGCAGCGTTATTACATTCCAGAGAATATCAATAGCTAGAATGTTTCCGCACTGATGGATACTGGAGCTTCCCACAACAAAAGCAATCGACTATGTCGAAGGAAATATTACATGTCTTTACAAGCCGAGATTTATTAATATTGGAGGAAAATCGTCAAAATTCACTTTTAGATGCTCCTACCGAAGCAGCTACAGAAAAACTAGCCGAAGCCTTAGCGAATCATTTTCCGGAAAACCTGCCGAAATTCCTTTAGAAATACCTATCGAAGTGATAACCGAAGCATGTACTGAGGAACCTTCCGAAAAACGTACCGAATCACATAACGATATCTATACTTTCGAGGACGACCAAAGGCCCCAAACAGAGCCGATTATTGTACAGTCGAAGATTAAAAGTTAGATTTTTGGTAAACTCTAGAAAACAGTGAAATAAATCTTATCATCTGTACTTAAAGTTCGTGGACCCGCAAGAACACCCTGAATACGTATCGACCTCAGCTCAAGACAAAAACACGTTACTAATTTCGAAAACGTGGAAATTGCCCCTGACCTGCCTCTTGATCATATTTTTTAAAACATATATAAGGTATGTGTCCTTCTAGATACACACGTATCCAAGTTTGAAATTTAATTCAATTGCTTAGGTAGTATTGGAGGCGAGGTTATTGTCCTCTACCTCCCGCCGTGTTACAATTTAAAAAAAATATACCCTATGTAGCTTACTATACGCAGGTCTGTCTATGTTCTATATTTCATTAAAATTGATTAGTTAGTTACACAAGCGAAGAAATTCCCAACTACCTACGTGATCGTAGTCATATTTTTGAAGAAATAATTATCCTACGTGTCTTTCTAGACGCAGATCTATATGTTCTAAATTTTGGTTATTTAGTTTTGGACATGCAAAAATTGCCTCATTCTGCAACAATTTTTCTGTCAATATTGTAGTAAATGACAGTCGTGTGTACATACCTTTACGTTTAATTATACCAGGGCAGGTTCCTTTAGATGAGCTATAAATGTTTGCTTTGTAAATAAAAAAAAAATTTTTTTTGACTTTTTTCCAATTAATGTGTTTAGCAAATTATTAATTTCTATAACAAGTAAAAAAAAGAAACGCAAGTTCTGATTCGAACTCATTCAAAAAGATTTGCTACCCGACACCATGCTGTTTGCTACTTCATCCATCGACCGAATTAAATTCATTGTCACTAATGCATATAAAAGCCTAAAGAACTTTTTCAGCACCCCATTTGTATACATCTATGTACACGAAATAATAAAACAACAAAGGTATTAACATAAATAATGTCATATGCTTTCTATAGGAGTGAGCGGAACATATATAGGTGTTTAGATAAGAATGCAAGCACTCATAAATTGAAAGTATATCGTCATATAAAACGTAAAACCAGTAGACAAAATTTAAAAAATCGGTTTCTTTATTGAATATTGTGTACCATGTAAAATAAACTATTTTATCAAAAATAAGCGATCTTGTTCATTTTTTGCGAGTTTTGAAGAAACTTTTTCAGGTGGGTTACTTAACCCTGTTATCAAGTTTTTATCCTCTCCTTTAAAATATAAAAAAATTCTAGTTACATGGTTTTACGTTTTATATGACGATATGTTCGTTTCACCAAACAATAGTTCAGAAGCCACATCATATTTTTGTTTGCTTTTTAATGGCGTATCATGAAAAGGGGTAAACAACAGTGTAGGAAATAATGTTTCTTTTTATGAAACTGCCATAAAAAACAAAAATGTAGAAGAACTTGAGTTTTCGTTGATAAAATTTTTAATTCAAATTTGCAAACATTGGCACAGTTGACACTGAATGCTATTTCTTTTATTATTATTATATAAATTTTAAAATTTTATTATAAATTATGTAAAATCGGAAAATATTTAAAAAATCAAATTTTTTAAAGTCACATTTTTAAAATTTTTACTATTTTGCAAAATAAACAAATGCCCAGTTGAGTGCGAACGTCATTATGAATTTTTTTAAAACCAAAATTATGTTGTGATTTAGTTTTAATGAAAACCTGTCGATTTCTTTACGCGTCACTGTAAAATTCTTTCATCAATTGCGTCGCAAAATATATTTTTAGCATTTCTGTATTAAAATCGTTCATTTTGTTTTTTTTTTCTTAATAACCCAATAAAAAATTTGAGTTTGAAGAGCAGTGTTGTCAGAAAATAATGATGAGATAAATTGATATCAAATTAGAATTCTTTTTTACAATTTACGAAAGGCAGTGTTAAATCTCTATAGTAGTGAAAATGTTAAAATGGGAACAACGACGACGAGTGAATTTGAGTTTTTCTTATTTTAGGAATTAAAACAATATACAATATAGATGTATTGCTAAAAAGGGTCGTTACACGTGTTAGTGTATTTGATAGGATTAGTGCGAAAATTGTGGTGTGATGTAGTCTTGATAAGTTATAACACGAGGATGAGGTGACAGAGTATCTGGATGGCGTTTTGGTGGAGTTTTGATGGTGGTTCGAATCACGTATAAAATATGTAAGTACGTTTTAATTTAAATGTTGTTCTATTAGTCTAATTCATAATATAAAATGAATATTTCTAAAGGAAATCAGGTATTTTTTAGTTTTTTTTGTATATTTTGAACATATCTCGAGCTACTTAGCGGATCCAAATGATATTTAAAGTAAAGATATTTAATAGTTACATACACGGACTATATTTTATTAATATCGTTCCGCCCGTTTTGAAGTTACGGAAGTTTTTGTACTAAAATTTTAATTAAGAAAATGAGATGGTGGTGGTTCTACGGCTTAATTTTCACTTAATTTTAACACTAGACATTATGTGTCAAATGACACTCTGTCTGGGAACTAGCAAATAAAAATATAATTTAAATTAATTCCGAGTTTAGTGAATAAAAGTTCTGTTGACACCATTATTCTTACGTTTGGCCTGAATGTAGGTAGCAATGTGTGAAAATTTAAAGAAGCATGTGTAAGAATAAATACAAAAGCACATCCATTAAAATTTTAATTCTACAGAAGATTTTTTTATTATGTTGCTAAAAAAAGAATCAAAGAATTAACAAACTTGATATGTATGTACATACATATTAGAATTTATTTTTAATAAGAAAACTGGTGATCGGTTTTTTCCTGAATTTACAAAACCATTTTTTAAAATATTTAAATATTCGGTACCCACTTTCTTAAAAATGTTGAATAATTGACACGCTAATAATTACGTACGTATAGAAAAAAATTCGTTCGTGTGTTTACATTGACAACAAAAGCAATTTTTTTAAAATAAAAATTAAAATTTTATTTAAATTAAAAATTTAATATCAGAAGAACCTAGTTGCGATAATGGAAACCTTTCTTTCATCATCATTTTCTGGCAACGGAGTCCGTCAAACTTAGATTTTTTATAGGGTTAGTAAAAAAAACAATATTTAATGATTTCAAGAAAGTCTGAATTGGCCTTGGAATTTTTCCCGATTTGATTATATCGCCCAAAAAGCAACAAACTTTTTTATTGTACATTTTATGTTAAGCATTGATAAACTGACAGGGTTAGTAAAAAAAAAATATTAAATTATTTCAAGAAAGTCTGAATTCATGAATGCAAAATATAAAAACGAATCGTTACGTTTTTTTTTTTTTTTTTTTTTTTTGTCTTGGACCGGCACTCAGGGGATGACCCCTACACATGCGATGCATTGTGCTGGAACTAGGAAATTAGGTTATGGGAAGGAGGATAGAGGGAGTAGTGTTTATTGACATTTGATTTAAATTTTCCCAAGCTAAAAGTGACAGGAAACACCTCTGCGGGTAGTCTATTCCACATACGTGCCGTTCGGCCAAAAAACGAATTTTCCCTGTAATGGGTAGTGCGAGTCGCCGTCAAATCGACCACAAATGGATGCGCTCTTAATGATGATCGCGTCGTGCGCGCGAATGACCGGGTTTCGGGAACAAGTTCTCTGATTTCATTAGAACACCTCCCATTATAGTATCGATAGAACAACGAAACGCACCCCACATTGCGACGATGCTCAAGAGAGTCAATAGAGTTGGCTACCCTACTGTCTCCTATGAGTTTCTTCGCCCTTTCTTGTACACGGTCGAGTAACTTCAAAACAGTCTTTGAAGCACCGGCCCATACATAAGAATTGTATTCCATTTTCGGTCGGATGTAGGCGGTATAAATAGTAAGGAGATCAGATGGGGTGAAGTATGTCTTACACCGCCTTAAAAAGCCTAGGCACTTGAATGCTTCCTTTGAGACCTGAAAAATGTGCTCAGTCCATCGGACATCACACTGAATTTTCATGCCAAGAACATCAAGAGCTTCTGATTCCTCAATGTTTATGCCACCTATTATTACACATGAGGCAGCGTGATCGTTCATACGGCGATGGGTTAGCATGCAGCATTGGGTCTTTTGGTAATTGAAATCGACCCTGTTCGCGTGACACCATTCCAATATTCTCGTGAGGTCACCTGATAGCGAATCATTCATATTCTGCAGCGTCGCCGCGATCATAGTTGATGTCGGCCTACGATCAAATGAATATGAATGGCAGATACTGCTGTCATCTGCGAAAGAGTGGATAGGGTTTGAAGTATGACATAGGAGGTCATTAAGAAAAATAAGAAATAGGGTAGGAGAAAGAATGGAGCCCCTGAATTGATCTTGAACTCGTTAGATGAGATCCCGTCTATAACAACTCTTATAGCGCGATCCCTGAGAAAGCTCGATATAAATCGAGAGAAGATATCGCCGACACCAAAAGCAATAAGTTTGGACAAGAGTGCTCCATGCCACACTCTGTCAAATGCTTTTGAAATATCTAGAGCCACTACCTTACTTTCGACAAAAAGGGTGGATGGATCGACACCATTTTTCCGAGAGGAAGGCTAATAAATCACCCGTGGAACGTCCTCCACGGAAGCCATATTGCCGGTCGTTAAGTAAACTATTGGACTCCAGATATTTCATAAGATGGAAATTTAGCATACTCTCCATTACTTTAGAATTGGTAGAGCATATTACGATTGGTTGATAATTTTCAGGGTTGCTTGCCTCTCCCTTCTTGGGGATCGGCGTAATATTTGCAACTTTCCAGCACGACGGAAATTCGCCTGCATGATATAGGGTGCTAAAAAGGATTGCCAGAGGACGCGATAACGTCGAAGAGCACTGCTTCAAGACCAGTGCCGGAATTCCATCCGGGCCAGGAAACTTATTTATGTTAACGTACGATAAAACCCTTTTAACTGCACGAGCCCGAAAGTATATCTTTGGCATAGTTACGGATACACGCTCGGATGCGGGCAGTCGTTGATTGCTTTCGGCAGGTGAGAATTGGCTGCAAACATTTCAGCAAGGAGGTTAGCCTTTTCAACCGGGTCAGTGAATATTTGATCAGCCTTTAAAAGAGACGGAATAGAAGAACTAGCATTTCCCTTAACTCTTTTAACGAATGACCAAAAGCTTTTACTTCCCCGTGGGGCAGTAAGAACTTTAGCGCGAAGACTCTGCTCGTACAAAGCTTTTGCACGTCTTAGCACTTTGGCACACGAAGTTCTCGCCCTTTTGCGCATCATATCAGTATCTGCGTTTTTATCATTCCGCCAGACACTAAATGCTTCCTCTCTGGATCTGACTGCAAGTTTGCATGTCTGATTAAACCAAGACTTTAGTCTAGGCCTAATCGAAATTTGCTTCGATGGTATGAACGTTTTCATACCAAGCAATATTATACTTTGGACCATTTTAGCCATGGCATTGACATCAGCGTCCAATTGAAATGCCGAAAGAAATCGTTGAGCTCAGCTCAACGTGCCTGTTCGTAAATATATTTCAGACGTTTCGTAGCTGGTGGTGAAACGCCTCGAAGTTCCGCAAACGAAAAGGAGGCAGAAATGGTGCAATGATCCGAATTACCGAGAGGTGCGCTAATGTTCATTTCATACTTTTCAGGGTGTGAAGTGAGAAAAAGGTCGAGGGTGTTGTGTTGATACCCTTCAACACATGAAATATGTGTTGGTTCATTCACTAATTGCGCAAGGTGATTGTGCGCTGCGAATAGCTCAGCATATTGGCCTTCTGGAGTTATATTGCTCGCATGGCGGAGCCTCGATAAATTATGAACATTGAAATCACCAGCAATAACGACTTCACTATTCGGGTAATTTTCGAGGATCCCCGATATAGTGTCGGAAAGGGCATCGAAGTTCTGTATAGTTTTCTCCCTTTCCGTGTTTGGGCTTCTGTAAAGAAACCCAAAATGCAGAAGATGTGCCCTGATTTTGAATTTAACCCAAAGACAGCTAAATTCGGGATCATGCGTGTTTAAAGATTGCTGGCACTGGTAAGCAACTTCATTGCGCATATAAATTGCAAGGCCCCTGTGTAGATAGAAAAGAGATCGGAGGTGATACCCAGGTATTTGAAAATCCTGTGGGTCAGCATCCTCAGACACCTGGGTTTCACTTAAGACGAAAACATCCGCCCGATGTAGACAAATGTGATCATAGACAGAGAAGAAATTTGCCCTTAGACCACGTTTGTTGCAGAAGTCAATTCTGAATCGGCCTGTTATGATTAACGCGAGAAAATTTAAATAAAATGTCTATCTTTTGTATTGCAGTTGCCACTGAGCTAATCGCTGCTTGAACGATTGCCGGTGATCAGTGTTACTCCTTTATCACCATACAGTCTAGCAGTAACCAACACAATGGCACCAACAATGCAAAAGATTTAGTCGGGTATGGTAAAGGGAATTAGCACAATGACACGAAAAAAGGCCATGAAAGACGCCATCCGGTCACCGTGACCCGAAGTGGCAGCACTGGTTGGTAGTGTCAGCACTGATTTTTATTTTTCTCTCACGTCACTGGTATAGCGGTTTGCACTCTTTTTTTTTTCTTTATCGTTTCAATTTTTGTTATTGTTTTCAGTATTTAAATTTCAGTCTATTGCTTTCGTTTAATTTGTCATTGTTTTTTGTATTTCTTATAATATATTGGAGTTTATTATTTTTTATATTTGTTAGTGTAATTTTATAAAATTTTTAAGTTTATTTTCTTTCTTTGTTTGTCACTTGTTATTTTTTTTTTTTATTTTCTATTTTTTTGACTTGTATTTTTCTTTTAATTTATTTCTGTTGTAACTATTTTTATGTTTTGTAACTATTTTTTTTAAATTTCAAGACCGAACAGCGGACCAAAGCAAGACACGTGTACACCGGTCGAAAGAATAAACGCTACTTTTACCTTTTAAAACGTGTATGCTTTTATTTACTGCAATTTAGCTTTTATTTATTTGTCCTTTTACTTAATAATTCCTTCACAATGGTATTTTAATTGAATAATGTTCACAATCTGTAGTTTACTTTCAGGCACTTCATTTAAAAGTTCGCTACAAGAGTGTTTCTACAACTGCATAATTATTGCCCACAATCACTCTTATACTGCAAAGACATTTGCCACCAGAGGCTATTAGACGTACTAATTTAGAACATTCTATCAAAGTTGTTAGACACTTTGACATTTAAGTAGAATATTCGAAAACCGTTAATTTTAATTCACAATGGTATTTGTGTGATAATTATCTTTATCTTTACCATCAGCTTATGTTATCTTATTTTTGTTCGATTAGTGTGAATATGTTTTTGTCAGACTATGTAATTGTTTATTGTTTTGCTTTGCGTAAGTTTGGTGTGTGTGTTTGTTTATTGTGTTTTCAGTCAATAAATATCCATAACGTTCGAAAGAAATACGTTTATACAAGGGTGATCCACAAATTGCCGTCAATAAATGAGGGTGGCGATGGCTGCGGTCGTTAGCACGTTGACAACAAAACCAAAAGTCCTGGGTTCGATCTCAGTTTCAGACTGAATCATAAAAGCACTTCGAATGTTACTGATGTGCATTCAAAATTTAATGCGTTTTCATCATCAAGATTATATCTTGTCACACTAATACAATCAAATACACTAATACAAGTTATGTAACGACCATTTCTAGCAAGTCATATAAAGAAATGTTTCCTTACAGTCTGATAAAACAAACACATCCTTAGCACTTATAAACATAAAACAAGGTTCCAGTTTTTACAAACAATTGTTTATAAGTCACACCTCATTCTTCTTTGCTTTTTTTTATTATTATGTATATTAGACCTTATATGACCATACATTTTGTTTTGCAGCACCATTATAAAATGTTAATTATAGCAAAAATATGATTCTGTAAAAATTTCAAGTCCATATATTAAAATTAACTCGTACCGCTTTGAGTTTTAAAACATTTATTTACATATGTATGTATGTATGTATAAAACATTATATGTTCTTCTATGCTAACATTTCGAAATGCCGTTATATTCTCTGCTAGTTTTTTGTCAAAGCTAACGTGATTGTTTTTTTTTGTAAAGTTAATATTAAGCCAATATTAATTAAAAAAGCCAAATCTGGAATAAATAAATAAAGTATGATTGGAATCGATTAAAACTTGCAGGAGCGGAAAAACGAAAAGATGAAAGAAATAAAATAGAAGAACCAAAAATAATGAAATATCATTCACAAGGTAAAGTATATCGAAGAACTATAAAAATATCGATTTTTTTTATGTATTAATGCCTGCAAGTCACGCAATATTGCAACTGTAAGTCGAATCATTTTTCCTTATTTTTAGTTCCAAAGCAAAGAACTTTCAACATAGATTCAGAAACCTCGGATGTTGACGAACAAATGAATAGTTCACACAGTTCAGACATTTCTTCTAATATTTCCAAAGAACTATCTAGTTCGGTGGCAATCCGAGGTAAAGAGTTAATTGTGAATCGCAGATTGTCAGCCGCTATGGATAAATGTAAAGTAAGCGATAGAGATGCAGTTCATCTATTGAGTGCGTTCGAAGAAAGCTTATGTTTGAATCCAATGGATTATATTATAAATCAATCTTCAATCAGAAGAGTCCGTCAACAATATCGCGAAGATATAGAGAGAAATATTCAATCTGAGTTTACAGAGTTAAAGGTGGTTTTTGGAGTTATTCATTGGGATACAAAGCTTCTCGCAAATGTGACAGCAATGAAAGAACAAGATCGATTGCCCGTTATTATCAATACGCCTTCTACAGAATAGCTCCTAGGTGTTCCGCACATTCCGCCCGGATCGGGGGTAAAGAAATTTCTAGTGCAGTTTTTTTATACTTTAGAGAAATGGAGTTTGCTGGAAAAAGTTAAAGCTCTCGTATTTGACACATGTTCGAACACCGCCAGATTTAATGGAGCTTTCACATTGCTGTAGATGAAATTGGAATGAAATATGTTGTTTCTGGCATGTCGCCACCATATTTTTTAAATAATTTTACCAACTACAATTTCATCAGTGCAGTTGTATTCCTCATGCGGTTCCGACATTCCTTTATTTAAAAAGTTTAAAGCATCTTTTCCAAAAATTAACGCTTACACATACTACAATACGAGTAGCGAACTGGTTGAACTTATTGGTGAAAACCAACAGGAAGCACTTTTATTCTGTCTAAAAACCCTTAGAAGTTACCAGCAGCCTCTGGATGATTACACAGAGTTCTTAGAACTCGTCGTCATATTTTTGGGACGCATTCTTCCAAAAGGAAATAAGATACGAAGAAGTTTTTAAATCATCTTTGCTATTAAGCTGATGAGCCATTTCTCTTTTCCCTTTTAGATGAAAATGTACCACTTGAAGTTAAACAACGAATGACCACAATATAAAGAATTTGAAGGTGTTGAAGAAAAAGATTTAGCTCCGAAAAATATTTAATATATTTATATTTTTTTATTTAAATTTTTTTTTTATACATATAATCTATTTCTTATGCAATTTTTCAGATCATGCAAAACTACCGAAAGAAATACCCGTAACATACGAGAAAAGCCATGAGTGTTACTTATTAATAAAAATATACATAAATAAATCAATGTACCTATGCATGTATTAATTTATAATTTGAGTTTTATTTTATATAAAAAACCAAAAATATTAGTCTTGGTACAGAAATTTGCCAAATGAGTTAGGTGAACTTACATATGGACGTAACTTTAAATCCTAATGCGGCACGTGTTAATATCAAACTATTAACTTGAAACTTTTACATAACGATTTTTTTTTTAAGAGGGTGCTGCATTAAAAATTTTGAAGTCAGAAAATAAGGACCAGTCTACAATGAGGGATATGGATGGAAGGTAGTCTGCACGTTGACTACGAATCCAAAAACAGACCTGGATTCAACCCCAGTTTCAGACTAAAATTTTAAAATAAAAATAAACATCTCGCATTTTTCTGATGTGCATTAGTGTGTCTTTGTGTGTCAGTTGTTGGCGGAAGGTTTCAGTGGCGAAGGCATAGTCACTGGTCACAGAACAATACCGGCTTCAGCTGATAGCAATCCACAATCTCATCAGAACGCCCTCCTTCGTCGGTATTGTGTAGCACCGGCGAAGTAAAAAAATGGCTACTGAACCGAAGCTTCAGCACTGCTACGAGTATAAACAAAGAACGTGCGAAAGCAGAGCTGCAAAAATAATTTATTAAGCTTCACCTCCTGTCGTTTCTCCTACTATCCCTTTCCTATAGTTCCAGCACAATGCTTCGCACGTGTATGAGTAATCTCCTGAGTGCTGGTCCCAGATAAAAAAAAATGTACAAAATGTACATTTTCAAAACTAGAACTAGGAGGGCGATAGGGGGAAAATTTCGGCCTTTCCAAAACATTCCAAATGATTTTAATGGAATTTAGAACATAAATAGATTTGCGTCTAAGAATTCACATACGCTATGTAAATTCTCCACTTTCTGGCTGATGATTTTGATGAACTTTAAAACTGGGATGTATTTGAGTTTAAAAGACACATTGGCTAATAATTTTTATCAAAACTAAGGCAACAAGGGAAAAAGTAGGGGTAATTTCCAAGACCTTCTAACCATCTGGAAAGATATATATGCTACATATATATTTTTTAAATAGGACCAGAAGGCGACGTAAAGGTAAGATATGCCTCTCCGAAACTTTATAACCGATGAAGATAATAATGGGAGCGAAGCCGCTGGCGATTGCAAACTAAATCCCGCTATTGCGGAATTCCTCACATGGCAGAGTTCAGTCAATGATAACAAGAAATGTTGGTATATGATGTGAGAAACCGTCTCCTCCTCCTCCACAGTTGATTTTCATAAAAATCCGGCAATCAAAGAAGCATTGCACAGCCTTCTATATGGCCATTACCTCCGCATGAAATACACTGACGTGGTCAGGCAGCCTATAAGAAAGCCTAATGTTAGGATCCTTCATGTATATACCTCAGTCTACTCTATCCATCATCACTGTACACTGATTTCAAAAAACTAAAAGCTCACCGAAAATTTAAAATCTTTTGATTTCCACCATTACCTCCTTGATTTGAAAAACGTCCGTGATTTAAAATCACTGTGACAATGCCTGTATATATACATACATGTATAAATAATAATAAGAAATAAACGTTTAAGAAAAGTTTTTAATATGTACCTTTTGTTTTTGTTACTTTTCCAAGTCGTACTTGATCAAGAAGAGTGTATTAACTCAAAATTTTTAAATTTTCTATTTTTTCACGAAATCAACAAAAAAGGTTTAGTTTTCTGATGCATGATGTTTTAGTGTATATACCGCTTTACGTTTTATTTGATACAAATTCTTTGATCCATTTTTTTAACCGAAAATCGCCGAGTTCATAAAACCAAGCATAATCTTAGCGACTACAACAGACAAAGGAAACGAGGAATACAGCTGAAAATTTCATCATACTTCAGTTGTGTGTTTGTTTATTATGTTGTCAGGCGATGAAAATCCAGAACGTTCTAATGAAATACGTTTATTCCTTCGTATAACAAATTGCTGTTAATAAAGGTATTTTCGTAACAATATTATTTTAGCATAATTTTTTAATTTAGTATACTTAAATTTTAAAATGTTTCTGCTGCTATTATCGAATTATTTCCTTAACAAACATGTATTGTTTTTTTTGAGAACTTTATTTTTCTGGCATTAGGGGGTACATTACGATGGTAGAAACAGAGATCTGGTAGATAAATACTAGAAGGGGATATTGGAAATCATTGATGCAGAATATTGGACTTCTCAAACCAAAAAAGATTCATATATCATTCTTTAAGATCGGACTGCAAATGCCAAAGATATAAACAAAAGTTTAAAAAGGTGACCCCTACCTTCGTCAAAAACAAATTTTATTTTCTTTAAAATTACTGTCCAAAAATACGTTATATTGGAGGGTGTACGGTGATTTTTTTTTGCTTGTAAGGTGGTACGGTCTAATGTACTGCCAAACAGACTCTCCAAACCTACAAAAATTAAAAAAGTTACATTAAATTCTGAACATACCTCGTATTATAAATTATTTATAGTAGTATTTACACTCTAGATGTTCACTTTATTGTTGGCGTTTATAAAGTAAATTCAATTTTAAATTTCAGTTGTATTCGAAATCGGAATTTAAAAATTATAGATTTTTCAAAAATTTCCGATTTATGTTTACATTCCTTTCCAAGACCTACCATAAAATTTTTATGCATAAGCATATACAAATAAATTATATATTTTTACCTTTTTATAGTCTGCGAGCTCCCCACGACGTGTAGCAGTTCCAGTTCTGGTTAAGGATGGAAAACCTTGCTCAGGTGGAAATACAATTCAACCACACCCGCAGCAACAAATCGGTACCATGAACAACGTTGGCTCGAATACTGGGAATGGAAATAATTCTATAGTGAGCAATATTAACCTTATTAACGAAACTGCTGGTTCCCATTCTCCAGATACGTCTTCTTCAATACTGGCGTCATATAATGGGTCTATAAATGGCAGTAACACACAGATGTTACAACAACCGTGTAATAACACAATTGTATCTAATAGTTTAGCGATGGCATATCGAAATCAAAATAATTTTCTATCAAATGGCCATCAGCAGCAATGTGGTGGGTACTTACCTTTGCAAGGAAGAGCGTGGTAAGATTTCAGATGCTGTTACTTTATATTACTTCATGATAATAACAACATTTTTTAAATATATAAGAGACTTTTATGTATGCCTAAAAACAATAAAGTAACAAATGTTAATAATCAATTACATTTTTATTTGATTATTTACGAATTAAAAGATAAATAGGTTTAAAAAACGATAAACATTGGACTTTTACGAAAAAATGTTTAAAAATCATCATTATTTCAAGGTTTTTGTAAAAACAATTTTTTGCTAAAATTGTGGTTGTAACTTTGGAAAAACTTACTCAATCTTGCTATGCAATACGTCAAAATTTTTAAATACTCCAGTTTTAAGTTTTGTTATTATCATTTTTGTATTTAGCATTGGTTTTGGAGTTATTGATGAAAAAGTAAAAACAAAAATATTTTTTTGAATAATTACTAAATTTTTGAATGCAAAAAATTCATAAAAAATAGAAAGCTCAAAATAGTTAGTTAAAGGTGGATGTAATAGAAATAAAATAAAGTTTATTTCATAAAAATCCATGGATAAAGGCGTATTTTATTGCCGATTAAATGAAAGTACCTACTTTTGACATTTTTTGTTGTGTCCACCGGCATGCATATTTTATTTTCCTTTTTATTAAAAAAATGAAGTAAACGAAATAGGGCATCTAAAAAAGTTATATAAAGCATTAGTCAACAAGTGAATTCCGAGGAACAAGTGCTTATTTGAGATACAAAAATAAAAAAATGGGCGAAAAACTTAGAAAAATGTTGTGTACAAATAAGCCAAATACATTTAGCTATGTGTGTGGCAAATTTATGACCAAGAACAAACGACACTATTTCTCAATTTCTTACCAAACTAAATACGAAGATTGTTTTAAAATAAAGGTAGACAACATTGACCAGTACTGGACACCAAGTTCGATATGTGGGTTTTTATGTCAAAATTAATTTATGTTAATACGATATAAATCCCAAATAGAAATAATATTTTATTTCCCCAATTTCAAGGGAAATTTTTTTTGGCTCAGAGTCTGAGAATTCGACTAAGCTATATACCCGTATATACATCGAAAAATTCCAAGCAACAGGTCTGTTCGATTTTTTCGTTTCATTGAATAAATGTTGCGCTTGACTAAGGTCGTGCGCAATATACATATTTACATATACATAAGTAAGTTTTCTAAAGAACGCATTAATATTGAAAAATTTTAAGATTAAATAGAAGCAGTTGGTGACATATTGAAGTGCAAAAAAATTTAATACATATAAGATATAATAAAAATATTCTTACAGTAAAAAAAAAAAATTAAAAGCGGTCACATATTCTGCTATTTCTTTGCTGATTAATCAAATTGAAAAGTGCAAAAAATTTAATAAAGTAAAATAATTGAGTAAGTTGAAGGTAATTGGAAATTGATTTTAAAAGACACATTAAAATTGGATATACATACATGTACATATAAATATATATGTACAGAAACTTCTCCAAGTTAAACATTTTTTCCGATTGCATAGTATAGGGTAAATTTCTTCATTTCATTATCATTGTTCCATATATCCACATAATTATGTATATACTAATCTTCGCTAAAGATCAGCTTGTCTGATTGTCGTATTTACATACTACATACATACATACTTAACATAAAAATTCCCATCTCTTTCGTTTTCGATTTCAAATACTCTTTTGGTTTCAGTTGGAACGTATTCTTACTATTTTTCCCGTAACTTAATGTAAGTACATCCAAACATACATACTTGTGTATATTAGGTATATTCTCACCACAGTAGATACGGAATGGGAAAGCACGACATCTGCGACTGCGGACCGGGCATAGGTCTAGCAGAGTTACGGGCAGAGGAATTGGTCGAATTATTGGCAGAGACAGACCCCTCCATCGTACAAACACTCATACACACAAAGTAGATAGGGAATGGGAAAGCACGACATCTGCGACTGCGGACCGGGCAGAGGTCTGGCAGAGTTACGGGCAGAGGAATTGGTCGAATTATTGGCAGAGACAGACCCCTCCATCGTACAAACACTCATACACACAAAGTAGATAGGGAATGGGAAAACACGACATCTGCGACTGCGGACCGGGCAGAGATCTGGCTGAGTTATTGGCAGAGGCAGAAGCAGAATTAGTGGCAGAGGCAAAGGCAGAGGCAGAATTACTGGCAGAGGCAGAGCCCTCCATCGTACAAACACTCATACACACATGTGAAAGCGCATAATTTGTTATGGTTTGTGTGGAATTTTCCTCTTATTTTTCATTTTTGTATTTTGTGCTTGTGCGTAAATACATACGTACTTGATTGCTACAGTTGGGATGAAAGCGCATAATTTGTTATGGTTTGTGTGTGCGCGCGTGTTTAATTTTTCGTCTTATTGTTTTGTTGCGTGGTTATATTGGATTTAATTTTTTTTTTTTAATTTGTACACACATTTTTTCGATTCATAAATGCTGTGGTTTGCATATTTTTGTATTGTTGTATATTTTTTTTTGGTGACAAAGTTTTTTTTTTCTTTCTTTAAATAGTTTCTTGATGGATACAGTTTATTTAGATGGCTTGGGATGGAAGGGGTATATATTCGATTTTGTTAATTTGTACACAAATTTTGTTTTTGAGGAATAAATGCTGTTATGGTTTGTGTGTGTGTGTGTGCGCATGTTTAATTTTTCGTCTTATTGTCCTATGTAGCGTGGAGGTTTGGCAGAGAGGAATATTAAATTGTATTGTATTCGATTTGTTGGTTTTGGTATGCTGCTTGAACTCCCTGTTCTTATCTTATCGATTTGCTCTGCCGCTATATCTGGCAGTGAAGATATGGACAGAGAGAAATATTAACTGCAGCTTACCGTATGTAGTTTTATGATGCTTTGGTTTGCTGCTCCCATTAACTGTTGGTATCTTATCGATTTGCTCTGCCGCTATATCTGGCAGTGGAGATACGCGCAGATAGAATTATGAAAAGCTGCTGACCGTATTTATGTTTAAATTCGTTTTTTTGTTTGTATATGCGTATGTAATATTCGATCTTACTGATTTTGTTTTGCTGCTTCAATTTTTAAATTTTTGGTTGTTTCCATGCATAATAAATCTTTATTTTTCCAATAAGCGATATCGTGGCTTTTGCAAGCTTCGTCTAGTAAATTAATTCCTTTATCACCTCTGGTCAAACGTTTTTGTAACTTTGTTCCAGGTCCACAGTATTGATATCCAGAAAGATGAAGCTCAATAGGTAGAGAGTTTATTATTTTGTCGACTAAACCTTTTCAATCGATTGCTTTTTTACAACTAATGTTTTTGTTGTACTGTATAATCATTTTATTCTATAATAAAGGTTATACTTATGAATAATATTTAGTTATCAAAATGCGTTTAGTAAAACAACATAAAAATATATTTGTTCGTAATATTGATGCTTCATCGCACATCACTTTTAAAATAAAGCATAGCTCCCTCTTACAAAATTCTATTCGTGCGCTAATAGTTGGTCCTTCAAATTGTGGAAAGACTAATGTTATGATTAGCTTATTGGAAAGTCCTAACGGACTCAAGTTTGAAAATATCTATTTATACTCAAAATCCCTATATCAACCGAAATATGAATACTTGAGGAAACTTATAACATCAGTTAAAGGAATGGGCTACTACACTAATCTGTTAACTGATCTGATAGCACATAACCTGATCTGATAGCTGATATATAAAAATGAATGAAAAAGTTTTAAAAGATTTGGTGAGGACTAGAAATGTTTTGAAGAAAAAGCTCCGCAGTATAAAGACTGGTGAAATAGATACTCATGAACAACTAAAAGATACATTTAAGCCTATAACAGAACCTTTAAAAGAATTTATAAATAATTCAAAATATAGTAATAGATTGATCAAAAGAGAAGTAGAAAATGATGTGACGACAAAAACTAAACACAATAAAAATTTATATCTTAAGGAACCGTCAATTAAATTGCTAACAAGTACACCAAAGAAACTTGTAGAAGGAACAATATCTGATAACACCAACTCATACAACGAAGATGATGAACGTGATAATGATGATGATGATGACACTTTTTATTCACAGAATTCCAAAATTGAAGAGAATTATACTGATTTATTACTCTTGCAAAGGAGAAATGAATTAGATAGCAACTATGGACCACATAAAGATTATATCAGTAATAAATGGAAATTTGGTGATAGTAATATTGAACTGTCTAATGATAAAATTCAAGTTGGCGATCAAATGTGGGCTCTAACACCTGGTTTATTTTCTTTAATGTTCCATAAAACACCTAAAAACTATGACAAATCTGAACTAGAAATCTACAAAAAAATTTTAATTCGTACTAATGCATATAGAAGAGGTTATAAACCTGATGGTCACATTAAAGGAACTAAAGCATATAAATATAAACATATAATTAAAAAACTGTTTAAAGAAGACGATCTAAACAATTTATTTTCATCAACCTTAATAACAAAACATACTCGTAATTATAAAGGTGATGGAATGATGCAATTTAATCCTCACAAACCAAACTATATATACTGGGATGATCCTTATGAGTTGGTAGAGCGACTTCGTCTATTACTTGCATCACAAGCTGCAGGTCACACTAATCATAATAACGAAATTGTATCAATTATTGAAGAACTACGCGAAGTTAATATAATAGAATAATATAAAAATATATAAAGAATGTCTGTAGATAAATTCGGACATTATCTAAACGATACTAGTAGTATAATTTCAACAAGAAATACTCCTAAATTGTTGGGGATCTTTATGGATACGGACAACAACATTCATGTTCAGAACAAAAGAATTAAAAATGTGGCGAAACCTTTGGAAGAAAACGATGTTATCAATAAATTGTTTTTGCAAACTCAAATTGAGAAAGCGGAAAGCAAATTATTAACACACTTTAAGGAAGATAACAATAAAATATATGTCGATCTACAATCACAATTTGAAAACTTAGAACATAAATTAGCCTTGCAATTAGAAGAGAATAATAAAATTGAATCACAATTTGAAAACTTAGAACATAAATTAGCATTACAATTAGAAGAGAATAATAAGATTCAAGAAAACTTTAACAAAGCAAAATTACTTTATGAAAATGAATTTGAAAGGCTCAATGAGAAAATTTATAGATTTGAAAATTACATGTTTGCATCAATAACTGAAAGTGGTCAAACAGACTACAACATAATTATTAAACTAAAGTGTAAAATGAGCTCAAAACGAAATTTGGTAAATGAACTTCATAAACAAGCACGAAAAGTTTTTCCCCGTAGAAGAGTTGTAATGAAAGGAATAGATGATCTTTGGCAAGCTGATTTGGTTGAAATGGGAAATTATTCTAAATACAACAAGAATTATAGATATTTACTAACCGTAATTGATACTTTCTCAAAATTTGCATGGACTGTAGCGATCAAAACAAAAACTGGACCTGAAACAACACAAGCAATGGCACATATTTTTCAATTGGGACGAGTACCGAAAAATTTGCAAACTGACGATGGTAAAGAATTTTTCAATAAACATTTTGCGGAATTGATGCATAAATATAAAGTTAATCACTATTCAACGTATAGCAGAATGAAAGCATCAATAGTCGAACGATTCAATAGATCTTTAAAAGGAATGATGTGGAAAGAATTTAGCTTTAATGGTTCATATAATTGGATTGATATTTACAAAAAATTGATTAACACATACAATAGAAGAGTTCATCGTACCAACAAAATCCCGCCGATTAAGGTTAGTTCATCGAATGAGAAAAAACTATTAAATACGGTATACAGTCACTTAAAAATGTATAAAATGAGTAAATTTAACGTTGGAGATCATGTGCGAATTAGCAAATATAAACATACTTTTGAAAAAGGCTATACCCCCAATTGGACATCAGAAATTTTTACTATTAAATCAGTTCAAAATACATATCCTTCAACATTTATACTGGAAGATTATCTTGAAAATGTTATTAAAGGTGGATTTTATGCTGAAGAACTTTCAAAAACCAGATTTCCTAATACATATTTAGTTGAAAGGGTCATTAAAACTAGAGGAGATAAAGCATTTGTTAAATGGTTGGGATTTTCTAATCAACACAATAGTTGGATTAGCAAAGATGAAATATTGTAAACAATATATAATAGCATAATTATAAGATAATAATAATAAATAATTAAATACTTTTATTATAAACAATATATAATGGAATATTTTATTTATTTCACATCGGACAGTCGAAATGTCAATAACACTTACTCTGAGCTCCAACTCATCAGAGTTATCGGCTAATTATTTTCCACCCATTGAATTGAATGAGTCATATGAGTGTGCTCTAACAGATTTTCATTCATACAATAGTATACCGAATGTAGACATCTACAACAATATGTTTCATATCGGTGAACTTGTAATTGAAATACCAATTGGATCTTATGAATTGAATGATATAGTTGATTATATAGAGGAACATTACTGACGCTACAGACCTGCAAACAAAATTCATATAAAAGCGAATAACAATACAATGCAAGTTAAAATTTACAGTTCCATGGATCCAATATATTTCAATAAAGAAAATACAATTGGTAGTCTATTGGGATTTAATAATAAAATATTGTCTCCTAACGAAGATCATTATTCCGATCTTCCAGTTAATATTTTCAAGGTAAATCTAATGCGAATTGAAAGCAGTATCATTGTTAATACGTATATGAACAATTCCAAAGCACATAGCCTACATGAATTTCCAATTAATGTACCTCCAGGCTATAAAATAGTTGAGATTCCGAGAAACATCATCTATTTACCTGTTAACTCCAGAGAGATAAGTACACTAGCTCTAAAAGTGGTTGATCAGCACGACTCTTTAATTAATTTCCGAGGAGAGGAAATAACTATTCGAATAAACTTGAGGCCTACTAAATAATGATAATATATAATACAAGTATCTCGAAAAATAATGCTAATAATGTGCTACCTAGTGAAAGCTATTTATATGTAGAAGGATTTGTTGTAGATGAGAAAAGTTCAAAAGCTTCACAAAACTTTAATTTGAAAAACAACTTTGTTGCATACCTCTTCGATGAAATTCGTTATGAACTTAATGGTATTGAAATCGATCACACACGATATTTGGGAGTCACGAGCACCATAAAAAATTTGGTTTCTCTATCGCCTTCCGAAAGCATCGTGATGCAAAATGCTGAGTACATTAAATACTCTGATGTCTTATTTTTATCAAAGTCATGCATGTATTTATTGTTCGCCTTTGAATATTTCTTGGAACACTGAACTAGTCCGCCCCTAATACCACTTTGGACGAAAGAATGTATGTTAGAGTCTGTAATCAACTCCAAAATTATTTCTGTAGTCTTCAACATTGCATCCCAAGATAGTCCTGGTGCAGTATAATAATGGGCTGGATCTAAATCATAAATACTTTTACATATTTTTCGAAAATTAGATGTATCAACAGGACCGGGAACACATTGGGTAGTATATTATAAAGACAACAATCAAAATGAATATTTCAATAGTTTTGGAAATTTACAACCACCTACAGAAGTAGTCAAATATCTGGGCAAAAATATAAAATACAACTATTATCAGCATCAAAATTTTAATACATTTATCTGTGGACATTCATGTCTTAAATTTCTTTATGAATTAAATAAAAAATATTAAATAAAAACACTCACAAATATGTTCATTTTAACAAATTATTTATTACTTTTTATTAATATTTTATTATACAATACAGTATAAATTAATTTTGTTACCAAACTGGATATTGAGCATTTTGACGGAAAAATTCATCCATCTCATAAGTCAGCACCAAATTGCGCTCTCCTTCACTTGGAATGCAAAATTTTCCACTCGAAAGATTATTTACTTCATCGTCTGTAAGGGTGCTGTACCGATTGGGTAGAAACAATATATTATTTTGCAGTTCGACTTGAACTGTTTCCCCATATTTCGTTGTGACCCTTTTTGCACCATCAACAGGATATTTTTTTCCTATATCCATGTCCTTAATATGAATTATATTTTTAACTTTGCACGCATTAAATTTTTTTATCAAGTTTGTTGAGGACTCCATTTCTTTTTCTGTTTTTATCACTTTCGATCTTGGTTTCAGACTGATTTTAAAAATATCATTGATAATTGCAATAAGTCTGACCGAAGTGTAGGAAAACAAAAAAGAATTACTACAGCTATTCTAAGTTATCGTTGAACAAAATCAGTAAAAATAACAGAATGAATTTTTTTGAAAAATATTGATGAGCAAACAAAACATTAAGAGCATGCACAATCATGTTATAAAAGCATAATTGCAGAAAATCAGTAAAAATAACAGAATGAATTTTTTGAAAAATATTGTTGAGCAAGCTAAAGCTGAAAAGCATGCACAATCATGTTTTAAAAGTTTTTGAATAGGCATAATTGAATAAAAAAAAAAAACAAGAGATTGTGGGAAATTAAAGGGTGTGAAATTGTATATTTAACAAGCAGATCAACATTTAAAATCAGCACATCAAAACGAACCTAATATTAACAGTTTTTTCTTCAGAAAAAAAGATAAACTGACCTTCCTTAACATTTTATAGAAAAAAAGAACAGACTCAAACTTAGAACAAGTATATGTTTGTATTTATACACAAGTATGTGAGTATGTAAACATCCAAAATAAAGATTATTATTATCGAACCACATAAAGTAGAAAAACCAAACATAACATACACTCATATACGCCACACACCAAGGAAACATATTATGCATGGAAACAACCAAAAATTTAAAAATTGAAGCAGCAAAACAAAATCAGTAAGATCGAATATTACATACGCATATACAAACAAAAAAACGAATTTAAACATAAATACGGTCAGCAGCTTTTAATAATTCTATCTGCGCGTATCTCCACTGCCAGATATAGCGGCAGAGCAAATCGATAAGATACCAACAGTTAATGGGAGCAGCAAACCAAAGCATCATAAAACTACATACGGTAAGCTGCAGTTAATATTTCTCTCTGTCCATATCTTCACTGCCAGATATAGCGGCAGAGCAAATCGATAAGATAAGAACAGGGAGTTCAAGCAGCATACCAAAACCAACAAATCGAATACAATACAATTTAATATTCCTCTCTGCCAAACCTCCACGCTACATAGGTCAATAAGACGAAAAATTAAACATGCGCGCACACACACACACAAACCATAACAACATTTATTCCTCAAAAACAAAATTTGTGTACAAATTAACAAAATCGAATATATACCCCTTCCATCCCAAGCCATCTAAATAAACTGTAACCATCAAGAAACTATTTAAAGAAAGAAAAAAAAAAAAAAAAAAAAAAAAACTTATACAACAATACAGAAATATGCAAACCACAGCATTTATGAATCGAAAAAATTTGTGAACAAATTAAAAAAAAAAAATTAAATCCAATATAACCACGCAACAAAACAATAAGACGAAAAATTAAACACGCACGCACACACAAACCATAACAAATTATGCGCTTTCATCCCAACTGTAGCAATCAAGTACGTATGTATTTACGCACAAGCACAAAATACAAAAATGAAAAATAAGACGAAAAATTACACACAAACCATAACAAATTATGCGCTTTCACATGTGTGTATGAGTGTTTGTACGATGGAGGGCTCTGCCTCTGCCAGTAATTCTGCCTCTGCCACTAATTCTGCCTCTGCCAGACCTCTGCCCAGTCCGCAGTCGCAGATGTCGTGCTTTCCCATTCCCTATCTACTTTGTGTGTATGAGTGTTTGTACGATGGAGGGGTCTGTCTCTGCCAATAATTCGACCAATTCCTCTGCCCGTAACTCTGTCAGACCTCTGCCCGGTCCGCAGTCGCAGATGTCGTGCTTTCCCATTCCCTATCTACTTTGTGTGTATGAGTGTTTGTACGATGGAGGGGAGGGGTCTGTCTCTGCCAATAATTCGACCAATTCCTCCGCCCGTAACTCTGCCAGACCTCTGCCCGGTCCGCAGTCGCAGATGTCGTGCTTTCCCATTCCCTATCTACTCACCACAATAAATTCACCGTGTGCTTTTAAAATAATAGAAAAAGGAAGATAGAAAAATAACCACACGGAAAACAAATTAAATTTATAAATTTTTCTGTATACATGAGATAAGTGGAAAAGGTTTTCATACGCATTTTCATATTCATATATGGATGAAATGATAAATATATGAACGCTTAATTAAAATGATGGTAAATCAGCAATAGCTAAAGGGAACACACCTATTATTCTGTCATTTCCAATATACATATTTTAATTTATTGCTCAGTGAATTTCCATACAAGAGCAAATTAACCCATTATCGGGGGTAAAACTATGCCAGCTCGTTGTATTTGTTGGATATTTTTTAATATAATATACATTACACATATTCTTTGTACATAAAGAACACACACAAGCATCTGATGACGATGATTTATTTACACAAGGGTTAACACACAATTTTGTTACCTTTGAAACACTGGAATTTTAAAAATTTTATAGGAAGCATTCTATCTTGAATTTGAAATTTTCTGCAGGTAGCGAAATTATACTTGAAATTCATTGCAATTAGTTTATCAGAACCTTGAACTTGAATTTATTATATTAATACATCAACTGTTATATATAAACGGGCATTAAGAGAGTTAATTCTTCGAATAAAAAGTGGTTATAATTGGCGTCAGGGGCTGATGATGGTGATATCGCCGCCGATACACAAACACTGAATACGAAATTCAAAAATACGTATGTTACATACTGTAACAGCCTGGTAAAATTATCTGAGGCTTCTGAGAGTCTTGCCGCTCAAAACCCCACGCTTAAAACCGATTTTGTAAATCTTGCTTCTACCTCACAGAACATTTCCTCATCCCTTGAGGTACATACACACATAGTTTTCATGAACCTCCGTGTGAGATTGAAATATTTTATGGTGACTATGCGTCTTGGCCAACATTCCGTGATTTATTCACGGCAATGTATATAAAAAATACCAAGTTAAGCCCGGTGGAAAAACTGTTTCATTTAAACCAAAAAACCAAAGCAGAGGCGCGAGAAATTGTACAGAAAAGGCCACTAACCAACAATGGTTTGACCAAGTCTGGTCTAAACTTTGTCACCGTTTTGAGAATCGAAGAATTCTCGTTAATATTCAACTACGAAATTTGTTACCAGAAAAGGAATCGGCCACTTCAGCGTTATCCACAACAAAGGAGACAACAACTATCGTAGAGCGATTAGATCTTTAGCCCAGATTTTATGCGCAAAGAGGGCAATTAGTTGCGTGGTGCCAAGGCCGGCGCCATGTCTAAATTAGGTTTGGACACCAAACTATAATCTGGCACCACTTAAGAAGTTACTGCTTAAGTGGTGTGTTATCGACTGCAAAACCACCAGAGGTATGAAAAACTCTACTAATCAATATAAAAACCAATTTCATTACAACCACCGGTTAACCAGCACCATATACTTGAAGTACTTAAACTTAAAATTAAATTAATTATAAACTTACCGCTTCTGATTCCTGGATATTTATGCCGCCCATAAGTACAGATGAGGCTGCGCAGTCGGGCATGCGTCGATGCGTAAGCATGCAGCATTGGGTGTTTTTAGCATTGAAATCGACTCTGTTCGCGTGACCCCATTCCGATATTTTTGTGCGGTCACCTTTTAGCGAATTATTCATAATCTGCTTCGTAACCGCGATCATATTCGACGTAGGCCTACGACCCAATGAATATGAATAGAAGATACTGCTGTCATCTGCGAAAGAGTGGATAGGGTTGGAAGTTTGACGTAGAAGGTCATTAAGAAAAATAAGAAATAGGGTAGGAGAAAGAATGGCGCCTTGTGGTACGCCTGAATTAAACTTTAACTCGTTGGAAGAGATCCCGTCTATTACAATTCTTATAGCGCAATCCCGACACCGACACCAAAAGCAATAAGTTTGCTCATCCCATTGAAAACCTTCCAACCACAATTGTTGTATTAATATTTTTGCTCTGATTATAATTGGAGCCAACCAACCGGCCGGGTCAAAAAGTTTTACCACTGATGAAAGTATTTGACGTTCTGATATATTTAACCCTCGGGGTATAACAAGAGCAGTATACCTAATGAATCTGTGAGTGCGTTCCATTTGATACCAAGAGTTTGGTAGAACTTGTTACATCGAAACGTAGGAAATTTAGGGCATAGAGATATTCGTCCGGTAAATGCGCTAGCAACTTTGGGTCGTTCCCCGTTATTTTCCTTAGTGGCAAACCGTCCGATTTAAGTGCTTCTATGACTTGGGTTTGAGCGTCAAGGGTTTCATTCACAGTATAACCTGCCGACAATATGTCGTCGACGTACGACGAACCGTAAAATTGCCGCAGCTCTGGGGTATTTTGAATCGTAATCTGATGCGATTTGCAGCAGTGTTCGAATCGCCAAAAACGGAGCACAGTTGACTCCAAAGGTGACGGTTTTTAACTGAAAATCCCGTATAGGACCATTTTGGTTGTGTTGGTATAAAATTCTCTGGAACTGCCTGTCCACTGTATGTACGAGTATTTGCTACAAATCGAGATGATTCGACGAAAATTTTTTCCCTTTTGAAAGGTCACCTTACAACGTATCTACCGTCTTCTTGTCGTGTGGTCGTTTGTGAGTAAAACTCCTCACAGAATCATCTGTCTTCAGATGAACTTGGTCGAGTTGATGGAGTTTCCTCTTCCTCCCTAAACCCTCTCAAAAGGGTACTGAGCTCTGAGTTTTCCTGTTCTACGACCTTGGTTGTAAAGGTTTGAATAGTTTCCATTTTTATGGGGTAGCTGAGCACCGACCCAAAAATCGTATTATATGCAGACGGTTTACCTCAAATAGTTTTCCTGATTTCCTCGAGATTAATAAAATATGCATAATCATTGCCCAAAATATCTATTTGGGAAGATTTGTTAAAAGTGGGGTCGGATAGATCGAATTCTTCTAGTTCCTTTGTACGAGAGACTTCAAAGGAATATGCTGGGAGGTTGTTAGTGAGTGTGGGCAATACTATAGATGTTATGGGAATCCTTGTATTCGTTCTCCTAGCGTATAGTGTCAGTTCGCATTCTTTGCTTGAAAACTCCTTTTGGAGACCAATTCTGGCGATCTCAAAGTTAGCTGTATTGTACGGGAGCCGCATGCAATTCCGTACTCTTTCGTGTAAAATGATTCGTTGCGATCCGGGGTCTATTAGGGCCCTAACAGTGAAATATTCGTCCCTACATTCTATCTGCATTAATGCAGTTCTTAGTAGAATGTTTTCGTTGCTCGTGGAGAAATTTGCGTGAATTCGCGTGAGGTACTAGGTTGATCCTGTTGAGTGTCCGTTTTTCTAGTGCTTGGGAATGGACTTCGGGAGGTAGTGGGTTTATTGGATTCTTCTCCCTGTCCAGTGTTTTCCGCAGTATTCGTAGTGTCTCTGTGCCCCTTTGTCATGTGCAGTAGAGTGTGATGAGATTTTTTGCAGTATATGCAGGTGTTGCTACTTTTGCAGTTTGCCTTTATGTGCGAGGTGCCAAGGCAATTGTTGCAATGCTTATTCTTAAACACATAATCAACTCTCTGTAGTACGGTGAAGGATCTAAACTGTGGGCATGCTCTAAGTGTATGTTCACCTTTGCATAATTTGCAAGTCCAGAGTGATGTTCCCCGTGACATATAAGCGTGTATCTTGGGAGTCTTGATAAGACTAATGGCATCTTTTGAATTCTTTATGTTCGTGACGCGTTCTACCATTTCATATCTGTTTACTAATAACTCTGTCATTTGGGACCATTTAGGGACCTCACGAGGATATGCGAGCGATTGTTCTAACATGGCCAATGAGAAATCTGGAAGTTTTGTGGAGATCAAACGAATGAGAATGGGATCCCAACTCTCCACTTCGACAGCGAGGGTGCTAAGGGTCCTAAGGGTTGCCAAACAGTCACTAACGGAAGATTGTATTCTCCTAATAGACTCGCTGTTCTCGTTAGTTGCTGCCGGGATGTCAAATAGTATTTTTATCCGGTTGTCCACAAGAACCCGTTTGTTCTCGTAGCGCGTTCTTAACGCATCGCATGCGAGGTCAAAATTATTGTGGGACAGGCGATATCTCTTCACTATGTCTACCGCCTCGCCCCTTGTCTTGTTGCGAAGGCGATATAACTTTGTTACCGGACTAAGTTTAGAGTGATTGATATACACCGCCGTGAACATATCGCGAAACGAGCGATAATGAAACTGATAATGAGCTGCCACATTTGCCGCAAAATCACATTTTGCCTGTTCCTTAAATTCAGGCTGAACTGAACCATCCTGGCATAGCAATACTTTCTGGTAACAAATTTCCAGTTTATTGTACCTTAATTCCAAGTCCCTTAGCTTGACCTCTAGGATAGATTCTGTCTGATCCTCCGCTTCGGATCTATTGAACATATCGCATAATTGTAGTAAATGATCACAAACGAAAACAAAGTGATCCTTGAGAGACGGAAGATTCATTCGCCTTAGGATTCATTTCTGTAGAATATTATTAATAAACTTGAAAAATGGCTATGTTCAATGGACTGTATAATGTGGCACCAGATGTGCTATCTAAGGTATACATTTTCTCAAGGCAAATTTTTTTTCCGTAAATCTATACCAGGTCTTAGAGGGTTATGTGTAATGTGGTGCTAGATACCTGTTGTTGCACAACGCGTATGTAATATAATGGGACTGGGTGTAGAAGTTTTCAGAGATGAGCTTCCCCTTTCTCTGGCTGGGATATAATGATAGTCACTACCAGATACCTATTATTTAGTACAATATTATGATAATGTGAAGCGCCCTAACGAAAGGAATTTACTACAAATGTGAAAGGTACCTAACCCTAGTTCCTATAATATTTCCACTATTCAAGTGTGGCCCTCAATACGAAAAGAGTTAACAAATACATGTAGGATTTTCGCTGTATTATTGGGAAATATTATATTGAAATGTAAATAAATACAAATTTCATCTGTTGCGTTGAGTTACCATAAATTGAAATTCTAAGGCCTGCGGAATGTTAGTTACATTAAATTTATGAGTTGATTACTTTTGTGTCTTGATGCTGTGATAATTTGCGTGTGAATACAAATTTTGATTTCCATTCCCATTTAAAAATTCCATATTATTTTTCCCCGTTTATATATTCAATTCACACATTAGTGGTAACTCTGTTCAGCTGCAATAGTGTGCCTACATTTTTATGAAAGTATGTAAATAATGTGTAGGTATATAATTAATGAGTGTGGGAATGTGACGAATGTATGTTTTTGAGTATGTATGTAGATATGTGTGCATGATTTTTTTCTGTGATTTTGCTGTTGGTTGTATTGCGTACTTTTGTTCTTTATATATTTGGTTTCTTTTGTTTTTGTTTGATTTGTGTTGTTTATTTACCTAAATTTATATATGCACATGTAGAGGCGAAAGTGGTAGCGATGAAATGAGAGAAGAATTTTCGTTTTTCTTGTTTATTTGAGTACAGTGGAACTTTTTATGTAAATTTAACTTGAGCTGTGGCTTTGTGGTGTTACTGGGATATATAGCTAGCCCTTTTTATTTTGTTTTCCTTGATTCATGTATAATCAATATAAATATACCTATTATAATTCACGTTTCCCTGTTTTTTACCATTTGGCTTTTAACGATTTTGACAATTTGGCGCACTTCTTAAGAGCTCTGCGAATTGTCAGTAAATTACATTATTCTCTCTTTAAATTATTTTTCACCACTATATGTAAACTATGTATATATATTTTGTTGTCTGTTTACAGAATATTCTTGTAAAGCTGGAAAACAGCTTTTCCGTCTTTCTGCTATCTACTGTTACGGTTTCTATATAATTAACACTATATATACAGGTGTAACAGGATTATCCATTTGCAACCTCTTTTCCTATAGCTATAGCGGGATAATTTTTTTTTTATTTTCCTTTTTACACCTTTTTAACAAATTCTCACCATGCCAGTGCATCCACTACTCAAATATTATATGTTTTTCTATCTTTTATTCGTTTTTTTTCTTTCTGTGTTTTCCTTTCTTTTAATTTTCAATTTTCCTTTTTTCAATAGTTTGCACAATTTTAGTTTAGTTGTTTATTATGCTTAAAAATTTTTCATTCGCGCCATTTTTACTTACTTAATTGCCGTCTATTTTTTGACTGATGTTCCATTTCGATTATGTATTTCCATACCTCATTGCTTTTGGTGTGTTGAGTTTCTGTTTTTCACTGAGATTGACTTCTCACTGATTCTTAAAGTTAAAAACTTTATCAAGTTGACAATTAATAGCTGTATATTTATAAAAAAAATATCAAAAGCAACTAATAGCCGCACTACCTCACATTCATTGGTGCTTCCAAAATACTAGCTAAAATATTCCTTCAGACTACTCATAAGCTGTAACTGCCAACTATGCCATGCAAAATATTACTTGGCATTTCATCCCACCAGGATCTCCACATATGGGAGGACTATGGGAAGCGGAGGTCAATAGCTTTAAAACGCATTTTCGAAAAGTTACAGCCTGTTTTAAATATACATATGCAGAATTTGCTACTTTGCTTAGCCCTATCGAGGCTTGTCTAAATTCTGGGCCTATACCTCCTATTTCTCAAGATCCATCCGATCTCACTGCCTTAACTCCAGGTCACTTCATTTAGGCGGTCCGCTGCTCACTCCTATAGATCCACAATTCGTCGATACTTCCACGTCGATTATAAACCGGTGGAAACGTATGGAACTTTGTACACCAAAATTTCTGTTTTCGTTGGAAAAGTCAATATCTAAAAGAGATACAAAGAAGAAGAAAATGGAAAAAACAAGAAGTTAATTTTTTTTTATCTGCGACCAGCGCTCAGGAGATGATCACTACACATGCGATGCATTGTGCTGGAACTATAGGAAAAGGATAGTCAGAAAAACGACAGTAATGTTTATGTCAAAATTAATTTATGTTAATATGACATAAATCCCAAATATAAATAATAATTTATTTCCCCAGCAGCCTTATTCTCTAATTCTCGTAGCGAAAGCTAAATCTCGATAGCTAAAAAGCTAAAAATATATTATGGCAAGGATTTTAGCTATATCTCTAAATTAGTATTCTATAATATCAATCGCTTAGCTAAATTTTTACATTTTCGCCGTAGCTAATTTGCTATCACTATACTTATCCTTTCCCACTGCCTTTATAAATTCCTGTTGAAAAGAGACAAACATATTGTTATAGTTCTTGACACTTCATATTAGTGTTACCGCACTTTATGATTTGAAATCCTTGTAAATGATTGGCGTTTACCCACAAAAGACTTTTAAAATATATAATGAAGTATGCATTTATAAAAGTTATTTTGAAAAGAATACCAAATTTTTTTAATTTTCCCAATATGCAGACATACATACGTATGTATTTGAATAAAAAAAATTTATAAATTAAATGTCGTGTTTACCAATGAGATTATCAACCGCCGAAAGTATGGGAACATATTTGAAGATGGCAACATATTTTGTTTATAGTATTTATATATTTGGCAAATTATAAAAATTGTTGTGTTTAAATTTTTTAGACAAATAATATTAAAATAATTCAAAAAAGTAAAAACTATAGTGTGTTGTGAAAAGAATATTAGTGGCTTTTACCGGCGTTTTGCAATTGCGCGAATGATTAGAGTAAATGAGCGTAATAAACTCATAGTGAAGAGGAAACGTTTGCGCAGCTCCACGGATCTATTTGGTATCCCATGCCATTATTTAGACTTCCGAAGGAGATTTGTAGACACTTAATTAAAGAAGTTTCCCCGCACTTGACTTCGAAGCTGCGAAATACAAGATTACCTAAAACACTATAAATTTTAATTGCACTGCGTTTTTTTGTACAGGGTAAGGTACAATTTTGGAAAAATTAAACAACATTCTAAATTATCTTATTTTTTAGGAAGCTATCAGCTGTCAGTGGGCCAAGATTTTATGCTGAATATGTCGCAACCCACATTTAGTCGGTGCGTTAAAGAAGTGTCGTCGATAATGGATCGACGTCTTCTTGCAAAGTATGTTAGCTTTCCAAGAAATAACGAGGAATGCCAGCCCATTAAGCAACAGTAAGTATGTTAGAGTAATTTCTTATACGAATTTTAATGTTAAACAATATACATAATAGATTTTACGAGAAATTCCACTTCCCAGGTGTGATCGGAGCGATTGACGGAACTCATATAAAAATAAAAGGACCTTGAACATGTTTATGTGTGCCGAAAAGGAGGACATTCAATAAATGTTCAAGCGGTAAGTGATCACTGAAGTAAAAAAACATTAACAAAAATTTTTTGCTCCCAAGGTTTGTAATTTGGATTTGCGCATTATAGACTGCAATGCTAGGTTTGGCGGAACAGCACACGATGCATCTGTTTGGAGAGCTAGTGCTTTGAGAATTTTTCTCCAACAAAAATATACCAGTGGTGAGAGAAATTTCTGGCTTATTGGTAAGTCCAAAAAGATTAGTGTAGAAATTGCATAAAAAAATTTTTTCATATGTATGTTTTAATAGGTGATAGCGGATATCCCCAGTTACCATACTTGATGACACCAATTCAAGGAGCAAATTTGACCAATGCCCAGGAGAATTACAACATTCACCACCGTAAAGCCAGAAATTGTATTGAGCGTTGCTTTGGAATCTTGAAGTCCCGCTTTCGGTGCTTAAACAGAGAGAGAGTTATGTGTTACAATCCCGTGACAGCTGGAAAAATAATAAATTCCTGTATTATATTGCACAATATACTCATTGGACATGGAGCGGCGGACGATGATATTGACAGCTATAATTATGGCACTATTGACGATAATGAAAATAGCGATGATGATGAAGAAGGTGATATACAAAGAAGGGAAGAAGTAAATGGTTTCCAAGCCAGAAATTTGGTCGTGCAACAATATTTTGCAAATGTTTAGGAACAGACATAATGTTATTAAAGAAAAAATGTGTTAGCGTTTTTCTAACAAAAATCATAAGTATTTTATTTCTACTCAGTCCATTTTGAAAATATGTACAGCTAAAAACTAAATAAAAATATTAATTCACGTACTTAAAAATTTAATGACTATTAAAATTAAAAAAAAAGAAACTCATGAGCCAAATATTGCGCAATTCAATGATATCGCCTAAGTAATACATTGAATTACTGACGACTTTTTAAAAATTCAAGCATAGTTTTAGTAAGACTGTTAAGGGCTTCCACGTGTGCTTCCGCTATGTCGTTTTTCCTGCTCTTTTCTTGCAAAAATTGCTTTGCTATCTCCAACATTTCTGTGTTTATGTCTCTTTCTTTTCTTTTTCTTCGCTCCATTCGGTTGTTTGGTAAATTGTTGGTCTCCTGCGTAGTTAGAAAACAAGAAATTAGGACTGATTATAGAATATTATATTTTCTTACAATGCGAGCAGAGCAACTAGGCTCAGATTCATCTCGTTTGCTCGTGAAAGAAACGTCAGCGATAACTCCTGCTGCACTCTGCATGTATAAAAAGTTTGTGTTTAGTAAAAAGTGAATGAAACAAAACAAAATTTAACATACAAGCGGTTCGTTGACTTCTTCTTGCCCAACCACAGATTCCTTCGCCATAATTCCAACAATTCTTTCATCTAACTCTGTCAGTTTATATTTTTGAGCGCCATATATGCCGCTTCTTTCCAATGAGTTTTTATACTCTTGGTACTTCTGTTTTGCTTTACTTCTGAAAAATTATAAGAAACTGAAAAGCGCTCACATCTCCAAAGAATGGTAAGAAAATTACCTCATATTTGTCCATGCCCTCTTCCAATTTTCCCCATTTTTTAAGGCACCTCGCAAAGCCTTAAGCTTCTCTGCCAAGGCATCCCATTGCTCCGTAAGGCTTTTCAGCCCAGTGGAGTTTATAAATCTAAAAAAGATTTTTGTTTTACTTTATTGGCTTTTAGTTAGTTAAACTCCTTTTTACCTGTCGTGGGCAAATTCGCGGTGCTCCTCCAAATATTGTATCAACATGAATTTTTGTTTGTTAGTGACTTCTTCCATTGTTTTGCTAAAATAAAAAAAAATTTCCAACATTATTCAATTAAAATCCATTTGTGTATTACTTACTTTTTAGCAGCTTAAAATTTCCGTTGCTAAAAATTTTAACTTTAAATAAAAAACTACCGCTTATTTGGCGTTAGAGAATACAAAATTAGAAAATTTTAGCGATGACAATGAAAGCTAAAATTACGGCGAATTTAATTTTAAGACGTTGCCAAATTAAACAATATAAATTACAGAATTCCACTTGTTGCTAAAAATCGCTAAAACGACTTTTTAGATTTTTAGCGATGGAGATTTAGCTTTCGCGAGTTACAGAACAAGGCCGCAGAATTCCTATTCTTAATTTTTTACGACAATTTGTATATCCACTTTCTTCAAAATAGTCAAATCTCTCACATATATTTATTTCCGCTAGATCAATAGAAAGATTGTTTCAATTGTATTTCATCATTTAATTAGGTAAGGTCATCAACACATTTCTAAATAAATAAATAAATATTTCGATTTCTTACACAACTTTCGTCTTTCCTCTTTTGATTTCATATCCGCAAGATATTTAATTTTTTTTTATTTTGGAAAAACAAAATTTCAATGCAAATTTTGTTCGGCTCCGAGTGTTATGATTTTCCACTCATCCAGATTCCTTCTTCTTTGATTCACACAAAGATTCTGACGAGTTTTTTTAGGAAATATATCTTCATTGAACTCTCAGTAAGTACTTTTAAGTGAAGTTTTATATATACTTTCATCTATACATTCTCTCACAGCAACTTATTTTCTATTTACAGAACACTCAAACAAATGCTACAACCTATGATGTGGAGAGAAACATCGAGTCATGAGTCAGCCGGGGGATTTACACTTCCCGATTTACATCATCATCATCATCGAGCATGTGTAGTATATTAGATGATATAAGACCGAAACTTTATAATCAACTTGAGCTCAATGATCTTATAAGAGAACGCGAGCTAACAAAAGATAAGTAGGAGCTTTTAACATCTCGCTTAACCCTTAAGAGAACACTAAAGTGTGCTCACGCAAACGAACCGCAGGGCCTGGCTGGGACTACATGCAGTTTGTATAGAAATTTATGGTGACTACATGAAAATCATTAAAATATACTCCATTTTTTTTTAAATAAATAATATTTATTCACACATTAAAAAAAACACATATATATAAAAAAACATAAGGCGATTAAATTTTTTTAAACTAAAATTAATTTGAACTTTAAACTTATTACATTTAAAACATATGTAATCGCATTTTAGAGTGTTGAAGACAAACAGGACTTTTGCAAAATTTACAGAAAAATCTAGTATTACGTTTTACGTTATCTTTGTCTTTAGAAATTATGCACTTTGATTTGTTTTTTAGAAATTTAGGTCCACTTTGTTGACTTACAGTGTTTACGGGTTCCTGTGGAAATTGAATAAATAATTACATATTCTGAATAATTTTAATTTCTATGACATTACCTGAATGTTTCTATTAAGGAAAGCTTCTATTCCTGATCGACTAACAAAATTTGCTATAATTTTTTTGTTCTTGGCCCGTTCTTCAACACATGGGCGTACAAGGTGTTCTAGAAAGTTGATACAAAAATTTTCTTCTGGCACCTTCTTTATACTTGACAGACAAATTTTCATCGTATATTATGTAGCAAGCTAAAGCCATTATGTCAATTATATTGTAAAAAAGTGCTAGAGTCCATCGATTTGTTCTTCGTTTAGTAGTATATTTGCCAAGCATTTGATCCATGACATCTACACCTGTTTTGGTTTTGTTATAGTGCACGATTGCTTCCGGTTTTTTCTTCACTCCAATAACAGACGTATCATAATGAACTGTAGATAATAAAATAACAGCTTTATTTTTCTTTTGAACGTAAGAGCATATTGCAATGTTATCGTGAAATCCAAATTCACTTGACAACACTTCTCGCTTTGAATGTTTTTTCATTTCTAATGGAATACATCGTTTATTGCTTCTAAGTGTACCAACGAAACCTAATCCAATAGTCATTAACCGTTTACATACATCTAGCGTTATCTTATATTATAAAGTTATCGGCAACAATTGTTCTACCAGATCCTTTATAACGCATCGCAAGTCGCAATAACTCATTTTCTACCTGTTTTTCAGCTCGAATTTGGTTCTGATCTTTTCCAGTATAGATATTTCCTTCTAAAGGAAAATGACTTTTTGCATCACACGCCCACCATATTTTGATTCCATATTTAGCGGGTTTTGAAGGAATATACTGCGTAAACTTTGTTCTTCCCCTGAACGGATACAGTTGTTCATCGACAGTAATGTTTTCGTGTGGTTTATAATTATTTTTAAGTTTTAAATTCAAAAAGTTCCAAACATCTCGTATTGGAGCTGCTTTGTCGGACTCAGATCGGAATGATCTAGTACGGCTACATCAAACCGTATGAACCGCAATAGCTCTTTAAATCTTTTCAAAGACATTGTTGCCCGAAATAAAGGTAAATTAGTAATTTTCCATAGTTCTGAAGCAGGTTGTGTATTACAATGATTTGCCCCGCCACATATCAATATTCCTATAAAACCGTCTAGCTCTTCCATTGTAAATTTTTTCCAAAATTGTTTATTATCCGGTTTTTTTTTTTTAAATTCTCATACACTTTTTTGGCGTGTCTATTTGTTTCGTGTACTACAATTTCTTTTATATAATTTGAAAAAAACTTTTAGAAAATGTCCAGTTCAAAAATATCTTCAGCTGTAGGTCCACCACTGCACTTCAGTACGTTATGTGCCATATATCCTCTAGAAACTTGAGGTGCCTTTGACCATGCTGTTCTATCCTTTCCAAAAAAGGAATCATTAGAATTGGCTGTTTGATTTTCAATTTCGTTTTCTTCTTCGCTTTCTGACGAGCTCTCAATTTCATTATCGATTTCCAATTGGTCCTCAATATCCGAAGCGTCATATTCTATATTATCATCTTCAACTTCATGAGCATCGTTTTCGAATTCATTTTCTATATCAGTAGCTATCGCCTCTGCCAGCTTTTCAAAATAGTTCGGGTCACGTTTAGAAACTGTTTCTAAAACTTTATCTACTTCAGTACTCATTCTAATGCACTATTTGATCAACTGACAACACAAAACTAAGTATTTCATAAAATGTAAAACAGAATGTTTGTTTTTTTTTATAAAAAGCAAAAAATACAAAATAAAATACCGTTACACTTTGCTTATACTCATCTAGTCACTAATATGCAAATTATGCGTTTGCGAACAATTTGAATTCTTCGAAATAAAACTAAAAAAGCAGTTTTGTGTGTTGTTTTCTTTTTTTTTCATATGTACGTTTTATTTGTATTTTATATTCTCTATAATATAAGCTATTTAGTTTACATTCATTTTCAAACGAAAACTCATGAGGCCTGGCCAGGCCCTGGTGGTACAAACGTGAATAAAAATTTTTGCAGGGCAACTGCTGTGCCCACACGTAAAAAAACAACGGGTTCTCTTCATTTCTCTGTACAAAACACTTGATTTGAGGAATTCATAAAAAATCAGGACGGTAGGTTTTAATTATCTATGTAAAAAACTCAAAAAAAGTCGAAAAATGCCTGGCCAGGACCTGATGTCTTCTTAAGGCTTAAAAGAGCGAAATTTCATAGAGAATTACATCAAGTCAACTACGTACTGGAACCGACATAAGCCATATGCGAATTTTTATAAAACAAAAGATAATATGTGTTTTTGTCATGCCGATAAATGGTCTTTCTATGAAGCTCGGCCAAAAATATATCGCACGTGAGCGCCAGCAGTTTGCTGAGAGTAGCAGAGAAAGCATTAATACGGATTTACTACATACTGGCAACAAGAACGATCTACACCCTGTCGTATGTGAAACACAATTTTATATTTTTAATTGCATTATTTCCGAATACCGCTTTATCAGACAGCTATAAAACTTAGAGAGAGCTTAATCAAAAGTTAATAGTGAGGGTGGCGATGGTTGAAGTAGTCTGCACGTTGACTACAAAACGAAAAATTTACGTGGGTTCAACCCCAGTTTCAGACTCATAAAAACATCTCGCATTTTTTCTGATATGGATTTCTGTGTCTTTGTGTCAGTTGTTGTCGGAAGGTTTCAGTGGCGAAGGTACAGACACTGGTCACTGAACAGTGACGGTTTCAGCTGTATCCAATCCACAGGCACATCAGAACGCACTCCTTCGTCGGTAGCGTGTAGCGGAAGACACTCGCATAATCCAGAAGTCTGTAGGTATTCCTGATATCCAGGCGACTGCAGTAAACCCCAGAGCCAACCCTACCGTTCATTTTCGAACCATCCGTGTAAAAATCAACCTCTCCACTGTCGTCATTCCTACAATTTCTCTTCCACCATTTCCTCGAAGGGACGATGACATTGCAAACCGGTCCGAAATCCAAAACTGGTGTCCTATAATCCGTGAGCGCCGGGGATTCCCCTGCCAACTCGCGAAGTATATTGCCATGACCATACGGCCTCTGATGCAGCATGTTCAACTCACTCAACTCCTCAACTCCCGTACTACAGATCTGTTCAAGATTTGTGTGGACACCTATGCATAGCGTCTTATTCCACGGTACTCTCAACACTGAGTGAAATTAAGATGATCACTACCGCCCCCATGGGTACTAGGAAATACAAAATTCTGTATTACTACCAATGCACACAGGTTGCAATCCAAATTTATAGTTATCCCTGGTTTATAAAATACACCTTGCAAAGGTTTTTCGAGCTGTCCAAACTCTGTGTCAAACTCCGTTTGTTCGAGACTTATTCCGATGACTGCTGTTGAATAGCAACAGCACCTAGTTAAGTAAAAGTCGTGTCAGAATATATATGTCAAACTCACATATATCCCAAACATACCAAAAACTTATCTCCCAGTGTATCTTTTGCTGGCCACCACAGCCACTAAGAATCTTTTCCCAAACCAGCACACAAACTCCAACTTTTCGGAGTGGACACGAAGTATTCACTTAAGAGTACACGAGTCATTAAACGCTTACTGAGCGTTAGAGTTGTGAGGCTTCGCTGGACCTGTATAACTATTTTAGAATTGAACGGTATTTCTACAGTCACATTTCTACCGCACTACAACCGGCAGTGCACACAATGTGAAGGTCAATCGGCAGCAAATAGAGAATGACATCCAAGGCCGCCCCAGAGCAGGTCCTCAACGCCGCCGTCACCGCCAATGCTGCCATCCGCTGCACTCTTTTCAGCATCCTACTGATGTAATTCCTCCGGGTGGCGTTCCACCAGACCCGTAGGTCAGAATGGGCATTACTATAACCGTAAAAGCCCACAACATCAACCCGGGCCGAACTCCCCATGTCCTTCCCAACACCCTGCTGCACGTATAAAAAGCTCATATTGCCTTCCTTATGCGCTCCTCCACATTCATCCTCCAGTTAAGTTTTGGATCAATAACGACCCCTAAATATTTAACCCCAGACGACAGTCGAAGGCTGCGCTCCATAAGTATGGGAAGCGCGAATGCTGGAATCTTAGTCCTCCCCGTAAACAGCATGAGTTCGGTCTTCAGGTCACACGAGTCAGACCAAGATACCACCGCCCCCAAAGACCTCGTCATTATATCGCTGATAATCGGCAAGAACTTACAACCACCTTAGTACCTTCTGCAGTAAGCCTCCTCAACAACGGGTCCATAACTGCAGTCCACAATAAGAGTGATAGTACACTCCCCTGCGGAGTGCCCCTGCTCACCCTTTTAGAGATGTGATTGCCCCCTATCTCCGCCCTGACAGTCCTTTCCGCTAACATCTGTCCAGTTCACCGTATCAATGGCCCCTCGATATCAAGTACACCAAGGGCAAGCCCGATAGACCTCAAAGTGACTTTGTAGAAAGCCCCCTCAATGTCCAAGAAGGCCGCCATCGTATATTTCCCATATTCCAAGGACAGTTCCACCGTATGCACCACCTCGTGGAGTGCCGTCTCCGTGGATCTTCCCTTACGATATGCATGTTGTGCTCCAGATATTGGAAAGCGTTCCAGTACGTTCCTAATATGAATCTCCAGTACCCTCTCCAAGGTCTGGAACTGGAAAGATGTTAGGCTTATCGGCCTATAATCCTTCGCTCTCTGGTGACCGTTCCTTCACGCCTTCGGAATAAACACCACCTTCACTCTCCTTCAGGATACTGGAACATAGTTTAGATTGATGCAAATGCGGTAAATCGAAGTCAGTCGCGGTGTTATCGTATCGCACAGAAGCTGCAGCATCTTAGGTATTGTACCATCGTATCCCGGTGACTTGTAGGGCTCAAAGGAATTCATGGCCCAAGCCACCTTGTCCTCCTTGTCCTTGGCCTCAGCCCGGAAAGTCTCCTATTCGTGACAATAATGTCCCTGAAATTTGTCTGTAACGTGATGTCCCACACTTCCTCCCAGCCCTCTTAATTAGCACTACAAGGGAAGGAAAAGGTTGGTGTGCTACCCCTATTAAAGATCCTCAAATTATAGTGAATAATATAATCAAAAACTCACTCACCTCTAGTATTGGTCTGCAAGCTGCTCCAAAGCGTGTGCCTGGCATTTGCATCGCATCCCAGAATCATTTTGGTGCTGTTGTTGTCCGCGTGTTGCATCAGTAGTATGACTTCTTCCGGTGGTGCATCGAAATCGTGGGAGAAGTAGGCAGATGCAATTATAATGTTTTTGTCTTCTCCTGACAATAAGGCCGTCGTCAGATCTTGAGTGCTGAAATTAGGCAGTAAAAGAAGGTTAAACTCTTTTTTAGCCAATATATACGCTCTAGGTCTGTTAACTTCATTATCGGCATATAAATGGTAGTCCTTATCCTGGAGCCCTCTGATATTTCCGTCATTGTTCCACGGCTCCTGCATAAGAGCTATGCCGATTTTTCTTTAAGAAGGACCATCAAATTAGCTGTAGCTGTTCTGGAGTGTTGTAGGTTAATCTGTACCACCTTCACATTTTTCGCTATCGGTAGTTACAACTTTGAGCCGCTCGAGAAGTTTTTCCGCTTTCTCTATTGCGTTAACCTTAGCGTTCCTTATGCCAAACCCGAGTTTGTTTTCCAGCTTCTCCAACGGGCTAAGGCTCTCCTCGTTTATAGAGAGGAGGAACGTCATGTTGTCTTTGTTTGGCGGCTCCTTACGTATGATCGCTCAATCCTTAATCGGCATGCTTGGATTCTGGAGTTGCAGCATCTGGAGAATTTTCTCCAGACTGACATTCTCCAACTGCATTGCTGGTAACCAAATTCGAGCTCTCGGTCTCCTTGATATTTCTCTTGCGGGTATAACTAGCAGCTTCATGTCCCTCCCACTCTCACAGATCTGCGATACACAGCCCTTGAGGAATCCCAGCGAGAACTGATCCCTGCATCTGATTATTCGGTGCCCTCTCAAGACTTCTGCCTAGTCAAACGTTGGCATCTCTTTGCTGTTGAGTGCAGTGAGGTAGTCCATAACCCTCTGCGTGATCTAGACCTCAATCTCGTGCCAAGGATCCATCACAAAGCCAGGCGACCTCGTTACCTCATCGACGATCGTCACATAGAGCGTGTTTTTCATGATCTCGTTAAAGGGTCTTGGTTTTTTTGGTCGATCGAGCCTGATCCTTTTGGCTACCACGATGGTGTGGTTCTGCGAAGATAACAAAAACAAATGCTGTTGCCGTCATTTACACAAATTCTTAAATATACATCCATATGGTGTTGTTTTTCTGAAAAAAAGTTTTACATGTGATTTGGCAATATATTTAAATATTCACCTGATTTTTAAGAATTGTTTCATATTTTACGTTTACAAAAGAATACATGTTTCGGCATAAAAAATAAAGAAAATATATAAAAATTTTTTTTTCAATTTCTCAACAACAATTACTATATATTTCTCATAAAAAAATTTAAAAAAAACACCAACAATAATATCAACATAATTTGCTACTCAGTTGAAACAATATATACTACAGGGTGTCACAAAAGGAACTATATGATTCGAATTCTTTATAACCTTTTTAATTATTATTTTTACTTTGTTTTTTTTCAGCATTTTGTGAAGAAGACTTGGAAAATTAATTATGAAACATTCGAAATGAAATCATGGCCATTACACCCGAAATTTTGCGAAAAGTTTTGGAAAATATGCTAAAAGCAGAAAATTGACATCACTTGCAGGACATATTTTTCAAAGCTAAAATTGCAAAAAATTTCCCAATAATATATTGTATTTTAACAAAAAAATTATAATAATCGGATAAATATCGCATCTGACCGAAAATGGAATACAGCTTTCTTGTGTGCCCGTTGCTTCAAAGACTATTTTGAAGTTACTGACCCTGTACAAGAAAGGGTGAAGAAACTCATAGGAGACAGTAGGGTAACCAACTCTATTGACTATCTAATCGTTACTACATCACATCCTGATGAAATCAGGGAACTTGTTACCGAAACCCGGTCAATCACTCGCACGACGCGTTCATCATTAAGAGCGCATCCATTTGTGGTCAATTCCACAGGACGTATGTGGAATGGACTACCTGCAGAGGTCTTTCCTGTCACTTTTCGCGTGGCAAAATTTAAGTCAAATGTCAATAAATACTACTTCCTCTATCCTCCTTCCTACAACCTAATTCCTAGTTCCAGCACACTTTTGACGTGGGAAAATGTAAGTCAAATGTCAATAAACACTACTACCTCTATCTTCCTTCCTTTAACCGAATTTCCCAGTTCCAGCATAATGCATCGCATGTACAGGGGTCATCCCCTGATAATAATAATAATAAAAAAGTTATAAACCATTTAAACCATATAGCTCCTTTTGTGCCACCCTGTACAACAATAATATTCAAATCACTAAAGTGGATCTTTTATGAAATTATACCGTAAACCATTTAAAAAAGTTTTCAATTCAATAACAACGATCACTTCTTATTTAATTTTAACAACAACAATAACAATATCACTTGCTACTTAGTTACTAAACAGTAATACATTCTACAATTAATCCTCTTTTCGCGAGTTCTTAAATATAAATATAGTCCCTAATTTGTAATTTATATAATAAAACAATAATTAAAATAATATAATTATTACTATGTCGTGTTGTAAACCGAGATGTCGTAATAAATCCGATGATCCGATAGTCTCTTGCTGGATGTTTGAATCGATTTACCACGCTAAATGTGTTGATTTGTCACCTCGGATAATAGTCTACGCTGGTGTTTGAATTACTTGAAAAAACAACTTGCTCTCCAAAAAGAAAGAAACCGTTCGGTCTTTCTGCTTCTGAAGTTAGTGGTGATGTTGTTGTAACTGCATCTGATAACTTGTTACTTATAGCTTCATCTACCAGTTCTAACCCTTCAATTGTTTGCCCTGTCATATCCGATAAAAGTCCTTTAATTTCATCCGATTCTTCTACTATACCAACTAATACTGCACCACCTATCTCTACTTCACCTTTACCCTATAATTCTGGAAGTCGACTAAATTGCAATAGCTCTGTTCCAGTCAATTTAATTACCTCTGTACTTGTTTTTAAACCTTCAAACAATACACCTATTCTTAGGGTTATTTCGCCAAAAAGACGATTTTTGCTGCTCGCTTTGCATTTAATACAGCTACTGAATACATCAAACATTACATAATAGATAGTATTGGTTCCAGAATTGATGTTAGTGTATTCAAATTTAAATATTCTGAACCAAGAAATAAAGCATAATTTAAAATAGTTCTACCTCTAGAAAACTTCGGTACTATTGATGAAACAAGATTTTTGGCCTCTTAATGCACTTATTCGAGAATACGAATACAAAAATATGTCGGGAACTGATATTGCTCTTTTACTACAATATTCTGCTTGAAAAAACTAAGACAATTATCAATATATTATTCCTTAACATTGTTTATCAAAATGCAAGAAGTCTGAATACTAAACAAACATTTCTGTTAATAGCTAGCAATTTTTATACCACATCATTGTATTTTCTGAAAGTTGGCTGAGTGCTGAAAAATATGTTCATAACAATGAAATTTCAAGTTCGAAATATCAAATATTTAAATATGATGGTATGCATAACTGGGTGGTGGCGACATTATTGCTATTTTAGACGTCTTCCAATGCGAGTTTATAAATGATTCTCCAATTATTGATGATCGCGCTTAGCAGCCTCTTCGCGGCCAAGCCTTGCCTTGCTCAGGTACTTCCCTACCACCTTCTTATACTTCACCTTGTGGGCCGCAGCCCTCTCATCCACTTTCCCCTCTGCCACATTCTTTGCAATCTTGCCGAGAATGCGTTTGGCCTTCAAGTACCGGTGTTTAAGAACAACAACGACTTGGTCTTTTGGTCGGTTGTTTTGTGTTCTCTGCGGCAGCTGGCAGATGTGGGTGGTAAAATATTTTCGGGCGTGCTATGTCGGGCAACACTCTTGTTCACCACTGCACTCCGACAGGAGTGCAGCAGCTCGTCATCGTCATATGTCAACACATGTCCCTGTTCGTTGCCGTTTTTGTCGTCTTGTCGTACCGTATTTTTTCTTTGTTGTTCTTTTTTCAGTTCGATCCAGTTAGGTCCCACGAGTGTAGGGAAGAGAGACGTCCGCCATGCCATAGCCCCTTGTAACATAGTAAGGCCATTCATCACTCACTGAGGTGGTCAGGTATCAGTGAGGCTCCGTTGAAATACAGCCGATAACCCCTTGCTGCAAACCATATCCGGTAGGAACGGTTCGCATAACACCTCCGGATTAGGGGGGAATAATTAAACTTCTGGGTCTAGATCCGCAGTGTTCTGTAATTACAGACAAGGCTACCTCTTGTAGGATGTGGCCCTTCACGCACTGACGGTCTTGATAGGATTAAGGTTAAATGCTCCCATGAAGTTGTATTCGTATATTCCTATCCTGCCAGTAAAGTAGCTTAGCCCCGAAAATATACATATGTATACTGTAAGGTTTTTATGAATATTATTAATAAATGTTATGAATTATTATTGCGATTACTTTTCTTAATTTAATACAAATTTACAAAAATTAAGTAGTGTAATAATTCTTCGTACATGTTCTTCGTTTAAAAAGAACAAAAAAGAATTAACACTTTGCGTTGCAAAATTTAACGCAAGTCGATATAAAATAAAAAAAAACCATTTCATCAAAACTCCTTGCCACGTATCTGCTGCCCATTAACATTTTATGTTACGTCATTGGTCAATACCGCTGAAGTCTGAAGAATAATCTCCTCCTCTGAAAACATTGCAGTGGAGTATTGCATCAAATTCCGCAACTTCAGTATTGCTTCAAATTCAAATTCATTGCAGCAACCCAATAAAAAACGCATGGGAACAATGGAATCGTTTGACATAAATCATCCTAAAAATTGATCAACATATTGCGCGGGATTTGAGCTTTTCCTTCTGGCCAATGACGTACAGGATGTCATTGGTATTTCCCAAAAAGTGAGTGCGCTAGGTGAGTGATTGACGAAATTAATACTCTAATAACGAACCATTTCTCCCAACGCCCTTCGGAAATTGCGGAATTCTTTAAATTTCACAAACGTGACCAACTGCCAAATGAGAGTTTTTCCGAATATATTGCTGCTTTGAGAAAACTCGCTGTTGACAGCAATTTCGGATATGTTTTGGGTCGAATGCTTCGTGTTCATTTCGTGTGCGGCTTGCGGGATGAGGCATTGCAACGAAATCTTCTCGCTGAACCTGATTTGCAATTACAAAAGATCGAGCCACATCTACCAAAGCGATCTTTAAAAATGTGATGGCTATTCGCCAGCCGGAACAAGTTCATCAAATATGCAAACGTAACCAGCAGCAAAACAAGCAACACCGAAAAATACAGAATCAACATAATTCCAACAATTACAATTTGTGTAATGACTGCGGTGGAAATCATCCACGTTCACAGTGCAAACATAAAGAAGTTCAGCATCAAGAGACATTTACAGCGTATCTGTAAGGAAATTTTTCTCCAAAATCTTTGAAAACATTCAACTTGAACAAGCAAAATTTTACCAGATCGAAATCGCAGCCGATCAATCATATCATGGGAATGGAGTCCCGTAAACGGTCAACAAAAATAAGTATCAATGGACAGTCTTACGAGTTTGAAATCGATTCAGACTCGGACTATACAATAATGTCGTCGCGGACTTTCAATCGATTATGGCCCGCGACACGCCCCGTATAATATGAATGTAATCTGAATTTGACAGGCGTGTTGTTGATGTTGATGTGTGGTATAACGAAAGACTGGTCAAGGCTTTACCGCTTATAGTTGTTAATGGCACTCAAACTAATATATTGGGGTGCAAATGGTTTGATCTACTGGGTACAAGTATTCAGGGAGTTTATTTTATCGATGAATTAAATTCTATTAAAGCAGTATTAGGAAAATTCGATCATCTTTTTTCTAAAGAGCTTGGCAAGTTTACCGGCAAACCGATTTCTTTACGTTTAAAATACAATTTCAACCCAATAAAACTTCCAGTTCGTCGTATTCCAATGGGCTTTCGCGGCCGGCTAGAATCTGAGCTGGATAGATTATGCAATCATGGTATTTTAGAACTGATTGAGTATTCGGACTGGGCAACACCGATTCTGCCAGTCCCTAAAAGCGATGGTACTATTAGAATTTGTGGGGACTAAATCAACACTGAATAAGTCAATGTTACCACATAATTTTCTAGTTCCTCCGATCAGTACCCTACTTTAATCAATAGAATGTGGAAAATTTATGCAAAATTATATCTTGCACAAGCATACCAACTTGTGGTCGATAAAGAATCTGCAATGATGCAGACACTTGTAACTCATAAAGGTGCGTTTAAGTAAATCGACTTCAATTTGGTACATCTTCGGCCCCAGGCATATTTCAGAATTTTATTGAAGGGCTTTTATGTAACATTTCAGAGGTTTTACAATATTTTGATGTTGTAGTTGTGATGGATAAAGCTGAAATAGAACTGGCTGAGCGTCTGAATAAAGTTTTGAGCCGTTTTGATAAATCAGGCATTCGCTTAAGAAAAGACAACTGTCAGTTAGGGGTTAATTTAATTTATTTTCCAGGCTTCAAAATTGCTGGCATCGGCAGAAGACCATACCCTGAGAAAATAAAATCAATTCAACGTGCACCCGCACCCACTGACAAAAAGCACCTTCAAGCTTTTCTTGGGCCCTTAAATTTTTACCACTCGTTTTTATCTCAAAAGGCAACAATAGCAGAACCGTTGCATCACCTTTTAGATAAAAATAGCCATTGGTATTGGGGGAGAGAGCACGATACAGTTTTTGTAGTTTAAAAGGGGTATTCATATCAGAAAGTTTGCTCATACATTATGATGAAAGTCTGCCACTTGATGCGACCATACAATCTTTTTCGTGTGCCATATTGATGATCAATCTTTATTAGGAATGTGGGATCATTGTAGAATTCAATTGCAGAGTTGTTCTATATATATATTCTTCATATTTAGCAAATTTAATTCTTTTGGTAAATTCCTGTCTAAGATGATGATTTTGTTTTTATTCATTTATTATATGTTGCCGTTGTAATTGTTGTTGCAGTTTGCATTAGTTATATTGTTATTGTTGGTGTTAATGTTAATGTATGTGTTGTTTAAATTACTATTGATGTTGTTGTTTATATTATTGTTAATTCTATTGTAAATACTGATTGTACTACTATTATCTACATTGCTGTATATGTTGGGATTAAAGTTGTTGCTGATATTGTTGACTAAATTGTTGTTATTGATTGTGTGTAAAGTTGTTATTGTTGGTAAAGTTAATGCTGTTAATGTTATTGTTGTTACTGTTGTCTACGTTATTGTTATTTCTATTTGAGATGTGAGCGATGTTGCCGTTATTATTATTATTCATATTGTAGTTGGTATTACCTGAGCTGTTAGTTGTGTAATAAATCTGGTTCTTGTAGAGTAATTTTAGAAGACGGTTTGGAGTGTTTTGCAGCTGTCTACAATGTGTTGCACTTCCCCACGCAGCTATACCATGTCTGATGTTGCATTCCGCAATAGGCCTGCCTCAGGACGTCGTATGTAGAACAGTTGCTCAGATGGTGGAACATAAAACATGTTTCCTTTGCTGGTACTAGACATGAGTATTCCATTTGAAGTTGTTGTCTACATACACTCCTAGGTATTTGTATGTTTTCACTTGTTCAATTTGCGTATTGCATGTTCCACAGTTATTGGTATTTGTATTTAAACAGTTTGTGTCATGGAACTTTAGTGCCCGATATATGTGGTGGTCTTATATGCATTAAATTTTTGAATGTTTACGCTAGAAACAACAATTGCAGTGGCCCAAAATCAGTTTTTTGCTCGTCACTCATATAATTACATATCTTCACTATGTTCTGCAATCAAGATAATTCCTAAACCATTTTAACGTATTGCCCCTTATGGCGCATTTCTCCAAAATTTGTAGCAGTCTATCGTGTGACAGCGTGTCGAAGCTTTTACTGAAATCAATAAACATTACCAAACATTGTTATTTTTTACTTAAGCAATCATTTATATGGTTTGAAAAGTTTTCTAGTGGATTATTTATGCTTTTTTCTTTTTGAAAGCCAAATTGGTTTTTGTTAAGTATGTTATATTTGTTCAGAAAGCTATTTAGCCGCCTTACGACTATTTCCTCCAGTACTTTTTATAATTCTGATAGGATACAGATTGGCCTGTAGTTATTGTAGTCCGTTCTATTACCGTATTTATATACTGGCCATATAAGTGAAGTTTTAAGCATATCTGGTACTATGGCGCTTTTTAAACTGGAATTCATCATGTAGGTTATTAAGGGCGTGAAAATATGTGAATGGATTTTAATGTCTTTTGGTCGTATTTCATCAAACCCGGAACCTTTTCTATTATTCAAGCTGTTCAGGATATTGAATATCTCTCGTTCGCTGGCTTTTTCATATACAATTGAGTTTGGAGCAGTATTTTCATTAATGTTTATAGTTTTAATGCCGCATTTGTGAATTATTTTTTTTCCGTTTTCATTAAAGCTTTTAGCAAAGTTGTTCACGTGTTTTATATTTGTGTTTTTAAAGTTTTGAAATATAGAACTATCTACATATATATTGTTTGTGTTTTTACGAATTATTTCATTAATAATTTGCCATGTAGCACGAATATTATTTCTGTTTTGAATATATTTATTCCTATAGTAATAGTTTTTTTTTGAAAATTATTTCTTTATTTAAATGATTTCTGTATTGTTTATAGTCTTTTTCGTAATTAGTATTATTTTTATTGTTTTGCCACTTTTTATAAAGTTTATCACGAATATAGCATTTTTTAATGAGATCATCGCTAATCCGTTGACCGTTTGTTCTCGGTTTACTTTTTTTATCAATATTTTTTGATATTTCATAAATTTGTTTAAATTTTTCATACATATTTTTTGTATATTTCATTTTTATTACGGTTTTGATTGAGTAGTATACTCCAATTTTTTTCTCGTATTAATGTATTAACTTTACGGTTGCGTATTGCCGACCTCTGTCTTCCATATTTTTGTATATCAGTGCATTGACAATTTTTTTTTGTTAATTTGTTTATGCCACAGAAAAGAGAGTAGTGGTCAGAAATTGTTGTTGTCAATACAAACGCAGTTGATATTGAATTTGCATGTTTATTTTTTATAAATAGGTGATCTATACAAGTTTTCGAATTTGTTATTTTTTTTTCGCGCGTAGTTTCTTGGAAAATACACTGAAGGCCATTAGTCATAAAAACATTCATGTAATTTGTTATAGTGATATTCTCTGAATTTGTGTAAATGTAATTGTTTCCCGAACGTAAACTACAATACCACCTCCATCATTACCTTTCCTATTTACAAAAAGTGAATTAAATCCATTAATACCATACAGGTCAATTTCGTCATCTGATGTATAGGTTTCTACTAAAACTACAACTTGTATGCGGTCTATTATTTTACATATTGAGGCAAGAAACGGAAAAATACAAACGTAGCGACCGAATATTCATGTAAAATAGCGACATTGGATAACTTAGTAGCTGTTGATTTATCTCAGTGAAACTACTTAACGTTTTATCCTGGATATTAATTTTTTTATTTTTTTTATTTTATAGGTTTTCCTGTTTTATTTTTTATTTATTTTCAAATTTGGGTATTATTTAACGAGTTAAAAGTATATTAATAAAAAAACATAATTAAATTGTGTTTTCATAATTAATTCAATTCAATTCAATTCAATTAATTCAATTTAATACCTGCATTGTTTTTAATCATGATTGCCAGAAAGTTTTCAGTTTTCCGCACGAATAGATTTCCATTCTTGACCCAGACAAATTTCCAGTTGTGTTCTTTCGCCTTCATTTTGGTTTGCCATAGCAGTCGACGGTTATAAGAGGCTAATTCGGCATTTATATAAAGTAATTTGTGTTTATTGTCGTGCATTGGGCTATCTTTTTCCTCTTCATTTACACCATTCAGCACTATCTCTCTATTCTATGTGCGCGAAGTTTACATAACAACTCTCTCTTTTTGTTTCTATAACTATTTTATCCTTTCTTTTTTTTAGACGGTAAGATAAGCTAATATCACAGTGTGAGATTTCTACATCTAAAGAGGTTGCAGTTTTTTTTACAACGTCGGTTGCACTAATCTCTTTATTTTTTACATTATTTCTTATTGCCTGTTGCTCCAATTGATTGATGCGTCTCTCCATCTCGGTTACTATTTTATAATTTTTTAAATTTTTATTGTAAAGTTCACTGACCTGTGATGTTAAAATTTATATATTACTTGTTATTGTAGTAATAGCTTTTGTATTTCTTCTCTGATCTGCGTTTGTGTATTGTTAACATTTAGGGTTAGTTGTTCTAGTGACATTTTAATTTCCATTACATCCGTTCGAAGGACACATAATTTATTATTCATACTGTTAATTGAAACTTTGGAACTTTTTGCATCCCCATCATTCTGATTGGCCACACCATTCCCGATGGATTTTACTTCATTGTCGATAACCGCATCAGTATTTTTCTTGCCCTTATCTTGCGCCGGGTACTTGCTAACTTATTTTTTCTACAGTTATGACATTTCCAAACGCTCCTCTTTTCGACGTTCATGGCGTCGTAAATAGATTAACTTACAGTGGCGCAGGGGGTGAAGCGGTAGTTTGATTTGCACCTTAGACATTTTACAAAATCTCCTGAGCTTGGGAGGGAAGTTTTGCATTCAGCACAACGCGAACTCATCTTAGAATTAAATGTGATAGTGAAGGCCAAACGAAAAAAAGCGATTTATTTGCAATAATAAGATATGTGGTACTGTAATTCGCTAATTTATTTAATTTCTCTGAAAACTTCTATTTCAGCTAGAAAGTTATTTTAATTTATTCTTTTTTATTCAGTTATTGGAAAATTATTTACTTAGTTTATTTGAATGCACACTTGTTTGTTTGATAAATAAATTTAATGTTCAGAGTAATACCGCTAACACGTCCGTTCACAATGAAAGTTATTGAACTCAATATGTGGTACAACAAACAGCATCCTTTGCACTCCTCTCTCAAGTTCTTAGCTGGGTGTTAAGGGGGTGGCCAAATTGTATTTCTCGCGGTGATAGTGCACATCCTTTTTTCATGCGCCGTAATGAAATTTCTTCGCTGAAAGGATGTCTTTTGTGGGGTAATAGAACTATTATTCCTCCACCAAGCCATCGAGCCATTCTACATGCTATACACGGTGGACATCCTGTTATCGTAAAAATGAAAGGGTTGGCGCGAAGGTATATATAGTGGCCAAATATGGATTCTCAAATAGAAAATGAGGTAAAACTTTGTATTCAATGTCAAGAAACACGCCACGACACGGAGAGAATTGTGTGCAGAAATTATGCGCTATGGGCACAACTTATGCACAAATTGTTCACGAAAAATTACTAAGAACAGTTGTTCATAATCTATGCACACGTATTCATAACTTAAGTTTAGCACTATGAGCATGTTTTATGAACAACTGGGCATAGATTATGAACAACATTTTCATAGATTCTGAACAACTGGGAAAAGACTATGAACAACTGGGCATAGTTTATGAACAACTGGGCATAGTTTATGAACAACTGGGCATAGTTTATGAACAACTGGTTATAGTTTATTAACAACTGGGCATAGTTTATGAACAACAGTCCATAGGTTATGAACAACTGGGCATAGGTTATGAACAACATTTTCGTAGATTGTGAATAATTAGGAAATATTTATACACCCCCTGCTAATATTAAAGAAACAAAATTTCATTTTATTTTCAAATGTCTTAATTTCAAAGTACAAGTGCTTAATAACTAATATTATATATACACATATTAAAATACAATAAATCATATACTTCAGTATTAACATGTTTATTTTATATAATTTATAAAGTCATTAATTTTTTTACATTTCCATAAAATTCTCATCATAAAACATAAAGCCAATCCATACCATAAAAATTGCAACTCTATGCTACTTGTCTTTTAACAAATGTTCTGTCATTTTCTATAATTTATTTATTTATCATTCTAAATTGTATAATCTGTATTCTGAATAAATTATAATAAATCAAAAATAAATTTGTGTTAGGGTTTGTTTTATTTTCAGAAGTGTTTTATCGTACAGGAAAAAAATTTTCAATAATAATGGATTTGTCGTTAGCTGTCTACTTTTCAGACGAAGTTGAGGAGCAGGAACAATTGACCCGCAGGCAGTTGCGAGACATTTTTAATGTTCTGGATATGCCAACAAACGAGTAAGTAAAGTGCGGACATGGGCTGACTTCCTAAACATGTGTAGATACAATACTACTATAATCGTTTGTGTGTGCTATGCATATACATTTCTATGGAGCCGTAGTTTGCTTTTCTGTGCGTATATATTGTAACAATTGGAAGTGTTAAGTGAAACAAGTACAAGAGTACAAACAAGAGTTGCAATGTATTAGTGCAAAGCAATAAGCCCATAGGAAGTCATCCATACTTATTTATTATTTGTAATCTTATTTATCGAATGGAAGCTTTATCATATATTTATAGCAAATTTTCGCATATCAAAGGAGCTCTTTGTTATGCTATTGAAAGTGTTGGACCAGAAATGGCCACTTGGCTTTCGAAGCACGCAAATCCGCCCCAATATTAAACTGACAACGTTTTTGCGCTTTCTAGCCACAGGGAGTTACCAGCGAACTGTGGGAAATAAAAGACTGTCATCCACAGCAAAGTCCACGGTCAACAGGATAATTGGTGAGTGCCTACACCTGTTCGAATGCTGGATTTGCCCGCAGTGCATAAAAATGCCTAACGTTGAGGAAGAGCGAATAACATTATAGCGTTTATATTATAATAGAAAGGGCTATTGTAGTATAAACGCAATGATGGTAAGTACATCTCACCACAATTTGATGGTAATTTCACCAATTCATAATTTTTCTATTATCAGATATGTGATCATAAAATGACCATCATGTTTGTTGACGGCGGCTACAAGTTGAAACCGTTTTTGATGACGCCATTCAGGAGTCCAAGAGACAGCAACGAAAGTCGATTTAATAGGAAACACACCAGCACACGCAACGTGGTAGAACGGTGTTTTGGTGTTTTTAAAAACCGTTTTCGTTGCATACTCGGCTCACGAGGGCTCCACTACAGCCCTCAACAAGCCACCAAAATTATAAATGCATGTTGTGCTTTACACAACTTGTGCATCAAATACAATTGCCAAATACAGGAAACAGTTGAAAAAATTCAAGAAGTGACTACCTCAAATTATAATGAAGATGGCGATGCAGAAGATAACACTGCGGTGGGTATACGCAGACGTATAGCTACAAATTTATGAAGAAAAAATTATGTATTGGATAGAAACATGTGCCTACAAATTTTTAACCTTTTTAAATAAAACTATTAATATTGAATTTCAAATTATTTGTTTAACTGTTTTATTAATTTTTCCAAACGTTAAAAATAAACCACATTCAGATTATTTTATACTGCAATATAAAAAACGTAAGCTTCATCTAATGTGGTTTCATTTTAATTTTAGGTAGTTTTTTCATCTTCTGTAAATTTTTTTAAATGTAACTTACACCTTTTCCGATTTTAAATGACGACCTAAATGCTTCCATCGACATTAGGATTTTGTTCTGTGTTTCGGCCATTCCCTGGACAGCTACAACAAGGGCTTGTGTTGCTTCAGCCAATGTTTTTGTTGCATCAGCCTGCTCCTTGGCTGCAGCAGCTGACGCCCCACTTACCCTTATCTGACGACGAATAAGGGCATGTTGCTCATTTGGCTTTATTTTTTTGGCGGAGGAGCAACCATGTAGCTCATCCTTAATTTCTGTTTGTCGCCGTTTTTGCGGATGGCTTTGTTGTTGTTGCTGTGCTGGTTGCTTCAACAGCTCTGTTCTGGAAAATTCTTCCATAGGGAAAAAATTTCCGGGTGACACAGCTGTTACAAACCTTATTGTCGCCGGCTGTTGTTGGGAAAAGGTGTTAAGTTGCTCGTGCCTGGTAGGAGTAACCACCGATATCGTGCTGCTACTCCTTGGTGGTGTGCCCGTCAATGATTGGGAACAATAATCCATTGAATTAACATCGGGCACATTGTTTTTATCTGCATACCCAAATACACTACCACTGGGTGCTGCAGCTTTAGTCAAAAACAATGTGCGCTTCACTATTTGTTCTAATTCGGATAAATTGGAAACACCGTATAGACCACCACAGTTTCGGGCATGCTTTTTGCATTGTCAGCAATCTTCTTTTTTGTACGGGACTTGAAGTCGGCCCACGACTGCAAATAAAAACACAAGTTATAAAAAAACATTCAGCACATTTTTCCACTCGGAAATGGTACGTACGGGGGGTCCCAGTGAATTTAATTTTTTTGCATAAACTACAACTGCTCCTCTACTGTCATTTTGCTGCGACGAACACAGCACTTCCTCTACCAAACTCAGGATGCTCCTCCATATATTCCACTAGAGCCTGTAGTTGCACCAATGTCGATTTTTTAATACTGAAATATTAATATGTAAACATAGCAAGTTATTAAACTAATATATTTTGTTTATGTATTTTTTACTTACCATTTGTTTGCCATTTTGCTTTTTCTTTTAACTTGATTATACTTTTTTAACTTTATTTATATATTTTTTTAGCTTTATTATTTTCTCTGCAATTGCATATGTATGTTGTTTAATATATGAAAAAATTCTTGGCGAAGAATAAAAGACAAGTGCCTGATTTTGACATTTGTATTCGCACAAGTGACAGCGATAATGCATAGTGGGACGCAATTTTGTACTGAAATGCTTACGTTATCGTTCGCATAAATTTTCATTCGAGTTGTCGTGCTAAAGGTTGTTAGTGGGACGCAAAACAGCTGATTGTCGTTTAAAATGCATGCGAAGGAAATTTCACGACATCGTGGGATGGGCTGATAGTCTAGTGCTTAATATTGGATGAAGCTCAAAGGATTTAGGAAATCCAATTTCTGTAATGGATTTTAATACATAATTTTCCATTCTTTCCGCAATAATATCACATGGAAATCACAGAAGCGACGACTATGTCACAGTTGTCAATGAGTTTTTAAGTGCGTATGGTGAAATGGGCTGCAACATGTCCATAAAAATTCATTTTCTGCATTCGCATTTGGACTTTTTCCCAGATAACCTGGGCCAGTTCAGTAATGAACAAGGCGAACATTTTCACCAGGAAATGGCAACTATTGAAAAACGCTTTGAAGGAAAAAATATAATAAAAATGATTTCAGAATATTGCTGGTCACTTAAACGAGAAACTGATGATGCTGATTTAAAAAAAAACGGTCAAGCTAACACTTTTGAGTTAAATGACCAAAAATAAAATTTGTATAAAATGTTTAAAAGTTTATTTTCATGAAAAGTTTAATAACTCAGTCAATTATTTATCTATTTTTAACCCCAAATATGCGTTGTAATTGTTAATAAACGTACTTTTTAAATAAATTCAATAGTATTATAGTTTATTACATTATAATGTATAAAAACGTCACCAAAGTTGAAAAATTGTTGAAAAATCTACAAAATTTGTGTTTGCTAGACAATAACACCCAAATTTCTCAAGTTTTCTTAGATAAATTATATATCATTCGAAAGATCTCAGTTACTTCTTTCCAAATCTAGTAAGAAATTGAAAATCGTATTATTATCAACAAAATTACAGGCTTATAAGTGCGAAAAGGTACAAAAACCGGTTTTTTAACCGTAAATCCGGATTTTGGAGGTGTCCGGCATATTTTACTATTGGATTCTTCTTTAACTCGAAAGACCTACAAGAAAAATATAGTACTCAATTTTGTAAATTATTCCTTTGTAACTTATAGAATTTGAAACATTTAGTTCTTTTTTTGTTTCAAATGGTAGTAGTAATTGTTTAAATGAATATTCTTGAGTTGTGACTGTTTTCATATTATTAATTTGAATGATATTGAAAGGATCCTTGTTTACAAGCATTTGATTTGAAAATTTTACACGGAACTTTTTTGCTATGGATAGCTCTAAATTAACTCTCGAATATGAAACTTTGGAGTATTCCTTTAGCATTTTCTTTTTACTTTCATGTCTCATACACCAGAAGTCCTTCAAACGGCCAACTGCTGTTATAACAGAGCCATAATGTGTTATGTTATGGTCTTTTGGCTTTAAATTAGTTTTAAAGCAATCCGTATACATTTTATGGTGCTCATATATAATGCAAGTCAAGCTTATAAGTTCTGCGTTACTAAAAGAATCTTTCAATAAAAAATCTATCAACTCTTTCAACTTGATAATATACCGCCATACTTTATTTTTTTGAGGAACGAATTCGCCTACGAAAACAGTAAAATAGCGCAAAAAAGTATAGGTTGCTCTGGCTGAAAAGTTAAGTTTATTTTGTTTTAAGTGCACTAATTTAATATTGCCAGGAGGCTTGCTTCGAAGGTCAATGGAACCGTATTCAAATGTATTAATTTTGTCATTTAAGACATTGATTGAAAAAAATTTTTTTTCTAAGATAAAATATTTTAGAGATTCTATTAAACCCAATTTCAATCATCTAAGCAATCATGCATAAAATCAGAATACAAGTTTTGTGTGACATGGAACAATGTTAATGCATTTAATGGTAATTTGGTTTTTACTCCAGTTTTGCTATAATCATTTGTAAGAAGATCTTTATTATAATTTTCCAAATTTCTTAAAAGCCTGCTGTTTCCTCCTAATGAATTATTCATTTCAAGTTAAGACATTTTATATATTCTGCAACTGAAATTATGGCTAAAAGATCCAGAAAATACTAAAAGATTATTAAAAGATTATTATTATTAAAAAGATTATCAAACAAGCCAAAATTAATCCAAAAAAATGTCTTAAATGTCATAAATATATGATAATAACTCAATACTTACCACTGGTTTTCTTAATTTGTACAATTATATATTTCTATATTTCTATATATATTCCTCCCCAACAAACATTTTCTGAACGAAATCTAAAAACTATAATGAACAACTTAAGGTATCCACTTTTAATCACTGGCGACTTCAACTCCCAAAGTCCTATCTGGGGTTCAACAAATTTTAATAACCGTGGTGCAACAATAGAAAATTTTATCCTCAATGAAAACCTCATCGTATTGAACGATGGATCTCCCACTCATTTTTCTACGCACAACACTTTTTCTCATATAGATATCTCATTATGTTCCTCCCAACTGGCGCCTCTGTGTTCTTGGAAAACCCTGTCAAATCTTTATAGCAGTGATCACTACCCTATCTTAATAACAGTGGAAAAAAGCGTAGATCACAGAAAAGCAAACTTTTCACCCAAATTTAAAACCGATTGCGCCAACTGGCCATTATTTAAAAAAAAATGCAAAGAAAATTTTCTAAAACTAAAATCAGTAATAATATCAATCAACAAGCTGCGGTATTAATCAAATGCATTAGATCGGCAGCCAATGTTAGTATTCCCCAAACTCGACAGAAATTCTTTAAATGCCAAATAATTTGGTGGAACTCAAATCTGGAAGCATTACGCAAAGAAAAACAAAAACTTTGGCACAAATTCAAACGCATCAGAAACGACTATAATCTTCTCCAGTACAAAAAGCATAATGCCTTATTTAGAAGAGCAGTTAAAGAAAGCAAAGCAGCATGTATACAAAAACTGACCGCCAACATTACTCCCAACTCCTCTTCACAACGAATTTGGAGTGATATTAAACGTTTATCAGGTGCAAAAAATACTAGCATATTAACATTATACAAGCTGGATCAAATTACACCACAGATTCAGCCGGAATTTCAAACTGTTTTGCAATGCATTGGTCTACACAATCAGATGACAGGAATTTCTCTTCGGGCTTTCGTGATAACAAGGCAAGTCATACATATCATTGTTACAACCAACAAAACTACAATAAACATGCCAAAAAAATTGAAACCCCAATTAACATCGTTGAATTACAAGACGCTATACATTCAGCAAAAGGTAAAACACCTGGTATAGACCGTGTCTCATATGCAATGCTAAAAAGCCTATGCCCTACATCGAAAAGGCATATACTATCGGTATACAATAATATGTTCAAATCCAGTATTTTCCCGCAAGCATGGAAAACTGCCGTAGTTATCCCCATTCCAAAACCTAATAAAGACCACTTTCCGGTTTCTGGATACAGACCAATTACTCTGCTTTCTTGTGTCAGCAAAATCTTTGAAAAAATTATCGCTAGACGATTAATGTGGTTCATTAAATCAAATAATTTCTTAACCCACAATCAGGCTGCATTCATGAAAAAGCAAGGAACAGACGATGTTCTCCTTTACCTTCAACATTTCATAGCTAAAGCTGTGTCAGAAAAAAACCATGTCAGTATTTTATCGACTGACTTTGAAAAAGCATTTCATAGAATTGGCATTCACATTATTCTGAAACAACTAGATGATTGGAAAATTGGAAAAAACATGTTTTTTATAATAAAAAATTTTTTACGCAACCGCAAATTCAAAGTTAGAATCAATGGTACTCTTTCTGAGGCCTCTCCACTAAATAATGGCATCCCACAAGGATCACCATTGTCTGTCGTATTATTTATTATAGCGTTCAATGAATTTAGTAAAATCATATCTGCGCAAAAACATATAGAACATGCAATTTATGCTGATTACGCTGTTATTTTTACAAAACTGAACGACAACAATAAAGTTAAGAATATATTCAAAGATATTTTAAAAAAAAAAGATGAATGGGGTGTAAAGTCCGGAGCTAAACTCTCTGTAGATAAATGCAATATACTTCACATTTGCAAAAAACACAATTGCACTATGCCTGACGTTGAATAAAACAATATAAAAATTAAACGAGTAAAAAACTTACGCATCCTTGGTGTAGTTTTCGACAAAAGTTTTACTTTTAAGGAACACTGTCTACAACTGCGAAAGCATTAAATTCAAGATTAAATATTGTTAAATATCTTACATCAAAAAACTTCAGAATTCATACTTCCACTATGTTAACCATAACTAGGTCGATCATGCTATCAAAAATTGATTACGGTCTTCCCATATACGGATGGTGCGCATATTCACATATCAAATTAATACAAGCACCATATCATGCCGCAATACGCCGAAGCATCGGAGCGTTTCCAACTAGTCCCACCAAAAATTTTTTGACAGAAGCTGGTATGCCCTCGATCATATACTATCGGTATACAATAATATGTTCAAATCCAGTATTTTCCCGCAAGCATGGAAAACTGCCGTAGTTATCCCCATTCCAAAACCTAATAAAGACCACTTTCCGGTTTCTGGATACAGACCAATTACTCTGCTTTCTTGTGTCAGCAAAATCTTTGAAAAAATTATCGCTAGACGATTAATGTGGTTCATTAAATCAAATAATTTCTTAATCCACAATCAGGCTGCATTCATGAAAAAGCAAGGAACAGACGATGTTCTCCTTTACCTTCAACATTTCATAGCTAAAGCTGTGTCAGAAAAAAACCATGTCAGTATTTTATCGACTGACTTTGAAAAAGCATTTCATAGAATTGGCATTCACATTATTCTGAAACAACTAGATGATTGGAAAATTGGAAAAAACATGTTTTTTATAATAAAAAATTTTTTACGCAACCGCAAATTCAAAGTTAGAATCAATGGTACTCTTTCTGAGGCCTCTCCACTAAATAATGGCATCCCACAAGGATCACCATTGTCTGTCGTATTATTTATTATAGCGTTCAATGAATTTAGTAAAATCATATCTGCGCAAAAACATATAGAACATGCAATTTATGCTGATTACGCTGTTATTTTTACAAAACTGAACGACAACAATAAAGTTAAGAATATATTCAAAGATATTTTAAAAAAAAAAAAAAAGATGAATGGGGTGTAAAGTCCGGAGCTAAACTCTCTGTAGATAAATGCAATATACTTCACATTTGCAAAAAACACAATTGCACTATGCCTGACGTTGAATAAAACAATATAAAAATTAAACGAGTAAAAAACTTACGCATCCTTGGTGTAGTTTTCGACAAAAGTTTTACTTTTAAGGAACACTGTCTACAACTGCGAAAGCATTAAATTCAAGATTAAATATTGTTAAATATCTTACATCAAAAAACTTCAGAATTCATACTTCCACTATGTTAACCATAACTAGGTCGATCATGCTATCAAAAATTGATTACGGTCTTCCCATATACGGATGGTGCGCATATTCACATATCAAATTAATACAAGCACCATATCATGCCGCAGTACGCCGAAGCATCGGAGCGTTTCCAACTAGTCCCACCAAAAATTTTTTGACAGAAGCTGGTATGCCGTCGATCATGGATAGAACTTTACATGTAACCTACAAACTTATACCCAAACTATTCATTTGTGGCAACAAAATATTATTTCAAGAAGTTAAAAAAACTATCAACCGAACTAGAATACCTAGACTACAATCTTCCATCAGAAGGTGCATAGACTTCTCAAAAAAACTTAACCTTCAGCTTCGTCCTAGACTTATGAGCCATCATGTACAACCACCATCATGTACATCGTTGCTTCGCGCGATTATGGCGAGCAAGAGGGCGAAATGGGAGGAACTTCGGAGTGACCTGAACCGTGATCCATGGGGACTCGGCTATAGGATCGTGGTGGGAAAATTGGGCGCAAGCCGCGCTGGGGTGCAATTGGACGGCGCACGGATCGATGCTATTGTTGGGGGCCTGTTCCCTCCGCTGGGCGGCGAACGTGGGCCTTGAAGCAGTGCTGAGAGCAGGCCGGAAGCATTGCTTCCGGTATATGATGCTTTCCAAGACGCTGGAAAACACAGCGGCTCGTGCTTGTTAGCAAGGGCAGGGGCGATCCGACCCAGCCATCGGCTTATCGGGCACTTTGCATGTTGGATGGTGCCGGCAAGCTGCTGGAGAAGCTATTGCAAAGAAGGCTGGCGGAGGCCGTGAGGATGGCTGGGGGGCTGTCGGATAGACAGCATGGCTTCAGACCTGGCAGGTCAACGCTCGGGGCTATTGCTGATGTGGTTGAGTGCTTCGAGCGCGCTCAGAGCGAGAGGCGCTATTATCCGAAGCGCATAGTTGTCCTGGCAACACTCGACGTTCTGGGCTGATGTTCTAGAGGCGCTACGGGGGAGGTTCCATATTCCCGGATACTTGTATAGAATTCTCCGTAGTTATCTGGACGATCGGGTATTGTTGTACGATACGCCGACGGGGCGGAGGAGCAGGACGATCACGTCCGGCGCGGCCCAGGGATCTGTGCTGGGCCCGGACCTATGGAATCTGACCTACGATGGGATCTTTGGGGTGGAAATGCCCGAGGATGCTCAGCTCGTGGGATACGCGGATGATATAGCGGCGGTGATCTTGGCGCGGGATATGGATGACGCCAGGAGGAAGCTGAACCGGGTCATGATTAGGACCCGGATGTGGCTTGAGGACCACGGCTTGGAATTGGCCGGAAAGAAGACCGAGGTGATGTTGATGACGCGGGCACACATACCACTCGGCGTCGGCATGCAGATAGGGGATGTGTCTCTGGTTACCCAGAGTGCCATAAGGTATTTGGGCGTCAGACTCGACTGTAGGCTGACTTACTGGGCCCAAATACAGCATGTGGCGACTAGGGCGGCGAAGATGACTGGCATGTTGAGCAGACTCATGGCGAATGTCGGAGGCCCGACACAGAGCAAGAGGAGGCTGATTATGGCGGTCACGAAGTCGATCTTGCTGCATGGGAGCGAGATTTGGGGAAATGTACTGGGTGAGAGAACCAAACGCAGGGTACTCGAAACGGTACAGCGGACGGCGGCCCTTAGGGTTGCTTCGGCTTACCGCACGGTCTCAGGCGCTGCGATCCTGACACAATTCCTCTCGGGCCACGGATACTTCCGAAAGTACCTGTACCGGATGGGCAGGGCAGATGGTCCCGACTGCATTTACTGTGGTATTACGGATGATGATGCAGAACACACTTTCTTCGACTGCACCAGGTGGCATACTGAGAGAGGTGCAATGCCGCAGCGGGTTGGCGGGTTCGCTCCTGCCACCGTGATGGGGAGGATGCTCGATTGTGAGGACAATTGGGACGCTGTGGCACAGTACGTGGGATACGTTCTGCGGAGGAAGAAGAGGGACCTCGATGCGCTGCATAGCGGGGACCCCTCTGACGGGGACCAGGCGATACGGGCCGGGGCCATGGCGCCGGCTGCGGACTTGGCGGACCCAGACGTGGGTGAGTGAGAGTGGTCCTGATTGGGACGTGGCTCTGGGCCTTCCCGAAGTAATGCGGAAAGCGGTTCCGGGGAGAAATCTACCAAGAGGAGGAGGAGGGAATTTTTTAGTGGCAACACCACTCGACGCAGAAGACGACGGTCTCTGTAAGTGCGAAGGCATTTTCAACCCTACCTCACACGCCAAAAAAAAAAAAGAAATCGTTGGCAGATCTGTCTAAGGCCACTACCTCTGCAAATATATATAAAACTATGTTTAACGCTATCACCGAGAGTTTTATTGCAAATAGCTGGGAGTTCCTCTACACCGATGGATCCAAATCCAAGGACCATACTACTTTTGCAACTTTTACCCATAATGGCAGCCTAATAAATGCCGGATTTATCGATGATTACTGTTCAAATTTCACAGCTGAAGCATTGGCCATTCTCACTGCAGTACAATACGCGAAAAACCAAACTGCGAAGTATGTAATCTGCTCCGATAGTCTCTCATCTATTCTTGCCATCAAAAACTCACATTACGAATCGCCAATAATTAATCAAATAAGAAACTTCTGTAACCAAAATTTAAACAATATCAAACTTATGTGGGTACCCTCTCATGTTGGCATTATAGGTAATGAATACGCGGACTCAGCTGCAGAAGAAGCGAAACGGCGACCCCAGAAAAAATATTCGACATGGGAAGCTCGTGATATCCTCAATATTATTGATATTATTGCTTTACCAATTGCGATCACAAAAACAACTAACGATAGTGGATATCATTGAAAAAGTTTTTTCCGCTTGTCCAGCGAAAACAAAACAGATCCTTAAAAGCATTCCAACACCAAACGAAGAAAAAGAGTTCACAAATGAGGAAGCGCTTGCATTGTTTCCGGATTTAAAGTTAAGAAAACATCAGTATACTCAGCTCAGATTGCGTGCGATAGAAAAAGACTCAAATTTATACCCATCATATCATCACATAATTACAGCTAAAAAGGACTGTGGGCCTTCAAAGCAATCTTTTACAATCACACCAATTTCGACAGAGGTACAACTGCAAGCTATACTTTACCGTACAGCCGAACGGTTGCTGCAATCATTTAAAGGAAGTGAGCTAAAGAAATTTGGAAACTGCAAGTTGACTCTCTTTTGTAAATGGGGATGTGATGGATCTTCAGGGCAAAAGCTATATAAACAATTGCGATTAACCGTAGAATACATAACCAAAAAATACCACACAAACGCATAACCAGGGTACCCGTGTACCCGAAAATAAATTTATTATTTTCATATTTTACCGAATTATATATTAACAGAAATTGAAAATAAATTTAATTTGTTATTTGTAATACATACAAAATAACGATTTTCGCACACGCGAGTGGAAAGCCTGAAATTATAGAATTTTATAATAAGACCAAAGATGGCGCAGACGTCATGGACCAGTTTTATTCTGAATACACTACAAAGCGAGCAACAAAACAATGGCCACTGTCATTCTTTTTCAATATTTTGGATATCACGGCCTTGGCTGCATATAAATTGTAACATATGAACAATAAAATTATACCAAATTCTGCAAACAGAAGAAAAATTTTCGAAAATTGGCTGAAGATATTTGCATGCCCATTATTGAGAAACGTGCAAAAAACCCTCAAATAACTAGACATTTTACGACAAAAATAGCTATTGAGAGCTACATAAACCGACCTATAGAGACAACTTGTAAAAGCGGCCCATCTATGTCTATTTCAGCAGGAGGATCAAGGAAGCCAGTAACTGGATCTTGCTATTTATGCTACATGTAGGATACAAAACGTAGAAGAAAAACACGTAAAGCATGTAGCATTTGCAACAAACCAATATGCCTGGAGCACTCTATCAGAAATTGCATCTGTATTCATTGCGACCAGAATAATTAATACAATTTTTTTTTATATTTTCTATTTTTTATGTTCATGCTTTTCATTACATTTTGAACTTTTGTTTATTTCCCAAGTTTTGTATTCATGCTTTTCATTATATAAATAAATTCCGAATAAAATGTCTAAACACCCTCTTATTCGTTCATTTATTCATATAAAATCTATTGGGTACACGGGTACCACGGTTATGTGTTTACGTAGGTGTCGTCTTTGAAAGCTTATAACTTTGGAACCACTGAACCGAATTTCACAAATGGTCACCAAACCGACGCAAAATTGTTTTATTTTCCTAGATCCGAAGTTTCAATAATCCATTGTATTTATTTTTGCAGTTACAAACGTTCAAAGTCGCTAGTGGACACACGGGCACCCGGTTATGCATTCTAGGGTTAGTAAGGAACTTAGAAGGCTCAGAACCTTCGGTCAGTACTATGGAAACAAAGTATATTTGGAAAAAGCAAACACCATCGTCTACTACATACTGCAGACAAATAAAATTTCATTTTAAAATGGAAAGTCATGATACCATTAAGAATTAAGTAAGTAATCTCAGAGCTTAAATTTCACCACTACAGTCCTTAGAATTGGAGATAGATGGACAGACAGATTGAAATAAACTGCCGAGTAGTGCTTTCAATGATTGATGGAAAAATTGTCCAGGCTTTGACTGACACAAAAGCTTCATTCAACTGTATTATATGCAAAGCAACATCAAGTCAGTTAAATCAAGAACCGACAAAGCAGCAGATAGTACTGATGCATAAGAATTTAGTTTATCACTGCTAAAGACAAGAATAACGTTTATGAAATATATACTGAAAATCATTTGGACTTCGGATCTTCAGGATCAGTAAGAAATAATGACACCAACAAAGAGCTAAGGAAATTAAAAAAAAAACATATCTAAGATGAATTTCTCAAACATGGGTTGATTATAGATCAACCAAAACAAGGATCAGGCAATACAAATGATGGCAATACCGCAAGAAGATTCTTTGTAGATCCCAAAACTACATCTAATATAATAGGTGTTGATATATACCTTATTTCAAAATTTAAAACAATTATTGAAGTAATTGCGTGCAACGAGCATATAAATGCTAAAAAAATTTGGTAATTATGCCAAGGAAACCGCTAGTACATATACATCCAAATACCCATGGAGAAGTGTGTCTGCAACTGTGCACAAAGTTCTTCATCATGGAGAAGATGTCATTAAGCGCCATTTATTACCAATTGGAAATTTATCGGAGGAATCCCAGGAAAAAGACATAAGAATAAGAATAAAGAACATAATTATTTAATATATTATTGGCAACGTCAAATCCCTTAATCTCAAGCATTCGAAATCAATGGAAATTGAATCATTCGGACTTGCACGCCGAAGCTACGAGAGTGCTGCAAGACAGAAATAATACAAAGCTGAATATTGAATATTTACAAGCAATATTCCTGCCAAATGAATAATAATTATAATTTGCATTTACTATTATTTGAGTGAAATAAAGTATAACAATATTAATATTTAATGTAATTTTATGCTATTTATCTATATATGACCGAAAACACTAGGCTTCAAAACATACTTTCTTGTTTATATAATGATGATTTAATTTTCATTATAAGGCGTTTTTCAACAACAACAAAAACAAAAATAAAGCGCGAATAGTTGTTGAAAAGGCCTTATAATGAAAACTAAATCATCATTATAAAAACAAGAAAGTAGGGTTTTGAAAAGAATAGAAACTAATTTAAAAAAAAATCGAAAGTTCAACTTTAACCTTAAATTACTCATCAACCAATGTACTGATTTTAATGAAACTAACACTCGATAAAAGCTTAAGATGTTTTCTATCAAATAAAAAAATCTTCATTAGTTGAAAAGTTACAGAGTTTTGCCCGAAGAAAAACGATTCTTTACCACTGTGCACCATTGAGTTCTAAAAAACGGCTGTAGCTGCGTTCACATTAGGTGTGTTCGTTTACTTTTCTGGTAAAGTTCGGTAAAATGAGAGTAAGCTATAATTTATCTCAATAAGAGACCAAAATGTACAAAAGTAAGAAAAAGCAAAAAACTATAAAAGTTACCACAAAATAAGTCTATTCGGCTGTAAACTGTGGACAAAAATAAATTGAAAAGAAAGTAAAAGCCATTTTTTATTAAATAAAGTGATAAATATGCACAAATATATGTACTTACATTTTGAAATTTATTTAAAAAATCTTTTTTAAATCAATAACTTTTGTCGTTTCTTTGCAAATTTTCTGATTAATTTCTTAGTATCATATATAAATAAAAAACAACCTATAATTAAATTCTAGACCGAACTTACCCAAAGAAAAAGTTCGTGCAACTTTGTACAGAAAATTAAAAATTTTATTCTCTAATTTTATTTCAAAATTGTTAATAATTGCTGGCACGATTTTGGGTAAATTTAGAGGATTCCATCTCACACGAAGTTCACTTGTTGATAAGCATTTCTCGCAATTGAACTGATCTAGATTCTGAATATATATAGTCAAAGTCATTCGCAATATAACTACCAATTTATATAGTAGCTTTATGTAATAATATTATAACTTACTTTTTTTCACGAATATTGTTTCTAAATTATTTGTTGCCTACGTATTTAATTATTCTTATATTGCACTTGTAGTCTACCAACTATATATGACCCTATGGGCTCGGTTGGTTATTGTTATAAATAAATAAAATAGAATATCTTTTTATATGGTTCTAATTTTAAAATTGTGCTTTTTCCCGAAAAAATTGTGAAATGTATTATTTCATTCTTTAAGATATTCTCAGAAAGTATTTTTTTATAAAAGCAAACTTAAAAACTGAGGAGTAAAGCATATATATATAGATATATAGATATATATATATATAGATATATATAGATGAGAAGAAAAATCTAAAAATAGAACTATGTATGTGTTATAAAAAAAAGTAAACTAATGGATTGTTATGTTTTTGTTTATAAATTTTTGGTTTTTTGTTCGGTATTCAACTTCAATTCTCGATTGATAAGTTGAATTTTGAACATAAGAATCTTGAATTTGTCGTCAAAAATTGGAAAAAGTCCACTGCTGTGCTAAGTAAGGATTAGCGAAATAGTACTATATGGATATGCTTTTCTCCTCAATTTTTGAGTTTGCTTTTATATAAAAAAATACTTTATGAGAATACCATAAAGTATGTAATAATACATTCACATATTTTTGGGAAAAAGCGCAATTTTAAAATTAGAATCATATATAAATAAAATATATTTGTGCGAGTTCGGCCAATTTTGTTATGCACCTGGAACAGACCTAATATATATGACCAGGTCCCATTACAAATCTACACACATGCATACATCCATAAAAACACAATAATTTGGCTTATAAATACATGTTATTTAAAGAAATCCCAAATAATTTTTAACTAAATCATGAAATAAAATTAACTATTATTTGTTCATTGCATTTTTGGAAAACTTATAATTTTACTTCTGTAATTTTGCTTTGTTATTTTCAATGTTTATTATAAACTAGCTAATTGCTTGTTCTTGACGCCCAAACTAGCCCAAAGAAAAAGTACGGGCGTTCTCGTGCGTGAAGAACAAGAATATTACTCTCTCAAAACCTCTCTCATTTACGTAAGTCAGTGTGCAGACTACTTTAGCCATCGCCACCCTTATGGAAAATTTAGAAGAATAGGAAGCCATTTGCAGTGACGATGATAATTTAGAGAAATTAAGATCTTTATTAAATAATTTTTTTTAATCCAGCCTTCTTTACACATAAGTATCATGAAGCAATTACTAAGGTGGCAACATTAAAGCTTTTACAGGTGTTCCTGTGTTTGTGCTTTGCGACTTAAAATGTCAGAAAAAATTTTCACTGCAATATTAATGCATAAATAATATATTTTTTAAACAAAATACCGATTGCAATAAAATTACGCAAATTAAATTGCTTATCACTTTTTATTTTTAATCAATAATAAAAAACAAATGTGTTTGTATAGAATTTTGACATTTATTTTTAAGCAGAGAAAAAATATTCACCTGACTGATGATGCCACCTGGTTCATTACATTACGGTAAGTATATTATTTATAACTATCTGAGTCCATACTCTGCCGAAAGTTGATATGTTGAATTCATAAGTTTTAGCTGCTAGCGTTCAATACATTGCTGTGCATTAAAAAATTTCACATAGTAGAAGCAATGCCACACCTGGGAGTTCGAGTTCAATTCAAAGAGAAGTTATTTATGTGGCGTGGAAGAGAAGTGAATACCTTAGAATTTTCATGATATACACATGAATTTAATTACTTATTTTGTTGTAATTTTATGACGAAACTACATATATCGAACTAAAATTCAAGAATGACTAAATAGATATTATAAGAGTGTCTTTTCTGCATCTTCTTCCTGTTCATCAGTAAAACGCGTTTTAAATAAGGTAATACTCGTAATGTGAGTAAATAGAAAATTTAACTCTATAGGATTTGAAGAAATACTAAGGCGTAAAAAATACAATCCTCCTTCGAATCATATAAGCAGTGCCAATAACTTTTCGATAATAACCGTGGTAACCTAATAAATATCATTGTCGAAGAAATTTTTTGTAACAAAATGCCGCTGAAAGCAAAAGACTTCTTAGGCATTTTCAATGATATTTGCACAATTTTTCCCGCTGTAGCATTGATAAAGGTAAAGTATATTGTTTCCGAAATAAATAAAGAGCCTTAATTTTTTAGCAAGAGTTTTATTACATTGTACGTTGAGGAAAAGAAAACCCGAGCGGCAATTTATATATAGTATATTAATTCTCGATACAAAAGTATAAGTGATGAATATATAAATGACAATGGAGTGGAAATATATGAGTCCATTGCTTTGGCTTTGAAAACATCTATTAATAGATAAAGCTCAAACAAGCAAGATGTCTGCGAAAAATGAAAGAAAACATATACGATGAGACAAAAAGATTTAAAACGTGTAAACAATATTGATTTCTTAAGGGATCGGCTTAATATTCATATTCACGAGCTCCAGAACTTGTACGTACGAATTTTAATTTTAATTAAATACTTCGATAGTCGTTTTTCTCATCACTTAACTATAACGAAGCTATAATCGCAGAACGTATAAGCAAGTACTATTCTATTGGATTAATAATTCAACCATTTATAATTGTTGAAGAACTTTCTGACAGTACAGTTAAGTCATTTTATGTATATTTTGATAAATCTCTTTAAAAATTATTATCGTTCATTGAAAGTTTAGACCAGTGGTTTTCAACCTTTTGGAAGCCGGGACCCCAAAATGATTTTCAAAAAATTTGGCGACCCCTTAACGTTTTTGCTCTCAAAAAATACAACTGGCGAGTGTTTGTATGAAATGTTTTTGGAAGCCACCAAAGATTTGAACTTTGACTGGGAGCTTTGTGTTGGTATTTGCACTGACGGTGCTAGGGCAATGACTGGGAATAAAAGTGGATTCGTAGCAAGACTTAAAGCAATGATGTCGAATGCGAAGTGGACGCACTGCTTTCTCCATCGTCAAGCCTTGGAAGCCAAGTTCTTACCGTCAAATTTAAGCGATGTGCTTAATACTGTCATCAAAGTTGTAAATTCCATTAAAAAAAAATCTTTACAGTCAAGGTTGTTTCGAACAGTGTGTGAAGACATGGGCGCTCTCTATCAAAATCTGCTTTATCACACAGAGGTGAGGTGGTTATCCAAAGGAAATATGCTGACAAGAGTAATTGAATTGAGATCGGAATTGAACATGTTTTTTCAAGAAGGAGAATCCGAATCAGAAAATTTGTTTACTAATCCTAAGTGGCTTTTGAAGTTAGCATATATTGCAGACATTTTTCGTCATTTGAACATCTTAAACGCGAGTATGCAAGGGAGAGACGAAAACATTATATCAGCCAAAGATTTTTTTTTTATCTTGGACTCAGGAGATGACTCCTACACATGCGAAGCATTGTGCTGGAATTATAGGAAAGGGATAGTAGGAGAAACGACAGGAGGTGAAGCTTAATTAATTATTTTATAGCTCTGCTTTCGCACGTTCTTTGTTTATACTCGTAGCAGTGCTGAAGCTTCGGTTCAGTAGCCATTTTTATTATTCTTTTACTTCACCGGTGCTACACAATACCGACGAAGGAGGGCGTTCTGATGCGATTGTGGATTGCTATCAGATCAAGCCGGTATTGTTCAGTGACCAGTGACTATGCCTTCGGCACTGAAACCTTCCGACAACAACTGACACACAAAGACACACTAATGCACATCAGAAAAATGCGAAATGTTTATTTTTATTTTAAAAATTTAGTCTGAAACTGGGGTTGAACCCAGGTCTGTTTTTGGATTCGTAGTCAACGTGCAGACTACCATCCATCGTGCCATCGCCACCCTCAAGATAAAATCAAAGCATTTATTTTAAAAATTGAAATGTGGTCAACATCTTTGCAACAACTAAAATTTGATTCTTTCAATAGCTTTGAAAGTCTTGCAACAGAAATTTCATCCGATAAATTGGTGAGCGATTTTATTCCTACCATGATAGAAACGCTGCAAAATTTAAAAAAGGAACTATACCGCTATTTTCCACAAGAGCAGCAAGAAGATAATGGTGATTGCTCGGTATTAAATCCTTTCATAAATAACTTCGTTGAGTTCGCCAATCTTGCCAATAATTTTAAAGAAAATTTATGTGAGCTGGGAGCGGACAGTATGCACAAAATGAAATATTTATCGCAAAATAATTCTACATTTTAGCTAAAGAGAAAGGCATAATACCCTGAGCTAGCTAAAAAAGCACTTAAAATATTAATTAAATTTTCAACATCTTATCTGTGCGAAATGACTTTTTTACAAATGGTGAACATTAAAACAAAAAAAAAGGAATAAACTAAATTTAGAAAACGATTTGATTGTTTGCGTGTCACAATTGCAACCACGTTTTTCGAATTTAATTAAAAATAAGCAAGCCCAGGGTTCGCATTAATATAAGTACTTTTATGTTTTTAAATTAAAATTTTTTTTATGTTTTTGAATTAAAAAAATTAAATATTTAAAAAAAATCAATGTATTTTATTTAGATCAGCTCGCGACCCACCATAGGTTTGCTCGCCCCCAAAGGGTCGCGTCCCACCTGTTGAAAACCACTGGTTTAGATAATTGCTTCAAGATTTTTCACGTCTTTTCATTAAGTATCCTCCAGCACGTGAAGCATTTAAAATTTTCTTTTTGTATACGAAAGTAATAATTTACTCGTATATGTTTTATTTTTTGTAATAGTTCTAAAGGTGTTGGTAAAATTTTCAATCATACGAAATAATTAAACAAATTGATACAATTTATGTATTTAATATAGATAATTTTGATAGTTCTCCAATGCATTCGTATTTCATAAATAATGGAAAAGCTTATATCCGTTCAAAACTGTTATTCTAATTATTTGGGTTTAGAAAAATAAATATATACATATATGTATATACAAGTATATGTGTGCGGTGCTCATTAAGCCCGCGGTGGGGCACACCTATGCGGGGGTGCTGAGGGATCTGCGTGGCAGCGTGACGGGTGACGCGAAGGGGGTACGGTCCGTCAGGAGGACGGGGGCCGGTGACATCCTGTTGGAACTTGGGAGGGGGGACAGGATTGATCCGGAGTTTGTACGGCGTCTGAGGGACGCTGTCCGCGAGACAGCGTCGGTCGCGGAATTAAGACCGAGCGCGACCGTGGAGATGCGGGGTCTTGACTCCTTGACGGTCGTGGAGGAGGTGGAGATGGCGGTCCGTGGTCTGCTCGCCGGGCGCGAAGAGCAGCTACGCGTGAGGGTGACGGCACCGGACGTGCGCGAACAGGTTCGGGCGTACGTTACTTTGTCGGTGGAGGGCGCCGCGAAACTGATCGATATTGGCTACGTGCGTGTCGGTTGGATCAGGGCTGCGATGCGGATGTCCGAGAGTGTCGGTAGGTGTTATCGATGCTTTGGGGCGGGACACACCCAGGCAAAGTGTACTGGGACAGACAGGAGGCAACTGTGCATAAGGTGCGGAGGAGCAGGACATAAGATGAGGGACTGCACAGCGGTCCCCAAGTGCGTTCTGTGCTCGGGGCGGGGCGCGGTAGGACTGACCACCTGCCGGGCTCGAAGGGCTGCCCGCTATCCCGCAGATGAGGGTGCTCCAGGCGAATATGCACAGGAGCAGGACGGCGGATGCTCTGCTATGGCAGATGGTTGCCGAGAGGGGCGCGGACGTGGTTGTTATCAGCGAACAATACGGTCCGATGCACCGAGGGTTCTGGCTCGGGGACGAAACGGGTACGGCGGCGCTCTGGCTACCTGGCGGCGGTGAACTCGCGGTTGCGCGGTACGGGATCGGCTGCGGCTATGCGTGGGCTCGGATCGGCGGTTTTGTGCTGGTGAGCTGTTACCTCACTCCTAGCGATAGTGTGGCGCGATTTAGGGCGAAGATGGCCGCTATCGAGGACGCTCTGGCTGGTATGGCCGGACCCTTTGTGGTGGCCGGTGATTTCAATGCCAGGGCTGTGGAGTGGGGTGATCCGGTGACGAGCACGAGGGGGAGGTGCGTCCTGGATATGGCGGCCAGGTTGGGCCTGGTGGTCATGAACGCTGGTGGTGCGACCACCTTCAGGCGGCCGGGGTGCGAGTTCACCACTCCTGACATCACTTTGGTATCCGAGAATCTGTCTGGGATGGTCGAAGGATGGAGGGTGCTCGAGGAATATACTGGGAGTGATCACCAGTATGTTGAATTTGGTATAGTATCGGAGGCGGGCGTCGCGCGGTCGCACGGGGGGAGAGGCGCGCGTAGATGGAACGTCGCGAGGTTAGACCGCGGGTCGTTCTTGGCCGGTTTCAACGGTACTACGATTTGGACGGTAGGGGAGACGCTGACTCCCTGGCGGGTGCTATGATGCGGCGCATTGTCCGTGGATGCGACGCATCGATACCCCGATTGTCGCGACGGGCGGGGAGGCGACCTGTGTACTGGTGGACGCCGGAGATTGCTGGACTCAGGCGTGACTGCCTCCGCAATAGGAGGGTCTATACTCGGGCTAGGCGGGCCGGCGAGGCTCTACTGGAGGCCCAAGAGTACAAGCGGTCCCGCGGGGCGTTGCGTCGCGCGATTATGGCGAGCAAGAGGATGAAATGGGAGGAACTTCGGAGCGACCTGAACCGTGATCCATGGGGACTCGGCTATAGGATCGTGGCGGGAAAATTGGGCGCGAGCCGCGTTGGGGTGCAATTGGACGGCGCGCGGATCGATGCGATTGTGGGGGCCCTGTTCCCCACACACCCTCCGGTGGGTGGCGAACGTGGGTCCTACGATGATAAGGTTTCACCGCCCTTTACCGGGGAGGAGCTGAGGATCGCCGCGGGGGCTCTTAGGACGGGGAAAGCCCCTGGCCCGGATGGGGTACCGTCGGAGGTGCTGAAGATCCTGGCTGAGAGCAGGCCGGAAACATTGCTTCCGGTATATGATGCTTGTTTAGTCCAGGGTGTCTTCCCAAGACGCTGGAAACCACAGCGGCTCGTGCTTGTTAGCAAGGGCAGGGGCGATCCGACCCAGCCATCGGCTTATCGGCCACTTTGCATGTTGGATGGTGCCGGCAAGCTGCTGGAGAAGCTACTGCAAAGAAGGCTGGCGGAGGCCGTGAGGATGGCTGGGGGGCTGTCGGATAGACAGCATGGCTTCAGACCTGGCAGGTCAACGCTCGGGGCGATTGCTGATGTGGTTGAGTCCTTCGAGCGCGCTCAGAGCGAGAGGCGCTATTATCCGAAGCGCATAGTTGTCCTGGCAACACTCGACGTTCGGAATGTCTTCAACAGCCTACGATGGGCTGATGTTCTAGAGGCGCTACGGGGGAGGTTTCGTATTCCCGGATACTTGTATAGAATTCTCCGTAGTTATCTGGACGATCGGGTACTGTTGTACGATACGCCGACGGGGCGGAGGAGCTGGACGATCACGTCCGGCGCGGCCCAGGGATCTGTGCAGGGCCCGACCTATGGAATCTGACCTACGATGGGATCTTTGGGGTGGAAATGCCCGAGGATGCTCAGCTCGTGGGATACGCGGATGATATAGCGGCGGTGATCTTGGCGCGGGATATGGATGACGCCAGGGGGAAGCTGAACCGGGTCATGATTAGGACCCGGATGTGGCATGAGGACCACGGCTTGGAATTGGCCGGGGAGAAGACCGAGGTGATGTTGATGACGCGGGCACACATACCACTCGATGTCGGCATGCAGATAGGGGATGTGTCTCTGGTTACCCAGAGTGCCATAAGGTATTTGGGCGTCAGACTCGACTGTAGGCTGACTTACTGGGCCCAAATACGGCATGTGGTGACTAAGGCGGCGAAGATGACTCGCATGATGAGCAGACTCATGGCGAATGTCGGAGGCCCGACACAGAGCAAGAGGAGGCTGATTATGGCGGTCACGAAGTCGATCTTGCTGCATGGGAGCGAGATTTGGGGAAATGTACTGGGTGAGAGAACCAAACGCAGGGTACTCGAGGCGGTACAGCGGACGGCGGCCCTTAGGGTTGCTTCGGCTTACCGCACGGTCTCGGGCGCTGCGGTCCTGGTGATATGTGGGGAAATAACCATAGACCTCTTGGCGCGCGAGCGGTGGGAGGCTTGGAACTCGAGGGGGAGGACCCTGGTGTTGGTGCTATTGGTCTGAGACCCCAAACTGTCCGTCGATGGCAGGACAGGTGGACCGCGGACACGGTCGGCAGGTGGACGGTAAGGCTTATTCCCTGCGTGGAAGTATGGATTCGGAGGAAATTTGGGGAAGTTAACTACTTCCTGACACAATTCCTCTCGGGCCACGGATACTTCCGAAAGTACCTGTATCGGATGGGCAGGGCAGATGGTCCCGACTGCATTTACTGTGGTATTACGGATGATGATGCAGAACACACTTTCTTCGACTGCACCAGGTGGCATACTGAGAGAGGTGCAATGGCGCAGCGGTTTGGCGGGTTCGCTCCTGCCACCGTGATAGCGGGGATGCTCGATTGTGAGGACAATTGGGACGCTGTGGCACAGTACGTGGGATACGTTCTGCGGAGGAAGAAGAGGGACCTCGATGCGCTGCTGCATAGCGTGGACCCCTCTGACGGGGACCAGGCGATACGGGCCGGGGCCATGGCGCCGGCTGCGGACTTGGCGAACCCAGACGTGGGTGAGTGAGAGTGGTCCTGATTGGGACGTGGCTCTGGGCCTTCCCGAAGTAATGCGGAAAGCGGTCCCGGGGAGGAATCTACCCAGAGGAGGAGGAGGGAATTTTTTAGTGGTAACACCACTCGACGCAGAAGACGACGGGGTCTGGAAGTGCGAAGGCATTTTCAACCCTACCTCACACGCCAAAAAAAAAAAAAAAAAAAAAAAAAAAAAGTATATGTGTAATAATGGTATTTTTATTCATAAACACAAAAGTAAGTATGAGGTTTGAAAAATAAAATATATGCAAAATTAACCACTACTACAATGGTAATGGTAATCCAACGGTGAATATAGTTAATTCAAAATAAAGTTGTGTTACGTTGAATAAAAAATTTTCAATTTTAAACTTTGCACAATTTTTGATTTGATGTTGATCAATGTTGAAATGAGTACGAGCAATTAAAGTTGTTTCCATTTCGATTTCGACTTTAATTTCTTTTTATGTTGAATTTAAAATTTTCCACCTTGGTTGTTTTTCAAAGCTGTTTTTTTTTTGTTGATTTAAAGTTGTTTTTGTTGATTTTAAGTTGTTTTTTCTCTGGGGACATAGTACATCAATTTAAAATTTTCTTTGCCGGTCTTACGATTTTTTAAATTGAAACTGTTGAATCATATTTGGGATTTATGCATAACATAGGGCATGCTTTGTGTTGTAGCATAAAGAAATTGGAAGAGCAGTTTATCTTAGTAGTTATTGACATCTATACGGGAAAAATTCATACAGTTAAGAGTATTATGGAGTTGTGGCCGAAAATATGTGTAAATAGCATATGTTTGATTTTTATAAATTACAAAGTCATTTCTACGAAATTTAGCAGATTTTGTATTTAAGAGTTTGTATGCGAGGTAGCACGCCCCTTGTCCAACTCAGCACACTTTTTGTCTGATGATTTGTACCTTTGATCATTGATTTTTACCACTAAATTACGCAGACCAAACACAGAAACATTAACTTTAACTGTTCTCAAGATATACTGAAATCAATATTTAGTTTGTACGAGAAGTAGCATGCCTACTTGAACAATCCCGTCAACTTTTTGACTGGTGGTATCTTTTAACTATAAAGTCTTTTGGAGCATATTCAGAAATTTTCAATTCGACGGTTCTCAAGATATACAAAAATAAATATTTACGTTGTATGAGCGTGGCAACACCAAGTTGGAATTTTTGAAATTTATATATCTTATAGCTCCTTCCAGATATACAGAAAGATACAAATCGAAAGATAAAAAATCGATTCGGCCGTTTAGTTGTCCATAAGGCACAAAAAAACACAGACATACATACAAACATGTAATTTGTATATATAAGAAGTTTATAATAATCTTATTTAAAAAAAAATATGCCTTATGTGTCCTGTAAAATCGGTTAGTTAGTTTCGGAGACGCGGAAGTTGTCCTCTACCACACGTCGTAATCTTATCATTGAAAAAATATATAGTCTATATGTCCATCTAGGTGTAGACTAATCTTAGTTTTAGGAAGAAATGATCAGCCTAGTCCCCTTGATAAAAATTGCCTGTTTTCATATTTTCCCATGTTTACGCACACGTATACCACATTTCAGTTCTTTAGTTATAATGAAAGTGGTCGAAGCAAAAAGTTTACTATCAAGTCATTCAAACTAAATTGAGAAACTTTATCTTTAATCATTCTCAAGATATAATGAAATCATTATTTAGTTTGTATGGGAGGTGCCACGCCCACTTGGTCAATTCCTCCCAGTTTTCGATTGATGATTTGTTTTAACTAGATAATTATTTGGACCATATTCAGAAACTTTTACTTCAACCGTTCTCAAGAAATACAAAAATAAATATTTTCTTTGTACGGGCGTTGATTTATTAAAAAAACAAGCGGACTGTGATTTATTGTCCATAAAAACTTTGATAATAATAAATTCGAAAAGCTAAATGTTTTTCATTTAAACACTATTTTATCATTTAATGGTTTTAAAGTTGCAAGAACTTAATTTTCTATTAAAAATATTGATTGGGATTTACTTTTCGACAAATTTCTTTCTCTAAAAATTTTTTTTGGCAACAGTAAGTAAAGATCTACTAAAGGCCACCTACTGGCTTTGTATGAAGTCTCAATTTGGGGAACAAATAAAGTTTAGTGCTCCTAGAAAACAAAGAAAAGTATGCCAGGTAAAAACGCAAAATAAAAAAAATGAACGGAAACTCTTTCCTTCCGAGTTAAGGGCCATAAAGTTCCAATAAAAGTTTTTAAAAAATTTAATATTTTTCATCGAATATGGGCAATATGGATATAATTTTTAAGATTTTGAGAAGAACTTTATAAATTTAGTAAAATGTTTAATAAATTTCTTAATTCGTTTATTTTTTGAATACTAAATCTATGTATATGGTTAAAACTCATTTAACATAGTACAATAAGGAAAAAAATTTAATATGAATTTAAAATTTTAAAACGGGTAGTGTTTTTGCAATTGTCTGTTAATTGGGGAAATACAACAGTCTCATAAAAACATGTATTTTATGTTTTTGTTTTGCTTCACAATATCATAGCCTAATATCTTTATCATTCGTTAACGCACTTTATTCATAAAGACATTGCTCCATGTTTTAATTGCTCAGAACTCCTTTAAATCAAAACAAAAAAAAAAAACAAGTAAGAGTGCTATATTCGCCTGTGCCGAATGTTAGATACCCTTTCCTAGCTCACTTTATCTCTCATGTTCGTCTGAATTTCGGGAGAGTCGTTTAGTAGTAACGAATTTTTACCTAATTGTTCCATCTTCGGACCAGCTCTTTCCAACTACTAGCACTGATCACCAAGCATTCTCTCAGGTGGCAATTAGTTAATTGGTGTTGACAATATAAATAATAAATAATTGATTTGACTTCTGCAACATACGTGGTTTAAGGGCAAATTTTTTCTCTGTATATGTCCACGTTAGTTTCCATCGTCCGGATGAGGATGCGAATCCACAGGATTTTTACATACCAGGGTATCACCTTCTATCCCTCTTTATTCTTCATAAAGGCCTTGCATTATACACACGCAATGAAGAACTGAAAAAGTTATGTACGAGCAGCGTCTTCGGACTAAAGTTCTTAATGCCCAACGGGGAAGTAAAAGCTTTTGGTCTTTCCTAAAAAGAGTGAAGGAAAATGCTAGTTCTTCTATTCCTGCTCTTTTGAAGCATTATTAATTACTCACTGCCCCGGTTGAAAAAGCTAACCTTCTAACCTTTTCAGAACTCTGTACTTTAGAGACTAATTCCCATCGTGCTGGAAGTTTGCAAATGTAACGCCGATCGCAAAAAATGGTGAGGGAAACAAACCTGAAAATTACCGCCCAATCGCAATCTGTTCCGCGATTTCCAAAGTGATGGAAAGTATAGTGACCTTCCACCTAATGAAATATTTAGAGTCCAACAATTTACTGAACGACTGTCCATACGGCTTCCGTCGAGGACGCTCAACGGACGACTTATTGGCCTTCCTCTCGAAAAAATGGCGCAGTTCTTTTCATCATATTGGCGAAAGTAAAGTCGTGGCTCTGGATATTTCTAAAGCATTTGATAGAGTGTGGCATGGGGCACTTCTGTCCAAACTTATTGCTTTTGGTGTCGGTGATATCTTCACTCGATTTGTATCGAGTTTCCTCAGGGATCGCGCTATTAGAGTTGTTATAGACGGGATCTCATCTAACGAGTACAAAATAAACTCAGGGGTACCGCAAGGCTCCACTCTCTCCTACCCTATCTCTTGTCTCTCTTAATGACCTTCTATATCAAACTTCCAACCATAACCACTCTTTCGCAGATGACAGCAGCATTTGTCACTCATATTCATTGAGTCGCAGGCCAACATCGACTATGATCACGTCGCTGAGGCAGAATATGAATGATTCATTGAATTGTGACCTCACGAAAATATCGCAATGGAGTCAATCGGACAGGGTCGATTTCAACGCTCAAAAGAACCAATGCAGCAAGCTTACACATCGACGCATGCCCAATGATAAATATTGAGGTATCAGAAGCTCTTGATAGAGCACAGTTTTCAGGTCTCAAAAGGAGCACTCAAGTGCCTCGGTTTTTTAAGACAGTGCACGAAATACTTCACCCCATATGATCTCCTCACTATTTAGACCGAAAATGGAATATAACTCTCATGAATGGGCCTTCAAAGTGCTTCAAAGATAATTTTGATGTTACTCGACCGTGTACAGGAGAGAGCGCAGAAACTCATTGGGGACGGTGGGGTAGCCAACTCCATTGATTCCCTTGAGCATCGTCGCAATGTTGGGTATATTTCGTTGTTCTATCGCTACTATGTATGGAATGTGCTCTGGTGAAATCAGGGAAGTACTTCCCGAAATCCGTTCGTTCCAGCGTAGAACGCGTTCATGATTAAGAGCGCATCCATTTGTGTTCGATTTGGCGGCAAATCGCACCACACATTACAGGGTGAAATAATTTTTCGGCCAAACATATCGTATGTAGAACAAACTCCCTACCGAGGCCTTTCCTGTCACTTTTGACGTAGGAAAGTTGAAATCAAATCTCCATAAACACTACTCCCTCTATCCACCTTCCCATAACCTAATTCCTAGTTCCAGCACAATGCATCGCATTTGTAGGGGTCATGCCGAGGGTGCTACTCCAAGAAAAAAAAAAGTAACATTGGTTATTACAGACATAGAAGGATATATTTATTTATTCATTATTTATAGGTAATATATATATAACACCAGAAAACATAAAAATATGTTTTTAAAAACATGTTTCTACGATGTAGAGGTGTTGAGTAATGAATTTTTTCTAATTTCAGACAAGTTTTTTGATTGTTCGCGTTTTGAGGATTACAGCGTTTACTTTTTCCTACATCGAAATATGTATGTACATATGCACATGTATTATAGTTAATTATAAAATTTGATTTTTGTTTTGTTTCATCTAACGCTTAATACATATTTGCCTATGTATATGTATATATATAGGCAAATTATTTCAGAAAAATTATATGGAAATATTTACATATTGTCACGTGAAACATAAGACCGAATGTGACAAAAATTTCAAAATTAGGGTTTCAATTAATTATTGTATGTTGTATACATGTCGACATTATTGTCAACAAGAAAACGACGTTAAAACTATCACTTCTGTTTTGTAAATTTATTCGTCCTGTAAAATGTAAACATTTGTGGGTGCATGTCTCTACGCGTTATATGATTATAGACTCACATACATATATAGTATATTAATAATATGTACATAAATATTAAAATTTCAATACAAAGAATTAGAGGAATACACTTATTTCTTCTTTCCGGACATATGCTTGTTCTTATTTTGAATTTCTGTATATTTCTATTGAATATATTTTTACATTATATTGGAAACTAAATGACATTGAACGAATGAACGCAATTGTTTTCAAGAAATTTTATGCACCAAACATTTTCCTTTAGATGAGCTATAAACTTTTGTTTTCTAAATTAAAAAAAAACAATTTTTCGACTTTTTTCCAATTAATGTGTTTACCAAATTATCAATTTCTCTAATCGATAAAAAAAGAAACTCAAGTTCTGGGGACACCTATGATTCGAACTCATTCAAAAAAATTTGCTACTCGACACCATGCTCTTTGCTACCTCATCCATTGACTCGTTGCAACGCTGTGTATCGGCATCTCACAGCAAAGCTTCGTAACGGCAAATCGCTTCAACGCTATAGTAAAAAAAAGTAGAAATTGTCGGTACAGCCAACCCTACGTCACGCATCATAACAGTGGTATTAATAACCGAAGGCATAGTCACTGGTTACTGAACAGTGACGGCTTCAGCTGTATCCAATCCACATGCACATCAGAACGCCGTCCTTCGTCGGTATTGTGTAGCACCGGCGAAGTAAAAGAAGAAGAACGAGCTTATGCAGATTTGTAACTTAGTGAAGCTCCTGTCATTTTTCTAACTATGCCTTTCCTCTAGTTCCAGCACAATGTATCGCATGTGGAAGAGTCATCTCCCAATTGCTGGCCCAATATAACAAAAAACACCAACCGACGGACAGAAACCAATCATACTCTATACAAACATGAATCAATAAATAAAAATCAACAACTATCAAAAACAAAACAATATAACCAGTAATGCATTTTGAGTTTTTTGTTTGGTTGAAAATGTCGATTTAAAACAGTGATGCCCGTCGCATATCAGAAATATGTCAAATGAATTTACACGAACTCTTATGCCTTTTCATTACGTCGTCGACTAGATAGCGACGAAAAGACATGGATCGTATGATTGTTAATTTTTTTAAAGAATTCTTGTCCGCCAAACACGCGAATTAAAGTTTTCACTATTTCAAGTTTACACAGTATATCCTTAAGTACTAAGCAAGAGATTCTAGAGTTTGTCTATTGTACGCTTTTTGTTTGCAAGAGAAAAGCAAAAGAAATTCCTCTTTAAACAACTTGCTTTTTATTAAGAAAAAAACAAAATGGACGAATTTCATACAGAAATATTGAAAAATATTGTGCAATGCAACTGATGGAAGAATTTTGCAGTGACGCGTAAAGAAATCGACAGGTTTTCATTAAAAATAAATCACAAAATAATTTTGATTTTAAAAGAATTTATAATAATGACGTTCGCACTGAAATGGGCATTTGTTTATTTTGCAAAATAGTAAAAATTTTAAAAATGTGGCTTTTTATAATTTTCAAGCAAAAGTATTAAAAATTTTCCGATTTTACATAATTTATAATAGAATTTATATAATAATATTAAAATAAATAGCATTCAGTGTCAACTGTGCCAATGTTTGCATATTTGAATTAAAAATTTTATCGACGAGATAAAAAATGTGGTGTGGCTTCTGAACTATTGTTTGGTAAAAAGGACATATCGTCATATAAAACAAAAAACGATGTAACTATGATTTTTTAGATTTTAAAGGAGAGGAAAAAACTTGATAACAGGGTTAAGTAAACTACCTGAAAAAAGTTTTTCAAAACTCGCAAAAAATTAAAAGAATCACTTATAATTTGATAAAATAATTTGTTTTTACATGGTACACAATATTCAATAGAGAAACCGATTTTTTAAATTTTGTCAGTTACATGGTTTTACGTTGACATATGACGATATACTTTTAATTTATGAGTGCTTCCATTGTTATCTATACACATATACATATATGTTCCGCTCGCTGTTATATATATATATATATATATATATGCACCCTATTGCATTCTCTATGTTCATAATTTTGTTGTTTTAATAGTTTTGTGTACATACATGTATACAAATGGTCTGCTTAAAAAGTTCTTTAGACTTTTATTTGCATTAGTGAATTTAATGCGGTCGATGGAAGCGGTAGGCAATAGCATGGTATCGAGTAGCAAATTTTTTTGAATGAGTTCGAATCATAGATGTCCCTCAGAACTTGAGTTTCTTTTTTTATCGATTAGAGAAATTGATAATTTGGTAAACACATTAATTGGAAAAAAATCGAAAAAAAATATATAAAAAATTTTAGATCTTTGCATAATTATTGGGCGTGCCTTGAGCCCACAAAGTTAGCTAAAAATGCTATTTTTCTCACTATGGCTCGCTTTAATTGTTCATAAGTTCAGTAATATTTATTTTAAGGAAAAACCTTATTCACAAATATTCTAGGGCTTTATCTGATGAACAATTTTGCTCTGTATTAGTTTTCTTTAACATTAATATTTAATCCCGAAAAAACCAAATTAAAAAATAAAAACGAAATTTTCACATATCTTCGCATTCTTTGCATACACACTTATTTTCTTTCTATTTATTGCTTTTGTTCAACTGCGTTATGTTTTTTTTTATTTCTCAATCATAATATAAGTAAAACGTGAGAATGAAACTATATAAAACGTAAGTAGAATGGGAATGGGAAAGCAAAACATCTGCTACTGCGGACCGGGCAGGAAGTGGCAGAGTTAATGGCAGAGGCAGAGCCCTCTCTCTCTCTCTTTCGCGCTCTCTCTCTTTATCTCTCTCTTTCGCGCTCTCTCTCCCTCATTCCAAAATCCTCTCTTTCTGAATTTTTTTTTGTATTTTGTGCTTGTGCGTAAATACATACGTACTTGATTGCTACAGTTGGGATGAAAGCAGGGATATATAGAATTTTATTTTTTTAATTTGTACACAAATTTTGTTTTTTGATGCATAAATGCTGTTATGCATATTTTTGTACTGGATATATTTTGTTTTCTTCTATTGCGTACAATTTGTTATGGTTTGTGTGTGCGCGCGTGTTTAATTTTTCGTCTTATTGTTTTGTTCTTGTGTCCTATGTGGCGTGGTTATATTGGATTTTATTTTTTTAATTTGTACACAAATTTTTTCGATTCATAAATGCTGTGGTTTGCATATTTTTGTATTGTTGGATATTTTTTTTGGTGACAAAATTTTTTTTCTTTCTTTAAATTGTTTCTTTATGGCTATAGTTTATTTAGATGGCTTGGGATGAAAGGGGTATATATTCGATTTTGTTAATTTGTACACAAATTTTGTTTTTGATGCATAAATGCTGTTTTGCATATTTTTGTGCTGGACATATTTTGTTTTCTTCTATTGCGCATAATTTGTTATGGTTTGTGTCTGCGCGCGTGTTTAATTTTTCGTCTTATTGTTTTGTTCTTGTGTCCTATGTGGCGTGGATATATGGTGGGGACAAATATGAAGTGATGCTGAGCATATTTATTTTTTTGTTGGTTTTTGCATTCTGCTTAATTTCTCTCTTCCTATCTTATAGATTTGTTCTTCTGTCCTATGTGGCGTGGAGATTTGGCAGAGAGGAATATTAAATTGTATTGTATTCGATTTGTTGGTTTTGGTATGCTGCTTGAACTCCCTGTTCTTATCTTATCGATTTGCTCTGCCGCTATATGTGGCAGTGAAGATATGGACAGAGAGAAATATTAACTCCAGCTTACCGTATGTAGTTTTATGATGCTTTGGTTTGCTGCTCCCATTAACTGTTGGTATCTTATCGATATGTTCTGCCGCTATATGTGGCAGTGGAGATACGCGCAGATAGAATTATTAAAAGCTGCTGACCGTATTTATGTTTAAATTCGTTTTTTGTTTGTATATGCGTATGTAATATTCGATCTTACTGATTTTGTTTTGCTGCTTGAATTGCCAGTTGCTGTGTACCTTTGAAGATTTTTTCTTTCATCAAAACTACCAAGTAGGCATTTTTGGAAATAAATTTTTGGTTGTTTCCATGCATAATATGTTTCCTTCGTGTGTGGCGTATATGAGTGTATGTTATGTTTGGTTTTTCTACTTTATGTGGTTCGATAATAATAATCTTTATTTTGGATGTTTACATACTCACATACTTGTGTATAAATACAAACATATACTTGCTCTAAGTTTAAGACTGTTCTTTTTTTCTATAAAATATTAAGGAAGGTCAGTTTATCTTTTTTTCTGAAGAAAAAACTGTTAATATTAGGTTCGTTTTGATGTGCTCATTTTAAATGTTGATCTGCTTGTTAAATATACAATTTCACACCCTTTAATTTCCCACAATCTCTTGTTTTTTTATTCAGTTATGCCTATTCAAGAACTTTTAAAACATGATTGTGCATGCTTTTCAGCTTTAGCTTGCTCAACAATATTTTTCAAAAAATTCATTCTGTTAATTTTACTGGTTTTCTGCAATTATCCTTTTATAACATGATTGTGCGTGCTCTTAATGTTTTGTTTGCTCATCAATATTTTTCAAAAAAATTCATTCTGTTATTTTTTCTGATTTTGTTCAAAGATATCTTAGCTGTAGTAATTCTTTTTTGTTTTCCTACACTTCGGTCAGAATTATTGCAATTATCAATGATATTTTTAAAATCAGTCTGAAACAAAGATCGAAAGTGATAAGAACAGAAAAAGAAATAGAGTCCTCAAAAAACTTGGTAAAAAAATTTAATGCGTGCAAAGTTAAAAATATAATCCATATTAAGGACATGGATATAGGAAAAAAATATCCTGTTGATGGTGCAAAAAGGGTCACAACGAAATATGGGGAAACAGTTGAAGTCGAACTGCAAAATAATATATTGTTTCTACCCAATCGGTACAGCACCCTTACAGACGATGAAGTAAATAATTTTTCCAGTGGAAAATTTTGCATTCAAAGAGAAGGAGAACGCAATTTGGTGCTGACTTATGAGATGGAAGAATTTTTCTGTCAAAATGCTCAATATCCAGTTTGGTAACAAAATTAATTTATACTGTATTGTATAATAAAATATTAATAAAAGGTAATAAATAATTTGTTAAAATGTACATATTTGTGAGTGTTTTTATTTAATATTTTTATTTAATTCATAAAGAAATTTAAGACATAAATGTCCACAGATAAATGTATTAAAATTTTGATGCTGATTATAGTTGTATTTTATATTTTTGCCCAGATATTTGACTACTTCTGTAGGTGGTTGTAAATTTCCAAAACTATTGAAATATTCATTTTTATTGTTGTCTTTATAATATGCTACCCAATGTGTTCCCGGTCCTGTTGATACATCTAAATTGATTATTCCACATTATCTTCTCCTTACACGTTTTGGTAGAGTATTCAACATGAAAACTCCTCTAAAGTGTGGAATTTTTGCTGAAAATTTTCTCAAATCTACATCAGTTAATGGTATTTTGAATAGCATTTCTATGAGTTTTTTGAGAGCTCTTTACAAACTAATCCATAACCTTTTTTTTATGGCTTAAGATAAAGTACCTTTCCCACTGCTATTGATTCCATTGCCATTGTGTCTAGATGCTTACTCAAGTTGACTTATAGCATTTTTTGTTGCATTTACAGCCTCAGCTATAGCAGCACCTCCAGTCGTGAGACTACCAATTGCACCCAGAGCAGTTAATATTGGAATTAATGGTAGAAAACCACCAATTTTTGGTGCTCGTATTATACGTGGTACTTTAATTTGTGATTTTTTTCTTTTAAAAGAACTGTTAATGGTTTTTCGTGCAATTCTAATAGCAGAGTTAATATCTAGAGGTTTTTCCCTTTTTAAAATTTTTGTAGCATTTCGAACAGTTGAATAGAATAGTTTTTTTCCATCCAAACTAGTTCGACTCAAAAGTTTCTTTACATTATTTTTCTTCTTCGTCTCTACACCCATTCCTAGTTTTGTTTTAGTTTTCATTGCGTTAGTGACCATATATGCAAATGATTTTTCCGCAAGACTACTATCTTTTGCAAGAACTCGCTTCCAAGCTTTGTTTTCAAGAATTTTATCAGCTTGATGTCTAATATTTAAATCTTTATTTTTCCAATAAGCGATATCGTGGCTTTTTCAATCTTCGTCTAGTAAATTAATTCCTTTATCACCTCTAGTCAAACGTTTTTGTAAATTTGTTTCAGGTCCATAGTATTAATATCCAGAAAGATGAAGCTCAATAGGTAGAGAGTTTATTATTTTATCGACTAAACCTTTTCCATCGATTGGTTTTTTACAACTAATGTTATTGATGTACTGTATAACCATTTTATTCTATAATAAAGGTTATACTTATGAATAATATTTAGTTATCAAAATGCGTTTAGTAAAACAACATAAAAATATATTTGTTCGTAATATTGATGCTTCATCGCACATCACTTTTAAAATAAAGCATAGCTCCCTTTTACCAAATTCTATTCGTGCACTAATAGTTGGTCCTTCAATTTGTGGAAAGACTAATGTTATGATTAGCTTATTGGAAAGTCCTAACGGACTCAAGTTTGAAAATATCTGTTTATACTCAAAATCCCTATATCAACCGATATATGAATACTTGAGGAAACTTATAACATCAGTTAAAGGAATGGGCTACTACACATTTACAGATAACGATGCTGTTATTTCACCTGACGAAGCTAAAGTTAATTCAATTATGATATTTGATGATGTTGCATGTGAAAAGCAAAATAATATACGTGCATATTTTTGTATGGGTCGACATAAGAATATCGATTCATTCTACTTATGCCAAACTTATACTAGAGTTCCAAAACATTTAATAAGAGACAATGCTAATGTAATTATAATGTTCAAGCAAGATGAAACCAATATGAAGCACGCTTATAGTGACCATGTTGCTAGCGATATGACTTTTGAAAAGTTTCATGAAATTTGTCGAGAGTGTTGGAAGGATAAATATGGATTTTTGATGATATGCAAAGACAATGAATTGAACAATGGTCGCTATAGAAAACTATTTGACTATTTCATAACAATATAAATTAGTTTTAAACATAATACATGTGATCTGATGACACATAACTAATCTGTTAACTGATCTGATAGCACATAACCTGATCTGATAGCTGATATATACAAATGAATGAAAAAGTTTTAAAAGATTTGGTGAGGACTAGAAATGTTTTGAAGAAAAAGCTCCGCAGTATAAAGACTGGTGAAATAGATACTCATGAACAACTAAAAGATACATTTAAGCCTATAACAGAACCTTTAAAAGAATTTATAAATAATTCAAAATATAGTAATAGATTGATCAAAAGAGAAGTAGAAAATGATGTGACGACAAAAACTAAACACAATAAAAATTTATATCTTAAGGAACCGTCAATTAAATTGCTAACAAGTACACCAAAGAAACTTGTAGAAGGAACAATATCTGATAACACCAACTCATACAACGAAGATGATGAACGTGATAATGATGATGATGATGACACTTTTTATTCACAGAATTCCAAAATTTAAGAGAATTATACTGATTTATTACTCTTGCAAAGGAGAAATGAATTAGATAGCAACTATGGACCACATAAAGATTATATCAGTAATAAATGGAAATTTGGTGATAGTAATATTGAACTGTCTAATGATAAAATTCAAGTTGGCGATCAAATGTGGGCTCTAACACCTGGTTTATTTTCTTTAATGTTCCATAAAATACCTAAAAACTATGACAAATCTGAACTAGAAATCTACAAAAAAATTTTAATTCGTACTAATGCATATAGAAGAGGTTATAAACCTGATGGTCACATTAAAGGAACTAAAGCATATAAATATAAACATATAATTAAAAAACTGTTTAAAGAAGACGATCTAAACAATTTATTTTCATCAACCTTAATAACAAAACATACTCGTAATTATAAAGGTGATGGAATGATGCAATTTAATCCTCACAAACCAAACTATATATACTGGGATGATCCTTATGAGTTGGTAGAGCGACTTCGTCTATTACTTGCATCACAAGCTGCAGGTCACACTAATCATAATAACGAAATTGTATCAATCATTGAAGAACTACGCAAAGTTAATATAATAGAATAATATAAAAATATATAAAGAATGTCTGTAGATAAATTCGGACATTATCTAAACGATACTAGTAGTATAATTTCAACAAGAAATACTCCTAAATTGTTGGGGATCTTTATGGATACGGACAACAACATTCATGTTCAGAACAAAAGAATTAAAAATGTGGCGAAACCTTTGGAGGAAAACGATGTTATCAATAAATTGTTTTTGCAAACTCAAATTGAGAAAGCGGAAAGCAAATTATTAACACACTTTAAGGAAGATAACAATAAAATATATGTCGATCTACAATCACAATTTGAAAACTTAGAACATAAATTAGCCTTGCAATTAGAAGAGAATAATAAAATTGAATCACAATTTGAAAACTTAGAACATAAATTAGCATTACAATTAGAAGAGAATAATAAGATTCAAGAAAACTTTAACAAAGCAAAATTACTTTATGAAAATGAATTTGAAAGGCTCAATGAGAAAATTTATAGATTTGAAAATTACATGTTTGCATCAATAACTGAAAGTGGGTCAAACAGACTACAACATAGTTCTTAAACTAAAGTGTAAAATGAGCTCAAAACGAAATTTGGTAAATGAACTTCATAAACAAGCATGAAAAGTTTTTCCCCGTAGAAGAGTTGTAATGAAAGGAATAGATGATCTTTGGCAAGCTGATTTGGTTGAAATGGGAAATTATTCTAAATACAACAAGAATTATAGATATTTACTAACCGTAATTGATACTTTCTCAAAATTTGCATGAACTGTAGCGATCAAAACAAAAACTGGACCTGAAACAACACAAGCAATGGCACATATTTTTCAATTGGGACGAGTACCGAAAAATTTGCAAACTGACGATGGTAAAGAATTTTTCAATAAACATTTTGCGGAATTGATGCATAAATATAAAGTTAATCACTATTCAACGTATAGCAGAATGAAAGCATCAATAGTCGAACGATTCAATAGATCTTTAAAAGGAATGATGTGGAAAGAATTTAGCTTTAATGGTTCATATAATTGGATTGATATTTACAAAAAATTGATTAACACATACAATAGAAGAGTTCATCGTACCAACAAAATCCCGCCGATTAAGGTTAGTTCATCGAATGAGAAAAAACTATTAAATACGGTATACAGTCACTTAAAAATGTATAAAATGAGTAAATTTAACGTTGGAGATCATGTGCGAATTAGCAAATATAAACATACTTTTGAAAAAGGCTATACCCCCAATTGGACATCAGAAATTTTTACTATTAAATCAGTTCAAAATACATATCCTTCAACATTTATACTGGAAGATTATCTTGAAAATGTTATTAAAGGTGGATTTTATGCTGAAGAACTTTCAAAAACCAGATTTCCTAATACATATTTAGTTGAAAGGGTCATTAAAACTAGAGGAGATAAAGCATTTGTTAAATGGTTGGGATTTTCTAATCAACACAATAGTTGGATTAGCAAAGATGAAATATTGTAAACAATATATAATAGCATAATTATAAGATAATAATAATAAATAAATAAATACTTTTATTATAAACAATATATAATGGAATATTTTATTTATTTCACATCGGACAGTCGAAATGTCAATAACACTTACTCTGAGCTCCAACTCATCAGAGTTATCGGCTAATTATTTTCCACCCAATCAATTGAATGAGTCATATGAGTGTGCTCTAACAGATTTTCATTCATACAATAGTATACCGAATGTAGACATCTACAACAATATGTTTCATATCGGTGAACTTGTAATTGAAATACCAATTGGATCTTATGAATTGAATGATATAGTTGATTATATAGAGGAACATTACAAACGCTACAGACCTGCAAACAAAATTCATATAAAAGCGAATAACAATACAATGCAAGTTAAAATTTACAGTTCCATTGATCCAATATATTTCAATAAAGAAAATACAATTGGTAGTCTATTGGGATTTAATAATAAAATATTGTCTCCTAACGAAGATCATTATTCCGATCTTCCAGTTAATATTTTCAAGGTAAGTCTAATGCGAATTGAAAGCAGTATCATTGTTAATACGTATATGAACAATTCCAAAGCACATACCCTACATGAATTTCCAATTAATGTACCTCCAGGCTATAAAATAGTTGAGATTCCGAGAAACATCATCTATTTACCTGTTAACTCCAGAGAGATAAGTACACTAGCTCTAAAAGTGGTTGATCAGCACGACTCTTTAATTAATTTCCGAGGAGAGGAAATAACTATTCGAATAAACTTGAGGCCTACTAAATAATGATAATATATAATACAAGTATCTCGAAAAATAATGCTGCAAACAATTCTAAAACTCTATTCGAACCTAAACGAAAATTAAAGAGATCATTGAAACATAAAACGCTAACAACAGCAAATAAAAACTTTCTCAAGTCTTTAAATTTAAAATTGAAAACAAAATGAGTTCAATAATAGACGTACTAGATAAACCGTTATCTGATGAAAATATAATAAAAAAAGACTACCACACATACATACCATATCTACAATCTTATAACAATAATGATGAAATTCGAATTTCAATACAAAATCAAGATTTATATGTGCTACCTAGTGAAAGCTATTTATATGTAGAAGGATTTGTTGTAGATGAGAAAAGTTCAAAAGCTTCACAAAACTTTAATTTGAAAAACAACTTTGTTGCATACCTCTTCGATGAAATTCGTTATGAACTTAATGGTATTGAAATCGATCACACACGATATTTGGGAGTCACGAGCACCATAAAAAATTTGGTTTCTCTATCGCATACCGAAAGCATCGTGATGCAAAATGCTGGATGGAATAAAACTGATGATGTAAAGCTTGAAGCAAATGGATGTTTTAATTTCTATGTGCCACTTAAAATGCTTTTAGGATTCGCTGAAGACTACAATAAAATTCTATTAAATGCTAAACGTGAATTGATACTCTTGCGTAATAAAAACGATGAAGATCTTGTGCACTCGAGCGGTCTAACTGAAAAAGCTAAACTTACGATTTCACTCATCTCATGGAGAATTCCACATGTATAATTATCTGATCTTTGCAAATTGAATATGATTAAAACTATTAACAATGGTGTTCCCATACCGATGGCCTTTCGAAGTTGGGATTGTCATATTAATCCACAACTAAATTCGGCGACTAGTCACATCTGGAATGTTAAACTGGCTGCAAATAGAGAACGACCTAGTTTTATCTTGATTGCATTTCAACAAGAAAATAAGTTTGTTCACTATGACCTCACCAATTTAAAAGTACATTTAAACTCAGTGTCATATCCATATAATGATCTTAATATTAAATTTAAAAATGAGCGATATGCAATTCTATATGATATGTACACACGATTTCAACAAAGCTACTATATGAGAGAATCTCAACCAATTCTAACAGCTCAAGAGTTTAAGAATAACGCTCCGATTATTGTTGTAGAATCATTCAATAGTGGACCAATTGATATAAAAATTGAATTTGAAACAGCTATAAATATTCCAACAAAAACTTCAGCATACTGCATACTGATTCATGATCGCATAATAGAGTATTCGCTCATAAAAGGAACAGTTCGCAAAGTTATATAAATAAAAATATATATATAATATATAAAGTTAAATAAATTAATATGAATGATAAGACAATTTTCATAGACTTGCAAGGCTTCAAAAACAATTCCAACGCTTTTATTGCACAGGAAGTTGCGATTGCCCTCAACAAAGACGAATACATAAATTTTATTATAAAACATCCATTTGATTTTAAATATTTATCACCTGAAAAGCAGAAGGAAGCGAAATTGTTGACCAGAAATCATCATCACTTACTCTGGAATGATGGATCAATTTCTTTTGACAGCGTAATTAAATTTTTAAAAGCTAATGTCAATGGTGCAACAATATATGTCAAGGGTGAAGAGAAAAGGCAATGGCTGGAAAAAATTATAAATAAAAGAATTTTCAATATTGAAGATGTTGGTTGTATGACCTTGAAAGAAATGTGCATGAAGTATCCAGGTCTCTTTTACTGTAGTTGTCACTATTATGGTGCTTGCGCTTTAAGAAATGTAATCTTACTTGTAAAAGAATCTTTAAAATAAAAGAAATCAAATCATATAGTCTTTTTATTTATTTAAAATATTTACAATACATTATACATATAAAATATTTCGACTTATCATTAAAGATTTATACAATTTCACTTACATACGAGTATTTCATAAATATTTTACAAATTTCTATAACTAATTAAATGCCATATCATAAATAAAGTAAATAAATAAATATATGATTAATGTTTGCAAATTCAAGGAAATTTGTGATTTAGGTTATCGATCACTATAATCATGCTGATAATTTTCAAGATACTACACAACTTCCATTGAGTAACCATCTCGATCTTTATAATGACCCCACGCTCTGGTATTTACCCGATCGTCCATACCTTTTCTTTTGTCATCAGTATGGTTAAGGACTAATTTATAGAGCTTTTGTGTATACAGTTGATGAATTTTTGATCGGAATAAAAACATCTCATCTGATACAACTTTCTGCTCAAATAAACAGCTCTTATAATCATTCAATGTGATTTTGTTAAGAGCAAACCTTTTTACGCCTTTCGATTTTTTCACTTCTTTTGAATTGAGAGCTGAAAAAGAATACATTTTGGATCTTAAGCCCACAAACTCTACCATTATGTTACCCTTATTTTCATCCTTCATCATTCCCAAAACTTTTTTGTTTAGCAGTGGCAACTTGAATTCATTATTCGTTGCATATTCTGATGTATCTAAGTTTAAAGAAATATCGTTACGAATATCTTCATAAAAATCATCAGTTTGAATTGTATAGATAAATGAATCGGTATCCATATAGTTAAGTGAAAGTTTCTCACCAAACTTTGGTTTCATGTATCTATAATGGAAATCGGACATCTTCCATTTCGACAATTCTAAAACTGCAAAACCAATATAGATAGGTTTATCATAATATGGTTCCATTTCTTTTAGCTGAACTGCATACATACTATCACAGAATTTTTGTAAACTCAAAAAATTAAGTTTAGAGATTAATGATCTTAAACCCAAATGATTTCTGTTTGTAGTTTCCCAATCTGTAGCAATAAGTATATCTTTACGTTTGTCTACACTTTCCATCGTTTTTCCATAAACTGCATTATTAAGAAGCTTAAAGAAGTCCTTTTCAAAAGCATTTTTCGCATTTGTACGATGATAGGTATTTATATTAATGTATTTTTTCAACCATGGAGTCTGCTTGAATTTCAGTACCCTATGTATTTTTTTCAATACAAATCCATTTGATATACATTGATTTAGAACTCTGTAGTGAATAACATAATTTTGTTTAAATGTAAAATCTGCTATTATCTTCCTACACCCATTCTGCGAAATGTTTTTATTTTGGGGACAAAAAGGAAGATCATTATGTTCATCATGAAGGGAATCTGGAAATTGAATGTCTACTTCTAAAAAATAGCCAGTTTCAGAAGAGTTTGAGATTTCTTCAACATTGAAAACATCAATTTCTTCTTTACTTAGCCACTCAAAGCCACCATAAGGCAAGTATTCAGACATTGCCCAACCATATAAATTATTGGCGTCTGAGTACATTAAATACTCTGATGTCTTATTTTTATCAAACTCATGCATATATTTATTGTTCGCCTTTGAATATTTCTTGGAACACTGAACTAGTCCGCCCCTAGTACCACTTTGGACAAAAGAATGTATGTTGGAGTCTGTAATCAACTCCAAAGTTATTTCTGTAGTCTTCAACATTGCATCCCAAGATAGTCCTGGTGGAGTATAATAATGGGCTGGATCTAAATCATAAATACTTTTACATATATTTCGAAAATTTTCAAAAACATCTGTAAGAAGCAGAACATCTGTTTTCAGATAGAGTTCAGTATAATCGCGTAGTGTTCTACAATTGAACTCATTCCATACTTTCTGCGCATGTTCATATTCAATAATATCACATTCCGAATCACTTAAAATATTAAAAAAAATTTCTCTTCTTGGGAGTTCACTTCATCAAACTTTGATATAGAATCTATGTACGAGTAAGGAAATACTCCCTTTCTTCTAATCAAATCAAAGTGACTATCAATATGAAACATTTGACGAACCGTATGAAAATCAGAAATATCAAGATTTTTCGCCAAACTATCTAAACTAGAAGCCATAAATCTAAAAGAATCTAAAAAACGTATTTCAACTCCAGAATTCTTTTTCATCGGAATATAAACTGATATAGAAATATAGCGCTCTTTATTTTGTGGGATGACTTTTATGACACTATTTTTAATAGTAGAAAGTTCTTTAAAAAATAAATGTGCATCGTATGGAGATAGATTATGGAAGATGACGGGTATGAATTTGGGTATTTTGTACATTCAATTGCACTCACTGTGTGCTGCACCACGATAATTACCAGTAAGATGACAGTGATCTATAACCTTATCATTCTTCAAACTTTTCTTACAAATATGACAATTTTGTGCGTTATTGTAGGAATTTAATTCTTCAGCAGATATATTCATTAGTTTTTCTTTACGTAGATGTTGTTCATAAATATAAAGAGTGTCGTCAACTATTTTTCTAACGAATACTTCTGCTGAATCTTCTCCAAAGTATTGTCTAAATAAGTTATTTTCTTCCTTAAAACTACACTTTACAAAATAACTAAATGCACACGGATTATGCTTTTGAATATTTATAGTATTCCTACCTGCACTTTCATAAGTTTTTTCTAAAATTGACTCGAAGTCAGCATAAATAATAAAAGGCACGTCCATTTGCTTATTATAGTATGTAAATTTTTTGAAAGCATCTTCATCAGCTGGCATTTTTGCGACTTTTCTCCCACAACACTTTTTATGTTGTTGAAGTGTTATTTCATCATGGGTATAAAATAAGCAAGTGTTGCAAATAAAAATGTTTCCGTGATGCGTTGTTATGCTGGATCGAATAAGCCTTAAAATATAGTAATTTTAAATTATTTATTATTATATAAATATTTAATAAATGTAAATATATATAACTTACTTTGAGATGTTTTTGATAAGAACATAGTGAAAATTGTCTTCTGAGTGAAGCAAGAGCAAATTAATGTGAATTGCTTTTTCTTATTTTGTGATGTAGTAAGGTCCAGTTAGTGATGCTCCATTATGACCAAACACATTCACACTCATACTATTTTGTTTTTCAAACTTTTAACTGCTTCAGAGGAAGTGGAAAATGCAGCCCTTCAAAATTTAATACTCTACCACCAACAAAAATTGTATCATTTCTAATATTTTCTCATTTGTCTTGGATTTAGACTAGAATCACCACACAAAGCTGCAATTAAACACCATTTGAAACAATATATATCATTGTTCTCAATGTTTACACAACCACCATTTTTGGCTATGGTTATCGGTAGTGGAATGAATCGTGAACCTCTTATTACTGATGCTTTGTTTACATTTAAATCTAAATGCTTTATACTAATAAGAGTCCAACCGCTGTCTCTTTCCTGGAATTCATCCATTTTTACACTTATTTCCTCTGCATGTTTCTTATAGAATTCATCAACATCATCAGCAATGGTGAGCAATGTCATTTTTGATATATGTACCATAGGAGTTACACACATATTATCATTGACCAATTGCACGTAGTCGCAAGTTAGTTCCATATTAATTTTCAGTGTAGTATGTTTCTGACTGCACTATTTTAATTGGTTGATTATACATCGCATTGCATTTTTTAACAACTCACCAGGAAAGAGGATGTCTTCACTTATGTTGTGAAAGCGATACGATTCAATCCTTCCACTAAAATGGCTATACCTCCTAGTCAGATCATCATTAATTCTGACTTCAGGGAAACAATTTATTTTATGTTTATGTGTTCTAAGATGAGTATCCCATGATGAGGATGGTATCATTTCATTGCAAGCCTGACAATGATTTAATAAATTCCTTATCGAGGTATGCGCCAATGCATCACCATCGGAGTGTACCATACTCGACATGTGTGTTTTCATATGCGCATTCACACTTGTTTTACACAAAAATAATTTTCCACAAATAGTGCAATGCAGTTCCTTATGCACATTTAGCATGTTTTTGCTAAACAAAAAACATTGCATATATTGCATGTGTCATATTGTTCTGCGACACCATGCTCAGCCATATGTCCTTTGAGTTGATATTGCGTTTCAAAATATTTTTTGCATATCGAGCAATGCAGTTTCTGATGCACTCTCAAGATATTTAAATTAATGAAGGTGGTATCACAAATTGAACACTTTACTGGAGACATTTTTTATTTATTATATTTTTATTATTATTATATGTTGGTTGAAAAGCATTTTGTTATTCATTCAGTGTATTACTTTTAAAGCAGCAGCTTCAGCTATAAGAAATAAATAGTACAATGTCCACATCAAACATTGAAATCCTCGAGGTAGTAGAGTTGCCCAAAATCGATATTCCTATCCTTATGGGTCTCTACGACTACTCCTCTGACGACAAAATGTTGAACGAGGCAGCGGCCGTTTGCGAGATGTACCATGATGGGCAAGACGAGATGCTCAATAGAGTGGTGGCTGAATGCGAATTTAGGCTTCAACAGCATCAAACAATAGCCGAAATAAAAGCATTTAAAGAAGGATACAACAATTTCCTCATGAATGAGCATAAGGATGCCATCATCTTTTTTCTGCACATGGTTGAGGAAAATGAAGATTTCGGGGTGGAAGAAGAAGAAGGTAAAGAGCACTTCTCTTGCTGTCCCTGGTACCACCCAGATTGCCTTGAGGGACCGGACACCTGTCGGTGTACTATATATTATTTAAGAAAAATGAATACACTAAATTTAATTAAATTGTATTCATCTATTTATAATAATCAATAAAATGTAATTATATATATATAGTATATATAGTGAAAAAAGGTCTTTTGATTTAAAATTGTATATCAAAAATAAATTGAGGAAGGAAAATAAGAAATAAATAAATAAAATTTTCAAATGCAAATGAATGAATTAATTTGTTTAGCAAGGAAAAGCATTCAGACTGATTTTAAAAATATCATTGATAATTGCAATAAGTCTGACCGAAGTGTAGGAAAACAAAAAAGAATTACTACAGCTATTCTAAGATATCTTTGAACAAAATCAGTAAAAATAACAGTAAAAATAACAGAATGAATTTTTTGAAAAATATTGTTGAGCAAGCTAAAGCTGAAAAGCATGCACAATCATGTTTTAAAAGTTCTTGAATAGGCATAACTGAATAAAAAAACAAGAGATTGTGGGAAATTAAAGGGTGTGAAATTGTATATTTAACAAGCAGATCAACATTTAAAATGAGCACATCAAAACGAACCTAATATTAACAGTTTTTTCTACAGAAAAAAAGATAAACTGACCTTCCTTAATATTTTATAGAAAAAAAGAACAGACTTCAACTTAGAGCAAGTATATGTTTGTATTTATACACAAGTATGTGAGTATGTAAACATCCAAAATAAAGATTATTATTATCGAACCACATAAAGCAGAAAAACCAAACATAACATACACTCATATGCGCCACACACCAAGAAAACATATTATGCATGGAAACAACCAAAAATTTATTTCCAAAAATGCCTACTTGGTAGTTTTGATGAAAGAAAAAATCTTCAAAGGTACACAGCAACTGGCAATTGAAGCAGCAAAACAAAATCAGTAAGATCGAATATTACATACCCATATACAAACAAAAAACGAATTTGAACATAAATACGGGCAGCAGCTTTTAATAATTCTATCTGCTCGTATCTCCACTGCCACATATAGCGGCAGAACAAATCGATAAGATAAGAACAGGGAGTTTAAGCAGCATCCCAAAACCAACAAATCGAATACCATACAATTTAATATTCCTCTCTGCCAAATCTCCACTCCACATAGGACAGAAGAACAAATCCATAAGATAGGAAGAGAGAAATTAAGCAGAATGGAAAAACCAACAAAAATATGCAAACCACAGCATTTATGAATCGAAAAAATTTGTGTACAAATTAAAAAAATAAATCCAATATATCCACGCCACATAGGACACAAGAACAAAACAATAAAACGAAAAATTAAACACGCGCGCACACACAAACCATAACAAATTATGCGCAATAGAAGAAAACAAAATATATCCAGTACAAAAATATGCAAAACAGCATTTATGCATCAAAAAACAAAATTTGTGTACAAATTAAAAAAATAAAATTCTATATATCCCCGCTTTCATCCCAACTGTAGCAATCAAGTACGTATATATTTACGCACAAGCACAATATACAAAAAACATTCAGAAAGAGAGGATTTTGGAATGAGGGAGAGAGAGCGCGAAAGAGAGAGATAAAGAGAGAGAGAGAGAGAGGGCTCTGCCTCTGCCATTAACTCTGCGACTTCCTCTGCCCCAGCCTCTGCCAGACCTATGCCCGGTCCGCAGTAGCAGATGTTTTGCTTTCCCATTCTACTGTTGTCAACTTTTTATTTAAGAAAAAAACGTTTTATTTTTAGGAAAGCTTTTGTATGGAAATTTTTTGAATTATAATTAAATACGAATTGAATTAAATATTCTTTAAAATCTATGTACAAGGTGGGCCAAAAGATATCACCTTATTGGAAGATGCTCTTATTTTTGCAAATAATCGTGTCTATTTTTTTGAGTAACAATTCATCCACGAATGATGCACGAGGAGCAATTACACCCGCTCAAAGTGACTGCATGGTGCGCTGTTCACGCTGGAGGTCAAACGCCGCTGGTCAAACGACAACAGTGAACGGTGCGCGCTATAGGGCCATGTTAACCGAGTTTTTTCTGCCGCAATTGAACGAATTAGGACTGGAAGACATGTGGTTCCAACAGGACGGAGCAACCGCACACACTGCACGAGCCAATAATATTCTGAAGGCGCCGTTCCCGGGTAGCTTCATCTCTCGTTTTGGCGATTTGCACTGGTCCGCAAGATCGCCCGATTTAAACGTTCCAGACTTTTTTTGCAGTCCCGTGTTTACGTGAACAATCCCGAGAGCCCGTATATCAATCAATTGTGACGGCGTCCATTTGGCCGATATCATCTTCTCGACTTGACCAATAAAATTCTAAAGGTTCAGATAAAATAATCAAATAACAGAATCAAAGTTTTTCACTTAGAAAAAAAATGAGAGCCAAACAACATCGGATGACTTCTTTTGGCCCACCTTGTATTATGTATTCTTATAAAATTTTAAAATTACAATTTTCTTCAGTTCAGTTTATTTATTTACAATATTTAACAATTTATACTATAATAAGCACATTAAACGAATTTATTTTGGGAATATTTCTTTATATATAATTCTAATTTGAAAATTGTGCTTTTTCCGGAAAAAATATGTGAAATGTATTATTACATACTTTATGATATTCTCATAAGTATTTTTTATAAAAGCAAACTCAATAACTGTGGAGGAAAGCATATCCATATAATTATATTTCATTAATGCTTACTTAGCTCTTCAGTGGATATTTCCTAATTTCTAAATACAAAACCAAATTCTTATTTTTAAAATTCAACTAATCGATCAAGATTTGAATTTTAATACCTAACACAAAAACAAAAATCTATAAAAAAAAACATAACAATCCATGAGTTTACTTTTCTTACACATACATATTTGTATTTTTAGCTTTTTCTTCTCATCTACAATAGGCTTGCCATCGGCCAGCATAACTAATGTATTTGTAATGTAACTGAATTTATTTTGGGAATATCTTTGAGAATATTGTGCTTTTTCCCGAAAAAATATATGAAATGTGTTATTACATACTTTATGATATTCTCATAAAGTATTTTTTATAAAAACAAAATATCCACTATCCAGTTTGTTACTTTATATAATCAATAAAATCTTAAGCTTCTAATCGTTGTTGTATTGACTAAAGGTATCTTTTTCAAAAAGGTAATTTTTCAAAAGCAATAATTACATTTTATAAAAAAATTCTTTTTTAATTTTATTTAAAAGAACTTTTAATCGCTGGACTTCCTTATTGTTTGTATTCCATATTATTTTTATATTTTTCTTTTAACACGTTTAAAAATTTAACGAAAATAAATGCTTTGAAAAAATTCAAATGTAAAAGCGACAAGAGCTTTAAAACAAAATAGAAAAAAAATGCGTTGTTTATTACAAGGTGTAAATACGGACCTAGTCATAATTATGAGAAAGAAAATTTTATTATGAATATTAAAAGGTTAAAAAAGTGTAGGGTGATGTGGAAGAAAATGTGGAATATCTGTGAATATCCGTTTTCAACAATTATCGCAAACTGAGCCAAAAAAGATATTAACAATTGATAGCAATTATTTTCAATTGCACAATTTTGCAATCTCAAATGCACAAATTTTAGAATTGAACTAATATGTTCATTTACAGAAATTCTAATATACGATAATAAAAAATTTTACATATAAGTGAGTTAGGTAATAATTTTAGACTGTTTCAGATACGAAATTGAATAACAAATTTTAAAAAAGAATTTTTAAATTTTTGTTTTTCTCTTAACGATACATTTTTTTAACGGCAACATTTTTTATTTATATTTGCTGTTTGAATATGAGGCTGCAAAATAGAGTTTTTACATATATATAATATATAATATAATATATAATGTTATATATATATAATTTATAATATATTGTGGCAGCCCCTAACTTATCAAATGGTGAAGGCATAAAATCTGGAGCTCGATCAAGAAGCAAGCTGTAGAAAGTTCGAGTCGGCTATAAATTAAATAATTATAGTTTAGAATCATACTTAAATAAATGAAATTAATAGAATAATAGTTCTACTGAATATATCGGGTTTTAATTCCAAAGGAACTAAATTGGTAACCCCGAATTGTGTCGAATAACAAATTTTAAAAAAAATGCGTAAAAAAATTTTTCATGCAGAAGCAGCTCAGTGGCAGCAAATTTTAAAATTTAACAATGTTCAACGCATCTGCAACACTCTGCACGAACAAAAAAATCCTGATTATGTGTTCAAATAAATACAATCTTCGAAAAAGAAGTAATTAAAAGGGACAAGAAAATTCCTCCAGCAGTGACGAAATTGAATTTTGTAAAACGACAAATTTAGCAATGACTGAAATGGATAATATTACTTTTCAAATGGAGATACTTCAACGAGAAGTAAACCCATTGCGTATTCAAAGGAATCAGACATGTGAAACAACAAGATCAAATTTGCAAAAATTCCGAAATTCAGTAATCATAACCCGCACCTCTGGTTTGCTCAAATTGAAAGGTCGTTTGCATTGTGTGACGTAACATCAGACACCGACAAGCACTTTTTCTGGGTCAAATGTCAGAATCCAGAGGCCCACTTTTGAGTATTTGGGAACAGGACGATTTAGATAAACTAGCAAAGACTGCAGACAAAATGCTAGACACAAATTGCAATATGGTAAGTACCTTTGCACTCAACAGCGCAACTGGTGAGACACTACTTCCAGTAAATGCTATTAATCCGACATTGACCAAGCTTATGCAGGCAATAAAAATTTTATCTTACAAGATCGATAAAATCAAAATGCAATCGTAGCCGTTCACAATCGACTCAAAATTCAAGTCACACCTCTGAACTTTGTTGGTATCACGAAAAATTTGGAAATAATGCTAAACGTTGCAAACAAAATTGCACCCGCTTCAATACAAATTCGGAAAACTAGTTGGGGTGTCGTCGATTACGTTAAGTTAAGTTGACGGTAGCGACAATAATAAATCAATCATTTTGGAAAATCTTTTACACGTATATGAGAACTACGCGAATTCTAAATTTTTAATAAATTCAGAATCGGTGATCTCAGTGGTACCACCATCATTGGTCAATGTAAAACTTTTTTCTTCAAAAGTCAAACTTTTAGCAGCTAATCATAGTGAAATAACAACGTATGGCCACTCTGTTTTTAAATTGGACATTGGGTTACGTCGTGGGTTTAAATGGTTGTTTATTATAGCTGACGTCCAATCGCCCATAATTGTTGCTGATTTCTTTATTTATTATAAATTACTAATTGATCTCAGAAATAAATGCCTACTAGATAAGATAACCAAACTTCGAAGCAGTGCACAGTGTGGTAGATCGCAAATCTAACTGGACAAAATTAATAAATCGCGTTGGGTTCACTCCTCACTTTTGAATTAAATAAATAATCAACAATTATAAAAAATAATTTTTAATATTAGTTTTAATAAATATTTGATAATAATTGTTTTCTTTACTTGTTTTTGCTTTATTACATTAATAACACAGACAACAACACATAGACAATTTAATTTATTCACTATCATATGCATCGTTAAAAGATTCTGCCTCCTCAAAAGCATCAACAGATAATAATGAAAGCATGTTGATGATGTTTTTCTCATAAACAATTCCCTATATTTCCTCGTGTCCTTATTTCTTGCTTCTTGAGCTTCTTCTCACAGCTGTCCTATAGGAAGAATGCAAGACCTTATTATGTCTTTTCCATGAAAAAGGATTTTATGGACGCTAACTGGCATAATGTACCATGGATATTCTCTTAAGTATAAATTTCGTGTGACAACAATAAAACTGTTAAAAGCATCTTCATCAATAGGGTAACCACTACCTAAAGTTTCCAAAGTAATATGAAACCGTTCAATTAATTCTTTATTGACACCAGTGATTTCTGAACTCTTTTCTGCTGCTATAAATAATCGTCTAGCAGTATTACCGTCATTTGTATTACCTCCTTGTTGTGATGGCATGTATACGACAACCTCATCTCATTTCGAAATCTCTGTTGAATATTTTTTTTCCAGCCACTTTTGCTTTATTTTCCGGTCCTTGATCTTGCCAGGTCATTATAGGAAGCTTATATGCTATGTGTAATACACATTCCATAAAACGGATCCATGAGCGGAGACATTCCAAAAGTTAAAAATCGACAAGTTTTATTCAAAATCACAGAACGTTTATTTAGTTCCCTCGGTTTCGCTCCACATATTAAACACGTTTGAGAAGAAGTTACAGATGATAGTGCAGTACAAATTTTAGCGTCTATCATAGTTAGCATAAAAGTTGGCTCAACAAGAAAACTTTGTTTTCCATTTGTGATAAGAGTTGGAGACAAATCTATAATTTTTTGCTGTACTAAATTAACTTCTTGAGAAATTAACTTAGAGGACTCGTTGGCAAAAGCAAACTTGATTGGACGATAGTATCTTGTAGATGACGGAGCAGGATTTTGCCAAACGATTATTTTTCTTTGTGTAGAACTAAAATTCATTTGAATAGGAACCATTGAAATACTAAATAAACTTTCATCTGTATGTTTTTGCTGAACCCCATCGCATCCCCATTTTATCAAAATATTAAGACGATTATCATAATTTTTCAGTTAATCAATACCGAGTAAATACTATGATTAACTAATGACTGAAGAGAACTTTTCGCATGTCTCTCAGTGATTTCTGTTTCAACTGGGTAACATTTTTTCTTAGCTTTTTGAACATTAGTGTAGGAGGGAAACAAATTTTTGTATTTTGCGTTGAGTTTTAGCCGAATAACATCGTACTGATGTTTCGACAAATTAGCATCAATCATTAAAGATAAGGCTTCATCGGGAGAAAGGCTCCCTAAAGGCACGGGCTCAGAGATAAGTCTTTTACAAATTTTTTTCACTTCCGTACCTTTACTGGTCTTTCACAAGTCTGGCTGAATCTCGCTTTCCCAATTTGCGAAATACTTGCTCACTAGCTTTAATAATTTCTCGATGGGCAGTTGAATCTAAAAGGCTTTGTATCTTTTTTTTCGATTTTTCACTACAGTCATCAAAGTTTTTCGGTTTACTTCCAGTTTTTTAAAACTTTTCGGTTGTACACTTTTAGCCAAACTGAATTTGATGTTAAGAAACGGTCACGATGTCTTCCACTTTTTATCAATTTTTCGACAAATAATATTTATATTTGCTTTAAGATTTGTTTTCACGTCTTCTGATATATCTTGAAGACCATATCTAACCATTATTAATGTCAATAAGACGACTTTGCGATGTATTTTGGCAGTTTTTACCCATTCTTCAAAAATTTCCTTTCGCGAAAGAGTGGAGGTCATACTAGAAAAGTGAAAAAAAATGTATGCGGTCGCAATAATGCGCACGATGTTTTTCATTTACCTTAAACTGAATACTTGAAAGATTAACCCAAATATAGTTTTACACTGGAACTATTCGGAATAAACAGCTTTAACTCGACTTGAAAAAAGGAAATAATTTATTTTTTTTTACTTTTTGAGATTTTCACAAAAAAAATTTTTTTTACTACTTACAATTGAAATAATTAAATGAAAATTGTAATATATTTCCTTGAAATAGAGCTTAATAATAATAAAAAAAGTATGGCAATAATCTCACCGTTAGCCTTTTTAATCATAAACGAAAGTCACACAAAAAATTCGCTTCTCTTTGAAATTTAAATGCACTTGTTGACAACAACTGACTTTAAAGCTCATTTTTTCTAATAAGAGCTAAAAATAAAAACAAAACATGAATTATAGTTACCTATTGTGTTGAGAAGCTAATTAAACGATCACAAGAAATATTGCCAGATATTTTTTTTTAATTTTGTCCAGTTAGATTTGCGATCTACCACATTGTGCAATGTTGAAATTTTCGAAACCAAAATTTTAGTATGTCTACCATTTCGGTAAACCCACCTTTTTCAAAGTTACTACGGGAACACGTTGACATTATAACAACAACATTAACGAATAGGGCCAAGAAAAATACAACTGTTCTGCATCACATCGGCACCACCGGCATGTGGTGACTATCGAAGAATAAACTCGCAAACAGTTCTGGATCGTTACCCTTTTGCAAATATCAACGAGTCCGTTTTTACCTCACTGGATCTTGTAAGAGTCTATTACCAAATTCCAATGACCGACGAAGATAATGCTAAAACTGCTTTATGCACGTTTTATGGATTAATAGAATGTTTCTATATGACATTCAGCCTTCGAAACGCAATGCAAACGTTCCAAAGATTTATGCATTCTATTCTAAGATGTTTTAACTTTGTTTATTGTTATATAGATGATATTATCATTATGTCCATCGAGGAGCATCATGGTCACTTGTGATTAGTTTTTGAACGCTTACGTCAACATGGTTAGACAATTAATGTAATTTTGGTAAACCAGAAGTAAAATTTTTGGCTACACCGTCAATACTAATGGTTGTCGACCCGCTAAACATCTTGTCACTGCTATTGAAAACTACACAAGACCATAAACCATTCACGAACTACAGCCCAATTACAAGTTCCGCTTAATAATTTTCTTATGGATTCCAAGAAAAATGACAAGAGAAAACTACCTTGGAATATAGAGGCTGCTAATGCATTTGAAGGCTGCAAAAAAAGTATCAGTGAGGCAACCATGCCGCTCCAAAATTTGAAATAGCGCTTTCTCAGAAACCGGAGAAAGCGTCCCGACGACAATTGAGGCATTTAGATTGCTGTTGCTGACACTTTCTCTCGTTTAAGTGCAATTTCCAGTAACGATATCGTACGAAGGATTACAATCAGCACAGGAAACGCATGACAAATTGAAAACCTTACTGGAAGGTAACAACTCCAACAAACTTCAAATCATTCATTTCGACTCCAGCTCGATTTATTGTGACTTATCTCCTGGTCATGTTCGTCCATACGTACCTGACCCATTATGTCAACAAATTTTCAATTCTATACGCAACCTTTCACATCCTGGTGGTAAAGCTTGTCTTCAGCAGATCAAAAATAAATATGTATGGCCTGGAATGAAAAAAGAGATAATCCTCTGGGTTCGTAATTGTTTATATTGCCAAAGAGCAAAAATAACCAAACACAGTCGTTTGGCACCCAACAAAATAGACGTACCTGATAATCGTTTGAACACGTACACGTGGACATCGTAATCATGCCGCTCGTACAAGGTTTTAGATAATGTTTGACTATGATTGATAGATTTTCACGAAGGCCAGGGGCAGTCGCTCTGAAGGACATATCTGCCTTAACCGTTGCCCGTTAACCCACTGTTTTTACCTACTTTTCCTTTTTTGCAATATGGGTATCAAATGAAAGTGTATAATGAGGAGATTTTAAAAAGTTTATCATCAACGACGAACCCCAAAACTGCAAAAACCTACTTTTAATGCTTATTTGAAATATGGGTATCAAATGAAAGGGTATGATGAAAAGATTTTAAAAAGTTTATCATCAACCTAAGTCCAATATGGCGACTAACCCTAAAGGGATGAAAACGAAGCCGATCTCCTGTCTTACTCACTATACAGTTGATAGTAAAAATATTAATAATTATTTTTAATGTTTAGATAGCTATCGAGAATTGTAATTTAAGATATATTTGTTACTTTGTTAAAGATTATTTTATTAACCTAAATAAAGCATACTTTCATTGTCTACAACGTTTTAGTGGTCAGGTGTGGACCCATAGGATAAAGTCAGAAGACGATCCTTATGGACAAACACACAAGAAGACTTACTGCATTCTCGCGCGGCCACCGTTAACATGCTCGAGTCTGGGTCTTTCTAGGAAATCTCGCCCACCGCCCACACTGTGGATTGTCCTAGTATGGTGGGAAGAGTTTTTCTTCCACGAGACCAATACTCGGTCCAAATAATAATAAAAACGACGGTGATGAGAAGAAAGCCAGAGACCAAAAGCCCGACCCAAAAGGGGGGCTTATTGGCTCCACTCCAAAGGACGACCCTCAAAGGGGGCCTACAGCTTCGGTTGGGACGCCACTAGTAGGCCAACCCGACTCTTTTGCGAACGCCACGGAGAAAAAGGCCGACCCACAAGGGGGCTTATTGGCTTCACTCCAAGGCCGGACCCACAAAGGGTCGTAGGGCTGTAGGCCCCTACAGCTTCGGTTGCGATGCCACTAGTGAGCCGACCCGACTCTTATTCGGAAACCGCTGCTTGCGCGATGTGCAACGCTGTCCAGAGTGATTTCCAGCACCAACACGCCCGGTGGTGGTAAGGGGAGCGGTGTGGCCTTAAGGAGGAGCAGCCTGGTGCTGAGGTCACCTCCTGTGAGATGCTCCCCAACCCCGGTGGAGGCCACGGTTGGGGCGGCTTGTGCCTCGCCTGTGGATGGGTGGACTCGCGGGATGTTGTCTGCTCAGCGACCGACAGGGTCGGAGGCGACCACGCGGCCCGATCGGGTGTGTCTGGAGCGCGACCATGGAGATGCGGGGTCTTGACTCCTTGACGGTCGTGGAGGACGTAGAGATGGCGATATGTGGAGCTACGCATGAGGGTGACGGCACCGGGCGTGCGGGAACAGGTTCGGGTGTATGTGACCTTGTCGGTAGAGGGCGCCGCGAATCTCGTCGCTATTGGCTACGTGCGTATCGGATGGATTAGTGCTAGGATACGGACTTGCGGAAGTGTGGGTAGGTGTTATCGATGCTTTGGGGCTGGACACACCCAGGCAAATTGTACTGGGACGGACAGGAGGCATTTGTCTATCAGATGCGGGGAAACAGGACACAAGATGAGGGACTGCAGAGCGGTCCCCAAGTGTGGTATCTGAGAATCTGTCTGGGATGATCGAAGGATGGAGGGTGCTCGAGGAGTATACTGGGAGTGATCACCAGAATATAATTAGGTTGGGGTAGTATAGGGGACGGGAGGAGCGACGCGCATGGTTGGAACGTCGCGAGGTTGGACCGCGGGGCTTTCTTGGCCGGTTTCGACGGTGCTACGGTTTTGGACGTTGGGGGTGACGCTGACTCCCTGGCGGGTGCTATGATGCGGCGCATTGTCCGCGGATGCGATGCATCGATGTCCCGCTTGTCTCGTTAAGTGAAAACGAAATTACAGAATTTGTAAATAACTGTATAGACTTTTATGTTGAACTATGTGAGAGAATTTTTAAATGATTTGATTTTGACGACCAATTTAAGTCTTTAAGAGGAAAAAATCATATCAGTGGCCAATTTAATACCTAAGGAAGACATGCAAGCGATTGACTCATTCATTCATTCAAAAAGTATTTGTTCTGCCACATTCGTATGCTATTGTGGAACGAATATTTAGTCACGTTTGTAAATCTTAAAAAAACAAAACAGCGAAACCGTTTAGATAAAGATTCGCTGCAAGGGATTTTGTATACCAAAGATTTTCTAAAATTAAATAAAACAAATTGTTTTAATACTGATATGAAACTAATATTTTACGCTTATTTAATTCCGATATAGTATGTATACATGTAAATAAATGTATAATTTCATAAAACGAATGACCAACGTGCATATCGAATAAGGGACATCAACATTTTTTGACTATGTACTAACGCAGACAGCGATGAGAGAGATGAGACCATGACGAACAAAGTAGAGGAGAATGAAAGTCAGTCATAAAACGGCAGTCGTCAAACTACTACTATACAATTGACATTCTAATAAATAAATTTACAGTAAAATAAATAAAAATCCTACATAAATGAAATGAATAAAAATATAAATAAATTTTGATGAATTCGGCAGTAAGAATTTATTACATTAAAGAAGAAAGCTTCAAAAATTCGGAAATACATTTTAGCACAATTTTCACTAGAAACAAATATGCGTCTCAAATTTGTACGATGAAAAAAAGTCACTTACGCCGTACGATTTTGAACAATAATAGTGTCTTCTTTGCTGTAAAGCAGTGGGGTTCAAAAATAAAATGAAAGTGGATTGGTGAGAGAATTTGCCCAGCAAACATAATGTCAAACGTTTCAAATAAGAAAGAAAATGCCAGCTATATAGAACTTATTAAATGAATGTAATTTAAATTTTAAGAAAAAGATAAGAGCATCAGGGATCATAAATAGCAGTTATCAATTTTAATAAATAATTTTAGAACACTTATTTGGGGGGAAAAAACAAAAAAAAATTCATATAAAACAGTTTTTTTGGGCTTAAATATTAGACTAAAAAGTTTAACCATCTGTCATTCCTCATTATAATTTTTAAAATCACTTTGAAAATTTTAAATTAAACATTCCATTTTAATACTTGCATGGCAATTGCGAATTAGTAAAATATTTTTTAAATTCAACGAGGTCATTTTATTTCGCTGCTTGGAGCAAAGCTTTTTCATGTCTGAAAATATTTGTTCGCATAAGTAGTGGAAAAAAATTACAAATATTTTAAATACATTTTTTTAAGCTGGGGACATATCTAAATTTTTCCAAAACTCTCGAGTTCTAATTTTATCGAAATCTTTTACCTCAGATCTAAGTATTATTAGCTCTGATTGAAACATGCTCATTACCCGCTTTTAATGTTTTTTAACATAAAAGGCATTGAATGTTTTGAAAAGCATCGTTTACCATAAAATACTTTTCACATTTCAATTCGTGAACTTTTATTATTTTTAAATTTTTTTCGTATTCAATTCTAATTGAATCGCGTGTGTTTATTGTGCTTCGTCCAACAAGAAACAACAACAATGCTTAATAAATTTCTGAAAAAAATGCCAACAACCATCCGCATGTGTATTCATCGCTTGCTCAACGACGACTAAATGAAAGTTTTTAAAAGAGAATAACTACTGTCTGTGTAAATTTTTCAACAAATGTTGTATGGGACGAACATCACTGCCATATATCCACGCCACATAGGACACATGAACAAAACAATAAAATGAAAAATTAAACACGCGCGCACACACACCATAACAAATTATGCGCAATCTAAATAAACTATTTAAAGAAAGAAAAAATGTTTGTCACCAAAAAAAAAAATATCCAACAATACAAAAATATGCAAACGATATGCATTTATGAATCGAAAAAATTTGTGTACAAATTAAAAAAATTAAATCCAATATATCCACGCCACATAGGACACAAGAACAAAACAATAAAACGAAAAATTAAACACGCGCGAGTTAAATCCTTTGGTAAAGGATGAATCAAAAAAATATATTTTTTCGCTGCACTAGCTGTACGCTGTGTGCTTCTTTATTTATTATATTCTTAAAACTACTCACAAATGGTTTCTTAATATCTATTTATAGTAATAATTTCTTTACCATACTTTAACATGTTTTCCTTATTAGGTATGTACAAAATAAAGTGATAATTGTGATGATAATGTTGTGGTTGACTTTGCTCCCCTTTGTGGTAAATGTAAATGATAATGTTGTGGTTGACCTTGGTCCCCTTTGTGGTAAATGTAAATGATAATGTTGTGGTTGACCTTGGTTGTAGATCGGTGATAAGAGAAATGTGTATGTTTATCATTTGTGTTAGGGTTGACGCGTAGCTTATATGTTATGCATTAACTCCCCTCCTTCTTAAAACAAAGTGTCCTCACTTTTACACAAGTTCATTTCTGCTCTTAGTCTGTTTAATTCTATTTCGTAAATGTGTTCGGCAATTCTTCTTCCTTCTGTTCGTTTTATTTCTCTACGGCATTTGACTAATTTAGTTAGGATACATACAAATAGTGCTGCTCCTGCAATTCCGAGTATGGTGTAAATGGTTGATCGTAAGGGGTGGTCTTCTATGGGGATTAGATATTTCGACATTTGTTGCAGGTTTGAAAATTTGTGGTAGGAATCTGAATATAGGATATGGATTACTTCCAGTTGTTCCTCATGTTTTTGATGTATGGCTTCTTTTAACTCTTGTTGATGGTTGAAGTAGATTTTAGCGTCTATATTTGTTGAGACATTGAACTGAATCAGCCTAGGTCCTTCAATTATTTGGCCATTCCAAATATGTTCATTATCAGTAAGGATGTAACCATCCCCTAATATCGTGAGTGGTGCGTTGTTTTCTTGAATTATGTCGCATTTAGCTGGTTTATTTTCTAATATATTTATAGTACAATTATTAGGTTCATTAATTTTGCAAATATTAATTCCTACATAATTTTTACATTTAGTTACCGATGTGTAGTTATCATTACAAAAAGCAACTTGTTTATCTAATACTAGTTTTCCGTGCTTATATGCTAGCGGGTATACATTGTAGAGCTTACATATTTTTTTCAGTATAGGATATTTATAAACTGTAATTACAGCTTGGTTATAGAAACAAATGTGGATGTCTGAGTATTCTAAGATGTTTATTAATGGTAAGTCAAGCGCTTCATTGGATATGATTTTTTTTACTTCATTTAGATTCAATGTTCCTGAATAAAAGTTTCCGTCCTTAGCAAAATTTATCGTATTTGTTATAGCTTCAAGTTCATGATATACTTCCTTAATAATTGTATTATCTATTATCACTTTAGGATCTAGTGTTTCTAATATTTGTTCAAACCGTGAGTTTATTACTTTCTGTTTGTTATTGTTTTCTATTAATTGATTAAGTCCTGTTTTAATTTCGATTAGGTCGTCGTGATCCGGTGTACCGGTAACGAATTTTAACATTGAGCCTAGGACATTTAGTGCTCTCTTCTCGCGATACATGTTTGGTATTAATTGATTCTTTAAGGACTCGATTCTACTTATTAATATTTGTTCTTCCTGGTTTTGTTCTGTATTATACATGTGTTTCATTATGTCCTCGTATGGTCTTAGTATCTGTGTCAGGTTGGCTATGTGATATAGATATGAAGTCTCTTCGAATAGGTAACCTGAGTTTACTTCTATGAGTACATATTTTTTATCTGTTAGGTCAGTAATGCTGTCGCCTACGGTAATTGTGAGAAATATAATTAAACTTCCTACTGACTTAATCATTTTGTTGTTTGCCTGCGTATACTATCTTTATGTATAATTTTGCCCTTTGTTGTTACGATTGTCCACGATCTTCTTTTACCTTGTGTTGTGAGTACTTAATATTGTTTTTATTACGCCGGTGTGTTTTGGCGTAAATTATGTCTCCTTCTTTGTAACTTATTGAGTGGCGATTTCTATTATGGTAATGGAGTAGTTTCTTCTGTTTATCTTCGATGTTTTCCTTAATGTCGGGATATCGCTCTCTATTAAAGAAAACGTCCTCTGGTTTGTAGCCTGTTGTGGAGTGGATTGTTTTATTATATTGCCTTACAGTGTTGAATAATTCGTCTCCAGGTGACGTGTTATTTTGTTGTGCCAATGCTGTTGAGATTTCGATTAGAGTGCTGTGGACACGTTCAACTTGACTGTTGGTTGTCGAGTGATGAACTGGTGTTAGCGTATGCTGTATTTGTAATCGCTCGTAGACACTTTTCGCTAATATGCCAATGAATACATTTTCGTTATCAGTCATTAGATGTTTGGCATTTGGATGTATTTGTGTGAGAATTTCTTCAATGTACTCATGACAATTTGTTTTGCTATGTAATCTTCGTATGTAGCAGTATTTTGAGTACCTGTCGATTGTACAGATGTGTGTTTGGTTATTCATATAAAATATGTCCATCTGTATATATTCTCCTACTTTCGTTGGTATTGGTGTTTTCCCTATTGGTTGTTTATTTGGTCTTCCTTCATACTTATTTTGTAAGCAGATGGTACAATCTATACATTCCTTTTTACACATTTCGCGAAGGTTTGGCCAGTAGTGTGTTAGTAATATTTCTTGAGCATTATTTTTATAATTTCTATGTGCTCGTCTATGTGTTTGCATTATTATCTCCCTTTGTTCTTCTAAATTAACAACATCTTCAAGTTGGATTTGCGCTACAACAAACAAGTTGGGCTGAAATGCGTTGATGATGTCGTCTTGTAAATGAAATAATGTTTCTTCGCTTAGTTTTAACGCGTTTTGGACCTTTGGATTTGTTATTTGTTTTAGTCTATCTATCAATTCATCTTTTGTTTTATAATATATAATATGTCTAACTTTATTTGGGAAAATAGTACGAGTATCAATTTGGATTATTTTATTCTCATCGAATATTGGTATTATTTGGTTTCTAAAAGCATTTAGGGGTTGTTTGACTCTCTTAATATGTTATGAAGGTGAACTTTGCGCAGAGTGTTGTGAATCACTGGATGTATTATTAATTTGCTGGCGTGATAAAGCGTCTGCAACCACATTTTGATGTCCAGGCTTGTATACTAATTTTGCTCCATATTCCTCGATGAAGTTTTTCCATCTTTTAAGTTTGGTGTTTGGATTTTTTTCGGAGATAGAAAAGATTAATGACTGATGGTCAGTGTAGATTGTTAGGTCCGCGATACCATAAAGGTAGTTCCTTAATTTTTGCAAGGCCCAAACTATAGCCAACAGTTCCTTTTCGTTCGTACTGTAGTTCTGTTCTGTTTCACTTAGCGTTCGTGAAATAAATGCTATGGGTTTCCTACGTTGGGAGAGGACTGCGCCTATAGCAAAATTACTTGCGTCAGTGGTTAACTCGAATGGTTCGGTAAATTGGGGTTGAAATAGTTCGACTTGTGCCTTAAGGGCATCCTTTACCTTATTTAATGCTTCTAGTGCTGTTTGGTCGAGATTTATTTTCACTTTGTTACTGTGATTTTTACTAATTCCACCATTTTCTCCCCTGAGATGTATTGTAAGCGGTTTTACCATAGCCGCAAAGTTTTCAATAAATTTTCTATAGTAGCTTGCTAATCCTAAAAATGATCTAAGTTCTCTTAGATTTGTTGGAACTGGAAAGTTTTTTATAGTTTCCACTTTACTGGGGTCTACTGTTATTCTGTTGTGCTTTATAATGTGTCCGAGGTATTCTACAGAGTCTTGAAAGAAGTGTGACTTTTCATCAGAAATTTTCATATTGGCGTTGCAAAGTGCATTAATTATAATGGAAATGTGTTCCATATGTTCTTCGGCTGAAGAGGAATATATTAGCACATAATCTATATAAACATATGCAAATTTTCCTATATACGGGCGCAGAATATCGTCTATGCATCGTTGAAAAATGGAAGGAGCATTCTTGAGTCCGAACGGCATCCTTAAAAATTCATACTTTGCACCATTCACACTGAATGCTGTTTTTTCCCTGTCCGATTCTTTTATAAGGATTTGATGAAATCCTGATTCTAGGTCTAAAGTTGTGAATACCTTTGCTTTCCCCAAGTTTTGAATTGTCATCCCAACGTCTGGAATTGGATAGCGGTCAGTAATTGTTTGTGCGTTTTGCTTCTGAAAATCGACTATCATTCGCCTTTTGGGCTTACCGTGATCATCGGTACCCTTTTTTGCAACTGTCCAGATGGGGGAATTGTACGGACTCCTACTTGGTTGAATAATTTTATTATCTAATAATTTCTGTATTTCCTTGTTTATAAATGCATTGTCTGATATTGGGTAAGGGTACTGTCTTACATAAACAGGGTCTTCAGATTTTGTTCTAATAGATGCCTGAATGGTCGTAGTAAATGGCAGTACTTCGTTTGTTCCACTATTTCCTTGCATAATTTTCTCAATGTCTTCTCTGTAACTTTCATTGTTAACTGTATAGTTTACTTTCTGTTCGTCTTTCCCTAAGTTTTTCTTATATTTATATTTTAAACTATAATCAAAGAGATTAATCTCTGCTTTAATTGATCTTAATCCCTGTTCTCCCATAAGTATATCAAATTCTTGAAGAGCTTCTGTTTCGTAGAAAGTTAAATTGTGATTTAAAACCGTAATGATTTTTTTCGTATCTACCAATGAATGACCATGAAGCGTTTTGACTTTCACAGGGGTAATTCTTATTGGTTTCCCTATCTTACAATTAGTGCTAATATAATTATTTGTAGCTCCTGTATCTATTAATATATTAATTGATCTACCTGTTTCTCTGCAAGTGCGTTGTAGACATGGCAGACCATTCACTCGTCTAAAAAAGTACTTCCGGTTTCAAAATCGTCTTCGTTATGTTGAGGCTGGAGTGATTGGAGGTCTTCCTCTTGGGTTTGGTGTACTCGTTGCATTTTGATGAAGTTGTTTGCTGAGGAATTATTCTCCCTTTTTAGAGGCTGTTGATTGTTGCGGAATGGATTCTGGTGCTGTTGTGGAAAGGTCGTGTACCTTCCGTGTTGTCTTGAGCTATCGACTTCCTTTGGTTCGACGCGGTTTTGTCGTGGTGTCGCGTAATCATGATGTCGTTGTTGGACGTGGTGTGATGGTCTTAGCTGGTGGTGCTCGCTAGCTCTTTGATAAGTATGTCGTTTACCGTTGTAGTGTTCTTGTCGTTTTATGTTGGAGTTTTCAAAATGGCGATCTTCGTTGTCGTGGTATATTGTACAGGTAATAGCGTAAGCTTCCCCCAGACTTTTCGGTTGGTTTGCATATAGAATACCTTTCGTGTAGCTACTTCGTAAACCCATTATAAATGTGCGAATTGCATCCTCAGTGACATCTGATAACCGTCCTCTTCTCATGCTTTCATCTGAGGTTTCGATTTTTTGCTGTATGAGGGTTAGGGCTTGATGGATCTCGTCGTGGAACTCAGTTAGAGTTTTACTACCTTGCTTAATTCTAGTCATGCTGTCCTTTAATACATACAATGGACCTTTATCGGCGTAGGTATAATCCAAACGGTGTATGATAGCATAAAAATTTAGTTCTGTCCCATTCACGGAAACTTTTGATGCAGCTCCAATGATTTTTGCTCGTATAATGCATACACAATTATAGTACTCCGGACTATTGGAAAATTGTTTAATATTTTCCATTTGGGTCCACACTTGGTTTCTCCATGGATTGTATTCTCCCTCTGTTCCACAGAATGTAGGTAAACACTTGAATATTTCCGTGTTTATTTGAGAGGCATTAGATATATGTGGCCGTAGTGCAGGAGTTGCCGGGACAGTGGCAACAGCAAATGGTGTGTTGTTCTTTAATCTTTCGAACTCCGTTTTCAGGGTTGCTAATTGTTCCGTAAGGGCTTGAATGTGAGCTTGAAGTGTTGCAGCCTCAGTCATCTTAATATCTTCTTGTGATGACCGTTGTCGTTTCATCCAGGATCCAGCTTATATATTTTGAGAAAAGCTTCCACTTTCACAAGTTAAAGATTCCGAAATTTTTCAAGAATTTATGTTATTTCCAATTTTTCAGGAATTTATGTTATTTCCAATTTTTCAGGAATTTATGTTATTTCCAATTTTTCAGGAATTTCTTTTTGGCTGGGAATACAAGATTATTTCGCTTGCATCCCGGATGAGCCCCCAGTTAAATCCTTTGGTAAAGGATGAATCAAAAAAATATATTTTTTCGCTGCACTAGCTGTACGCTGTGTGCTTCTTTATTTATTATATTCTTAAGACTACTCACAAATTGTTTCTTAATATCTATTTATAGTAATAATTTCTTTACCATACTTTAACATGTTTTCCTTATTAGGTATGTACAAAATAAAGTGATAATTGTGATGATAATGTTGTGGTTGACCTTGGTCCCCTTTGTGGTAAATGTAAATGATAATGTTGTGGTTGACCTTGGTCCCCTTTGTGGTAAATGTAAATGATAATGTTGTGGTTGACCTTGGTTGTAGATCGGTGATAAGAGAAATGTGTCTGTTTATCATTTGTGTTAGGGTTGCCGCGTAGCTTATATGTTATGCATTAACTCGCGCACACACAAACCATAACAAATTATGCGCAATAGAAGAAAACAAAATATATCCAGTACAAAAATAAGCAAAACAGCATTTATGCATCAAAAACAAAATTTGTGTACAAATTAAAAAAATAAAATTCAATATACCCCCGCTTTCATCCCAACTGTAGCAATCAAGAACGTATATATTTACCCACAAGCACAAAATACAAAAAACATTGAGAAAGAGAGGATTTTGGAATGAGGGAGAGAGAGCGCGAAAGAGAGAGATAAAGAGAGAGAGAGAGAGAGTGCTCTGCCTCTGCCATTAACTCTGCCACTTCCTCTGCTCAGCCTCTGCCGGTCCGCAGTAGCAGATGTTTTGCTTTCCCATTCTACTAACGTAGATGAGAAATAATTGAAACACACAGGGTTACCGTACAAAAATATAACCAGTACATTTAATTCCTTTTCAGCAGGTCTTGGGAGCAGAAGCTGAAACGCCAACGACAGCCAAAAAAATGAGGGGATTAAAAACATAATGACTCCAAAACTTGCAACCGCTTTAGATGTTTGCAAGGTCAGTGATCGAAAAGCCGTGCATTTAATTATATCTGTTGTGTAAGAAGTCGGTCTTGAAGTACACAACTATATTATAAATAAAACGTCTATACATAATGCAAGGAAAAAAATACGAGCAGAACAGTTAAAAAATATAAAAGAACGTTTCAACAAGAACGAACTTGGTGGAATTTGTTTGCACTGGGACGGAAAGCTGTTACCAGGTCTTACTGGGAATGAAAAAGTTGACAGACTTCCACTCATAATTTCATGCGGGCGTACGGAGCAACTATTTGAAGTGCCCGCAATTAAAAGTGAAACCGGCAGAGATCAGGCATCTGCTGCTTGTAAAGCCTTATTTGAATGGGGACTTCAAGATCATATAAAAGCCTTGGTGTTCCATACAACTGCCGTAAATACAGGCCGTTTTAATGGAACCTGTACGACTATTGAACACAGAACAATAAGAAATTTTCTATGGTAACTAAATGTATCCTTTATTCTTCAGACGGATTTGCTTTATTTACTAAAAATAAACTATTTTCGGAATCTTCTACTTCTAAATGTATGAAATACTTACAGCAAAAAATTGTGTACGCCTCTGTTATGAAATTCAAATCACGCAAAAATGGCGTAAGCCACAAAAGCATCAAAATATTCGTTTTGAGTAGGTTTACAGTGAAATTTGGTGTGCACGTTGAGTTGACCATTTAAAATTATATAGAGGTCGGATGCAAAAATTCAGCAAAAAGACATCGGGTGATTACTTATGCCCCGGGTGATTACTTTTGGGCCACCGTGTATATTTTTTTTTTTTTTTATCTGGGACCAGCACTCAGGAGATGACTCCTACACATGCGAAGCATTGTGCTGGAACTTTAGGAAAGGGATAGTAGGAGAAATGACGGGAGGTGAAGCTTACTTATTTTTGCAGCTCTGCTTTCGCACGTTCTTTGTTTATAGTTTTTTTTAGCAGTGCTGAAGCTTCAGTTCAGTAGCCATTTTTCTTATTGTTTTACTTCGCCGGTGCTACACAATACCGACGAAGGAGGGCGTTCTGATGCAATTGTGGATTGCTATCAGCTGAAGCCGGTATTGTTCAGTGACCAGTGACTATGCCTTCGCCACTGAAACCTTCCGACAACAACTGACACACAAAGACAAAGGATTATAGAGAAATGGTTGAAACAGAGATAAAATAGTAAAAGCAAAATTTAAATCAGTAACTCTGTTAGAAATTAGGAATAACAGAGGACTATTTTACTTCATAGGTAGGGTTTAGGAATGGTTGATTGGTGTTATGGAATGGAAGATGACGATCGGCAGGAAATTCTTGAACATATTAATGTTGTAGATGAAAATAGTCATAATACCATAAGAATTCGAAAGCTTCCGACAACAACTGACACACAAAGACACACTAATGCACATCAGAAAAATGCGAGATGTTTATTTTTATTTTAAAATTTTTGTCTGAAACTGGGGTTGAACCCAGGTCTGTTTTTGGATTCGTAGTCAACGTGCAGACTACCATCCATCGTGCCATCGCCACCCCTGAGTTATTACGCATATATACACAATATTGTATTTTTTATTACTTATTTTCATTTATATACATATCATAACATATCATACATTTATATATATATCATATATATCTCAATTGTTATTACTTCTTCTGAGGCACCGAATTTTTTTGAATTCACTCTAAAGGAAATAAAAGTTATATCAAGAATAATAATTCGTTGTCTAATGAGCAGTCAGGTTTTCGCTTATGTCTTTAATGTCGTTAATGGATGTAACTGAAAACATACGACGTGAACTAGATGAAGGAAAGATTAATTTCTTAATTCTTCGAGATCTTTCTAAAGCCTTTGACACGGTTGATCATGGTACGCTTTGCATTAAACTTCGGCACTTCTTTAATATCTCTTTTATGTCAACTAGACTGCTATCATCATATCTCTCTAGCCGTGGTCAATTTGTTTATTTGAACGATCATCGGTCATCGGCACTAAATTCATCGATGGGAGTGCCTCAAGGGTTAATCCTTGGACCACTACATTTTTCAATATATGCAAATGACTTGCCTAAGGAACTTTTGAATAACAAAATTCTTACGTATGCAGATGATGTGCAGTTGTACTTAAGCTAAGGGTATATGTATGAGTAAAAGTTTTTTCAAATTCACTTTAAACAATGACATTCTATTTATTGATTTTAACGATTAACGATTAAGTTATTATATTCTGGACAACCCATGTATTCTACGCGTTGCTTTGTAGACTCCAGCCTACAATGAGGCACTGCTAAGTTGGTGTTATTAATCGTGTTAAAGGCATGCTGATTACAGGAGAACTTAATTAAGTGATGACCCATATTGTGCAATGATTTCAAAACATAGAGCATAAGTTGAAACTTGTATATGCCATAGATTGGCACAACTATTTGAGAGACATTTTTGTAGAGAGATATAGTCGAGTACGTCAGAAAAAGATTAAATACTACTTTAAGAGCTTTGTTTTGCGTTCGTTGAGGAGATTTTAATTCATTAGTTCTTTTGTAGCTATACAAATCTGCTAAATACCTAAAGTGACTTTGAATCAACGCATTGTAGAGCAAGAACTTTGTGTTTTCATTGAATTTATTCTGAAATTTAAACAGTATTCCAATAGCTGCAGATATTTTTTTCTTTACGTATTATATGTGGAGAATCTAGATATTCTAAGGAAGTTACTCCCTCAATTTCAGTACCATCCACAAATATACTGAAGCTGTTATTTAGATTACTTAGTTTTGTCGCAAATTCGACTATTAATGCAGCATCTCTTTCAATATAAGCTTCAGCTACTGTAACATATTTGAAAATATAAAAAAGATAGACAAAAAGTTTATCATTTAAGCTAAGATGAATAATATCATTCAGATACAGGTGAACAGTAAGGGGCCTAATACACTGCCCTGGGGGACACCACACTTCACTCAGCCAATACAACTTTTTTCTTTATTTATTTGAACAAATTGCTTTTTTATTAGTTATGTAACTTTTCAAAAGTTCTAGTTCTCTACCACAAATTCCATAAAGATTTAACTTTTTCAGCAAGATGATATGATCTACAATATCGAAGGCTTTAGAAAAATCAAAAAATTGTCCAATAACGCCATTGTTACCTTAATCCAACCCTTTATATATGTAGTTAATTACATTTTATCACAGCTTCCTCCGTTCCACATCCCTTCCTAAAGCCATACTGATACTCATTTATTAAATTGTTACTATCTAAGTAATGCGTAATTTGATTGTGCAAAATTCCCTCAACCATATTATCAATTATAGACAATACTGCAATTGAACGGTAAAACTCCATTGTAGTAACATTGTTATTCTTCGGGATTGGAATAACTTTATGAACTTTTAAGATATCTGGGTATATTCTAAATTAATCATGATATTAAATCTGCGCACGAGGTAAGTAACTAGTTAATTTTTTGCAAAAGCGTAGAACTTTGGGGGCCACTTTATCATAACCAGAACTTTTTGTATTTTCAATTTTGATAAAATAGTATTCACTTTTTTTTTATCTGGGACCAGCACTCAGGAGACAATCCCTACACATTGCATTGTGCTCAAACTATAGGAAAGGGATAGTTAGAGAAACGACAAGATGTGAAGCTTAATTAATTATTTTACAGCTCTGCGTTTTGCACGTTCTTTGTTTATAGCAGTGTTGAAGCTATGATTTAGTAGCCATTTTTATTATTATTTTACTTCGCCGATGCTACACAACACCGCCGAAGGAGGGCGCTCTGATGTGACCAGTGACTACGCCTGCGCCACTGCAACCTTCCGACAACAACTGACACACAAAGACATACTAATGGACATCAGAAAAATGTGAGATGCTTTTTTTTATAATTTTAGTCTGAAACTGGGGTTTAACTCATGTGTTTTGGTTTTGTAGTCAACGTGCAGACTACTTCAGCCATCGCCACCCTCAATCATCACAAGTTGTGCTGTTAAATTTAAAAATATTATTATGATTTAGAAAGTAGTTTTTTCAAACCTCAGCTTTTCAAGAATCGCAAGTAATAAGCTCTCCATCAGTGTCTTTGAATCTTACGGTTCGGTTAGGATCTCTTCCAAGTGTTTTATTAATGAAATTCCAACTCTCTCTAAGATCCTGCTTGAATGCAACCATGTTGTTTTTGTAATAAATATTCAAACAATCTTTGTAAGTCTTATGACACAGCTGATTCTTTTTAATCTTTTCTTCAAGTCATCATTAGTAAGATTTTTTCTTCGTTGTTTTAAAAGTTTCTATTTATAATCTTTAAGTTTTTTGCAGGTTATAATTAATCCAAGGTGTGATTTCTTTTTTGATCAATTTTCTTCTAGTTCTTTCATTAGTTGATTTACCCACAGCTTTATTAATGCAAGATATTAGAGCCGACGTGTTGGCTAACGGATCATCTATTTGACATATGTTAGGTAAGTGATTCCTAATATTCCTTGTGATTCCTTGTTATAGTCACACTGCATATAAGCAATTTGAGTAAAACTTTGATTATGAACATCAAGTGCCATTCTGCAGGAGACAATGTTGTGATCCGATAAATCGCATTCTCTAGCGTCAATATACAAATAATTATGAATCTTACTATATACGTGATTTATATGATGTTTGGCTATCCGGGCGAGTAATTAAATTGTGGCATTTTGAAAATCATAATTTTCTAGAAGACACAATAGTTCTTCACTCAACTCCACTTTCAACACATCGATATTGGAGTCACCCACAACTATGCATTGAGTGCGACCATAATCAGAGAGGAAGTTCTCCAAAACTTACAGAAAATTGTTTGTACTACACTTTTGGGACCTATAAAACGACACGAATGTTATCGCCTTACCTTTGAATTTTTGCTTATTTAATGTTAGGGCTATATAGTCTACAAAGTTTTTACTCTCACATACATTACATGTATACTGTAATTGTTCACGAATATAAACTGAGGTCCCACCATAACTGTCCAATCTGCAGCAGTGAATACCCATATATATTATATAATTGTGTAAGATCTTTATGAAGCCAGGTTTCTTGAATTGCTATAATACAAGATAGTCAGGAAGATTCGCAATTGGAGCTTTAAATTTATTGAATAATTGATTAAATACTTCTAACATTAATACTAATTACATCTACATGTGAGTTTTTACTAGTTTTAATATATTCAGCAAAAGTTTTTAAATTAGAAAAGTAATGATTGTTTAAAATAATGAATATTTTAAATTACATTAACACAAAAAGCATAAAGAAAATAACGTTTAAATATTGCGTTAAGACGCAATTTCCTCTCGGAAAAATGGTGTCGATCCATCCACCATTTTGGCGAAAGTAAGGTAGTGGCTCCAGATATTTCAAAAGCATTCGACAGAGTGTGGCATGGAGCACTCTTGTCCAAACTTATTGCTTTTGGTGTCGGTGATATCTTCTCTCGATTTATATCGAGCTTTCTCAGGGATCGCGCTATAAGAGTTGTTATAGACGGGATCTCATCAAACGAGTTCAAGATCAATTCAGGGGTACCACAAGGCTCTATTCTTTCTCCTACCCTATTTCTTATTTTTCGTAATGACCTCCTATGTCATACTTCAAACCTTATCCACTCTTTCGCAGATGACAGCAGTATCTGCCATTCATATTCATTCGATCGTAGGCCGACATCAACTATGATCGCGGCGACGCGGCAGAATATGAATGATTCGCTAACAGGTGACCTCACGAGAATATTGGAATGGGGTCACGCGAACAGGGTCGATTTCAATTCCCAAAAGACCCAATGCTGCATGCTAATACACCGCCGTGTGCACGATCAAGCTGCCTCATCTGTAAAAATGGGTGGCATAAACATTGAGGAATCAGAAGCTCTTGATGTTCTTGGCATGAAAATTCAGTGTGATGTCCGATGGACTGAGCACATTTTTCAGGTCTCAAAAGAAGCATTCAAGTGCCTAGGCTTTTTAAGGCGGTGTAAGACAAACTTCACCCCATCTGATCTCACTATTTATACCGCCTACATCCGACCGAAAATGGAATACAACTCTCATGTGTGGGCCGGTGCTTCAAAGACTATTTTGAAGTTACTCGACCGTGTACAAGAAAGGGCGAAGAAACTCATAGGAGACAGTAGGGTAGCCAACTCTATTGACTCTCTTGAGCATCGTCGCAACGTGGGGTGCCTTTCGTTGTACTATCCTTAATATAATGGGATGTGTTCTAATGAAATCAGGGAACTTGTTCCCGAAACCCGGTTATTCGCACGCACGACGCGATCATCATTAAGAGCGCATCCATTTGTGGCCGATTTGAGGGCGACTCGTACTACGCATTACAGGGAAAATTCGTTTTTTGGCCGAACGGCACGTATGTGGAATAGACTACCCGCAGAGGTGTTTCCTGTCACTTTTAGCATGGGAAGATTTAAATCAAATGTCAATAAACACTACTCCCTCTATCCTCCTTCCCATTACCAATTTTCCTAGTTCCTGCACAATGCATCGCATGTGTAGGGGTCACCCCCTGAGTGCCGGTCCAAGTCAAAAAAAAAAAAAAAAAAAAAAAAAAATAAACTTCTTCATCAGGAATTCCATATTGCGATCTGTGTATCCTTGGCGTATTAGTTGTAGCTTTCAATAGTAGATTATCAACATCTTCCCCACATCGAATTAATTTAGGCTTTGAAAGTTCAGTCCTCTTTACAAAAATGTTTCTACTTACTGCATAAACTGTGCGATAACCAACATTTTTTAATGCTTTTGCTTGATTGAGTAAACTTAAAGTATCATTCAATACAGCCAGATGATCAAGTTTTCGTAGTTCAGCTTTGATTTCTTTTAGTTGGGTTTTGAAGTCCCCACTTATATCACATACAGGACACACATATTCCTCATTCTAATGATGTAAAAAGAAATCATACTTGCATTTGTTAAGTGTTGTGCAAAGTACATGCGCATTTGTCACACTCAATAAAGTCAACATCTTCTTCATTTACATCGAAATTACATTTCGTACAAAGTTTTTGATTAGTGTTTTGGCTACTTCTTAAATTTTTTCGACCTTTACCCATCTTATTCCAAAATACGAGTATTCACAACATAACAGCACTGTCTCTTTTCTATTTATCTCTTAAGTAATTTGTTATTGTTCTTATTTGTAAAAACCAGTATTGTTTTTTCACCTTTTCTTCTCTGGCAATATGTTTGTAGTTTTTTATACCATACAGTTTTTATTATGTTAATATAACGATTTATTGTTGCAATTATGTACTTATACCATATATTCTTTTATTTTCACACTTTTTTAATTCTTGTGTTTCTGTCAAACATTTATCTGCGGTTTATTTACTTTTTCAATCAATCTATTTTTTTTTTTTTATCTGGGACCAGCACTCAGGAGATGACTCCTACACATGCGATGCATTGTGCTGGAACTATAGGAAAGGGATAGTAGGAGAAGTGATAGGAGGTGAAGTTTAATTAATTATTTTGCAGCTCTACTTTTGCACGTTCTTTCTTTATACTCGTAGCAGTGCTGAAGCTTCGGTTCTGTAGCCATTTTTTTTTATTATTATTTTACTTCGCCGGTGCTACACAATACCGACGAAGGAGGGCGTTCTGATGCGATTGTGCATTGCTATCAGCTGAAGCCGGTATTGTTCAGTGACCAGTGACTATGCATTCGCCACTGAAACCTTCCGACAACAACTGACACACTAATGCACATCAGAAAAATGCGAGATGTTTATTTTTATTTTAAAATTTTAGTCTGAAACTGGGGTTGAACCTAGGTCTGTTTTTGGATTTGTAGTCAACGTGCAGACTACCATTCATCGTGCCATCGCCACCCTCAATTTTTTATTTTATTAAGCTTTAAGGTTTTTTTATTTATTATTTTTATATAATCTCGATATTTCGTTAACCTTCAGGAAATTTTAATTTTTTTTATTTTTTTTTTTTTATTTTTTATAAAAATTTCCTGAAGATGTTAATCGAAGGTTAACGAAATATCGAGATTATATAAAAATAATATTTAAAAAAAATCTTAAAGCTTAATAAAATAGATTGATCAAATATTATAGTTATTATTATTATTATTTTATTTTGCTGGTTTAAAATGTAAATGAAAATTAATTCTTCAATTTATGTTAAAAAATTTGTGTACTGTCAAAAATTAATAAAAAACTATTATTAATTTCACTTTTCTTTACACTCTTATTATATTTTTGTGAATATTACACCACAATTTAGATTATTTTTTAATTTTTCTAAGGAAACCGTACTAAATGCGCGTGCACTCTTTAAACACCGGCAAATCACAGACCCCAATCTCACGAATGTATTTCCAAGTATTTTTTACACAAAAGTGTCCAATTAATAAAAAAAAGTACAAAAATATATGTTTTGAATACATTTTTATACAAAATAAGATAAACAAAACAAGCAATTAAAGTTAAACAACAAATTTATTCTTCCCACGATTTTGAGCAGATCCACATTTTTTTTTGTTGGAGCCTTCGATGTGTTTGTAGCGTATTCTAAGCTTTTTTCTCCACATGCTTGAAACTTATAACACCAACAACTAAAACTATTCCATTATGCTTACCGTTTCTCTTTAAATATTTATCCTTGCTTCTTTTAAATTGTGATGTGCACCCTGTTGTCAGGGCTGCATTTATGAGGTGTCGATAAGGCAATCCGATTACCTGCTGTACCGTAGTGCATGCCCACCTGACCGGATAAGGGGAATGGGAGTTTTTTTGGAAGAATGGAGGAGCGAAGGTAGGGAAAATTTTACCTCGGATGGAATAAAAGATGGCTGAGGACCCGGAGCTAGGAGTGCTCGCCGGCCGAAAGAAAAAAAAAACAAAAAAGGACGAGTGTCGTGTCTATATTGGCCTATGATCAAGGCTTTTGTTGCATCGTGGCACAGTGGCTGCTGAATACACTGGAATTAACCGGACAGGGAAGAGAAACGTCTTCTTTCGAGGAAGGTGTGAATACAATTGTGAAGTATTGCGGTATGGGGAGAAGTAGTAAAATTTTTAACATATTGGCATAAATGTTAGTTTTTGATGGTGAAACGAAGAAGATTGTGGGTAAGAACTACACACAATATAAGAAACCCACCATCACAGGAGGTATAGTCACTGCCCGCCCGAAACAGGTATTTGCCACGACGTTCGGACAACTATTTTCTTAATACATAACGAAAAAACAGACGCTTTCTATTATATTTTCTTTTCATATATATAGGGGAAACCACCCGTACCGGGTTCCCCAGTCCTTACGACAGATTACCTTCAGAAGTACGCCAGATCAATAGAATGAGCTCAACATAGGTCTAGATTCGTAAGCTTGGGTAGCGTATTAGGGTGTTCTCCTTTACAGTTAAAATTTAGAGACCGAGTATACAAAGGAACATATACGTTGGGACGGAATATTTTTAGACATACGGGACCTTCGTACGGACAAAATACGGACGGACGGCATAAAACTACAGTCACCGGGGGAGTTCTGGTCAAATCTGTACCTTAGTTAAATTTAACTACATATATATGTAAATAAGCAATTTTTATCCATTTTTTTTATGCGAATCATTTTTCTATTTGTCTAGCAATTTTAATCATTTTTATTGTCTACCTTTTCTTCTGAGAATTTATTTAGCAACCTTTGGTTTCTGATATCCTTTCCTTTCAATACAATTTTTACTGTATTTATTAAATTGATGAATTTATTTACATATTTGCGAAATTGGAATGTAAATACATAATTATTATTTTTTTGAATAGTTTATAGAATAAAAGTTAATGTATTTGGATTTTGAATGAATTCCTCTTTTAATATGTATGAGTAGGTGAAGCGGGTAAGTGTCATGGGAAAGTGAGAGAAACGGTAAGGCGAAGCAGTTTTTAGGATAGCTGGCATGATAACGGCTGCCAGTTGTCAAGGCGAAGCCAGCTATGGGTTCAAGAGGGAGAGCAGCCACCATTAGCGGAACATCGGCTAATGGAAGCGTGTGAGAGTTTCGGTGCGTATCAGATGTTTTCTTTTGGCTTTCTACACCCAACAGTAAGTTCGTTTTTTGGGCTTCATATAATTATTAATCTCTATTCCGTCATATTTCTTTAGGCTGGCATGACAAATTTTGTTGGGTTGTGAAGGGTAGCATCGACCGACTGGTTGGCAAGAGCCACACAAAGACGGCGAGCTCTAGTCGGAGTTAACAGCAAACATGTCAGCGCCGCCAACAGGATGGTGGGAAAATTGAAATCAAATGTCCATAAACATAAATAATGCAAAAGTTCACAGCACCATTAAAATGGCTCCGAATAAAGTGAACTCAACAAATGAGAAAAAACTACTAAATACTGTATACAGCCATTTGAGGATGTATAAAATGTCAAAATTCAATGTACATGGTCTGGTATATATATAAATAAAAACATAGTTTTGAGAAAGATTATACTCCGAATTGGCCAAAGAAAGGTTCATAATTAAAAGAGTTCAAAATACATATCCTGCAACATACGAGTATATTTTAGAAGATTATCGCGGAAATTCTATTAAAGGTGGGTTCTATGAAGAAGGACTTTCAAAAACCATGTATCTGTATACATATCTAGTTGAAACGATTATTAAGAGTAAGATTTAATAAAGAACACAATTCTTGGATAACAAAGATGAGCTATTATAGTTGAAAGAAGACAAAAAGAACTGTAACAGCTACAACAACAACAACATCATAATCATCGTCATCAAGATTTAATATGAATTGTAAAATATTAAGAAGATGAAATAAATATATAAATAATTCTTATAAACCAAACTTTTTTTATTTCCAATCAAACAGTCATATACATTGCCTCTGAGCTCCAATTCATCAGAGCTATTTACTAATTATTTCCCAGTTATTTATTTAAACGATGCTAATGAGTGCGCTCTAAATGATTTTCATTCATAAAACAGTATCTTATAAGTGAACATGTAATTGAAATACTAATTGGATCTTATGAATTAAATGATATAGTCGACTACATAGAAGAAGAATATACACGATATAGGCCAGAAAACAAACTTTTTATTGAAGCTAATAATTATGCAATGCAAATTAATGCTTCAAGGAATCAGTATATTTTAAATTAAAAAAATACAACCGGTAGACTTTTAGGATTCAATATCAAAATCCTAACTCCAAACAAAGCTCTCCACTCTTCAACTTCATATCTTTAAGATCAATCTCGTGCAAATTGAAAGCAGTATTGCTGTCAAAACTTACATGAAGAATTCTAAAGCTCATACACTACACGAGTTTTCGGTTAATGTACCTCTAGGGTATAAAATAGTAGAGATTTCTAAAAATCTTATTTATTTATTGGTAAATACTAAAGAGATAAGTTCATTAGCTCTACGCGTGGTAGATCAGAAGGGTGATTTAATTAATTTTCGAGGAGAGGAAATCAAAATACGAATACATTTGAGGGCAACAAAATAATGATAATATACAATAAAAGTTTATGGAATAATGCTGCATCAGCAGCAGCGTACAATACTCAAACATTACAATCTAAACCACAGTTGAAAAGGTCGGTGCACCGAAAATCAAAGTTATAAACCATTTAAACCTTATAGCTCATTCTACGCCACCCTGTATGTATATATATTTAAAAAAACAATTTTGTTACATACCTCTTTGATGAAATTCGTTATGAACTTAATGGTATTGAAATTGATCACACAAGACATTTAGGTGTCACGAGCACCATACAAACTTTTGTTTCTCTATCGCCGAAGGAAAGCAATATGATGGAAAATTCTGGATTGAATAAAATTGAAGATGTTAAACTTGTAAATGGATATTTTAATTTGTATGTCCCGTTTAAAATGCTTGTAGGAAGACTATAATAAAATAGATGAGAAGAAAAATCTAAAAATAGAAATATGTATGTGTAATAAAAAAAGTAAACTCATGGATTGTTATGTTTTTGTTTATAGATTTTTGGTTTTGTGTTCGGTATTCAACTTCAATTCTTGATGGATTAGTTGAATTTTGAACATAAGAATCTTGGGTTTGTATTCAGAAATTAGGAAAACTCCACTGATGATCTAAGTAAGCATTAGCGAATATGCTTACTGAGGAGTATGCTTTCTGATAATTTTTTTGATAAAGAGCACAATTTTAAAATTAGAATCAAACATAAAGAGATATTCCCACAATAAATTCAGTTAATAAAGGGTGGTTAAATTTCAAGGGCCGATGTTGATTTTGAATAAAACGCAAACTATTTAGGAAATTATTGTAATTTTATTTTATTATGATATATTGGTATTACTCAATTATGTATGGAACAAAATATCGGCCAAATGGGCGCCGCGACCACGGCGGCACACCTCCATCCGATGGTCCAAATTTTCGATGACCCTGAGGCATAATGGAGGTTCTATGCCGTTAATGTGTCGAATTATCTCATCCTTTAGCTCTTGAATTGTTGCTGGCTTATCGACGTACACCTTTTCTTTTAAATAACCCCAAAGAAAAAAGTCCAACGGTGTCAAATCACATGATCTTGGCGGCCAATTCACATCGCCATTACGTGAGATAACACGGCCATTGAATTTGTTGCGCAAAAGAGCCATTGTTTCGTTAGCTGTGTGGCAAGTGGCACCGTCCTGCTGAAACCACATATCGTCCACATCCATATCTTCCAATTCGGGCCATAAAAAGTTCGTTATCATCTCACGATAGCGAACACCATTCACAGTAACTGCCTGACCGGCCTCATTTTGGAAAAAATACGGCCCGATGATGCCGCCAGCCCATAAACCGCACCAAACAGTCACTCTTTGTGGGTGCATTGGTTTTTTGACAATCACTCTTGGATTCTCATTCGCCCAAATGCGGCAATTCTGTTTATTGACGAATCCACTGAGGTGAAAATGTGCCTCATCACTGAAGATGATTTTCTTCGAAAATTGATCATCCACTGTTGCCATTTCTTGCCACCATTCTGCCCATTCACGACGTTTGGAATGGTCAAGAGGCTTTAGTTCTTGAGCCAATTGCACCTTGTAAGCGTGTAAATGCAAGTCTTTATGCATAATGTTCATCAACGACGAGCGTGAGAGGTGCAATTGTTGGGCACGACGACGAGTTGAGGTGGACGGCTCTTCAGCCACACTATCGCGAACAGCAGCAATATTTTCTGCAGTACGAGCTGTACGAGCATGGACTGGTGTTCTCACATCTTCTACAGACCCGGTTTGCTCGAATTTTTCCACGACTTTTGCGATTGTACGCACATTTGGACGATCAAATTGACCAAAAAAATCACGAAGTGCACGATATGCATTTTGATTTGAACGCCCATTTTCATAATAAGTCTGGATAACTTTAACACGTTGTTGGATTGTGTATCTCTCCGTGGTTCAAATTGAGTAAGTCTGAAATAGAGAAATGTCAAATAAAATGCGGAAAAAAGCTTGGCGTTTAGGTGTGGTTCACATTCAACATCGGCCCTTACAATTTAACCACCCGATATATAATAAAATTCTATTAAATGGTAAACATGAATTGATACTCTTGCATAATAAGAACGATTAAGATCTTGTGCACTCGAAGGCTTCTACTGACAAAGCCAAACTTTCGATCTCACTTATCTCATGGAGAATTCCACATGTACAATTATCTGATCTTTGCAAATTTAATATTATTAAATCTATTAAAAAAGGTGTTTCTATACCGATAGCTTTGGATTTGGGATTGTCATGTAAATACACAATTAAATACGGACTAGTCATATGTGGAATGTTAAATTATCTGTAAATAGAGAAGGACCTCGTTTTATCTTGATTACATTTCAATGAGAAAATAATTTTGTTCACTGTGACCTCACAAATTTAAAAGTACATTTGAACTATGTTCATATGATGATCCTAATATTAAATTTAAAAATTAACGATATGTATATGTATATGATATGTACGTGAGATTTCAACAATGCTACTATATAAGAGAATCTCAACGGCTTCTATCTGCTCAAGAGTTTAAGAATAATGCATCGATTTTGTAGTTGATGTCAGCTATCAAAGCGAATCGCTCAATAGCGGACCAATTGATATAAAAATTTAATTTGAAACAGCTATAAACATTGCGGCAAAAATATCAGCTTACAGTATACTCATTCATAATCGCATATTAGAATACAGTCTGCAAACTCTTGTAAATTAAGCAGCATGGAGGAGGATAATAAAATAGTTTTCATACACTTGCAAGGTTTCAAAAATAATTCAAACTATTTTTTTTTTTTATCTGGGACCAGCACTCAGGAGATGACTCCTATACATTCGAAGCATTGTGCTGGAACTATAGGAAAGGGTTAGTATGAGAAACGACAGGAGGTGAAGCTTAATTAATTATTTTACAGCTCTGCTTTCACATGTTCTTTGTTTATTCTTCTAGCAGTGCTGAAGCTTCGGTTCAGTAGCCATTTTTATTATTGTTTTACTTCGCCGGTGCTACACAATACCGACGAAGGAGGGCGTTTTGATGCGATTGTGGATTGCTATCAGCTGAAGCCGGTATTGTTCAGTGACCAGTGACTATGTCTTCGCCACTGAAACCATCCGACAACAACTGACACACAAAGACACACTAATGCACATCAGAAAAATGCGAGATGTTTATTTTTATTTTAAAAATTTTTAGTCTGAAACTGGGGTTGAACCCATGTCTGTTTTTGGTTTAGTAGTCAACGTGCAGACTACCATCCATCGTGCCATCGCTTGCACTCATTTTCAATAATAACCAATACACGAATTTCATTATAAAACCTCCATATGACTTTGAATGTTTATGAAAAATAAAACAGCGAGAACCAACTTGGTTAACTAGAAATTATTATCTTCTGAACTGGGACGATGGTTCAGTTTCATTGCAGAGCGTTTCTGAATTTCTAAAATGCAACATACGACATTCAAAAGTATATGTCAAAGGTAAAGAAAATAGAAAATGGTTGGAAGAAATTATTCATCACCGAGTATTCAACATTGAGGATATTAGCTGCATCAACTTTAAGCAATTGGAGATTAAGTATCCAGACTACCTTTATTGTAATTATCACTACTATGGTTTGTGCAAAGGAGTCGCGACGAGACAGCCCTACTCGGAACCCATTCCTGAGGACTTCGAAACTACTCCGCTCGCCGACGCTGAAAACGCAGACGATCAAGAACACTGAGAGATATCGCCCATCTCCTCCGAAACTGGATGTGGGTGTGGTTCCCGAAGGGGAACTGATGCGTTCACCAGACTTGGTGATAAAATATCGGAACTGAAAGAAATTATGGGATAACCCGACAGGAGCGAACGCCGGGTACATCCAAGAGACTGAGAGACGCACTGGAAGGGGGTAGGAAACACCATCCAAGGGGACGAGATCGAGTTCCGAGAGACTTAATAAGGCGGCACCTAAGGACCCGAATGAAGAAACGACGAAAAGAGCTGACATTGCGGTAGTGGAGATAACGAATGGCGCAACAGGACTCCGCCCTGATCCGGGGAACAACAACCGAGAGCTTAGTGATTGGGTCGTCGGGACGAGGAGACGTAAGAGACCAACCAGACAAGATGCGGTGATCATTAAACTTACCGAGAATCTCTCCTTTGTTGATGTACTCAGGAGAGTGAGAAGCGTCCCCGAACTTAAACGAGTCGGCGCTGATGTCAACCTTGTCGGGAAGACCCAGAGAGGTTATATTCTCTCTAAACTTAGAAGGTCAGCCGAAGTGACCCCAAGGAGATGTTAAAAATGCCTGGACTTTGAGCATATAGCCAGGAATTGCCGGAGTGAGAAGGAGTGGTCCAAACACTGCTTTAAGTGTGGCGCACTGGACGACTTTGCTAGGAACTGTACATGCGTCCCCCGCTGTCTGCTCTGTAGAGGGGACCCAATTACCGAAAAATAGAAAATGTTGAGAACAGGAAGGATGGGTTTGTGAAAAGCACTGTTATTGAGTACACTTCTTCAGCTGCTACCTTTCCCCAAGCTGGGCAATTGGCGACTACAAAGGACGATTGGATGACCTTGTGAATGATGCGAGGAATTTAAGACCCATAATGATTGATGGGAATTTCAACGCATGGCAGTTGAAAGAGGCTAATTTTACAAAAAAAACCCAAGAAGAGAGTGCCTACTGGAGGCTATTGCAACACTGGAGGTTGTTCTGCTAAACTGCGGCCACGAGGATACATTTTCGAAGAACGGGAGACGCTCTAAGATTGACATGACATTTTTCAGCGACGCACTGGCGACCTCAAATTACTGGAAGGTGTCTAACATATATATACATAGTGACCGCCGGGCTATTCTTTACAAAATCCACGTGCGACCTGCGGGATACACTATTCCGGCCGCTCCTCCTAATCCCCGATGGAGAGATTTCACCTTCGACAGGGAAACACTAGCTCTCGTAATGGAGGACATTCGACTACCCGGTAGCGCGAACGACAAGGCAACTGGACTTATCAGTCACTGTGGCTTATGAAGCATCTATGGCGAGGGGACATCATCTGATGGGCAATAAGCACATCTATTGGTGTAATGAGGAAATAGCTGATCTATCTTATCGAATCGCAAAATTGGCTTCCGAAAGCCACGCTCAATGGTAGATGCCATAGAAGCGGTCATGACTACGCCGAAGGATGCCATAGCTAGGGGGTGACAAGGAATATTGCATCATGATCACCTTGGATGTCAAGAACACATTTAATTCGGCTGATGGAGACACCACGCTAGCTGCATTCAATGGGAAGAACGCCGCCAAATACTTTATTGAATTGGTTGCTGCCTCTTGTATAACACATAGGATTGCAGAAGGTCATAAGGTACGCCGATCATTGGTTTTGCGGGTGACATTGCCCTAGTAATAAGGGGCAAACACCCCGACAGGCCTGAGAGAACGTGCAACGATGTCATCGCTATGGTTAGAAACTGGATCACGAGCATGGGTCTCAGACTTGCTGACCAAAAGACGGATGTTCTACTTATAAGCAGTGGTAAGAAAACGGAGTGCATCACGGTTAGAGTGGGTGACCAACTAATAAACTCTAAGCGGGTGATTAAGTACTTTGGGGGTTATGATCGACCACAGACTCACGTTCAAGAACATCTCCGGTATATGTGCGAATAATGCCTAACATGAGGAACCGAAGCAGGAAAGGAGGCAATTATTGATGGAGATATGCGGCCCCCGTATGGGCAGATGCTATGAATAAGGAATCGTACAGGAGGGGAATAGATGCGGCCTACAGGAGTTGTTCTCTTAAGGTCGTTTCTGCCTTCCGCAGAACTGGCAATTACTGAGAAAGAGAAACGTGTTGCAAGAGGCTAACGCACACCGAGCGAATGGTTGTTGGCGCAATTGAAAGATGGCAGCATGATCGGGCCACTTCTATAAAGGGAAGATGGACCCACAGTCTCATACGGAGAATAAAGGAGTGGACAGATAGGAAACATGAACAGGTGAACTTCTACCTGACCCAGTTGGTAAGCGGACATGGATGCTTCAGAGCATACCTCTACAAGTATGGTCACGACGATGATGACAGGTGCCGAGAGTGCTCCAATATGAGGAAAACTGTGGAGCATGTTTTCTTTGAGTGCCCGCGGTATGGGCACCGACTGGGCTCGCTGGATGGGAGAATCGGATCCCGGGTTAAGCCCGACATCATTGTTGACTTGATGCTAACATCGGCTGAAAATTGGAATTCTGTGTGTGCTTTCACAAGGGAAGTTTTGAACCGCAAAGGATAATGGAGAGGTCAAGGTGTGCAGAACGGGAGAACAGCATTGCTGAGTCATAAATCCCCCGAAGTAATACTTCACTCTGGTCCGGGATAACTGCATGGGAGAATGACGAAAGGAGTGGGGTTAAGTACGTAGGCGCATTGAGTCACAGAGTAAGTCTTACAGCGAATCGTGCGTATAGGCTAGCACGGGCTACCAATATCTTTCGAAGATTCCCCTTCCCTAGCTCGTATAGCTACAAAAAAAAACACTCACTTTAAAGCATGCCAACAAACCAATGAACATTTTGTCAATTAAAATTTTAAAATTTAATTACCCAAATTTTTTAATTGGTACAGAACATACATTCTTCTACACGCAATTGCGTACTGAAATATTTTTTGAACTTAGCACCTATCCCTATCCACATGCGAAAAATATAAGCGGACGTGCTTAAACAAATTGAAGCAAACATTTAAAAAATTTATGAAAATAAAGTATGTGTATGTTTTTGTAACATGCATGCAAAAACATATACGAATGAGAAAAGAAAAAGAATTGAAGTAAAAGTATATCAAATTACATTGATTATTTAAAATTTTTAAATTTAATTACCCAAATTTGTTTAATTGGCCCAGAACATACATTCTCTATCTACTTAAGCACAAGAAACAAACAGTTTACAGTTAGAGAAATCATCATTAAACCCTTAAGAACTGTAGAATTATAATGTAACCCCATTGCCTAAAATGAAAGAAAATGTAATTAACATTTAAAATCTGACTATGAAATTGGACATTTCGATTAGGTTCGGAACGCCCATTTCAAATCTCACATACCATGTTCCAATATTATCCCTATATCAGAGTGAAGCCTATAGATACCTCAAAAATCTAAATTCTGAAGACAAATTAGCGCTTAGGGGGTTAAATAACTCAAGAAAAATATGCAAAACCATATCAAACAAGATCAACAGCAACAACAAGAATAAATATTTGTATGTATTTAGAATCTAAGCAAAAGATATTCAAATTAGTCTATCAATCATTGTTGCGATTTCCTTTAACATTGCAGCGCTTTTTATTAATCAACTTGTTTAGCTTTGTGGTATATCAAGATTTATTTATAGAAGGTAGACTCGTCTCAATTCGCTCTAAAAAATGTGTCTTCACTTTGTCAAAATCAGTCGCCGTTATCTGCACACTTACAGTGAACTCGCGAAAACGGGAATGAAAACACTTTAGTACTCCAAAAAATGAAGAAATTCTAACAGTTCTAAAAATGTTTATAGTAAAAATATATCCATTAAAGGGAATTGAATTGTATTTTTAATTTGGTTATACGTACTACATGTACTTTGTTGAATTAATTCATTTTATTTTTATTATTCTCTTTATTTATTTTTTACAATTTTCATTCAGTTGGTAGAAATTACAGAATCAAAATTGTTTCCGTTTTTTCAGAAATGAAAAAATGTAGATATTTACTGCCTGGTCCGCGATGTCAGAAAAATTTTTCAAGTTATTAATATATTTTTTTCATTTATTTGGCATAAATTAATATCTGGCAGTAAACAGTTGTGCGCTTTTTTCTAAATTTTTCACTTTCAAAACCATGAACAAATTTGAAAATCTGTAGTTCATATTTTCGCGAGTGTGCTGTATTTCCAATCAAGAAGTAGACCGCAGTAAATATAAACAGAGTGCTTATTACAAGGTATTTATATTTATATACAAGGTAATTATACAACTTTTATAAAAGTGAATTTTTATAAAAGAAATAATTTTATACGTAACTTATATAAACGCTATATTTTATAACACGTACTTGCTATTAAAGCTACAATATAAAACGGACTTTGTAAAAAGTAAGTACTTGTGATAGAATTATTTCTTTAAGCGCAATTTCACACAATTTTACTCTTTTTAAAAAGTGCCTTTTTATACAAAAATTTTTTCTGAAACGTAAATTTTATGGAAGTTAATTTTTAATAAATATATTTTTGACACACTTGTCACTAAAGATCCGAAATGGGATGTTCTGTAAAAAGTATTTATCTATATATATAAAGCTGAATGTGTGTTTGTTTGTTTGTACCTTATAGAAGCCCAAACCGCTCTACTGATCTTCCTGAAATTTTCACATCACATAATTGGGACTCTTGAATGAATTATAGGCTAACTTTTTTTAATCACGCTCACTTTTACGCCTACTGTTTTAATTATGTTACTCTTTCCCTTTGGTTTTTTTGCTGATTTTATAATATAAACAATATTAACTGCTCATATTATTCTATATATAGTTAAATAAACTTCAAACTTACCTAAAGAACTTTGGTAACTTTGGAACTTCAATGTAAAATAATTGGAAATGTAATCGTTAAGAGTGTTAAATAAATTTTAAGGTTGTTGCAAGATATTTTTAAAACCTTTCAAGTGATACCAATATTGAACATTTGTGTTCCGAAATGTAGTAGGAATTAGCATTTCTATATAAAAACTTCGTAAGTCCATAATTTGAAAACTAGGCGTTGTCGTCACTTTTTTCACTTAAAATTTTATTCTTATTTTTCAATTTTCCGTATCAAATTTTTTTTTTCAATTTAGTGAAGCCTCAGCCAAGTGCACTCTGTAATGCCCGGGGAAGCAAGGCCATAACTGCGGCTAATAGTTATGATAAAATTTTGATATTATTTAGCAGGGTTTCGTTTACTGAGAATGAGAGTGAGTGAGAAAATAGTATGGCATACGGTGGAAATGTGGAAAAAGATTGGTTGAATTAGGAATCGTATTCTGGTTAGATTTTCATTCTGTTTTGTGAAGTTGAAGAGACCTGCAACGTGAAGTATTTTCTGCCTGCATTATTGTAATAATAATTGGGAAATACCAATTTTGTGCCTGTCGGTTTTTTTTTTTTTTTTTTTTTTTGGACCGCCACTCAGGGGATGAACGCTACACATGCGATGCATTGTGCTGGAACTAGGAAATTAGGTTATAGAGGATAGAGGGAGTAACGAAATGCACCTCACGTTGCGACGATGCTCAAGAGAGTCAATAGAGTTGGCTACCCTACTGTCTCCTATGAGTATCTTCGCCCTTTCTGGTACACGGTCGAGTAACTTCCAAATAGTCTTTGAAGCACCGGCCCATACATGAGAGTTGTATTCCATTTTCGGTCGGATGTAGGCAGTATAAATAGTAAGGTGATCAGTATGTCTTACACCATCTTAAAAAGCCGAGGCACTTGAATGTTTATTTTGAGACCAGAAAAATGTCCTCATTCCATCGGACATCACACTGGATTTTCATGCCAAGAACATCAAGAGCTTCTGATTCCTCAATGTTTATACCGCCCATAATTACAGATGAGGAAGCGCAATCTGGCATGCGTCGATGCGTGAGCATGCAGCATTGGGTCTTTTGAGCATTGAAATCGACTTCGCGTGACCCCATTCTAATATTCTCGTGAGGTCACTATTTAGCGAATTATTCACATTCTGCCTCGTCGCCGCGATCACATTCGACGTAGGGTTACGATTAAATGAATATGAATAGCAGATACTGCTGTCATCTGCAAAAGAATGGATAGGGAATGCCGGAATTGAATCCGGGCCAGGAGACTTATTTGTGTTAAGGTCCGCTAAAACACTTTTAACTGCACAAGCCCGAAAGTATATCTTTGGCATACTTACGGATACACGCTCGGGTGCGGGCAGTGGTTGATTGCTTTCCGGCAGGTGAGAATTATCTACAATCATTTCAGCTAGGAGGTTAGCCTTTTCAACCGGGTCAGTGAATATTTGATCATCTTTTAAAAGAGCCGGAATAGAAGAACTAGCATTTTTCTTTACTGTTTCAACGAATGACCAAAAGCCCCCGTGGGGCAATAAGAACTTTAACGCGAAGACGCCGCTCGTACAAAGCTTCTGCACGTGTTAGCACTTTGGCACACGAAGATCTCGCCCTTTTCCACATCATATCAGTATCTACGTTTTTACCATTCCGCCACATACTAAATGCTTCCTCTCTGGATCTGACTGCAAATCTGCACGTCTGATTAAACCACGACTTCGGCCTATCCCCAATCGAAATTTGCTTCGATTGTATAAACGTTTTCATACCAAGCACTATTATATTGTCAGGGTGTAAAGTGAGAAAAAGGTCGAGGGTGTTGTGTTGGTGCCCCTCAACACATGAAATAATGTGTTGGTTCATTCACTAATTGCAAAAGGTGATTGTGCGCTACGAATAGCTCAACATATTGGCCTTCTGGTGTTGTATGGCTCGAATGGCGGAGCCACGATAAATTATGGACATTGAAATCACCAGCAATAACGATTTCACTGTTTGGGTAATTTAGTGTATCTCCGATACAGTGTGGGAAAGGGCATCAAAGTTGTATATAGTTTTCTCCCTTTCCGTATTTGGGCTTCTGCAAAGAAACCCAAAATGCAAAAGATGTGTCCTGACTTTGAATTTCACCCAAAGAAAGCTAAATTCGGGATCATTGCAACCCCTATGTAGATGGAAAAGATATAGGAGGTGATACCCAGGTACGTGAAAATCCTGTGGGTCAGCATCCTCAGACACCTGGGTTTCACTTAAGGCGAAAACATCCGGCCGATGGAGACAAACATAGACAGAGAAGAAGTTTGCCCTTAGACCACGTATGGTGCAGAAGTAAAATCTGAATCGACCTGTCATGATTAACGCGAGAAAAGTCAAATAAAATGTCTATCTTCTGTATTGCAGTCGCCACTGAGCTAATCGCTGCTTCAACGACTGCCGGTTATCATCATCACCAAACAGTCTAGCATCAACCAACACAATGACACCAACAATACAAAAGATTTAGTCGGGTGTGGTAAGGAGATTTAGTACAAAGATACAAAAAAATGCCATAAAAGCTCTGATCCGGTCACCGTCACCCGAAGTGACAACAGTGGTTGGTGGTGTCAACACTGATTTGTATTCTTCGCCCGTCACTGGTATAGCGGTTTTCTCTTTTTTTTCCCCAGTTATTCCACCGTTTAATTCTTATTGTTTTTGAATTTTATTTATTTTATTCTAGTTTATTGTTCTCATATTTGTTATTATAAGTAATTTATGTAAATTTTCCCAAGTTTATTCTGTTACCGCCGCGGGCAAAAGATGCCGTAGAACACCTAGAGCTTACCATGGAGATACCTAGGATGGGTAACGCGAAGAGGACTACTAGAAGCCTGGCGAAACACAGAGCACAACGAAGAAACCATGCGATGAAGACCACGTCGAATGGAGGACTGTGCAATATAAGAAGAAACCCCCACAGAAGGAGTCCAAGACAGGAAATGGGGTGAGGACAACGCAAAAGGTACAACAACCAAGAACCAAGGACGAAATGGCGATAAAAGGTTTAAACAGACCTCCAAGGAAAAAGACGGAGGCTATCATAGCAAAACCATGTGAAGGATACAGTTACGCGGATGTTCTGAGGACATTGAGGGAGCGTACCGGAAGGGGGGACAGCGGTAAAGTGAGGACAATCCGGAAGACAAAAACGGGATCTCTTCTACTGGAGTTGCAGAAAGGACAACAAATAGACCCTGGACTACTCTCTAACATCAGGGAGACACTTGTGAAGTCCGCGGAGATAAAGGGTGTGACACCGAAAATCATCTTGGAGATCCGTGATCTCGACTCCTACTCGACATCTGAAGAGGTCGAGGCATCCATTCGAGGCACGATTGAGGCTCATGATGAATCTATGGCCATAAGGATTACGAAACACAACAGCAGGGAGCTCGTACGTGCGTTTGTCACTGTATCTCAGGGAATTGCCGAGGAACTTCTTAAATGGTGAAAAGGGTCATACTATGAAGATATGTGAGAATGATCCGATGATGTTGTCTCTGTGACGAGGCTGGACATAAGCATATATGTCACCTAGCAGGCTACATGGCGGGAACGCAACGGAGATGAAAAATGAAATGAGTTTGAAGATACCAGCAAAACAGCTGCTATATGGATACCGGCGGGAAGTAACTTAACTGTTGAGGATAAAGGCGCTGGTGACGGGTTTGTCTGGTGTAAATTTAGGGAGCTAACAGTCTTCAGCTGCTACTTAACACCTAACGAGGAGCAGGAAGCCTTCCGAACCAAGCTGCATAACATGGAGGATAAGGGTATGGAATTAGGAGGACCTCTATGTAGGCTATGCCTACAACATTTGCCTACAAGAGGGTATCTTCCCTGAGGTTTGGAAACGTCAAAGACTGGTGTTGTTAAGTAAGGGAAAAGGAGACCCAGAATCTCCGTCAGCATATCGACCCCTTTGTATGTTGGATACCGCGGGGAAACTTCTGGAGATGCTGGTCAAGCCCAAGATACAAGCGGTTATAGAGAGTGCTGGAGGACTCTCCTCAAAACAACACGGCTTTAGGCATGGTAGGTCAACAATAGATGCTATCGCAGATGTCATAGAAGGGGTGCAAAAGGCACAAACGGGAAACCTTTTCTCGAGACGCATTGTGCTACTGGCAACGTTTGATGTTAAGAATGCTTTTAATAGCGTCAAATGACCCAACATGATTAGGGATCTGGAGAAACGCTTTAGAGCACCACCATACGTAATGACGATGGTGAGGAGTTGCCTTAAGGATCGGGTGCTTATATACGAAAGAGCTGGAAGGATCTGTGAAAAACAGATTACGGCAGGAGCGGCGCAGGATCGATCTTAGGACCTGAACTCTGGAACAATACCTACGATGGTATTCTCCGCATAGAAATGACAGACGACACCTATATGGTGGCCTACGCAGACGACATAGCATGCGTCATTATGGCTTGCAACATGGATGAAGCCCAGAGCAAACTGACTCGAGTCATGCTTAAGACAAAGGCATGGTTGGATTCACAATATCTCAGTCTGGCAACCGAAAAAACAGAATTGCTCATAATCACGAGAAGACACATTCCTATCGAGCAGGATATGCGGATCTTATCTGAGACAATTAGGACGAGTTAAAACGTTCGATATCTGGGACTGAGGTTAAACCCTGGACTAACGTTCAGGGACCAGCTCCAACATGCCGCGACAAAAGCCGCCCGGGCGATGCAGTACGGTACCGGAACCGGCAGTCCTAGTCATAGGAGAGATAATACCAATTGACCTCCTAGTTGAGGAACGCAAGGAACTTTGGAACGAGCGTAGACATACTGGAAGAACAAGCGGAGAGGCAAGGAGATCAGCACGAATGCGGATAATGCAGAGGTCGCAGTCCAGATGGAATACGGAAAGAATGGGTAGATGGCTGATAACCGAATTTTTTTTTTTTTTTTATCTAGGAGCAGCACTCAGCAGATGACTTCTACACATGCGAAGCATTGTGCTGGGAACTATTGGAAAGGGATAGTAGGAGAAACGCCAGGAGGTGAAGCTTAATTAACTGTTTTGCAGCTCTGCTTTCGCACGTTCTTTTGTTTTTATACTCGTAGCAGTGTTGCAGCTTCGGTTTAGTAGACATTTTTATTATTATTTTACTTCGCCGGTGCTATACAATACCGACGAACCGAATTGGACAAGTGGTTGAATAGAGGATATGGCGAGATAAAATATTACCTCACACCGATGTTGTCAGGACATGGATACTTTCTGAAATATCTCCACCAGATGGGTAAGTCGGACACATCTCTCTGCATCTATAGCGACAACTGCATAGACCATGTATGGCACCCTTTTTTCAAATGTAAGAGATGGAGTGCGGAACGGGATGTCGTGGAACGCCACGTTGGTGAAATCACTGCGGAGAACATAATAGTGGCCATGACCCAGAACGAGAATAATTGGGTTCTCATAGGAAGATATGTAGAGAGTGTGTTGCGAAACAAAAAACGGTACCTAGACGTAGGCACGACGATGGTGGTTTCATAGGAACAGGAGAGAGCCCCACCCCGAAGCAATGCGAGAGCGGTACCGGGGTGGTGGACTGGCTCAGGGATAAAGGGGGGTTTTTTAGTGGGTGCAAACCTCACATACCAGGTCTGTGACGACAGCATCTGAGATGGGTAAGGCATTTTTCCTCCCAACCCGAAAAAAAAAAAATTCTGTTAACTTGTTTGTCAAAGTATAGCAATTGGGCGATAACTTTCGTCTGGCTTAGAACAGGTACAACTTTAGCAGACTTCCACATCAACGGGAACGTAGACGTTGTAATAATTATGTTTACTGTATTAAATACGGGAGAATAAAGACTATTATTATCCTAATAAATTTAGGATGGACCCCGTCAAGTCCAACAGAATCTGATTTTATACTTATGATAGATTCAACGACATCTTCATGAGTAATAGTAGAGAATTCAGAACGTATTGGCTGTTCCTCATTAGCAGTGCTGGCAGTGCAGAAGTTATCGGTGGAGGGAATGAAAACACTTTAGTACTCCAAAACATGAAGAAATTCTAAAAGTTCTAAAAATGTTTATAGTAAAAATATATCCATTAAAGGGACTTGAATTGTATTTTTAATTTGGTTATACGTACTACACGTACTTTGTTGAATTAATTCATTTTATTTTTATTATTCTCTTTATTTATTTTTTACAATTTTCATTCAGTTGGTAAAAATTACAGAATCAAAATTATTTCCGTTTTTTCAGAAATGAAAAAATGTAGATATTTACTGCCTGGTCCGCGATGTCAGAAAAATTTTTCAAGTTATTAATATATTTTTTTCATTTATTTGGCATAAATTAATATCTGGCAGTAAACAGTTGTGCGCTTTTTTCTAAATTTTTCACTTTCAAAACCATGAACAAATTTGAAAATCTGTAGTTCATATATATAAACAGAGTGCTTATTACAAGGTATTTATATTTATATACAAGGTAATTATACAACTTTTATAAAAGTGAATTTTTATAAAAGAAATAATTTTATACGTAACTTATATAAACGCTATATTTTATAACACGTACTTGCTATTAAAGCTACAATATAAAACGGACTTTGTAAAAAGTAAGTACTTGTGATAGAATTATTTCTTTAAGCGCAATTTCACACAATTTTACTCTATTTAAAAAGTGCCTTTTTATACAAAAATTTTTTCTGAAACGTAAATTTTATGGAAGTTAATTTTTAATAAATATATTTTTGACACACTTTTCACTAAAGATCCGAAATGGGATGTTCTGTAAAAAGTATTTATCTATATATATAAAGCTGAATGTGTGTTTGTTTGTTTGTACCTTATAGAAGCCCAAACCGCTCTACTGATCTTCCTGAAATTTTCACATCACATAATTGGGACTCTTGAATGAATTATAAGCTAACTTTTTTTAATCACGCTCACTTTTACGCCTACTGTTTTAATTATGTTACTCTTTCCCTTTGGTTTTTTTGCTGATTTTATAATATAAACAATATTAACTGCTCATATTATTCTATATATAGTTAAATAAACTTCAAACTTACCTAAAGAACTTTGGTAACTTTGGAACTTCAATGTAAAATAATTGGAAATGTAACCGTTAAGAGTGTTAAATAAATTTTAAGGTTGTTGCAAGATATTTTTAAAACCTTTCAAGTGATACCAATATTGAACATTTGTGTTCCGAAATGTAGTAGGAATTAGCATTTCTATATAAAAACTTCGTAAGTCCATAATTTGAAAACTAGGCGTTGTCGTCACTTTTTTCACTTAAAATTTTATTCTTATTTTTCAATTTTCCGTATCAAATTTTTTTTTTCAATTTAGTGAAGCCTCAGCCAAGTGCACTCTGTAATGCCCGGGGAAGCAAGGCCATAACTGCGGCTAATAGTTATGATAAAATTTTGATATTATTTAGCAGGGATTCGTTTACTGAGAATGAGAGTGAGTGAGAAAATAGTATGGCATACGGTGGAAATGTGGAAAAGGATTGGTTGAATTAGGAATCGTATTCTGGTTAGATTTCCATTCTGTTTTGTGAAGTTGAAGAGACCTACAACGTGAAGTATTTTCTGCCTGCATTATTGTAATAATAATTGGGAAATACCAATTTTGTGCCTGTCGGTTTTTTTTTTTTTTTTTTTTGGACCGCCACTCAGGGGATGAACCCTACACATGCGATGCATTATGCTGGAACTAGGAAATTAGGTTATGGGAAGGAGGATAGAGGGAGTAACGAAATGCACCTCACGTTGCGACGATGCTCAAGAGAGTCAATAGAGTTGGCTACCCTACTGTCTCCTATGAGTATCTTCGCCCTTTCTGGTACACGGTCGAGTAACTTCCAAATAGTCTTTGAAGCACCGGCCCATACATGAGAGTTGTATTCCATTTTCGGTCGGATGTAGGCGGTATAAATAGTAAGGTGATCAGATGGTGATCAGTATGTCTTACACCATCTTAAAAAGCCGAGGCACTTGAATGTTTATTTTGAGACCAGAAAAATGTCCTCATTCCATCGGACATCACACTGGATTTTCATGCCAAGAACATCAAGAGCTTCTGATTCCTCAATGTTTATACCGCCCATAATTACAGATGAGGAAGCGCAATCTGGCATGCGTCGATGCGTGAGCATGCAGCATTGGGTCTTTTGAGCATTGAAATCGACTTCGCGTGACCCCATTCTAATATTCTCGTGAGGTCACTATTTAGCGAATTATTCACATTCTGCCTCGTCGCCGCGATCACATTCGACGTAGGGTTACGATTAAATGAATATGAATAGCAGATACTGCTGTCATCTGTAAAAGAATGGATAGGGAATGCCGGAATTGAATCCGGGCCAGGAGACTTATTTGTGTTAAGGTCCGCTAAAACACTTTTAACTGCACAAGCCCGAAAGTATATCTTTGGCATACTTACGGATACACGCTCGGGTGCGGGCAGTGGTTGATTGCTTTCCGGCAGGTGAGAATTATCTACAATCATTTCAGCTAGGAGGTTAGCCTTTTCAACCGGGTCAGTGAATATTTGATCATCTTTTAAAAGAGCCGGAATAGAAGAACTAGCATTTTTCTTTACTGTTTCAACGAATGACCAAAAGCCCCCGTGGGGCAATAAGAACTTTAACGCGAAGACGCCGCTCGTACAAAGCTTCTGCACGTGTTAGCACTTTGGCACACGAAGATCTCGCCCTTTTCCACATCATATCAGTATCTACGTTTTTACCATTCCGCCACATACTAAATGCTTCCTCTCTGGATCTGACTGCAAATCTGCACGTCTGATTAAACCACGACTTCGGCCTATCCCCAATCGAAATTTGCTTCGATTGTATGAACGTTTTCATACCAAGCACTATTATATTGTCAGGGTGTAAAGTGAGAAAAAGGTCGAGGGTGTTGTGTTGGTGCCCCTCAACACATGAAATAATGTGTTGGTTCATTCACTAATTGCAAAAGGTGATTGTGCGCTACGAATAAAACTCTTCAGCTGCTACTTAACACCTAACGAGGAGCAGGAAGCCTTCCGAACCAAGCTGCATAACATGGAGGATAAGGGTATGGAATTAGGAGGACCTCTATTAATTGGAAGTGATTTCAACTCCCGAGCATGTGAATGGGGCTCGCGAACAACGAACTCCCGAGGCAGAATGGTATTGGAAATGATGGCCAGAATGGAATTGGTCATCATGAAGAGGAAATGTAGCTACTTTTAGAAGACCGGTTTGTGAAGGAACTATCCCGGATATCACTTTGGCTTCGGAGGTAATCGCAGGCAAGATATCAAACTGGACAATCTTAGAGGCTTATACGGTAAGCGATCACCAATACATCATGTACAGCGTGGAAAACCGCAGCGGATAAAACCGGTCCAACACAACGACATACACGCGAAAGTGGAATATAGGAAGACTCAATACAGATGCACTTCTGAACGGACTGTCACAGGATCGCAGCGCGGAGGGGCGTATGGCAAACGCTGGAAATGTGGTACATGACACCATGAGGCTCATTAAGGCGGCGTGCAGTGAGGCTATGCCTACTTTCAGTAGGAAACACGGAAAAGAGGCTGTATATTGGTGGACTGAGGAAATCTCTAACCTGAGGCGGGCGTGCTTAAGATGTAGGAGAATATACACCAGGGCCAGAAGAAGACACACTGCAACATCGGAAGCTGAAGAATTTAAGAAGGCCAAAAAGGACCTGAAAGCCGCTATACTCTGGAGCAAGAAACAAAAATGGGAAGAATTTAGATCGGACCTCAACAATGATCCATGGGGTCTGGGATACAAGTTGGTTTTGCGGAAACTTGGGGCACGCAGTGCAACAGCTGATCTGAGCGAATCAACTATGGAAAATATTGTGAACACCCTATTTCCTACGGACGAATTGATGCGGAACGTGGGTTTGCCACCCAACGTGGTCACTGAAAGGGAGATAAAGGCTGCCGCTAAGAAGCCCGAGCTATTACTGAGAATGTACAACATTTGCCTACAAGAGGGTATCTTCCCTGAGGTTTGGAAACGTCAAAGACTGGTGTTGTTAAGTAAGGGAAAAGGAGACCCAGAATCTACGCCAGCATATCGACCCCTTTGTATGTTGGATACCGCGGGGAAACTTCTGGAGATGCTGGTCAAGCCCAGGATACAAGCGGTTATAGAGAGTGCTGGAGGACTCTCCTCAAGACAACACGGCTTTCGGCATGGTAGGTCAACAATAGGTGCTATCGCAGATGTCATAGAAGGGATGCAAAAGGCACAAACGGGAAACCTTTTCTCGAGACGCATTGTGCTACTGGCAACGTTTAATGTTAAGAATGCTTTTAATAGCGTCAAATGACCCAACATGATTAGGGATCTGGAGAAACGCTTTAGAGCACCACCATACGTAATGACGATGGTGAGGAGTTGCCTTAAGGATCGGGTGCTTATATACGAAAGAGCTGGAAGGATCTGTGAAAAACAGATTACGGCAGGAGCGGCGCAGGATCGATCTTAGAACCTGAACTCTGGAACAATACCTACGATGGTATTCTCCGCATAGAAATGCCAGACGACACCTATATGGTGGCCTACGCAGACGACATAGCATGCGTCATTATGGCTTGCAACATGGATGAAGCCCAGAGCAAACTGACTCGAGTCATGCTTAAGACAAAGGCATGGTTGGATTCACAATATCTCAGTCTGGCAACCGAAAAAACAGAATTGCTCATAATCACGAGAAGACACATTCCTATCGAGCAGGATATGCGGATCTTATCTGAGACAATTAGGACGAGTTAAAACGTTCGATATCTGGGACTGAGGTTAGACCCTGGACTAACGTTCAGGGACCAGCTCCAACATGCCGCGACAAAAGCCGCCCGGGCGATACAGTACGGTACCGGAACCGGCAGTCCTAGTCATAGGAGAGATAATACCAATTGACCTCCTAGTTGAGGAACGCAAGGAACTTTGGAACGAGCGTAGACATACCGGAAGAACAAGCGGAGAGGCAAGGAGATCAGCACGAATGCGGATAATGCAGAGGTCGCAGTCCAGATGGAATACGGAAAGAATGGGTAGATGGCTGATAACCGAATTTTTTTTTTTTTTTTATCTAGGAGCAGCACTCAGCAGATGACTTCTACACATGCGAAGCATTGTGCTGGGAACTATTGGAAAGGGATAGTAGGAGAAACGCCAGGAGGTGAAGCTTAATTAACTGTTTTGCAGCTCTGCTTTCGCACGTTCTTTTGTTTTTATACTCGTAGCAGTGTTGCAGCTTCGGTTTAGTAGACATTTTTATTATTATTTTACTTCGCCGGTGCTATACAATACCGACGAACCGAATTGGACAAGTGGTTGAATAGAGGATATGGCGAGATAAAATATTACCTCACACCGATGTTGTCAGGACATGGATACTTTCTGAAATATCTCCACCAGATGGGTAAGTCGGACACATCTCTCTGCATCTATAGCGACAACTGCATAGACCATGTATGGCACCCTTTTTTCAAATGTAAGAGATGGAGTGCGGAACGGGATGTCGTGGAACGCCACGTTGGTGAAATTACTGCGGAGAACATAATAGTGGCCATGACCCAGAACGAGAATAATTGGGTTCTCATAGGAAGATATGTAGAGAGTGTGTTGCGAAACAAAAAACGGTACCTAGACGTAGGCACGACGATGGTGGTTTCATAGGAACAGGAGAGAGCCCCACCCCGAAGCAATGCGAGAGCGGTACCGGGGTGGTGGACTGGCTCAGGGATAAAGGGGGGTTTTTTAGTGGGTGCAAACCTCACATACCAGGTCTGTGACGACAGCATCTGAGATGGGTAAGGCATTTTTCCTCCCAACCCGAAAAAAAAAAAATTCTGTTAACTTGTTTGTCAAAGTATAGCAATTGGGCGATAACTTTCGTCTGGCTTAGAACAGGTACAACTTTAGCAGACTTCCACATCGACGGGAACGTAGACGTTGTAATAATTATGTTTACTGTATTAAATACGGGAGAATAAAGACTATTATTATCCTAATAAATTTAGGATGGACCCCGTCAAGTCCAACAGAATCTGATTTTATACTTATGATAGATTCAACGACATCTTCATGAGTAATAGTAGAGAATTCAGAACGTATTGGCTGTTCCTCATTACCAGTGCTGGCAGTGCAGAAGTTATCGGTGGAGTCAGCTTTTGGAATTGGTATAGTCGAAAAATCTGAGTTTAATTTAAATACATCGACTACGTTATTAGTATTAATGGTATTATCAACTACACCCAGCGAGAATATTTCTCTCCATTTCCTTTTAGAGCAGACAGCTATCTGGAACTTCTCTTTGTAATAGGTACACTTAGAAGCTCTTACTTTTAGTTTAACCCTCGTCCTACAGTCCATGAAAATATGGTGAAGTTTACTGGTTCTAAATCGTTTCCACCTAGCGTACGCAATATTCCTTTCATTGATAAGGGCTTTTATTTCGTTTGAAAACCACGGCTTTCCAATTTTTACGTTCTTGATTTTATTTAGAACATATTTTTCATATAAGTATAGAATATTTCTATACAGAAACGGGCTGCACCTGCCAAGCGGGCGGCTGCCAGCCCGGCTGCCACTGGCGGATCTAAGAGGGCCAGTGCGGAGGGCCGGATGGGACCCTCGGGGCAACTCCTGCGACCGGGAATGATGACTGGAGGACAGTCACCTCGGGGAGAAGGAGGAAGAGACGGGGTTTGGGGACCTCGGCGGTGGACGATGGGAGGGCACCACCCCCGGTCCGTCGGTTGCGACCTCGGCGCGCGAAGCCTGAGGCGGTGCTCATTAAGCCCGCGGTGGGGCACACCTATACGGGGGTGCTGAAGGATTTGCGTGGCAGCGTGATGGGCGACGCGAAGGGGGTACGGTCCGTCAGGAGGACGGGGGCCGGTGACATCCTGTTGGAGCTTGGGAGGGGGGACAGGATTGACCCGGAGTTTCTACGGCGTCTGAGGGACGCTGTCCGCGAGACAGCGTCGGTCGCGGAATTGAGACCGAGCGCGACCGTGGAGATGCGGGGTCTTGACTCGTTGACGGTCGTGGAAGAGGTGGAGATGGCGGTCCGTGGTCTGCTCGCCGGGCGCGAAGAGCACCCGGAAAAGGAAGTGTCTTATTAAGAAAAAAAAAGAAAAATTTAATTATTAAGAAAATTTTTTTTTTCCAAAGTGATTTATGGGAATATAAAACAAACATTTTTTAAACAGTCAGTAAATATTTTTTAATTTTCGTGAAATAAAATTTAAAAAAAGGAAATTTCGTAAATTCATTCGTAAAAAATCTTTTGCAACCGTTATATGTCTAGATTTCGACCCTATCGAATTTTTCCAAGAGTGCTTGTTCCAATTCCAGAAGTAAATATGAATGTGAATGAGAATGAGAATAGTGATAATCAAAATCCTAATCAAACCACGAATGTTAAAAACATCTTGGATTCCTTAAGAATCCCAGATGCCGTCAAGGATCTTCCGAAATTCGACGGAAATCCTAGATTACTTTATGATTTTATTAATAACGTGGAAGAAATACTTTCGGTTTTAACGACCATCGATGGCACTCCTTTCGCCAAGATGATTTTGCGAGCAATAAGGAACAAAGTTGAAGGAGAAGCTAATGAAATATTGAATATGTATAGTACAGATCTTCAATGGGAAACCATTAAAAATAATTTAGTTCTCCATTACTCTGACAAACGTAATGAAACTTCACTTATTCGCGATCTTCACCAACTAAAACAGAATAACAAAACATTGGAAGAATTTTATAGTTCGGAGGTAGAAATTCAAGCCACTATTAATAATCATTTAATGATTCATGAAATCGACCCTAATATAATCACTGCAAAACGAGATCTATTTTCCAAAATGTTTCTCAATACATTTTTATCAGGTCTTAGAGAACCACTTGGATCTTCTATAAGAGCTATGAAACCAGAAACCCTTCCAATAGCCTTTTCATATTGTGTCACAGAATAAAATATGTTCTATATTAGACAGGAAAACAGAAACACTATTAGGAAGCAGGAGAATCAAAAGCATTATACTCCACAACATTCATTCGCTCATTATCAAAAACCATTTACTCCAAGAACACAACTAAGTAATAACTTTAGACCTCAACATTTTAATCCTCCTACATATTTCAATTCAATAGGCCTCAGTTACCACACAATTTTAACTCACAAACACCAACACAAAATAACAATCATACACTTCAAAATAACCAAACCCAATTTAACAACATAAAACATTCACAACCAAATCCCACTATAAACTATCAGACACCAGAACCAATGGACACTACCTCAGGCTATACACACCATAGAAATACAAGCCAACAAACCCGAAGATTTCCAAGGGAATTACACCAAATTGATCACACAACTGAGAACACATTTTCTGAAGACTATAATATCCCAAACTATTTACCAAATATGGATAATTATAACGAAATAGTGGATCCTGAAAATTTTCAGTTCAGTGCCTTCAGGAATCAAGAGGATACCTAGATATTAATAAACACTGTAGTTATCTTCCTTACATAAATATTTCATCCCCATTTGGTCGTCCACTTAGATTTTTGATAGATACAGGTGCATCCGCATCATTTATTAATCCGGTTAACCAAACGATTAAAGGTGGAAAAACGTACACCAATAACGATAACAACAGTTCTAAACAAATATCAATTGGATTCAGAGGTAAACATACCTTCTTTTATAGAATTTCACGAAGATACAACTTTAAAATTTTTTATATTTAAATTTCACACTTATTTTGATGGTCTTATCGGATTAGATATTCTCACCAAATTAAACGCTAAGATCGATCTTGAGAATAAACAATTAATTACAAACAACACGACCATTCCATTACTTTTCAAACCAAACTTAACTACAGGAAAATTCTTGATAAGCCCGAAAACAAAAGCTATTATAAAAATACCCGTAGACATCGAAGACGGCGATTTTTTTATTCCTACTGTAGTCATACAACCGGAAGTTACAATCTCTACCGGTATATAATGCAAAAAACTGGTACAGGTTTGTTGAAGTAAACAACAAATCCAATACCAACAGAGTCATTCTAATTGAAAGCCCTATAAAAGTAGAAACCCTAGCCAATTTACATTGCATAGAATTTAACAATCTTAATTTAGAATGTTCTTCCGAAAGCGGCTTTAATTTACTCGATAATGTGAGAATTGATCACTTAAACTGTGAAGAAAAACAGGTAATAATCAAATTGTGTAGGGAATTCGATGACCTTTTCTTTCAAGAAGACCAACCTCTTACCTTTACCAACAAGATTAAACATAATTTGGTCACAAAAGATGACATTCCAGTATATACAAAATCCTATACGTACCCACACATTCACAAAGACGAAGTTAAAAGACAAATGAAAGTGGATGCTAGTGGAAAACGAAAATTTCGACTAGTAATAGATTACAGAAAATTAAATGAAAAGACAATATCAGATAGGTACCCGATACCCAACATTAATGAAATATTGGACAAACTAGGAAAATGTATGTATTTCACTACATTAGACCTGGCAAGTGGTTTTCATCAAATAGAGATGAACCCAAAAGATATACCCAAAACAGCTTTCACGGTGGAAGGTGGCCACTATGAGTTCGTTCGAATGCCATTTGGACTTAAGAACGCACCATCTACATTTCAACGAGTGATGGATTTTATTCTTAAAGATCTAATAGGAACCGTATGTCTAGTATATTTAGATGATATTATAATCTACTCAACTTCCCTTCAGGAACATGTTGAAAATTTGAAAAAGGTTTTCTCAGCTCTAAGAGAAGCCAATCTTAAAGTACAGCTGGAAAAATCTGAATTTCTACATAAGGAATGTGCATTTTTAGGACACATCGTGTCAACCGAAGGTGTAAAACCAAACCCAGATAAAATAAAGGCTATTCAAAATTTCCGAATTCCAACTACACAGAAAGAAATAAAATCTTTCTCAGGTCTTTTAGGATATTACCGTAAATTCATTAAGGATTTTGCAAAAATAACAAAGCCATTCACAGCCTGTCTGAAGAAAGATCAACCCGTTATAATAAATGATAGGTATAGGCAAACATTCGAAATCTGTAAAAGTCTTTTAGCAAATGACCCAATACTACAATATCCTGATTTTTCAAAACCGTTTAACCTCACAACAGACGCAAGTAATTTCGCAATTGGAGCCATTCTATCACAAGGTCCAATTGGAGGCGACAAGCCAATCTGCTATGCAAGTCGCACACTTACATCATCGGAAATAAATTATTCAACAATAGAAAAGGAGCTTCTGGCCATAGTATTTGGCGCCCAAAAATATTTTCGACCGTATCTTTTCGGTCATCGGTTCAAAATAATAACGGATCATAAACCACTAACGTGGATAATGAGTCTTAAGGAACCAAATTCAAAACTTGTCCGCTGGCGACTGAAATTAGAGGAATACGACTATGAGATAATTTACAAAAAGTGAAAACTTAACACTAATGCAGACGCACTTAGTCGTATAAAAACTGATATTCCAATTGATCAAGGTATAAATATATTCGATACAGATTCTATACAGGGTACTTCAGGAAGTACTATTCATTCTGCGGATGAAAATGACAATGATGGAATACCTATTTCGGAAAAACCGATAAATGATTTTAATTTGCAAACTCTATTTAAGAGGGGAAACTCCATCTGTCATATGAAACTCGAGGTAATCTTTAAAAATAAACATAGAAAAACCTTTACATATCCCCAATATACCGAAGAAACTATAACGGAAATTCTAAAAAATCATCTTGCTCCTAATAAAACTACCGCTATATTTACTGACGACGAAATCTTTTGTCTGATCCAAAAAGTATATTCACAACATTTTTCACAAAGCAAAATATTCCTTTTAATTAGATGCACTACGATGGTAAAAGGTATAAAAGAAAATGATCTTCAAGACAAACTAATTCAAGACTACCATGAAAATAATAACCACAGAGGCATAAGTGAAACATTAGATCATCTTAAACGGGAATTCTATTTCCCCTACATGAAATCTAAAATATCCCAAACGATAAACAATTGCGATGTCTGCCAAAGATTGAAGTATGATAGGAACCCTCCTAAAACCAAATTTGAGAAACCTCCCACGCCGACTAAACCATTAGACATACTTCATATAGATATTTACACAATTAACGCTAAAACTATCCTAACAATCATAGATAAATTTTCTGCAGCATACACTTTAACAGCTAGAAATAGTATTTGTGTAATTAAATCCTTAAAACATTTTCTGAGCATGCATGGTATACGCAACAAAATTGTATGTGATCAAGGAACTGAATTCAATTCAAACATATTTAAGGACTTTTGTGAACAGTATCAGATTAATTTGCACTTCACCTCTTTTCAACAATCAAGTAGTAATGCCCCTGTTGAAAGACTTCATTCAACATTAACCGAAATATATAGATTAATAACGGAAAAAGTGAAAAATAAAAAATTAGAAATAGATCACGACGATATTTTAACCGAAACTCTCATTACATATAATAACGCTATTCACTCTTCTACTAAACTTACACCCTTTGAACTTTTTTACGGCAGAACAAACAAATTTGATCGTGAGATCTCATTCAATAATGAACACGAATACCTTTCAAAGATCAACCAGTTTCAAACACATCTATATGACTATATCAAAAATAAACTGCAATCCGAAACGGATAAACGCATAGAAAAATTAAATGCAAATAGGGAAGACCCCATAAATTATGACGAAAACGTATATATATATAGGAAGGAATGTAGAAGAATAAACTAACACCTAGATTTACAAAACACAAAATAAGGGGAATAACAAAGTCACATTAATAACTACAGAAAACAAAAAATTTCACAAATCGAGAGTAAGGAAAAGACGATTTTATAATTTGGAAATAACACAATTTTTTTTCAGATTAATAACCGCAATTCACGCTCAAACACTTAACATACAAAATCTATCCGATACCCAAGGGTTATTGCGAATCAAATTAGGAACAGCTGAAACAATAACAGATTACACCAATCTCATACACATCATTAAACTTGACTCATATAAGAACAGTATCATGAAAATTGAAGAATTATTGAAACATTTCACATCATCATATCATAACAAGGGGTCCTTGAAAATTACAAAATTTACATTAACAGATCTTGAAAATAAATTAAATTCCATAACACCCAGATATCGCAACAAAAGAGGATTGTTTAACGGCATAGGATCAGCAGTAAAATTCATTACAGGTGACATGGATAGCAATGATGCTACCCGTATTAATGACGCAATATTTAAATTAACGGCAAAGGTACAGACCGAAGGGAACAAACAGGATATACTTAACACTCGAATTGTTGAAAGAAAACATTACGAACCATATAAACACCGAACAAGATATTATTGTAAAATCACTACAAAACTCTCAAAATAGCATTTCCTTCAACTTCAAACTTATAAGCGATATTCAATACCTTAATCAAATAAACTATCATATCGATTTACGAACAAACCACATTACAAGTATTTCTGAAGCAATGACCTTATCTACACTCGGGATCATACCAAAAATGATCTTAAATGTGGAAGAACTAAAAGAAATCGAAAATAATTTACGATACCAATCTATTAAGGTCGAAACGATAGAACATTTGTATGAGCTATTCGGATTACAAGCATACTACAATAATACAAATATTATTTTCAATATCCTCATTCCTCATATCTCTCCGGAACAATACACAATTTCTCATACAATTCCCATACCAATTAATAAAACCAAAGAAATTATAATTAAACCATATATAATTTATAACAATAAACAAATTCAGTATTTTGACAAATTATGCACAAAAATCGAAAACCTGTTCTACTGCAAGGAGAGCCTACAACAAGAAGCTATAGAGAAATCCTCATGCATCGGCAAAATTATACACAATCAAGAAGCTACCTGTAATCTGAAGGATGTTGGCCAAATCACCAAAATACCTCAACCAGAACACGGACTTTTGTTAGCAACAAACTTACCACCAACCAAAATAAAAACATCATGCGACTTGAAAGAACTAAGTATTGAGGGAAATCTATTAATACATTTTAATAAATGTGATGTCATTATTAATGAAATAGTATACAGAGGAAATCCAAACATTTATTGGGACGATTTTATTATTAACACAACAGCCGAAGTAAATATAAAATCTTTTTCCACAATTGAAAGTTTGAGTATACCTAAGCTCAAGGTATATCACTTTAAAAATAAATTGGCGATCGAGATTTTATCAACCCAAACGGAACTGCATAGCTATATAAATTATAGTTTGGCAGCAGTAATCACTCTTATTACAATAATAATTTTGGCAATAAAACGAAAAACAAAATACGTCGTCAAAGAACTACCTGCAACAAGTTTAGTCGCTCCTGACCGTCAAAACTTTTGGTCATCGCTCCATTCTAACGGGGGAGGAGTTATGGAAAGCCCCACAATAGCCACAACAACAACAACACCACCAGCAAAACCACCTAGGTTAACGTAATAAGTCAATGCCCTAGAAAAAACTGCTTAATTACAATTATTATTTTTTTTGTATCTTTTTATTTCACAATATTTATTTTCACATAAAAAAAGGAACAATTTAGTTTAATAAGAATTTATTGTATTTTTATTTTTTATGTCTTTAATTTTGCAATCAACATTTTAAAGTTGAATATGCATTTCTTTTTATAAATAATTCTCTTTCTATATTTTTTGTGCCCTTGTTATTTTAAAGCTTAATCTGCATTTCTTTTAGTATAAGAACGATTGTAATATTGATTTGAATTAATTAATAAAGTGACTTTAAAAGTGACAAGAAGTTTTTTTTTAAAACAAGTGCACTCCCCACTTATAACTCGCGGTATTACGGTTTTGGACGGTGGGGGAGACGCTGACCTGGCGGGTGCTATGATGCGGCGCATTGTCCGTGAATGCGACGCATCCACTTCCCGTTTGTCGCATGGCGGGGAGCGACCTGTGTACTGGTGGACGCCGGAGATTGCTGGACTCAGGCGTGACTGCCTCCACAATAAGAGGGTCTATACTAGGGCTAGGCGGGCCGGCGAGGCTCTACTGGAGGCCCAAGAGTACAGTCGGTCCCGCGGGGCGTTGCGTCGCGCGATTATGGCGAGCAAGAAGGCGAAATGGGAGGAACTTCGGAGCGACCTAGGTCTAGGTCTAATGAATAATAGTCGCAGGATATCTAGGCAGAGAACTAAGTCTGAGTGGGTAGTACAGGTTTTATCAATCCTCAAGAGGATTCTAGAATTGTTTGTTTTATGGTTGTTTTTTCTAGGATTCTAGGATTTCGTTGAAAGGATCGCCATGTAAAGTTCAGTTGTTACAGAGCAGGTTGGCTAAGCAGTTTTGAATGCTTCACTTAGCTGCAGCAAGTTTTGATTCCGCTAAGCTACCGGTTAAAGTGCTCAGTTAGAATAGTGAGAAGATCTTTGTCAATTAGTCAAAAATATTCTGATTTTTATTTACAACTTATTATTTATCCTAATTTCTAACTCTAATTCTTTCCACATATTCTTTTGTTTATGACCTACATAATTATTATTCATTCGTTTGCAATTCTTGTGTCTGGCTACAATTATCTTAGTAAGCAAATTTCAATGGTTTATTAAACTATGAAATTCAATTCCCTTTAAGTAACTTACGTTACAATTTGTGATTTATTTATATAAAATAAATGTGACCAACACAGTACATAGATGAGTGTGACCAACACACTACAATAATAATAAAAATGGCTACTAAACCGAAGCTTTAACACTGCTCGAGTATAAACAAAGAACGTGCGAAAGCATAGCTTTAACATAATTAATTAAGCTTCATCTCCTGTCGTTTCCCCTACTATCCCTTTCCTATAGTTCCAGCATAATGTTTGGCATGTGTAGGAGGCATCTCCTGAGTGCTGCTCCCAGATAAAAAAAAAAAACATTTGAACCATATTTAGAAACTTTTACTTCAAACGTTCTCAATATATACAAAATAAATATTTACTTTGTATGGCGTGGCAACGCCCAGTTCGAATTTTTTAAATTTATATAGCCTACAGTTCCTTCCAGATATACAGGGAGATACTCTGAAAATTTCAAGCCGTTTAGCTGTTTATAAGGCACAAACATACTTACATATATACAAACATGTCATTTTTTATATGTAAGATAGATTTAACAAATATTTGCGCCAAATTAAGTTAAAATTTATTTATCAATTTATAGAAAATAAAAATAAAATACTTAAAAGTTTGCCTAAAACAATTCCAAAGATTTCGACAACACTGTGAAAGTACAAAATTAAATTTAATTTGAAATAATTTTAATTATTAATTTTAAATTTTAAATAATTATATGTTTACTAAATTACAAGAAATCATCAGTGTACTTATTTCTTCCTAAAAAAATATTATCGCTCAGACATCACAATATTGTTTTACACATTTATATATACTATGATTAAAGATGTGCACTAGACTGGTCCTTATTTGGCTATAAAATTTTTTTTTTAATATTTCTGAAGCAGGACCCTCTTAAATTGTTGTTTTTAGCATAAAAATCATCCTGTAAAAGTCTCAAATTGATATTTTAACTTTAACACGTGCCGCATTGGGCTTTAAAAATTATATGTACATACATATGTATGTATGAAAAATCAAATTCTTGGTAGTAAGTTTCCCTCATATAAAGACTGTTTAAGTGTTTTATTCTACAATATGCGCGTTGTTAATATGAATTTATCGAACGCAGCTAATTTAGTTCTAGACGAGTGTTTGATTTTTTGGAAAAAAGCACGGATCGCAAAGGATCGCAGTGATTGTGTGAAAAAATTAAAAAAAATATATGAAACATGGCGAAATTTAGAAAAAGCAGTAAACGGCTAAGTGATACTCAGAAATCGAAAGAAAGAATATTTGTTGAAAATTTAAATAACTTGTTCGACATAGCGCATGCAGATGCATTAAATTTAATAGCAATTGAAGAGATAAACATTTTTTGATTGCACAGAAAAAGCCGAATCGGGAAGGTAGTATGACTGGAATCGACTTGAAACTTACTGGAGCAGAAAAACGAAAAGCCGAAAGAAAAAACTTAGAAGAGGCCAAAATAAAGAAATATCATTCCGAAGGTAACGTCTATGCAGAAAAAAGAACTTGCAGTACAGATTCAAAAACCTCAGATGTTGAAAGAAATATACGTTTAGATGAAGAAATGACTACTTCATGCAATTCAGACCTATCTTTTAGCATTTCTCAACAACCATCTACTTCGGCAGATACTCGAGGCAGAAAATTAATTGTAAATGATAGACTGGCAGCCGCTATGGACAAATGTAAAGTAAGCGATAGAGATGCTGTTCACCTACTGAGTGCATGCGTAGAAAGTTTATGTTTGAAACCAATGGATTATGTTATAAATCGCTCTTCAATCAGAAGAGCCCGTCAACAATATCGTGAAGATATAGCGAGAGACATTCAATCTGGGTTTACAGAATTAAATATTGATTTTTGTGTTGTCCATTGGGATACAAAGCTTCTCCCAAACGTGACAGGAATAGATAAACAAGATCGTTTGCCCGTAATTATCAAAGCGCCTTCTACGGAACAGCTCTTAGGGGTTCCACATATTCCTTCAGGATCGGGTAAAGAAATTTCTAGCGCGGTTTTTGATACTTTGGAGAAATGGGGTTTGTTGGAAAAAGTTCAGGCTTTCGTATTTGATACATCTTCGAATACCGGCAAATTTAATGGAGTTTGCACACTGCTGGAGATGAAATTGGGACGTAGTATGCTGTTTCTGGCATGTCGGCACCATATTTTTGAATTAATTTTACAAGCGGCAATTTCATCAGTGCAATTATATTCTCCGTGCGGTCCCGATATTCCGTTATTTAAAAAATTTAAGGAAGCTTTCCCAAAAATTAACTCTCACAATATCTCAGACTGCGACACAAGTAGTGAACTTGTTGGACTTATTGGTGAAAACCGTCAGAAAACACTTTTGTTCTGTCTACAAACCCTAAGAAATGATCATGAGCCTCGTCATGATTACACAGTGTTCTTGGAACTCGTCGTAATCCTTTTGGGAGGCATTCCTCCAAAAGGAAAAAATACGAAAACCTGGCGCTTATCATCAGGCCCGATGGATGGCCAAGGCTATTTATTCCATAAAAATATATTTCTCTTAAGGAAAGAAATCCCAATAACAGAAACTGAGGAGACAGCATTATGTAGCATATGTGGTTTTGTTGTAGTTAATTACATAAAACCATGGTTCGGTGCAAATAAAGCCGTTGAAGCCCCATGGAACGATATTTTATTTTTAAACAATTTAAATAAATATAAAGAAAAAGATGCTGTAGTTGCAGGAGTTTGCTTAAAAAAATTTTTAAATCATCTATGGTACTTAACAGAAGAGCCAGTCCTCTTCTCCTTGTTTGATGACAATGTACCACTTGAAGTCAAGCTACGAATGTCGGAATAATTTCGGAAATTAATCAATAGGAAAGAAAGTGAAGATGTTGAAGATGACGATTTAGCTCTGAAAAATTATTTGGTACCTTATAGTGAATTGAATTTCTTTCTGGAAAAGGATTTACCATGTAGCTTAATCACTACAAAGTCCTTGATGTTGTTTAAGCGTTTCAAAATAAGCACATCATTTATTGAAACTGATACCAGCGAATGGTCTGGCAATGAATTTTTCAACAAAGGAAAAGAAATATTAACTTCGATAAATGTTGTAAATGACTCCGCTGAAAGGGGAGTCAAATTGATGGAAGAGTTTAACACAGTTTTCACTAAAAATTAGCATCAAAAGCAGTTTATTCTACAAGTAAGATAAAACGTTTTCAAGTATTTGTTAATAATAATCAATTTCTTATCAAATTTTTCAGGTCGTGCAAAACTACAGAAATAAATATCCGCAGCATACGAGAAAAGCCATGAATGTTTCTTTCTAATAAAAACAAATAAATAAATAAATTATTATATATATGTACCAATGTGTAGTAAATAAAAATTGAGACTTTTATTATAAACATGCAAAAACAATTTAGTCAGGACGCAGAACTATGGCATATGCATATGCCACTCTGCACTTCTATACATATGTACTATATAAGAAATTTCAAATCAAAATGCGGCACGTGTTAATGTTAAAATATCAATTTGAAACTTTTACAGGATGATTATTATGCTAAAAATAACATTTTTAGATGGTCCTGCTTTAAAAATGTTTAACTTAAAAAATAAGGACCAGTCTAATGTGCACGTGAGTTTATTACATTTAATTTTTAACTTTTTCATAAATCTTTGGTTGAAGGTCTACTGATGAGTTGACATAAGCATAAATGAAATGTACATAGTATAGTAGACCCGATTAACCATACAACAAACATATATAAATAATCGTAATTCATTCTGACTCGGGTTGGGGAAATAAAAAAAGAATAAGTAAAAATAAATTTAGTTGCACAAGCATGTATTTTCTAAATTAGATTTTATCCAAGGAATAAATTTACTGACTCTTGTGTAAACTCCTGGGTATCCTTCCCTGCCACAACCAACACCCCATGAAACAATACCAACAATAAAATATTTAATGCCATTAGAAAGTAATAGAGGACCACCACTGTCTCCTTGACAAGAATCCATATTTGGTCTACCGGCGCAAAGCATACTGGAAGTTATTCTGGAGCTTTTGTATTTTTGATTTCTGCAGTCTATAATCGATAATATGGGTACCTTTACTTGATTTAAAATAGACGGCAATTCTCCACCTTCTGCAGTTCTACCCCATCCAACAGCAGTACCAATACGCCCTGTAAATATATAAATTATTACATATTAAAATTAAATTATTCAGATGTAAAAAGCTTTTATATATATAAAGCTAAATTATAAATTAAATATATATTATAGATAATTGCACAGTATTTCAATGCTTGTTATGCACTACAAGTTAACTTTATCCCTACAATATCTCATTAAGAGTTGATTTCACAACCGTAGTTTTCAAATTAAGAAAACGTAGCGGTAATTTTTGAACTAGAAACCTGGAAAATACCTTTTTTTAACAATATCTTCTTTAGAAATTTCCGCTACAAAATATTTTTTTCAAAATGTGTAGTCTCAACCTCCAATTACTATCTAATATAAAATCATTGGTAGCGACCCTTAAATATTATTTGAAAATCATCAATTCATAGTGTATTATTTTTTTTAGGTATATATTCTAATTATGGGGTGCCCCGTAAAAAAAGAGAAAAAAATGTTTTTCTTAGTAGTAAGGACCACTCTTATATATATATATATAAATAAATACAGTAAAATTATAGATAATTGCACAATATTTCAATGTTTGTTATGCACTACAAGTCAACTTTATCCCTACAATATATCATTAGTTGTTGATTTGACAACAGGAGTTTTCAAATTAAGAAAACGTTGCGGTAATTTTTGAACTTGAAACCAGGAAAATACATTTTTTTAACAATAACTCCTTTAAAAATTTCCGCTAAAATATTTTTTTCAAAATTTATACCCCCCATATTTACAGATGAGGCAGCGCAGTCGGGCATGCGTCGATGTATAAGCATGCAGCATTAGGTCTTTTGAGCATTGAATCGACCCTGTTCCCGTGACCCCATTCCGATATTCTCGTGAGGTCACCATTTAGCGAATTGTTCTTATTCTGGCTCGACGCCGCGATCATATTCGACGTAGGCCTATGATCAAATGAATATGAATAGCAGATACTGCTGTCATCTGCGAAAGAGTGGATAGGGATGGAAGTTTGGCATAGAAGGTCATTAAGAAAAATAAGAAATAGGGTAGGAGAAAGAATAGCGCCTTGTGGTACCCCTGAATTAAACTTGAACTCGTTAGATGAGATCCCGTCTATAACAACTCTTATAGCGCGATGCCTGAGAAAGCTCGATATAAATCAAGAGAAGATATCACCGACACCAAAAGCAATAAATTTGGACAAGAGTGCTCCATGCCACACTCTGTCAAATGTTTTGGAAATATCGAGAGCCAATACCTTACTTTTGCCGAAATGGTGGATAGATCGACACCATTTTTCCGAGAGGAAGGCTAATAAGTCTCCCATGGAACGTCCTCCAGGGAAGCCATATTGCCGCTCGTTAAGTAAGCTATTGGACTCCAGATACTTCTTAAGATGGAAATTTAGCATACTCTCCATTACTTTGGAAATGGTAAAGCATATTGCGATTGGGCGATAATTTTCAGGGTTTCTTGGCTCTCCCTTCTTGGGGATCGGCGTAAGATTTGCAACTTTCTAGCCGAAGGAAATTCGCCTGCATGGTATAGGGTGCAAAAAAGGATTGCCAGAGGACGCGATATCGTCGAAGAGTACTGCTTCAAGGCCAGTGCCGGAATTCCATGCGGTCCAGTGACTTATTTATTTAGGTTAGAGGGGAGTGAACCAAGACTGGTCGATTGAAGTATCACCGTAGGTGCCGTTATCGTGCCTCACTAAGTGCGTCAGATCCAACGGAGAGCAAGGCCCCTAGTTTTCAAAGAAAGGCACCCCAAGGATTCCCAGCCTTGACCTAGCCAGACCGCGGTACAGAGAAAGTGCACAACAGTCTCCCTCTCCGAATTCTTTCCACAGAACCTACACCTGGCATTGAACGTAATGCCCATCCTCTCAGCATTCTTGCCAAGTTCCGTGCAGCCGGCCGTGAGTCTACTAATGGATAATCGGGCAAAACTCTGGAGTTGCTGAGTTCTACATAAATCATCACCATAGTAAGAGCTCTGTGGCCGCGGGGGATAGAAACCCACTTTTCCAGAACCTTCCCCTGAAAAACCCGTTTATTTGTCTCTTTGCAACAGCAAAAGGGACCCCTAAATCAAAAATAATAATAGCAAATAACGAACCGGCCGTGCCAGTCCCGCCACCTTATCAGCCATCTCATTTTCCCAGACAAGGCAACCATAGAACAATATCGGAGGATGACCTTAGACTTAAGACCCCACCTCCTTCCTAATGTACTCTTACAGGCGTATAAGGCTACACAAGCTTTCCTGATACGCTCCTCAATGTACTCCGTCCAGTTTGCCTTGGAGTCTAGGGTAACCTCAAATAGCTAACAATCGTCGATTGGTGGAGGACCTGTTCCCCAAGGTAAAGAAGGCCGAAAGCAGCGGCCTTGTAGAGCGGAAACAATTGGTTCCGCCTTCACATTAAAGAAAGCCTATCGATATCAACGAAGGTACTGCTTATACTCAAGAGGTTCCTCCACAGCCCCCACAACCTCGCGCAGAGCAGTTTCCGTGGATTTAACCCTCAAGAACGCGTGCTGTGCTGGAGATACTGGCTCGTCGATAAAAGGCTCTCGAATGTGACAGATCACACTCTTCAATACCTTGAGCACAAAGACAAAAAATCCTTCGGCAGTTCGTGGCGCCGTCTACCTGCCTTGGTTATGAAAACCACCCTCCTCTAACTGGCAGGTATGTGATTGAAAGATAGACTTGCACAATATATGGTCTGCAAGGTAGAGATCGCGGATTCCTGCATCAACTGCAGCATAATTCCTTCCAGCCCTGCTGCCTTGAAAGGAGAAGAACTAGCTATTGCCCACGCTATGCTGTCTAAGATCGTAGACTTTATTCGAAGTAGAACATAATAGCACGTGATTTGCTTCTTCTTTATCAATTGAGGAAATAAGTATACCAGCGACCTTTCCTACACGCTTCATCTATGACTCTTTTTGCTCTTGAGAAAGACAGCTTTCATACTTTGATGTCCCTTGTACTATACCATGTAGCCCTTGTCCTTTTAATACTGCATCGACGTTAAATTTCCACATCCTATATATGCTGCTATATAACCGGTGTAACAAATGAATGGATTCCTCAGTCATGTTCACCAAATAAATTTATTTATTTCTTTTTTTTTTATTGTAAATTAATATTTTAATTGTTAATTGCCCCTGGGCCCATAACCTGTCGAAATAAAAAGCTAATATAGGTTTTATATGTTGTTCCTTTATTTGCACCAGTTTAAATTGAAGTGAATGTGAAATGAAAAATATAAGAAAAATAAATTTATTAAAGATATGTCAGTAATTCATTATAATCAACCAATCAACATGTGTATCAAGTGAACAGAAATAATTCAGTGTTGTATTTAAACAATTTGTCTGTTCAGCAAATATAAAATAGTACAATAATTATAAGTAATGTATGAAAGTAATGGACAGGTACATTACACGAGATGAATAATTATTTCTGAGGATGTATTTTGCACTACACCACCCTTTTATTGAAAAAATGTCGAAACAATCAGTTGATCAGGCTGTTTGGTTCGACATTTTTGTTTTGATTAAATATATTGGAAGTGATTTTAATTATTTGTAATATACCTTTTCACTCTTTCAACATATGTTAGTTAATGTTATATATTTCAGATAGATTTAATATTTTTTTTCTTTTTATAACAATAGCAAAAACAATACTATTTGTAATTTATTATATTTCATTCAATAAAAATGTAATATATAAAAAGCAAATGTTTCATCTTCAGGTATTTGGTTTCTCTTTCTTTTTCTTAAATATACATATTTGTTTGTACATTCGTTTGTTTTGATTTTTGTTCTTATACATTTGTACAATTAAAATTTAAAATTCAAAGCAGAAATTGTATCTTTTTTTTGTTTTTGTTAATTTAGTTTTACGAAATCATTTTATTTACTTCAACTTTCCTAATTCTGTCTTTGTGCAAAGTTTTTTCTTTTTTTGTATTTTGATTGTATATAGTTATGTTGACTCCATCAACTTTTCTGATAATAAAAAGACCTTCATATATATTTTTGAACTTATCATAAGGTTATTTTTTCACAAATATATAATCGTTAACCTTTACGTTACAAGGTTTAGCAAAATGGTCGTACGATTTACTTGCCGATTCCTTGCCATAATATGTGATTTTTGCAGTCGATATTTGACTTCCTTGCTATAATCTTCTGAATTGTAAATAGCATTAATTTGTCCTAAATTTATACTATTTGTCATAATTGCCTTCAGTATTATCGAAAACCGAATTAGCAGTCATATTATGGAAAAAAGTAAAAAGCCGTAAGTACGTGTCTCAGTCAGTGATATTTTCTCCTATATAGGCTCTCACATACTCATTGAACACACAATGGTTTCTCTCCACAGTTCCTAACGTCTGGTAGTGGCAGGCTGTTGTTGAAGAAAAAGTCAATGTGCAAAAGTTTGCATAATTCACAAAACAATTCGTCCTTAAACTCCGTACTCCAAGTCAGACTTGATTGATCTCATCTTCTCGTATACCAATATAAAATTTTCAAAAATAGCTTGGGCGACCATCTTTGCACTCTTATTCGGAATAGAAATAGAACCGAGATACTTCGTAAAATCACATATGAGTGTTATTGCGTATTTATTTCTACGTCCTGACGTTGGCAAAGGGCCTATTGTGTCTAATACGATAATGTCAAGCGGTTTAACGAGAGTAAGAGTCCAAACAAGTCTTTTCTTATATCCTTTCCGTACGTTATTCAAATTACACTTTCGAGAATTCCCCAGAAATAACGATATGTCCTTAGGCATTCCTTTGCAATAATACTTAATCCTCAGTTTGGCATTTAATCGTTTACGCCCACAGTGACCACCCATAATGGGATCGTTGTGATAGAATCTTAAAAGTCTAGTCCGTTTTTCCTTTTCAAATACCGTCTCTATCGGTTCAACTAACATTATTTCAAGTTTTCTCAGTATCCTGTTGCCATGGTTTTCCAAATCCTGTATACTGTATTCATTGAAAAACGTGTCATCTTTCGACCATTCAGTGATATAAATGTTATTCTTACTGGCTTCCTTCTCGAGCCTCGAAAGCATATCATCTAAATTCAATGTTTCGTTGGCAGTACTAGCATCCATGAAAAACTTTAATTTAAATCTTTGGTGTATTTTTAACATTATATTATTCATTTTACCACCTTCATAAAATAATTCTGATTTCATCCTGGCACTTTTGCTATTGAAATCCTGTGAAAATCTATCGTAAATGTTCAAATGTGTTAAAAGACCTTCCAGGGAAATTGACCTTGGTCTTTGCTAAAGGTTTTTAAATCTCTTGAGCTTTCATGCAGAGGTATCAATTTTAATAAATAATTTTAGAACACTTATTTGGGAGGAAAAAACAAAAATAAATTCATATAAAACATTTTTTTTGGGCTTAAATATTAGACTAAAACGTTTAACCATCTGTCATTTCTCATTATAATTTTTAAAATCACTTTGAAAATTTTAAATTAAACATTCTATGTTAATACTTGCATGGCAATTGGGAATTATTAAAATATTTTTTAAATTCAACGAGGTCTTTTTATTTCGCTGCTTGGAACAAACGTTTTTCATGTCTGAAAATATTTGTTCGCATAAGTAAGTAGTGGAAAAAAATTATAAATATTTTAAATAAATTTTTTTGAGCTGGGGACATCCAAAACTCTAGAGTTCTAATTTTATCGAAATCTTTTACCTTTGATCTAAGTATTATTAGCTCTGATTGAAACGTGTTCATTACCCGCTTTTAATGTTTTGTAACATAAAAATGTTTTGAAAAGCATCGTTTACCATAAAACACTTTTCACATTTCATTTCGTGAACTTTTATTACATTTTAATTTTTTTCGTATTTATTTATAATTGAATCGCGTGTGTTTATTGTGCTTCGTCCAATAAGAAACAACAACAATGCTTAATAAATTTCTGAAAAAAATGACAATAACCATCCGCATGTGTATTCATCGCTTGCTCAACGACGACTGAATGAAAGTTTTTAAAAGAGAATAACAACTGTCTGAGTAAATTTTTTAACAAATGTTGTATGTGGCGAACATCACTGCTGTAAAGCTACAAAAAACGAATATTTTGATGCATTTGTGGCTTACGCCATTCTTGCGTGATGGGATCTTTCAAACAGAGCCTTACCAAAGACTATAAATATATAAAGATGTTGCACTGTCATACATTGTTCTGCCAATGCTAAATTTGCTGATGGTTTTTCTACAAAAACCACTTTTCAAGAGAGTCATTTATTTTCTGAGAGAATTTATTATTCTCATGTCTCTACTATTCATTTACATATGTATACATGTGTTCATACGTTTGTGTCTTTGCATTCTCAAGTATGTGTGCATGTGTGTACATTTAATAAACAAACGAAAGAATCCATATAAACAAACAAAAACAGCAAAGGCTCGTTTTGTGTTCGCACAATATATGTGGACATAAGATACGTAAAGCTAATGTCGCTGATTCTTATTTGATTGGCAAATATATGTATTTTATTGTTGTACTATTGCAAGAACATCGATTCGCACCGAATTTAATATTATTTAAAATTGGAAATTTATATAACTATGTATATCTAAATAAAAATAACGTGTCACGACGTCTGTTCTCGCTAATCTCCGAAACTACTGGACCGATTTTTTTTTTTTTTTTTTTTTTTACACAATATATATTATTTATTGAATCTTCAAAATCAATTGAACTAACAATAAGTATTCAAATCTTAAGAACTAATTGCTAATTATTATTAAGTACAGCCTAGCTGTACAAAATTATTTATTGCTCGTATAGTTTTATTTCCGCGTCTACTACGTTCGGGCTAGGGAAAGAGTATCCCTTCTTTTCAGTCGAATGAACCCTCTTTCGCTTAAAATATTTCGGGCTAGTATATTTGGATGATCTTGGAGTTTGCTTAGGTATGACGTTGCGTATGTTGTTATCTCTTGTTTGACTGTCGGAATATTTAAATCCTTGTGTATGTTAGAATTTTTTATATACCACGGAGCATCTGTTATCATTCTCAGTATTTTGTTTTGACACCTTTGAATTTTTTCTATATTGGAAGCTGAGGCAGTGCCCCATAGCTGGATACCATAGCTCCATATTGGTTTTATAATTGCTTTGTAAAGCAAAAGTTTACAGTCCAGTTTTAGCACAGAATTTCGACCAATAAGCCAATTTAGTTGAGTTGCTTTTAATTTCATTTGAGTTAATTTTGCATCGATGTGCTGTTTCCATGTTAGCCGTCTATCAATGTGCATCCCTAGATACTTCACCTCCCAACGTTGAGGTATTAACTGGTTGTTAATCAGAATAGGAGGACATGTGTCTCTGCGCAGGGTGAAGGTTATATGTACGCACTTATCCTCATTAACTTTGATTCGCCATTTTTTTAGCCAGCTTTCCAGCTGCGAAGTTTGGTGCTGTAGGCGACGAGATGATTCGTCAGCACTTTCGTGAATGCTTAAGAAAGCTGTATCATCGGCAAAAGTTGAGGTATGGATGTTCGCGACTGTTGGCAAATCTGCGGTGTATATCAAGTACAGCAATGGACCTAATATGCTGCCTTGGGGAACTCCAGCTTCAATCGGCTGCGGTGATGGCAGCCAATCACCTTGTTTTAAAATAAATTTGCGACAAAGCAGGTAACTTTCCAGTAGCTTACAAATATTTTCAGGAAGGTACTGGGTCAGTTTATATATTAATCCCTTATGCCACACTTTATCAAAAGCTTGGGAAACATCGATAAAGAGGGCTGAGCAGTACTTTTTTTCTTCTAGGGTCTGCTTTATAACATTCACAAGTCTATGTGTTTGCTCAGTTGTGCTGTGTTTACTTCGAAAGCCAAACTGATGGTCTGGAATGCAGCGCTTTTCGCTAATGATTTTATTTAACTTGATAGCTAATAATTTTTCAAAAAGCTTAGATAAATTTGGCAAAAGGCTAATTGGCCTGTAGGACTCAACTCTGGTGTGGTCTTTACCTGGCTTAGCTATCATAGTTATTAGTGATATCTTCCATTTAGATGGAAAGTATTCAATGTACAATATCGCGTTGAAGATGTGGAGAATTCTTTTAACTACTGTAGTTGGGAGCTCTTGGAGCATCTTGTTGCTAATTTTATCGATGCCAGGAGATTTTTTAGGGTTCAAGTTGGCGATAGCTTCTTCGACGTCTTTCAATTTAAACTTTATCGAAACTGCTGCATCCGTAACTATCGATGGAAGTTCTTCAGGGTCGCTTGGTGCATTGGGGGTGAAAACATTTTTTAAGTGCTCAACGAACAACTTGCCTTTTTCTGTGTCGTTTCTTGCCCAATCCCCAGTTGGGGTTCGAAATGGAGGTTTACGAATAACCGGTCTTTTGAGATATCTGGTAGCACGCCATAGTGAATGATCGGATTGCGGTGTTGCATCAAGACCTCTAAGATACTCATTTAAATAATCAGTTTTTTTGGATTGTAACATCTCTCTTAGCTTTTTGGTACACTCTATTAGTTTTCTTTTGAGTTGAGGGGATCTATGAAGCTGCCACTCTCTACGAGCTCTTCTTTTTTCAGTTAATAATAATTCGATGTCTGTGGAGCAAATTTTTTCTTGCCTAATTTTGCGTGAATTAATAATAGCGTGCTGTGCCGCCAGCTTGAGACTTTCGTCCAATTGTGTAAGAGATGCATCTACATCGTCTGGTGTAGGAAGTAATGCGTTTTGACAGCAGTGAGTAGCAAGGTATTTGCGAAATTTCAACCAATTTGTGTATGTTTTTATTTTTTCAGCTATCTCAGTCGCGTGTGAGTTTTGTGAGAGTGATATTGTAATTATAGTTGGTGAATAATCTGATGATAAGTCAACAGAAGGTTCAACAAGAATGGATTTAGCTGCAATGCCCTTTGTGATTGCGAAATCTATGACATCAGGTATTTTGTTACGATCAGTTGGCCAATATGTTGGTTGTCCGCTTGAGGCGACCGTCAAACACATTTTGGAAACTACGTTGTATAAAACGCGACCTTTTGGGGTAATCAGGCGTGATCCCCAATACGTGTGCTTTGCATTAAAGTCGCCAGCAGCTAGGAAACTATTGCCCAACGATTTAAAGAATTCAGAGTACTGATCCTCAGCAATTGAAAACCGCGGAGGCGAGTAAATTGACGATATAACTAAGCCTTTGAAAAATTCTTCAAGACAGATCGAAGTTGCTTGAAGATAGTCTTTGCTGACTGCACTCACTAAGTAGTGCTTTATTCTTTTCTTTATTAATATAGCTGAGCCCCCACATGCTCTACCACGGGGATCTTTGGCGTCATAAAATGTATAGCCTATTACCTTAAAAACACTTCTAGGTGTTAAATGAGTTTCGGCAATGAGCATAACATCGATTTGTTGATCCGCTAGGAAGTGCTCAAATTCGTTTTTTTGTTGGCGTATGCCGTTAGCGTTCCAGAAACATAACCTTAGGCAGTTCATGGACTTTTTGTTACAGCCTGCAAAAGCGCAGTTTGCATATTTATCAGTGTTTGCATCATTGGCAACATGGTATTAACGAAATTTTGAACTGTTTGCACCAACATTTCTATTTTGGCTTCCATTTGGCTGGAATTTATGGGTTGTGGCTGCACTGTAGGCTTGGAGCTGATGTTTGTGGTGTTATTGTTTGTCTTCAGGGCACTGCGCGTTAGAGGCGTGACTGAATTTGCTTTTAGAATATTCGCATATGAAATTTGTTGATTATTTGATGTCGGCAGCTGAGGGTAATCATTGGTAACGAGCTGTTCTTGTGTTCGGGAAGCAACATTTCGTATCTGGTTTGACGAGCTTCTAACGTGAGAGTAGACTCTGCACCCTCTATAATTTGCGGTATTTCCCCCCACAGCATCTATGAACGCAAACAATTTTTGTTTTTATTCAATGTTCTACGTGCAATCAAAGACTATAAAGATATTGCACGTAGAACATTGTATAAAAACAAAAATTGTTTGCGTTTATAGATGCTGTGGGAGGAAGTAGCAAGAGAGTCTTTGAGCAAGAGAAGAGAACACAAAAATTTTAGGCATACATACATATGTACGTACATAAGTATGTATGTAGTAATAAGCATTGGTTTTGTCAAGTTTATTTTGTTGTTGTTTTTGAAATATTTTTGTTTTTTTTAACTCTGCTAGAAATTTTTTTTCCACAGAAATTATGGTTTTGCTTGTTGTTTACACATATAAATGATGCTTATTGAGAAATGTGTTTGTGTGTGTTATATTTCTTGTCCAAAAATAACAATATTAACAACTAAAAGCAGTTTCTTGTTTTCATATAAATCATGTGCAAATAAACAGTGCAAAGCCAATGCGACCGATTTCTATGGCTGTAGGGTAAAATTACATTTTTTGTTATTGTACTATTGCATTTATGTTGATTCGCACCGAACTATGTATACTCATCTGTTTTATTAAATATTTTATTTTAGAATTTTCAATTGTATAGTTAGAATATCTTTGTATATGCATAAATCAAATAAAACGTGAGCTTACCTGAGTTCGAAAACCATACAATTTATTATTTTGTTTACAAAACTATTATAAAATTTATTAAAATCTTTTTAATAAGTGATAACTAGCACAAGAAATGTAATTATTTTTGGTGATTGGTACATATTTAATAATTTTCTGAATTGAGCATATGTTTTATTGTTTTAAAATTTTAAGTTTTTCTGCGCTCGTTAATTTGTATTTGTATGTTTCCCACGAGGAATGCTTTCGTAAAAGTGTAAGAATTAATAAATTTAGCATCTCCATTCTGTGCTTATAGCATACGTTGTTTTCTTGAAACCAAATGGAATATATTGTATTTTTGGTGCAATTTACACATTGCTCAACAATAGGTTTTTTTATTTTTTTTATTTCTTTGGATTCAGAAAAAATTTTTTCGAAAACTTTTATATGAATCTTACATACTGCAAAAAATAAGTCTGATGGAGCACACAAACTTCCAAAATCTGAATTTTTATCGTAATTTTTTGCATGTACAAACATTTCTGATGGATATGACAAAATTTGCGCGGGTTTTATTATATCCATACGGTAGCGAGCACAAGATATCCGTTGAGCTATGTAACCAACGAAATAGCGGCTTGATGTTAACTCTATTGGAATGTTTTCAGAGTTAAAACAATCAGCATCTTCATTAAAATAATCTTCATTTTCGGCTAATATATTTGTAGCATCTACATCAGGAATGTGAGTACTTTCTGATGTACTGCCACTTCTTTGAGTATCCTCTAAAATTGTTTGAAACTCGATAGGTAAAAATATCGCATCGTCTTTAGCACATTTCGATGAGGTACTAAATTGAGTTATTTTTAGAGATGACAGTTTAGCTATTGCGACATTTAATTCATAAACCGAAGGATTTTTGCAGTGCCCGCCCTTGGCACGTATATATGAAAATAAGTTTTCCAACGGATCTTGATTGAAATGGCTTGTTAAAATGCAGATCAAATTTGAGTTTTTTTCTATTTCAAATTCAAAATAAAATATAGCCTATATTTCAAGTTATACACTATTAACATATCTGCGCAAAATTTCATTTAAATCGGTCCAGTAGTTTCGGAGATTAGCGAGAACAAACGTCGTGACACGTTATTTTTATATAGATATACATAGTTATATAAATTTCCAATTTTAAATAATATTAAATTCGGTGCGAATCGATGTTCTTGCAATAGTACAACAATAAAATACTTATATTTGCCAATCAAATAAGAATCAGCGACATTAGCTTTACGTATCTTATGTCCACATATATTGTGCGAACACAAAACGAGCCTTTGCTGTTTTTGTTTGTTTATATCAGTGATGTACGTCTCATACAACAATTGTTGAAAAATTTACACAGACAGTAGTTATTCTCTTTTAAAATTTTCATTCAGTCGTCGTTGAGCAAGCGATGAATACACATGCGGATGGTTGTAGTCATTTTTTTCAGAAATTTATTAAGCATTGTTGTTGTTTCTTGTTGGACGAGACACAGTAAACACACACGATTCAATTAGAATTGAATACGAAAAAAATTAAAAAATAATAAAAGTTCTCGAAATGAAATGTGAAAAGTATTTTATGGTAAACGATGCTTTTCAAAACATTCAATGCATTTTATGTTATAGAACATTAAAAGCGGGTAATGAACACGTTTTGAAAAGACATTTGCATTCTTATCATGATGAAATAAATAAAATGAATTGTAAAGAGAAGGAGGAACTTCTTAATGAAAAGAAGAATACCTATTTTACAAAATTAAAAGAATGGTTGAATCAAGCTGAAAATAGTTCAGGAGATCAGAACCTAAAAAGGACAATATCAAGCTTAGTAAGCTTAAATTTAGTAGTGCATGGAAGACCTTTTTCTGATGGGCTATTCATCAAAAATATTCTGATAAAGAATGTTTAATTTAAAATTTTCAAAGCGATTTTAAAAATTATAATGAGGAATGACAGATGGTTAAACTTTTTAGTCTAATATTTAAGCCCAAAAAAACTGTTTTATATGAATTTATTTTTGTTTTTTTTTTTCCCCAAATAAGTGTTCTAAAATTATTTATTGAAATTGATAACTGCTATTTATATTTTTCTTAAAATTTAAATTACATTCATTTAATAAGTTGTATATAGCTGGCATTTTCTTTCTTATTTGAAACGATTGACATTATGTTTGCTGGGCAAATTCTCTCACCAATACCCCTCATTTAATTTTTGGACACCAATGGTTTATATGGATTCTTTCGTTTGTTTATTAAATGTACACACATGCACACATACTTGAGAATGCAAAGACACAAACGTATGAACACATGTATGCATATGTAAATGAATAGTAGAGACATGAGAATAATAAATTCTCTCAGAAAATAAATGACTCTCTTGAAAAAAGTGGTTTTAGCATGGTTTTTCTACTAAAACCATCAGCAAATTTAGCATTGCGAGAACAATGTATGACAGTGCAACATCTTCATATATTTATAGTCTTTGGTGCAATATCTTTATATATTTATAGTTTTTGGCCTAACATAATTTTTTGCTGTAAGTATTTCATACATTTAAAACTCAAATATTACTTAGTCCCCGTCCATACTGTGAAGCATATGCTGCAAAAGTTTTGAGTTTGTTGATGAGAAGGGGAATTTGTTGAATTTCTTATTTGCATCTTTTGACATGAGGTGTATTTGACGTTCATTTTATTTATTTTCGTTTGCTATACTGTTAACATCTATCATAATAATAGCTACCCTGTTTTATTGTTAATTTTTTGTGAAATATAATCAAAAATTTAAAAAAAATATATAAAATTATATAAAAATTATTATATAATTTTTCTTCTTAGCGTCCATTTTGCTTCAAATTATACCTTGTGCTTCAAATGTCTACCCAAAAAAAAATATTCACACCTTCTATCACAGGGTAGTTATTTTATATTTACATTCGGTATTGAGAAATGTCAAAAAAAAATAAAAAAAGAAGATAGAAGGGAGGAATAAAAAATACTAAACATGAAGCAAAAGATTCATGTATGGACACTGCTGCAGTTTCAAAAGAGAATTCAAAAAACTTTTGCAGCACAAACTCAACAGTATGGACAGGGACTTAAGGGTGCTTTAAACGATAAGATTAGTCGTACGTAAAATGAGAGAGAAAATAAAATAAAATTGCATCCGTATTTCAAAAAAAGAAAGTAAAAATCGAATGGTTGTTTTCTGGCTTTTACACCATTGGTATGGTAAAATCAAAAATACTTAGATGTTATGGAAGTAGAAGATTCAGCAAATAGTTTATTTTTACTAAATAAAGCAAATCCGTCTGAAGAATATGAAAAACATTTAGTTGCCTTAGAAAATTTCTTATTGTGAAAAAATCTTTTTTATGAATAATCACAATACTTCTTATTTTATTCGCACTGAACTGGGCATTTGCTTATTTTACAAAATAGTACAAATTTTAAAAATTTTACTTTAAAAAATTTTACTTTTTAAAGTTTTTAAGCAACTATTAAAAATTTTCCGATTTTACATAATTTATACTATAATTTACATAATAATAATAAAAGAAATAGTATTCAGTGTAAACTGTGGCAATGTTTGCAAATTTGATTTTAAAATTTTATTAACGAAAGCTCAAGTTCTTCTACATTTATGCTTTTTATGGCAGTTTCTTAAAAAGAAATATTACTTGGTATTTGAAAAAAATATCAACACAGTTACTCAGCTTGTTTAGCCCTCTTTCATGAGGCGGGTTTTTCTTCGTACTTTTGAGTAAAAAATAATATAATTTTGGGACGTGTATACGTCTTTATTCAGTTACTATCATTTTAAAAACTGACTATTTTTCTACAATACTTTCTTAAATATAGGTAAATGCTTACATCTAATTATCACTAATCTTTAGATATGTATATGACAAAGGTTACGTAATTTTTTCTATGTTTAAAATATCTTCCGTTATCTTACATTTATAGTTTAACATATGGCGTATATTAATCTTAACTAGAGTTCTTTGTTTACATCTGTTTATGATTTTTTTCATTGAATTTTTAAGATTATAAATGTGTTTCCGCATACGGAATTTTTTGCTGATAATGATCAATACATTTTTTACTATTTATGTTTGTGGTTACAATGTATTTTCCATTAAAAAACAAAAAAAATGTGGTGTGGGTTCTAAATTATTGTTAGGTGAAACGGATATATGCTTATCATATGTGAGTGCTTACGTTCATATATTTATGTTCCTCTCACTTCTATAGGGAGCATGTGGCTTTATGTTTGTAATTTTGTCATTTTATTATATTGTGTACATACATGTATACATGTGATCTGCTAAAAAGTTCTTTAGACTTTTATTTGCATTAGTAACATAAATTTGATGCGGTCGGTGGATGAGATAGCAAAGAGCATGGTGTCGAACAGCAAATTTTTTGGAATGAGTTCAAATCACAGATGTACCTCAGAACTTGCGTTTTTTTTACCGGTTATAGAAATTGATATCGTAAACACATTAATTGGACTAAAGTCGCAAAAATATTTTTTTAATTTACAAAACAAACATTTCTATAAGATAAACAAGGCACAACAGTTGAGCCCTGGTATAATTAAGTAAAAGGAAGAATGTGTAAAGAAAAGCAAACTTTTCCGTTGCTTCGTATTTCCATTTGAAATGAAAATGAAATTAATATACTATTTATTTATGTGTGTGGCCCTATAATTATATAACGCGTAGAAACATGCACCCACAAATTTTTAAATTTTACAGGAGGAAAAAAATTTACAAAACAGTAGTGATAGTTGCAATGTCGTTTTCTAGTTGACAATAATGTCGGCAAGTATATAACATACAATAGTTAATTGTAAACATAATTTAGAAATTTTTGTCACATAAAGTCTTTCAATGTGACAATATGTAAATATTTCCATATAATTTTGCTGAAATAATTTGCCTATATATATACATACATGTTATATATATACATACATGTATATATAGGCAAATATGTAGTAACCGTTGTTTTTTTTTAATGTGGGACCAGTACTCAGGAGATGACTCGTACACAAGAGAAGGATTGTGCTGGACCTAAAGGAAAGGGATAGTAGAAAAAAAAACGACAGGAGGTGACGCTTAAATCATTATTTTACAGCTCTGCTTTCGCACGTTCTTTGTTTGTTTATACTCGTAGCAGTGCTGAAGCTCCGGTTTAGTAGCCATTTTTCTTTTGGTTTTACTTTGCCGGTGCTACACAATATCGACAAAAAGGGCGTTCTGATGTGATTGTGGATTGCTATTAGCTGAAGGCGGTATTGTTCAGTGACCAGTGCCTATGCCTTCGACACTGAAACCTTCCGGCAACAACTGACACACAAAGACACACTAAGCACATCAGAAAAATGCGAGATGTTTTCATATTATAAAATTATTCATTTCAAAAAAAAAATTTTAATTAAGTATAATACATGTGTATATGTGCATACATATATCGATGTAGGAAAAATCCTGTAGAAAAATGCTGTAGTCCTCAAAATGTGAACAATCAAAAATCTTGTCTGTAATTAGAAAAAATGCATTACTCAAAACCTATACATCCTAGGAATATGTTTTTATGTGTTCTTATGTTTATGTTACATACATATATCTATATATATAAAAATGATGAATGTGTTTATTTGTTTATTTGTGTGTTTGTTTGTACCTTATAGGAGTCCAAAGCGCTGGCCCGATCTTCCTGAAACTTTCACACCATATTATTTGGACTCTTGAATGAATTAATTATAGGCTACTTTTTTTAATCACGGCCACCTTTACACCTACTTCTTTAATTATGCTACTCCTTCCACATGGTTTTTAACAGATTTTATAATATAAACGAAGTTAACTTCGCCACTTGTAGACCAATCGTGATGAAATTTGGTGCACTTAGTCTGTGCAACTCCGGTGGGCAATAGAGGGGAAGTTTCTGCCGAAACCTTCAAACCGATTTTAATATACTTTATAACCCAGATAGATCTCCATCTAAAAATGCTCATAGGCTACATACATTGTCAAAAGTAGGACCAGGAGGGCGCTAGGGGGGAAATTTCTGACCTTCCGAAACGTTCAAACCGATTTTAATAAAATTTAGAATATAGGTAGATCTGCATCTAAAAACGCTCATAGGCTATATACATTTTCTAAACTAGGACAGGAGAGTGATAGGGTAAAATTTCTGCCCCTTCGAAAAGTTCAAACCGATTTTATTAAAATTTATAACAAGGATAGATCTGCATCGAAAATTGCTCATAAGTAATGTACATTTTCAAAACTAGGACCAGGAGGGCGATAAAGGGAAAATTTTGGCCTCTCCAAAACTACATAGCCGATTTTGATTAACTTTAAAACTTGGTTGTATTTGATTTTTAAAGACACATTAGCAATTGTGCAACTCCAGGAAGCTTATAGGTTATTACTTTTTTTAACGCTAGGACCACGAGGGGAGGTAGGCGTAATTTCCATCGAGACCATCTAACGGATTTTAATGAAATTTAAATGTATTTATGGTTTTGCGTCTAGAAGGGCACATATGCTACATATAAATTTTTTAAATAGGACCAGAAGGCGACGTAGGGATGAGATATGCCTTTCCATATCTGTATAACCGATGGAGATAATAACGAGAGCGAAGCCGCGGATAAAAGCTAGTTACCTATAAATAATAAGTAAATAAATATGTCCTTCTAAATAAGAAATTTTATGTGGCAAATACATAAATATTTTTTTTATTCTTTCTTTGCTTTATTTAGTAAAAATAAATTATTTACGGAATCTTCTACTTTTATAAAAACTAAGTAATATTTCAGTTTTTCATTTAAGTGTATGAAATACTAACAAAAAAAATGGTGTAAGCGTTTTTGGTAGCTTCACGGTGAAAGTTGGTTTGCACGTTGAGTTGGGTATTTAAAATTATATAGTGTTTGGTCGGACCAGATCGCATAATTAGGTAAAAATTCGGCACTACTAAACGACTATCCGGCAATGCAGACGAATAAGCTAAATCAAGTGAGCCAGTGGATATCTAAGATTCAGCACAGCCGAATATAGCACTCTTGTTTAAATTATGTTACTCTTTCCACATAGTTTTTAACACATTTTACTATATAAACGAGCATATCTTCGACATTTGTGGAACAATTTTCAAAATTTTTTTGTATATTGAAAAGGCCACTAAATTTTTGTAATGAGAGGCGCGTTGGTGCAAATTACACGCCCCAAATATTAGTTATTAAATAACATCGTTATTTGTGGACCAATTTTCAAAATGCTTTTTGCATATGAAAGAGGTCCACTAAAAATTTTATTGTAAATTGGTTTAGAAAAATTAAAAATGGATTAAAATCGATTAAAAAAATATTTCTATAAAATAATATTTGCAAAGGCCGCTTAGTTTTTTTTTTTGTTTGTATTTTTGTAAGTTTTTTGGGAGCGTTCATCACAAAGGATACAGGACGTAACTAATGGACTTTAAAATCAGGTTTTTTTCAATGAGTTACTATTAGAGAGGGACAAATACATAAAGTTTACGAAAGAACAAAAATAAACAAAACAAAAATACCATAAAGAAGTGATGTAAAGTATGTAAAAATAAATTTAAATGAAATATACAAAATTCAAAATTTTATCTAAAAATCGAAAGGAGAAAGTTTGGAAAGAATAAAATTTAGCTCTTTAAAAAATTACTGTTTTTTTTTTTAATTATATGTACATATTAAAATATTAGTGTGTATGGACATTAGACTGGACTTAAAGTTTTTTTTTTTGCAAAACAAGTGTACCGCCCCCTCAAATTGTTCCTTTTTACGCCAATAGTGAAATTCCAAAATCTTAGACTGATTGCCCTAGGTTAAGGCGTGGCACATGCCCACTAAAGTGGCTAAAACTGGTTTATATGAACTTTTCAAGAGACAAGGCACGAAAATATAAGTAAAATGTTTCATATATGTTTGTAATATATTATTTTATTGAAATTAACTTACGTTTAATGATTACTATTCTTGATAAACATTTAAACTTAATCGCAAAGGTCTGATTTATTAATGCTACCGTACTTTTTCCTATAATCAGTTACTGTTTGCAAGATATATTGTTTCTCTTCTTCGTTTTTTGTTAAAGCTGCATTATATTCTTCCATTAGTTTTACAAAACGCTCTGCAGTATCATTAACAACATGTAAGTTTTGTACAATATTCATTCCCTTTTGAAATTCGGATTCATTGCACCACTTGGAAGGGTCAAGTTTTAGAAAGTTAGTTTCAATATTAAATTTTTCGAAAAAGCTCAATGTTTTTTTAGTAACAAAATCTGAAATATTTTTTTGGTTCAATTCATTCATGTTGGTTACTATTCTTTTATTCTCATTATTTTGTTCTTCTTTGAGATTTTCTACCATTTTTGACTTTTCTCCAACGTCTACAGCATTATCAAAAAATGAAAGACCTGTTGCTTCTGGTGTCAGGTACCACAAGTGATTCGAAAACTTGCTCGTTACTTCATTGCTTATTATTTCATTTAATTCATTGAATTTAATAATATTTTTAATAAAATTTAAATCATTTGAAGGTGCTTTCGCGGCAATTGGCGCTTCAATCCACGGTCTCAAATAAATTTTCAAAATGAACACACTTATATCTTGTATAGCATTTGCCTCATCTGATGACATTGAGAATTGGTGGCGGAAAAGAAAAATCTTAAACGTATATATCGCTCCAGGTGATTTAAACCTTACAGGCTCTGTGTTTCGACCAAGAAATATAAGACTCCATTCCAATAACTCCTTGTAATCTGCCCTGGGATGTTGTATAGTGACATAGTTATGAGCAAATTGAGCTAATTGGTCTTGTTCAGTTTTCTTAAGCGCAAGATTTATTTTTTTATCCACCATTCCACTTGCAAATTTTTGTTGATTGATTTTGGGCCAATTTTTTTTAAAACGTTGGAAAATATATAATGATGGTCCACTTAATTTTAAATGATATTTCACGAAAGCACTTTTCAGCAACAGTTCATATATGTGACGACGGCAAGGGAGACATAACAATTCTCTATTGAGGTGTTGTTCTAATAAAATACAAGTACCTTGTAATCTACCTGTATTTGTCGCTGTAGTATCAAAACATAAAGCTTGTACCTTGTTTGGAAAGAATGTTGTTTATATTTACTGTTATAAGAAATTGTTTTTTAAATACCTTTTCTGTTAGATTCCATTCATTTAATAGTTTGAGTATGGCGTCTGTCTGTTCTTTTCCAGTACCAGCTGACAGGGCAGGTACTCCAAGTAGATGTTCAATGCCATTTGTTGTTATCACAACTGGTAATCTGTCTACCTTTGCATTTCCTGTGATCGATGGTAAAATTTTTCCATCCCAATGTACCGTAATTTGATTTATATCTTGGTTTTTAAAATCCATCATCAGATTTGAAGCAGCTTCCGAACGAAATTGTTTACGGCAAAGACGAATCGATGTCTTACGATTACTAATGTACTGATATCATGTTCCAATGCTTCAGCCGCAGCTATCAGAATACGTACTGCTTCCCTGTCACTTACCTTGCACTTGTGTAAGGTCGCAACAAGCTTGGAAGTGATAAAATGTTTCATTCCTCGTTTTCTGTTTTTTTGTTGAGAGTTACAGTTAGCAGTTTCATCAGTATTATCATCACTATCGTATTCATCAATTAGATCTTCTGTATTGTCACTCAAATAATTCGCTATCAGGAATACTTCGAATTGTTCTTCGCCCTGCTTTTCTTTTCGCATTACCTCTTTCTCAATACGAATATTTCTTCGCTTTTCTTTTTCGAATAATGAACGATCGCATAACACCATTGCACCAGGTCTACCTTCTTTTCTTTGATTCTTCAAAAACTCTTTATCTTCTTCTATTTTAATTAAATCTAACGCATTTCCGTGCGCAATGTCAAATAAGTTGTTCATATTTTTAATAAACTCATCTTCTCGCCTTTTTTGAAATGGTGTCCATTGGTGATATAAAACTTAAATTTTTTGAACACTTCTATCAAATTGACGAACTGGAATACGGGCTTTATTCCAAAAAATTTCGGCCTCTTTGATAACCAGATATGCACTTGAACGAAGATCCAATTTCACTTTGCGCATGTTATAAAACAAAACTTTCAAAACTTGTCCATTGGAAGGCAGCTTAGATCCAACAATTTGGCTTTCACATCCTAATAAATAAATTTTTCCACTAATTCTTGTGTCCATTTTGCAAATACCATCAATATCAATTCTCTTTATAGCAATAATGTTTCAATGATTCAAAGCTCAAAATAGCTACACTTCACTTTTTACACACTTTTAATTGCCACGTGGTTGACTTTACTCTGTTGTTGCCAACATCAAACTGTGTTCGATGTACTGAGTTAGACACTCTTAGGTGTTGTCCGTAATCAACGTAAACAACAATAAATCGTGAGCAAATCGAAGACAAATGTCTTGCTGTGTGAATGCAAACAGAACTTCAAAAGAGAAATCAAATGAAATCATTAAACGTAAGTTAATTTCAGTCAAATAATATATTACAAACATATATGAAACATTTTACTTATATTTTCGTGCCTTGTCTCTTGAAAAGTTCATATAAACCAGTTTTAGCCACTGTAGTGGGCATGTGCCACGCCTTAACCTAGGGCAATCAGTCTAAGATTTTGGAATTCCACTATTGGCGTAAAAAGGAACAATTTGAGGGGGCGGTACACTTTTTTGCAAAAAAAAAAAATTATTCATACAAAAAAAGTTCAGTCTAATGGACATGTTGTGAATGTTAATATACATATAAAAGTGTACCGTAATATAAAACATAAAAGAATGGAACAAAAATTTTTTAAATTTTGCAGGAGAAAGAAATATATTCAGATTAGTGAGAGTTGCGACGTTATTTTCTTTTTGATATTTAATTCAAAGCCCTGTATTGAAACTTTTGCCACATACATTGTTTTACGTTTCATGTGACGATATGTAAATTTTTGTACAATTTCTGTGAAATATTTTTATTAAACATTGATGATTTCTATATATACTTTTAAAGCTAAAATCCTTCAGGAACAAATTGAATAATAATAAAAAACAGAAACTTGTTTAATTTGTAAGTCTAGCACTTTTAGTTTGCATCTCTACCATAAAGTGAACAAATTTTAAAACATAAAGCATAAAATTTATAATTTGTGGATTTTTATTTGTTTTAATAGTTTAAAGTAAATGTTTAAAATAATAATTGATGAAAAAAATTTTAAATTTGCACACATAGAAAATAACAATCAAAAGACAAAGTGAATAAAAAGATAGCATAAGCAATGGTTATACCCACACTTTCGAAAGCAGATGTTTTGCTTAGTACATATAATAAATTTTGTGTGGCAGAATGTGTAAAATTTTTGGGAATAATTAGATTTTTTATTAATATTTCCTTTTTTTTAATTAAATGTTAAATCTTTGATTTAAAAAAAAAAATAGTAAAAAGGTAATGTGCAAATAAAAGTACAATAAATAGGAAACTAGGAAACCACGGTATGTATTTTTGTGTGCCAGCACGTTTGTCTATTGATGAATTGGAGAGTTTCGTAGTGAAACATTTTCCGGATATATTCACCAATATTTTACCCAGTATTTTAAGAAGGAATTTCACAATGAATTGTACTTTATTAAGCTCATAGAAAATGTATGTACATTGGAATTCACTTGGGTTTTGCCACCGATGGCAAAATTCTATAAAAATGTAAACCTGATCAATTTCTTATCTAATTGGTTATTATGGTGAAGGCAGTTTGTTTGTTTATTAAAAAAAAAAGGTAAGTTTATTATGTTTTTACTGATTATTTAATGGCTGCTCACATTTGCAAATGTAGTTTTCCTTTTAAGACTCTGGGGCTTACAACTAATATACAAACAAATTATATTTATTCTCTTTTCAATTTGCGCATTTACCTAACTGACAGTACTTTTCAATATTTGAACGATATTTTGTCGACAATTTTTGCCTATACATATATAGCTTTTCCGCCGTTATGATTTCTTGAAGGAAGCTTAGCATAGCGGCCAGCAGTTTTCGCTTTGCTTCTCAAAAGCCTGCCTTTGACGATGTACAAAATCTAGTGGTGCTATCAAAATACCATCCACCCAACGATATTCTAATGGGCACTGAATTATACTATGAATTTTAGGTAGAACAAGTCAAAAGGGTGGCGATGATTCAAAGTCTGCATGTTGACTACAAAACGAACAATTTTCCTGATTTCAACCCCAGTTTCAGACTCAAAAATATCTCGCATTTTTCTGTTGTGCATTTGTGTGTTTTGTGTCAGTTGTTGTCGAAAGGTTTCAGCTGTAACCAATGTGCCAGTGGATTGGATCAGAAAGCCCTCTTCGTCGGTATTGAGTACCACCGGCGAAGTAAAATAATTACTAAAAACGAAGCTTCAAAATTTAATGCGTTTCCTTGACATCAGAGACGCTATAACACTGCTATGAAAACAAATAACGTGCCATAAGCAGTATTTTCTCATTTCTCCTACTATCCCTTTTTTCTAGTTCCAGATCAATACACCGCATATGTAAGGGTCATCTGATTGCTGGTCCAAGATAAAAAAATGTTATAAAACATTTAAATGAAATTTAATTTAATTTTAACATTTAAATTTGAATGAATGAAATGATATGCAAAATTGATAAGTTCAATAATGACAAAGAAGAAGTCCAATAATGTTAAAAAAGTGTTAAGAACATTTTGAAATATAAAATAGTTTTATTTCTTCTTTTAATAGATTTTTCCGTTTTAAAATATCAGAAATTGGACATATGTAGCTCTTTTACGACTGAAGGTAAAGCTTTTGTTTTATGACTTTTAATTTTCACGATTATTTCCTTATTTTTTAAATCATTTAATTTTCAAAATAGAAAACCAAACAGAATAAACAAATATTACACCGATTCATAATGTAATTAGTTGTTTTTATTTAGAGAAAACTAAATGGAAAACGATTAACATTTCTAATACAGAAAGTATTTCTAATTAATAATAATTATTTTCTATTTCTTCTGGCTGCAGTTGTTTCCATTTCTCATCTTATCCTAAAACCAGTACCACATATTCACGCTCTCGTTGAACATATAAATAAAAGGAAATAAAAACAAAAGAATTTTTATAATTTTTAATTATAAAAATGGAAAACGAAGTAAATAATTAAGAATTAAATTTTAATAATCTGTTTTAAAATAATTGTTCTATTTGGTTTTGTCAGTCATTGCTATTTTATAAAAACACAAACACCATTTGTTGCTTTTGTTAGTCATAAAATCAACTGGAACTTCTTTTGCTTATGCTAACCATAGGCTAATATGCTAACAAACTGTTTAGTACTAAAAACTTTTGTTCCAATTGGTTTTGTGCTTAATAAACCAACTGGTCGTTTGTATTTTAAAACATATTAGCATTTTTGGGATGGGTAATCACAAATGTTTAAAAAATTTTGGTCCAGTCCAGTTGGTTTCGTCAATCACAAACGTACAAGCCATTGCTATTTTCTAAAACACACTCTGTTGCTTTTGTTAATCACCAAATCAACTGGAACTTTTTTTGCTTATGCTAACAAATTGTTTAGTACCAAGGCATCTCCAACAAGGTAGTGTTGAATGGAGATGTTGTCAAAAATGCAACAACCACACGAGAGGTCAAAAACAACTGATGCAAAAATTACAAAGAAAATGTGTTTTACTTAGTCTGTGTTCATGCGATTCATATTTTATTGACTTGATTGCTTCTTTATAGGCGTTGGAGATTATTGTTCTTTTTTGCCTTATTCTAATCAAAAATGTAATTTCTTCACAATATTGTCATAATTTAACTGTGAACTTGAATACGACAGAAAATTTTTATTAAAATTGTAAATGTTATGGAGTGATAAATATGTACATATTATAAATATATACAGTATGGTAATATCTTTAATATAATCCAATTAATCAAATTCAATCTTAATTTATTGACAGTACAATTAATTTCGGTTAATTGAAATTTGTTTCCTTTTCTATTCTTCTACTTTATTTCAAAAATGATACAGTTCCCACAAAAATTAACACAAAAACATATGCATGTGTATTTCTATTTAAGCTTTTTTCCTCTTTATATTTTACGTATCATATATATATTTTCATTTCGTATATACTCTGTATATATATAATCATTCAAACATCACAAAAAAAAAATATAACATCTAAAAATCATCTTAACCGTCAAAATTAAACATGAAGTAAATGAATACCGAACTTTGAAATATATATATGTATATACATACTACAAAACTTTTTATTATTTACCACTGTGCCGCTATTTTTCTTCACTGCTTCACTTCATCGTCTGAATGAAATTGAAATGAAATGAAATTGCATCCGTATTTCAAAAAAAGAGAGTAAAAATCGAATGGTTGTTTTCTGGCTTTTACACCATTGGTATGGATAAAATCAAGTAAGATGAAAACATTCTCATTTAATTTAACTACAGCTGTTTGTTTGTTTTCCCCAGGGATGGAGTTCTTGTGCAATTGAATTTTTTTTTTAATAACCTTGAAAAATATTTTTATAACTTTCGAATATGTTATTTTCGTGGTCAAAATTTTTAGTGTACTTTTAGAAAATATACGTATATTTTTATAAAATTGTGCTGTCGTGGTCTAAAATGTACATTTCGATTTTATAATTGGTATAAATTTATGAAACCAGTTTTCCCTCCCTGTCTTTCTCACATTTGTTTACATAAAAATGCATCCCTGATATAATGGTGTGTGTTGGTTTTTGAAAAATTTTAAAAAATCAAGAGAGCCATACGACTGTCAAATTTTCATCCGTATTTTCTCTCAAAATCTTATAGTTTCATTACATATTACGTTTAGAGATCCGACTTGTGCTCTTCTACACAAAAATTTGACATGTCGTACGACTTATGGGACAATGTAAAGCACCTTTAACGTTGATTTTGTGTTGCTACTTCGCTACGTTACGATCTCGCTGCTGCTATTTTTCCTTAGTCTGTCTTCATACGATTCATGTTTTATTGACATGATTGCTACTTTAGTGGCGACAGTAACGAGGGGAAAAGTAACGATTACTCATGTTCACGTACTGTCAGTACGTTTAGCTTCCTCATTCTTAATTTTAAGATACACACAAACTATATGTACATGCCCTCAACAAAACATGAATTGTGTGAACACCAATGAAAGTTCAAAGAAGAAAAAGTAAGAATCTTGTCAATAAATCATGAATCGTATGAACACAGCCTTATGAACATAAAGTGTGTGTAAGAATTATTAGTATTTGAAGAGAAGAATAAATAAAGCAATTACAAAAGCGGTAAATGTAGAGGTATTGCTTAAAATATAAATATGATCTATGATATATTCATTTTTGATGATTTTTAGTGTTTTTCGGTTTAGAATGTACAAAGTAAATATACAAATGCAAGTGCGAGTGTGATGTCGCAATCTATTTCTTATTCATGTATGTAATTAGAATATCGTCAACATAATGTGCGAGTTAATAACTGTCGCATTACTACTAATATTTTCTGGATGCTGTATCATGGGAATAGCTTTAAGCAAAAACGATATCCGGCAGTTACTATGTGGTTTTTTTAAAAGTGGTCAACACATATCCAGCAATTTAGTTTAAAATCCTTCTGACATACTTTTCTCCACATTTCTCTTAACGATTCGTTTTTTGGAACTACGAAACAAGTATCATATTTTGCATAGTATGTATTTTCAGAACACAAAGTTTATTCTCACAACGCAAAAAAAAAAAATACATATAATTTTTAACAGAATTTGTTTTCAAAAACTTTTCAACTATGTATATATATTCATTGAATTTATATATTTAAACAACACAAACAAAAAAATTTTTAATTTTTTAAAATCATTTGATTTTCAACACAAGGTTTTTTGTTAAAGACTCCTTGATTCTAACCAAAAACAAAATTTCTAATTTAACGGCGCTTGTAAATACATAAACATAAATAACTTTTGACGTCTCTTGTAGAAAAGTAGGTACAGCAAAAAATTGCCGCCTGTTTTAAGAACCCCACCTTGTTTCATACGCCTATATTTAGCACTAAACACTTTTGTTCCAATTAGTTGTGTGCTGAATAAACCAACTGCTCTTTTGGCGTGGGTTTCAAATCAATAGAAAATGCATGACTTACCTTGTTATTTCTTATAGCTGCTTCATTGCATGAATCCGTCGATGTCATTTACTGCAAATTTACACAAATTTTTTATTAGGGCCACAAATTCCACTTTGATAACATATATCACGCCTCTTTCACATACTTAAGTATTTATATTATCTACCTGTGTAGACTTTTCCGGAACATGTGGATCTTATCTGCTTCCATAAAACGCAATGTTGGCTACTAAAAAATTTAAATATAGTATAGTAGAATAATTTAGATAATTACATTTTAATTAAATACTTACGTTTTGGTTTTGTTCACCAGTTTCTACGTCCGTGTTTGTGTTGTTTTGTTTTTTTTTTCACTTTTGGTAATATGTAGACAAAATAATATATTATGTCTACAAATATTGGACATAATTTTGTGGGAAAATAGAAAATTATTTCCAATATCTTACAATAAAATTTATTTTCTGTCAACCAAAGAAAAGTTGCACGTACGACAAAGAAATCAAAACTTTTTACAAATATTTGTTGTCCCTGTCGCACTAAGGTGGTGACCTGGAAGCACTGAATTTTTCTGTGTCACGTCTAGTAGTAGTAGTAGTAGTAGTTTATGGTTCTACTGATGCTTGGTATAAGCACAAACGGTAACGCTGTGTTAACCTTACAACAAGCATATATAAATAAAAGCAATTCTTTCTGGTTCGCGTTAAAGAGCACAAAGTATGCAGAGGCGTCAGTTCAAAGCAGCAAACGAGCAGAGAAAGAGACATCATCAAGAAATATGCTGTCTCTTTTACCCCCTAACTCTGTTCGGTGATTCCTTTTTCTTCTAAATTCCTCAATATTGTTGTTTTGTTTTGATTTTTATTTTCTAGATGTGAAAATTAAACGTGTTTTTTCATCTTCTTTATACTCACAATTTCGCAATTTTTAGCACGACATGTTACAAACATAGGTTATAGGAATCTGTGGTTACAAAACACAACAATGTGGTGTTTTGTGTTAGGAAAATTATGTACTATGAAAATTAATTTCATTTATTAAAACAAATAGATACCAAAAAATCACAAGATCACTAAAATGTTATTTTATTGGCTTATGCACAACAAATTTCTTTTTGGATTTTTTTTAACTTCGCTATGTTTTTTTTTGCTATATTAACACAAAACACGATTAGAACCACAAAACACCATTAAAACAAGCTGCACTATGTTTTTTTTTACTATAATATTAACACAAAACACAATTAAAACAAAGAAAACCTCAAGAAATTATAAATTTGTTCTTATGCACAAATTGTGGCTTATGCTAACAAAATTTTTCATCACAAAACACCAAAATACTGACAAATTTCTTTTTGGTAATTTTTTAGCTTCGCTATGTTTTTTTTTGCTATATTAACACAAAACACTATTAAAACAAGCTTCACTATGTTTTTACCTATAATATTAACACAAAACACAATTAAAACCAATAAAACCACAAGAAATTATAAATTTGTTCTTATGCACAAAATGTGGCTTATGTTTACATTTTTCTTTTGTTTACTTTTCATCTTTCGTAAAATTGTATATTTGTCTCTTTCTCCCCCTATTTGAAGAAAAGCTGATTTAAATTTTTTCAGACCCCTAGCTGACACTTCTAGGTATTCTATGTTAAAGAGGGTGGCGATGGTACGATGTATGGTAGGCTGCACGTTGACTACCAAACCAAAAACAGACCTGGGTTCAACCCCAGTTTCAGGCTAAAATTATAAAATAAAAATAAACATCTCGCATTTTTCTGATGTGCATTAGTGTTCTTTGTGTGTCAGTTGTTATCGGAAGATTTCAGTGGCGAAGGCATAGTCACTGGTCACTGAACAATAGCGGCTCTAGCTGATAGCAATCCACAATCACATCAGAACGCCTCCTTCGTCGGTATTGTGTAGCACCGGCGAAGTAAAATAATAATAAAAATGGCTACTAAACCGAAGCTTCAGCTGTGCTAGGAGTATAAAAACAACAGAACGTGCAAAAGCAGAACTGCAAAAGTTATTAATTAAGCTTCCCTCCTATCGTTTCTCCTACTATCCCTTTCCTATAGTTCCAGCACAATGCTTCGCATGTGTAGGAGTCATCTCCTGAGTGCTGGTTCCAGATAAAAAAAAATAAAAATAATGACCAATTTTTGACTTGGTGTTTAGTTAATTTTGATTTAAATTCAAGTTGAATATAAATACATCTTCAGTTTTTCAGTGCTAATTAAATGTTCGTATTAAAAAGCGATAAAAGTATGGCACGACTATGAAATTATAGCTAGTTTTCAAATACAGCACTGTTTAGCAATTGCATCATGTGGTACATTGTAAAAGTAAAGAAAAATACTTTGTTAACCCTACGGTCAATAACCGGGTAACTTTTCCACTATGATCGCAATTCTGTAATAATGCAGATATGGCGATGAAACCCTAAATCATCGCGATTTAGATGCTTATAAATATTACAGAAAAAGAAAATTGTAATAATATTAACTTGGTCTACCCCCATTTATATTCTATTTGTTTTGCACTGCAGTTTACATTTTCTACCATAAGGATTTATTTTTAATTTTTACATATTTGTTGTCATATTTGTTCATTATAAATATTTACGTATATGCAAAGCATTTTTTCTCTTTCGGTTTTCTTGTAATGCTAGGCACATGTAATACGACCAGTAGTGCGGCTGGGTGTTGATGGTTGCTCCCACGTTGTAACTATCGATTTGCCCAAATAGTATTCAATGGCAGATCTTAACGAAAAGTGGCGCGTTCTTCAATAAGAGGAATATTCTGTTTTTTTTTATGGCGCATAATTATGTCAACATTTCCAAGTTCAAATAAGACTTAAAAATTTGTGGATTTCAAATTTCTGTGGATAGTGCTGGGGCACAACGTTGAGACATAATATTAAAGCCCCTAACTCGATGGGACGGCAAAGGGTCCTTTTGGGTTCAATACCATCGCGAGCAACAAACTTTTCATTTATGCGGCTGATGACTTTAGCATTATGACTTGTTCCTCATCATCACTTTCATCCGTAGACTCATTATCAACCTCTTCATTAGTCTGGACAAAATTCGGATCAGTGACTGGGACATCTTTTGCATCTGATATTTCCACATCTCCTCCATAAGATGCCTCTTCAGCCAACTATTCATCGCACCACAATATCGTCGAATTAATTCGCTTATTCATCCGACAAATGTATACAAAGGAATTGTTTTTTTTATATATTTTACAAATATTTACCACAAAAATATAATTTTTAATATAAAAGTGCAAAAAAATTTAATAGGGATAACAGGGTACCTGGTCATTCAATAAAGTCTATTTTTAAATAAATTAAAAAAGCCGTAACAAACGAAGTAAGTACCATATAAAGATAGAACAAAAACGTTTTAATTGTTTATATAATTTTTCTATTGTAATAAATGTGCGCTTTAATGTGCGTATATATGACATGATTTTTTGACTGATGTTTGTGTAAAACAAATACAAATAGGCGAAATCATATGGTAACTTAAATAGGCGATGTTGGATATTTTAGTACTACTTAAATATCATAACAGCAGTGAAAAAGACAATTTCGTACTTTCTTAATATTATACCAGCACTCAGGGAATGGCTCCTACACATGCGAAGCATTATGCACGAACTGGTGGAATTGGATAGTGAGAGAGATGATAAGTGATGGGGATAGACACAATACCAACAAGGGAGGGCGTTCTGATGTGTCTGTGGATATGTTTCAGCTGAAGTCGGTACTGTTCAGCGACCAGTAACAATGGTTTCGCCACTGAAACCTTCCGGCATGAACTGGTACAAAGATCGACTAATTGACATCAGAAAAAATGCGAAGTCTTTTTATGACTTAGTACAGTACCTTTGGTTTTGCAGTCCAAGTGCTAACTACTTCCGCCATCGCCACTGTCATAGTTACGATGTCAAATACTTGCCGTGAATTAAATTAATAATTTATTTTTAATTTTTAAAAACTTGTTAGAATATTTACCTGCAGGATCATAACGGTGCCGAGGAAGGCAAACTGGTTTAATAATTTTTGAAAAAACTACGGGTTTTCTCATCTTCAATAGTGCTATGTCATTATTATATGTTTCTGGATCAAAATTCCTATGTTTTGTTATGCTGGTGACTGCTCTTTGGATGGCTTTAGACTCTGAGGTAATTTGTTGATCATGGTCTCCAAACACAATCCGTATTTTAGACTTTCGAAGCTTTTTTACGCAATGTGCAGCTGTTAAAACATAATCCTTTGTAAGTAAAGAACCACCGCAATGGAATTTTCCATCGTATACAATACGCGCCATCCATGGAAATTGATTAACACCTGTAGCTTTCCCACCAACAATTCTTTTTTCTTCATTAGAAAATCCACAGTCTGGAATCAAATTGAAGTAAAGCATAAATTAAATTAATGGTTTTGTTAGAAAATTATCAATTATTGAGATTGCTTTTATAAAAAATACTTTAAGAGAATATCATAAAGTATGTAATAATACATTTTATTAATTTGTTTTCGGGAAAAAGCACAATTTTAAAATTGGAATCATATATACAAAGAAATATTCCCAAAATAAATTTAGTTAGTATACAAGAAAATATATATATATATTTATATATTTATATTAACGGCCAGTTTTACAATGACTGATGAAAACTTAAATTGAACTTTAATAGTCGGTTAGGTAAAAATCTATGTCACAATGTATATTTAACTTTTAATTGACACCATTTAAAATAAAAGTGTCTGTTAAATTTAACCGAACACAATTTGGTGGTTAACATATTAATTGAAACTCAAAAAAAAGTAGTGTCAATAAATATTCTTATTTCTATAATATTTATAATTTTGCACTTTAAATGACAGAAAAACAGTAATACTTCCACGTCGAGAATAAATTTCTTTGTTTGATGATGAGTTTAGACAAAGATATAGATTGACGAAGTCTTCAATAAAATATATTCTCAATCTCGTACATAATATCATAAAGTCTGTAACAGATAAGTAAGCGGAAATATATTATTATGTATGACTATCTCATATTAGAATTTTAAAATTGATCTGTAGGCATCGCGCCATTTCTCTCACCTAATTGGTGTTACTACCCTTAAAGGTTTATTTAACAGACAGTTTCCTAATTGTAGTTGGTTCTTATTATTATATACTATATATATTATACTATATATTATCAAAAAGTAATGCTAATAAAAATTTATTTTTATTGTCAACTTCCTTTTTACGGGTCTCTCTCGTTTTGATTTTTGTAAGAGTAACTCGTTGTAAAAATTCTTACATTAAAATAATATCTGAATTAAGCTGAATTATCATATATACCCAAGATTTTGTTTTATATTTTCTTTTAACGTTCAGGTATGTGATTTTGTGAATTTTAATATACGTACATTAGTGTGTTCCAAAAAATTTACTTTTGGTTTTTTCAACGAAAGACCCCTCAAAATTTGCTTAACTGATAGTAGATTACCAAAATATTTTTTACAGCTAAATTTTTTTATTTATTATTTCTTTTTAAAAAGACCTAGGGTAATAGGCCATAATCGGACCCACTATTCTAATCATGAATAATCTACACACAAACTATATCTCTAAATTTATTGTTCGATGAGAATCTTCTTCCCCACCGGCAGCTATATAGAGCAATTTAATATTTAAAACTGTTGTCTATATGCCACTGAAATGTTCTTTGGGCAGTGATATATTGCCAAAGGAATTATGACCGTGAACGCGAAATTGAATGAAAGGCGAAATGAGATGTTTCGCTTTTTATTGTTACCATGCCAGTGATTTCTTTGTCCAAATTCATTTACTTAAACCTAAGACAATATTATTTACAATTAAATTATTGCAATTAATATACATAAACGTATATACATATGAATGCATTTATAAATGGAATAAAAGAATAACGCAACAATAAACATACAAAAAATATGCATTGCATTCTTTTTAGCAACAACAAAATACTTTAAGTTAAATAAGAAACAAATAATAACTTTTAACTGTTAATTAATCAAATAGGTTACAGTGGTTTCGATGTGCCAAATTTATTATCAAAGTTATGCGGTGACCTAACATTTATGTATGTACATATATCTACATATATAAGAGAGTCATGCAAAATACCACCCAAGGTCCCTTTGTTATTCCCTTATTTACCCGTAGTTAACCCATATGTTTTCATCGCCCCATTTTTAAAACGGTAGATTATAGTCGACATTTAAAATGTTTGGGAAGATATTTCGCAGGTAGCTCGCGATTCTCAGCGCCCCAAAATCTGGGCATTGGAAATTTCAAAAATGGTACAGTTGTTATTATTTTATTTTACTTGTCACTTAGGCATATATGTATAAATCACCGAAAGTATAAGTTTTTACAAAAAAAAAAAAGCACATACGGGTTAAACACATTTTAAACAATATTAGGTGTGTTCGTTTACCCCAAATTGGTCGCCACGGAAGAACAAGCAATCAGTTTGTTTATAATAAACATTGAAAATAACAAAGCAAAAGTACAAATGTCCCAAACAGCTGACAGCCATTAAAAAAGTTGTGTTAAAAATTTTTCTTAACAATAATTAATTACAAACATTTTTGTTATTTATTCCATAAATTGTTAAAAACTTTTCATAAAAAATACCATTTTTTTAAATAAAGAGTTTTGTTAATACAAATTATTATTTCCTATCGATGCTACCTATTTGGTAGCGAAATATTGAAAAATAAATAATTTTTAAAAACTTTTCTTAAAAAAGACCATCGCTGAAAAATAAATATAATTAAATAAATTCTTTCAATACTTGTTTTTTTAAATAAATTCTTTCACAAATAGTTTTTTTTCGGTAAACTGTCATCAATCACATTAAACTTTCAATGAAAATCAGGGATAATCAAGCTCGTACAATTGTACTTTTTCCAGTACACTTTGCATTGCAAAAGTACTACTTTACTCCACTAAATATTAAGTACCAAGGTATATTCATATGATTATACGTTGTTCAGTATTTTAAATTAATTATAGCAAAAATATATTTTCGATTTTTCTTAATATAATATTTAATTATTAAATTATTCAAAACCACTTTCCACAACTTTTTCACAAACTTTGTCGTTTGGCCTGTTGAATGAACTAACCACCGAAATAGCTAATAAGTTTAGCTTCCCTACAATAACAGTGACGGTCATTTGACCGGTGATACGACCGTCATTGTTGACAGAATTATAGGTAAATGCGTAGAACAAAGTTTCTATAATTTTCTCAATATCAATATGAGAAAAATGACCGAAATTTCTGTGTGCATGTGATAGTCAGCGTTGATGGATAAATCGGTCTCTGCTGACCGGTCAGCATGGACGAAGATATCGACCACTGCTGACTAGTCAGCGTTAACGGATATATCACAATTGAAATGAAACACTATTTATTTCAATTCTTTATATTGATTTTATTTCAATATTCTAATATATACTGTGAGCGTCAAAAGAAACTGTACACTTCAAGCTAAATATTATATTTACAACATTATTTTCTTAATAATATATTTTATAATTTGATCAAACATTGAAGATTTTTATTTAGTATATTGCCCGCTTTCGCATTTTATTAAGAAGAATAACAAAACTGCAATAACAACAAAAAATATATAACAAAAACCAAAAACAACTTCATATTCTTAGCGTCAAAAGAAATTGTACATTATCTCTATTTTGAAATAATAATGTTGTTTTCAAAAAACTTAGTATTTAGTTTGATTGCCATTTGACTTTATTACAGCTTGCAATCTTCTGGGCATCGATTTCACTAGATTCCTTGTTACTTCGGGTGATATTTTTTGCCATCCCTCCCTCCATTATAACCGATTTGAGCAAATCCTTGCTGGTAATTTCCAAGCTTGGTTCCTTGATTGAAAGAAGTCACAACACTGTAAAATTTATAATTGACAAATACAAAAAGTTTTCAAATTTAGAAAATCGCCGTAAATCTGGAAGGCCTCAAATACGGTCCATCGTCCGTAAAGTGAAGCAAAATCCAACAGAAAGTGCTGTTAAAATATCCGAAAATATTTCAGAATCGTCAGGCATTAATGTTAGTGCCAGCACAATACGAAGAGCCCTACATGCAAGCGGAGTATTTGGACGAGTTCCAGGAAGAAAACCGTTTATATCGGTAATCAATCAAGGTCGACGTCGAGAGTTTGCTAAAAAGTACGAAAATCAAACTAATATATTCTGGAACAATGTGCTCTTTAGCGACGAGAGCAAATTTGAAGTTTTTGGTAAGAAAAAACCAGTCAAAATTTGAAGAACAAAAAGATCTCAAGATGCCCAGCAAAATGTTATATCCACAGTGAAGCATGGTGGTGGTTCGGTTATGGTGTTGGGATGTATGGCAGCCAATGGTGTAAGGAATTTGATCTTCATAGAAAGCACTATGAATAAAACAGATTACCTCAACATTTTAAAAAATAACTTGGCACAGATCGTCGAAAAATTGGGCTTGGATCGAACTTGGGTCTTTCAGCAAGACAACGATCCCAAGCACACTGCCAAAATAGTAAAGGAATGGCTGCTTTGCCATGTTCCCAAACAGTTGGATCATCCTTCCCAGTCACCCGATCTCAATCCCATCGAACATTTGTGGGAGCAATTGGAGCGGCAAATAAGAAAAACGGAAATTACCAGCAAGGATTTGGTCAAATCGGTAATAATGGAGGAATGGCAAAAAATATCACCCGAAGTAACAAGGAAGCTAATGGAATCGATGGCCAGAAGATTGCAAGCTGTAATAAAGTCAAATGGCAATCAAACTAAATACTAAGTTTTTTGAAAACAACATTATTATTTCAAAATAGAGATAATGTACAATTTCTTTTGACGCTAAGAATATGAAGTTTTTTTTTGTTTTCGTTATGTATTTTTTGTTGTTATTGCAGTTTTGTTATTCTTCTTAATAAAATGCGAAAGCGCGCAATATACTAAATAAAAATCTTCAATGTTTAATCAAATTATAAAATATATTATTAAGAAAATAATGTTGTAAATATAATAGTTTGAGGTATACAGTTTCTTTTGACGCTCAAGGTATGTACATACATATGTATATAAAGAAGAAATGTAATATAATATAAAATAGAAATATCCATAAGAACCTTGGAGTGGTCCATCATCTGTGAATTTTGTCTTAATATAATTGCCCACAATTATTTAAAATGTACAAATATTAAAACAAACTATTCAGGGATTCGCATAAAAATTAATTCTATCCATCAGCAAAGACAACATATGTTGTTGTTAAAATGTGTCGCCGAGTACCGAACACAAAAACGATGCTCTCTTCCACACCCGTAACATGTTACCAAACTAAATGTTTTCTCGTCTAAACTCAGTCGTACGGAGCTTCAAAAACTATAGTCCGAATTATAAGTTTATAAACGAGTAAAATTATCATTTCTGTAAAATGGATGAATTTGCGAAAATTCAAGAATACTTTTGTAATGAACTGCATTAATTTTTAACTATTCAACAACACGTTGGTTGTCTCGCAACGAGCTGGTCTCTCGAGTAATAGGAACTCCTTCAGTATTACTTAAATTTGATTGATTTCGAAACAAATTCTCAATATTCAAGAACTCATTTTATTTCATCTTTCTGTTACTAATAGTTAATAATAGTAAAACTTAACACAACTTTAAGTTTTTAGTACATTTGGGGTCAAAAAAGTACAATTTTAAAATTGTCAATTATCATCTCCGATATAAACAGAGCTGTAAAAAATTGACATTTCTTTTTTTCTGGTAAATTTTATGGTTTTTTGCGTTTTCTTATATTTGTACATTTTGGTCTCTTATTGACAGTAATTATAGCTTACTCTCATTTTACCGAACTTTCCCAGAATTCATTAAAATTTTTTTTAGTTTTGTTTATTAATTTCTAATTTACAGATATATGACGAAAATATTATTTGATGTAGAAATGTAATGTAAACGATTTTATAATTTTTCAGTGTTAAATGTTTCTATTCCATCTTTAAACAACTGTGCTGTATTAATAATATTATAGTTTTTATGCCTGTTTTTTTTAATAAGTTTTCTATTTCAAAAAAAGAGATTGGATAAATATTTAGAATGAAATGGTAAGGATAATGGAAGATTTTTAGTTTTTGCTGTTATTAGTTTTAAGCAGCAATACAAGTGGAGAAAATAGCTTAGAATACGCTACAGACACATCGGAGAGTCCAGCAGAAGCTAAAAAAAATGGTGATCTGCTCAAAACTTGTTCAACTTTTTTTGTTTATCTTATTTTGAATAAAAATTAATTCGAAATGTGGAGATCTGGCAACGCAGTTGATTGAATGAGTTATTATTAGTGAACAGTAGAAGAGCTGAACAGACGTGCATTTGATTTGTATATTCAAATTATAGAAAAAGGTTTAAATAAAAACAAACGTAATTGGTTAAATAATTTGTAATCCTATTTAATTGGAAATTGGGGGTTATTACATTGGCGACAGAGGTAAATTATTTTTCTATTATTCGGAATAAATATAATGGGGATACATATATATATATGTACATATATGTATATACACATACATATGTATATGGTTTATACCGTTTTATTTCAGCAGTTATATAGGCACATTTGCAGTAAAAAAAAACAAAGAAAGAAGAAACGGTATTTGTTTATGATACATTTAAATTGCAAAGATTGTCTATTGGGATACGTCAAGTTTCATTAAATTGGAAATTGGTAAGAAAGCAAACATGGCTGAATGTTTAATTTTTATAATTTGATTGTTGCATTTAATTGCGTTATAGGAAGATTTTAAATTGACGCGCATTAAATTGTGAAAAGAAAGTGGAATGAGTGCGGCTAGCATATCACCTTTTCTTTGCGATGCCATATAGAAGGCGCTTCTTCGTTCAGAATGGGAAAAATGGCTTCGCGCATTTTCCATATATCTTGAAGCAGAAGAAATCAAGGACGCAAAGAAGAAGAAAAATAAATTATTATATTTGGGGGGTACACAACTCCAAGAGGTGGTGTACAGTATTCCCGGAGCTCTTGTAGAATCTGAAAATGCAGCTGAGGGAAGTGATGTATACGAAATTCTTGTCGGTAAGCTGAATAAATATTTTTCGCCCGAAAGAAATTCCACTTTCGAAAGACACTAGTTTCGTTCATTGAAACCTGAAGGGGGCGAATGTTTAAACAAATTTCTGGTAAGACTACGGAACCAAGCCGCAAAATGTCAATTCGGAGAAACAAAAGAACAGATATTGGCGATTCACTTGAAGGATAAACTTATTGATAACTGGGCTCCGAATGACCTAAAAAAACGACTCTTAGAGAAAGAATATACGCTTGCGAAGCCGTTGAAATGTGCCACGTTTACGAACAAATAAACAATCAGTCCGAGACAATAAAATTGCCGAATGCATCTTTAGATATCAATAGAGTTGAGAGCAAGAATCAAAATATCGAATGTGGCAAATGTGGGCAACGAGGGCATACTGGCACAAGTGCTGACTGCCCTGCTAAAAATTCAAAATGCAACAAATGTGGGTTCATTGGTCATTTTGCTCGCAAGTGTAAGACGAAATGTACTAAGCGCAAGCAATATAGTTTTGGAAATGCAGTTACGAAAAGGCGAAGAGGGGCGTATTCAAACATAAAATTTGTGCCAAATGATAATAGGCCGGAAATTGGATCCATGAAGAGCGAGTGGACTGAACATAATTGTTTTCAGGTAACGGACAAGTTATGCGAAAATATAAATGGAATGATAGGATGCTATGTAGGCGGCCTGAAAATCTCAATGTTGATTGATTCTGGCTCAAAATTTAACTTGCTGAGTGAGAATGATTGGGAGTATCTCAGCAGGCAACGTGCAACTGTTTGGAACATCAGAACCGAATCTGAGAATCAGTTTCGCGCCTATGCTGGAAACGATCTGTTCAAGATTAAGACGGTTTTCGAAGCTGTGATAGGTCTAGACTTAGTTTCGAACCTGATTGCCTCATTCTATGTTATTGAAAATGGTGGTCAATCTCTACTGGGTCGGGATACTGCCATCAGATTAAACGTTTTAAAATTAGGTCCTGCAATTAATCAAGTACAAGATACGCAAATATTTCCGATAATTAAAGGCATTAAAATTTCACTATCAATTGATAAATTCGTAAAGCCGGTCCAACAGCCACTGCGTAGAGTACCCTCGGCCGTAGAGGAAAAGGTCGAAGCAAAGTTGAGCGAAGCAGTCAGACAGGGTATCATAGAACCAGTGGTAGGACCTAGCCCTTGGATATCTCCAGTGGTGGTTGTATTTAAAGGGAATGGCAATATTCGTCTATGCATCGATATGAGGTGTGCCAATCTGGCAATATTGAGGGAGAATTACCCACTTCCGACATTCGACTCTTTTATGACCAAACGTCAGGGAGCAAAACACTTTTCGAGACTCGACCTCAAAAATGCATACCACCAAGTGGAACTGGACGAAGGGAGTCGTGAAATAACTACTTTTATAACATCTAAAGGGCTATTCAGATATAAGAGGCTACTGTTTGGTGTAAATTCAGCCCCAGAAATATTTCAAAGAACCATGGAGAGCATTTTAGCCCCGTCTAATTGTGTTATAAACTATCTGGATGACGTAATTGTATTTGGAAGCACAGAGACCGAACACGATACAAATTTGGAAATGGTGCTAGCAGCTTTTAAAGAGAAAAACGTCTTGTTGAACAAGGAGAAATGTGTTTGGAAAACCGGAAAACTACGGTTTTTAGAACATATCCTTTCTAAGGAGGGAATAAATCCGGATCCGGAAAAAGTCGATACTATAATGAAATTTCGACCACCAACCAACAAGGAAGAGTTAAGAAGTTTCTTGGGCCTGGTAACATACCTCGGAAAATTCTTACCGGATTTAGCGGACTTGACAGAACCACTCAGAAATTTGATTAAAAAGGACTCGAAGTTCATTTGGAGCCCATACCAAGACGTTGCTTTTCAAACTCTGAAGAAACAGCTAACCAAGATGCCAACATTATCTTATTTTAATCCGAAGAATCGCACCCGATTGATAGCTGACGCAAGTCCAGTAGCGCTAGGAGCAGTTCTACTGCAATTCGACAATAATCTTTCTCAAGTGATTTCGTTTGGAAGTAAAAGTCTGTCTGAAACCGAGCGGAGATATTCGCAGACGGAGAAGGAAAGCCTCGCTTTAGTTTGGGGAGTAGAACGCTTCTACTATTATTTAGCAGGCATACAGTTCGAGCTGGTTACGGATCACAAGCCCTTGGTGGCGATTTTCAAGCCTACGTCAAAACCGCCTACCCGAATCGAGCGGTGGATTCTAGGTCTTCAGTCGTTCAAATTCAAAATCATCTATGAGGCTGGTAAATATAACATCGCCGATTCTTTATCTAGACTGTGCAAAATAGAAAATTGTATGTCTTTTGATCAACATTCAGAAAACAGTATTTGTTCGATAATAGAAAAAGCTATACCGCGGGCGCTCTCGATACTTGAAATCGTGGAAAATATCCAGTCCGATCCAGAACTGATTGAAGCGGTGCAAAATGGGAAAAATGATTCTTGGAGCTTAAGTACATCGAATAAATTTTTTCCTTTTAGACTTGAGTTATGTACTTTGGGAAATATATTGCTACGCGGAACCAGAATTGTGATACCATCTTCGTTAAGAACAAGAGTGTTGGCGATAGCACATGAAGGCCATCCGGACGAAACGGTAATGAAGCGGCGCGTACGATCAAAAGTATGGTGGCCTTTAATTGATCGTGATGTCGAGAAATATGTTAAGAATTGTTGAGATTGTTTATTAGTGTCAAGACCGGCACATCCAGCGCCAATGAACCGACGATTTTTCCCGCAGGGCCCATGGCTATGTCTGGCAATGGATTTACTGGGACCGTTACCCAACCATGATTTTATTTTTGTTGTCATCGATTACTATTCAAGATATCAGGAAGTAAAGTTCCTGAAGAAAATAACTTCAAGTTCCATAATTGATTTTCTTGATGAAGTATTCGTAAGACTGGGCTACCCAAAATCAATCACTACGGATAATGGGCATCAGTTTTTTAGTGATGAATTCAAAAGCTACTGCGCAGACAGAAACATTGAAATTATGACGTCCCCGCCATACTGGCCACAAGCAAATGGAGAGGTAGAAAACATGAACCGGTCGATCGTAAAGCGGTTACGAATAGGTCATAGCAACGGATCGGACTACAAGAAGGAAATTCACAAATTCTTGCTGATGTACAATGTCACTCCCCATGGAACAACTGGGAAAGCCCCAACGGAACTATTGTTCAATCGCGTAATTCGAGACAAAATACCATCCATCCTTGATGTCAACGAAAATATTTTAGATGAAGAAGCCAGGGACATGGATACTGTTAATAGAGAAAAAGGGAGGCAGAAGGCGGACAAAGATCGTGGGGCGAAAGATATCAAAATAAAGGTTGGAGACAAAGTATTACTGCAGAATGTTGCTTTTCCAAATAAACTGATACCGACATTTGGTGCAGAAGAATTTGAAGTGGTTGAGAGAAAAGGGAACGATGTCATTGTTCAAGGTAATGGTAAGGAATACAGGCGTAACATTAGCCACTTAAAGAAATTGCCAACAACGTCGGATCTTAATTATGGTGAGCCTGAAACATTCGAGTCTTCGGCGGAGTCGTTGGACACACATGTGGAACTGCAGAAGCCTAACCCCAGGTTGACGCTAAAGCAAAAAAACATTGGAGGGATGTGGAGATCTGGCAACGCAGTTGATTGAATGAGTTATTATTAGTGAACGGTAGAAGAGCTGAACAGACGTGCATTTGATTTGTATATTCAAATTATAGAAAAAGGTTTAAATAAAAACAAACGTAATTGGTTAAATAATTTGTAATCCTATTTAATTGGAAATTGGGGGTTATTACACAAAATATATATTTTTGTGCTTTTTTCATTAGTTGGACACTTTTGTGGAAAAAAGTTTTTTGTTGAAAAATTAAGTTTTTTTTCTTTTAAATAAAAAGTTTTTCTTAAAAAATATATGATAACGCTGCATGTAGGTATCGTTATTTTTGTTGTATGTTGCATATTAAAAAGAAGTTGCCGAGACAAATTATTTGAATGGAATCAGTTTGCAAAAGAAAATATCTGCGGTAAGTTGTTATAATTATTTCTTTTAATTCTTTTTAAAAAGCTTATCTATATGTTTTTTATTAGAAAGTAATTTTTACTACTACTTGTGCTATTTTGGGAGCATATACTCGACGATCGGCATCTACCAACTATAAAAGATGTCATTAAATATATTTTATTTGTGGGAAGGATCCATTCGATTCAGATATATATGCTATTGTTCTTGAACATATCAATAATATTTGTACTAAAGCTTGGATTGCAATCGTTACTATGGAACGAGGTATTCAGCTATAGAAATCCTATTTCAAGAAGTATGTTAATTTAAAAAGACACCACAATTGCAAACGAAGCATTAGCTTTGAAAATAATCTAGAGAGCTTTTTACAGTCATTTGAGAAGCTTTTCGACGTTGCTGCCTGTAAATGTATTTCATTCAATTTTTGTTGTTGTTCTAAGCTTAAGAAAGTTTCCATCAATGAAAGAAGTTTTTTGTTGATAGGAAGAAACAGCTAAATTAATGAACCGACGGCAGAGACAAATCGAAGAGCCAGAAAGAACAGCAAAAAAGTCGGCCTCAAAGCATGAAAACTATTCAGTAACAGAAAATTGTGAAGATGATTCTGTATTTAAATCTTAAATAGATTCTATAACAGAAGCACTTCTTAACAGAAACACGTCCTCAAAAGATACACCATCGACTTCCAAGGCAATGTATTCCGACATTGCAGTTGCCAACAGTTTCTAGTCTTATCGGCTCGATCAACTGCTGCTCTCGCTCCTACAGTTTTAACTGGTGTAGGCTTGATTTCTATAGAAAATTTAACTCTGATTGTTGACAAAAACAAAATCCACAGAGATATGTCTAAAGGCCGTAGAGAATAAAAAAAATTAATATAAAAGATATTTACTTTGATGTAAGAAAAGACAAGACTCTGATAAATAAGACAATTGGGGATCTATACCACCATAAAGAAGTTTTAGAAGAGCACATTTCAGTCTTAGCAGAACCTGGATCAATTTATATAGGACACGGAACAGCATGCCAAAGGAATACTGACTTTAATCACAGCTTCATTTGAGGTTTTAATTTAGATAACGTGATTTGCGTTGGACGTACCGGAACTGTAATAACACCGGTTGGAAGGGTGGTGTGATTCAATATTTAGTGGAACATTCGGATAGACTTTTGCAATGGTGTATTTGTAAGCTTCACTTCAATGAGTTACCCTTTCAACATTTATTCTTGGCTTTAGATGGTTCCATTTAGGTCCCGAAACAATATTCTTATTTGAAGACAGTTAATTGGTTGTGAAAATAAAATGGCGGTGGATTTTTGTAGAGTGGCTGGTAATTTACCTGACTTGCACAAAAATATAGTCAATGACCTAAGTACAGAACAAAAATATCTTTATGAGATATGCCAAGCTGTATCAACTGGTTTTTGATGTCCTGAACAGGCAAACCGTGAACCTAAGAAAATTGGTCACTCGAGGTGACTTACTGCTGCTAATCGTATAGAAAGACTTTACATAATTATTCTTAGAAAATTTGCAATTGCTTGTTAACTACGTGGTTAAACTATATTCTCCGATTTGGTTCTTAATCAAGCAAAATATGTCTTTTAAAGAAGAGTTCAAACACATTTTTCAAATTCTATACATTTTTAAATGTATATTTTTAAATGTATTTTTTTAAATGTATATTTCACAAAGTCGACTAGAATTGCATACAGTATGCCTTAAAATATTTCATCGCTTTTAACAATTTTTCAGGAGTATTAAAAAACTATTGTGAGTACAAAAACTGTTTTAACTGCTTTCCACAATATAGGTAGTATTATAAATTCATAATCAATCGTTCTTCTAATCATACAATTTATAAAAAAAAGCACTAAAAACAAAAATTTTACACTTTTTTCTCAATTTCTTATTTCTTTCAAGCTTTTTTAAGTTTCCTGTCTTACCTTTCTGACTTCTTGCTTTTAAATTTTTTAGAATTCCGACTACATACTTCAAGAGTTGTGCTAAAAATATTAATACTTACATGAAAATTTATAACATGAATGTGTGCGGACTTTAACAAAACATCTGATGTACATTGCATTATAAATCTTAGTACTAATTCAAAACATATGATGCCTCTGATTAATTTTTTGATACATGCCCTACAAGGACAGTGAAGGTTCTTTGACCAGTCATATTACCGAATTATCGGTCATGGCGTACAACAAAGTTTCTGACTGAAAGTTCTGTGTACAATTGATTTTGCTTCTTTCGCAATCGTATGAATTTTGTCGTCCATAGAACGTATATCCGATCTGCTCACTCTGATATTGTTTGCTAATCAGCGTTTATGGATAAATCGGTCACTGCTAAGCGGTCAGCGTTGACGGATATATCGGTCACTTTTTAAGATATAACAGTTGGATTAAACACGATTTATTTTAATTCTTTATATTGATTTCAATGCAATGTTCTTATATATATGTACATATGTATATAAAAAAGAAATGTAATTTAATAAGAAATATCCATCAGAACCTTGGATTGGGCCATCATTTGTGAACTAAAATATTTAGATACTAACACTGGCCTCGATCGCTTCTATGCTGGCAAGTTGCGCCAGTTATAATTCAATTTTAGCCTGCCCTTGGCTCAACGGCAACTGGTAAATTTTTACGACGCAGATGGTTACTTTTTCTTGGCCGAGAAGCTGCAGAAGTACCAGAATACGGAAAACGAAAAAGTTTTCAATGCAATATGATTAAAAAATTTATATAAATAATTAGCGCAATATATTTATCTTTCAATGTCACTTAAATATTCAATGTTTTTTAAATATAATTTGGCACATTAATAATTCACGATACAAAATTATTTAAAATATAAAAATTTAAATCAAACTATTCAGGGATTCACATAAAAATTATTTTTATCCAATAGCAATGACAATCATATATTCAGGCAAATATAAAATTTCTGCAAATGCATTAGAAAAAAATTGTGTGAGTGAATTAGTTTCGGTCATCCATTTCTTGTAGGGATATAAGTACGCACTTAATTTGCTACAATTTACCATAAATTTCTTTATTTTTGAGGTTGTTTTGTAGCAATTGCCAGCAGTGCATTTTTCTACACCCAAAAATTTTTAATATAAGATGTAATTTTGTTCGCCCCTGTCTAGCTTCCAAAACATCAGTGCTTTGTAGTGCAACAAAGTATAATGTTTCATAATACCGTAGTACAAAAAATGTACAATACATACATTTTCAAAACGTCACAGACAAGTATTAGAAACGCTAAAACCCGGCGAGCTACACCTATTACAATTAAAAAAAAAAGTTAAACATAAGAAATATGTTAATGAAGTTATATTAAAAAGTTTTTATTTATTTTTTTTAATATATAAATAATTAGCTAAAATGCATCGTAATCAATCAAAAAGTCGATTTTGAATTTTTTTTTATAGAAGTTACAACGCCCCTTGCCCAATACCTCCCAGTTTTTGATTGACGATTTTTTTTTAATTACAATGTCATTTTTACCAAATTTAAAAGATTTGGCTTCAACAGTTTTCAAAATATACAGAAATCAATATTTAATTTGTATGTTAGGTACCACGCCCACTTGTTAAATCCTTTCCACTTTTTGACTGATGATTTGTTTTAACTACAAAGTCAATTGAACCATATTCAGAAACTTTCAACTCAACCGTTCTCAAGATATATAAAAATTAATATTTACTTTGTATAGCCCATAGTTTTTTCCAGATATACAGAGAGATACTGTGAAAATTTCATCAAAATCGGTTCAGCCGTTTAGCTGTTTATAAGGCACTAATACACATTATTCCATACATTCAAATACGTCATTTTTATATATAAGAATAGCTTTCAGCCGCGGCTTCACTCCCGTTATTATCTCCATCGGTTATACAGTTTCGGAAAGGCTTATCTTGCTTCTACGTCGCCCCCAGAAATTTTCCCTATCGCCCTCCTGGTCCTAGTATAGAAGATGCGCATAGCCTAAGTGAATTTTGAGATGCAGATCTATCCATATTCTAAATTTCATTATATTCGGTTTTAACGTTTCGGAGGGGCAGAATTTCACCCCTATCGCCCTCTTGGTCTTACTTATGAAAATACATATAGCCTATGTGAATTTTTAGACGCAAATCTATCTATGTCCTAAATTTCATTAAAATCGGTTTAAACGTCTCAGAGGAGCATATATATATATATATATATATATACATATATATAGGCCTCCTGGTCCTAGTTTAAAAAAATGTGATACCCTATATCCTTCCCGGAGATGCAGACACTAAGTGCACCAAATTTCATCGCGATTGGTCCATAAATGGCGAAGTTACACTCGTTTATATTATAAAATTTGTTACAAACCATGTGGAAGGAGTAGCATAATTATTAATAATAATGATTAAAAAAAAATAGCCTATAATACATTTAACAGTCCCAATTATATGGTGTGAAAATTGCAGGAATCGGTCGAGCGGTTTGGACTCCTAGAAGGTACAAACAAACAAACACACATTCAGCTTTATATATATAGATAATATAAAAAAATATATATAAAATTATTGCATTATTTCGCAGCCTTGCATATGTACGTTCCTTAAATAGTACAGCAGAACTGTAACAAACTTTGTACATTTACTTTCATTATAATTTATAATTAATATTTGCGTTCACTCTTAGGTTTGATTTAATATCTGTATGTTAATGAAAAATGGGAATAATACAGATTGCACCTGTCGGATAAATCGCAGCCAAAACTTTATTTTTGTTTACTAATTTCTTTTTTATTTTTGATCAAATGCTTTTATATTTCTTTTGTTTTGCAGTCGCAATTATCATTTTTTTATTCGAAAGTAATTTAAACCAGTTCTACATAACAATTGCTTTTTTAAGTCATTAATTTTGTTGGTTTTTAACGGACCACATATTTGTTATTTACATATTTTAAATTATATGTGGCCAAAATAAACATTGTAATAATTTTTAATACAGTTGTTTTCGAACAATCAATAAACACATCAAACAAAAACAAACATTGCGTTATGCTTAACTTAATTAAAGAAAACATATAAATTAATTTTGTTATCCAACAGTGTCTATTTTAATGGACACATGTGTACTTATGAGTATTTAAAATTGAATCGGAAGTTGATAAAAATTGGAACCAAATTGACATAAGCTGATTTGATGGAAGTCCACAGATGTATGTACATACATTATATACTTATATACGACATAGTATATGTATAAATATATTTACCATATCTGCCTTTTTTGAGTCGGATATAGCATCTTTTTGCTCCACTTCTAAACCTTTGCCATCGTCTAGATAATCAATTTCAATAAAGCTTTCATTTTGTTGTTGACCTAAAAAAATTAAATGATAAGTAAACATATCTTAAAGAAATACACAAGGAACAAAAACTTACATATATTAAAGTCATTTCCATTAAATAGACCTGTTGCTGATCTTCCTATCAAGGAACAAATTCTTTCGATGTGCTTAGCCACTTCACTGTAGTAAGATCCACATTCGGTCTTATACAGTTAATTTTTTTTGCTTGATATAACTCTCTTGACTTTTCTTTTCATCTTCGGTGACATAAGAGTGTTTCTCTACTAGAAAGGTCAAAACTTCCTCTTGAGATGTTAAATTTGAAAATCCGGACTTAAGGATAATAATCAGACATAGATTCTCCATAGATTTATCCACATACGACTACATACCTTGATCGCCTCTCTATTGATGACACGCTTAGTTCAGATAGGCTTATAATATCTTCGTCTTGCATTTCTTAATAAATTGATGAAATTAGCTACGAACTTAATAAAAAACAAATTGAATTTAACAAATTCCCACGTCTTTCTAACAAATCTTTTCTTCTTTTTCTTTATTGCACTATTTTTAATAAACAAATAGATAGCATTGGCATAGTTTCTATCATGTTATTGGTAACTAACCGAAACTGAAATCGATAACCGGCTGTTAAATAATGAATGTTAATCAAACCGGCAATAAGAGACAATTCAGACGTTGCGCTTTGTCCCTGCAACAATCTTTGTATTTTCTTTTGGTGTCCCTTTGTAACCCCTCATGAGTTTACATCTTACGCTTTTTGCTGCAACAATTAGGAGCCTTTTTGGGGTTTAATCAGTATTGCCATATATGTATATATTTGATTACTCTGTTGTTTTGAGTTAAATGTTTACAGTTCTTAAATATATAAGTATTATTTCTTTAACTTTTCCTTGTGCTAGAAATTCGTTTACATTATTATTAAACATTTTTTATTGTTGTATTATTTCTCATTGAGAGTTGCCGTAAATATAAATACTCATCAATTTGAAAAGGATAAAAAATATTGAAACTCGGCAACACCGTTTATGAATAACATGATAATAGTGAGAGGTAAAGAAAGAAACAAAAGAGAAATATCAAAATTGCCCACTCAAATCTTGTTTTATGACCCTTTGTCTACCTCTCTAGCTTCTCTTCACCTCTCGCCTATAAACTCGTGTCGCATGACTCGTGTTGCTGCCTCAAAGCGCAGTGTGTGAATTGGGTATTAGTTAATTTTTCATTAAAAACTAAATAATCAGACATTGTGAAAATGACCGTAAAACTATAAAGAGTACTAGTAACATGTTTGTAGTGGTTCCGGGAAGTTTTTCCATACAAAGTTGAGAGCATTTTGGCTAGCTTTTAATTTTTACGTTAAATTACCTCTTTAAATTGGCAGCATTATTTTTTTCTAAAGCTATGTTCACACGATTGTGAGATTGTACAATATTGTAGGAATCGGGGTGCTGATGACGAGTAGTTAGCGTGTTGGCTCTGCAACCAGAAAGACCCAGGTTCGAATCCCAGCCGGGTCAAATCAGAAAAAAGTTTTTTCTGAGTTTTCTGTGCTACAGCATTCTCCTTCGTCGGTATTTGATCAATAAAACGTCGGCGAAGTAAAATAATAAATAAAATGGCTCCATTAGCTTAAAAATAATGCGTCCAAAAAAAAAAAAAACATCAGAGACGCCGCAACTTTGCTTTATAATTTACACGCAACTGCCAAGTTGTGCAAGAATTAAGCTCTATCTTTCTACCACTTTCACCACCTGTCTGTTTCTTCCCTATCCTTCTCTCTAGTTCCAGTGCAATGCATTGCATATGTAGGGGATAGCCCCTGAGCACTGGTCCAAGATAAAAAATAAAATAAAAAAAAAAAAATGCACTCACAATGAAAAATTGTTACCATCTGGAAATTTGTCTGTTCACACTATTGAAAGAAAACCATACAATTTCATTGGCACACAGTTCTGCCAATAATAATTGTCGGTTCACACGGTTGTCAGATTATTGTATGGCAAACATTGCCAGATCCGACTTTTAACATTGTATCTAAATATTTATGGGCAGCATTGCCAACAGAAATATTTATCTGCAAATGGTGTTATTGTACGGTGCACTAAATGAAGCCCATGCGACAATAACAAATGACTGTAAATTGTGTGTCAATGTCAGAATTGTGACAATATTATTGGCATACAATGCACCGACAATACATTTTGTGACGATGTTGCCACACAAAAATTGTGTGTTCAGATGGTTGTTGCAAATTAAAAATTATGTCAAAGGCATGGCTGAAATGGTTCAAAATATAATATTGGTTGGTATGAAAACGTTCATACCATCGAAACAAATGATCAGGCCTAGACCGAAGTTTTTGTTTAATCAGACGTGCAGACTTGCAGTCAAATCCAAAGAGGAATCATTTACTATCTGACGGAATCACGCAGATACTGATATCATGCGGAAAAGGGCGAGATCTTCGTGTGCCAAAATGCTAAAACGTGAAAAAGCTTTGTACGAGCAGCGTCTTCGCGCTAAAGTTCTTTTTTTTTTATCTGGGACCAGCACAGGAAAAACGACAGGAGGTGAAGCTTAATTAATTACTTTACAGCTCTGCTTTTGCACGTTCTTTGTTTATACTCGTAGCAGTGCTGAAGCTTCGGTTTAGTAGCCATTTTTATTATTATTTTACTTCGCTGTTGCTACACAATATCGACGAAGGAGGGCGTTCTGATGCGATTGTCGATTGCTATCAGCTAGAGCCGGTATTGTTCAGTGACCATTGACTATGCCTTCGCCACTGAAACCTTCCGACAACAACTGACACACAAAGATACACTAATGCACATAAGAAAAATGCGAGATGTAACTATGCCAAAGATATACTATCGAGCTCATGCAGTTAAAAGTGCTCTAGTGGACCTAACACGTAAATAAGACACCTGAGTCGATGGAATTCCGGCACTGGTCTTGAAGCAGTGCTCTTCGACGTTATCGCGTCCTCTGGCAATCCTTTTTACCAATATTATCGCCCAATCGCAATATGGTCTACTATCTCTAAAGTAATGAAGAGTATGCTAAATTTTCATCTTATGAAGTATCTGGAATCCAATAGCTTAGTTAACGACTGGCAATATGACTTCCGTGGAGGTCGTTTGACGGGAGACTTATTGGCCATCCTTTCGGCCAATCCATTCACCATTTCGGCGAAAGTAAAGTAGTGGCTCTAGATGTTTCCAAAGCATTTGACAGAGTGTGGCATGGAGCACTCTTGTCCAAACTTATTGCTTTTGGTGTCAGTGATATATTATCTCAATTTCCTTCGAGCTTTCTCTCAAATAACGAGTTCAAGATAAATTCCGGGGTACCACAAGTAACCATTCTTTCTCCCACCCTATTTCTTATTTTTCTTAATGGCGTTCTATGTCAAACTTCAAACCCTGTCCATTCTTTTGCAGATGACAGCAGTATCTGCTATTCATATTCGTTTAATCGTAGGCCGACATCGAATACGATCGCGGCGACGAAGCAGAATATGAATAATTCGCTAAATGGTGACCTCACAAGAATATCGGAATGGGGCCACGCGAGCACGGTCGATTTCAATGCTCAAAAGACCCAATGCTGCATGCTTCGCATAGACACATGCCCGATTGCAATACCTCATCTGTAATTATGGGCGGTATAAACATCCAGGAATCAGAAGCTCTTGATGTTCTTGGCATGAAAATTCAGTGCAATGTTCGATGGTCTGAGCACATTTTTCAGGTCTAAAAGGAAGCATTCAAGTGCCTCGGTTTTTAAGACGGTGTACGACGTACTTCATCTCATCTGATCTCCTCACTATTTATACCGCTTACATCCGACCGAAAATGGTATACAACTCTCAGGTATGGGCCGGTGCTTCAAAGACTATTTTGAAGTTACTCGACCCTGTACAGGAAAGAGCGAAGAATCTCATAGGAAACAGTAGGGTAGCAACTCTATTCACTCTCTTAAGCATCGTCGCAACGTGGGGTGCGTTTCGTTGGTCTATCGTTACTATATTGGGATGTCTTTTACTGAAATCAGGGAACTCATTCCCGAAACCCGGTCACTCACGCGTACGACGCATTCATCATTGAGAGCGCATCCATGTGTGGTCAACTTGGCAGCGAACCGCACTACGCATTATAGAGAAAATTCGTTTTTTGCCCGAACAGCACGTATATGGGAAAATTTAAATGGCAGTTTCATAAAAGAAATTTTATTTCCTACACTGTTGTTTACCCCACTTTCAAGATCCGCCATTAAAAACCAAAAAAATGTGATGTGGCTTCTGAACTATTGTTTGGTGGTAACGGACATATCGTTATATAAAACTTAAAACCATGTAACTACTCTTTTTTAAATTTTAAAAGAGAGGGAAAATCTTGAGAACGGGGTTAAGTAACCTACCTGAAAATAGTTTCTTCAAAACTCGCAAAAAAAAAAGAATCCCCTTATATTACATGGACATGCATTTTTACATGAAACCGGTTTCATCAGCATTAAAAACCTGATCTGAAGAGTATCCACCAACTTCAATTATTTTCTTAAATTTTTCTGTGTAATTTGCTGCAGCGGTTTCGTCTGCTGATGCTGCTTCGCCTCTTATTTGGATGCTATGAAGATTATTTCTTTTAAGGAATCCTGTCAACCAACCTTTACTTGCTGCAAATTCCTTTGGCGTAGAAGTGGAAGTCTCTGATTGCTTAATTTTCTCATAAAAAATTAGAGCCTTTTCCGTAATGAGGTACCCATACACGGGAATTTTTTTTTGTCAAATCATGAATCCATAGGATTAATGCTTTCTCCATTTTTTCGATAATTGGGTGTCTTGAATAAGATGAATATTTGTTGCTCAGTTATGTGCCTGAAATTACAGAATTTCTAATGGAAATTTCATTTTTTTTATGGCTCTGATTGATGATTCGACTAGTTTAAAGTGATCAGCCAGCGCATTATTTTTAGCTCCATTTGCTAAGCGGTCTAAAATTTCGATTTTGGTCTATAAAGAAATCGTATGTCGTTTTTTCTTATTTTTCTCCATATCACGATCTTAAAAATCGAATCCGAAAATTTTATGGAACGAATTTTCAACACCTTCGGTAATTAAAATTCAAGAATCTGTGTAAAATTCCACCACAATAAATATTTTAAATTTAATACAAAATGCAACTGTTGCCTTTGCAGGTCAATGGCTAAACTGAAAACGTACGTAAGAATATTTCTTCGTCGCATGTTAACAAAATCTAGAAGGGAAATCCCCAATTTCAAATAATTTTTTCTGGCCATCACGTTAAACGGATTATGTAATTAACAGAAAGCACAAACCTTAACAGAAATCTCAATGCTTTACAGAAAGCACACAGTTTATGTCAAAAACTTGTATGTACATACATACCAGTGTTATCAATTATCTAAATATTACATAGTACATACTACATACATACTTTTATATAAAAAAACATAAAAAAAAATTTTAATATTAAAAAATTCTCAAAACGCAAAAAAAATTTGAATATTAAAAAAACGCATAAATTCAAATTCGCATAAAAAAACGCATAAAAAAAACCTGAGTGTACTTCTGTACATGAACAGCAGGCAGTATCTTCTATTGAAGACAATGAAGCAAAATATTATGGCGGGGTTACTCTCTATTGCTCTTTAATTGTTGCTCTTTTATTGTTCTTAAATCGTTTGATAAGCGCACATACCTTGCGATAAGTAAATATCAAACGCAAATGGAGAAAAACATGTACGTACGTTGAAAAAAATATTTGTATATAATATTTAAGTTGTTATTTTTATGCAAAAAGAAAATGGAATACAACTCTCATGTATGGGCCGGTGCTTCAAAGACTCTTTTGAAGTTACTCGATCGTGTACAGGAAAGAGCGAAGAAACTCATAGGAGACAGTAAGGTAGCAACTCTATTCACTCTCTTAAGCATCGTCGCAACGTGGGGTGCGTTTCGTTGTTCTATCGTTACTATATTGGGATGTCTTTTACTGAAATCAGGGAACTCATTCCCGAAACCCGGTCACTCACGCGTACGACGCATTCATCATTGAGAGCGCATCCATGTGTGGTCAACTTGGCAGCGAACCGCACTACGCATTATAGAGAAAATTCGTTTTTTGCCCGAACAGCACGTATATGGGAAAATTTAAATGGCAGTTTCATAAAAGAAATTTTATTTCCTACACTGTTGTTTCCCCCACTTTCATGATCCGCCATTAAAAACCAAAAAAATGTGATGTGGCTTCTGAACTATTGTTTGGTGGTAACGGACATATCGTTATATAAAACTTAAAACAATGTAACTACTCTTTTTTAAATTTTAAAAGAGAGGGAAAATCTTGAGAACGGGGTTAAGTAACCTACCTGAAAATAGTTTCTTCAAAACTCGCAAAAAAAAAGAATCCCCTTATATTACATGGACATGCATTTTTACATGGTACACAATATTCAATAGAGAAACCGATTTACTTTAATTTGTGAGTGCTTACATTTTAATCTATATTCATATATATGTTCCGCTCACTCCTATAGGGAGCATGTGGCATTCTTTATGTTCATAATTTTGTTGTTTTATTATTTTGTGTACATGCATGTATACATATGGTCTGCTGTAAAACTTCTTTAGACTTTTATTTGCATTAGTAACATTGAATTTAAGACGGTCAGTGGAAGAGGTAGCAAAGAGCATGGTGTCGAGTAGAAAATTTTTTTGAATGAGTTCGAATCATAAGTGTACCACAGAACTTCCTTTTCTTTTCGTACCGGTTATAGAAATTGATAATTTGGTAAATAGTTTAATTGGAAAAAAGGGTGGCGATGGCTGAAGTAGTCCGCACGTTGACTACAAAACCAAAACAGACCTGGGTTCCACCCCAGTTTCAGACTAAAATTATAAAAAACAAAAACATCTCGCATTTTTCTGATCTGCATTAGTGTGTCTTTGTGTGTCAGTTGTTGTCAGAAGGTTTCAGTGGCGAAGGCATAGTCACTGGTCGCTGAACAATACCGGTTTCAGCTGATAGCAATCCACAATCACATCAGCACGCCCTCCTTAGTAAAAAAAATTTTTCTTTTCTTTTTTATAATAAAAAAAAAGAAATATTTTTTTCAAAATAGTTTTATATAATTGACAGAAAAATTTTTGGTGGAAATAAGACAGTAAGTTACAGCGTTACTAGAGCGCGGTAATTTCTTAATAAGAAAGTAGTGCTCAAATATACCAGGAGTTTTGAATAGAGTATCACCAGATCAATGCGAGAACTTTTTAAAGTTCAACGATTGAACCGACAACACCAAAACACTCGATGATTTGAGACCTAGCTAGCGACAACTTTATTTTCTCTTTCAACCCTATTGATAATTGTAAAGAGGTCACACAATGTTCAATTCTTTTATCAATTACTCGCCTTTATGATCCTTTAGGTTTACTTGGTCCAGTCATCACAAAGGCGAAAAATGTTTATGGAAACGTCATCGTTTTTACCAGCCCTCCGTCTTTTTATTGCCATCAGAGGAAAACCCAACACAATTTGGTCCGATAATGCAAAAAATTTTGTGAGTACCAAAAAATAATTAGTCGAAAGAAATGTTCATGAGTGAATCGCATCAGAGAGTACACCAGCAATGTCTTGAGGACGAGATAGAATGGAAATACATTCCATGCCCCCTCCCTCATTTTGGAGGATTGTGGGAGGCTGCGGTAAAATCTGCTAAACAACACTTTAATCGTACAGTGGGCCTTAATAAGTTGAATTTTGATGAGCGACGAACTTTGGTATTTCAAATATCTGCAATTTTAAATTCGCGGCCGTTGTTTCTGGTATCCGAAAATTGTAATGACCTTGACGTTCTGAATCCCGCGCACTTGTTTTTGTTTTGACCGGCTCTCAGGGGATGCTTTGTGTTGGAACCAGGATATTGGGTTATGGGAAGGAGGATAGAGGGAGTAGTGTTTATTGACATTTGATTTAAATTTTCCCACGTCAAAAATGACAGGAAAGACCTTTGTGGGTAGTCCATTACACACACGTGCTGATCGGCCAAAAAATAAATTTTCTCTATAATGCGTAGTGCGGTTCGCTGCCAAGGTGACCACACATGGATGCGCTCTCAATGATGAACCAATAAAACAACGAAACTCACCCCACGTTGCGACAATGCTCAAGAGAATCAATAGAGTTGGCTACCTTACTGTCTCCTATGAGTTTCTTCGCTCTTTCCTGTACACGATCGAGTAACTTCAAAAGAGTCTTTGAAGCACCGGCCCATACATGAGAGTTGTATTCCATTTTCTTTTTGCATAAAAATAACAACTTAAATATTATATACAAATATTTTTTTCAACGTACGTACATGTTTTTCTCCATTTGCGTTTGATATTTACTTATCGCAAGGTATGTGCGCTTATCAAACGATTTAAGAACAATAAAAGAGCAACAATTAAAGAGCAATAGAGAGTAACCCCGCCATAATATTTTGCTTCATTGTCTTCAATTGAAGATACTGCCTGCTGTTCATGTACAGAAGTACACTCAGGTTTTTTTTATGCGTTTTTTTATGCGAATTTGAATTTATGCGTTTTTTTAATATTCAAATTTTTTTTGCGTTTTGAGAATTTTTTAATATTAAAATTTTTTTTTATGTTTTTTTATATAAAAGTATGTATGTAGTATGTACTATGTAATATTTAGATAATTGATAACACTGGTATGTATGTACATACAAGTTTTTGACATAAACTGTGTGCTTTCTGTAAAGCTTTGAGATTTCTGTTAAGGTTTGTGCTTTCTGTTAATTACATAATCCGTTTAACGTGATGGCCAGAAAAAATTATTTGAAATTGGGGATTTCCCTTCTAGATTTTGTTAACATGCGACGAAGAAATATTCTTACGTACGTTTTCAGTTTAGCCATTGACCTGCAAAGGCAACAGTTGCATTTTGTATTAAATTTAAAATATTTATTGTGGTGGAATTTTACACAGATTCTTGAATTTTAATTACCGAAGGTGTTGAAAATTCGTTCCATAAAATTTTCGGATTCGATTTTTAAGATCGTGATATGGAGAAAAATAAGAAAAAACGACATACGATTTCTTTATAGACCAAAATCGAAATTTTAGACCGCTTAGCAAATGGAGCTAAAAATAATGCGCTGGCTGATCACTTTAAACTAGTCGAATCATCAATCAGAGCCATAAAAAAAATGAAATTTCCATTAGAAATTCTGTAATTTCAGGCACACAACTGAGCAACAAATATTCATCTTATTCAAGACACCCAATTATCGAAAAAATGGAGAAAGCATTAATCCTATGGATTCATGATTTGACAAAAAAAAATTCCCGTGTATGGGTACCTCATTACGGAAAAGGCTCTAATTTTTTATGAGAAAATTAAGCAATCAGAGACTTCCACTTCTACGCCAAAGGAATTTGCAGCAAGTAAAGGTTGGTTGACAGGATTCCTTAAAAGAAATAATCTTCATAGCATCCAAATAAGAGGCGAAGCAGCATCAGCAGACGAAACCGCTGCAGCAAATTACACAGAAAAATTTAAGAAAATAATTGAAGTTGGAGGATACTCTTCAGATCAGGTTTTTAATGCTGATGAAACCGGTTTGTGTTGGAAGAAAATGCTAAGTAGAACATACATAGCCAAATCAGAAAAGAAAGCTAGTAGATTTAAAGCTTGTAAGGAAAAGATAACCTTTTTATTGTGCAGCAATGCGTCTGGAGATAAAATGTTGAAACCACTTGTAATTAATCGCTTTCTAAGACCACGAGCACTTACAGGTAAGGATTTACAACATTTACCAGTTCACTGGATCGCAAACTCTAAAGCTTGGGTAACAACTGCAATATTTACGGAATGGTTCAATAAATGCTTTGTGCCTGAAGTAGAAGCCTACATGAAGGAGAAAGCACTGGAATTTAAAATTTTATTAATTGTCGACAATGCTCCAGGACACCCTCATTTGGAACATCCAAATGTTCGGTTTGAATTTCTACCACCTTATACAACTAGCATTCTTCAGCCTTTGAATCAGGGAATAATTGCAACTTTTAAAAAATATTATGTTAAAAGCACATACCAGTTCATTTTAAATAAACTTGAATATGAATCATTAACACTAAATGAAGTTTGGAAAAAATTTACCATTTTTGACTGCATAGTTCTAGCTGCAGCTGCCATTTATAAAATACGGCCACACACATTAAATGCATGTTGGAAAGCTTTATGGATAGGTTGTGTTGCGAGTGATATGAACATTGAGACGTCAGCACTGACGGATGAAATTATTGCCTTGGCACATCAAATTAGAGGAGAAGGTTTCGAAACACTTAACCATATTGACTTAAAGGAACTGTTTGTTGATGCTGCATTGTGCGACGATGACGTTCTTAGTTTAACTGCAGACAAACCAGAAGATGATGACAACGATTCTGATTTAGAAATTACTGCAACGCCATTTACTTCGAAATAAATTGGAGAAGTTTTAAACACAGTTAATAAATTACAGAACCAAATTCTTAATTTGGACCAGATACGGAACGAGCATTAAAACTTCAATCTGGATTAAAAAGTCTTTTCTCGGGATATCGCGAACTGCAGAAACACTCAACATATTCGGCATCGCAAAGTTTAATGACAAAATTTTTTCAAAGAACATATCTACCAATAACGCATATTGTCTCCTCTAGTGATGAAGGCAACATCGAACCGGTAAATAAAAGATGCAGACATTTGCTAAGTGATTCTGAATAATCTTATTTTTCATGAGAACTTATTACATATGTAATTATATTTTTATCCTTTTTTATACCAGGATGTATATGAACTAATATTTTATTTTTATTTACTTTATATACCTTAATATGAATTATTTATTTTTTAGTTTTTTGTTTAGTTTTACTTAAATAAAATATTTTTACATATATATGTAATTGCATTTATGAATATAATGTTTTTTAAATTAAATTTGAAAAAAAAAACTTTTTATGCGAATTTGGTTCATTTTTAATATTTTGATTTCAATTTATGCAATTTTTATAAATTCCGGAACGTAACCCTAGTTTTTGTATGGAGCTAGAGTCTTTTTTTATGCGATTTTCTAGGGAACGCATCTACCGCATAAAAAAAGACCTGAGTGTAGACAAATTGGAAATTTCTTCTTTATCATCTAAAATACACATAATCTTATCCTATTGTTGTTTCACCTCGGGGAGAAGGAGGAAGAGACGGGGTTTGGGGCCCCGGCGGTGGACGATGGGAGGGCACCGCGCCCGGTGCGTTGGTTGCGACCTCGGCGCGCAAAGCCTGAGGCGGTGCTCATTAAGCCCGCGGTGGGGTACACCTATGCGGGGGTGCTAAGGGATTTGCGTGACGAGCGACGCGAAGGGGGTACGGCCCGTCAGGAGGACGGGGGCCGGTGACATCCTGTTGGAGCTTGGGAGGGGGACAGGATTGCCCCGGGGTTTGTAAGGCGTCTGAGGGACACTGTCCGCGAGACAGCGTCGGTCGCGGAATTGAGACCGAGCGCGACCGTGGAGATGCGGGGTCTTGACTCCTTGACGGTCGTGGAGGACGTGGAGATGGCGGTCCGTGGTCTGCTTGCCGAACGCGAAGAGCAATTACGCGTGAAGGTGACGGCACCGGACGTGCGCGAACAGGTTCGGGCGTACGTGACTTTGTCGGTGTAAGGCGCCGCGAAACTCTTCGATATTGGCTACGTGCGTGTCGGATGGATCAGGGCTGCGATACGGATGTCCGAGAGTGTCGGTGCAGAACGGTTCACATGTGTGTTCGGGGGCGGAGCGCGGTAGGACTGACCACCTTCCGTGCTCGAAGGGCTGCCCGTTATCCCGCAGATGATGAGGGTGCTCCAGGCGAATATGCACAGGAGCAGGACGGCAAATGCTTTGCTATGGCAGATGGTTGCCGAGAGGGGCGCGGACGTGGTTGTTATCAGCGAACAATACGGTCCGATGAACCGAGGATTCTGGCTCGGGGACGGAACGGGTACGGCGGCGCTCTGGCTACCTGGCGGCGGTGAACTCGCGGTTGCGCGGTACGGGATCGGCTGCGGCTATGCGTGGGCTCGGATCGGCGGTTTTGTGCTGGTGAGCTGTTACCTCACTCCTAGCGATAGTGTGGCGCGATTTAGGGCGAAGATGGCCGCTATCGAGGACGCTCTGGCTGGTATGGCCGGAGCCTTTGTGGTGGCCGGTGATTTTAATGCCAGGGCTGTGGAGTGGGGTGATCCGGTGACGAGCACGAGGGGAGGTGCGTCCTGGATATGGCGGCCAGGTTGGGCCTGGTGGTCATGAACGCTGGTGGTGCGACCACCTTCAGGCGGCCGGGGTGCGAGTTCACCACTCCTGACATCACTTTGGTATCCGAGAATCTGTCTGGGATGATCGAAGGATGGAGGGTGCTCGAGGAATATACTGGGAGTGATCACCAGTATGTTGAGTTTGATATAGTATCGGAGGCGGGCGTCGCGCGGCCGCACGGGGGGAGATGCGCGCGTGGTTGGAACGTCGCGAGGTTGGACCGTGGGGCGTTCTTGGCCGGTTTCGACGGTACTACGGGTTAGGACGGTGGGGGTGACGCTGACTCCCTGGCGGGTTCTATGATGCGGCGCATTGTCCGTGGGCGCGAGCCGCGGTGGGGTGCAATTGGACGGCGCGCGGATCGATGCGATTGTGGGGGCCTGTTCCCCACACACCCTCCGCTGGGCGGCGAACGTGGGTCCTACGATGATGAGGTGCCTCCGCCCTTTACCGGGGGGAGCTGAGGATCGCCACCGGGCCTCTTAAGACGGGGAACCCCTGGCCCGGATGGGGTACCGTCGGAAGTGCTGAAGATCCTGGCTGAGAGCAGGCCGGAAGCATTGCTTCCAGGAGTCCAGGGCGTCTTCCCAATACTGGGGGGCTGTCGGATAGACAGCATGGCTTCAGACCTGGCAGGTCAACGCTCGGGGCGATTGCTGATGTGGTTGGGTGCTTCGAGCACGCTCAGAGTGAGAGGCGCTATTATCCGAAGCGCATAGTTGTCCTGGAAACACTCGACGTTCGGAATGCCTTCAACAGCCTACGATGGGCTGATGTTCTAGAGGCGCTACGGGGAAGGTTCCGTATTCCCGGATACTTGTATAGAATTCTCCGCAGTTATCTGGACGATCGGGTACTGTTGTACGATACGCCGACGGGACGGAGGAGCAGGACGATCACGTCCGGCACGGCCCAGGGATCTGTGCTGGGCCCGGACCTATGGAATCTGGCCTACGATGGGATCTTTGGGGTGCAAATACCCGCGGATGCTCAGCTCGTGGGATACGCGGATGATATAGCGGCGGTGATCTTGGCGCGGGATATGGATGACGCCAGGGGGAAGCTGAACCGGGTCATGATTAGGATCCGGATGTGGCTTGAGGACCACGGCTTGGAATTGGTCGGGGAGAAGACCGAGGTGATGTTGATGACGCGGCCACACATACCACTCGGCGTCGGCATGCAGATAGGGGATGTGTCTCTGGTTACCCAGAGTGCGATAAGGTATTTGGGCGTCAGACTCGACTGTAGGCTGACTTACTGGGCCCAAATACGGCATGTGGCGACTAGGGCGGCGAAGATGACTGGCATGTTGAGCAAACTCATGGCGAATGTCGGAGGCCCGACACAGAGCAAGAGGAGGCTGATTATGGCGGTCACGAAGTCGATTTGCTACATGGGAGCGAGATTTGGGTGTTCGAGGCGGTATAGCGGACGGCGGCCCTTACGGTAGCTTTGGCTTACCGCACGGTCTCGGTCACTGCGGTCCTGGTGATATGTGGGGAAATAACCATAGACCTCTTGGCGCGCGAGCGGTGGGAGGCTTGGAACTCGAGGGGGAGGGCCCTGGTGTTGGTGCTATTGGTCTGAGACCCCAAACTGTCCGGCGATGGCAGGACAGGTGGACCGCGGACACGGTCGTCAGGTGGACGGCGAGGCTTATTCCCTGCGTGGAAGTATGGATTCGGAGGAAATTTGGGGAAGTTAACTACTTCCTGACACAATTCCTCTCGGACCACGGATACTTCCAAAAGTACCTGTACCGGATGGGCAGGGCAGATGGTCCCGACAGCATTTACTGTGGTATTACGGATGATGATGCAGAACACACTTTCTTCGACTGCACTAGGTGGCATACTGAGAGAGGTGCAATGGCGCAGCGGGTTGGCGGGTTCGCTCCTACCCCCGTAATAGGGAGGAAGGTCGATTGCGAATACAATTGGGACGCTGTGGCGCAGTACGTGGGATACGTTCTGCGGAGGAAGAAGAGGGACCCTCTGACGGGGACCAGGCGATACGGCCCGGGGCCATGGGTGAGTGAGAGTGGTCCTGATTGGGACGTGGCTCTGGGCCTTCCCGAAATAATGGGGAAAGCGGTCCCGGGGAGGAATCTACCCAGAGGAGGAGGAGGGAATTTTTTAGTGGCAACACCACTCGACGCAGATGACGACGGTCTCTGTAAGTGCGAAGGCATTTTCAACCCTACCTCACACGCCAAAAAAAAAAAATCCTATTGTTATTAATGTTATGCAGAATTTAGAAGTTGCTTCTTAATCTATTACTAATAGTACTCATATTTAAATTCACATTTTCGGGTTCAATAAGTTTCTCGCGAATTTTTTTTAATGTTATGCCAAGATTTTCTTTGACAATGAATTCAATTTTTGAGTAATATTATTCCAGTTAACTTCACAACTCTTTGACCACCGCATTTTGTCTACACTAGCACACAACCATTTTGGAAAACAAATTTATTAAAGGGTGCTTTAGACGATAAGATTTGTCGTACGTAAAATCAGAGAGAAAATAAAATGAAATTCCATCCGTATTTCAAAAAAAGAGAGTAAAAATCAAATGGTTGTTTTCTGGCTTTTACACCATTGGTATTGATAAAATCAAGTAAGATGAAAACATTCTCATTTAATTTAACTACAGCTGTTGCTTGTTTTCCCCAAGGATGGAGTTCTTGTGCAATTGAATTTTTTTTTTAATAACCTTGAAAAATATTTTTATAACTTCCGAATATGTTATTTTCGTGGCCAAAATTTTTAGTGTACTTTTGGAAAATATACGTATATTTTTATAAAATTGTGCTGTCGTGGTCTAAAATGTACATTTTGATTTTATAGTTGGTATAAATTTATGAAACCAGTTTTCCCTCCCTGGCTTTCTCACATTTGTTTACATAAAAATGCATCCCTGATCTAATGGTGTGTGTTGGTTTTTGAAAAATTTTAAAAAATTAAGAGAGCCATACGATTGTCAAATTTTCATCCGTATTTTCTCTCAAAATCTTATAGTTTCATGACATATTACGTTTAGACGATCCGACTTGTGCTCTTCTACACAAAAATTTGCCATGTCGTACGACTTATGGGACAATGTAAAGCACCCTTAAGCAAACTATATAATACAAGACAAAGTAATAATATTAACAATATTTATTTTCGTATATACTTGGCAAGTGGGGATTCTATGAAATCGGTTGGATATTACGGATTTCGAATTGGAGCGTCCACTACATCCCAAATAATAAGAACAACAACAGATTTAATATGGAAGAAGTTGCAATTTGTGTTTCCCAAAGCAACAACTGACATGTGGGAAAATGTTGCCTCCAATTTTTACAAACGTTGGCGTTTCCCAAATTGTTTAGGAGCCATAGATGGAAAACATGTAGTAATTCAAGTATGTATTTAAATATTTAAAATTTCTCTTAACATATACTTGATATTTAAATTGCAGGCTTTATCAAATCATAATTCGCTTACATTTAATTATAAGCATACACATTAGGGCGGGTCGATTTAACCCATTATATGCCACCGGTCGATTTTTCGACCAGTAACTTTGTGAGCGCATATCTCAAAAGTTTACTATAATATTTTTTATCTGTTTTCACAAAAATAAAATCTGAAGTAATTTTTAAAATATATGTAGTGAAATAATTTTCTAAATAGTTTGAAAAAAATTTTGGTAAGAGGATTTAAAAAAGAACATTTTTAACACTTTTTTCCAATTAAAAAATGTATGTAATAATTGAAATTTTTGTTTCTTATTTTTCATTATTTTTAGAGCATAAATACTGTATTATAAAAATCGACGAAAATGAATTTGCATATGACACATTTTCTTATTCTTAAATGCGCACAATCTTTCGTGGTCGAAAAATCGACCAGTGGCCGGGGGCCCTACAATAGAATTTAAAATTTTTTTGGAATTTCAAAACTGTTATTTTTATAATAAATCTGGCAATACTTGCTTGAAAGTTTTTCTGTTTGTCGCCCTGTAGTTTTCTATTGCTAAGTAATATATCGCGTATTTTAGTCAGGGGAACCCCAGATTATTTTGATTTACTTTAGTTATGGAAATATTTGTGGTAAAATGACAGTAAGTGTACCAAAGTGAATGCAAACAGTTGTGCTGAAAACTAATTTTACAATATTTTACAATGCCAATTTATAAGGCAGTAAATGTGTCTGAAATAATTAATACTCTAAATGAGCTTGACTCAGATGACGAGGAAGACCAAGCTATTACGGCAGCCAAAGAAGTAGATATAGTTAACATTCCACCAGCAACTATAGGATCTATAACAGATGAAGATGGACGACGATAAAATTAATCTAAATGACAACAATGATAACCTAATGAAAGAAATTGCTGGTAGTGTAGAATTACAGTATTCTCTAGAAGGAGGCAATATACAGAAATTGGGTGATGGGTATGGAAGTACAATTGAAGAGCCGTCAACATCCAACTCACGCAATAATGGTATGGAAAGGGGAAGCATTAAAAAGAAATCAGATTTTGATATACCTATGTGGCGAAAGCCAAGAAACTTTAGCTACACGACAAAGCCAACAATAATGAAGCTATTAAAATGGAAGAAATTTTTTTAGAAATCGGTGAGAAAATGGTCCGCTTTGTCTCTTTTGGATTCTTGTATTTACATTTATATATTCTTTATAGGCTCTAAATCTACATTTGAAATTTTTTCGTTATATTTTGATAATTCCATAATTTCGGATATCACAAATTTTTCAAATACATATGCAAATCAGAACAATGCTACAGCCAGTATTACACCTATTGAACTACGTAGATTTATTGGAATTTTATACTTGTCGGGGTATCATTCCTTACCACATATAGATTATTATTGGTCTACTAAGCCCATCATGGGAGTTCCAATGGTAAAGCAAGCCATGAGCCGCAATTGGTTCAGAACAATTAAAAGATATTTACATCTATCAGATAATAGCCGTTTAGACGAAACAGATCGATTTGCCAAAGTTCGCCCACTAGGTGATGCTCTCAATAAAAATTTTATGCAGTTTGGAATTTTTAGCTATATCGTATCAATTGATGAGCAGATGATGCCGACACTCGTGCAAAATGTTCATTAAGGGGAAGCCAATCCGTTTTGGATTTAACTCATGGTCCATGTGTTCTGAAAGTGGATATTTATTCTACAGTATTTTATATGGTGGTTCAGCCACGCCACACGATATGGACATTAGTCTCGGGGCTCAAACTGTTTTGGAATTACTGGCAAACGTACCTGATCCCGATTGTCACATAGTTTTTTTTGACAATTTATTTTCTTCTTATCATCTCATGTGTCTATTGAATGAACGCAAATTTTATGCTACGGGTACTATACGAGAAAATCGAACGGCGAAAGCTCCGTTAAAGAATCTAAAAAAAAGCAATCGTGGAGAATTTTACCAGTTGCTCGATTGTCAACAAGAAATATTGTTGGTGAGCTGGAATGACAATTCTGTTAACATAATTACCAAAAACTCAACAGTTGAACCAATGGATAATGTTAAACGTTATTGCCGTAAGCAGAAAAAATCTGTTACAATTCCACAGCCATAAGCAATTCAGGAGTATAATCATGGTATGGGTGGTGTCGACCTTCATGACAATGCCGTGGCCAATTATCGTATCTGTATAAAGGGAAAGAAATGGTGGTGGCCAATATGGACTAATGCGCTTGGTAACGCAATGGTCAACGCGTGGAAGATGCACTGCATATTGCTAAAAATCCAAAATACAAAACCCCTTTCACAAATTGATTTTCGTTCTGAAGTCACAACACAACTTCTAAAATACGACAGTGAGCTAAACAGTGAAGTTCGTGGGGGTCGGTCATACATTTTGACTCGATTGAGGCACTCTAAATGGGGTAATGTGAGATTTATCAAAATTTGACCCTTCGGGTCAAAAGTCGGGACATCAATATACATTGTAGAGGTATGGTTCCTTCGGCAAAGTTTCTTATTTTGATCCCTAGAATACGATTTTCCTTGTAATTTGAGCGATTTTTAACCCATTATTGGCCGCTACCCTAAAAGGTAGGAATTTTTTTAATACCTTACAGGAGGGTGTTGTTAAGACCGCAATGAAGAATATTTTACGTAAATTTTCCCTCCCGATATATAGTTTTCTTTACATGGACTGGTCGAAAAATCGACTACTGGCTGAAAATAGTAAAAAAATAAAAACTAATTTAATATTTCTGAGAGAAAAAATATTGCTTTATTCAAATGAATTTATTACACATTTTTATGGTTTTCATAAAAACAGCTTGTATGCTAATATATATTGCACTTTTCGCATGTAAAAATAGTATGTTTCTTACACAATTTGCAGCGCCGATATTTATTTTCAACGCTTCTTATAATTGAGTGTACTTTTTCATTGACTCGGGGTTGATAGAGTAGCATCAGCATTAAGAACCGCTCTTTTCCAAGATTTAAAAATGAGTGATAAGCATGGCGAACCTCTCATCATGGATAAAGCAAATGTTCGCAGAGAAAAAGAGAAACGCAGACAACAAGTGCTTCGCAAACGGTTAGATGATACCAATTTGTTAGCGTTTTCATTCGATGGCAGAAAAGATGATACTTTAACGAGACATAAAATTGATGAGAAGTATCATACTAGGATGGTAAAAGAACCTCATATTGTTATTTTGAGAGAACCGAATTCTGAATTGATTGGTTACGTAAGACTGGAACATGAAACCGCTGAATACAAAACAACCAAATTAAATGATTTTTTCAACGATAAAAATATATCACTGCAAAAAAAACATAGCCATTTCGCTGATTTTTTTCTTGTAAAGTGTCAAAAATGGTGATTTTTTGAAATGTTTGTATGGGGAACCCCCCAGGGGTGGTTCTAGGGTGTGCGCCACTGGCATAGGTGGGTCGGCCCTCCAAAGTTAGTGGAGTCAAAAGTCGGGACTTCAAAATACATTGTAGAGGTATGGTTCCTTCTGCAAAGTTTCTTATTTTGATCGCTAGAATACGATTTTCTTTATAATTTGAGTAATTTTTTTGCCTCCATACAAATCGACCCGCCCTAATACACATAGTATCGTCTTAATGGCTATAGCTGATGCAGACTACAAATTTCTGCTTGTTGACATTGGTGCTTTGGGCCACAACAGTGATGGTGGAATTTTTAGGAATTGTAAGTTTGGAAAAGCCATTTTTGAAAACTCTCCAGACATGCATTTTCCTAGCCCAAAAAATTCACCCGGCAGTACAACACATTTGCCATATGTTTTTCTTGTCGATGAAGCTTTTCCGCTAAGATTAAAAAATTGCGCCCTTTTCCTGGACGTAGTACAGGAAATATTCCCCCTCAGCAGGATATTTTTAATAAACATCTTTCAAGGGCTAGAAGAGTGGTCGAGAACTCTTTTGGTATTCTCTCAAATCGTTTTAGAATCTTTTGAAAACCAATAATTGCCAGCAAACACACTCTCATAAACGTAGTTAAATCCACAGTTTGTCTACACAACTTCCTTCGAGAAAGAGCCTGTCCGAATTATATGCCAGCGGATCTAATTGATAGGGAGAGTAAAGACGGGGTTGTAAGACCTGGAACGTGGCGACAGGAAAGCACCGAAGGTTTATTTCAATAGGACGCGTTGGTTCAAACCGCTCATCAACAGACGCTATATCAGTTAGAAATGCTTACAAAGATTATTTCAACAACATACAATAGTTATATTTAAAATTTTCCAAATAAATTAAAAAACCAACTGTTTTTATTTGAAAATTTATTTTTTAATTTTAAGACATGAAATTAAATAAAATTATTCGTTAACAAAAAATAATACTTATGGATGTATTTGTACTTCATTTCATTCAAGACTAGTTAGGATTAATAAAAAAAAAACAAATTAATTCATTTAATGCATTTTGTTGTAAAAATATTAATAAAAACGAAATTTTTGAGTAAAGTTCATTTTGCTGATGTTCTATTATCAGAGACATTAACTTTACCTTCAAAGAACCTTTTAGATTTTCAGGAACTCAAAGCTGAAAAGAAAGGGTCTCTTTTCTCACTACATGATTTAATTACCTCTGTAGCTAAGTTGTTTATGGTTTTTAAACTTTCTTTGCATTCTTTTTCTGCATCATCAAGCTTTGGCCGTTTGTTTAGATGCAAATCACTTGATTTGAGTGGAGTCGAACTCTGTGAGCTTAGTAGACTGTTGTCTGTCGGCCATTCAGGGTGATCGAGAATCGCGTCATTCACCTCTGGATCATTTGCCATTTCGTCAAAGAGACTACGAAAACTTTCCGTATTGGAATCAGAATAGTTTGTGGCCGTGCATCTGAAAAATTTAACGTATAAAAAAGGAAACAAATTTCTTATTCAAAAACCTCACTCTTTATCCTCCCAGAAATTTTGAAAGTAGCTCATTTCCGTTAACAAGAACTGCGAATACCCCTTTACATCCACTCGTTCGCTGCCACTTCTCCCGCCACTATTGCGTAAAGCTGCTTTATGTTGCCTACGTAACTTTTTCCAAAGATTTTGACATTCATTTCCTGAAAACAAGCAAAATTTATGAAAAATTTCGATTTTTCAACAAAAATTTTCTTACGATCTATTCCGATGGAGTTCGCTATTTGTGTCCAAATAAATTGTTTTTTGTGGTTATTTTTGTATGAGCTGTTGCTCATATCATAAATACACTCCCTTCCAGACTTCTTCATTTCCTCGATAAGCTTTTGAACATTAAATTATTATTTTCCATTTTGCATACACTTTGAATTGCAATACGAAACAAAATTGTGCAAATTTTATGTAAATGGGCAACTCAATTCAGCTTTGAGATAACAAATTTTACTTATTGGCAACTCAGTTCAAGTTTGTCTGAACAAAATATAAAATTAAACCAATTCAAGCTGAGAGCTGTTCGCACAAAATATTTTCTCTCCCTCTTGAAGAGAGCGTCAAACTTCATATAAAAAAAATTTTGTGCGGACAAAAATTTTGTTCGGACATCATGGATCATCCAGCTTTAAACAAGTAAAGGTAAATGCCGATTGCTCTGTGTTAAATACCTTTTTTTGTTAAAAATTTACTCAAAAATTGTAAGAAGCACTTAACTTTCGAGAGCAGAGTGTGGTTACTGATTTGTGCTTAATTTTTTCGTATTGTTAAATTTCTCGCATCTTAATATTTATGAGCGAAATACTGCGCGAATTGAAACTGAAATATTTATACAATTAACTGCATTATACACCTGACATTTTCAGTAGATACTTTTTTTACTTCACCTTACTGATTTTCAGTTGTATTGGGCAGCTTAAAACAATAAAACCAGTAAGTAATACGTTTAATTTACTCATTGAAAGGATATGCCGTTATAAAGAAAAAAAAAATATTTTTGTTCTTACATTATCGCTCCACCATAATGGACATACATAATGTATACAATTTCTCTAAACTTACCGCAATTACACGTTTTTAAATTTACATCTTCATAATCCGTATCTTCATTTATATTATCACCAAAGTTATTTGAAATCCCTGATCCTATTCGAAATATTGCATCGAAAAGAAATTTACTTGTGCGGTTTTCGCTTTTATGTATACAATTTTCGCAGCAGTTTGGTTTATACATGCTTTCAACTGCATTATTTTTTAAAAGTAAATACAAAAAGAGGTAAACTAAATACATGTTGGATGTATATATACTGCGGTTTAGCTATACATCAGTATTTTTGTAATCTCATGTCTTTTATTAAGTTTCGATAATATTTATGATATATTAAATTTAAAATATTAACTTCATAAAACAATATCAAAAGGCATAAAAATGTTAGGTACACCGTTATGTACTGTATGCATTATTTACTCCAAAAAACAATTCACTGAAGTACATTCTATATAAGTTTTATTTTATAAATAATGACATTAATGAATATATGATTGAAGCAATTCATACAAGGTCTTCCAAGAGAACTTCCGAACTTTGAGAGTTGCTGACGGCCATCTTGTTGAAGCTACATCTGTTAATTTAATTGTCATTTATTCAGTCTGTTATACAAAGCACCATGGACAGATATAGCATCCATCAACACGTGCAAATAGTAAAATTGCTTTATCAAAATAATTGTTCTGTACGTTCAACGCGCTTGCCCAATTTAAGGTCGCCATAATCGTCCTACCGAGAGGGCTATTCGCAATGTGGTGGATAAATTTTAGTTCACTAGTTCAGTAAACGATCGACGAACACTCGTACGTAGACGAAACTCAAGATCTGCCGAAAACATCGCCACTATCCGTAAAAGTGTGCATAACAATTCGCAGTAGTCGATTTTGCGTCGCTCACATGAAATCGTACTTTCGCACACAACAACTTGGAGCATTTTTCATTCTGGCTTGAACCTGCTTCCGTTCAAAATTCAAGTGACCCAGCAACTGAAGGTAAACGACAATAGACAACGACGTACGGTGGTTCAGAATCAAATTTCATTGGCCAAAACCTATATTTTTTCTTGACATACATTTTTAAATTTTTTACATCATCAGAAAGAGACATATCAAAACTATGGTAGCCAAAAAATTTGGTCAAAATATTTGCAGTAGTGGGCATGGCATGTTGCTAAAACCAAAGAATTTATGTTAATTGAAAAAAAAAATTTATCATATTTACATGATTTCTGGGAAACTATTATCGATAACGGGCTGCGTTTTTTTTTGTTATATTGGGTAAACTGTTGCTTTTAATAAATGTTATGTGCGCCTCCTGTACAATTATTAGTTAGGGTGCTATGTAATAAATTTTAAACACTCATATTTTCATACATTTTTTTATTTTTTTTTATCTTGGACCAGCACTCAGCTGATGGCCCCTACATATGCGGTGCATTGTGCTGGAACTAGGGGAAAGGGATAGTAGGAGAAACGACAATTTTTATTTAATTTTTTTTATCTTGGACCAGCATTCAGAAGATAAGCCCTCACATGCGGTTCATTGTGCTGGAACTAGAGGAAAGGGTTAGTAGGAGAAATGATAGAAGGGGAAGCTTCGCTATCTTATAACACTACTTTTGGCACGTTATTTGTTCTTATAGCAGTGTTGTACCGTCTGTGATGTCAAGGAGAAGTATTAAATTTTGAAGCTTCGTTTTTAGTAGCCATTTTTAGTAATTATTTTACTTCGCCGGTGCCGACGAAGGAGTGCGTTCTGATGTGCCTGTGCATTGGATACAGCTGAAGCCATTACTCTTCAGTGACCAGTGACTATGCCTTCGCCACTGAAACCTTGAGACAACAACTGACACAAAGCCACACAAACGCACATATGAAAAAATGCCAGATATTTTTCATAAATCTCAAACTGGGGTTGAACCCGGCAAAATTTTTCGTTTTGTAGTCGACGTGCAGACTATTTGGACCATCGCCATCCTTAATATCTATATTTATGACCTAATTAAAAGTAATCAATTTTAAATAAGCATATTGTGAAATTAAATAAATATTTTAATTATTTATTAACAAAATTGTAACAATGCAAATAGTTACAATATGCACATTAAGCATATTGAGTAATTATTTAAATATGTATTTAGTTATTTATTAACGAAATTGTAACAATGCAAATTGGTATGATGTTTCTCCAGTTGTGATGGCGTTATATAGATAGATGTCAATCTAATGAAATAATGTTTAAGAAAGATAACATTTAAAATAAAATATGGGACGGATTTGTTAATGCATGCTGCAAAGCATTTTTCGAACAACTTCGTATGCAATGCAAAGATAGTGTGCTATTAGTTGATTCTTTAGGGTTTTGAGTCGCAATTACAAAAATCCGCAGTTCAAATCCCTAATCCGACCAAAAAAAAAATTAATTGTATGTGTGCTCACAGCACCCTCCTGCGTCCGTATTTGTGCAAGTGCAAAGTGGTGCTAGAATTAAGCTCTCTGTCCTTCTACTACATCATCACCAGTCTCTTCTCTATGCCATAAGTAAAATGGGAATGGGAAACACGAAATCTGCTACTGCGGGCCGGCAGGGGAACTGGCGGAGTAATTAGCAGAGAAAGAGAGGATTTTGAAATGAGAGAGAGAGACAGAAAGAGAGGTAATTTTTTGTTGGGTGCAAAAATTTAGTTTGAGACTTAAAAAAAAATTTAAATGTTGATAAAATGTCTTTTGTATGTTGTGCTTATGCGTAAGTACATACGTACTTGATTGTTAGATATTTTTTTGGTGACAAAATTTTCTTTTTACAGTGTCTTTCTTGTACTGTACATATTTTGTTTTCTTCTATTGCGCAGAATTTGTTATGGTTTGTGTGTGCGCGCGAGTTAGCGACGCTCACCCATATACTCATACATATTTATTTTGGTAAACAACAAAGAAAACGATAATATTAAGATAAGAAATTACATATCCTTCATTAGAAATAAAACCATACGGAACGTCTCACTGACGCCAGTATGGAAATTACGTATCCTTTATTTCATAAGAAACAAATAAATAACACATGTAATTTTATTATTGGTAATTAGCAAACCACATGTTGGAAAATACTTGAAATTGTAAATATAAAGAAACAAATAAATAAGACATTAATATTTAACCACATATTGGAAAATACTTAAGACTAAGGAAACAAAGGATATTTTCTAGATAAGAATTATGTAACAATAAACTCTAGGTTAGTTTAAGATGTTCATACTTAGCACTTAAGGTTTATATTGAAAATTGTGTATTCAGTTTTGTAAATTATCTCGCAAGGAACACATCGTGTTTAGAGATTACAAAGCTCAATGAACACTTAGAAATAAGAAAATAATAATAAATAAAGAAAGATGCGCCTTTCTCAATCAATAAAAAATTATTTTTTTATTCAAAGTGTTAACAAAAGTTTTAATTGGCGATCCTGCCAGGAGCATCATATACATTGATATTCCAGTAAGCGGACCAAAATAGTCATAATTTTCTTCATAGTAAGAAAAACAAAAAATTCCTCATAAGAAGAAAAAATTATATTCCGTGAAGTTTAAGGTAAAAAATAATAAGGTCTTTTATTAATGTCAAAAAGAAGATATTTGTTTGATAAATCACGTCCCCTGGAAGAAACTAAAGAAACCACAATGCCAAATAACGTGGAAATTGAAGTACTCACACAACAAATGGTGACATTACAAGCCATGATGCAGTCAATGATGGAACTACATACGAATGAAGTTAATGCACTGAAACTCCAAATGCAGCAGGTGAGAATAAACCCTCTTATAAATCTACCTCGACCAGCAATACTAGAATCAGTCTCGACAAGAATCCTGAATCCCAATGAAGTCAAACTAGAAGTTTTCAAAGCACTTCCCGTATTTGATGGCGATATTACAAAATATAGAGTATGGAGAGAAGACACATCTCGTATGATGGAAAGTATAGAGCCTCTAAGGAACACGAGCATTTATTCCCAGGCATTACAAATTGTCAAAACAAAAATACAAGGAGCAGCAACACAAGTTTTGGCAAACCATGGTACTATCTTTAACTTTGATGCCATTAGAAATTGACTCGACTACACTTACGCAGATACACGTCGCCTGTACCTTCTTACAGGAAGAAATGAAAAGGTGTCCTCAAGGAAAAAAACCCCTAGAAGAATTCCATGATGAAATAAATGAAAGCCTAAGCCTGATAATCTCAAAAATATATATGTCCGGACATGGACAAGAAGTCATAAATGCGATGACAGACCAAGCCAAACAGGATTCTGTTAGAGTATTTATAACGGGAGTTAACAATACAATTAATAAATTTATACAATCCTCGTTATATGCAAGCGCTTCAGAAAATTTAGAGCACGCATATACTATTGCCCGCACCATTGAACATGACAGTAGACACCAAAAATTTAAGCTGTCATATGAATCCAACCATCCTCATAGGAGACAGTTCCAGTCAACTCAAGAGTATTCACCACGGCAACGGGTTTTCCAACAACCACGACAACAATTTATTCAGCAACCACAACAACAGTCTCCAGTTAGACAATATTAGAACAATAACCATCAACCGAAACCAGAACCCATGGACACCAGTTCAGGTAACACCGCTCATAGACAGCCTACAAACTATCAATTCAATGTAAATAAGTTAGTTGTTAAGAATTTAAACTAAAAAAAGGGTTGCGCCATATAACCATGATTGATGAAGAAAAGGTCACATACGATATACATATAAATATGCTAAACGCAACAATAGACAGTAGAAATATGAAATTTACAATAAATAAAAAGGAAGAAATTAGTAATATAAACTATACCATAGGTAATGAATTATATAAAGAAAGCCTAGATAGGCTGATGAAGGTTAATAATTGAGGCCTTGATTAGGATAAAAACAGAAGAATCCATTTGGATGAAGCAGTATCCATATCCCATAGCGGATAACGACTTCGTAAACATGAAATGAAGTAAAATGAAGTTAAAAAATTATTACAAGATGGTATAATCCAGCGCAGTAATAGCCCCTATAATTTGACTGTTCCTAACAAAGGTATAGATGAAACAGGTCGACCAAAACGACGCACAGTGGTTTGAAATGGGTCGAAAGTGACGCTTAATTGAATTTTTAAAATTTAGTTTTTGTATTAATTTGGTATCGGATAAAACTAGATAAAATTCTACATCACTATGTAAATTTTCAAGCATCTATCTTGTCAGCTGACTCCGTAGTGAGCTGTCAAAGTTAAAAATTTTTTGCAATTTTTTTAAAAAGCGAAAAAAGTAAAATTTTGCATTAAACGAGTCCGTAATTTCCAAATTTAACGTTAACAAAGTGTTATTTTAAGAATGGAACATTCAACTTCAGGTATTTAAGTGTATAAAAATGATGTAGTGTTTTTGAAAATATGTGTGAAAATATTTTTGACGATTTTTATTAAAAAAAAGGTCTAAAATTGGCCTATTTTTGATGTTTCGTGAACCATAACTTCTAAGTTAGTTAAGGTTGGGTTTTGAATCATATATTTTCTAAAAGTATGGAATCTTAGCTTGATAATACAAGAAAGAAAATTTGCGGTGTTGTTGCTCCATTTTTTGCTATTAACATTTTTTTATTTGAAGTCGTGTTTTTTTAAAGTCATGTATTTAACAAAACTAACGTGTATTTTGTTTGGCTATAGTCATTCGTTCAATGTTTACTATTGTTGTCGAAGAATTTTAATTTCAATAGAGATAGGTGCGTAAACAAGTTTCAGTCATCTTCATTCACGAGAGTGTTAAATTAAAAAAAAAACATTATAACGAAAATTTATAACAAAAAATGGCTTGCTAATAATTTTAACAAATGAAAATGATTGTTTTGCATTAAAATCATTATTATAGATTAAATAGCCATGCTGAAAATATCATGTTTAAGAATTCACAAAAATAAATCCCGGTTCACGAGCTCATCTCTATTATGATTGTTATTATGTTGTGTTTTAATATTAATATTTGTTGTTTTAAAAGAAATGTTTATAGTGGTTTACTTCAAATAAAGTAATCGGTATTGGGTAAAAGGCTAAACAAATAAAACATTTAAATTATTTAAAAAAATAATTTAATCTATTTTAGGGACAAGCCCCAATACTACTTTTATTCCTCGCCTTGAGCTTTATAATTTTATGAAAAATATTGAAGTACATGACTGGAAAGGTAAAATCAGCATATTAAAAACGAAAATAATTAAACGAATAAACCCCACCAATATGACTGATTTTGAACAAAGATTTAAAAACTTTGCTTCCGACTTCAAGATCCGTTATAGCAAAAGTCAAAAGAACAATGAACGTTTTTTGAACTTAAATAAGGAATGGCTAGATACTTCTATATCTTTTGTCCCACCAACAAATAAACGAGGTCGTAAGGAAGTTTCATTTGAAGAGAGTTGTGAAAAATCAAAAGCGAAGAAAAGTAGAAGCATTAGAGAAAGTACTTCTTTATCTGTTTTGACTTATGCTACACAAATGGCTTTAAGAGATTCTAGAAAAATTGAAGAATCAAAATCACTTAAGGAAATCACAACATCAACACCTACAAGAGCTGCAAAATATAGGAAATACAGAAAATTTAAGAAATACAAGCCACATCAATTAAGCCCGTAAGAAGCTTTATGTATATTAATAGAAGCGAAACTTTCTCGACATAGCTATAATGTTATAAGAAGAGTTGCTCCGGAAAGATTTCCTTCGTATACGAAAGTGCAAGAAGCAAAACAAAAGTGCTATCCCAACCGAGAAGAAGTAAAAATATGTGAAACTTCCGCACAAGTTACTCTTCAGGGACTTTTAAATCACACGGTTGAACGAATATTTAAAATTCCAAAATGCGTTGATATTTTAAGAAAAGATAAACTATCTGATGTAACATTGCCTTCAAAGTGGGGTTTTGATGGAAGTTCTGAACATAGTTCCTATAAACAGGCTTTTTTAGATTCAAGTTCAAGCGACTCTTCAGTTTTTATAACGTCCATTGTACCTCTCAAACTGGCTAATAATAATATAACAATTTGGAAAAATCCTCGTCCTTCATCAACGAGATTTTGCCGACCTTGAAAAATTGAGTATATTAAGGAAACAACAAGTGTTTCAAAAAACAAAAGGGTTGAGGATGAAAAAAAAAATCTTATAGACTCATTACTTTCGGTCGGAGAAAATTTTATATAAGTTCACCATGAATTATCTTTAGTAATGATAGATGGAAAAGTGTGCAACGCGATTACAGACACGCGCTCTACACAGAAGTGCTAATTGTGTGGCGCTACGAGTAAGATGTTTAACTCAATTGACACAATGATTGTTAGGGAAGTAAACAGTGATACTTTGGAGTTTGGCCTTTCAATACTTCACGGCTGGATACGATTTTTTGAGTGTCTCCTCCACTTATCCTATAAAATACCAATAAAAAGTGGCAAGTAAGGTCGGATGAGGATAAGAAAATAGTTGCAGAAACAAAATCACGAATTCAAAAAGAATTTCGGGAAAGAAATGGATTAATTGTGGATCAGCCAAAGCCGTGTTCCGGAAATTTTAACGACGGAAATACAGCAAGACGTTTTTTTAAAAATGCAGAAATATTAGCAGAAATAACGAAAGTTGATTTGGCCTTAATAAAAAAAATGCGCACAATATTAGTTGTTATTTCCTGTGGTCACGAAATCCACCTAGAGAATTTTCGCAATTTTGCTCATAACACTGCAAAGTACTTTGTTGGAAAATATCCATGGTTTTGTATGACTCCTACAATACATGAATATTTAATGCATGGTCCCGAAATCATAAAATATGCCCTTTTACCGATTGCAGAACTTTCAGAAGAAGCTCAGGAAGCCAGAAATAAGGATTTTAAAATTTATAGGCAACACTTTGCTCGCAAATGCAGCCGAGGGTGGCGATGGCACGATGGATGGTAGTCTGCACGTTGACTACACAACCAAAAACAGACCTGGGTTCAACCCCAGTTTCAGACAAAAAAAATTTTTAAAATAAAAATAAACATCTCGCATTTTTCTGATGTGCATTAGTGATGTACTTTGTGTGTTAGTTGTTGTCGGAAGGTTTCAGTGGCGAAGGCATAGTCACTGGTCACTGAACAATACCGGCTTCAGCTGATAGCAATGCACAATCACATCAGAACGCCCTCCTTCGTCGGTATTGTGTAGCACCGGCGAAGTAAAATAATAATAAAAATGGCTACTAAACCGAAGCTCTTCAGCACTGCTACGAGTATAAAAAAACTAAAAGAACGTGCGAAAGCAGAGCTGCAAAATAATTAATTAAGCTTCACCTCCTGTCGTTTCTCCTACTATCCCTTTTCTATAGTTCCCAGCACAATGCTTCGCATGTGTAGGAGTCATCTCCTGAGTGCTGGTCCTAGATAAAAAAAAAAAAAAAAAAAAAAAAAGAGAAAAGTCGAATGAAGATATTCTAAATAAATTTTTTCTCAGTTCAGATCCATTCATATCTAGTATAAATAAACAAAATGAGCGGAAAGAAAAGCAACAATTATCAAATTCCGAACTACAGCTTTTGCTATCGCCTATTATTTCTCAAGAAATACATGATAGTGAGAGTAATGATAGTGAAGATTAAGATGATGAAGGTGAGGATGAACATAATGATACATATGAGGAAGATTATGATGCAGATTGTTAAAACAATTAGTGTATAATATATAATTTTTTTCTTAAATACAAATAAAATGCATAAAAAAATTAAAATATTGTTTTTTATTAACATTTTATACAAATTTTAGAATTTATGAAATTTTGTCGTAAGGACAAATAGGAGTTTAAATCAATTATGTAGAAATATTTATATATGTATATATTATTTTTTATTTATCTTTTTAATAATATATTCAATATATTTTAATTTTATATTTTATTTAATCATTTATAGCTTTCTATTTTAAATTTACAATAAAATTTGTAAATTAAGCCCATTTTCCACAAAATTGAAAAAACGTTCCCAAACAGACAAAAAAATTTTTTTTTTAATTATTTTTGTTTAATATGGTTTCTTTTTAAGTGTATGACAATTATTGATAAACAAAAAAAATTATAAAAATTTATTTCGTTACTTTTATAAAAAAGTTGTAAAATTCTCGAAATCCTTCAAAACCCAAATTCACACTTTAAATTAAACTTATGTTCATATTTATGCAAAATATATATTTATTTTTTTATTTTTTAGAAAGAAGACAATATAAGCTTTTGTTTGCTTCTAATTTTTTAAAAAAATCACTTTCTATTTTAAAATTACGGCGAAAATTCTGAAACAAACTATAATTTTCCGAAAAACAAAAATGTCTATAAAATCGTAAAAAAAATTTTTTTTCCGTGTATCTTTTTTTCAGAATATGCCTTTTTATGTATATTTAACGATTTGAAAAAAAAATTTCAAAAAAAATTAAATTACGGCACCCATGAATTAATTGCCACTTTCGGTGTCATCGAACCCACTGTGCGACGTATGGTCGTTGACTTTCAAAAATTAAATTCAAATATAATAACTGACAGATACATAATTCCTGACGTAAACATGACTATACAAAACTTAAGGAAAGCTAAATATTTTACAACTTTAGATTTAGAATCAGGTTTCCACCAAATTAGGATTAAGAAAGAAGATAGAGAAAAACCCGCCTTCTGTATAAACGGTGGCAAGTACGAATTTGTGCGTATGCCGTTCGGACCAAAAAACGCACCGTCAATATTTCAAAGATGTGTTGATGATATCTTAAAAGAATACATTGGCAAATTCGCTTCCGTCTACAATGACGATGTACATATATATTCGTCAACACCAGAAGAGGATATGAAACATATCAATGTCATATTCAATGCTCTAAATAAAGCAACACTTAGGGTATCAAAAGTTCTTCCAGACAGAAGTGGAATACTTTAGTCACATTATTAAACGCAACAGAATATCGACAAACCCAGAAAAAGTAGAAACAATTGAAAAATACCCTCTACCAGAAATTTATACAAGGATACGGAAGGATAAGGAAATTTATATATTATTATTTTATTTATACGCCAGCATAGCTAAGCCCCTTACAGTTCACCAACGAGAAGACAACGGACAAGTAGGAAAGAATAAAAGTGCCACAATAAAAATCAATTTAGACGAAGCTGCCAGATAAGCATTTAAAAAATTAAGAAAATGTTTAAAAGAACAGGTAAAACTGTTATTAGCAATAATTTGGGCACTACAAAAACTTAGAAATTATATATACGGTACAACGGATCTCACTAGTTATACTGATCATCAATCTTTAACTCACTCTATATCTGAAAAGGATCCAAACCCCAAGTTAAACGTTGGAAGGCAATAATCGAAGACTTTGAATCAAATTTAGTATACAAACCTGGACATCAAAATGTAGTAGCTGATGCACTATCGAGGATACAAATAAATACATCATCCATTGATGCGGTTCATTCAGCCGAAAGCTCGTATACAGAAATTATAAAACCATTAAACTCATTTCCCATACAAATAGTACCCGTACGAAATAAAAAGATAAACGAAATACAGTAGAATTCCGATAACTCGTAGTCGCAAGGGACCGACCGTTTATTACGACTTATTGAGATTTTCGAGTTAGTGAGATTTCGACTTATCGGGAGTAAAATTTAAAAAATACGTCTTAGAGGGATTTTTTATTTTTTTTTTTTTATTGACGTTTTATGAGAATTTATAAGAAAATAAAGTATGTAATGAAAAGAGTTACAATGTCAATATGTACATATTAATGTAAAAAATCTGTAATTTGTGTTTGATGTGATTTTTGTACACTTAAACGATCAATTATATTGTCCAGTTTAAAAATAACTTCAAAGGATGCATCATCAGTTTCTGTTTGCATAAGAAAATCACGAATTTTTTGAACGCTAGATTTGGCACATTTAACAGAAACACGTGGAATTTCCACATCGTTTTCATCGTTGTCGTCCTGTTCATCAACTTCTAAGCTCAAAATATCATCATCCGTCAAAATTCCTTCTGTAGCCAAGCCATCGTCAAAATGAACGTACTCATAGAACGTTATGGTGGATTCTTCATTTTGTGGAATTTCATCCCATTGCGGTACGTGAACTATCTCACTGCTGACTACCATTTCGTTTGAATCGGTAAAACCGCAAGCTCTAAAACAGTTTTTTATAGTGGATTTTGAAACATTCTGCCAAGCTTTAAAAGCATAATTTATGGCAGAATATAAATTGATGTTATGATTTTTTTCTTGTATATTTTGTATCATTTGTGAAACTATTTCTTTTCGGTATAATGTTTTAAAGTTTTGGATAATGCCTTTATCCAGTGGTTGTAGTTTGGAAGTGGTATTTGCCGGCAAAAATTCAACATGAACATGACTTAAATCTTCATCAATTTTGTGTGCAGGACAATTATCAACAAACAATAAAATTTTACGATGTTGTTTTTCCATTTGACTGTTCAACATTTTAAGCCATTCATTGAATAAGATTGCAGTCATCCATGCTTTCTTGTTAGCACGGTAAGTGACGGGTAATGTTTTCACATTTTTAAAACATCTAGGTTTTACTGATTTACCAATTATTAGTGGCTTTAGTTTCTCTGTGCCATCCATATTGGCAGCAAGCATTATTGTAATGCGGTCCTTACTGCTTTTACCACCATGGCACTTTTCACCCTTTAAGCTCATAGTGCGATCAGGAAGACACTTGAAAAACAAGCCCGTTTCGTCCGCATTGAAGATATTTTTTGGGTCAAAGCCCTCTGTGAGTTGACTTAGCTTAGCACGCCATTCTGAACACACATCATCATCCACAGAGGCACTTTCCCCGCAAATTTTCCGAAAACTTATGTTATGTCGCTTTTTGAACCGATCAAACCAGCCATCACTCGCTTTAAATTCTGGAAAACCTAATTTTACAGCAAATGCTTTAGCCTTTTCCCTCATAAGTGCTCCGCCGACTGGTATGTTAGAATGACGACACTGCTCAAACCATTTTAACAGTGCTTTTTCTAAATTTGGATGCTCAGATTTTTTTTGTCTTTTTAATTTATTGTTTGACGAAAGGTTTAAATAAAACTCGCGTTTTTTTATAATTGATGTTAAAGTTGATGGAGCTATTTTATATCTAGCTGCAACTTCAACTTTTTTTACTCCACTCGATACTGCATTAATAATTTCTTGTTTTGTTTTTACGCACAATGTGTTGCAACTCCGCTTTGACATTTTTACTTAATGAACTGAAAATGCGCTACAAATTCAAGTTGAATAGAGCAAAACACTATGGTAAACACAAAATACATAACGGTAAATAATATGATAATTTTTTTGTTTTTTTTACAATTACGAGTTAGAAGAAGTTTTAGTGAGAAATTACGACTTATAAGACGTTTTGCCAAATTGACTTTGCAAAAAAATTACGACTTATTGAGGGGACCGAAATGCATGTATTTTATACGAGTTACCGCGATTTTTTCAAGGGACCGACCAATTATTACGAGTTAGTGAGATTTACGAGTTATCGGGATTGCGAGTTATCGGGATTCTACTGTACGACCACGCACAATATTTCCAAATAGAGTTCGACATACAGTAAATTTCACAACCGAACAAAACTTGATTAATGCAATACATAGTTCAAGAGAAGAAATTCATATATTAGGCCCCATCATAAAAAATACATTCAACAACATCAAATTAATATACACACCCGTAAAATTAATCGATGTTCAGGAAAAGGAGAAACAAATTGAATTAGTACAGAACACACAGAGGTTATAAAAATAATATACAAGAAATACTGGAAAGCCACTACTGGCCAGAGATAAAGCAACAATGCAAGGCATATAATATAAAATGTACGAGCGAACCGTTAGGAGAATCCGACATACCAACGGAACCCGGAAAATATATACATATGGATATATATTTTAATGAAAACAAAACATTTCTAACTGCCATCGACAAATTTTCAAAATATATAACCTTAAGAGAACTCGACTCAAGAGAAAATATGAGCGGAAACATCGAAGAATTCTTCACCAATAATTACTGTACACGATTGATGACAGATAACGAAAAATGTTTTAATACACCAGCAGTAGAAATTATGTGTACAAAATACGGTATCACAAAAATAAAAACAGCAGTTTATAGATCAACGTCAAACTGTCAAATAGAACGCGCTCATAACACAATCTCTGAATTAGCAAGAACATTCAAAATTCAGAACGAAACTACAATAACCGAAGAAATTTATAACACAGTCAGAGAATTGAATAATACTATACACACTGTCACGGGATTTAAACCAATTGATATCCTGTACAACAGAACAAAATACGAAAAGAGGGAAATCTAAAAAAAATTTAAAGAAGCATCAGGAAAAGTGTTAGAAAGATTAAATCAAGGAACAAAACACCGCACCTTTGTAAGGAGTAAGGAAGAAAAACGATACCAGATACATAAAATATATTGTAAAAGATGATGAGAAAAATGAAGTAATGGCAACCCAACTAAATGAACATAAACGACACATAATATCCATAAACTTTCTCGGGTCAGCATTGAAATTTATTACAAAAAATCCAGACCACGACGACTTCATCTTGATGGAAACAAAAATAAATGAATTAATGAACAATGACGAAAAACAACTTCTGGTGAATTCAAGGATCGAAAAACTAATTGACGCATTACAAGGCCGGACACTAGAAAACCAACTCATCATCGAACAAGTACATTATCAACTTTTACTACTTGTCAGGACAATTAATGCCGCAAAAAAAAATGAATATTTAACTGAATCTTTGAATTTAGACGATATAAAAGAAATAAAGAACACGAATTAATCTCAGTACCTATAATAAATATTATATAATACGCAGACATACATATAGCCGGGACGGGAAACTTATTTATAGCTATCTACAAGTACCCTATATTAAATAGCGACTGTAAACTTTTTAAAATAACGCCCATAAACTTTAGGCATGGGAAAATTCTAACAGACAATCAGATTGCCCAATGCAACAAAGACTACGTCAGGGTAAACCATTGTAAGAATTTTTTGAAAAAATATTTGCAAACGAAACGATGAAACGTAAGTATATACTTCCACTATTATACAACAGAAATAGTAAATGTTCGGTCATTCAAGAATACAACGAAGAATAATTCGAAATTGACGAAGGTTTCATATTACTGGACGGTACACATCAAGTTGACAATATCACTACTACAAACATAACATTAGTAACATATACTGACAAAGTAAAAATCAACAATAACACTTATAGGAATATACATGACAGACTCATAGAAACAATCCACAGAAAACATGATGAAAATTTTGAAATCATAAAAATCCTCACCTCAGATCGTGAAAACGCATTTAATAATATTGATTCATTAAAAAAATTAGTCATTCCATATTTTTTTTTTTTTTATCTTGGACCAGTGCTCAGGGGATATCCCCTACATATGCAATGCATTGCACTGGAACTAGAGAGAAGGATAGGGTAGAGAATAGACAGGTGGTGAAAGTGGTAGGAAGATAGAGCTTAATTCTTGAACAACTCTGCAGTTGCGTGTTAATTATAAAGCAAAGTTGCGGCGTCTCTGATGTTTCGTTTGACGCATTATTTTTAAGCTAATGGAGCAATTTTTTTTTTATTATTTTACTTCGCCGACGTTTTATTGCTCAAATACCGACGAAGGAGGGTGCTGTAGCACAGAAAACCCAGAAAAAACTTTTTTTCTGCTTTGACCCGGCTGGGAATCGAACCTGGGTCTTTCTGGTTGCAGAGCCAACACGCTGACTACTCGCCATCAGCACCCTCAAGATATGAAGAACATCGAGTAGAATCAATAATGTACACTTTTTTTTTATAAGCATAATCATTTGTACAGCTTACCCAGTGCTCAAAGTATATAAATATGCCATGATGTATAGAAAGAAAAAAACAAAAGAAAGATTTTGCATATACTACAAACATCAGGTAGAAAAAATTAGAAAAGAATCAGCAGTATCTGCCATTGATATTCATTTGATCGTAGGCCGACATCAACTATGATCGCGGTGACGAGGCAGAATATGAATGATTTGCTAACAGGTGACCTCACGATAATATCAGAATGAGGTCACGCGAACAGGGTCGATTTCAATGCCCAAAAGACCCAATCCTGCATGCTTGTAATGTTTGTTTTACCGAACTCCTTAGGTACGAAAATTTTTTTCAATGATATTGGCAAATATGGGGAACAGAGAAGAGAAAGGGAAAAAATTAGTTTTATATTCCAATTTGCTTTTATATAATATTAAAATGTTTGTGTATTTTTGTTTGCAACACGAGAAGATGAATACAAATGTTGTGGAGCGTCAAGCTAACTACACATGTTGCTTAAATGTTTGTCTTAAGTATAACGAGAGACTGGTTTAATTAAACACTTTATTTAGATACTGTTCTTATATTTTTTTTAATTTACGTATAATATAATGGAGTACGGAACATCACATATTTATTTCAGGAGAGTTTAAATGTAAAATACTTATGTCATGGTAAGAAAAAGAGGAGAAATAACAATGTATCTTCATCTCTGCACGTTAGGGTTACCGAGTAGGTAGATTTTGCTAATATTGAATTCATGTTTCTAAGTACATTCGAATACATACTTATTTATAGTAAGATATGAGTGGATCATAAAGAGGAGGAGTAGAAAACTGTTATACACATTCCTCTTCCTATTCTATTGCTGTTAGCTTCAGTACATGTAAATCTAAAAAACTTGTTCATTTCGTTTTGTAGAAGTAAGGGAAGTAATCCGTCTTTGGAAAAGAAAAGAAAATTTAATTTAAACTAAATTAATTTATAGATGAATAATTGAAAGTGTGATATCGCAATAATATTTGTGCAGAAAAAAATAAAATATAGAGGAAAGGCAATTATAATACAAATGATTTCCAATCCGGAATTGTATTAGGTATTAAAATTACTTTTGTATTAGGTATGAACAGCATTCTCGTGTTTACGTCTGATTCAAAGTACATAAGTAGTAAAGGAATTCAAGCCTACCCTGGAGTTTTAGCGAAAATAAAACATCGAATAAAACGAATATCTTCCGCTATTAGCTCTTTACGCTTTGGAAACGTAATTCACTTGGAATATCTCTAACCTAATTTTTTCTCGGATAACATCATCGAAAAGGGCAATTCACTATTATTAAGATTTACAGTCGCCATTTTGAAAATACCCTAACCTAAAAAGAAATCGTACGATTACTGCACGTTTTCTCTGGGTACAAGTTTAGGTTATAAAACAAACAACGGTATAAAATCAAAATTCCTCCGTTATAAATTAGGGCCCAGTCAGAGACAGAAAACACTACTGTATTTCTTTTTTCAATCTGTTAATATAAAATTTTTCAACCCGTGAAGAGTAAAAAAAAAAAAAAAGTTAATATGAGAAATTGTGAAAAAAATTTTAATTGTTTCTTAAAGGGACACGTAACCTCTAGCTGCGAATACGTCCCTGCATAAATTACAGAAAGCAGGAGAGAATTAATACAATAAATATCAAAATCAAACAATAACACTTGGTGAGTGAACATCACCACTGAATCTCACAAAGCCTTCTTTCTTTGTGAATGTATCAGCAGCTCAACAGTACCATTACATGCTTACCCATTGCCGTATGCACGATCACGCTGCCTCATCTGTAATAATGGGCGGCATAAACATTGAGGAACCAGAAGCTCTTGATATTCTTGGCATGAAAATTCAGTGTGATGTCCGATGGACTGAGCACATTTTTCAGGTCTCAAAGAAGCATTCAAATGCCTCTGCTTTTTAAGACGGTGTAAGACATACTTGACCCCATCTGATCTCCTCACTATTTATACCGCCTACATCCGACGGAAACTGGAATACAACTCCCATGTATGGCCCGGTGCTTCAAAGACTATTTTGAAGTTACTGGACCGTGTACAAGAAAGGGCGAAGAATCTCATTGGAGATATTAGGGGAACCAACTCTATTGACTCTCTTGAGCATCGTCGCAACGTGGGGTGCGTTTCGTTGTTCTATCGTTACTATAATGGGTTGTGTTCTAATGAAATCAGGGAACTTGTTCCCGAAACCCGACATTCGCGCGCACGACGCTATCATCCTTAAGAGCGCATGCATTTGTGGTCGATTTGAAGGCGACTCGCACTACGCATTACAGGGAAAATTTGTTTTTTGGCCGAACGGTATGTGGAATGGACTACCCGCAGAGGTCTTTCCTGTCACTTTTAACGTGGAGAAATTCAAATCGAATGTCAATAAATAGCACTCCCTTTACCCTACCTCCCAAAACCTTATTTCCTAGTTCCGGCGCAATGCACCGCATGTGTAGGTGTCATCCCCAGAGTGCCGGTCAAAAAAAAAAAAAAATTTTGCTTACTCTAGAACTTTAATTACATGATTGTGCATGCTCTTAATGTCTTGCTTGCTCAACAATATTTAAAAGAAAATCATTCTGTTATTTGTACTGATTTTGTTCAAAGATATCTTCCAATAGCGGTAGTAATTCTTTTTTGTTTCCCTACACTTCGGTCAGACTTCTTGGAATTATCAATGATATTTTTAAAATCAGTTTGAATGCTTTTTCTTGCTAAATAAATTAATTCATTCGTTTGCAATTTGAAAAATTTATTTATTTTTTATTTTTCTTCCTCAATTTATTTTTGTTACACAGCTTTAAATAAAAAGTTCTTTTTTCACTACGTATATATACTAGCTTTTACACGCGGCTTTGCTTCCGTTGTTATCTCGATCGGTTATACAGTTTCGGAGAGGTATATCTTACCCCTACGTCGGCTACTGGTTCTATTTAAAAAATATATATGTAGCATATGTGTCCTTCTAGACGCAAGAACATAAATACATTTAAATGTCATTAAAATCAGTTAGATGGTCTCGCTGGCGTGGAACTGCCTTTGTGGTCCCAGTTTTAAGAAAAGGTTTGCTCTTAACAAAAACACATTGAATGATTATAAGAGCTGTTTATTTGAGCAGAAAGTTGTATCAGATGAGATGTTTTTATTCAGACAAAAAAGTCATCAACTGTATACACAAAAGCTCTATAGATTAGTTCTTAACGATATTGATGGCAAAAGAAAAGATATGGACGGTTGGGTAAATACCAGAGCGTATCTTGAAAATTACCAGCATGATTATAACCTAAATTACAAAATTTCTTGAATTTGCAAACATATATTAATCAACATGCAGACTACTTCGACCATCGCCATCGAAATTTGCTATTAATGTTTTAGTTTTGCTAATTGTAGATTCCTACCTTCAGCAGATCTTGCAGCCTCCTAAAAATTAAGAAGCCTTGACGGTACGAAGATTGGCGAAGTATTTAGAATTTTATCTCTACGATTTTACCTCTGATATAGATGATGGAATTGTCTGAACGGCACAACAATTAAGGGATGTTAGAACCTGTTCGGGAGAATGTCAAATATCGTAGTATCGTATAACTTTTGAAGGTCAAAAAAAGTCAAAAAAAGGAAACCATCCAGAGAAAGGCGAAAGTGTCTTCTCTAAGTATATACATCACTTTTTTATTTTAATGAAACTTTAATTAACTAAAATTGCTAGTAAATTTACCGCAGAAACCACGTAAATGCCAGTCTACCTGAACAAAATAAAAAGAACCATGGAAAACTTATTTTTATATAACTTTGAAAAGAAAAATAGATATTAATATTTAAACTCCACATAAATAATCATAAGTACAAATCGCCGGTAGCAAACCGTATTATGTTGATTGTTTTCCTGCAAATTTGTATAGTTAATTGCTTTATGAATGTTAGGTTAGGTAGATAGGTTCCTTTAAAGATATAGTAGCTATAAACCTACGTTCATTTTGAAGGTAATTTTATGCTTACCGGAAACAAAATAAGGAGAGTGAGAGAGAGGGAGCGACCGGAAGAGTTAATTTTATTCGAATATTGAGAATTTAAGTAGGTAACTAGATTAGCTTTAAAATTTTATATTGAGTATATAAGGAAAGTAATTTGGAAATAAATTTTAATTTCATAAAAATATTTGATTCGAAAAGTTGATAAATTTTTGCAAGTCTTACTTTTTAGCCCTTTATAAAACACATTACTTTCACCTTAATAAAAATATGGAGACTTTCAGCTATAAGAAATTGACTATATTGATTAAAAACAGAAATTAGGAAGATGTTCTAAGCTACTACATTCAAAGAAAACTAAACTTAAATTCTTACAGCATTGAAACACATCGGACTTACAAAATAAAGTATCTCCTTTTGTAAAAATTTTAAAGAACGCTACAGGGAAGTTGACTGGAGTAAAAGTAAATTCTACACGCGCTTTGCGAACTGGTTACAAGGTGAACTTCCTATCCAGAAGATTTCTGAAACCCGAAATGAAAACAGTGGTGGAAGACCACAAAAATCGCTACATAACTGTAGCGGAAGATCTAAGAGGGGAAACTGAAGAATATAAATGGAGAAATCGGATGTGAAAACATTAAAGATAGTTTGCTTTACCAATTGGGATCACAAAAACAACTAAAGAAAGTGGATATCATTCAAAAAGTTTTTTCACTAGTCCAGTGAGAACAAAACGAATCCTTAATAGCATTCTAACACCAACCGCGGAAAAATAGTTCAGAAATGAGGAAGCGCTTGCATTGCTTCTGGATTTAAAGTTAAGAAAACAGCTGTATACTCAAGTTGATTTGCGTACGATGGAAAAAGGCTCAAATTTATACCCATCATATCATCACATAATTGCAGCTAAAAAGGAATGTTGGCCTTCAAAGCAATCTATTACAATCACACCAATTTCGACAGAGGTACTACTTTACCGTACAGCCGAACGGCTGCTACAATCATTTAAGGGAAGTGAGCTAAAGAAATATGGAAACTGCAAGTTAACTCTTTTCTGTAAATGGGCATGCGATGGATCTTCTGGGCAAAAGCAATATAAACAATTTTTATGTGAAGGTATTTCGAACACAGATCTGTTTATGGTATCATTTCCGCCATTGCGATTAATAAAGAACTTAGACTAGTACAATGCAAACAAAGTATATTTAGAAAATTCAAACACCATCGTCTACTAAATTTTTCAGATCAATACAATTTGAATTTAAAAAAACTCATAATACCATTAAGGATAAAGTAAGTAGAGCAAAAATTTCAACACTACAGCCATTGGAATTGGAGATAGAAGGACAGACTATTGAAATAAACTACCAATTAGTGCTTTCAATGATAGATGGAAAAATAGCCAGGCTTTGACTTTGACTACAAAGCTTCATCCAGCTGTATTATATGCAAAGCAACAACTAGCCAGTTTAACCAAGAACCGAAAAAGTCAGTAGATTGTACTGATACATATGAATTTGGATTATCACCGTTTGTTTATACGAACACATACTGAAAATCAGCTAATATTTGGACTTCGGATCTTCATGATAAGTAAGAATAATGACACCAATAAAGAGCTAAGAAAATTAAAAAAGAAACACGTTAAAGATGAATTTCTCAAACAAGGGTTGATTACAGATCAACCAAAACAAGGATCAGGCAATACAAATGATGGCAATACCGCAAGAAGATTCTTTTAAAATCCCGAAACTACATCTAAATCCCAGGAAATTTGGTGATTATGCCAAGGAAACCGCTAGTATATATACATCAAAATACCCATGGAGACGTACGTCTGCAACAGAGCACAAAGTTTTTTATCATGAGGAAGATGTCATTAAGCATCATTTATTACCAATTGGAGATTTATCAGAGGAAGCCCAGGAAAAAAAATATGGATTACAGATTTTACAGAGAACACAATACCAGAAAAATGTCACAAAGTTTTACTAACGAAGATTTATTTTATATATTATTGGCAACGTCAGATTCCTTCATCTCTAGCATTCGTAATCAATGAAAAATAGATTATTCGGACCTGCATGCCGAAGCTAAGAGACTTCTACAGGATAGAAGTAATACAGGTCGAATATGGAATATTTATGAGCAATATTCCAGCCAAATGAATAATAATTATAATTTGCGATGCATTGTGCTGGAACTATAAAAAAGGGATAGTTAGAGAAACGACAGGATGTGAAGCTTAATTAATTATTTTACAGCTCTGCTTTTGGCACGTTCTTTGTTTATAGCAGTATTAAAGCTTCGGTTTAGTAGCCATTTTTATTATTATTTTACTTCGGCGGTGCTACCCAATACCGACGAAGGAGGGCGTTCTGGATTGCTATCAGCTGAAACCGGTATTGTTCAGTGACCAGTGACAATGCCTTCGCATGAAACTGGTGTTGAAACCAGGTCTGTTTTGGTTTTGTAGTCAACGTGCAGATTACTTCAGTAATCGCCACCCTCATTATTTGAGAAATAAAGTATTAAAATATTAATATTTAATGTAATTTTATGTTATTTAGCTAGAATATATTTATGACTGAAAAAACTAGACTTATGTATTAAATTTTCAAAAACTTACTTTGGTGTTTATATACTAATGATTTAATTTTCATTATAAGGCCTTTTTCAACAACAAAAAAAAACCTACTTAAAAAAACGAAAGTTAAATTTTAAACTTAAATTGCTCAACAACTACTGTAGCGATTTTAATCAAACTAAACGTGATAAAAGCCTAATATGTTATCTATCAAATAAAAAAAAGAATTACTAATTCATTAGCTCAAAAGTTACAGAGTTTTGGCCGATGAAAAACGCTTCTGAACCACTGTGCGAGGTATGTTTACTGAATGGGCTCTGGAGCAGTTGGAAACTGACCCTAATTTTCACCGCAAAATCATCTTAAGCGGTAAGGCCCATTTCTGAATGAATGGATACGTGAACAAACAATATTGTTGAATTCGGGACGATACCAAACCACATGCAATGAAAGAGCGTCCAATGCATACCGAAAAAGTCACTGTTTGGTGTGGATTTTGAGCTGTCGGCGTCATCGGTCCATATTTCCTTGAGAACGGCGTTGACCAAGCCATCACTGTCAACGGCGCGCTATAGGTATTGACCTACGATTACAACCTTATTTTGGCCTGAATTTAATTATCTGGACACCAACGACATGTGCTTTCAACAGGACGGCGCACGTTCGATTTGAGGGCAAGGTGATGTGAACTGACCACCGAGATCGTGCGCTTTCATTCCGTTAGAGTTTTTCTTGTGTGCTTTTCTTAAGTCACAGGTGTATGCGAATAAACCACAAACCACAGCGGTTTTCAACGCCAATATAATCCATGCCGTATATCAAATTCATCCTGATTTATGGGCCACAGCTAAGGAAAAGACATTTCGGATGCGCTCTATCCTGAGTAACCATGGCTGATATTAGAACGACGTTATATTCTAGATATAATGGCATCAGAAGGCTATTCAAACGAATAAAAAATTTCGACGATATCCCACACATACTTTTTTTATTTAAATTTAAAGATAGGGAGTGCGTAATGAAATTGAATATTTGACAAAATGGCCGTTTATTAAAAAGACTGTTATGCATTTTTATTGTTGTAATTATTTTTTTATACACTACTTCTTACGACTCCTTAAAATTAGGACACTTAACAATTTATTTCCTACTTATTTATACTTCAAAATTTAACAATAAGCATTCTGCATGTAAGCATTAGTAATGACCACTAAGTATTTGTATTTCCGTAATATTATTCTTATGACCTAAAGAAGACCTACCGAAGATTGCTCATTGCTCATTTTAATTTTGTTGGCAATATGACATAGTTTGTTTATATGCGACTCTCAGGAAGTTGGTGTGATATCGCAGCCATCGGGTTTACAATTTTTCGCTTACTTTTTTTGATAAATTATTATACTTTTAACAAATTGATGCCGTATTATGATCTTTACCTTTTAAATTCTATGCTGATATTAAAACGATTGTTATCTAGTTATAAATTTAGGGTTACTTTTAATGTTTTAAGAATCTATGTTTTAAATCTATTGTAATATTCTTTTGGCCAGATGAGGGCTTTTATTATTACAAAATTCTGAAATAAAATAAATAAATAAATAAATATTAATTAACAATTTTAAATATGCACAATAAGCATATTTTTTTATCTTGGACCAGCACTCAGTAGATAACCCCTACACATGCGATGCACTGTGCTGGAACTAGAGGAAAGGGATACTCGTAGTAGGAAAAAAGACAGTTTTTATTTTATATTTTTTTTTTTATCTTGGACCAGCACTCAGGATATGACCCCTCACATGCGGTGCATTGCGCTGGAACTAGAGGAAAGGGATAGTAGGAGAAATGATAGGAGGTGAAGCTTCGCTATCTTATAACACTGCTTTTTGCACTTTATTTGTTTTGATAATAAACAATAAGCATATTGTGCAATTAATTAAATATTTTAATTATTTATTAACAAAATTGTAACAATGCAAATTGGTGGGATGTTTCTCCAGTTGTGATGCCGTTACATAGACATATATCAGCTAATGCAATAATGTTTAAGAAAAATAACATTTAAAATAAAATATTAAACGGATTTGTTAATGCATGCTGCAAAGCATTTTTCGAACACCTTCGTATGCAATGCAGAGATGGTGTGCTATTAGTTGATTCTTTAGCGTTTTTAGTCTGCAACCATAAAAATCCGCAGTTCAAATCCCCGATCCGACCAAAAAAAAATCAATTGTATGTGTGGTCACAGCACCCTCCTTCGTCCGTATTTGAGCAAGTGCAAAGTGGTGTTAGAATTAAACTCTCTGTCCTTCTACTACATCATCACTAGTCTGTTCTCTATGCCAACAGTAGAATGGGAATGGGAAAAGGAAAACACGACATCTGCTACTACGGGCCGGCAGAGGAACTGGCAGTGTAATTAGCAGAGAAAGAGAGGATTTTGAAATGCGAGAGAGAGAGAGAGAGACAGAAGGAGAGGTAATTTTTTTGTTGGGTGGAAAAATTTAGTTTGAGACTTTAAAAAAAATTTAAATGGTTGATAAAATGTCTTTTGTATGTTGTGCTTATGCGTAAGTACATACGTACTTGATTGCTACAGTTTATTGAAATGTGTTGGGATTAAAGGGGAGATATATTGGATTTTATTAATTTGTACACAAATTTTTTTGATGCACAAATGCTGTTTTACAGATTTTTGTTTTGTTAGATATTTTTTTGAAGACAAAGATTTTTGTTACACTGTCTTTCTTGTGCTGTACATATTTTGTTTTCTTCTATTGCGCCGAATTTGTTATGGGTACTGTGTGCGCGCGAGTTACGTATGTAATCCCACATACTCAACCAACCCTCGTAGATATAAATTCACTAATTACACTAAACAACTTTAAAAACAAAGTCAAACACACTTTGTAACAGTTTAAGAATAATGAAATGCAACTAAACAAATTTTTTTTATTTCTCTTTGTTTTCTGAAATTTGATTTCTTTTCCGCTATTCCATAAGCACTTAAGGCCAATGACATTTTCATTCATCCAAATTTACTTCACTATACATAGTAAAATACAATTTGGTTGAAATTCTAAACCTTTAGTAAATATTGACCAATTTATATTTTTTTGTAAAGACCACTTGAAAGTCTTCGACTTTTATTGGAATGATCCAATAATTAAAATTAATACGCTGAGGACAATATTAAACAACAACGAAAACAGACGAAACAAAAGTAACTATATTAAGCATAAAATATTTTAAAATAAGTTAGTCTTAAGATCGCATTGAAACAAAAAAAAGACACTACTTAAGAAAAAAATATTTCGTATGTGTTTTTTTATTCAATAACATATTTCGCGCGTGTTTATTTTTTCTTCTTATTATTTTGATATTTGGTGATGGGCCGAGGACAATATTATCTGCAGCTGACCGAATGTAGTTTTTATGTTGCTTTGGTTTGCTGCTTCAATTAACTCTTGCTATCTTATCGATTTCTTCTGCCGCTCTATGTGGCAGTGGAGATATGGGCAGCGAGAATTATTAAACGCTGCTGACCGTGTTTATGGTTAAGTTCGTTTTTTGTTTGTATATGCGTATGTAATATTCGATCTTATTGATTTGTTTTGCTGGTTCTATTACCAGTTGCTGTGTAATTTTCGGGATTTTTTTTTGTTTCATTTAAAACTGGCAAGTAGGCAGTTTTTGAAAAAATTGTTGCTTGCTTCTATGCATAATAGGTTTCCTTGGTGTATTGCGTATATGAGTGTATGTTATGTTTGGTTTTTTCTACTTTATTTGGTTGGATAATAATAATCTTTATTTTGGTTGTTTACATACTTGCTCCAAGTTTAAGTCCGATCACGCTGCCTCATCTGTAATTATGGGTGGCATAAACATTGAGGAATCAGAAGCTCTTGATGTTCTTGGCATGAAAATCCAGTGCGATGTCCGATGGACTGGGCACATTTTTCAGGCTTCAAAGGAAGCATTCAAGTGCCTCTGCTTTTTAAGACAGTGTAAGACATACTTGACCCCATCTGATCTCCTCACTATTTATACCGCCTACATCCGACGGAAACTGGAATACAACTCGCATGTATGGGCCGGTGCTACAAAGACTATTTTGAAGTTACTGGACCGTGTACAAGAAAGGGCGAAGAATCTCATTGGAGATATTAAGGTAGCCAACTCTATTGACTCTCTTGAGCATCGTCGCAACGTGAGGTGCGTTTCGTTGTTCTATCGTTACTATAATGGGATGTGTTCTAATTTCCTAGTTCCTAAGTACCGGTCCAAGAAAAAAAAAAAAAAAAAAAAAGGACAACACTCAACACGAGTGCGAGAATCTGTCGCCCGAAGTTCTCGACGAAGTAATGGGAAATGCCATAAAACGAGCAATCAATTGTGACGGCGCCCATTTGGCCGATATCATCTTTTCGACTTGACCAATAAAATTCTAAAGGTTCAGATAAACATAACATCGGATGACTTCTTTTGACCCACTTTGTGGTATTGTTGCTGTTCAACACACAATCTCTTGTTTTTATTCATTTTGTTGAATTATGCCTATTCAAGAACTTTTATAACATGATTGTGCATGCTTTTGAGCTTTAGCTTGCTCAACAATATTTTTCAAAAAATTCATTGTGTTATTTTTACTCATTTTCTGCAATTATGCTCCCTCAAGAACTTTAATAAAAAGATTGTGCATGCTCTTAATGTGAATAATATTTTTCAAAAAAAAATCTTTCTATTATTTTTACTGATTTTGTTCAAAGATATCTTAGAATAGCTGTATAAAAAAGTATATATGTAGCATATGTGTCCTTCTAGACGCAGAAACATAAATACATTTAAATTTCATTAAAATCGGTTAGATGCTGGCGTGGAAATTGCCCTTACTTTCCCTCGTGGTCCCAGTTTTAAGAAAAGTAATACACTATAACCTTCCCGGAGTTCCACAGTTGTCAATGTATGTTTTAAACTCAAATGCATCCAAGATTTAAAGTTCACCAAAATCGGCTATGTAGTTTTAGAGAGTGTAATGTGAGATCTTATAAAGTTTGCTTATTTTAATTTAAAGTCATATACATGCGAGAAGGGTACTATTTTTGTTGTGTTCTCTTGATTTTTCTTATGTGTAAGCTGCCAATGATATTTCTTGTACAATCTTATATTTGGCATAATGGCAATCATATTCTGATTTTTTTTTTGCATTATTCTTGGAGCATATACATCTCATGTATGTAATATATCCACATGGTGAGTGAGATGCTTATAACTTGCATATTGTGCTTTTATATTATACAGTTTTTATGGTAAAATCGAGTGAGCATTCAAAGTGGAAAGTAGAATGAACAAACAATAAGCTGTATGGGAGAGGAATTGAATACGCGTTTTATTCTGAATTTTAAGTCATCAAATGAACATCAGAAGCGGGTAATTTGGATTTTATTAAAAAAAAGGTAAACGTGGTCAAGTATAAGGTCCATAAAGATATTGAAGGAGCCAGAGAACTGTATTTGAAATTTTTATGTACATATTATTGGGATATTGGAAACGATAATTATAAATATTGGCTGTGACGAACATAATTTTTTTCTTTTTACGGCTGTGTATTGTTTCCTCCTTTCGAAGGTAAGACTGTTTTTTTTTATAGTTACTTATATGGGCTGTACGATTTTTCTTTGAAGGGACATTTGGCAAGATCTTGAATTTTTCTTTTATCGTCGTCGGAAATTATTTCCGGTGCCTTGTGAATTGTGTCATCTTCAATAGGTACCTCAGCTGCAGTAGCGTTAGGTTTTTTTTTTGTTGGAACTATCTGCCCGCCACTAACCGATAGGTACCACGAGTGGACGGTAGATATCTGCAACCACATACTTCTCATCATTATATCTTGTGGGATATGTGGGTAACTGTACCGTCACTTGGATTCATATAGCATCGTCACAAATAAACGTCTAAGCCACAAAAGTATTTGCCTTTGATCACTTATCCGTCCAAGCTACAGATGAAAATTGGAACTAGTAAAACCAACAACAAATAGTTTAGAAACCTTATAATTTTGCGGGGAAACGCACAACAACAGCCATATGCTAAGAAACTCTGAAATATTTCCTAACACATACATATCTACACGTACTAATACCTACCATTTCCTAAATATTCCATTTCCTAAAACCACTAAATAATTTACCAAAAATACCTACACCTAATGTAAAGAAAAAAAAGGGAAAAGACAAAAAAAAAACCTTTTTTTTCTATAATTAACATTCCCATTTTTTTATACATAAAAATCCCACATTAAATCCCGTAATCTAAGTATAACTCTTAATATCAGTATTTTTTTACTGAATTATCAATTGATTATAGCTCTTCGAACTGTTGGAGGCCATCACCAGCGATGGCGAAAAACCAAAAAAAAAAGGAGAGAAATCGTAAGTTTAAATAACTTTTGTTCTTTACATTCTTTACATTTGTACTGTTATATTTTTTTTTTGGTTTGCCCTCTGTTAATCTAGTTTTTTTATATGCAACGACATCTCATATGCACATAAATTATTAATGTTATATATATACGTATCTGAAGTGTAATATATATACATGTAAGATTTTAATTTTCTTGGTTCCACAAAACACAGTGAAGTATGGTTTTTAACTTCAATTATATTTATTTCAGGTATAATAAGTAGGTAAATGTAAAATAAGTAAATAGATATTTCATTTTCAATTCGGTAGAATATAGTTTCAAATATTAAGTATTAATTTTGTATGTAGATTGTAGGTATTAGATTTAAATGTAAATATAAATATGAGTTTAGATATTAGTTTAATTAATATTAAATCTTTAATCTTCTTTTACTTCTTTAATCTTCTTTACTTAGCTTTTATTTAATTACAACTTTTCAACTTTTTTTTTTTATTTAATTACAACTTTTCAACTTTAGTTTTTATTTTTTCAGCAAATGATATCTTATATTTTAACTTTAGGCAACTTTAATTTAAATTTTACTTTGCAACTTTTCACGATCTTCACGACTTGCTCTGTTCAATTCTTCTTAAAAACTGCCCAACAACTTCTTTCTTATTATCTCTCGCTCGTTCGTTTTTTCTTCTTCCTTTTCGTATTGCTGATTAGTAGTCGGTATTACGGGTACTATCGGCACCGTACACCCTTTACACCCGGCCATTCTGATCTTCATCTGACCCGGATGATAATAGATATCCGATAGCCCCGTCCTGCTCCCATGGCTTCATGAAGTCCGAACTTGTTGACGTTATGTTAGGTCCTTCGACGTCGGCTGCTTTAAGGACATCATACCTGTTGTTCCGCTTAACTTTTTCGATTTTATATGGACCGATAAATGCACTTGCTAGTTTGCGCCCATCCACAAATTGAGTCCTCTTTATAGCGACTAAGTCGCCTATTTGGTAGCCTCTTGATTCCTTACGTCTTTTGTCGAAATTACGTTTGTATTCGATTTGAGCTCTCTGGATTTGATTTTTAGCTTCACTACGTAGCTGTTGTCGATCGTTATCAAATCTTTCAATCATCTCGTCTTGTAGTATTTGTAACACGTTGTCTGTTAACCCGTTTTTCATTTTGACTCCCAGTAATATCTGGAACGGCGTTGTTTTTGTTGAGTTATGCATGCAACTGTTGATAGCTTTCTGTACATCGCCAACAACTTTGTTTCATTGGGTCTTCGCTTGAAAGTTTTGCAATTACCGATAGTATAACGCGGTTGACACGCTCGATCTGTCCGTTGCCACGTGCAACTCCTGTTGTGGTCGAGATGTGTTCGATTCCGTTGTGACTACAAAAGTTCTCAAAGATTTGTGAATTAAAAGCTGAGCCTTTGTCGCTTATAATTCTTGTTGGAAAACCGAACGTATCTGACCACACCTTTAGACACCTGGCGACTTCTTCTGCGTTTGTCGTCTTCGTAGGAAATAACCATACAAATTTGGAGAATCCATCAACCATAGCTAGAATGTATTTGTATTTTATGTTGTAGCGTCCATAGGACCAAGGTGATCAATATGAACTGTTTCCAGCGGTACGTCTCTTTTGTCTATGCAACATAAAAACCCTTCTTTTTTACCAGTCTTTTTATTATGAATGATACATTTCACACAATTATTGATGACTTGTTGAACCTTTTTCTCTAAATGCGGTATATAATATTGTTGCTGTATAGCATGCATAGTTTTCTGGGTTGCATAATGTCCATTTTCGTGAGCATTTTTAATTTTATCTACCTCCATCAGCTTTGGTATAAGTAGTAGGTCATTACCATTAACATTTTTATACGCTAACGAACCCTTCATCTTAAAAATATCATAGGGCCCACGTTTTACTGCTTGAATAATGGCTTTGATGTACTCATCCTCTCGTTGTTGTTTGATGAATCTTGGCGTAATATCTGAAGAAATAGTTATCACGTCTACTGGGTAACGGCTTAGCGAATCTACGTGCTTCATTCGGTTGCCACTTCTGTGCTCCACTGTATAATCGAAGTCCTGCAAATATAATATCCACTGTGCAACATCTCGTGGAACATCTTTTTTGGAGATCGTTTGCTTAAAGGCAGAGCAGTCTGTTATCAGCTTAAAAGGGATGCCCAAAATATAATGCCTGAACTTTTTGAATGCTATATACGCAGCCTTCACTTCCAGAATGTAACTATGGAGTCGTCCTTCTTGCGCTGACGTTTTTTTACTATAAAAGAGAACAGGATGTAGTTGAGCATCGAATTTCTGCAGCAATGTCGCACCAAATCCTTCTTTAGATGCATCTGTATGCAATTCAGTTTCTGCTTCTCGACAAAAGATTCTTAGGACTGGCCCACTGATTAGTGAAGACTTTAGTTGAATAATAGCATTCTTTTCTTCTGTTCCAATTTTAAAAGTAACGTTTTTCTTCAACAAATTCGTCAACGGCTTTGCTAAGTACGCATAGTTTTGAATGAATTTTCGAAAATATCCAGTCAATCCCAAGAAAGATTGGACGTCTTTAATGTTTCTGGGCTCTGGAAAATTTGCGACCGCTTTCGTTTTTGTTTTTCCTGGCCAAATTTTGCCGCCCTCGATTGTGTGTCCAAGGAAATCGATCTTAGTTTTCATAAACGTACATTTTGACCACTTGATCTTTAAGCCATATTTTTCTGCTACAGTTAGCACTGTCTTCAATTTATCAATATCTTCTTCTTCTGTTTCGCCGTAAACGACTATATCGTCCATATATAATTCCATAACGTTTGCAGTTATGAGTTCTTGGAAAATAAAGTTCACATACCTTATGAAGTAAGCTGGCGAATTACAAAAGCCGAAAGGCGCACGATTGAATTCATATAGTCCTTGTTTAGTAACGAAAGCAGTGTATTTTTTACTCGATTCCTCGATGGGTACATGGAGAAACCCATTTTCTAGGTCCATGACACAGAAAAATTTTGCCTTTTGGAGTTTTTGTAACACATCCTCTATTACGGGTACTGGAAACCCATCTTTCAACACCATTCTATTCAACTGGCGAAAATCGACGCAAACTCTGTAATCTCCAGTCTTTTTCTTAGTTACGACCACTCGGCTAGCGACATCTGAGTATGATTTGCGAACAATACCTTTTTGTAACCAATCTTGCACTTGTTTGTTAACTCCTTGTTCTTCCGGGAATGGTAGTCTAGTCGGGGAGTGACGAAAAGGTTTAATTTCTCCATTTGGGTTGATTTTCATGACTACGGGACACTGATGAACTGCTGCTGCTGGATTATACTGTTGAATGAAACTTTTAATTTCGTTTTTATATTTACCGTCGACATCGATTTCGCACGCATTTATATTAAATACATCGAAGGTAGTATTGTCATCTGTATTTTTGTGTTCAAATTTATATCCGTCATCATCAACAGTCATTTTAAATTTTGAAATGAAATCATATCCGATTAATATATCATACTTTATTTTATTATTTGGTAGTATCAAAAAATCTTGGTTCGTTTCGACTTCGTCGACTTTAACGTTACAATTAATTGAACCATACGGTTTTGTTCTTGTATTGCCTAGCCCAGATAATAATGAATCATTACGCGTTAAATTGTATTTGTTAAATTTATTCGTATATATCGAGTGCTTCATTATTGAAACATCCGACCCGGTATCTATTAGACCGCTTAACGATTGTCCGTTTACTTCCAGGCAATTGTATCTTTTTTTTTCAACGACCGTAAGAACTTCTTTTGAATGATTCAGGTTTGTTTTACACTGTTTTGCAATATGTCCGAACCGATTGCATTTAAAACACTTTGTTTGGGCTTTGCATTCGTTTCTCTTATGATCCGTGGATCCGCAGTTATAACAATATATTTTATTTTCACTAATTTTTATATCATTAGATTTGTACCACTTTTTATTTAAATCTTTAAATGTTTTTGAAGTGTATAAATTTTGTTTAAAAATATCTTTTGCTGGCAGACCGTCCACAATGTATCTTATTATAGCCCGTTCTTCAACGTCACCTAGAGCAGCCACTCTACGCATACAAAGCATATATTCGTGAAACGATTCAGTTTTGGTTTTCCTCCTTTCTTTAAGCATTTTATGTATTTCACCACTGTCGTAATCACGTTTAAATTCTGTAATTAGTTCTTCTTTTAAACTTTCGTAACTACTAACACTTTTCGTTTCTAAAAACATTTTACATTTATTTGTCATTTAACTCATACGCGTCTGCGTGTTGTTCAAAATTAGTAAACCATTTTTCTACCGGTACGTTTTCTCCATCAACATCACTTAAAATTTTTGCAAATGTGTCCACTGTAATTATTGTCTTATTGTTCTGATCATATTCATTTTTTACTTGTAACGAAAGTAATCTCACCAACTCACTTAATTCGTTGATAGGCATTTTTGTTTTGTTTATATTTTCGCTTGTCTCGCCGATGTTTGCTTTTTGCATTTCAACTTCACTAATATTTGTTGTTTTATTAGATTCTAGTGCGTCTGACTCGCTACTTCTTAATTCTTCTCTTGTTCTGTTTGCTTGCGAACGTAAAGTGTATGTTTGTGTTGGTATATTCTCTTTTCTGTTTTTTGACATTAATTGTTGTTTTTTGCAAAATTTTAACTTTCTTGTTTGGTCTTTATATACTTTATATGTACATATGTGATGTTATTTTAATATACTCACATACCTAAGTCCCGCAATTTTAACAGTACCACATTGCATGTACTTTTTTTTTTTTTGATATTTTTACCGGATTTTTGTACAGCTATTTGAATTTAATAATTGTAAAATGAAATATTTTGTTGCGAAATATAAAATTTCAGGCGGTTGAGCCCCCAAATGTAAGATTTTAATTTTCTTGGTTCCACAAAACACAGTGAAGTATGGTTTTTAACTTCAATTATGTTTATTTCAGGTATAATAAGTAGGTAAATGTAAAATAAGTAAATAGATATTTCAATTTCAATTCGGTAGAATGTAGTTTCAAATATTAAGTATTAATTTTGTATGTAGATTGTAGGTATTAGATTTAAATGTAAATAGAAATATGAGTTTAGATATTAGTTTAATTAATATTAAATCTTTAATCTTCTTTTACTCCTTTAATCTTCTTTACTTAGCTTTTATTTAATTACAACTTTTCAACTTTTGTTTTTTATTTAATTACAACTTTTCAACTTTAGTTTTTATTTTTTCAGCAAATGATATCTTATATTTTAACTTTAGGCAACTTTAATTTAAATTTTTAATTTGTTTCAACTTAAATTTTACTTTGCAACTTTTCACGATCTTCACGACTTGCTCTGTTCAATTCTTCTTAAAAACTGCCCAACAACTTCTTTCTTATTACCTCTCGCTCGTTCGTTTTTTCTTCTTCCTTTTCGTATTGCTGATTAGTAGTCGGTATTACGGGTACTATCGGCACCGTACACCCTTTAGATACATATATAGATATTAATATATATTCGGTTATTGAATTCATACATCAGTAAGAGCAAATGTATGAGCTGTCTTTATATCTTCATAAGTTTTTACATATCAAAATTTTTTTTCTTTCTCTTCTTTTGATTCAATTGTATTTCTATAAATGTACATAATATATATATATAATACCTACCTTTACCAGTAGATATATAGTATATATGTATATACATACATATATAGTGATTAAATTTTGTTTATGAGTTATATTATTTTGTTTTGATTTATCTTATGAATAATGATGCTCCAATGATGCGCAAGTGAAAAGAAAAGTGTTTAGATTTAAATTTTACTGATAAGTGATTTTTTTTATATATTCTTATAAATAAATAGAAAAATGAATTTATATATGGAGTAATTAGATAATTCAAAGTAAGACTTCACGGTTGGAAGAAATGGGGAGTGTAAATTGGGGTTTTCTTATAAATATCAGGTTGACCTTCGAGAGAACCAAAAGGATGGAGGGGATTAGAAGTTAAGAACATTATCATCTCGTTCTGCAAGGTCGGTACAAGTGAAGGATTTGTTATCTTTTATATATTTTAAGGGCAACTTAAGCACACGTGATTTTTTTTTGTAATACATAGTCTACTAGTAAAACAAGAACCCTGACCCAGCCCGAACTAGCTAGTCTATCAAGCACGTGTGCGATGTTTTTCTAGAGTGACAAATAGGTTGTTTTCGTTTCCTTTGGTAATGAAGGTTACCATCTAATAATCTCAATTGCCGAACAATTGTCAAGTTCCATCTCCTATTAGTAAAAAGTTACGTCACAAAGTTTATTACAAGAGGCCGAAATTTTCCCCTATCGCCCTCCTCGACCTAGTTTTGAAAATGTATACTACCTAAAAGAATTTTTAGATGCAACTCTGTCAATGTTCTAAATTTCATTACAATCAGTTGGAACGTTTCGAAAGAGCAGAATATAAAATCTCTTAAGAACAATGTCGAAGGAGAAACATAATTAAAAAAGTAGGCGTAAAAGTGTGCGTGATTAAAAAAAAGTAGCCTATAATTCATTCAAGCGTCCTAATTATATGGTGTAAAATTTCAGGAAGATCGGTTCCAGCGCTTTGGGCTCCTTTAAGGTACAAACACACAAACAACCAAGCATTCAGCTTTATATACATATACATATGTATATGTATATTTTTGAGGGTGGCGATGGTAGCAATAGTGTGCACGTTGACTACAAAATGAAAAAATTTCCTGGGTTCAACCCCTGTTTCAGACTCATAAAAAAACATCTCGAATTTTTTCTGATCTGCATTTGTGTGACTTCATGTCAGTTGTTGTCGCAGGATTTCAGTGGCGAAAGCATAGTCACTGGTCATTGAACAGTAACGGCTTCAAATGTATCAAATCCACTTGCACATCAGAACGCCCTCCTTCGTAGGTATTGTGTAGCATTGGCGAAGTAAAATAATTACTAAAAATAACGGCGTAAAATAACGCCACTGGCTGAATATTAATAAAAATAAAGCAGATGTAAAGAAAGCCGATTGAAGGCTGATAATAGAATGATCTTTATTTTAAAATATTTCTTCTTATAAACTAAAACAACGGTAGACTTAATAATAAAATAATTAACAAATTACATAAATAACAAAATTACATAAACGGTACATAATGTGTTAGTAAATTATTGGTATAACAGTGCTCTGCAAAAAAAGTTAACATTATATAAAGTGATAATAAAAATATATGTAAAGTAATTTAAAAAAATATATATATGAAGTAATGAAATTAATATAAAAAAAACTGGACAAGATTTAGTATCGACAGAGGGAGGTGAAATTTATGGTGAATTTATATCTCGTCGGACGGGAAGATTAGGACGGATCGGAAATATGGCGAGGCGATAAGAGGGATGAAGAGACATGTAGATAGGGCTGGAGTGTTGAGGTTCTTGGGTCTCTTCAAGTACCTGGCTAGGTTTATTCCTAACCTTTCTAAATAGTCAGCAGGATTGAGAAATTTGACTTGGAATGATGTGGTATTTGAATGGACGGACATGCAAGAAAAGAATTTGGGAAGTTATTGCGCATAGTGGCAGCAAGCCCTGTGTTGGCAGATTAGGACCCTCAGTTACCTGTGTTTATACAAACCGACGCTTATAAGAATGGTTTAAGATGTGTGTTTGTGTGTTGATTCAGAATGGTCATCCTGTACAGTTTGCGTTCAGAACACTCAGTAGGAGAAATGGACCGATATTGAAAAGGAGCGCTTGGTTATTGTTTTCGCATGTCAACGTTTTATTATTTCTTATACGGAAAGGGAATTCACCGTTGGGAGTGATCATAAACCATTGGATTCGCTGGTGAGACGTGATTTGATGACGTATCGATGCGAGATGAACGCATGTTTATGTTTCTCTTTAAGTATCCAAAGATGGCCCTTGTATATAAACCGGGCAAGGAGATGCTGGTAGCTGACTGTTTGTCAAGGGCTCAGCTACCGAACGTGACGGATTTGTCGGGCGTGATTTACGCTGTAACAAGCTCCGTTTGTTTGACGGAGAAGAACTACAGATCTTATCGTGACTCACTTAACAGTGATCCGGGATATTCACGAATTCGTGAGTACATTGAAAACGGGTGGCCAGAGTTCCACAAGTTGGATGACCCTGGTCGAGGGTTTCATAAATTGAAATCGGAATTGTATGTTGACAATGAACTGATATTCTTCGACCATAGGTTAGTAATTTCATCTGGAATGCAAGGGAAGATTGCGAATTGGTTGCATTCCTCCCACCTGGGCATAGAGAAAACACTTGCACGTGCAACACGACTGTATTATTGGCCGGCAATGAATGGACAAATTAGGGAGCTGATACTTTTTTGCAGGATTTGTGAGAAGTTCAGGAGGAGTAACCAGAGAGAAACATTGTCCCAGGAAGAAATTCCTGATTACCCATTCCACTTAGTGGCTATGGACTTATACGAGTATGCTGGTTGGAATTACATTGCGATAATCGACGCATATTCGAATTTCCTGATATCCACGGAAATACATAACAAGACAATGGAAAACGAAATAAATAATTAAAAATTAAATTTTAATAATCTGTTTCAAAATGTTTGTTTTATTTGGTTTAGTGAATCATTGCTATTTTATAAAACACAAACACAATTTGTTGCTTTTGTTAATTACAAAATCAACTAGAAATTCAAATTGGTTTTGTGCTTAATAAAATAACTGAACGTTTGTATTTTAAAACACACTAGCACTTCGATTCCTAGCAGAGACTCTGGTCCGATCCTACACACGTGAAAGTTTTTTCACAACAGGTATCACAATGGGACCATAATAAATTGGACCCAAGTGGGCTGGAACTTTTCTTTACCTTTACATCCAGCAACCTGCCGACCTAACCTAACCTTGTATTTTAAAACACACTAGTACTTTTCGGATGAGTTTCAGAACTTGGGACACTAGCACTCAATAGAAAATGCATGACCTACCTTGCTAATCCTACTGAGCCAGGTGTGTTACTTCTTATAGCTGCTTCTATTGTATGAATGCATTCTTTGGAGTCGATGTAATTTACTGCTTGAAACACAAATATTTTATTAGGACCACAAATTGCAATTTGATAACAAATCTTATGCCACTTTCATATGTACATACTTATATCACCTACCTGTGTAAATTTTCCGGAACATGTGGAGCTTATCTGCTTCTGGGCGCCATAAAACGCAATGTTGGCTCCTAAAAAATTTAAATATAATATAGTAAAAGCATTTAGATAATTAAATTTACCTTAATTAAATTCTCACCTTTTGGTTTTTGTTCACTTTTGGTAATATGTAGACAAAATAATCTATGATATTTATGTCTACAAATTACCAACTTTGGTCATGATTTTTGGGGAAAATGGAAAATTATTTTCAATTTGTTCAAATATCTTACACAAAAATTTATTTTCTGTCAACCAAAGGAAAATTGCACAAGGTTCGTACGACAAAGAACACATAATTTTTTTCAAATATGACAGCACTGACAGCACTAAAATTGTTTGTATTTGTTTATTTGTAGTTTATGCTCCGCAGTTGGAAAAAATCGCTTGTTTTTGTTGGTATTCTCACAGCTACACAAGTCAGCTGTGGTGGCTGGCTTTAGGTCTGAACGTTTACTTTTTGGGTAAAGTTCGGTAAAATGAGAGTAAGCTATAATTACTCTCAATAAGAGAGCAAAATGTACAAAAGTAAGAAAACGCAAAAACCATAAAATTTACCAGAAAAAAAGAAATGTCAATTTTTTACAGCTCTGTTTATATCGGAGATGATATTTGACAATTTTAAAATTGTACTTTTTTGACCCCAAATGTACTAAAAACATAAAAGTTGTTTTAAGTTTTACTATTATTAACTATTAGTAACAGAAAGATAAAATAAAATGAATTCTTAAATATTGAGAATTTGTTTCGAAATCAACGTCACTTGTCAACATTTTTTGGTTTGTATAACACGATAGCTGTCACCAAAACGTCAAATCTGAGCGATTGAAAATTTCTAATCGTTAACCGTGCACGTGTGATAACATACAAACAAAATAATCCAGCTTGTGCAAAAAAAAATATATAAATTATTTATATCAAATGGAAAATCCTGGAAAAAAGAGGTAAATATATATACATATATAAATGTATGTTAATTATATTATTATACTAAAATAATATATTTTATTAAACGTGTATAAAATATTAATGTTGTGATGATGGAAGTGAGTCTGAAAGGGTAAAAATTTTGCGTCAGCAATCAGAAATCCAGTCCTCCACTCTAGACGCAATTAAAAGTAAACTGGCTGTAAATATATAAGTAACCCGCTTGACTGTCCGATATCGCAACGCGTCGAGGACTCTTAAATTAACTAAAAGTGGACTTACATCGGACACGGACAATTGACCTACGAAGATTAGTATTATCCCGTTGATTCTCCACAATTCAACACCTTTCGGGCCCCAAGTTAGGCGCCATTCTACTTGTTTATTTTTTAGGGTATTGTATTTGACTCACGTCTGAATTTCTGGCAGGTGGTGTTTACCACATGCAACTAGAAGGTCAGCTGTTTAGGTTTTGACACCAAAACAGTTGGGGGAGGATATTGTTGCAGTACTCACAGAGGTCTAAAGCAGTACAGTTGGCGGCACTGGCATTTCGGCTTATCGCTGCGGCTGAAGCTCGCCGTGTTGGGGTGGATTCTTGCCAACCAGTCTGCTCGCCTATTTGTCTCACCTTAGAACAAAATATATAATGCCACAGCTTGAAAAAAAATCACGGAGCCCGTAAATGTGAGGGGTGAAGCAATTCGATGAAACTGTAAGGAAAATAACGGATTATAAAAGAAAGCAAAATAAGAATACCCACAACGTCAAATACTCACTGGCCTACATACCGTCTAGAGCCACCTTAACTAGCTGATCTTGCATAGCTCTGGCGCAGCACCCGCTCAGAATTCATACAGATTCCACCTTGGTAATTTGATTAAATTAAATATTACCACCGTACTATGTGTTCCCGTTAATAAAAAACTTTTTTTTTTATATTCTATTAAACAAATTTTTTTTTTTTTTAATATATTTATTAAGGTCGAGGTCTTTTTTTATTTTATTTGGTTTCATTATTCGATATTTCGTTAACAGCTTGTTAACATCATCAGGAATAATAGAATAATAATATATTTTATTAAATATATATATATATATATGTATATATATACATACATATATACAATAAAAATTATGATTTTATTTTCTTTGGCGTTTGTATACAATAAATATATGAAATTTCCGGCAAGAGTGGAAATGCAAGTATTGTAATAGTTTTTATATTATTGGCAGTTTGGTTGGTTTTAAAAGCAACATAAAAGTTCTCCATCGGAAGTGCACCAAACCGATGATGCAGCAAAGCAACTTTAACTAGCAAACCACGGTATGTATGTTTGTGTGCCTGCACGTTTGTCTATTGAGGAATTGGAGAGTTTCGTTGTGTAAAATTTTACGGATATATCCAGCAATAATTTACCATGTATTTTAACAAAGGAATTTCACAATGAAGTGTGCTTTGTTAAGCCCATAAAAAATGTATGTGCATTGGAATTAACTTGGGTTTTGCCACCGATGGCAAAATTGCATAAATGTCAACCTGATCAATTTCTTATCTAATTGGTTATTATGGTGAAGGCAGTTTGTGTGCTTATTTGAGAAAACATTTGCTAACATTTGGAAATGTTATTTTCCTTATTTTAAGACTCTGGGGCTTACAACTAATAGCTGGAGTAGTTGAATCTGGTTTCGATACAAATTCCATTTATTCCCTTTTCAATTTGCTCATTTGCCTAACTGACAGTGCTTTTCAACATTTCAACGATATTTTGTCAACAATTTTTTTCTACCTACAGCTTTGTCGTCATTATGATTTCTTAAAAGCTTATGAAGAATTGTCTAGTGTACCAACCTAGGATTCCAAATATATACTCAAACTAGCTATTTATCTTTTTACTTATTTATTGATTCTATGCAACCAAAAACCACGTTTATTACATCAGCAATCTAAAAATATATTATTTCACATGTGTTGCCAGATCAACCGGCTACCATCGTGGACTGTCACTTTTGGGTGGGTTGCCACATCCCTCCTATATTTTTAAGCTTCAACGTCACTTTAGGCCTGGGTCCATCTGGATCGATATTCTGTGATGTTGATGGTACTTCCGGTGACAGCTCATTACCGGCACGACGATTATTGGCGGAATCCATTTCTTGTTGATGTCCGAGATGTTCTGAATTTTCAACCGATGTCTTATTATGTTTGGCTAAAGATGGCAGCGGTGAATCAGCTTGAACTTTCTTAACATGAGTAATGTTTCTACGATACACACTGCCTTCTGATATTACGACATCATTTCCTTTCCTATCAGTTACTTCATATTCAGTTTTCCCAAATGTTGTAGATAATTTACTACTGTGAAGAGTATTTCGGAGTAGTACCTTATCCCCAACTTTGATGTCACAATCGATGGCGGTTCTGTCAGAATCGGCTCTTTGTTTCCCTTTTTCTTTATTAGCAATGTCATTGTCTCTGGCTTCAGAGTCGATAACATGCTCTTCAACGTCATTCAGCGATGGAATTTTATCTCTAATAGCTCGATTAAAAATAAGTTCCGATGGAGCTTTCCCAGTTGAACCATGCGGGGTGACGTTGTACATGAGTGTAAACCTACGAATCTCCTTTTTATAGTCCAAACCCTGCGAGTGAACAATTTGAAGACGTTTTACCAGAGAGCGGTTCAAGTTTTCAACCTCTCCATTGGCTTGGAGCCAATAAGGCGGTGATGTCATCAATTCAATATTATTAGTATTGCAAAATGCTTTGAATTCCTCGCTTACGAATTGGCGACCGTTATCAGCTGTTATTGATCTCGGATATCCATGTCGGGCAAATATTTCCTCGAGAAAGTCAATAATTCCTGTTGATGTTATCTTCCTTATAAATTTAAGTTCATGGTATCGCGAATAGTAGTCAATTATTACAAATACAAAATCGTGATTTGGCAACGGACCCAATAAGTCCATTGCTACACAAGCCCAGGGACTATCCGGCATAGTCCGTCTATTCATAGGCGAAGGTGGTATCGGTCGAGATACCAACATACATTCATGACAGCTCTTAACGTATTTCTCTACATCTCGGTCGACCACCGGCCACCAAACCTTTGCTCGAATTCTACGCTTCATTACAGTTTCGCCTGGATGGCCTTCGTGCGCTAGATCCAGCACTTGTTGTCTCAGGCTCCCTGGAATCACGAGTCTTGTTCCTCTTAGCAACAAATTCCCCAACATACTGAGCTCAAATCGAAATGGATAATACCTCTTCTTAGTTGCTGTACCCCAGTTGTCGGTATTTATACATTCTACTGCCATCATTAGTTCGTCATCTTTGCTATTATGGTGTACAATTTCCAAAACTGTTAACGCTCGCGGAACCGAATGTCCTACGATAGAACAAATGCTGAATTCGCATGACTTGTCAAAAGTGACAGCTGTATTCCCATTGTAGAGTCTGGATAGTGAGTCTGCAATGTTATGCTTTCCTGATTTGTAAATAATTCTGTAGGTAAACGACTGCAGTCGTAATACCCAACGTTCAATACGAGCCGGCGGCTTCGATGTTGGTTTAAAATAGTTTCAAGGGGCTTGTGGTCTGTTTCTAGCTCAAATTGGATTCCTGCTAAGTAGTAGTAAAACCTCTCTATAGCCCACACTAGAGCGAGACTTTCCGTTTGGGAGTAGCGACGCTCAACTTCGGAAAGCGCTTTACTGGCAAAAGACACAACAAACGGAGTATCGTCAGTGAATTGAATGAGGACCGCTCCCAAAGCTACAGGACTTACGTCAGCAATCAATCTTGTTCGTCGGTTTGGTGAAAAATAAGTTAGTGTTGGAAGCTCCGCCAACTTTTCCTTGAGTCTTGTAAATGCATCATTCTGTCTAGTGGACCATATAAATTTTTCATTGTCCTTTATGGTCGCTCTTAAAGGTTCAACTAGATCACTCAAATCTGGTATAAATTTTCCCAAATAGGTTACTCGACCCAGAAAACTCCGAGTTTCCTCACGGGTGTTTGGGGCTCGAAAATTCAAAACACTATCGACTTTGTCCGGGTTTGCGCTTATGCCATCTGACGATAGAATATGACCTAAAAATTTTAACTTATGTACCTTCCATAAGCATTTATCGTTATTTATGGCTACATTAAAGCTCTTAAATACGGTAAGAACATCTTCCAGGTGCTTATCATGTTCCTTTTCAGTTGCGCCGAAGACTATTATGTCATCAAAATAGTTTAATGCATTTTTACATGGAGCCAAAATATTTTCCATAGTCTTTTGGAATATTTCCGGAGCTGAATTCACCCCAAATAACAGCCTTTTATATCTAAATAAGCCTTTTGAAGTTATAAATGTTGTTATATATCGACTTTCCTCTTCAAGCTCCAATTGATGATAGGCATTTTTCAAATCAAGCCTTGAAAAGACTTTTTCTCCCTGCAATCTCGTCATAAAACTGTCTAAAGTTGGCAGGGGATATTTTTTCTCCATTTTCTTTGAAGACAACGACCACTAGAGATATCCACGCGCTCGGCCCAACAACTGGTTCAATTACATCCAAAGCTAATGCCTCATTTAGTTTCGCTTCGACCTTATCCTCAATAGCAACTGGCACCCTACGCAAAGGTTGTTGAATCGGTTTTATGGAGGTGTCGATGGATAAGCTTACTTTAATCCCAGCAATTTTATTGAAAGGCTTCAATCTTTCCACCTGATTGATGCCTATACCCAACTTTAATACACCCAGTTTGATGGCAGTATCTTTACCCAGCAATGATTGCTCTCCACGTTCAATAACGTAAAATGTTGAAATCAAATTAGAACTTTCCTCAAGCCCAATAACAGCTTCAAAAACTGCTTTTATCGTAAGTGGCACATTTCCAGCGTATGCCCTGAATTGGTGCTCTGATTTAAATCGAGTATTCCACATGACTGCTTTTTCGGTCTTCAACAGGTACCAATCATCTTCACACAGGAGGTTGTATTTTGATCCAGAATCTATCAACATACTTATTTTCTTACCACCTACAAAACACGGTATTACCTCAATCGCGGATTCTCCTTTATCAAATATTTTAAAACAGCAGTCATCATTTGATTTGGATTGCCCATCAATATATCTTATCTTGGAAGAACAAAAATCTCGACGCTTTGGGTTTCTGTTATCAAATGAAGAAAATTTCCGTTTGTTTGAAACAGTACGGCATTTCCGGGCATAATGTCCCAGCAGGCCACATTTGTTGCAATTCATTTTCCTGGCTGGACAATCTACACTATTTCCGTCATGACTGTTTTGTCCACATCTAAAACATTCGCAGTTATTTGCAATTTTATTGATTTCAACAGTTGTACTTGGAGCCTCCATTGATTTTAACTGATCATTAATTTGCTCATGTACTTGGCAAATTTCAATAATTTCCTTTAAGGAGTGCTCTTTTTCCAATAATCTCTTTTTCAAATCCGCAGATGCTCATGAGTCAATCAATTTATCTTTGATGCTGATTTCCAGAATATCAGTCTTTGTTTCACCAAACACACACCTTGAAGCCTGTTGCCGCGTCCTCAATAACAATTTATTAAAGGTTTCACCCGACTCTGCCTTAAGCGATCGAAACAAATGCCTCTCAAATGTTGAATTTCTTTCCGGGGAAAAATAATCAGTCAATTTGTCAACTAACATTTTATAGGCATCGTCTTTTTCCCCACAAGTAAGTGCACCTGGATTGTTATATGCAACTTCCTGCAGTTAAGTTCCACCATAATGTAGAAGTTTGATTTTTTTCTTAACCGCATCTGATATTTCTTCCGCCTGAATGGAGAAAGTGAATGCCCTTAGCCACTTTTCCCACTCATTTCGAATAAGCGACTTGTCAATCGCTTCACAAAGAAATGGCCTAATTCCATTTGTTTCATTCATGTTCGGAATCAATGTTATTGTTTCCTAAACAAACAAAATGTTCAAATACAATCACTGTCAGGTCGACATACTATTTCAACTTACGACTGATCGTCTTGTACTTCTATTCTCCTTTTTTTCCCCTTTTTTCCTTTTTTTTCCTTTCCTTTTTTTTTTAATTCATTTGCCCAACTGGCCCAGATCTTATTCCAAATGGATTTTCAAAATTGGAACGCAGATTTTGTACACCTCGCTCGTGCTTGATCTTATTCTAGTTCTTTGAACTAGAACACAGAATTTATTTGCCTAACTGGCAATCTGAAATCAATAATGAAATCAATTGTGCGTATTAATTCATGTTCTTTTCAAAAAAAAAAAAAAATTTCCTTTCGTGTCAACATTTGCTTTTATTTCCCCTCATATTTACCTCGTCACCAATGTACCAACCTAGGATTCCAAATATATACTCAAACTAGCTATTTATCTTCTTACTTATTTATTGATTCTACCATCGTGGACTGTCACTTTTGGGTGGGTTGCCACATCTAGCATAGAGGGCACCAGTTTTCACTTTGCTTCTCAAACGCCTGCTTTTGTACATCGTACAAAATATATTGGTTCTCTCAAAATACTATCACCAATGAAATTTGAATATTTTTGAACGAATAAAATGAAAAAAATTATATGCAAAATTGATAAGTTCAATAATGACAAAGAAAAAGTGCTAAGTACTGTGAGTTCTTTCTGAAAAAAAGCAAATTGTAAAATATGTACATACATATATTCCGCAACATAAGCTTTGTTGTCTACCTGTATTTAAAGTAATTTCATGCCATTCTTCTTGACACGAATTTGTTGTAACTACTTCACTTTGCTTTTTGTATAAGGAAAATAATTGAAGGAAATTAACAAAACCTTCAACTTCATATTCTGCAACTTCAATATGTAAAAATTAACACAAACGGCCGGCTAATATTCCGTATTCACGGCGCATTTGCTCTACTGCTGTAGAGGACCATCAAATTGAACAACTTAAGCAAATTTAACACCATAAAACTAGTTTCCAATTGCTCCGATTAAGGGTGCCTGACAACAAAATATATGATATTATGATAAATACCTTGTCGGAAGTCAAATAATATATTCCCTTTAAATACTTAACCTTTGCTTAATAGATAAACCACATTTTTTTGTTGAATTATATATTTAATTCAACACAATGAATAAAATCTCATATTTTTGCGTGCTTTTGTCAAAAATTTAGTGGACGAAAAATTCTAATAATTTTTAAACATATGTTGTGCAAAGCAATGTATAATTATTGCTTCTAACCCATTGCTTTGCCAATGATTTTCTTTCTCTTTTCGATCTACATAGCACAGCTGAGAAAACGCTTTTTCTTATGCCACTTATGAGTAATCTGTATGGGAATCTGTGAATAATACAACAGTAAAGAGTTCAGAACAAAGAGACAGTGAACGTGGTGCAGTGAGAAAAGAGATTACAACTGAAATGGGCAAAACTGAAGATAAATATCAAAGTATAAAAGTATAAAGTAGAAAACAAAGTTACAAATAATCGCGCTGAAATAAACAAAGTTGAAAATATCTGCACCGAAACTCAAAATAAGGAACCTGTAAACAGCGAAATCGAAAACCAAATTAAACAAGCTGAAAACAAAGAAAGTGCTAATGAAAAAAATATAACATCACCCGATTTAAATATAACAAATTTAGAAAATACAAAAATGTCGATTAATCAAAATCAGAGTTTGAATCATAATACCTTTACAGGTATTATCTGAAAAAATTAAGAAAGAAGAAGAAAATAACAATAAACCATATATCACAGTAGATCATTTTTCAAAGATTTCAGTTGATTGTGACGGTGAAAATATTCCAGTGAAACAGTGGGTTAGCAATTTTGATTTAAATGCATACGGTTTGAGTGAACAACAAAAATATGTCCAGGCACGAAACAAAATTATCGGTACAGCAAAGTTATTTTTAGAAACGGTTGTTGTAAGCGACTACAGGCTCTTAGATTACAGTTTGATAAAGGAATTGGTAAATGTTTAAGTAGCAACGAATTACATAAAATGCTTTCGAATAAGAGGAAAAGTGATACCGAATCTTTTCACGAATATGTACTTCAAATGCGTAGAATGGCAGCTGTTGGTGATACAGAAGAAATTTCAATTGTACGGTACATTGTTGATGGCTTCAGGATTAAAAGTGACATTAAATTTCAGTTATATAATTCAACTACTTTCAAAGACCTTCGTGAAAAGTATGAAATTTATGACCGTGTAAACGAAAATCGGGATAACGATGTAAGGTTTAAAAAACGATCATATCAGGCCTATGCAAATAATAATAATAATGAAGGGAAAAAATCGATTTCCACCGGAACACTGTTTTAATTGTGGATCAAAAAACCACAAAAGAAGTGAATGCCGATCAAATACAAAATGTTTTAAATGCAATCGCTACGGACATATTGCAAAAAATTGTGAAGTGAGTAACTTAAATAACTTCCCAGACAAGAACGTTAATGTAATTATTGATAGAAAACGGCTTAAATTAGTCGATTATAAAACACGCGATTTACAAAGACAAACTATATGAAAATAAATTAAAAGACAGTCGTGCACAATTATTTGGACTTGGTAACATTAAAATTTAATCGATTGGGTATATAACGTGTGATGTGACAGCTGATGGGATGAGTTCATAGTGGTCCCTGATAAATCTATTAAGTTTGACGCAATTTTGGGGTACAATTTTACGAAAAAATTTATATTTTATTCCGGCCAAGAAGGATACGTATTCAAAGATGATAATGATAGTAAAAGGGATAGTTCCCATGATGACGAATTAAACGTGTATAATATAAATACGATGGAAGTAGATGTCGATGCGAAGTATAAAAAATGCATTGAAAGTCTAATTAATGACTATAAACCATCAGTTAGTTACGAAACTTGTCCTGTGGAAATGAAAATTGCTCCGAACGATCAATTTAAACCTTTTCATCATTCGCCGAGCCGCTTGGCAGCCAACGAAGAAGAAGCAGTGAATAAGCAAGTAACTCAATGGTTGCAAACCGGCGTAATTCGAAAATCCTGCTCAGATGTGGCTAGTCGGGTTGTAGTCGTTAAAAAGAAAAATGGAGAACGCAAAATATGTATTGATTTCCGTCAATTAAACGCAGTGGTGCTTAAAGATCGCTTTTCTGTACCAGTAATCGAAGATGTGCTGTTGAAGTTGCAAAAGGCAAAGTTTTTTACGGTCCTGGACTTAGAAAATGGTTTCCTCCATGTTGCTGTTGAAGAATCAAGCAAGAAGTTTACAAAGCAAGGCTTATTTGGCTTTTGGCTTTTGTAGCTCGCCTGCCAATTTTATACGGTATGTCAATTACATTTTTCAAGACCTTATTAATGCAGACATAATGGAATTGTACATCGATGATTTTGTAATTTACGCCGATACTGCCGAAAATTGTTTAAATAAACTCCAGTTAGTACTCGAGAGAGCCGGAAAATATGGTCTAAAACTTAAGTGGACAAAATGTGCTTTCATGAAAAACAAAATTGATTTCTTGGGTCGCATAGTAGAAGACGGCAAAGTATGGCCGGGAGACCAGAAAACTACAATACGAAGATGAATACATTAAAGCGATATTGACATGTTAGGAAACTGCCCCATACGAAAATTTCAAAATTAAGGGTGGTTTAGTTTATAAAAATGTCATGATTTTTTAGTGGTACCAAAAGCAATGGTGTCTGAAATAATAAAAACGGCGCATGAAAATGGACATTTTTCGACACAAAAGACGATGCATACAGTGCAACAGCAATTTTATATACCCCATTTAGATAAAAAGGTGATGCACATTGTAGGTAATTGCATAAACTGTATAATACACAATAGGAAAAGTAGCAAAAAGGAGGGTGTGCTGCATTGTATTGCTAAAGGCAACACTCCAATACATACATTACATATAGATCACCTTGGACCAATGGATGCCACAAGTAAACAATATAAACATATCTTAGCGATGGTCGATAGGTTCTCCAAGTTTGTGTGGCTATTCCCAACTAAATCGACAGGCTCAGAGGAGGTCAATAAAAATTTAAACGTCTGGTCTCAAATATTTGGACTTCCCGCCAGACTTATTAGTGATAAAGATCCAGCTTTTACATCGCAGTTGTTTCAAGAATGGTGTAAAGAGAATAGTGTCGAGCATATACTTACAACCAGTGGTGTTCCTCGTGCAAACGGACAGATTGAACGGGTCAATCGCTCTATTTTATCTGTGATAGTCAAGGTTTCATCCGAAGACTCAACTAAATGGTATAAGTATAAGCCATTTGAAATATTAGATTCATTTATTTATATTTTAATAGATTTTTCCGTTTTAAAATTTCATAAATTGGACTTAGCTCTTTTACAACTGAGGGCAAAGCTTTTGTTTTAGTATAACTTTTAATTTTCACAATTAGTTCCTTTTTTTTAAATCATTTAATTTCAAAAATAGAAACCGAAACAAAATAAATAAATGTTACAACGATACAATTTATTGTAAATTATTTTTTTTTCGTTAAAAAAAAAACTAAAAGGAAAACGATAAACAATTCTACTACAGAAAGTATTTTTAATTAATAATAATTATTTTCCATTTCTTCTGGCGCAGTTGTTTCCATTTCTCATCTCATCCAAAACGCAGTACCACTTTTGGGATGAGTTTCAGAACTTGGGACACTAGCACTCAATAGAAAATGCATGACCTACCTTGCTAATCCTACTGAGCCAGTTGTGTTACTTCTTATAGCTGCTTCTATTGTATGAATGCATTCTTTGGAGTCGATGTAATTTACTGCTTGAAACACAAATATTTTATTAGGACCACAAATTGCAATTTGATAACAAATCTTATGCCACTTTCATATGTACATACTTATATCACCTACCTGTGTAAACTTTTCCGGAACATGTAGAGCTTATCTGCTTCTGGGCACCATAAAACGCAATGTTGGCTCCTAAAAAATTTAAATATAATATAGTAAAAGCATTTAGATAATTAAATTTACCTTAATTAAATACTCACCTTTTGGTTTTTGTTCACTTTTGGTAATATGTAGACAAAATAATCTATGATATTTATGTCTACAAATTACTAACTTTAGTCATGATTTTTGGGGAAAATGGAAAATTATTTTCAATTTGCTCAAATATCTTACACAAAAATTTATTTTCTGTCAACCAAAGGAAAATTGCACAAGGTTCGTACGACAAAGAACACATAATTTTTTTCAAATATTGGTTGTCCCTCTCGCACGAAGGTGGTGACCTGACAGCACTAAAATTGTTTGTATTTGTTTATTTGTAGTTTATGCTCTGCAGTTGGAAAAAATCGCTTGTTTTTGTTGGTATTCTCACAGCTACACAAGTCAGCTGTGGTGGCTGGCTTTAGGTCTGAACGTTTACTTTCTGGGAAAATTCGGTAAAATGAGAGTAAGATATAATTACTCTCAATAAGAGAGCAAAATGTACAAAAGTAAGAAAACGACAAAAACCATAAGATTTACCAGAAAAAAAGAAATGTCAATTTTTTACAGCTCTGTTTATATCGGAGATGATATTTGACAATTTTAAAATTGTACTTTTTTGACCCCAAATGTACTAAAAACATAAAAGTTGTGTTAAGTTTTACTATTATTAACTATTAGTAACAGAAAGATAAAATAAAATGAGTTCGTGAATATTGAGAATTTGTTTCGAAATCAATCAAATTAATGTAATACTGAAGGAGTTCCTATTACTCGAGAGACCACCTCGTTGCAGTACAACTAACGTGTTGTTGGATGGGGAGGGCCCTGGTGTTGGTGCTATTGGTCTGAGACCCCAAACTGCCCGGCGATGGCAGGACAGGTGGACCGCGGACACGGTCGGCAGGTGGAGGCGAGGAGGAAATTTGGGGAAGTTAACTACTTCCTGACACAATTCCTCTCGGGCCACGGATACTTCCGAAAGTACCTGTATCGGATGGGCAGGGCAGATGGTCCCGACTGCATTTACTGTGGTATTACGGATGATGATGCAGAACACACCGTGATAGGGAGGATGCTCGATTGTGAAGACAATTGGGACGCTGTGGCACAGTACGTGCGATACGTTCTGCGGAGGAAGAAGAGGGACCTCGATGCGCTGCTGCATAGCGGGCCCCCTCTGACGGGGACCAGGCGATACGGGCCGGGGCCATGGCGCCGGCTGCGGACCCAGACGTGGGTGAGTGAGACTGGTGGTGAGTGAGAGTGGTCCTGATTGGGACGTGGCTCTGGGCCTTCCCGAAGTAATGCGGAAAGCGGTCCCGGGGAGGAATCTACCTAGAGGAGGAGGAGGGAATTTTTTAGTGGCAACACCACTCGACGCAGAAGACGACGGTCTCTGTAAGTGCGAACCCTACCTCACACGCCAAAAAAAAAAAAAAAAAAAACGTGTTGTTGAATAGTTAAAAATTAATGCAGTTCGTTACAAAAGTATTCTTGAATTTTCGCAAATTCATCCATTTTACAGAAATGATAATTTTACTCGTTTATAAACTTATAATTCGGACTATAGTTTTTGAATCTCCGTACGACTGAGTTTAGACGAGAAAACATTTAGTTTGGTAGCATGTTACAGGTGTGGAAGAAAGCATCGTTTTTGTGTGCGGTACTCGGCGACACGTTTTAACAACAACATATGTTGTCTTTGCTGATGGATAGAATTAATTTTTATGCGAATCCCTGAATAGTTTGTTTTAATATTTGTATATTTTAAATAATTGTGGGCAATTATATTAAGAAAAAATTCACAGATGATGGCCCACTCCAAGGTTCTGAAGGATATTTATATTTTATATTATATTACATTTCTTTTTTTTATATACATATGTACATATAAGAATATTGAAATAAAGTCAACGTAAAGAATTGAAATAAAGAGTGTTTCATTTCAATTGGGATATCCGTCTACAGTGAGCGATATATATGCATCAACGCTGACTATCACATGCACACAGAAGTTTCGGTCATTTTTCTCATATTGCCCTTAAGAAAATGATATAAACTTTGTTCTACGCAATGACCGATAATTCTTTTTTTTTTTTTTTTTTTATCTTGGACCAGCACGTAGGGGATGACCCCTACACATGCGATGCATTGTGCTGGAACTAGGAAAACAGGTTATGGGAAGGAGGATAGAGGGAGTAGTGTGAATGAACATTTGATTTGAATTTTCCCACGTCATAAGTGACAGGAAAGACCTCGGCAGGGAGTTTGTTCCACATACGCGATGTTCGGCCGAAAAATGAGTTCTCCCTGTAATGCGTAGTGCGGTTCGCTGCCAAGTTGACTACAAATGGATGTGCTCTTAATGATGAACGCGTCGTGCGCGTGAATGATCGGGTTTCGGGAACAAGTTCCCTGATTTCATCAGAACACATCCCATTATAGTAACGATAGAACAACGAAACGCACCCCACGTTGCGACGATGCTCAAGAGAGTTAATAGAGTTGGCTACCCTACTGTCTCCTATGAGTTTCTTCGCTCTCTCCTGGACCCGGTCGAGTAGCTTCAAAATAGTCTTTGAAGCACCGGCCCAAACATGAGAGTTGTATTCCATTTTCGGTCGGATGTAGGCGGTATACATAGTGAGGAGATCAGATGGGGTGAAGTATGTCTTGCACCGTCTTAAAAAACCGAGGCACTTGCATGCTTCTTTTGATACCTGAAAAATGTGCTCAGTCCATCGAACATCGCACTGAATTTTCATGCCAAGAACATCAAGAGCTTCTGAGTCCTCGATGTTTATACCGCCCATAATTACAGATGACGCAGCGTCATCGGGAATGCGTCGATGTGTAAGCATGCTGCATTGGGTCTTTTGAGCATTGAAATCGACCCTGTTTGCCTGACCCCATTGCGATATTTTCATGAGGTCACAATTCAATTAGTCACTCATATTCTGCCTCAGCGAAGTGATCATAGTCGATGTTGGCCTACGACTAAATGAATATGAGTGAGAAAGGCTGCTGTCATCTGCGAAAGAGTGGATAGGGTTGGAAGTTTGACATAGGAGGTCATTAAGAAAGACTAGAAATAGGGTAGGAGAAAGAGTGGAGCCTTGCGGTACCCCTGAATTTATCTTATACTCGTTAGATGAGATCCCATCTATAACAACTCTTATAGCGCGATCCCTGAGAAAACTCGATATAAATCGAGAGAAGATATCACCGACACCAAAAGCAATAATTTTGGACCGAAGAGCCTCATGCCACACTCTATCAAATGCTTTAGAAATATCCAGAGCCACGACTTTACTTTCGCCAAAATGGTGAATAGTACTGCACAACTTTTCCGAGAAGAAGGCCAATAAGTTGCCCGTAGAGCGCCCTCGACGAAAGCCATATTGACGGTCGTTCAGTAAATTGTTGGACTCTAAATATTTCATTAGGTGAAAGTTCACCATACTTTCCATCACTTTGGAAATCGCGGAACAGATTGCGATTGGGCGGTAATTTTCAGGTTTGCTTGCCTCACCCTTTTTTGGGATCGGCGTTACATTTGCAACCTTCCAGCACGATGGGAATTGACCTGTATAGTACAGAGTGCTGAAAAGGATTGCCAAAGGACGGGATAACGTCGAAGAACACTGTTTCAGGACCAGACCAGTACACTTGTTTATGTTGAGGTTCGGTAAAACCCTTTTAACTGCACGAGCTATCTTTGGCATAGTTACGGATACACTCTCGAGAGCGGGCAGTGGTTGATTGCTCTCCGGCAAGTGAGTTACTTGTAAACATTTCAGCTAGAAAGTTAGCTTTTTAAACCGGGTCAGTGTATAAATGATCATCCTTCAAAAGAACCGGAATAGAAGAACAAGCATTTTCCTTCACTCTTTTTACGAAAGACCAAAAGCTTTTACTTCGAACTTTAGTGCGAAGACGCTCCTCGTACAAACCTTTTTCTCGTCTTAGCACTTTGTTACACGAAGATCTCGCCCTTTTGCCCATCATATCAGTATCCGCGTTTTTGGCATTCCGCCAGATACTAAATGCTTCCTCTCTGGATCTGACTGCAAGTCTGCACGTCTGATTAAACCATGACTTCGGTCTGGGTATAATCGAAATTTCCTTCGATGGTATGAAAGCTTTCATACCGAGCAATATTATATTTTCAACCACTTCTGCCATGGCATTGACGTCAAGGAAGCAGAGCTTCCAATTGAAATGCCGAAAGAAATCGTTGAGCTCAGCCCAACGTGTCTTTTCAAAAATATATTTTAAACATTTCGTAGCTGGCCGTGAAACGTTAAGAAGTTCCGCAAACGAAAAGGAGGCAGAAATGGTGCAATGATCCGAATTTCCGAGAGGTGCGCTAGTGTTCATTTCATACTTGTCAGGGTGTGAAGTGAGAAAAAGGTCGAGGGTGTTGTGTTGGTGCCCGTCAACACACGGAATATGTGTTGGTTCATTCACTAATTGCGCAAGGTGGTTGTGCGCTGCGAATAGCCCAACATATTGGCCTTCTGGAGTCGTATGGCTCGAATGGCGGAGCCACGATACGTTATGGACATTGAAATCACCAGCAATAACGATTTCACTGTTCGGGTAATTTTCGAGGATCTCCGATATAGAGTCGGAAAGGGCAAGAAAGTTGTATATAGTTTTATCCCTTTCCATATTTGGGCTTCTGTAAAGAAACCCGAAGTGCAAAAGATGTGCCCTGATTTTAAATTTAACCCATAGTCAGCTAAATTCAGGATCATTCGTGCCTAAGGATTGCTGGCACTGGTACACAACTTCATTGCGTATATATATTGCAAGGCCCCTATGAAGAATAAAGAGGGATAGGAGGTGATACCCAGGTATGTGAAAATCCTGTGGATCAGCATCCTCAGACACCTGGGTTTCACTTAAGGCGAAAACATCCGGCCGATGAAGACAAACGTGGGCATATACAGAGAAAAAATTTGCCCTTAAACCACGTATGTTGCAGAAGTCAATTCTGAAACGGCCTGTCATACTTTACGCAAAAAAAAAATCAAATCAATTGTCTATCTTTTATATTGCCGACACCAATGAACTAGTTGCCGCCTGAGAGATTGCTCGGTGATCGGTGCTACGCCTTCATCACCAAACAGTCGAACAGCAACTATCCCACTGGTATCCACAATATAAAAAATTTATATTTTTCTTTTGGTAGGAGTGTTTAGCACAATGACGCGAAAAAGAGCCATAAAAGCCCTGACCCGGTTACTTTCACCCGAAGTGCCAACACTGGTTGGTGGTGCCAGCACTGGTAAATATTTTTGTTCGCCCGTTACTGGTATAGCGGATTTTATTTTCTGTTCTATTGTTTTGGTTGGAATTTTATTTTTGTTGTTGTTTGTTAAATTTATGATTTATTTATTCCCCGTTTGCATTTAATCCAAAGTACCGTTTATTTTATTTTATTTTATTTAAAGCATTTAAAGTTTGTAAGTTTATTTAGTTTGTTTTGTTTCACTATTGTTGTCACTATTTTCCTCTGTTTTTTTTTTTATTTTTTTTTATTTTCCACTCCGCTATTTTAGTTTTTAGTCAATTCTGTGGTAATTTATCCGTCTCACAGAAGACGCGTGTATACCGGACGGACGACACGACACTACTCCCAATTCTGTCAGCAATGACGGTCATATCACCGGTCAAATGACCGTCAATGTTCTTGTAGGGCAGCTAAACTTATTAGCTATTTCGCTGGTCACTTCATTCAACGTCAAAGTTTGTGAAAAAGTTGTGGAAAGTGGTTGTGAATAATTTAATAATTAAATATTATATTAAGAAAAATCGAAAATATATTTTTGCTATAATTAATTTAAATTACTGAACAACGTATAATCATATGAATATACCTTGGTACGTAATATTTAGTGGAGTAATGTAGTACTTTTGCAATGCAAAGTGTACTGAAAAAAGTACAATTGTACGAGCTTGATTATCCCTGATTTTCATGTGATTGATGACAGTTTACCGAAAAAAAAATATTTGTGAAAGAATGTATTTAAAAAAACAAGTATGGAAAGAATTTATTTAATTATATTTATTTTTCAGCGATGGTCTTTTTTATGAAAAGTTCTTAACAATTATTTATTTTTCAATATTTTGCTACCAAATAGGTAGCATCGTTAGGAAATAATAATTTCTATTAACAAATATTTATTTAAAAAAATGGTATTTTTTATGAAGGTTTTAACAATTTATTGTATAAATAACAAAAATGTTTGTAATTAATTATTGTTAAGAAAAATGTTTAACACAACTTTTTTAATGTCTGTCAGCTGTTTGAGACATTTGTAATTTTGCTTTGTTATTTTCAATGTTTATTATAAACAAACTGATTGCTTGAGACATTTGTAATTTTGCTTTGTTATTTTCAATGTTTATTATAAACAAACTGATTGCTTGTTCTTCACGCCCAAACTAGCCCGAAGAAAAAGTACGGGCATTCTCGTGCGTGAAGAACAAGAACATTACTCTCTCAAAACGTCTCTCATTTACCCAATTTCTGGGTAAGAAAACGCTTTTGGGTAAGATTGGGAGCCCGCACCCAATTTAGAGTAAACGAACAGACCTTTTGACCAGTGCGTTAGTATTGCCAACCAGCACTGCCTTATCTGCTTGCAGGGTGCGCCTATAAAATAAATATATAATAATTATAACTACAAATGCTTATTCTGCTCTGTTCAAAGAATTAAAAGAATACATTTTTTTTGGAATACAACTTAAAATTACCAATTTTTATTGTGTTCCAAAGTTTTTTTAGATAGTTTGTTTTACTAAACGTATCGAACAGTTTTCATTTTATAACTAAAATAATAATTGAAGCTATATATTTTAGGTCTGAGAGGTATGATGTCAACATAGCTCATGTTTTATTTTTAAATAAGATTTTTTTTGTATAAACAGCAAATGTTTTTTTATAATATTTTGCTTCCTTCTGATGTAAAATGTTCAATGCACGTGTTTTTAATTGTAAAAAAAAACAAAAATAGTACATTTTATGTAACTCTGTCAAAAAGTCTCTAATTCCCAATTTTTTTTTCTTCTCATGCGTACCAGTTATGTATGCTTAATGGTAGAAAAATAATAGATAGGCCCGGAACTGCAACAAGTGCACAATAGAAAAAAAAACAGGGCACTTTATTGTTGTTTACGTAGAAGTCATGTACAATACCGGCTTCAGCTGATAGCAATCCATAATCACATCAGAACGTCCTCCTTCGTCGGCATTGTGTAGCACCGGCGAAGGAAAATAATAATAAAAATGGCTAAACAAAGAACGAGCGAAAGCAGATCTGTAAAATAATTAATTAAGCTTCACCTCCTATCCCTTTCCTATAGTTCCAGCACAATGCTTTGCATGTGTAGGAGTCATCTCCTGAGTGCTGGTCCCAGATAAAAAAAAAAAAAAATATTGTAATACAAGTTAAAAATAAAAGAAGAAACTATATATAAAGTTAAATATCAACAACCTTAACAGTTACTTAAAAAATAATAATCATTTTATTGCATCATAAAGCAAGAGTTTGAACTCAGTTTTCTCAGTGCTGAATTCAATAAAAAATTTATTTTCATTTTGCAATCTGAGATTAATTTCATTGAGTTAAGCAAGTGCACGAGTTAAGGTGCCATTACATGCATAATTAGTTTGACGAATAGGAATATCAAATAACTTTGCAACCCTTAAATTTCTAAGGGGAATTTAAAACGGTACACAGTATAATACGTCAAGACATCAATACAACCGTTGATAATGTCATATAAAAACAAGGCAGATTGAAGTTTTCTACGCAACTCCAGAGTTTGAAGGCTAATAAACAAATATTTGGATTTATAAAGACCAGAGAATAAATAAGGAAGCGAACGTGTAGCAAATTTAATGAAAATACGTTGGAGTCGCTCAATATTCGTGACAAGAAAAGCGACATGAGGATTCCAAATAACAGAAGCATATTCTAATTTAGATATTACAAAAGAAGTATAAATATATTTCACAGTACTACTTGCTTTAAACGATAAGATTTGTCGTACGTAAAATGTGAGAGAAAATTAAATGAAATTCCATCCGTATTTCAAAAAAAGAGTGTAAAAATCGGATGGTTGTTTTCTGGCGTTGGTATGGATAAGATCAAGCAAGATGAAAACATAGCCGTGAATAAATCAAACCGGAAATAAAAAACTTTAGCAAACCGGATGTTTTGGTTTATGGTTTGAAGAACGGTTTTCAAATTATAAGCGGATAACTACATATAAAGGCGTTGAACAGGTCATTGAATAATTGGCATATATCATCAATATAATTTATGAGCATAATAAAATTTGATTCTAGGGCCTTATTCCTACATATATTCGTTTTTTATTTTTAAATCGATGAGAAATCAATGATCGAATATCAATAATTTTTTTCACTCTTTGTTTACAATTTCCATGAGCTAAGCAACAAACCAAAACATCCGGTTTGCCAAGGTTTTTTATTTCCGGTTTGATTTATTCACTCACGTGATGAAAACATTCTCATTAAATTTAACTACAGCTGTTTGCTTGTTTTCCCCAGGGCTGGAGTTTAATAACCTTGAAAAATATTTTTATAACTTTCAAATATGTTATTTTCGTGGTCAAAATTTTTAGTGTACTTTTGGAAAATATACGTATATTTTTATAAAATTGTGCTGTCGTGGTCTAAAATGTACTTTTTGATTTTATAATTAGTATAAATATATGAAACCAGTTTTCCCTCTCTGGCTTTCTCACATTTGTTTACATAAAAATGCATCCCTGATCTAATGGTGTGTGTTGGTTTTTGAAAAATTTTAAAAAATTAAGAGAGCCATACGACTGCCAAATTTTCATCCGTATTTTCTCTCAAAATCTTATAGTTTCATTACATATTACGTTTAGACGATCCGACTTGTGCTCTTCTACACAAAAATTTGGCATGTCGTACGACTTGTGGGACAATGTAAAGCACCCTTTAGTCGACACCAATCATACCGGTAATTGAGCTCAGTTTGCATAATATGGCATTGTTGATTGAATCCATTTTCAAATAAAATTTCAAGTCATCGGCATACAAAAAACAATTTTTTTTTATCTGGGACCAGGACTGCGGAAATGACCCCTACACATGCGATGCATTATGCTGGAACTATAGGAAAGGGATAGTTAGAGAAATTACAGAAGGTGAAGCTTAATTACTTATTTTACAGCTCTGCTTTTTTTTTATCTGGGACCACACTCAGGAGATGACTCCTACACATGCGAGGCATTGTGCTGAAACTATAGGAAAGGGATAGTAAGAGAAACGACAGGAGGTGAATATTTTACAGTTCTGCTTTCGCACGTTCTTTGTTTTGTTTATACTCGTAGCAGTGCTGAAGCTACGATTCAGTAGCCATATTTATTATTGTTTCACTTCGCCGGTGCTACACAATACCGACGAAGGAGGGCGTTCTGATGCGATTGTGGATTGCTATCAGCTGATGCCGGTATTGTTCAGTGACCAGTGACTATGCCTTCGCCACTGTAACCTTTCGACAACAACTTCATATAATTATAAAGATTATAAAGAAATTTATTTAAAAAATTAAATTCACGACGGTAATGTAGAAATTTGGACTCTGACTCAGTCCCTACAACAACAATATTTTTTGTTTGCAAATACAACAATTTTATTCAAGTTGTCAAAACAGTTTACGTATTAACATGCTGTGAAGAACACAACGTTGGCAACTGAACAAAAATCAGCTGATGAGAATTTTAGCTAATGCAGCCACCTGGTATTAATTCGCTTCGGTCTATTCATTAGGTCCGTGCAACTCGTCATGTGTGTTACAAATATTTTATACTCGACTGTCGAAATTTTTTTACATTTTTCTCATTTGTTAAATTTGAGACAGCGCGCAATTAACAATATTACTAATATTTTTATTTGAGAGAGTGTTGCAAAAGCAATAAAGGCGTACATAATAGAAATTAAATTTTTTCTTGCTATTGTAGCCTGTGTGTGTTTACTTTTGAGATAGAAGTAGTTTCTATTTATGACATTCCAAAATTAATTTACACGAACAAAATGCCTGTTTTGTTTTCTTCATTGTTATAGAGCTGCAGAGACCTAATAAAAAGAACTTGCAATTTTAAAATTTTATATAAACAATATCGCTAACTATTATGTTTAAAAATCGCTAAAAATAGCTGTATTACCATCACTGCTCAGTTGGAATAAAGAATACTAAATTTTGCATCTCTTATAAAATTATTAGTAAAAATTATTTGGTTTGCTTGGATATCATGTATTCTTCAGGTTCGTGAAAAAATTTATTTTAAGATGTACTTAGCTAATTATTTTGACTATTATTTGAATGTGACTATTTATCTGTAGCTTAATTTTAATTAAGTGCTGATATGAAACGGAAATCTCCTGATTAGTGTTATTCTACAACTTCTTGGGTATGAAGTATATATACATACATGTGTATATGGTGTAAAAGGAGAAACGTTGACTATAAAAATATATCTGCATTATCAGAATGTTACACGTGTATGCCATACTTAAAATTAATGGCCGTTGGCTCATAAATGAATATACTGCCTGTTCATTGAAGACGAGTGAAAATATTTCTCCGGCCATTTATATTGAAAACGACAATAAAAAAAAACTCCAAATTGCTTTTGTTTTGAATATAAATTGTCGAACGAGTATTTACAATCGGATTCTGAACTGGCAGATGGTATATAAAAATACACTTTACAATTAGAATAACCACTATTATTTCAATGAAAAGTCGGTTTACACTGACCAGAAACAATCTGCAAACAAATGACTGGCTTAAGGTGATAGTAGGTGTGGGCGGACGCACAATCCTACCAAAAAGCGTTTTCTTGCGCAAAATTGGGTAAATGAGCGAGGTTTTGAGAGAGTAATATCCTTGTTCTTCATGCACGAGAGCGCCCGTACTTTTTCTTCGGGTTAGTTTGGGCGTGAAGAACAAGCAATCAGCTGGTTTATAATAAACATTGAAAATACAATACTGGTGGAGACCATCATAACCAAGAATTTTATATATAATTTAACTTCTTATGTGAAGGCATAGGTCGTTTAAATATATATTGTGTGGGATACCCTGGCAATTTGCGTACTTGCTTCTGCCATATGGCAATTGATAACTACGAACAAACAAAACATTGAAAATAACAGCAAAATTACAGAAGTAAAATTAAAAGTTTCACAAAAATGCAATGAACAAATAATAGTTAATTTTTTTTCATAATTTATGAATTATTTGGGGTTTCTTTAAATAACATGTATGTATAAGCCAAATCGTTGCATTTTTATGGATGTATGCATGTGTGCAGATTTGTAATTGGTCATGGTCATATACAGTTTGTAAAAAAAATCTTTTCAAAACTTAGAAAAATGAAAAAGTTTAAGAGAAACTCTTATTTGCAAGTAAGTTATATAACTTTTATTAAATTTTTTTTCTTCATGTATTCAATTGAATATGTTTATTTGCACAAAAAAAACCAAAATTAATTTAAATAACAAAGTAATAATCGTAACTTAAAAAATACTTCAGTTTACGCTGTAAAATAAATGTTTTTAAAATTGTGTTAAATTTAATTAAATTTATTCTAAATGGTGAAAAAAAAGATTTGAGGGTGCTAATACTTGGTGTGCTCTCCTTTAGCTTTAATTACAACTTCTAAGCGTCTAGACATTGAATGGATAAGCTTTTGTATATCATTATTTTCAGGTAATTTTTCCCACTCTTTAATAAATGTTATTTGTTTTTTGGTGACCTTTTTCCGACTTTTTCTTTGGATGGACCCATGAATTTTCTAAAGGGTTGAAGTCTGGGATTTGTGCTGGGCTATCGATCACTTTTGTACATTTATATAACAACCGGGATCTACAAATATATGCCTTATGCTTCGGGTCATTATCCTGCTAAAATTTATACTTGAGCTTTTCAGGGTCAACAAAACCGAATTTCCGAGCACTTGCACTCAATTCCTTTTTTAAAATGTTTAGATAGACTTCCTTGGTCATTATATCCTCTAATATTCATATTTCGCCAACACCCTTACTCGAAATACAACCCCACACCATAAGGGATAGTTTACCGAACTTTACAGTGGGTATTATATTTTTATTTTCAAAAGCCGTCAGGGGTTTTCGCCAAACTTTTTGAGGTCCCTCATGGTAGTAAAGCATCACTTTCGTTTCGGCACAAAAAATAACATCATCCCAGTGCTCCGGAGGAAAAGAAATGTGTTCAATGGCAAACTTTACCTTTTTTCAATGTTTACCGCGGATAGCAAAGTTTTTTTCCTCGCAACTCTTGAAAAGTATTTATGGTTTTATAGCACATTTCTAACAGTCTGAGAGGGATACTAACTCCACATTCATTACTGATGTTAAGTGCAATTCCTCTAGTGGATTCTCATCAATCATTTTCAAAATTTTCTTTTCAATTCGCCGAGTTACTTTTTTTGGTCTGCCTGGTGTTTCTTTTGGTTCCAGTCTTTCTTCTTTTTCAGCACGGTTAATAAGGTTATATACCGTCCTTAGGTTAAGAGTGAACATTTTAGCAATTTCTCTGTGAGATTTGCCTTTATAGTAATTAAAATACACCAGTTGGGTAATGTCTTTGTTCAGTCGCTTTCCTGGCATAATTTATATATAATTGGGTAATCATTTGTTTATTCTATGAGCTTAATTTAATGAATAAAAGACAACTGTTACTCTTAGCGTCCGTATAAAACTATTATACGCAATGCATATGCAAAAAACGAACGGTTCTTTCTTGTCTGCATTTTTGAAAACATTTTTTTACACTGTTTAAAGTATACAAAATTATTTTGTAGCGTTGTTGTTGTAATATGTTCATAAATTTGTCAAAGTTTCGACGCCTGCTTGTCGACAACATACAAAACAACAGTTGTAAAAAAAAAAAATCACAAATATAATGATATTGTTGTTGTAAATATTTATTTAAATTCTTAAAAAATTTTTGTTTTGAAAACTTTTTTTACAAACTGTACATTAAATGTTGCCCAATGTTATAGACATTTAGTTAATAGATAGTAGAAGTGAAAATAATTTTACATTGTAAAGATTTTTAAAATAACTGTTATTTAAGTTATAATATTTTTAGTATTTTACAGAAATCAAATTTATTAATATTTGAGTTTTTATAAACTATAATTCAATATTGCACATGAATATTATAGAGGATATGAATTTCACTTGCATTATGAAATTATATTTATAAATATTTATTAAAAAATATTAATTCGTCGAAATAACACCAGAGAAAGAAAACTCGCAACTGCAGAGTTGCGAAAGAATTAAAAAGTTCTATCACTTCACCACCTGTCTCTTCTCTACGCATGTATTATTGCATACGTAGGGGACATATGCTCACATAAAAATTGTGTGTTTACCTTACAAAATTTTTTTTATTTTTCTAAGAACAATATATTTCATTTCAGGAAAAAAAGGAAAAAAGAGCAAAGGCACCGTTATATCGCTGCAATCTTTTTTATCGAATGGTGATGTTCCTGGAAGAACTACTCAAGTTGCCAAAAACATTCGAAATGTTGATGGTGAAGACAGTGATGATGAAAGAAATATTCTTACGGTGGTTTGCCAACTTCCTACAGCCCCGCGAGGAAATAGAATATTTGATGACAATTCTATACCTCAAAAATCCCCTTTTATTGCTTATGTTACTAATTTGCCTTTTGATGTTCAAGAGAAGGATATATATGAATTGTTTAATACTAATAATATAATATCAGTTAGACTTCCTAGAGAGGATGGGGATACAGGTAGGCTGCGAGGATTTGGTTACGTCGAATTTGAAAGCAGAAATGATTTAATACAAAGTTTAAGCATAATAGATCCAAAAATTAAGGGACGTAGAATAAGAATTGATTTGTCTAATGAGAACGAACAAAACTCAAGACAACGTAGCGTAAAAAGAGGTTATGATTTATCAAACACTAATGGTGAAGGAAGGGAACTAAGTAATTGGAGGCGTGACAACACTAAAAAGGACGAATATGTTTTTGGTAGTGAACGTAACTTCAATGAGCAAAAATACAATTCTGAAGAAAATAATTCTCCTGGTTCATGGCGAAAAAAAGGTCAAAGTACTTCTCTAATATCATCTGGGCAACTTCAAAAAGAAAATGATAAAGAAGAATTCCGTATCGATAAAAATAATACAGTTGAACGGCCCAAGCTGATGCTTAAACCGCGTACACTACCTATACCTGAGCTAGATGTACCATCGAACATTACCTTGGAGTCAAAAAATTATGTTATTAGCTCAATCAAAAGTCCTGGAATATCGGCTCAAAAGGTATTTGGTTCAGCAAAACCAGTTGATACTACAGCGAGAGACTTAGAAATAGAAAAACGTTTGGCAGATTTTCGCCGCCAAGATAACTTACGGCAAGAAATTACAAAAACTGCAAATGACTTGAATAAAATAAGCCTAACAAAAGGGGAAGGAGATAAAAGCCTTAATGAAAATTGGCGACAACAAAATGAAAATGGTGAAGCTTGGAAGAACAAAAACAAAAGAGGTTTAAGAACAGGTAATTAAATATTTGCCGATCGCAATATCTTTGTGAAAAATTAAAAAAAAAACTGTCAATATTCAAAAATCCAGCCTAGGGAAACACCCGATTATACTAAAAACAAAACATTGGTCAAATAAAGAAAAAACTAACATAAAAACTGTCAATGTTTATCATATTTTTTTATTTTATTTTTTATGGCAACGATTTTAATGTTAAATTGTGTCAAACTTCAGTATGCAAATATTTTAAAGAGTGCATAGATGTCATGTACAAAGAGATTCGTACAAAATGGATTTCCATCGATCTGTAGGCAAATGCGGGATTTTTTCTATCAAATCAACGTCTCTCAAACTGTTTAGGAGTAGTAATATTTACTCTACAATTGTTAAAAAAAATTAGAATACGATTTTAAAGGAAAATTATGCAGTTTGTGGGTTTACTTCTTATTTAAAATTTGGATTTTAGTTTTGTCGTGGAAAATATTAACGACAGATTTTGAATTTCATTTTGATATTGAAAATTGTAGGAGATTTATATACAGATATAGCATAAAACGTCGAGTTTTTTATACGCCAACTCTTTACACAATGAGGGTGATTACCGCAGAAAACCAAGGCGTGAATAACGCTACTGTTTACAAATAAGTTTGAAATGTCACTCACCACTTGTTTGAAATTGTTTAAGTTTATATTATGAAGAAAAAGTTTATTAAATTTATAAAACAAGCAAATATTAATAAGGAAATGAATGGATAAAAGGAAAAACGGAATAATGTTAACATCACTCACATTGATAAAAGGGTTATCATATTGGTCAAAAATCTCCAACACTCCACAATATGAATGGCGTTTTACAAAAACAGAAAACTATATAAATTTCATTTGTTTAACAAAATCCAAGTATCAAGTAAACGCACAAAATTTTTCAAAGTGGGACGTGCACGCCAAAATTGTACCAACAACAAACTATCGAAATTATACAACACGGCTAGTCTCGTTGTTTGTTATGGTTTCATTTCGTGTTGCAAAAATATTAAAATAGTTTGAAATTTTACGGTTCCATTGATGTTGGTTGCAGATACATATATCGTTGTTTATTATTTAATATATATTAATTGTTAGATACATACATATGTATGCAGTGCCATATTTCCCCTTTATATGCGTTAGTTATAATTTTTTAATTTTAAATAGGCTAGTTATCGATAACATACAGGCAGTCAAAATTACATGTGATAGTTACTAAGAAACAAACTAAATCAAAGACAAAATTGTAAATTACACTGACAAACACTAGCAGAACGGAACAACCTGCTGTTTTCGTTCAGCGTTCTTTGTGTTTTTTTCCACCGTGTATGGTTATCAGTATATGTAAATCATTACAATTATATTAAGATTGAAATTAATCTATATTTGTATTGCTGAATCTATTTATTTAAAATTTATAGTTTTGTTTTGCTTCTTTTGATTCATTTTAAATAATAACACACATTTAAATTTTTATTCCATTCTTACGCAAATAAGTTTTTTACCAGGAATTCGTAAATCACCATCGCATACACGTAGAATGTTCTCGATTTTCATCGACAGACAACGCAATAAACAAACATACAACACACATACCAAACATACAACACACATACCAAACATACAACACACACACATTCACACTAACACAATGATAGTAATAGACTATTTAGATTGGCGTGAAATCTAATACTTTTTTTTTATCTTGAGCCAGCAGTCAGGATGATGAACAAAATCTTTTTGTTTTCTACTAGATATCCCATATAAAAGAAAATCTACTTCGTCACGATATTTTGGCAAAATCTGGTAGTGATACAACCTTGTTTTTTTTACCAAATTGTACTAAAAAAATGTATGTATCATGGTATAATGAAAACAGGTAGGGGCGGAACTACAACAATTGTTGTTTAGAGCGATAGAATATCATGTAATGAAAGAAAAAGATGGTCGCGTTAGTAGTAAACGTGTGCAAACAAATGTGCAAAACGGATATTTAATAGTGTGCGGGTAATTTGCCAGCTGAAGGCAGAGTCAGCTGGCCTTGCGAGACTCCGAGTAAAGCATTATACCACGGTATATATGTATATTAATGTGAAAGCGTAGGTAGTACATGTGCTTGGTTAGAGCCAAATGTTAAATACTATACTGAAAAATGTGTGTCATAAAGTGAAATCTAGCTAAATGCCAGAGAAGTGTGCTGTAAACTGTTAGGATTTTGAGATAGATTTCAAACTGATTTGAATTCAATTAACTGATTGTGAGCACTCGTTACGCAGTAGGAAAAACACTCTTGAAGCGAACGATTAAATTAAGTACTTGAAAGTAGATTGTGAACGATATTCACTTAAAGTAGCATTGTGAAGAAGTAAAAGGACGAATAAATAAAAGCTGTATCCAATCCGCAGGCACATCAGAACGCCCTTCTACTTCGGTATTGTGTAACACCGGCGAAGTAAAACAATTACTAAAAATGGCTACTTAAAACGAAGCTTCAAAATTTAATATAATATATTTTAATATAATATTATATAATGTAAGATATTGAAGCTTCACCTTCTATAATTTCTTCTACTATCTTTTTCCTCTAGTTTCAGCACAATGCACCGCATGTATACGAGAATACACGTTTTAAAAGGTAAACCGTAGCATTTCGTTGTTTTATTTTCCAATCACGAATGTAAATAAAATACACGTTTTAAAAACTTAAATCGTAACAACATGGTAGAAGTTCAGGAATCCTCTAGACCCTATTATGAGAATCGTGTTGCTGTCGATAAGTCGATTGCGTTGTAGGTCGATTAGCAAGCCGTAATGTTTGATTAAATCAGATTCAATTATTGGTGACGTAACGCTGGGTATGATAACGACGAATAAAGCACCAATAATCTTTATAAGGAACCCGTTGGCGGCAAATAGTTTCATGGCAGTTGTGCGAACGTCTTACAGTGGACCATTTCTCGAAAAGGTTGTCAAAAATCCATAACTTTTGATTTGATTGGAATTTTTATACGCAGTTTTTTTTTGTTTAGTACGTGGGACTTTAACCTTTAATTTTTTGTATAAAAAGTAAAAATCGACATAAAATAAAAAAAGTTATGGAACGTTTTTTACATATACTTTAGTTTTTAGTTGAATTGTAGTATAAAAGTGAAGTGTTAAAACAGCTTTTTTAATATGTCTTGTTTTTTCAAAACTTTTACAAGTAATACTAATTAACAATTTTCTCACTTAAATTTTGTCAGAAAATGCCAAACTTTGGCCACCGTAAATATTTAGCCCTAATATTCGCAAGGTTGGCTTTTTGAAACAGCCAGAGCAAAAATATAATTAATTAAGTAGCGAACGTTAAAGTTCCTTAATATTTGCTCAAATTTAGCTAATATAGAGAAGTTTTAATGAAAAAGTCATATGTTTCCCTTTTAGTTAATTTTATTTTTTTTTAAATATTTCTATACGAGTATTAAATTTATAAAATAAATATTGATTATTAAAATTGTTATCTATATAAAAACGAGTATAATTTAGTGCACTAAAAAACTACTATAAATCGAACAGTTTTAGTAAAGATTTCTTCTAAATAGCTTAGATTTTCATCTTCTAGAAGTTGTTTAGCTTCTATGTCTAATTCAATAGATATAGTTTTCCGTTTTTGTCGAATGTTTGTCATATATTCATTAGTAGAATACCTAGACATTTTTCTGGTGTTGTGCTCGCGAAAGAATCTGTAGTCTTTGTTCCTTTTTTCTTCCGCTTCTTCAGATAGATTTCCTATTGGTAGCATATTTCCACCCTTTCGCAGATGACAGCAGCCTTTCTCACTCATATTCATTTAGTTGTAGGCCAACATCGACTATGATCACTTCGCTGAGGCAGAATATGAGTGACTCATTGAATTGTGACCTCATGAAAATATCGCAATGGGGTCTGGCAAACAGGGTCGATTTCAATGCTCAAAAGACCCAATGCAGCATGCTTACACATCGACGCATGCCCGATGACGCTGCGTCATCTGTAATTATGGGCGGTATAAACATCGAGGAATCAGAAGCTCTTGATGTTCTTGGCATGAAAATTCAGTGCGATGTTCGATGGACTGAGCACATTTTTCAGGTATCAAAAGAAGCATTCAAGTGCCTCGCTTTTTTAAGACGGTGCAAGACATACTTCACCCCATCTGATCTCCTCACTATTTATACCGCCTACATCCGAACGAAAATGGAATACAACTCTCATGTTTGGGCCGGTGCTTCAAAGACTATTTTGAAGTTACTCGACCGGGTCCAGGAGAGAGCGAAGAAACTCATAGGAGACAGTAGGGTAGCCAACTCTATTAACTCTCTTGAGCATCGTCGCAACGTGGGGTGCGTTTCGTTGTTCTATCGTTACTATAATGGGATGTGTTCTGATGAAATCAGGGAACTTGTTCCCGAAACCCGATCATTCACGCGCACGACGCGTTCATCATTAAGAGCACATCCATTTTTAGTCAACTTGGCAGCAAACCGCACTACGCATTACAGGGAGAACTCATTTTTCGGCCGAACATCGCGTATGTGGAACAAACTCCCTGCCGAGGTCTTTCCTGTCACTTATGACGTGGGAAAATTCAAATCAAATGTCCATTCACACTACTCCCTCTATCCTCCTTCCCATAACCTGTTTTCCTAGTTCCAGCACAATGCATCGCATGTGTAGGGGTCATCCCCTGAGTGCTGGTCCAAGATAAAAAAAAAAAAAAATATGTTGAATTATTTGTTTCCCATGGTACAAAATTTTATGAACTATGGATGGCATAAATCTCCAAGAGTATTTTTCGTTATAAAGTGTAGCTATTTTGTAGGCGTACTCTCCTAATTTTTTGCATTTATCTTTTTGCTGCATGCTATAACTTCTAATATGATTTTGAATCGTCTTATTAATTCATGATCTACACCTGTGATAGATGCTGCAGCTTCTGGATCGGGAACAAACCTTGCAGTCAGTATTCCCATCACTTGAGTTTCCTTTTCTTTGTTTTGGTTGGTCGATTATGAGTACTACCTGAAGATATTTTTCTTGAATTTGTTTCTTTTTCTACTTTCTTTTTTCTTCATTTTCTTTGTTTTTTCTCACTGTTTCACCTAGAGAACCAAATTCCAAATCATAGCCCAATTTAAGAATGTGCTCCATAAAACGTATTCTAGCATGAAGAGGTAACAATCCAAATTCGTAAGCTTCCCTGAAACTATCGTCTTGTGGTGGGGGTTAGCTTATTCGATTTGATGTCTTTTGGCATATAATGCAGCTTGACGATGACTTTGTTTCGGTTAAAGCTTGTGCAACTTTTCCATCCTTAATGATTCTTTGAGATACTTCTTCATTGATATTCTTAAGCTTGCGTCTTCTAGATCTTTCAGTACATTCGTCAATTGGTTTAGCTGGTCGACCCTTTTCTCCACTTTCTTTAACGGTTGTAGATGAACTCTCAACAGGAAGTTCCTTTGATAACCACTCGTGGTGTCGTTTGTACATCATTTCCCTGCTGTGGGAGCATCAAGTGTACCGAGTTTTCAAACTCAGTACAAAACTAAAAAATTTTTTTTTATTAGTATCACTTCTATTTTTATTTGACCTTTATTAAAATTTTTAAATTATATTTATTTTTGAGCGATAGTCTTTTTTATGAAAAGTTTTTTAATTATTATTTATTTCTCAATATTTCGCTACCAAATAGGTAGCATCGTCAGGAAATAATAATTTGTATTATATAATAATAATAAAAAAATAATACAAATTATTATTTCCTGACGATGCTACCTATTTGGTAGCGAAATATTGAGAAATAAATAATAATTAAAAAACTTTTCATAAAAAAGACCATCGCTCAAAAATAAATATAATTAAAAAATTTTTTTTATGTAGTTCAATTTCTTGTAGATTACATGTCTTAAAAAATTTATTGTTGATTATGTGCAACATTATATCGTTTACATCTTTTTGTTGGAAATAAATATCAGCGATCTCTATAACAGTACTTAGCCATTGTTTAAATTCTCATGAATAGTAATTATGAAAACATTACTATAAATACATTTTCTTGCAACTACCTAAAATACAATTTTTTTTATCTTTTATAACCACCATTTGAATTATAAGAACGTAACCCCTATTAAAAGGTAAAATATACCTGCTCTTATCTTGAAAAAATATCACAAGTGTGTGGTATACAAGTTTTCTACCTGCTATTTAAATATTTTAAATGTTTTTCCGGTTTTTTAGGTATTTAAACTATGTAATTTGTGAATGTTTTAAATCTGTGCAGAAAAAGAATTTTTTTTTTAACTTTTGTTTTTAAAACAAAAAAGTTGTAGTCATATTAAAATTTAAATTTACTAAGGAATTTTTAATTTTTGCAAAATACTGAGAAAGTTCATTTTGGATCACGCTGTTCGCTGTGATGTGGTTGAAATGGAGTTGTAATTTTTTGCCTCTCGAGGTTCACTGGTATATGGTATATGAAAAAAATTATTTTTGGCTGCCTTCTCGTGAAATGGTCCACAGTGCGTCGGATGATTTTGAGGAAATATTTTTTTTTGTCAGGAGATGACCCCTACACATGCGAGGCATTGTACTGGAACTTTAGGAAAGGGATAGTTAGAGAAACGACAGGAGATGAAGCTTAAGTAATTATTTTACAGCTCAGCTTTTTGCACGTTCTTTGTTTATATGTCTTCGCCACTGAAACCTTCCGACAACAACTGACACACAAATGCACATCAGAAAAAAGCGAGATGTTTTTTTTTTATAATTTTCGTCTGAAACTGGTGTTGAACCCAGGTCTGTTTGGGTTTTGTAGTCAACGTGCAGACTACTTCAGCCATCGGCGAAATATTTAGCTCATAGTAGGAGAGCTTTCGCCCAACTCCTCAGTTGTCCTGCAGAGTCACTTCGCAGACGATTATGCGCTCGTAAACATCACGTTTATTTGAGATTTTTTTATGTTTGCAGGAACTACGGCACTTTCTGGCCTCTGGCATATTTTTTTGCGACACTTATCACCTTTTGCATTAGGCAAATAAGAGAGACGTCGTAGTGAGAGATTGAGAGTGATTGTTGGGTTAAGAGCGCGTGTATGTGATCGTGTGGAAAATTTTCAAATTGTTTGCCCAATTCAAAGATAGCCTTACGTAATTCCGCTTGCCGGTTCCTGTTGATGTATTCGGTTGATTTGATTAGAAGTCACTGCATCTATAATAGAGTCTCCGATCCTGGTAAATTCGGAAGCAGTACCAGTTGAAGTTGCCACGACAGGTTGAACGAATTCTGGCAAACGTTGAATCCGTAAATCTTTTAGAACTCGAAATTATATTATTTGACTTTACTTTATTTGAACAATGTTCACAATCTGTCGTTTACTTTCAGGCACTTAGTTTAAACTATAATTTTGAGAATGTTTTTAAAACTGCTTTACTATTGCTGGCAATCAATCTATTTATAGTCCATTGTATAACACTTCAGTTGCAATCCATAAACGAGCCATAAATCGTTAAATCTGGCAACTGTTTGTACGCTTTGTGTACAATACCGAAAATGATCTTCAGTAAATTTTCGAACACTGATTCTGATTGTATTTCTACGTCATTTTTCGCTTTACCAGTAGCTATTATCGGTGATTAGGGTTTCTCCACTTACAAAAAAAAATAACCGATGCCAACTGTTTCCAGTTGGAGTTCCCCAACTTCTTAACATCCGCCGCACTTGAGCTTACCATTCTATATCTGTGTTTATTAATGTTAATTCCAGCGTTTAAAAACTTCTGATATATGGAGTTGCTTTGTCTACTACTATTGCTTCTGCTACTTAAAATACAAAGAGTCGAAGTCAAAGAAAATTAAAAAAACGAAAAGTTCAAACAGTTGTAGTTGAAGTATAATACAAAAATAAGAAGTCGCAAGAAGTCGTAGTTTTTGTAGACTTTAAAAATATAAAAGTAAACACAACGTGGTACTACAGAAGTTGACATGTTCGATCATTCTTATGTTTGACTGACTACAACTTTTGATAAATTCCGAAGTTAAAGCATTAAAGACATTGTGTGTTTTTTCTGTTATTTCTCCATACATACAACACATACATAAATATGTATGCATATGAATTTTAAAATAATAATAATAATAAATAAAATAATAATATATTGGACTGGTAACCGAAGATTGTATTTCTTTCAACATTTCAAATTCTACAACAACTGCGACTTCTTGAATTTTTTGTTTTTTTGGTTGTACTTCAACTACAACTGTTTGAACTTTTCGTTTTTTTGGTTGTACTTCAACTACAACTGTTTGAACATTTCGTTTTTTTATTTTTCTTTGACTTCGACTCTTCGTATTTTAAGAAGCATTAACTTAAATATGTTTTTTAAACGTTGGTTAATTCGTTTCTATGCAGTGTGTTTTATAAATCTTTTAAATTTAGCTATAATTTCCGTTACGTTAAACACTATGTTTCTTTATTTCCTTCTCTTAATTAAATTTGTGTTTTTACATACATTTACATTATAATTAATTATTAGAGATAATTCTACATTTTTTTCTGTTTTTGGTTTGTTAGTAGAAAAATAATTCAATAATATTATAAATTTTAATCAAGCAATTTTATTTTTTTTGGACCAGTGCTCAGGAGATGTGTCCTACGTAAGCAATGCATACACCGGAACTAAAGTTATGGTCACATATGGCAAATATTTGCACAAAAAAAAAACGTAACGACTAAATTCTATACTGTTTTTTTATTATTTAAAAATACTTTTGATTTGAAACAGGTTTTTATCTTAAATAAAACCCATCGGTTTTCAATAAATTATTACTTCAATCCACTTTGGCTTCTATATGTCATAATTATTTCCCGAAAACAGTGGTTAGGTTTTATTGCGCAATTATTTGCTATACGTGACCGTACCTTAAGGAACGGGATGACAGGTGAAGGAAAGCTTCATTATTTTTACAAGTCTACTTTTTGCATTTGGTTTTATATAGCACTGTTGCAGCGTCTCTGCTGTCACGTAGACGCATGCATATTTGAAGCTGTGTTTGGTAGCCATTTTATTAATTATTTACTTCGGGGATATAATTCTCGTATTCTCGTAATTATATATAAATATAATATAATATATAAAGCTAATAACTTACCTCTAGTCATAACCACACACAGTGAACAAAACACGTAGAACGCTAAGATGAAGGTGTAGCAGCCTTCCGAAAAGGAATGGTGTTCGGTTCTGCTAGTGTTTGTCAGTGTGATTTACAATTTTTGTCTTTGATTTAATTTGTTTCTTAATTTTTACATGCCATTTTAAATGCCTGTATGTTATCGATCATTGACCCATTTTAAAAATAAAAATTTTAATTAATTACATATAAGAAGTTGATTATTAAATTATTGCAGTTTGGAAAAATATATAATAGCAAATTAATTTCACTTGTGGAAGCTAATAATGAAATGCATATAACAATAGATGCAAAATACATATCTGTGTTGCAGGGCATCTTCCCATATACATATAGAATTGCATATAGAGTATGTATGTAACAAGATTTTTTATTGATAAAAATTAATGAAGTATATCATTAATACAAATCTCATCGCGAAATAATCACAATCCTTACATCTTAATTTCTTTTTCAGATACACGGCGGGAGTGTGATATTGAAAATCGGAAAAAATATCAATATAAAGTCGAAGGGCAAGTACAATAGTATTTATTTAATAATTGATATTTTTGCATTAAATCTGTAACAACTGCACATCGTTTTTTACAATATTGTGTGTTCTTTAGAAGCGTAGTTATTTTTGAAAATGAAGTATATCCAAACTTATTGTATGGGTAATATATTCTCTCGATTTATATCGACCTTTCTCAAATAAAGTAGGGTGGAGATTGAGCGTATATTTCAATACTTTAAAGAAGTATTAAAGTGCCTACGATCTTTGAGATGGTTCAGAACACATGTTCTTCCCTCCAATTGATCTCCTTACTATTAATACCGCGTACAGCCATTCTGGACAATGAAGGTGTTTTTGCAAATTCTTGAGTTTGTGGGAGAAGGGCGAAACTAGCATAGAAATGAGTACAGACTTTCGTTCTTTGCACTAAAACTATCCCACGACGAACATGGTCTATTTAATATTTATTTTTTTTCTTGAACAGGCACTCAGCTTGACCCCTACAGATGCAATGCATTGTGCTGGAACTAGGAAATGAGATTAGGGGAGGGGGATTAGAAGGCGTAGTGTTTGTAGATATTGGATTTGAACCTTTCCGAAAGTGATAGGGAAGACATCTGCAATGAGTTTTCTCTGTAGTGCGTAGTGTGATTCGGTGTCAAATCGTCCACATTTGGAAGCGCCCTTAATGATGAAACGATCAGTAACTTCGAAATATTCTATGAAGCACTAGTTCATACATGAGCTTTGTATTCTATTTTCGGTCGGATGTAAGCGGCATAAATACTAAGGATATTTTTTTAGAGTGGATATATTTTAACTGTAATATTATATTTATTTATGTCTAAACAAATAATTACTGGCTGTAAAAATTTAAACAAAGTCACACGTGATTCAAAGTTTCATGCATTTTCGGAAACTTTGAATCATATGCATGGTTTAATGATATGAGTTAGTTTACGTTTTTTTTGTAAAATTATTATTTACTTAGACCAGTAGTGTTTATTCGTTTGCCTGGTAGACACGCGTCTTCCTTTAGTCCGCTGTGCGGTCGTGGAATAAATATAATTGGAGTGGTTAAATTGGAAATAGATTCAAAGTAAAAAAAGAACAATTGAAAAAAAAAATAAAATAAAATAAATAAACAGTAACAGAGAAAAAAAAATTAAAAACAAAGAACTTAAATAATTTACTTATGTACACCAACAAATAACAAAAATCAATAAACTTAAATAAAATACAAAAGAACAATAACAATTGAACAGTAAAATAACTAGGGAAAATGGGAAAACTGCTATACCAGTGACGGGCGAACGATATTGGACAGTGTTGACACCACCAACCACTGTTGTCACTTTGGGTCACGGTGACCGGATCAGGGATTTTATGGATTTTTTCGTGTTATTGTGCTATATCTCCTTACCATACCCGACTAAATCTTTTGTATTGTTGATGCCATTGTGTTGGTTGCTGCTAGACTGTTTGGTGGTGAAGGAGTAACACTGATCACCGGCAGTCGTTCAAACAGCGATTACATTTCATTTGACTTTTCTCGCTTTAATCATGACATGCCGATTCAGAATTGACTTCTGCAACATACGTGGTCTAAGGGGAAACTTCTTTTCTGTCTATGCTCACGTTTGTCTCCATCGGGCGGATGTTTTCGTCTTAAGTGAAACCCAGGTGTCTCAAGATGCTGACCCACAGGATTTTCACACACCTGGGTATCGCCTCCTATCTCTTTTCCATCTACACAGGAGCCTTGCAATTTATATACGCAATGAATTTAGATGTCTTTGGGTTCAATTTAAAATCAGGGAACATCTTTTCCATTTCGGGTTTCTTTACAGAAGCCCAAATACGGAAAGGGAGAAAACTATATACAACTTCGATGACCTTTCCGACACTATATTTTAGATCCTCGAAAATTACCCGAACAGTGAAATCGTTATTGCTGGTGATTTCAATGTCCATAATTTGTCGTAGCTCCGCCATTCGAGCCATACAACTCCAGAAGGCCACGCACCAAGATATATTTCATGTGGTGACGGGCACCAACACAACACCCTCGACACTTTTCTCACTTCACACCCTGACAAGTATGAAATGCATATTAGCGCACCTCTCAGAAATTCGGATCATTGCACCATTTCTGCCTCCTTTTCGTTTGCGTTCTTCTATTCCGCCTCTTTTAAAAGATGATCAAATATTTACTGACCCGGTTGAAAAAGGATAACCTCCTAAATGAAATGTTTGCAGGTAATTCTCACCTGCCGGAAAGGAATCAACCACTGCCCCCTCCCGGGAGTGTATCCGTAACTATGCCAAAGATATACTTTCGAGCTCGTGCAGTTAAAAGGGTTCTTGCGAACCTCAACATAAATAAGGCAATATGGCTTTCGTGGAGGACGTTCCACGGGCGACTTATTAGCCTTTCTCTCAGAAAAACGGTGTCAGTAAGGTAGTGGAAATAGATATTTCCAAAGCATTTCACAGGGTGTGGCATGGAGCACTCTTGTCCAAACTAATTACTTTTGTTGTCGGTGATTTCTTTTCTCGATTTATATCGAGCTTTGTCAGGGATGGCGGTATAAGGGTTGTTATAGATGGGATCTCATCTAACGAGTTCAAGATTAATTCAGGGTTCCCACAAGGCTCCATTCTTTCTCCTACCCTATTTCTTATTTTTCTTAATGACCTTCTATGTCAAGCTTCCAACCCTAAAAGTCGTAGTTTTTGTAGACTTTAAAAATATAAAAGTAAACACAACGTAGTACTACAGAAGTTGACATGTTCGATCATTCTTATGTTTGACTGGCTACAACTTTTGATAAATTCCGAAGTTAAAGCATTAAAGACATTGTGTGTTTTTTCTGTTATTTTTGCATACATACTAAGAAATACCTTAAAACGAAAAACAATCGAATTGAAATTAATAAAAAGCACTTACTTAGATCATATATTGGACTGGTAACCGAAGATTGTATTTCTTTCAACATTTTTAAAGTCTACAACAACTACGACTTCTTGAATTTTTCGTTTTTTTGGTTGTACTTCAACTACAACTGTTTGAATTTTTCGTTTTTTTGGTTGTACTTCAACTACAACTGTTTGAACTTTTCGTTTTTTTGGTTGTACTTCAACTACAACTGTTTGAACTTTTCGATTTATTATTTTTCTTTGAATTCGACTCTTCGTATTTTAAGAAGCATTAACTTAAACAACAGGTTGTGTTTAACAAAAAAAATAGTGACAAAAAGAGAAGTCGAAAAAATAGAAAAAACTTACGACTTCTGCTACATTGACTGCAGTTTTTTAAACGCTGGTATGGAGCCGTACTGCTGCAGAGAGACTCGGAAGACCAAGCACTGAACACACAGTACTGTACATGAGCAGGAAAACTACACCAGTAGATAAAAATATCACTCCTACGAGTTAGAATTTCTGATTATAATAGAAGCATTAGAGAGCTGGCGTGTATCTCTGATGGGTATACAAATTTAAACAGATTGCAACGCATTTAGAATGACAATGAAAAAGAAAGACGTACACTTTAGAGTATCGACTTGGGCATTATTTATGCAAGACTTTGAGTACGCCATTGAACATCGGGCTGGTCAACAGATGCATGATGTAGATGCTTGAGCAGAGCCGTGTGCCTAAGGATGAAGGACTCGCTAGCCACCATATACGAGAAGCTCAGCTGGAAGACCACTGGATTAGAGCGGTACAGAAAATCCTAGAGACGCAGAAGTAGGAGGATTATTATCTAAAATACGACCAAGGATCTTATAGTAGTGCCTAGCGTGATAGACCGAGAGATTAGAGAAATGGCGCACAGGCAGGGACATTTCGGAATAAAAAGAACTACGGAACTAGTAGAAAGGCCGTTTTATATTCCGAAATTGAGAACAAAAGCGGAAAAAGTGGTAAAGAGTTGCGTAGCATGCACCATGACGGATGCCACAAATAGTAATTATGTCTTGAGAATTCGAAAAACTTGTATCGTCACGATGAACGAGTAAAAAAGACAATTAATAATACACCAACAAGAAGCACAGGTAATACACGGACTATTGCGAACGGTGGTGTGAAGTGCAAAAGTAAAGTTGTGTAAAATAAGAGAAGCGAAATTAATACATCTAATAACCAATAAATTAAGAAACCGAATATACAATACAATAAATGAATTTATAAAGTGAGACGGTGTTTTATTTCAAAGTATAACGCTACATAAGATTAGCCAGAATCCTACATATAATACTAATTATTTTTAATACTCGTAGTTAGGAATAAGAAATAACATAGCAGTTGTTTATATAAGAAAGTTTAGTCTCACAAATTGTTTTATAGTTGGGTTTATTGTATGTGAGAGGTTTAAATTTAAACAAAACATAGAAAAATTTGATTCTTTGATTCATTGCTCTATTTAAAACGAAATAACACTTGCTTACTTTTATTTTTATTGTAAAAATCTATAATAAAAAGTGAACTCCAATAGCGAACATTTGAAAATACATTAAATACTATGTTTGACGAACATAATTTCTTGCAATTTTTCATACATTATTTTTCAGTTATTTAGTTATACTTTAATGCTATATTTATTTTTTTTTTCTTGGACTGGCACTCTGAGGATGACCCCTATATATGCGCTGCATTGTGCCACAACTAGGATATAAGGTTTTTGGAGAACGGATAGAGGGAGTAGAGTTTATTGACATTTGACTTAAATTTTCCGACATCAAAAGTGACGAGAAAGACCTCTGCAGGTAGTCCATTCCACATACGTGCTGTTCGGCAAAAAAACGAATTTTCTCTGTAATGCGAAGTGCGGTTTGCTGCCAACTCGACCACAAATGGATGCGCTCTTAATGATGAACGCGTCGTGAGCGTGAATGACCGGGTTTCGGGAACAAGTTCCCTGATTTCAGGACACATCCCATTATAGTAACAATAGAACAACGAAACGCACCCTATGTCGCGACGATGCTCAAGAGAGTCAATAGAGTTGTCGCCTATGAGTTTCTTCGCTGTTTCCTGTACACGGTCGAGTTACTTCGAAATAGTCTTCGAAGCACCGGCCCGTACATGAGAGTTGTATTCCATTTTCGGTGGGATGTAAGCGGTATAAATAGTGAGGAGATCAGATGGGGTGAAGTATGTCTTACATCGTCTTAAAAAACCGAGGCACTTGGACCAGCACTCAGGAGATGACCCCTACGTATGCGGTGCATTGTGTTCGAACTAGAGGAAAGGGATAGTAGGAGAAATGACAGAAGGTGAAGCTTCACTATCTAACAACACTGCATTTTGCTGTAGCATCTCTTATGTCAAGTAGACGTATTAAATTTTGAAGCTTCGTTTTTAGTAACCATTTTTTACTAATTATTTTACTTCGCCGGGGCTACACAATACCTGTGTTTTGGATACAGCTGAAGCCGTTACTGTCCAGTGACCAGTGGCTATACCTTCGCCCCTGAAACTTTGCGACAACAACTGACACAAAGACACACAAATGCACATCAGAAAAAATGCGAGATGTTTTTATGAGTCTGAAACTGGGGTTGAACAAAAGGAAAGAAAACTTTTCGTTTTGTTGTCAACGTGCATACTACTTCGACCAACGCCACCCTTGAATGCTTCCTTTGAGACCTGCAAAATGTGCCCAGTCCATCGAACATCGCACTGAATTTTCATGCCAAGAACATCAAGAGCTTCTGGTTGCTGGATGTTCATACCGCCCATAATTATAGATGACATAGTGTATGATGTAGTGTAGTTGTAATCGGCTCTGTTCGCGTAACCCCATTCCGATATTCTTATGAGATCACCATTTAGCGCATTATGCATATTGTGCCTCGTCGTCGCGATCATATTCGACGTAGGTCTATGATTAAATGAATATGAATAGCAGATACTGCTATCCTTAGGCACACGGCTCTGCTCAAGCATCTACATCATGCATCTGTTGACCAGCCCGATGTTCAATGGCGTACTCAAAGTCTTGCATAAATAATGCCCAAGTCGATACTCTAAAGTGTACGTCTTTCTTTTTCATTGTCATTCTAAATGCGTTGCAATCTGTTTAAATTTTTATACCCATCAGATATACACGCCAGCTCTCTAATGCTTCTATTATAATCAGAAATTCTAACTCGTAGGAGTGATATTTTTATCTACTGGTGTAGTTTTCCTGCTCATGTACAGTACTGTGTGTTCAGTGCTTGGTCTTCCGAGTCTCTCTGCAGCAGTACGGCTCCATACCAGCGTTTAAAAAACTGCAGTCAATGTAGCAGAAGTCGTAAGTTTTTTCTATTTTTTCGACTTCTCTTTTTGTCACTATTTTTTTTGTTAAACACAACCTGTTGTTTAAGTTAATGCTTCTTAAAATACGAAGAGTCGAATTCAAAGAATAATAATAAATCGAAAAGTTCAAACAGTTGTAGTTGAAGTACAACCAAAAAAACGAAAAGTTCAAACAGTTGTAGTTGAAGTACAACCAAAAAAACGAAAAATTCAAACAGTTGTAGTTGAAGTACAACCAAAAAAACGAAAAATTCAAGAAGTCGTAGTTGTTGTAGACTTTAAAAATGTTGAAAGAAATAAATCTTCGGTTACCAGTCCAATATATGATCTAAGTAAGTGCTTTTTATTAATTTCAATTCGATTGTTTTTCGTTTTAAGGTATTTCTAAAACTAAATAAAGCCGCCGAAGTTATTATTTTAAAATTCATATGCATACATATTTATGTATGTGTTGTATATATGCAAAAATAACAGAAAAAACACACAATGTCTTTAATGCTTTAACTTCGGAATTTATCAAAAGTTGTAGCCAGTCAAACATAAGAATGATCGAACATGTCAACTTCTGTAGTACTACGTTGTGTTTACTTTTATATTTTTAAAGTCTACAAAAACTACGACTTTTTGCGACTTCTTGTTTTTGTATTATACTTCAACAACAACCGTTTGAACTTTTCGTTTTTTTAATTTTCTTTGACTTCGACTCCTTGTATTTTAAGTAGCAGAAGCAAAAGTAGTAGACAAAGCAACTCCACATATCAGAAGTTTTTAAACGCTGCTCCATACCCATGCTTACTGGATTACTGTATGGACCTCTGTTTCTGCTCTAGGGTTAAACAATCTTAAAACGTTTATTCTTACTAGCGCCGCCTTCAATTGCTGGACAGACAAAATGACTTCATGCCCTATTCTAAAGTGTGTGTCCATTCTCAGCAGTTTCGATAAAGGTCTTGCGATTACCGCATAGTCTTTAATGAATCGTCTAAAATAAGAGGTAAGTCCCAGAAATATTTGAACTGTCTTCCGATCGGTTGGTCTTGGAAAGTTTTTTATAGCCCTTGTTTTTTCCTCCGACGGTCGAATAGGAGAATTTTCCATCACATAACTTAAAAACGTAATCTTCATTTGCTCCATTTAATTTTTAGTCGGTTTGATGACGCGACCTCTAAAACTTCTTTCAGCCCTCCTCCACATCCATGGATGGTATTACGATATCGTCCATATATGTCTCTATAGTTCCATCCATTATCAAACAGTGGAATATAACATTTATATACCTACAAAATACTGCGGGTGAATTAGATATGCCAAAGGATACGTAACGAAATTCGAATTCTCCTCTAACAAAAGACATGTACTGTTGGCTGTTTCCCTCTATTGGTACATGAAAAAATATATTTTTCAAATCAAGTGTTGTGTATACTTTGGCTTCTGTAAACACTGTAGCTCGTCATCGATAATAGACATGGGAAAGTTATCGCGTACGATTTTTTCGTGTAGACGTCTATAGTCACAACAAAGTCTCTTACTGCCATCCTTTTTTGATACTAACACTACTGGTGATGAGTATTCAGAGGAGCTTGCTTGTACTATTCCTTCTTTTAACCATTCTGTGATATGTAAATCGACAGTCTGTTGGTCTGCGTAAGACATTCTAGGTGGATTGTGGCGTACTGGACTTTATCTTTGACTAAAATTCTCATTTGCACTGGAAATGTGTCCGGTTTAATCGGCTTGTAACGTTCCGCCATATTAATTATCTCCATTTGTAAATTTCTTTTTAAATCCTGCAACTTGAAATCGTACGTTTCTGTGCTAATACTAATTTCGCTTTGGCGTCTTTAATATTAGTTCTTAGTTAAAGTAGCGAAGATTTTGCCGAAAATTTATTATCATTTCGACATGTTTGAGTACATCTTTGCCTAATATCGCAGAGTACAAAATGTCTCGTTCTCTTGCTACGTGAAACTTGATAGGTACCTTAACACTGTCTAATTTAACGTCTATTTCGAAAGATCCTATTGTTTCTATAATGATGATGCAAGAGTGATTGTTGAAAAGCCGATGCATTCACAAAGAGTAACTGTTTGGTGCGGTTTATAGGCTGGCGGCGTCATCGGACCTCACTTCTTCGAAAATGAGTTCGTCCAAGCAGTTATCGTGAATAGCATTCGATATCGCAAAATGATAACGGACTTCTTGAGGATATGGACCTGGACGATATGTGGTTCCAACAGAATGGTGCCACAAAGCCAACGAAACAATGGCTGTTTTGCGCGAGAAATGCAATGTCTCAAAGTCATTGAAGATATCGACCATCGGATAGAGGTATGCCACCGAAGCGAGTGGAGATTTTTAGGCCGATAGTTTGTTTCAAACATAATTTTCATATATCCTTCTATCAAAATCAAATTATTAAGATAATTCCCTGAAAACTTTTTGTCTTATGTACAATTAACATCGTGTGTACAATTAACATCATGCCGAATATTCTACAATGGGTCTTACCAGAAATGTATATACAGGTCAGCGAATTCCCTAGCCTAAAATTTAATTTGGGACCAAATAAAATTCCTATATCTATCCTAATGGCCATTATTTCATTTCGAATGTTGGTTTTTAGTTAGAGTATGGTTCTTGGTTTGTTAACGTACGCTCTTTCTTTCAAATATCCCCAAAGAAAACTGTCAGGAGCTGTTAAATCTGGTGTGGTTGCAATGCGCACATTAAAATGACGACGATATGCACGGTGTGTCAACACAATAGACTGTTCGTTTGAAAAATAAAATTCAATTATTTTTGTACGTTGTTCGATTGTGTAATGATTCATAATTAATTCCCCAAGTTTTCTTCACAAAATGCAGAAAAAAACAAAGAAAAAATAATAATTAAAAAAGTTATAAAGAATCCAAACCATATAGCTCATTCTGCGCCACCCTGTAGTATCGACAAAACTTGACCATAAAGTTTAAAGTTTTTTTGAATTATTTTTTTTCAGAGAATAACAATTTAAAATTAGAAATAAATTTCGCCTGTTCCCTTTGAATACTGTCTTATGTCTAATTCTTTCGCTTCCCGCCTAGACTCTGGTTGTTCCTTGTGGTATCACAATGGGCCTAGGTAGGGCGTTCTCCTTCAGGGAGGGTCCGCCACCTAACCTATGCTCGAAAGAAATAGGTATGTGAAGGGTATCTGGCGGGAAATTTGTAGTTTTAAATACGATTGTGCGGATTTGTCAGTCACGATGTCGCAGTGATCGAGTAAGCATCGCGAATGAGTGATGGACCGAGTGTAAATTTAATTCGTTCGTGGGTGCAGAGATACCGCGCAACTGCTTCGGCTATGAATGTCCCACGGCCATGGCCCAGTCGATCTTCAAAGGCTCCCGAAAACATTGAACTGGTTGAAAGCAGTTTACGTGAAACTTCGCGACTTTCAATACGGAAAAGACCAGCCTCACTGGGACTTCCAAGAGCAATTATTCATGAAATTTTAAAAAAGGATCTAGATGACATACTCTTTAAAAAATAAAATCCACATTTTCATTCTATTGTTCAATGCTCTTCGTGCTGTTCGGTCAAAAAACGAATTTTCTCTGTAATGTGTAGTGCGATTCGCTGCCAAATCGACCACAAATGGATGCGCTCTTAGTGATAAACGCGCCGTGAGCGTGTATGACTGGGTTTCGGGAATGAGTTCCCTGATTTCAACAGAACACATCCCAATATAGTAACGATAGAACAACGAAACACACCCCACGTTGCTCAAGAGAGTCAATAGAGTTGGCTACCCTACTGTCTCCTATGAATTTCTTCGCTCTTTCCTGCACACGGTCGAGTAACTTCAAAATAGTCTTTGAAGCACCGGCCCATACATGAGAGTTGTATTCCATTTTCTGTCGGATGTAGGGGTTATAAATATTGAGGAGATCAGATGGGCTGAAATATCTTGCACCGTCTTAAAAAACTAAGGCACTTGAATGGTTCTTTTGAGACCTAAAAAATGTACAAAAATGCATGTCAAGAACATCAACAGCTTCTGATTCTTGAATGTTTATACCGCCCATAATTACAGTTGAGGTAGCGCAATCGGTCATTCGTCGATGCGTAAGCATGCAGCATTGGGCCGTTTGAGCATTGAAATCGACCTTGTTCGCGTGACCCCATTCCGATATTCTTGTGAGGTCATCATTTAGCGAATTATTCATATTGTGCCTCGTCGCCGCTATCATAGTTGATGTCGGCCTACGATCAAATGAATATGAATGGCAGATACTGCTGTCATCTGCGATAGAGTGGATAGGGTTGGAAGTTTGACATAGAAGGTCATTAAGAAAGATAAGAAAAAGGGTAGAGAAAGAATAGAGCCTTGTGGTACCTGTGAATTAATCTTGAACTCGTTAGATGAGATCCCGTCTATAACAACTCATATAGCGCGATTCCTGAGGAAGCTCTATATAAATCGAGAGAAGATATCACCGACACCAAAAGCAATAATTTTGATTTTGCTTCAATGGTATGTATGGATGTGTGTGTGTTTTAGTTTTGTGTTAAAATAAACAACCAAAAAGTATTGTGGTTTAGTTAACGACACAGCTGTTAAAGATAACACTTAACGATAACACAAATGGTTAAAATATGTTAACGAATAACAGAATTGTTTATTTTAGTGTGAACTCTTTTTAACCAAACAATTGTTAAAATTTGTTAGTGAATCGCACTACTGCAACTGTTCCAAGTAAACACGTCATATCATGCCCAACCACTATTCACAACTCAATTAATACGAAGCTAATATTTGTACATAATTTTTAAATTTAATGTTTTGTCTTCTAGGTGCGATGATCAAAGGATTAAAGAGGGAAAGCGAAAAGATGTAATCAAAATAAAAGATGCACAAGGTGGGAAAAATGTCCGCAATTTAAATGAGAGTGTAAGTAACAAAAATAATAGAATCTAACACTTTAAAGAAATATTTCTGTTATAGGCTGTGTCTACCAATAAATACTCAGGGTTAGACGATGATTCGGATTGATTTTATGTATATAAAATAAATGTGATGAAAAAATAAATAAATGTGTATAAATAATATTATTTACATTAATTATATATACCTGTAATATATACATACATACATACATATATATAAAAGTTTTTCAATTTATTGATTTTATAAGTTGCAACTTTCTTAGATGGTTCCTAAAAAATAAATAAAAAGTCAGTCAGTTCACATTTGTGAAACAAAGTTGATGTCGTCTTCGATATAATGTATTGATGCATTGCATTTTTGTTGGACCCCATGTCCAAACTTCCTCTTAGGAATTTCAATTGTACTTATTTTTCCCTATTTTAGTTTTTGGAATCGATCTCTTAGTAATGGATTTTAAAACAGTCGGGAAATATTTAGATTTTCCCATATCAAGCAATTGCTACGTGGTTGTCAACTTTTGCTTCGACAAAGGCCTTGGTAAGAATTAAATCTTTGTATCATATGGTTCAACGTCATTTTTTTTATTTCTAGTAGTACAGTGGGAGACATTCGTTTTGATATTTTTGAATAAAATTATAAAAACGTTGGCTGAGTTCATAAACGCAGTTTACAAAGTAAAACTGCAAAGAGTTGCTATTACAAAGCAAAGCGTGGCGATAGCTGAAGTAGTTAGCACGTTGACTACAAAACCAAAAGTGGAGGGGTGTAACTCTGTATTATTCGAATTTTATGTTATTTACATTGCTATACGAAAACATTTCCTTTGGAATGAAATTACAGTTTTGTACAAGTCATAAAAATATTTCTTCTGATGTGCATTAGTATGCCAGTTGTCGGAAAGCTTCAGTGACGAAGACACAGTAACGGTCACGGTTTCAGCTGATACCAATCCACAGGCACATCAGAGCGCCCTCCTTCGACGGTATTGTGTAGCACCAGCGAAGCAAAAAAAATACCAAAAATGACTTATCACAACAGAGCTTCAAAATTAAATACGTGTCTTTGACATCAAAGGCCCTGCAACATTGCTATAAAAAAAAACTTGTAAAAACAGAGTTGTAAGTTAGTGAAGGTTCACCTCCTGCTATCTCTCGCACTATCCCTTTTCTCTAGTTGTAGCACAAAGAATCGCATGTGTATGGATCATCCTCTGAGTTGTGCGGTCCAAAATAAAAAAATCAGTACTGCGTTTTCAAATAATTCAATGTCATTCTTCAATATTTTTGAACATACAAAAAGGGTGTGTTCCTAAACGTCATTTGCAAAGTAACTATACAAACTATCGCATTCCCAAATGCAATTGTGCAAATTTTTGGAATGTCACCATTGCGAAAATGGTAAAAAATTAGCAAACTGCATTGTTTAATTTGATGATTCAACAATGGGCGACAACGAGAGGTATGTTTGCTGGTTTTTCATAATTTGCAATTTTTTAAATTGCCATGACATGCTTTTGTAATAATTTCATGAACGGCTTGAACGTTGCGGAGGGGCAGAAATTTCCCCCTATCGCCCTCCTGGTTCTAGTTTTGGAAATGTACATTACTTATGAGCATTTTTAAATGCAGATCCATCGATTTTCTAAATTTCATTAAAATCGGTTTTAACGTTTTGGAGGGACAGAAATTCGCCCTTCTGGTCCAAGTTTTGACAATGTACATGGACTATGTGAATTTCTAGACGCAAATCTTTCTATGCTTTAAATTTTTTTAAAATCGGTTTGATTATTTCGGAGACAGAAATTTCCCGCCTATCGCCCTCCTGGTCTTAATTTTAAAAATGTATATAGATCTATGTGAATTTTTAGACGCAAATCTGTCTATGTTCTAAATTTCATGAAAATCGATTTGAACGTTTCGGAGGGGCAGAAATTTCCCCCTATCGCCCTCATGGTCCTAGTTTTAGGACAGTTTTAGTTTTAACCGTCCCTGAGTTGCACAAACTAAGTGCACTAAATTTCATCGCGATTGGTCCACAAATGGCGAAGTTAAGCTCGTATATATTCACCCTTATTGTGTTTGGCGTAGTAGAAAACCGACAACTGTCGTAGTTGCTGTCGAATTTACAATCTTATGGTACCGTGTAATGTTTTCGACAAGCAAAATTTTGTAAATGAATTATATTGTAAAAGATTGTGATAAATAGAATTATTATGAAACACTCGGTTAAATATCTGTCAAAACATTTATAAATAACAAAAGAAAATTTCAAAAAATAAAACTTCTCCGTGCAATAATTGTTTGTTATTAATTTTTGTGAAAATGTTGAGCGTAGCTTTTTATTCATCCTCTGACAATGACGAGACAATCAGCATACAGGAAATAAATGCCATAAAGAAGGAGTTAAGACAACAAGCGGATATATTTAAACTCCCTACCAAAAAGTTAGTTAAAAATTGTGTTAATATATATTTCGTTTTAGATTTATTAGTTATTTTAGAATCAATAAAGTTGCTTTCAAATACGTTTTTTCTTTTTTTAAGTTCGAGTTCGCTTTTACGAATTTCTAAAGGGGCTTTTCTATGTTGATCTTTCTTTTAGAGTTCCTCTTTATATAAATTTACTTTTCTCTTCCTTAGATTTAAATATTTTTCGGTTTTAACGACGGTTTCTGTTTGAGTTCTAAGCACAACTCTTTTTGCACTTTAACTTGTTCTTCTAAAAGCGTTACTTTTTCTTTATTCTTTGTTTTTCTATTTTTATTAAGCGGGGTTGAAGTACAAGGCTCATCAATTTCTTCAATACTCGAGGTAGCGACTAAATTTGGTTCGGGGTTGGGGAAATAGCTTTCGGTCTTTTAATTCCAAATGCATCTTTATGTTGAGGGTGGCGATGGCACGATGGATGGTAGTCTGCACGTTGACTACACAACCAAAAAAAAAAAAAAGACCTGGGTTCAACCGCAGTTTCAGACTAAAATTAAAAAAAAAAAAAAATAAACATTCGCATTTTTCTGATGTGCATTAGTGTGTCTTTGTGTGTCAGTTGTTGTCGGAAGGTTTCAGCGACGAAGGCATAGTCACTGGTCACTGAACAATACCGGCTTCAGCTGATAGCAATCCACAATCACATCAGAACGCCCTCCTTCGTCGGTATTGTGTAGCACCGGCGAAGTAAAATAATAATAAAAATGGCTACTAAACCGAAGCTTCAGCACTGCTACGAGTATAAACAAAGAACGTGCGAAAGCAGAGCTGTAAAATAATTAATTAAGCTTCACCTCCTGTCGTTTCTTCTACTATCCCTTTCCTATAGTTCCAGCACAATGCCTCGCATGTGTAGGAGTCATCTCCTGAGTGCTGGTCCCAGATAAAAAAAAAAATAACAGCACGCATATCTAATAAATTAATTGCTGCTTCTTCTATAGCTAAAAAAGATAGCTTTTTAAACGGGCCTCCACATGTAGCATAGCTTTCAGCTTTATTATGTGCTAGTTTTTTTTTCAATTTAAATTTAAAGTCAGCCCACACTTTCATCCAGCCCTCCCCAGAACGCAATGGCGGACCAATTCAATTTAAATCATCCGAAATGGTGTTCCACTCTTCCTTAAAATTTACTTTTAGTAAAATTTTCTGGAAGCCCTTTGCCAAATACGGTTTCTGTTCCATTATTTCAACTAGCCTCGCAAATTGACCAGTAGTTGTGACTTTTACTCTAAAATGTATGTACATTTGTATACATAAATACATATATATGTATGTATGTACACTGCGTTTCACTTGAATAGCACACGCTCTTATTTTTATTGTTATTTACTTATCTATCAATATTCTTAACTTTGTTGAACTTGTTGTTGTTTTATTTTCGTCATCATGTTTGGTTCCCTGGAAACATACCGTTATTTGTTTTTGTTGCTTTGATTTAAATTTGTTCAGAAATGCAGTGCATTTTTTGTTTCACTTGAATAGCACGTTGCAGTTTCAGTTTGATTTACATGCGAACAGATTGATCGCGAATTAAAAAATACTTTTTTTTAACTTTTTTCAAATAAATTGCTTTCATTTACCATAAGAATAGGTCGCGGTAAAGCTTTAACCAACGACGAACAAATAAAAATCAAAACATATAGAGATTGTGGCCTTTCTGTAACTGAAATATCAAAAAAAAAATTGCTAAAAGCAGAAAAGTGATATCTAATTTTATTCATAACGAGACGAACTATGGAAAAAACATGAAAGGCCGTGTAAATGGTGTGCTCTCTGACGGAGATAAGAGGGCTATTTTAAGAGAAGCTTCAAATCCGCACGATTCTGTGGACAAAATTAAGGTTAAAGTAGGTGTCCATGCTAGCAAGTCTACTGTATGGCGTTATTTCAGGAGCAAATCACCTCAAACGACTCAAATTAAAGAAAAAACCACCACAGAAAGAAATGCGGTTGAAATTTTGCCGAGATAACATGGCATGGAAGAACGAGTGGAAGCGCGTTGTTTTCTCTGACGAGAAGAAGTTTAATTTGGAGAGCCCTGATGGCTACAATTATTACTTCCACGATTTGAGGAAGGAGACTCACCAGTTGGATCGATTACTCAGTCGAGTCGGCGGAGTTATGGTGTGGGGTGCGATTTCCTATTATGGCACCTGTGAGCTCCAGTTTTTAAGTTCCAATATGAACGGAAAAGGCTTTTCCATCGTTTGAAAATCTTTTTGGTCAATTGCCGTGGACTTTCCAACACGACAACGCCCCAATACATACTGCCTGTTTGGTCAAATCGTGGATAGAGTCCAAAAATGTCACAGTTTTGAATTGGCCACCATACTCGCCGGACCTTAATATAATAGAGAATGTTTGGGGATGGTTGTCCAGAAAAGTTTACGAGTCTGCAAAACAATTTTCAACTAAAGCCGAACTTATTGAGGCCATTCAACGAGCGTGGACTGCAATTTCTCTCAACTATTTGAAAAATTTGTACGAGTCAATGCCTAATAGGATATACGAGGTTATTTTGAACAAGGGAGGCTCAACCCATTACTAGAAACCCATATTTAAATTTTAATTTTTATAAAAAAAAAAAATAAATAAAAACCTCAATTAAATGTCATTTAATCAACATTTATTAAAAAAATGTGCTATTCTAGTGAAACATAATTTGTTTGTTATTGTTGAGTACTTTTCTTTTTTAAGTTGTATTTAAAAAATCGTTTAATACATTGAAATATTTTTTATTTTGTATTAAAATATATAACTAGCACTACAAATGCAAACTAAAAATAATTTTTAATTTAAAATTGTTTGTTATTGTTGAGTACTTTTCTTTTTTAAGTTGTATTTAAAAAATCGTTTAATACATTGAAATATTTTTTATTTTGTATTAAAATATATAACTAGCACTACAAATGCAAACTAAAAATAATCCGCTATTTTTATTTCCTATAAAGATATAGGGGGGAGAATTTCAATGTGTACGGTGTGCTATTCAAGTGAAACGCAGTGTATGTACGAATAAAAACATGTTTCAATTATATTAATTATACTATTTTCATTACTTACATTTTGTTCCCTTCCATTTAATTATTTTAACAAATTTGGATAATGTCGTGATCAAATATCTTAACGAGAGTTTTGACAGACGAATACACCAAACACGGTACCGTTTTCACGCCGTCTTTTGTAATAGATTTCAAAAAAAGTTGTCGTACTCATTGGCGTTTTCGCCAATCACGGTACCATTTTCAAAAACCGCCTAGTTTTCGCCGCAAAAGCGCCAAACACAATAAGGGTGATTATAAAATCTGTTAAAAACCATGTGGAAGGAGTAGCATAATTAAAGAAGTAGGCATGAGGGTGGCGATGGCACGATGGATGGTAGTCTGCACGTTAACTACGAATCCAAAAACCGACCTTGGTTCAACCCCAGTTTCAGACCAAAAATTTTAAAATAAAAATAAACATCTCGCATTTTTCTGATGTTGCATTAGTGTGTCTTTGTGTGTCAGTTGTTGTCGGAAGGTTTCAGTGGCGAAGGCATAGTTACTGGTCACTGAACAATACCGGCTTCAGCTGATAGCAATCCACAATCACATCAGAACGCCCTCCTTCGTCGGTATTGTGTACCACCGGCGAAGTAAAATAATAATAAAAATGGCTACTAAAGAAGCTTCAGCACTGCTACGAGTATAAACAAAGAACGTGCGAAAGCAGAGCTGCAAAAATAATTAATTAAGCTTCACCTTCTGTCGTTTCTCCTGCTATCCCTTTCCTATAGTTCCAGCACAATGCTTCGCATGTGTAGGAGTCATCTCCTGAGTGCTGGTCCTAGATAAAAAAAAAAAAAAAAAAAAAAAAAGTAGAGTCCCAATTATATGGTGTGAAAATTTCAGGAAGATCGGTTCAGCGGTTTGGACTCCTATAAGGTACAAACAAACAAACACACATTCAGCTTTATATATGTAGATGTCGAGTACATACGAAAGGTACAAAGTTTCAATGATATAAATACTTAATTTTAATTAAGAATTTAATGCTAAAGAATTATTTTATTAAATAATAATTATTATTCTTTTTAATTGTTTTTCTAAATTATTTTTTTCGCAGGCATTACCCTTATTGTGTTTGACGTATTGGAAAAAGGACAACTGTCGCAGTTGCTGTTGCATTTAAAATCTTATGCTACCGTCTAAAATTTTCGACAAGCTAAATTTTTTAAATGAATCACAATGTAATAGACCCAATTAAATTAAAAAAATTAAGAAACAGCCTGTTAAAGAACTTTCAATCAAATGTTTATATATAACAAAAATAAAACTACAATATAATTTTTTGGTGAATAAAAACAAGAAAAAGTAAATGAAAAAATATAATAATTTGTATTAATTCTTCTTTTTATTTGGCCTTCTATTTTTCTTGTATGCAATAAATTATTTAGCACTGCTGGTCTTTTTTATAAAAAGTTTTGAAATTATTTATTTTCGATATTTCGCTAACCCTTGGTTAGCATAATTTGTTTCTTTTTTTTTGTTTCTCCTTCTGTTATTTTTCTTAAAACTGGAAAATTCTCTCTCTGAATTGGAAGTGCATATTTTTGCCCTAAAGAAAGAATCCATTCTACATATTTTGCTACATCTAAATCTTATGTAAATTTAATAAACTATCAAATTTTCTTCTATGTATATCTTATATTTTTTTACTAAAAGATTCTATTACATTATCGTCATATTCTAAAAACTCTTCAATTTCTTAAATTTGTGTTAATATATTGTGTGACAATGTTGAGTTTAGCTTTTTATTCATCCTCCGAAGATGAAGGAACAACCATCATGCAAGAAACTAATGATATAAGGAAGCAGCTATGAAAGCAAGCAGATATATATGCTTTTAAATAATAAGTTAAAAAAATTCAATAAATAATAAAAAAAAATATAAAGATTTAGTTCAGATCTTTCGAGCAGTTTATACACATTGGTCGACTGATCGAATGTTCATTGCAGATTGGCTTTGAATAGTCTGAACAAGCTTTACGAGTTTTTCTCTGCTTCATACGTAACTACGAGGACATGTGACAACTTCCTACTACTGGCATACGACCTATTTTAGTTTGACGTTCAGCTTCTGGTGGTTTGCCGGCATACAATTGGCAGTGTAAAGGATAAGAGGTACGGGGAGTAGTGTCGTGTCGTCCGTCCGGTATACACGCGTCTTCTGTGAGACGGATAAATTACCACAGAATTGACTAAAAACTAAAATAGCGGATTGGAAAATAAAAGAAAAAATAAAAAAAAAACAGGAAAATAGTGAAACAAAACAAACTAAATAAACTTACAAACTTTAAATGCTTTAAATAAAATAAAATAAACGGTACTTTGGATTAAATGCAAACGGGGAATAAATAAATCATAAATTTAACAAACAACAACAAAAATAAAATTCCAACCAAAACAATAGAACAGAAAATATAATCCGCTATACCAGTGACGGGCGAACGAAAATATTTACCAGTGCTGGCACCACCAACTAGTGTTGGCACTTCGGGTGAAAGTGACCGGATCAGGGCTTTTATGGCTCTTTTTCGCGTCATTGTGCTAAAAACTCCTATCAAAAGCAAAATATAAAATTTTTTATATTGTGGATACCGGTGGGATAGTTGCTGTTGGACTGTTTGGTGATGAAGGCGTAGCACTGATCACCGAGCAATCTCTCAGGCGGCAACTAGCTCATTGGTGTCGACAATATAAAAAAATAGAAAATGGATTTGATTTTTTTTTGCGTAAACTATGACAGGCCGTTTCAGACTTGACTTCTGCAACATACGTGGTTTAAGGGCAAATTTTTTCTCTGTATATGCCCACGTTTGTCTCCATCGGCCGGATATTTTCGCCTTAAGTGAAACCCAGGTGTGTGAGGATGCTGATCCACAGGATTTTCACATACCTGGGTATCACCTCCTATCCCTCTTTATTCACATAGGGGCCTTGCAATATATATACGCAATGAAGTTGTGTACCAGTGCCAGCAATCCTTAGGCACGAATGATCCTGAATTTAGCTGTCTATGGGTTAAATTTAAAATCAGGGCACATCTTTTGCACTTCGGGTTTCTTTACAGAAGCCCAAATATGGAAAGGGATAAGACTATATACAACTTCGATGCCCTTTCCGACTCTATATCGGAGATCCTCGAAAATTACCCGAACAGTGAAATCGTTATTGCTGGTGATTTCAATGTCCATAACTTATCGTGGCTCCGCCATTCGAGCCATACGACTCCAGAAGGCCAATATGTTGAGCTATTCGCAGCGCACAACATTTTTGAAAAGGCACGTTGGGCTGAGCTCAACGATTTCTTTCGGCATTTCAATTGCAAGCTCTGCTTCCTTGACAATGACGTCAATGCCATGGCAGAAATGGTTGAAAATATAATATTGCTCGGTATGAAAATTTTCATACCATCGAAGCAAATTTCGATTAAACCCAGACCGAAGTCATGGTTTAATCAGATGTGCAGACTTGCAGTCAGATCCAGAGAGGAAGCATTTTGTATCTGGCGGAATGACAAAAACGCGGATACTGATGCGATGCGCAAAAGGGCGAGATCTTCGTGTGCCAAAGTGCTAAGACGTGAAAAAGCTTTGTACGAGCAGCGTATTCGCACCAAAGTTCTTACTGCCCAACGGGGCAGTAAAAGTTTTTGGTCTTTCGTAAAAAGAGTGAAGGAAAATGCTAGTTCTTCTATTCCGGCTCTTTTGAAGGATGACCAAATATTCACTGACCCGGTTGAAAAAGCTAACCTCCTAGCTGAATTTGCTGCTGTTGCTGCTGCTGTATTTGCTGTTGTTGCTGTAACTGTAGTTGTTGTTGCTACAATTGTTGTATTTGATGCTGAAGAGCCTGCTGGTGTGGTGATAAGCTCTGACCATTTTGAATCTGTTGCTGGTAATTCTCACCTGCCGGAAAGCAATCAACCACTGCCCGCACCCGAGCGTGTATCCGTAACTATGCCAAAGATATACTTTCGAGCTCGTGCAGTTAAAAGGGTTCTAACGAACCTCAACATAAACAAGTCTCCTGGGCCGGATGGAATTCCTGCACTGGTCCTGAAGCAGTGTTCTTCGACGTTATCACGTCCTTTGGCAATCCTTTTCAGCACTCTGTACTATACAGGTCAATTCCCATCGTGCTGGAAGGTTGCAAATGTAACGCCGATCCCAAAAAAGGGTGAGGCAAGCAAACCTGAAAATTTCCGCCCAATCGCAATCTGTTCCGCGATTTCCAAAGTGATGGAAAGTATGGTGAACTTTCACCTAATGAAATATTTAGAGTCCAACAATTTACTGAACGACCGTCAATACGGCTTCCGTCGAGGGCGCTCTACGGGCGACTTACTAGCCTTCCTCTCGGAAAAATGGTGTGATTCTATTCACCAGTTCGGCGAAAGTAAAGTCGTGGCTCTGGATATTTCTAAGGCATTTGATAGAGTGTGGCATGGGGCACTTCTGTCCAAACTTATTGTCTTCTTCTCTCGATTTAAATCGAGTTTTCTCAGGGATCGCGCTATAAGAGTTGTTATAGACGGCATCTCATCTACTGAGTATAAGATAAATTCAGGAGTACCGCAAGGCTCCACTCTTTCTCCTACCCTATTTCTAGTCTTTCGAAATTACCTCCTATGTCAAACTTCCAACCCTATCCACTCTTTCGCAGATGACAGCAGCCTTTCTCACTCATATTCATTTAGTCGTAGACCAACATCGACTATGATCACTTCGCTGAGGCAGAATATGAGTGACTCATTGAATTGTGACCTCATGAAAATATCGCAATGGGGTCAGGCAAACAGGGTCGATTTCAATGCTCAAGACCCAATGCAGCATGCTTACACATCGACGCATGCCCGATGACGCTGCGTCATCTGTAATTATGGGCGGTATAAACATCGAGGAATCAGAAGCTCTTGATGTTCTTGGCATGAAAATTCAGTGCGATGTTCAATGGACTGAGCACATTTTTCAGGTCTCAAAAGAAGCATTCAAGTGCCTCGGTTTTTTAAGACGGTGCAAGACATACTTCACCCCATCTGATCTCCTCACTATTTATACAACTGGAATACAACTCTCATGTTTGGGCCGGTGCTTCAAAGACTATTTTGAAGTTACTCGACCGGGTCCAGGAGAGAGCGAAGAAACTCATAGGAGACAGTAGGGTAGCCAACTCTATTAACTCTCTTGAGCATCGTCGCAACGTGGGGTGCGTTTCGTTGTTCTATCGTTACTATAATGGGATGTGTTCTGATGAAATCAGGGAACTTGTTCCCGAAACCCGATCATTCACACGCACGACACGTTCATCATTAAGAGCACATCCATTTGTGGTCAATTTGGCAGCGAACCGCAAGCCCAAAATATTTGTATGCCATATTTTTCAAGTTAGACTGGGTAAAACTGGTACGCCCACTGTATCCACTGCTCATCAATAGTTATGCATTCACTAGGCTTATAACTTTTACCAAAATTGGCGTTTAGCATCATCCAAATGTCTCGAAAAGCAGCTGCTTTATCAGACTTTAAACGTATATCCCGAGTTATATTATTCTCAAAACGTATACAGCGTAAAAACTTTCTAAACCTGTTGTATGACATTGCAATGGTAAATCAGTGGGTTTCCTTAATTCAGACACATATTCTCTGTTTGATTTGTGAACACCAGAGTAAATCAAAATACCAAAAAAGGCATTGAGTTCTTCTCTAAATGGGACGAATATTTTTTTTGTTTTTTTTCCGTATTTTTTATTATACTCGGTTGTAATTTGCTGTCCTTTACGATTTGTTTCTCTAAGAATTATGTCACAAATTTCACTTCACATAATACTTTTATATACATACATATGTATGTATATATAGACACAAAGACACACTAATGCACATCAGAAAAATGCGAGATGTTTATTTTTATTTAAAAATTTTAGAGAAATTTTTTGTCAATACTTTACTACTTTTACTGTTTATATTTTATCTTCTAGCAAGCTGCTAAAAGTCAATAGTTTGAGAATGGCTTAAAAATGATTTTCCAATTCGATCGGAGTTCATCACACCTTTTCCAAAAATAATTAGAATTGCTGTGGATCTCCTTGAAACTTTTTGCTCGTGTTGAGTAGTGTTTAGAACATACAGAAACGACTCCTTATACAAACCGAAGTTTTGTACAGAGCTAAAATAAAGCAATATGTATTTGAAAACATTCCGCTACATATTTTCTTCTTACATGCAGTCATTTAAAGAGAGTATATCGGTCTTACCTCTTAAGACTTGTCTTGCAACTCGTTCTACACTGTCGTTTTCCTCATCAAACCATAACGCGCAGAATCCATCACTTTATTCTTAATTAAAAGCTGTTACACTTCTCTTTTGCTTAACTTTGCTTTTTTTAAACGTCGTGTTGTAAATATTTTGACATTTTATTATTATCAATATGCCATATTTTCTTTTGCAATGTCAAAGTTGGCACTTTTTCAAAAAGATTTGCGAAAGTAGTAGAGAGTACCACATTGGCATCTCAACGCATTTAGCTTTCGCATCGCAATAGAGAGTAAAAAATAAGCAAGTGATTTCAAATCGTCAGTCATTTAGGTGACGATTTCAAACCACGAAATTATTAAAATTTTTGTGTGCAGAACACCATTTCCGTGATGTCAAATCATTTAAACAAAATGTGGTTTGCAGAACAGGCCTGATAATAAATTGGACCCAAGTGGGCTGCGACCTTTCTTTACGTTTACATCCAGCAACCTGCCGACCTAACCTATATATAGAATTCGTTGTTGAACGGGAGGACTTTTATATTGTCACAGCATTTAGGCAATTATTTTACAAAAAGCTGAGAGTCGCAAGACGAATAATTATGAAAGTACACTGGTATGAATTTTGGATTTTGGTAATTTAAATTATGTTCCACTAATGTGACAGTGATCTCTAACACGATCATTTCCTAAATATTTTTCACATATATGACAATTCAAGGCTAAATGCTCATTACAAATATCCTCCCACTCTTTAATTAAAAATTATATAAATTTGTTTGCAGCTTCTTCCCCTATGTATACTCTTAATCTATCTGTTGTTTTCCTGCTCGCAGTTTTGAATTAAAATCTATTGTACAGTTCAATTCAGTCTTTATTGTTCTATGGTTTCCAATTGAATCATCAATAAGTAAAAGCAAAAACGTTATACAGTATGTTTATATACATGTGTGTGTATATATATAAAAAGAATAAGAATAACAGCTAATATGAAATACATAAGAAATACATCTGGAGGCGAGGTTGCCTTCTAACCACAACATCTCCCCTTTTTAAATAATGTAATCTCTAAACCAATTTGGCTCTTTTCTATCACGCTGGGATCGACGAACTGGAGGTCCATCCAGCGCGCGATGATTTTGAGTTTCGTTAAGCAGTTCGGTCGATGCTTGTCGGAAGTAGTGTTTGTTAGTTCGACCGGTATGCACGTGTCTTCTTTTGGTCCGCTGTTCGGTCTTCGGTTAAATTAAAACAGAACAGAAATAAATTAAAAAAAGAAAAATACAAGTGGAAAAAAAAATTTAAAATAAAAACAAAAACAATCAACTTAGTGACAAACAACAAAACAAAATAAACTCAAAGAAAGGAAAAATTTTTTTGCTCAACTTTCATTAACAAATAAAAAAAGCAATAAACTGAAATAATCAAATATAATACAAAAAACAACAATAAATTAGACGGTGGAATCTGAGAAGACAAAAAAAAAAAAAAAACCGCTATACCAGTGACGGGCGAGAAAAACAAAAATCAGTGCTGACACTACCAACCAGTGCTGTCACTTCGGGTCACGGTGACCGGATGAGGTCTTTCATGGCCTTTTTCGTGGCATTGTGCTAATTCCCTCTACCATACCCGACTAAATCTTTTGCATTGTTGTTGCCATTGTGTTGGTTACTGCTAGACTGTTTGGTGATGAAGGAGTAACACTGATCACCGGCAGTCGTTCAAGCAGTGATTAGCTCAGTGGCAGCTACAATACAAAAGATAGACATTTTATTTGGGTTTTCTCGCGTTAATCATGACAGGCCGATTTAGAATTGACTTCTGCAACATACGTGGTCTAAGGGCAAACTTCTTCTCTGTCTATGCTCACGTTTGTCTCCATCGGCCGGATGTTTTCGCCTTAAGTGAAACCCAGGTGTCTGAGGATGCTGACCCACAGGATTTTCACATACCTGGGTATCACCTCCTATCTCTTTTCTATATACACAGGGGCCTTGCAATTTATATACGCAATGAAGTTGTGTACCAGTGCCAGCAATCTTTAGACACGCATGATCCCGAATTTAGCTGTCTTTGGGTTAAATTCAAAATCAGGGCACATCTTCTACATTTCGGGTTTCTTTACAGAAGCCCAAACACGGAAAGGGAGAAGACTATACAGAACTTCGATGCCCTTTCCGACAATATATCGGGGATCCTCGAAAATTACCCGAACAGTGAAATCGTTATTGCTGGTGATTTCAATGTCCATAATTTATCGTGGCTCCGCCATTCGAGCAATACAACTCCAGAAGGCCAATATGCTGAGCTATTCGCAGCGCACAATCACCTTGCGCAATTAGTGAATGAACCAACACATATTTCATGTGTTGACGGGCACCAACACAACACCCTCGACCTTTTTCTCACTTCACACCCTGAAAAGTATGAAATGAATATTAGCGCACCTCTCGGTAATTCGGATCATTGCACCATTTCTGCCTCCTTTTCGTTTGCGGAACTTCGAGGCGTTTCACCGCCAGCTATGAAACGTTTGAAATATATTTACGAAAAGGCACGTTGGGCTGAGCTCAACGATTTCTTTCGGCATTTCAATTGGAGGCTCTGCTTCCTCGACAATGATGTCAATGCCATGGCTAAAATGGTCCAAAATATAATAATGCTTGGTATGAAAACGTTCATACCATCAAAGCAAATTTCGATTAGGCCTAGACCAAAGTCTTGGTTTAATCAGACGTGCAGACTTGCAGTCAGATCCAGAGAGGAAGCATTTAGTGTCTGGCGGAATAATAAAAACGCAGATACTGATATGATGCGCAAAAGGGAGAGAACTTCGTGTGCCAAAGTGCTAAGACGTGCAAAAGCTTTGTACGAGCAGAGTCTTCGCGCTAAAGTTCTTACTGCCCCACGGGGAAGTAAAAGCTTTTGGTCATTCGTTAAAAGAGTTAAGGGAAACGCTAGTTCTTCTATTCCGTCTCTTTTAAAGGCTGATCAAATATTCACTGACCCGGTTGAAAAAGCTAACCTCCTAGCTGAAATGTTTGCAGGTAATTCTCACCTGCCGGAAAGCAATCAACCACTGCCCGCATCCGAGCGTGTATCCGTAACTATGCCAAAGATATACTTTCGGGCTCGTGCAGTTAAAAGGGTTTTATCGGACCTTAACATAAATAAGTCTCCTGGCCCGGATGGAATTCCGGCACTGGTCTTGAAGCAGTGCTCTTCGACGTTATCACGTCCTCTGGCAATCCTTTTCAGCACCCTCTATCATGCAGGCGAATTTCCGTCGTGCTGGAAAGTTGCAAATGTTACGCCGATCCCCAAGAAGGGAGAGGCAAGCAACCCTGAAAATTACCGCCCAATCGCAATATGCTCTACCATTTCTAAAGTAATGGAGAGTATGCTAAATTTCCATCTTATGAGATATCTGGAGTCCAATAGCTTACTTAGCGACCTACAATATGGCTTCCGTGGAGGACGTTCCACGGGTGATTTTTTAGCCTTCCTGTCGGAAAAATGGTGTAGATCCATCCACCATTTTGGCGAAAGTGGGGTAGTGGCTCTAGATATTTCAAAAGCATTCGACAGAGTGTGGCATGGAGCACTCTTGTCCAAACTTATTGCTTTTGGTGTCGGTGATATCTTCTCTCGATTTATATCGAGCTTTCTCAGGGATCGCGCTATAAGAGTTGTTATAGACGGGATCTCATCAAACGAGTTCAATATCAATTCAGGGGTACCACAAGGCTCTATTCTTTCTCCTACCCTATTTCTTATTTTTCTTAATGACCTCCTATGTCATACTTCAAACCCTATCCACTCTTTCGCAGATGACAGCAGTATCTGCCATTCATATTCATTCGATCGTAGGCCGACATCAACTATGATCGCGGCGACGCGGCAGAATATGAATGATTCGCTAACAGGTGACCTCACGAGAATATTGGAATGGGGTCACGCGAACAGGGTCGAATTCAATTCCCAAAAGACCCAATGCTGCATGCTAACACACCGCCGTATGCATGATCACGCTGCCTCATCTGTAAAAATGGGTGGCATAAACATTGAGGAATCAGAAGCTCTTGATGTTCTTGGCATGAAAATCCAGTGTGATGTCCGATGGACTGAGCACATTTTTCAGGTCTCAAAGGAAGCATTCAAGTGCCTAGGCTTTTTAAGGCGGTGTAAGACATACTTCACCCCATCTGATCTCCTCACTATTTATACCGCCTACATCCGACCGAAAATGGAATACAACTCTCATGTGTGGGCCGGTGCTTCAAAGACTATTTTGAAGTTACTCGACCGTGTACAGGAAAGGGCGAAGAAACTCATAGGAGACAGTAGGGTAGCCAACTCTATTGACTCTCTTGAGCATCGTCGCAACGTGGGGTGCGTTTCGTTGTTCTATCGTTACTATAATGGGATGTGTTCTAATGAAATCAGGGAACTTGTTCCCGAAACCCGGTTATTCGCGCGCACGACGCGATCATCATTAAGAGCGCATCCATTTGTGGTCGATTTGACGGCGACTCGCACTACGCATTACAGGGAAAATTCGTTTTTTGGCCGAACGGCACGTATGTGGAATAGACTACCCGCAGAGGTGTTTCCTGTCACTTTTAGCATGGGAAAATTTAAATCAAATGTCAATAAACACTACTCCCTCTATCCTCCTCCCCATAACCTATTTTCCTAGTTCCAGCACAATGCATCGCATGTGTAGGGGTCATCCCCTGAGTGCCGGTCCAAGTTAAAAAAAAAAAAAAAAATGTTAAGATCCGGGTGGATTGTTGGTGAGTTATGGAGTTCCGAAACTTCAGTCGCAGAAGTGGAATTAGGGCTTAAATCGGGGTTATTTCGACAATTTCTTTTAATTGGTGAATAGCTATCAAAAACTTCTAACCATGAGTTTATATCCGTAGACTTAATGTAACGATGTCGCAGTTGGTTTGCGTGAGACCTCATAGATTTGAAATATGGAAAAGCGACAAGTTCTACTAAATAATTGACGTTACCAATATGTTTTTTTATTATACCGGGTGCCCAGAAATAGTTATTATGCTTATACACCTTCGCATAAACATTACTTCCAACTTCAAACTGTCGGTTTTTTGCGTTGTATTTTCTATTATATTGTGTTGCCATTTTTGTATTTCGGGAATTTGACATCCGTTTTGGTTTCAATAATAAGTCCATGTTGATTCTCACCTTCCTCCCCAAAAAAAGTTCTGATGGTGATTTACTTCCAATTGTGTTGTTGTTTGTAGCTCTATAATAGTGCAGAAAATCACGAATACCATTAATTAAACCAGGCGAATTGTTTTTCTTAATGGCACGCTTAAAAGTATCGACAAAACGTTCCACTTGTCCATTGGATTGCGGGTGGAATGGTGCGGTACGTTTGTGTTCGATTCCACGTTCTTTGCAGAAATTTACAAAAATTTGCGATGTGAACTGCGTTCCGTTTTCGCTTACCAATATTTCTGGCCATCCAAAACGTGAGAAAAAATCCATTAAGCACTCAATTACCGCTGCTGACGTTATGGACTTCAATTGATACGCTTCTGGCCACTTAGAAAATGAATCCACTATCAAAAGATACATTTTTTTATCCACTGGGCCTGCAAGGTCAATGTGTATACGTTCCATTGGCCTTTGAGCTGTAAGCCATGGTTGAAGTTCCATTCTTGGTGGAGATTTTGCTGTGGAAGCACACGATACGAATTGCTGGACTAATCTTTCCACGTCTTTGTCTATGTGTGGCCAATAGACATAGCTTCGGGCGAGAGCTTTTGTTCGAACTATACCTTGGTGACCTTTATGCAACTGATGAAGTACTCTCTGACGTAGAGTTGATGGTATCACCATTCTTTGTTGATACAACAGGCAGCCATCAACAACACATACCCGTCTTTACGAAAATAAAACAGCATTTCTTCTGGTGATTTCTTGTTCGGCCACGAAGTTTTAATATATTGCATAATATTTTGTAAAACGACATCTTTTTGAGTTTCAGACTGGACCATGCTATAGGTGATGGGAAAAGCATTGATGTTATTTTGTGCCAAATACTTTACATCTGCTTCAAGTGTTGCACAGGCTATTATTACATCTTCTTCAAGTTTTTGGTTTAAGTTAATAAGTCTTGATAATACGTCCGCGCAACCAAATTGTTGTGTTGGTACATAACTTAAACTGAAGTCATAGGATATTAAAACTAATGCCCACCGCTGTAAACGGCTTGCCGTGTGTGTTGCTATACCCTTTTTACTGCCGAATATAGCCAGTAGAGGCTAGTGATCAGTTTCTAATTTGAAACGACGCCCGTATAACATTTTGTGAAATTTTTTTACCGCAAATACCAGTGCCAGAGCCTCTTTTTCTATTTGCGAGTAGTTTTTCTCTGCCGGCGTTAATGAACGGGAAACGTGATATACGGCTTTTTCACGTCCGTCTGGAAATTCGTGGGCAATGTAGGCACCTATACCTACATTGGAGGCATCTGCAGCCACCTTGATGGGGAGCGATGGGTTGTAGTGGGTAAGCATTAAGTCGGAAGACAAAATATCTTTAAATTTGTTAAAAGATTCTTGACAAGACTTAGTCCACTTCCATTCGCAGTCACGTTTCAATAATGTGTCTAATGGCGCTCTCAGCTGCCGCATTTCACGGATAAATTTTCCGTAATAGTTTACTGCACCCAGAAATGACCGCAGCTCTGTGAGATTTGTAGGAGCTGGCATTTTTAAAATTGCAGAAATTTTTCCAGAGTCTGTTTTCACGCCGGTCCCATCGACCTTGTAACCAAGATAGGTACAACTGCGGGAGAAGAAACTACATTTATCAAAATTTAAAGTAAGATTATACCTTTCAAAACGAGCGAACACTTCGTTCACTGTTTTTTTGTTAAATTCGAGTGACGGCGTTGCTATGATGACGTCGTCAAGGTACGGATAAGCATATTGAATGCCAGATAGAGTTGTATCTATCGCCTGTTGGAATGCTCCAGGTGCGGATATTACTCCAGGTGCAAGGCGATTGAAGGTAAACAAGCCTCGATGCGTGTTAATGGTGAGTATTTCCTTTGTGGCATCATCAACCTCAAATTGCACGTATGCATCAGTTAAATCTATACAAGTGAAAACTTTGCAATTATTGAAATTCACGAAAATATCATCCGGCAATGGCAAAGGATAGGTGTGCGTTTCCATGGAATCATTCAGGCCGGTTGAGTAATCACCGCATAGACGAATTTTTCCATTTGCCCTTTTTACAACAACAATAGGCGCAGCCCATCGAGAATAATTAACAGGTGTTATGATATTAGCCTGTTCCAGGCGATGAAGTTCTTCATCTACTTGTTGTAATGCTGCATAGGCCACCGGTCGTTTAGGTTTAAATACCGGTGTAGCATCAGGTTTTAATTTAAGATTCATCTTAAATGTAAAACAATGACCGGGCTGACTGGCGAAAACTTTTGGAAATTTGTCCTTGATTTGCTGAATTTCTGGAATGTGAATATGGTTGCAAATCGATTCAATTGGGTAGCTCCAAATACCTAGCTGGTCCATTAGGTCAGCACCCATAATATTTAAGTGCGTGTGGTTTGTTACAAAAAATATTGATGTTACAACCTTATCTTTAAACATCACCTCCGCTTCGCACTGACCAATAAGTTTAAGTAAATTACCAGAAGCGTCTCTTGGAGTTTGTGACGGTTGAATAAGGTTAGGTTTATTTATTTTCGACCACATCGTTTTGGATATTATGGTTACGTCTGCGCCCGTGTCAAACTGCAACCGCTGTGTTACACCGTTAATTTTCAATGTAATGTGTTTTCTATTTGTAGCAACACTGTTAACGGCATGTAGATTCGGTTGAAATTTTCGATTATGGAATTTTTTGTTTTTCCTTTTATTCGTTTGTTTGCTATGTGGCGTAAAATTCGGACAATAGCCCTCTCGGTGTCCGACCACTCCGCATTGTTCACATAAATGCTTTGTGAATGTGCAGAATTTTACGAAGTGCATCGCACCACATTGCCAGCAAGGCCTTTTTGGTTTTTCCATTGTACTAACCTTTTTTTCATCGTATTTTTCCGTTATTTTGCGCTTACTGTTAATTGCATGTACAGTGTGTTCAAAAACGGCGGCATCTTTTTTCAAACTAATTATCCTGTGCACTTCAGTAACCATTTTGTCAATTGTGAATTTTCCTTCTGTGTCTTCTTCCAAAAAACTCAAAAGGCGCGCTCTCATTTCAGCATCTTCTTTATTTTGTAGACCGCGCAGAAACATTAAACACTTAAAATGGCTATCTTCTAATTTGCCAAACTCGAAATTATCGCAATTTCGATTGACCATTGCACCGTATGTAACGTAGTCCATACTAGAGTTTTTAGTGAACTGTAAGCAATTCATGCGTGCACTAAAAAGGGACTCTTTTCTTCCAAATATAGTTTTCAACGTAGAAATTGTAGTCTTGAAATCTAATTCACGAGGCACTTCAGGCAAAATATAATCGGCGTATTTGTCAAACACATCGGGCTCTAATTTCCGTAACACTAACCTCACTTTTTCAGCATCGTTCAGTTTTTCTGCGTCTTCACCGAACAGATGTTCATACCGTGCGAACCAACCCTCAAAAGTTTGGCCAGAATCAGAGTTGTAGACAAAATCCTTTATATTTTTAGCCAACATTGCCATGATGGTGTCATTGCTTACCGTCGAACTATCTAACTGCGGTGAGTTAATATACAGTCCCACTAGCTTCTCCATAAGCTTCTGCTGTTGCTCCATTTGAGCTTGCTGATGCTGAAGCGTTTCTTGCTGCTGAGCCAGAATTTTGATTATTGCCGGATCCATTATACTGCGCGTTGTTTATATCCAATTAATCCTCGTCGCCACTGTTGTGTTCCTGCTCGCAGTTTTAAATTAAAATCTATTGTACAGTTCAATTCAGTCTTTATTGTTCTATGGTTTCCAATTGAATCATCAATAAGTAAAAGCAAAAACGTTATACAGTATGTTTATATACATGTGTGTGTATATATATAAAAAGAATAAGAATAACAGCTAATATGAAATACATAAGAAATACATCTGGAGGCGAGGTTGCCATCTAACCACAACACTATCTAACTCATTATTATGGACACTTTATATAATAACTAAAAGCTGTTACGAATTACGATTCAGATTCTCCCTACACTAGCGTCAGCTGGCCCTTCTAGCTACTCGCTCTGGGGGTAGTTCTCAACCCTTTCACTAATGCAGGGGCGTAATAGACATAAAAAAAAGAAAATATTATTCTTACAACAAAATCACTACTCATAAAACAAAAAGAAAAACATTCACAACAGAGAGGTTGGTGTTAACCTCTGATTGCCCCTACCCTACCGTGGCCATAATCACTACAGAGAAAAATTTTATGGACCCCCAAACCCATCTGCCTTACCTCATTCGACTACAACAATCCCATTCGAATTAAACACTACTCAGTCAGTTTCATCTTATTATAATTTAACATAATATTTATTAACTAAGATTCAACTTAACATTATAACAAATTTATTTATATTAAACAAGCAAAAACCAAACAATTGAGATAATTATTATTTTTTTTTCTTTCCTCTCAAACAAAAAATTTTTATGGTACACAAAAAAAAAATATATAACAAATAATTATGCCCGTTATAGCGGTCATTTACCAAAAAAAAAAAATTCGAAATCACACGCTTTGCACATACAATTATATCGCCTTTTTTTCTATAGGGTAGATGAGATATACTCTACAAAATCAATATCGGAATTATCAATTCTTTTCGCGCCTAAAAGAGCTCTTTGTGGATGGACCTTAGTACTCTGTACTAGCAAATTTATCTTACTTCGCGTCTACTCGCCCTATAGTGCGATATATTTATATTCACAGTCTCCCTTTTCTTATTTCTATTATCTCGGATCGACTTAATTTCCGTTTATCTTCTTTTTTTCTGGTAGCACGATTGAATTCTCTTATTTACTAAACACTCACGATACACACAATTCTTTCACGAACAGCACACTTAATTATAATAATAATAATATAATAATATATTATATATAATATATAAAAAAAAAATCAATAAATTCCCTAGGTGAAGATGGGCGTACGAATACTTTACTTTATTCAATTTATTCCATGAAAATTTTATCAGGCTTCAGTACATGAACTCTCTGACCTCCAAGCATAATTTATTTAGGGGTGTTTGGCCTACCTTTAATTTGTTCGGTCCTACCACAAACTCCCACGGTCTGCTACTGCACCGGACACGTATCGATTGTTGCTTCCACAGTAGACAAATTGTCGGCTTCCCAACGCAATCGACTCGGCCTTCCCCCAGATAACTTATTGGCTTAAGGATGTGCTCGTGTTCTAGTATAAGGGGGTACTCGCTTCAAACTACAATTTGGCCTCCGAGCGTACTGCACTATTTTCCCTTCCTTCTATAAGACTTTTTCGAGCTTTTTCCTATTCGTCCTTAGGTAAACTTGCCCTTGGCTTCCGAGCGTACGGCACTATTTTATTGCCCTTTATCTTCTTAAAAAAAAACTACCTACCTACCTACAGTACCTTCGACTGTTTCGTTCAAAGACTTTCTTCACTCTCCTTATTTCAAAAAATATCTTCACAAATCAGAACTGAGAAAAACGTACCGTTTTCCCTCATTTCCCCTGGAAACAATATATATAATTCCCGCTACTTCTATACATATATATTAGTCCATGTATTAATTTATATACAGAAATACCTCTACGTTGCTAACTGTGTGTCCATTCGCCTATATGTTATAAATTCCTTCTCGTTAATACCCGTATTATATCCATTTTGCTACTCATACCTAATCCATACCCTCTGTCCCCGGTAAAAAGATATACACATACCTACACGATACCAGGGCAACAGCATTTCAGCAAGCACCGTATCCCATTCATACACAACAATAATTGTCTCCGCTTTTGAAACAAACCGCTAATAATTTCATAATTACGCAAAAATCATAGCGTTGCCAATCACATGCCCTATTAAAATTAAACACATTCAACACACACACACAACCCTACATAATCATTCACAACTGACAGAGAAAAACTAGAAAAGAAATAGAACGCATAACATGTGGTGTGCATAATCGCAAATCACTCATTCCATCAACAGGTAAGCAAAGGAGCAGGAAAGTTCAGGAAATTCGATCAGGTTACGGTCTGTATAGTTCCATTTCACCATATCCCATTAAATCTTCTCCCCCTTTCCTTTTCCAGCAGTTCCACACAATCAGCAACTACGTGTCATATTCCCCCGCAACAAAACTCCGTTGTCGGCGACCATGGTCAGACGACTTTCTCTTTTTCTCCCACAACCAGGTTATATACGGACTTGCTCCTCTTGCACCTAATCTAAAATTTTGCATTTAAAGTACAAAAAAAAATTCTCATACGAGGAATATTGGACACTACACCCTACTCTAGCATCACTCAACAATTTCAGACACACTGTAAGTACTAATATTGCACAGTCCGTGATCAAATTCTTATATCCTTTGAGTGATACGCGCCCAATGGTTTACACTGCATAGTCTCCAACTCGTACATGTTATTGCCAATTGGACGAACCACCCGACATTTCAAAAATTTGCGACAAAATTTCGAGTTGACATTTTTACCAAAATTACTCGGCATCGTATTACGGCGATAAACCTCCTGTCCAGGTAAAAAGCGAACATTCCGGGCACCCCTGTTATAACGCGCCGCGCTCTTTTCGTATTCCTTCTTCAGATTTTCCTTAATTTTTCCCTCAGGCTTTCCATTTTCTCTGTTTTGTCCAGCTGTGAGATTTCGTGATCTGAAAGAGATTGCAATTTTCTGCTTAGTTGATAATCTGCACCGCTGGTATACAAGTGATAGCCAAATAGTGCAAAGAAGGGTGTCACACCTGTCGCGGCATGTACCGACGTTCTCAGCGCACACTCAACTTCGGATAAATACATGTCCCAATCCCTGTGATCATTTATGCCCGTATAGCGGATAAAACAGATTGATTTACCCTTTCACTGGCGTTACTCTGTGGCGAATACACAGCCGTTTTCACATGTTTAATCCGATACGATGTTATTAAATTTTGAAAACTCCTTGATATGAACTGGCTACCGTTGTCGCTGTGATTGATTTCCGGTACTCCGAATTTATGAAAAATTTCTTTTACGAGAAAGTTTATTACATTGCTTGCAGTGGCTTCTTTCATGGCTTTTAAAAATGTAAATTTTGTAAAATGGTCAACTACTACAAAAATGTAGCAGTTTTCTCTTTTTGATCGGGGGTATTTGCCCATAAAATCGACATACAGTTTTTGGAATGGCCTCTCCGTTAAGACCTGTTTCTCCATCTCTGGCCGAAGATTAATGTTGCAAGGCTTTGTCTCCTTGCACGTTTGACATGCTATGACGTAGTGCTTTACCTGTATGCCCATTTTTGGACAGTAGAAAAACCTTTTAAGTTTCTCCAACGTTTTCGTTACCTCCCATGGGCGTTTGTGTGTGCTACGTGAGCATTCTCAATCAAAGGTTGGGTGATGTTGGCCGGAACCCAAAGTTTCCAATGGCTTTCGTCCATCTCTGGGTCACCCTTGGTCTTTTTAAAAATTACTCCATTTTCCACTTTTACATCGGGCAACCTTTCAGCGTTGTTTTTGACGTACTCTACTAGTTCTAGGTATTCAGCACCCTCAAACTCAGTGGTTTCGAAACCAAGAAGCTCGGTCATATCAAGTTCATCCACAGTTGGAAGTCTGGACAGCATGTCTGCTACGACATTATCTGCACCCCTTCTATGTTCTATTTCAAAGTCGAAAGCCAGTAATTGTAGTGACCATCTGGCTAATCTACCCGTCAAATCCTTCAAAGACATCAACCATTTAAGGCAAGCGTGGTCAGTTACAATGGTGAATGGCATCATCTCAACATATTGCCGGAACTTTCTGATTGCTATCACGGCAGCCAAGCATTCCTTTTCGGTGACAGTATAACTTCTTTGACATGTTGTCAGTTTTTGGGAATAAAACGCAATCGGATGCTCCTGGTTATTCTCGTCCATTTGGTACAAGACCGCTCCGATGCCATGATCAGATGCGTCGCATTGGATAAAAAATCTTTTTGAAAAATCGGCATGTCGGAGTACTGGTGCAGACGTTAGGGATTTTTTAAAATTTTCAAAAGCGGTGATTGCTTCAGGAGTCATTTTGAATTTCATCGATTTCTTTAGTGTATCCGTTAAAGAAGCGGCTATTCCGGAAAAGATTTTTATAAATCTGCGGTACCAGCCGGCGGTGCCTAAGAAACTACGTACCTCCCTTACTGATTTTGGTGTAGGTATTGCGTGAATTACTTCCACCTTAGCTGGGTCGGTTTTAAGCATTCCTCCACCTACGATGAATCCTAAATATTTTAACCGTTGAAAGCAGAATTGTGATTTCGTGAGACCAATGGTTAAATTTGCGCTTTTTAAACACTTACCGACTTCTTGAAGTAAATTGAGGTGCTTATCAAAATCATTTGATATTATCAATAAGTCGTCCAAATAGGTGAACACATTGTCTTTTAAATGGTGCGGGATGACTTTGTCCATTAACCTTCATAGCCGTTGCGCCGCGTTGCATAGACCGAATGGCATAACTCTGAACTGATAAAGCGGCCTTCCGGTAACAGTAAACGCCGTGTATGGCCTACTTTCAGGTTCCAATTCTATTTGCCAGAACGCCTATTTCAGGTCGACACTGCTTATAAAGTACGTTTCGTCTATTCTGCTTAATATACCCTCAATTTTCTGCAACGGATATGCATCCTTCACTGTTAATTTATTCAATTTTCGCGCATCAAGGCAGAATCTATTTTTTCCGGGTTTCCTAACCAGTGTCGTCCTATTGCTCCACGGACTATTACTCACTTCTATCACATTTAATTCTAGCATGTTATCCAATTCCTTAAACGTTATTTCCTGAACAGCGGGTGAGATTCGATAATGTTTGTCTTTTATGGGCTCTGCACCCTTTATTAATGTTATGGAATGTTTCTCCAAACTCGTTTTTCCTAATCCCTTGCTTTCGTAGGTATCGAATTCTGTTATAACTTCAAGCAATTTTTTTCTCTGTATTTTATCCAAGTTGTGGGGTTCTAATTTATGTTCTGTCCTATTATCAACAAAATCTTCCACAACCTTATCCACATTATCAGGAGCCAAGTTAAACAGACGCCAAAAATTGATGCCTAAATGTAAAGGCTGTTCCAAATCCGGACACAGATACAAGACAATGTCCTTTTTTTGGTTTCTGTATTCCATGGATACATTTATCCTGCCCAATACTCTGTACGGTATTCCACTGGCAGTCTTCACATTAGAGAATACCGGTGTCATCTTCAAATCGAACTCTTCTACCATTTCTCTGCACTCTCTCCCTAACACACTCACTGACGCACCACTATCCAGTAACCCTGAGATTTTCTTACCTTCCACTTCCACTTCTACAAAAATTCTATTATCACCCTCCATCCGATTTAGTGCCTCCACCAGGAGTCTCCTTTCACCGCGTTTTAGACTACTTCGTTCTCTAATTTTCACGATGCGCTTACTCGGTGGTTTGTTACATTCTTCCGTATTAAATATTCGGGATCGAATTTTCCGGTAATGCTTCTCCTTCATTTCTAGTGGCATAAGGTGTCTTTCATTCGCGAACTTCTGTAAGGATGTTTCTGTTAGTGTTTGGCAATGGCGGTTTACTATATTATTATTTATGTTTATTTCTCCATGTTGGGGTTTCTTGATGCTGTTGGACGTAGGCCCCCACTCACTTTTACGCCCTTCCCACAGTTTCCCTTTAGACAATCTGGGCATTTTGGCCCAATGACGTCTGGCTTGCCGCATCTGTAGCAAAACAAATTTCTCTCTGGAGCATTGCAATCTCTGAATCCGTGTCCTGGTTTCTTGCAGTTCCAGCATGTTAAGATTTCTTTTCGGCGTCCCATTTTAATCGCTGCTACTTCTTCGACTGGTTCGTCGCCATTTTCAAAATTATCGTAGCCTACCTCATTCACGCTTCTAATCGTTCGCTGTGGAGGCATACTTCTCATATCTCTTCTCGGGAAATTTTTTTCGGCTTCAGTACACTCACTTCTTAATTGCTCCACGGACGAAACCGATATGGGATAAACGATTCTAGCAAGATTTTCTCGAAAGTTTCTCTTCAATATTTTGATCATATCAAACTCCGGGATGGGTTGTACCAAGCGTGAGCGAAGTTTTCGCATAGCGTGAAAAAATCCATCTAAAGTTTCACCTGGCATTTGCTTTCTCTCCACTAAATCTCTCATTATCTCAAAGTTTGATATATTGGTACGATATTGGTTAATTAATTCAAATTTCAGAGTAGGCCAGTCCGGTATGCGATGTGTGCGAATTAGGAGCCAGTACCACTCCTGGGCTGCCCCGGTCACTAAGAGGTGGAAATCTCTCATAACTTCATCCCAACTGATGCCGTAATGGGCCTGGAGGTGTTCGATTCTAAATATAAAATCATCCACGCTCATGTGACTATGATCGCCATTATATACTATACCCCATTTGTCAACACGTATATTACACTTTCCCGTCTGTCCATTTGTAATACTAGATGCCGATGGTGTGGCCGTGCTAAACCTGTTCATATTATCGGGCTCACGGTTTGAGGCACGGAAGGCTTCATTCGGTGAGTGATTAGATTGCTGTTGAAAGTGTTGATTGTGCTGTACATCCACGTGGTTTACCGAATATTGTCTTCCCTGGGTCACTTCTTGATAGGTATTCCAATTTCTGTTCATATTCTCCATTCTAGTAGGCGGTTTCCCGATGGACCACTGTGTTCCAGACCCCGCCCTTGACATTTCTCGGACTAGGTTAGACAACTCACATACCGATTTTTTTAGTTCGCTGACCTCGTTATGTACTATTTTCTTCACTTTATCCTCTAACGCTCTCTGCACCATGAGTGTCTCTTCGGCTACTTCTTCCACAATTTCCGGGTTCATCTCGGCGTTCGTTGATGGGCCTTTCTCGGCTAATTCCGCACCAGCAGTTGCCATACCGATCGTATCTCTCGGCGGTAAAGTACCTCTGTTTATTGTACCTGACAGGTCTATAAAATTACCCGTTACTCCCGTAGAAATACGTAGATAAAATCCTCACCACTTTGTGAAGATCAGCTCTATGGGAACAAATAATATCTAACAACTAAAATCTGTATTCAGAACAAGTATGACAAAACCAAAAAAAAACTAATACGCAAAAAAAAAACGAAAACTATTGGATAAGCGAATAGACTGGAGGAATGACTGACGTGTAACACCAGTAAAGCAATCTATGAAAGCTGTGACCACTGATAAACAAATCAAATATTATCGGCGAAATTTAGCTATTTAATGAAGTACTTAAAATTCTGACGAATTACTTTAAAAAGGAAAAAAAAATGGATGGTTAAATAAATATAATTGAATAATAAAAAAAATTAAGTGCATGCAATTTAAACAAAAGAAATATTGAAATAATAATAAAAGGGAGTATTAAAAAAAATAATAATATAAATAAAGTACAATAATAAAATAAATAAATACAATAAGGTAACAAATAACTCAATGATAAAAAAACTATAATAACTTTAAAGCTGACGAACAATTAAAAATCGACTTCAACCCCAACAATTCAATATCAATAACAAACTGATTATAATCTTTTTTTCTTCTTCTTCACAAATTCAATATAGTATTCGCAGGGATTGTTGTTATCAGAGGCGGTCTGACGGTTGTTATATCCAATCCTCCACCTAGGAGCTGTTCTAACGTTCCCATATTCATTATTACTAAAAAAAAAAGGTATATATGATGTCTCTTACATACAAACAGTCTTGCCTCTACTCCCCACTTATCCCTACTGATAATACGGAGAGGTCAGTCAGTATCAGACTCTCGACACGACGAACCTCTCGCCTCTGGCCCGAGCGGCTGTCGATATCTTACCCTGCATCACAAACAAAACTTCAAGCTGAAACTAATTTTAAGAAAAACAAAACTAATCGCAAGAAAAAAGCATCACATATAGGAGGGACTAGCTTTCCCTACCTACAGAATTTGCCTCTTTCCTGTTTGAATCGGTCGTGAACCATTGCATGAACCACCGAGTTTTTCATCGCACATCGGACTTTTCGAAAGTGTTTTAAAAACGGCTCCGAGAAATCGCTCGTCGGCCCATGTTACTTACAACAGTTGACGTTTGTCTATTTTTTTATCTAATCTTATATTGCCTAGTGTCTAGTTCTTCTACACTAATTCTCCTACTTTCAAATTGGGCGCCAATTTTTTTATGTTACGAATTACGATTCAGATTCTCCCTACACTAGCGTCAGCTGGCCCTGCTAGCTACTCGCTCTGGGGGTAGTTCTCAACCCTTTCACTAATGCAGGGGCGTAATAGACATAAAAAAAAGAAAATATTATTCTTACAACAAAATCACTACTCATAAAACAAAAAGAAAAACATTCACAACAGAGAGGTTGGTGTTAACCTCTGATTGCCCCTACCCTACCGTGGCCATAATCACTACAGAGAAAAATTTTATGGACCCCCAAACCCGTCTGCCTTACCTCATTCGACTACAACAATCCCATTCGAATTAAACACTACTCAGTCAGTTTCATCTTATTATAATTTAACATAATATTTATTAACTAAGATTCAACTTAACATTATAACAAATTTATTTATATTAAACAAGCAAAAACCAAACAATTGAGATAATTATTATTTTTTTTTCTTTCCTCTCAAACAAAAAATTTTTATAGTACACAAAAAAAAATATATAACAAATAATTATGCCCGTTATAGCGGTCATTTACCAAAAAAAAAAATTCGAAATCACACGCTTTGCACATACAATTATATCGCCTTTTTTTCTATAGGGTAGATGAGATATACTCTACAAAATCAATATCGGAATTATCAATTCTTTTCGCGCCTAAAAGAGCTCTTTGTGGACGGACCTTAGTACTCTGTACTAGCAAATTTATCTTACTTCGCGTCTACTCGCCCTATAGTGCGATATATTTATATTCACAGTCTCCCTTTTCTTATTTCTATTATCTCGGATCGACTTAATTTCCGTTTATCTTCTTTTTTTCTGGTAGCACGATTGAATTCTCTTATTTACTAAACACTCACGATACACACAATTCTTTCACGAACAGCACACTTAATTATAATAATAATAATATATTATATATAATATATAAAAAAAAAATCAATAAATTCCCTAGGTGAAGATGGGCGTACGAATACTTTATTCAATTTATTCCATGAAAATTTTATCAGGCTTCAGTACATGAACTCTCTGACCTTTAGGGGTGTTTGGCCTACCTTTAATTTGTTCGGTCCTACCACAAACTCCCACGGTCTGCTACTACACCGGACACGTATCGATTGTTGCTTCCACAGTAGACAAATTGTCGGCTTCCCAACGCAATCGACTCGGCCTTCCCCCAGATAACTTATTGGCTTAAGGATGTGCTCGTGTTCTAGTATAAGGGGGTACTCGCTTCAAACTACAATTTGGCCTCCGAGCGTACTGCACTATTTTCCCTTCCTTCTATAAGACTTTTTCGAGCTTTTTCCTATTCGTCCTTAGGTAAACTTGCCCCTGGCTTCCGAGCGTACGGCACTATTTTATTGCCCTTTATCTTCTTAAAAAAAAAACTACCTTACAGTACCTTCGACTGTTTCGTTCAAAGACTTTCTTCACTCTCCTTATTTCAAAAAATATCTTCACAAATCAGAACTGAGAAAAACGTACCGTTTTCCCTCATTTCCCCTGGAAACAATATATATAATTCCCGCTACTTCTATACATATATATTAGTCCATGTATTAATATATATACAGAAATACCTCTACGTTGCTAACTGTGTGTCCATTCGCCTATATGTTATAAATTCCTTCTCGTTAATACCCGTATTATATCCATTTTGCTACTCATACCTAATCCATACCCTCTGTCCCCCGGTAAAAAGATATCCACATACCTCCACGATACCAGGGTAATAGCATTTCAGCTAGCACCGTATCCCATTCATACACAACAATAATTGTCTCCGCTTTTGAAACAAACCGCTCATAATTTCATAATTACGCAAAAATCATAGCGTTGCCAATCACATGCCCTATTAAAATTAAACACATTCAACACACACACACACACAACCCTACATAATCATTCATAACTGACAGAGAAAAACTAGAAAAGAAATAGAACGCATAACATGTGGTGTGCATAATCGCAAATCACTCATTCCATCAACAGGTAAGCAAAGGAGCAGGAAAGTTCAGGAAATTCGATCAAGTTACGGTCTGTATAGTTCCATTTCACCATATCCCATTAAATCTTCTTCCTTTTTCCTTTTCCAGCAGTTCCACACAATCAGCAACTACGTGTCATATTCCCCCGCAACAAAGCATTAGGAATGTGCTTCATAATTAATTTAGTTTTATTACATCACTCAAAATCTGCATAAATAACGAAGGGTACATCAATTTTCCTTTGATGACCCTTAAATTCAAGAACATTATTCGGTGCTGCTGGCTAAGATGTTATTATTTCTCCACAATCAGCTTTATGTTGCTCCAAACTTCTCTCATTGTTGGTGTATTGGAGACAGCTGTTGCAGAATAATCTGTAAAAGTCTGCGAATAAAAATATTAAAAAAAAATTTTATTACATATATACCTTTATATTAACTGAATTTATTTTGGGAATATCTATTTATATATATGATTCTAATTGTGCTTTTTCCCTTATAAACTATATGTGAAATTTATTATTACATACCTTATTATATTCTCATACAGTATGAAAAATATTATAAAGCATTTTATTACAAAAGCTACTCAATAATTGAGGAGGAAAGCATATCCATATAGTACTATTTCGATAATGCTTATTTAGCTCATCAGTGGATTTTTCCTAATTTTTGAATACAAACCCAAGATCTATATGTTTAAAATTCAATTAATCAATCGAGAATTGAACTGAATATCAAACATACAAACCAAATATCTATAAACAAAAACATAACAATCCATGAGTTTACTTTTATAACACACACATATTTATATATACATATATGGCTCAAGGTCAGAACAAAATTTAAATAAAACTGTTTTATGTTTTATTCAATAATGTTTTATCCAAAAAAAATATTTTTATTCAATTCTTTTTTTCTCAATATTTAGAACACCTTCGACGCTCTTCTTCAGGAAAAGCTATATTATGCAAATGCAAAACCAAAGAACAATTTTCAAATATACATACATTAAAAATATTTTTAACATTAGAGGATTACAATTACATTATTATTAAACTTTACTTGACCGGTATACACGTATCTTCTTTTGGTCCGCTGTTCGGTCTTCAATTAAATTAAAACAGAACAGAAATAAATTAAAAAAGAAAAATACAAGTGGAAAAAAGAAAAAAAATTTAAAATAAAAAAAAAAAACAATCAACTTAGTGACAAACAACGAAACAAAATAAACTTCAAAGAAAGAAAAAATTTTTTTGCTCAACTTACATTAACAAATAAAAAAACAATAAACTTCAATATAACAAATATAATACAAAAAACAACAACAAATTAGACGGTGGAATAACTGAGAAAAAAAAAAAAAAAAACCGCTATACCAGTGACGGGCGAGAAAAACAAAAATCAGTGCTGACACTACCAACCAGTGCTGTCACTTCGGGTCACGGTGACCGGATGAGGTCTTTCATGGCCTTTTTCGTGGCATTGTGCTAATTCCCTCTACCATACCCGACTAAATCTTTTGCATTGTTGGTGCCATTGTGTTGGTTACTGCTAGACTGTTTGGTGATGAAGGAGTAACACTGATCACCGGCAGTCGTTCAAGCAGCGATTAGCTCAGTGGGAACTACAATACAAAAGATAGACATTTTATTTAGGTTTTCTCGCGTTAAACATGACAGGCCGATTTAGAATTGACTTCTGCAACATACGTGGTCTAAGGGCAAATTTCTTCTCTGTCTATGCTCACGTTTGTCTCCATCGGCCGGATGTTTTCGCCTTAAGTGAAACCCAGGTGTCTGAGGATGCTGACCCACAGGATTTTCACATACCTGGGTATCACCTCCTATCTCTTTTCTATCTACACAGGGGCCTTGCAATTTATATACGCAATGAAGTTGTGTACCAGTGCCAGCAATCTTTAGACACGCATGATCCCGAATTTAGCTGTCTTTGGGTTAAATTCAAAATCAGGGCACATCTTTTACATTTCGGGTTTCTTTACAGAAGCCCAAACACGGAAAGGGAGAAGACTATACAGAACTTCGATGCCCTTTCCGACAATATATCGGGGATCCTCGAAAATTACCCGAACAGTGAAATCGTTATTGCTGGTGATTTCAATGTCCATAATTTATTGTGGCTCCGCAATACAACTCCAGAAGGCCAATATGCTGAGCTATTCGCAGCGCACAATCACCTTGCGCAATTAGTGAATGAACCAACACATATTTCATGTGTTGACGGGCACCAACACAACACCCTCGACCTTTTTCTCATTTCACACCCTGAAAAGTATGAAATGAACATTAGTGCACCTCTCGGTAATTCGGATCATTGCACCATTTCTGCCTCCTTTTCGTTTGCGGAACTTCGAGGCGTTTCACCGCCACCTATGAAACGTTTGAAATATATTTACGAAAAGGCACGTTGGGCTGAGCTCAACGATTTCTTTCGGCATTTAAATTGGAGGCTCTGCTTCCTCGACAATGATGTCAATACCATGGCTAAAATGGTCCAAAATATAATAATGCTTGGTATGAAAACGTTCATACCATCGAAGCAAATTTCGATTAGGCCTAGACCAAAGTCTTGGTTTAATCAGACGTGCAGACTTGCAGTCAGATCCAGAGAGGAAGCATTTAGTGTCTGGCGGAACAATAAAAACGCAGATACTGATATGATGCGCAAAAGGGCGAGAACTTCGTGTGCCAAAGTGCTAAGACGTGCAAAAGCTTTGTACGAGCAGAGTCTTCGCGCTAAAGTTCTTACTGCCCCACGGGGAAGTAAAAGCTTTTGGTCATTCGTAAAAAGAGTTAAGGGAAATGCTAGTTCTTCTATTCCGTCTCTTTTAAAGGCTGATCAAATATTCACTGACCCGGTTGAAAAAACTAACCTCCTAGCTGAAATGTTTGCAGGTAATTCTCACCTGCCGGAAAGCAATCAACCACTGCCCGCATCCGACCGTGTATCCGTAACTATGCCAAAGATATACTTTCGGGCTCGTGCAGTTAAAAGGGTTTTATCGGACCTTAACATAAATAAGTCTCCTGGCCCGGATGGAATTCCGTCACTGGTCTTGAAGCAGTGATCTTCGACGTTATCGCGTCCTCTGGCAATCCTTTTCAGCACCCTCTATCATGCAGGTGAATTTCCGTCGTGCTGGAAAGTTGCAAATGTTACGCCGATCCCCAAGAAGGGAGAGGCAAGCAACCCTGAAAATTATCGCCCAATCGCAATATGCTCTACCATTTCTAAAGTAATGGAGAGTATGCTAAATTTCCATCTTATGAAATATCTGGAGTCCAATAGCTTACTTAGCGACCGACAATATGGCTTCCGTGGAGGACGTTCCACGGGTGATTTTTTAGCCTTCCTCTCGGAAAAATGGTGTCGATCCATCCACCATTTTGGCGAAAGTAAGGTAGTGGCTCTAGATATTTCAAAAGCATTCGACAGAGTGTGGCATGGAGCACTCTTGTCCAAACTTATTGCTTTTAGTGTCGGTGATATCTTCTCTCGATTTATATCGAGCTTTCTCAGGGATCGCGCTATAAGAGTTGTTATAGACGGGATCTCATCAAACGAGTTCAAGATCAATTCAGGGGTACCACAAGGCTCTATTCTTTCTCCTACCATATTTCTTATTTTTCGTAATGACCTCCTATGTCATACTTCAAACCTTATCCACTCTTTCGCAGATGACAGCAGTATCTGCCATTCATATTCATTCGATCGTAGGCCGACATCAACTATGAACGCGGCGACGCGGCAGAATATGAATGATTCGCTAACAGGTGACCTCACGAGAATATTGGAATGGGGTCACGCGAACAGGGTCGATTTAAATTCCCAAAAGACCCAATGCTGCATGCTAACACACCGCCGTGTGCACGATCAAGCTGCCTCATCTGTAAAAATGGGTGGCATAAACATTGAGGAATCAGAAGCTCTTGATGTTCTTGGCATGAAAATTCAGTGTGATGTCCGATGGACTGAACACATTTTTCAGGTCTCAAAGGAAGCATTCAAGTGCCTAGGCTTTTTAAGGCGGTGTAAGACATACTTCACCCCATCTGATCTCCTCACTATTTATACCGCCTACATCCGACCGAAAATGGAATACAACTCTCATGTGTGGGCCGGTGCTTCAAAGACTATTTTGAAGTTACTCGACCGTGTACAATAAAGGGCGAAGAAACTCATAGGAGACAGTAGGGTAGCCAACTCTATTGACTCTCTTGAGCATCGTCGCAACGTGGGGTGCGTTTCGTTGTTCTATCGTTACTATAATGGGATGTGTTCTAATGAAATCAGGGAACTTGTTCCCGAAACCCGGTTATTCGCGCGCACGACGCTATCATCATTAAGAGCGCATCCATTTGTGGTCGATTTGAGGGCGACTCGCACTACGCATTACAGGGAAAATTCGTTTTTTGGCAGAACGGCACGTATGTGGAATAGACTACCCGCAGAGGTGTTTCCTGTCACTTTTAGCATGGGAAGATTTAAATCAAATGTCAATAAACACTACTGCCTCTATCCTCCTCCCCAGAATCTATTTTCCTAGTTCCAGCATAATGCATCGCATGTGTAGGGGTCATCCCCTGAGTGCCGGTCCAAGTCAAAAAAAAAAACAACAACAACAATAATATTAACTTACTTAGAAATAAAAACAGCTTTCTGCTCTCAAAGCAATTAAGATATTAACTGAAATCTCATTCCACTTAATTCATTTATTTTCCTTGTGCCTGTATTTAGCCAATGTGTGTTTATATGTTTGTGCGCAATTTTCCGTGCCTGTTTATTAATTCATCCTTATATTTTGCGGGGTATTATTTATGTGTTACATATCAAGCAGAAATCTCTTCTTGTAGTTATTTTTTTATTTTTTTTTCTCTGGGACCAGCACTCAGGAGATGACTCCTACACATGCGAAGCATTGTGCTGGAACTATAGGAAAGGGATAGTAGGAGAAACGACAGGAGGTGAAGCTTTATTAGAAGCGATAGAGTGGGAAAAGCCAGCCCGCCTCATTGAGCCACCTGCCCCGATCTTCCTCCAGGAAGTGTTCATCCAAGCGCCACCAGCCACAACCCTCCACAAAGAAGCAACTCCCAACGCTACCTCCGCAACTGGAGCCATCCGCGTCTACACGGATGCTCCCTGGAGTCGTGAGCGGATTCCCCGACAGAGAGACCAGGAATCCCAAGTCCAAGGAGGGTCTCGGGAAGCAGTAGTCCTCGAGACCCGGGACGCAACGAAACGTCCAGATTATCCGGCATGTCCCTTCCGGCGGTGGCTCCATGCTCCGACCACCTCCAGCATTATGGCCGTGCACAGCGCCATCCTCCTAGCCTTTAGCTCAACAGGAATCTAGCCCAGCATGGAAAAAAGTGCCCCAATCGGTGTAGTCCGGAGGACACCCGTTATTAGATTCGCCATCCCCCACAAAAGCCTCTCCAAGGGAGAACAGTTGCTCGCAGAATCAAACTCCCGCCACCACACATCGCTCCCGTAGAATATTATCCGACCGATAACTGTCCTCGTAAGCAATCCACCAAAGTGGGCCTCATGGTCCTCTTCAAAACATACAAGGCAACCATGATTCTGTTCGCCCTATACTATTCGTTATCCCCCAGAGTAGTTTGCTGTTCAGGATCAGTCCCAAGTACCTAGCCCTCGCAGAGAGGGACAAGGTGACTCCGTCCAGCCTAGGTAGCGTTAATGAAAGGGATTTTGTTTCGTGAACAGCACCAGTTCCGTCTCCAGCTCCAGCCGCTGCGATATCGTATCCAGATGGAAACCCCGACACCGCATCCGTACCGTCGTCAGCGTACGCTACGGTTTTCATGCCCAAGTACTCCAGTTCCAGCAACAATCCGTTCAGGACCATGTTCCACAAGAGGGGAGACTGAACGCCCCCGGGTCCGCCTGGAGATGCGCGCGTCCCCCAGTGTGGACGTAATCAGCCTGCGCGTAAGCAGATTCCCAACAAATCCGCCAGTCGATCGGTCAATTCCCGCGCCATTGAGCGACCGGGTAATCGCCGCCGATGAACGTTATTAAAGGCACCCTCTATGTCCATAAATGCCAACAGGGTGAATTTGCCATGCACCAGTGATGATGGGCCACACATGAGTGAGTGAAGAGCCGTCTCCACCGACCTACCCTTAGTATAGGCGTGTTGGGTGGAGAACAGCAGGGAGCCATCGATACCTATCCTGATGTGGACAACAAGCAGCCTCTCCATAGTCCTCAAGAGAAAAGAAGTGAGACCTATGGGCCTGTAATCCTTCGCTTATTATTTATAAATGTAATATTGTAAATAATAATGTAAAATGAAAAAATAGTAATTTTCCATTTTTGTATGCATACATACTACAAACAATTAAAAAAAAATCATTTACAAAATATTAAAAGTTATTGTGTACTATTAGTAGGACCACCTTAACTTCGAATAACCGAAAATATTCTATTTAACATTGAAGTTGCAAGGCTTCGAAGGGTTAAAATTTCAAAACCCAACCAACATTCTTTAATTTTTTATTTGAACTTATTAACAGTCGAAAACTTCCTTCCCTTATCGTATACTTTAGCTTCAAGGATTCCCCATAAGTTTTCGATTGGTTTACAATCGGGACATGCATGTACTAATATATTTCATATATTTTTCTCGGGAAAAAGCACAATTTTGAAATTAGAATTATATAAAAATAAAATAGTCAGTAAAATACACTTAAACAAAATTAAAGTTATTTTATTATATGGCGAAAAGTAATATTAAAATTAATAGTCCATGACAATCCTTCGAAATAAAAAAAATTGTATAAGTGAAACAAACAGGGCATACGTTCAAACACTGAAACATATAGATATAGTCTTGTGAAATTTAAATCATAATTTTCTTTGTGAAAGGCGAAATTCGTAATGCCTTTAGAAAAAATTGATTTCAGACATTAAGAAAATGCTGCAAGATTAATAGAAAACAACTATACATATACATAAATAAACTTTTGTAAACTAAAAACAAAAGCAGACATTAGATTAGTTTACCGAACTTGAAATTCATATGGACAATAAAACAAAAAATAATCAAAATAAATTTGGCCAAATTTTAAAAAAGAAGGAAATATATGTTAAATATAATAACACTAAAATATCTATAAACAAAGATGCCTTACAACTACATATACTCCTTATTATATTAAGAACAAAGATCATATATTTTATTACATATTAATAATCATTAAAATAAATTAAATAAAAATTACTAGGTTAAATACAAAAAATAAATGTTTTTCAACTAAATTTAATAAAAAAAAAAACGTTTTTTAATTGGAAATTTATTATTTTATTATCTTAGGCCTGGCCCCACCACAACCAACAAGATCTATTGTGGGAAGCCCATCATATTAGACACCCATCCTAAGGCTCCTATGGAATCCAAACACTATTTGGGGTCTGGTGTTGGTGGCCACTTTCACAAAATCGACAGACCTTGGCCTCGGAGATATTTCTAATTTGGCGATTACCACCGCATGTCTCTGTATCTACTTCCATGACATGGGAGGCACGAAGATACTTCACCCCCTGATTGGAAATTTAATGAATCACTTGCGAATAACTTGGAAGTAAATTCTCTATCAGTTTCTTTAAGAACATCAAAATATCCGTAAAAGTAAAAGAAACGGAAATCTGTAAGAAAAAAAATGCTAGAAACTGTTCTTTCGGACCAGCTCTTTCCGATTATTATATAACTTCAAATAGCCAACTCAACATGCAAACTTAATTTCATCGTAAAGGTACCAAAAACGAATATTTTCATGCATTTGTGGCTTACGCTATTCTTCCGTGATCGCACCTTTTAAACAGAGGCTTACACCATTTTTTGTTGTAAGAAGGTGGCGATGATCGCAGTAGTCTGCACGTTAATTATCAATCTGATAAACGCTCTTCTTAATAAAATACCGTTTATATTTTATTATAATTTGCCTAAATTTACGTGATTCGTCTTCTCTAAATTCATTTGATGAGTGACGTGGTTTTCCTAAAGTAAAATGATCTATAGCTAAATTGTGCAAGTACTATAGCAGTATAAAAGTATGTACATTCCAACAGGTCAGTATTTACCAAAAAATGCAATGACTAATTACTGCCTGAACTTTAAAAGAATGCAATAACACTACAATACCCCCTTCATAAATATTTTCCCCCACATATACTAATTTATTTTTTTATATGTGTGAAGAGAAAATATTTATTATATAAATTCATATAAATAATAATATTTACTTATACTCTCTTTTACAAATCACTTCTTTTTCTCTTTTCGCTGTCTTAAATTATATTTAACAACTTTTTCTTTTTCATTGTTAATTACCACTTGATTTTCATTATTTAAATTTTCATCCTTATTTCGATTTTCTTTATTGTCATTTACAATTGGTTCCTTTTTTCCACAATTATTTTGTTTATCATTAGCAATATTTGGAAAACTAAAATTAAATCTTTGCAATGGATCCGATAGGGTACTCGGAATTTCTTTTTCCACCATGAACTGTTTGTTGCCGGAACACGCAATCATTTGATTGGCATGCTTTTTCCAAGATTTATTGGTTTGTTCAATACCATTCAATTCTAAAAATGTCTTAAATTCGTTTGAGACAAAGGACGTTCCATTGACCGAAACAACATATTTGGGCAAACTAAAACGTGCAACAGTTGTCGTAAAACTGTAATAACGGCACGACTGGTCGTGTTAGTACCTATGTCTATACACTCCACCCATTTGCTAGTACTATCAACTACTATTAGACACCAACGTTTCAAAAACAGCCCGAAAAAGTCTATGTGAATTCTTGACCAAACTTCATCATGTCTTGGCCAAGGAATCAATATCTGCTGCGGCGGACCTTGACGAGTCATAAGACAAGCGTCACAGGACTTAACCACTTTCTCTAAATCTCCACTTTGATTTGGCCACCAACAACATTCACGAGCCATAGGCTTCATCTTCACAACTCCCATGTGTGAAACATGCAAAAAATTAACAATATGAGATGGTAATTGTTTCGGTATTACGACTCGATATCCCCAAAATACACAATTTGCCTCCTCTGACAACTCATTTCTCCTCATAAAAAATGGTAAAAGTTCATAAATCGCACAATTTTCCGGCCAACCTACTTTAAAAAGTTTTTTAACTTTCAGCAACACAACATCTCTATCTGTTTCCTTGCCTATCGTTGCTAAATCCAAGAATTTATTCTCACCGTTAAGTGTTTGTAAATAATTTAGATATACATCATCCGGAAAATCACCTAACGGAAAATTACCTTCTCCAGGGTATCTAGAAAAATAATCAGCAATATTGCATTTTGATTTTATATGACCAATGTCGAATTGGTTAAAGAAATACGTTGCAGTCGACGTGAAGCTATCAATGGTATACCCCTTTTTGAATTAAGAATATGTTGTAATGGTTTATTGTCAGTGACCAATGTGAAATGACGACCATATAAGTAATCGTGCAATTTTTTCACACGAAACAAAATAGCTACTGCTTCTCAATCCATCTGAGAATACCTTTTCTCAGTATCCGTTAAAGATCTTGAAGCAAACTCTATTGGTCACCCAAACCCCTTTTCACCGCTTTGAGACAAAACTGCCCCTACCCCTACTGGGGTAATTTTGTCTTCAACTTACCATTAAAATTAGCCAAATAATTATCCGTTAGTAAAAGATTTTTCAATTAATTAATAGCAAAGGAACAATCATTGCCCCAAACAAATCTTGTATCCTTTCGTAAAAGCATATGTAATGCGTGTAATAATGTAGACACATCCGGTAAAAATCGTCTATAAAAATTTACTACACCTAAAAAAGCCTGAAGTTCCTTAAGATTTGTTGGATAAGGAATGCTAGTAATGTCACTAACCTTTTCTGGATTCATATGTAATCCATTTTTGTCAATTACATGACCTAAATATCTAATTTTTTGGCAAAAAAAAAATTACACTTGTCCGACGACAATTTAAACCCGGCATCATTCAAAATATAGAGCACCCTTTCGAGTCTCTCAAAATGCATTTTTCTATTAGGAGCACTGATCAAAATATCGTTTAAAAAGACTACCACCCCATCTAAAGCTGATAAAAGCGAGTCTATAATTTTCTGAAAAATTGCCGGTGTTGAAGCTAATCCACAAATTAATCTGGTATACTGCAACAGTCCCTTTGATGTTGAAATAGTTGTGTACCTTCGTGAATCTTTATCCAACTGAATTTGTTGATATGCCATGTTTAAATCTAATTTAGTGAATTCTTCTCCGCCATGCAACTTCGAAAAAATATCCTCAATTCGAGGCAGAGGATACTTTTCGACACGTAAATGTGGATTTAAGGTAACTTTAAAATCAACACAAATTCTAATGCTACATTTTTCTTTACAATTGGAACAATAGGTGTTCCCCATTCACAATAATCCACCGGTTGAAGAATACCCATTTTCACTAACTTATCTATCTCGACCTCAACTTTTTCCCTAATGGGCAAAGATAACGGTCGTGGTCTAAAAAATTTCGGTATAATAATTTAATTTACAAATTTCAATTCCAAAAGCCTTCAAAAATCTTCTGCTCAATAGTGGTGGGCCACCACTCTTAATAACAACTATCGGTATCACTTTTATCTTACTACCGTATTTGACTTCTACGTCGCAAGCTCCAATAGGTGTTATATTCGTACAATTATAAGCTTTCAACACCAACGCAACTTTTCTAAGTCTATGATTCAAAAAGAATGTTTTATAAGTACTTTCAGAAATTGCGTTATTTTCCGAGCCCGTATCCAATTCCATTTCAAAAGGTTTATTTTTTACAAAAATTTAAATTTTAATTGGACCATCGTTTTTGCAAGTAATAGAAAATAAACTTAAATCATGGTTATCAAAAACTTAAAATTTCACGATTTGCACATTTTTTTTAATTACCCCTTTGATTGCATTGGTTGCACTTATAATTACGAAACTTACAGTTTTCACTTTTGTGATTTTTGTACCCACATATCCTACAATGTTGTTCTGTTACTTTCTCCTGCTGTTGTTTCTGCTGCTGCAGTTGTTTCTTCTGCTGCTGTTGTTGTTGTGTGACGCTTCTATGAAAATGTAGATTTTCTTCTTTTATATCCACTGCATCATATTGGTGCTTAACATATTCCGCGTTATTTCCAATTTCCACAACCTTCTCGAATTTGCAAGTCACGGGCTCCAAAAGTAATTTGTCGCGGGTCGGACCCTTTTGCAGCCCCATAACTAATCTGTCTCTTATGGCATTTTCCAAAGATGTACCAAACTCACAGTACACAGCCAACGATCGCACAGTATTTACCAAAAAATGTAATTACTAATTACTGCCTGAACTTTAAAAGAATGCAATGAATATGCAATAACACTACAGTAAATAAAGCCAATCCGCTGGAAAAATAAATGAAACATTTAGTTGCTATAGAAAATTTCTTATTAGGCTGTGTAAACCGCAGAAACATTGGTCATTATAGACTTAGAAGGATATATTTATTTATAAGGAATATAGTATAACGCGAGAATACATAAAAACATGTTCTTATGATGTAGAAGTTTTGAGTAATAAATTTTTTATAATTTCAGACAAGTTTTGTAATTGTGGTGAACACTTCACGTTTTGATTGATTACTGCATTTAATTTTTCTTACATCGAGATATGTTTTTTTCTTAATTATAAATTTAAATTTTTTGAAGTGAATACTTTTAAAATATGAGGGTGGCGATGGTCGAAGTGGTCTGCACGTTGACTACAAAACGAAAAATTTTCCTGGGTTCAACGCCAGTTTCAGATTCATAAAAAAATCTCGCATTTTTTATTCATGTGCATTTCTGTGGAAGGTTTCAGTGGCGTAGGCATAGTCACTGGTCCAAGATAAAAAAAAACTGTGCCAATGTTTGAAAAATTATCACAAGAGTTATTTTGCTTTTTTACTCCTCTCTGTCTCATGAATCGCTATTAAAAAGCAAAGAAATGTGGTGCGGCTTCTTAACAATTGTTTGGTTCATATACATATATGTATGTATATACATATATATGTAGATGTTCCTCTCACTACTTCATGTATATGTTTTTCTGAACGCATGTAAGTACATATGTACATACATATGTTTTTTACAAATTATAAATTTTCAGATATACTAGAATAGATTTAATAACTTTTTAACTTTTTTGTATTGTTTAGAACAAAATCCAAAATATATTAGGTGGTTGTTTTCGTTAATAAGGTATTGACATAGTACCCTGCTCTTGGTTAACGGTTGATGAAGAATGAAATTTTGTTCACTGTATATGTCACCTCCATACAATGTGGGAAGTTATCCCAAATTGCAATATATGGTCCATAAAAGAGTTCAGCAATTACCTATTTGGCCTGAATATCCAGTGGAAATTCGAGGAGAGATCGTAAATTGTATTTTATTGTTCTATCTGTATATTTTAGCTTTCGCATTTCAGAAACATATGAAGCGGCTGGTCCAAAATAAAAAAAAATCTAAAGGCATTCCAGCTTAGAATTATTGAAATATAGGTTTTCATGCGGCAAATATTGTGACTGACAAAGCTGAAGTATTTACAGGGTCTTCGAATATAAAACAATTGCCCACAATTCATAATGCAAATGTTATGTTTTAATTTTTTTAAATATGTATATAAAAAATTTCAATATAATAATATTTATTACATTTTTATTAAAGATTAATAAACCACAAGCATTTTATAGTTGTACTTCTTCGGTATTGTCAAAAGTAAACAACCAGGAAACAAATAATAAGTATTTTAATCACATGTTACGCGTTGGTTGCAGCCGCTAGAACGCCAATAGTGTGCAAAATAAATTCTAAGGTCAAAAGTACGAATGGCAAGTTGTTCAGCCATAAATGGTACACTGATTCCCAACCACTAACTGAAAGTCAGACGCCTTGACAGAAAACAAATACCCTCGAATCTTCCCATTTTCTGTCCCTAAAACAACACGATTATACCTACCCTTTTGCATCTTCCAACGACCACCTTTTCCCATTTAAAATCTTACAGCTTCATTTTCACTGTTTATTTACAATAAACCTGAGAGTGTAACTTTTCTAATACAAAAGTTTGTATATACAGTTTGTAAAAAATATGTTTTCAAAACAAAAATTTTTTAAGAATTTAAATTTAAATAAATATTTACAACAACAATATCAGTATATTTGTGAATTTTTTTTTACAACTGTTGTTTTGTATGTTGACGACAAGCAGGCGTCGAAACTTTGACAAATTTATGAACATATTACAACAACAACGCTACAAAATAATTTTGCATACTTTCAACAGTGTAAAAAAAGTGTTTTCAAAAATACAAAGACAAGAAAGAACCGTTGGTTTTTTGCATATGTATTGCGTGTAAGAGTTTTATACGGACGCTAAGAGTAGCTGTTGTCTTTTATTCTTAAATTGAGCTCATAGAACAAACAAGCGATTATCCAATTATATATAAACTATGCCAGGAAAGCGACTGAACAAAGACATTACCCAACTGGTGTATTTTAATTACTATAAAGGAAAATCTCACAGAGAAATTGCTGAAATGTTGTCTCTTAACCTAAGGACGGTATATAATGTTATTAACCGTGCTGAAAAAGAAGGAAGACTGGAACCAAATGAAGCACCAGGCAGACCAAAAAAAGTAACTCGGCGAATTGAAAAGAAAATTTTGAAAATGATTGATGAGAATCCACATTTCAGTACTAGAGGAATTGCACTTAACATCAGTAATGAATGTGGAGTAAGTATCTCTCATCAGACTGTTAGAAATGTGCTACAAAACCATAAATACTCTTCAAGAGTTGCGAGGAAAAAACCTTTGCTATCCGCGGCAAACATAGAAAAAAGGTATAAGTTTGCCATTGAACACATTTCTTTTCCTCCGGAGCACTGGGATGATGTTATTTTTTGTGACGAAACGAAAGTGATGCTTTACTACCATGATGGACCTCAAAAAGTTTGGCGAAAACCCCTGACGGCTTTAGAAAATAAAAATATAATACCCACTGTAAAGTTCGGTAAACTATCCGTTATGGTGTGGGGTTGTATTTCTAGCAAGGGTGTTGGCGAAATAAGAATATTAGAGGATATAATGACCAAGGAAGTCTATCTAAACATTTTGAAAAAGGAATTGAGTGCAAGTCCTCGGAAATTCGGTTTTGTTGACCCAGAAAAGCTCAAGTATAAATTTTAGCAGGATAATGACCCGAAGCATAAGGCATATATTTGTAGATCCTGGTTGTTATATAATTGTACAAAAGTGATCGATAGCTCAGCACAAAGCCCAGACTTAAACCCTATAGAAAATTCATGGGTCCACCCAAAGAAAAAAGTCGGAAAAAGGTCACCAAAAAACAAATAACATTTATTAAAGAAAAGTGGGAAAAAATACCTGAAAATTACGATATACCAAAGCTTATTCATTCAATGTCTAGACGCTTAGAAGTTCTAATTAAAGCTAATAGAGGGCACACCAAGTATTAGCACCCTCAAATCTTTTTTTTTTACCATTTAGAATAAATTTAATTAAATTTAACACAATTTTGAAATCATTTATTTTACAGCGTAGAAACTGGAAGTATTTTTTAAGTTACGATTATTATTTTGTTATTTAATTTAATTTTGTTTTTTTTTGTGCAAAGTGTTTATAAACATCTTCAATTGAATACATGAAGAAAAAAATTTAATAAAAGTTATATAATTTACTTGCAAATAAGAGTTTCTCTTAAACTTTTTAATTTTTCTAAGTTTTGAAAACATTTTTTTTACAAACTGTATATGTTCATTAATACTAAATATTAACAATAGTAATTAATATTAAGTATATGAATGCTAATTATAGAAAAAATAAGAAAATATTTATAGAAGGAATAAAAGGAAGAGAAAAAAAATTATATGTTTAACCAAACCATTATTTTCGACTGCATCATTTCATGGGCCCATCAGTTTCTGCACTCCGCTTCTTCTACGAGTAATTTAGAACAAAAATCTTTTAACGGAATTAGTTTTAAGATTATTAATATATGCATGTTTTAATGAGGTATAAAGATTCGTAAATGCGTGTAATTTTTTTTTCTCTTTATATATACATATGTATATATTTATGTCTTCATAAGTATACATATATTTTAATCAATTCCTTCCTCCTTTATCCTCCTGTATAGTAACAAAAGCAACTAATAAAAGTGTGTACATAGATCATATGTTTAAGTTAAAATTTATAGGTATACATTGGGGCTATTCTGTTCTTTTCCTTCTTTTTTTTTACAATTCAAGTTTTATATATGTATACATTAGGGCGGTTCGATTTGTATGGAGGCAAAAAAATCGCTCAAATTACAAGGAAAATCGTATTCTAGGGATCAAAATAAGAAACTTTGCTGAAGGAACCATACCTCTACAATGTATTTCGATGTCCCGACTTTTGACCCGAAGGGTTAAATTTTGAAAAATTTCACTTTGACCCATTTAGAGTGCCTCAATCGAGTCAAAATGTAAGACCGACCCCCACTAACTTTGGAGGGCCGAACCACCTATGCCAGTGGCACACCTCCTGGAACCACCCCTGGGGGTTCCCCATACAAACATTTAAAAAAATCACCATTTTTGGCACTTTACAAGAAAAAATCAGCGAAATGGCTATGTTTTTTTATTTTTGGAGTTTATTTTTCTCTTTAGAAATTTAATTAGTCAGAACATATGTAAATGAAACAAGAATCTTGTTTTATTTTTGGGTTAAATACTGGTAATCCCTGATAGCTAGGTAATAAAATATATCTTCCATGTGTTTACAATATGTAGCTGTATGCAGTAAAGAGCATGCATAAAATCAGGTACGCATATGTACTATTTAGTTTTAAGGTTCTCATATTTAGTATTTAACTCCAATTTTTTATAATAAAAATTAAGTATTTTACAACTACTCAAAGCGTAAACTACATAGGTCAAAGTCAGATTTTGCAAAATTTGACCAAAAGTCGCCACCTCAAGATACATTGTAGAGGTATGGTTCCTTCGGCAAAGTTTCTTATTTTGATCCCTAGAATACGATTTTCCTTGTAATTTGAGATATTTTTAAATCGACCCGCCCTAGTATACATATATATTTATATTACATGTATATGTTATATATTTATATTATTACATATATGCATATATATATGTAAATATTTATATTATTATAAACTTAACTTAATTAAATTTTAAATTCTTACTGGGTACATTTGTAGTCTACACAAACCTTTTTTACGGCTTTGGTTTCCCTAACTCTATTATGGTGACCAAAAAAAAAACTAACTGGTACAAAGTAAAGAAGTAGAACAAAATCCAGGAAAAGAATTGAATTATAATAATTTATAATTTACTAGAATGACAAGCAGGTATCAATATGATATAATAAGAAAATGGCTGAACTGAAAGTCCAGGAGATAATAAGGAACGTCAGGTGGTTCATTTTTCGGTAAATTCGAGTACTTATCAATAAATACGGTTAAGTAGGTAAATGTTAGTAAATACGGGTGAGTATGTGTAATTCCGAGTGGTGACGTGAAAATCCGTATTATGATTCATGTGTGGATATGGAGATGGTTTGTAGATATGGTGATGCTGGTTAAGTCTGTGGTATATATGTATAGTTTTAAGATTTTGATTTTTTTTGTTTTTTATCTTGGACCAGCACTGAACCACGAGATGACCCCTACACATGCGATGCATTGTGCTCGAATTATAGGAAAGGGATAGTAGGAGAAATGATAGGAGTGAAGCCTCATTATCTTACTACACTCCTTTTTGCACGTTATTTGGTTTTATAGCAGTGTTGTAGCGTCTCTGATGTCAAGGAGACGTGTTAAATTTGGAAGCTTCGGTTTTGGTAGTTGTTGCACAACTTTTGTAAGCTTGTTTCATATATTAATTTTTGTCATTATTGGTTAGAGTTGGCGTTTTCTTCTATTTTTATTTTTTACTTAGCATGTGATTTCTTCTAAACACAGTCTGACCTTTAACCTTTAGTGTATTGCACGGCTCTACTACGAAGGTTGTAAGTTTTTGCAGGCTTCGAATGTGCAACAGCCAAGTTCTCACGAATTTTTTTCCTTATTACTGAGAGTTTAGTAGGGTCATTCAGTATGCATATGTCGTTATCGGATGTGTAACCTATATTGTCAAAAATTTTATAAGTAGATCCGTGCTGTACAATATATTGCCATACATAGCTGTATGATAAGTGCTTCTCAATATCGACATAATTTGTGGAATATATTTATCCCACTCCATGTGAACCACTTGATCCCGCAAAAAAAGATCATAATTTAGTGAAAACCTCGCGGTTAGAGCATTCAGATGCATTTGAGTGCAGCGCATAGAAACCTGTAGTGATGTGAGTTATATCATACCTATGGCAAAATTCAACCATTTCCTGCGACACAAATTGCTTACCGTTATCGCTGTGAATGGATCAAGGACCACCGAAAATAGGGAATATCTCATTTTCATGTAGTCGCAGCTCGTAGTGGCTTTAAAAATGTAAACTTGGTCAAATGTTCAGGACAGATAAATATTGTAAAGTTTTTGGTCTTTGTATATGGGTAAGGCCCCAAAAAATCACAATACAGTCTCTCGAAGAGTCTATTTTTTTTTTTTTTTTTTTATATAGGACCAGCACTCAGGAGATGACTCCTACACATGCGAAGGATTGTGCTGGAACTATAGGAAAGGGATAGTAGGAGAAACGACAGGGGGTGAAGCTTAATTAATTATTTTTGCAGCTCTGCTTTCGCAAGTTCTTTGTTTATACTCGTAGCAGTGCTGAAGCTTCTTTAGTAGCCATTTTTATTATTATTTTACTTCGCCGGTGGTACACAATACCGACGAAGGGGGGCGTTCTGATGTGATTGTGGATTGCTATCAGCTGAAGCCGGTATTGTTCAGTGACCAGTGACTATGCCTTCGCCACTGAAACCTTCCGACAACAACTGACACACAAAGACACACTAATGCAACATCAGAAAAATGCGAGATGTTTATTTATATTTTAAAATTTTTGATCTGAAACTGGAGTTGAACCCAGGTCTGTTTTTGGATTCGTAGTCAACGTGCAGACTACCATCCATCCTGCCATCGCCACCCAGTTCATTTGTTATGGACTGGTTCCCTATTTGTAGTCTTGTAATTCTATTCGTAGATTTAATGCTCTTACATATACCACAGTTATTTATATATTCCTTAATGTCCTTAGTCATGGTTGGCCAAAAGTATTTTTGACGTATTTTCGACCACGTTTTCATAAAGCCTCCGTGACAAGAAATGACCTTTTGTTATCAATAGAAGACGTCAATGACTTTGGAACCCAGACACGCCAGAGGGTATCTTCCTAATCTAATGCACCATGTCTAAAATTCAAACAACATTTTCTAATATACCGAAATCTGGCGAGCATTCCTTATTTTTCAAAATGGTACTTTTCAGTTCTTCATATTCAATATCGTGAAAATCAAGTGCTGAAAGATCAATTTTCGCTATTGTCAATTCATCTGCATTCATCCTCGACAGGCAGTCAGGAACTACATTTAAAGAACCCTCCCTGTGTTCTATTGTAAAAGTATAACGCAGCAATGCTAAGCTCCAGCATGCCAACCGTCCACTCAAATCATTTTGAGACATGGGCCACCTTAATGATACGAAAAGGCAAACCCTCTACATACGGACGAAATTTCTTCAAACTCACAACTGGAATGTTTAGTTCAGTTCCGTCACTGTGTAGGTTTTCTGTTGAGCTTTTACGACACGAACGCAATATTGTGTTCCCGTCGTTTCTCATCGTATTGAAATAACACGCCACCTACTCCTAATTTTGACACGTCGCAGTGAATTAAGAACTCCTTTTCAAAGTTCGGCTGCGTGAGCACTGGGGCATAAGAGATATTTTCAAATTCTCAAAAGATGATATAGGCTCTTCGGTTAATAGAAACGATCGTTTCGATTTTCTTAAACAGTCTGTTAGGGGTCCAGCCAGGTTCGCAAAGTTGTTTATGAATGAGCGAGACCAGTTAGCCATTCTGTTCTGGGTAATGGAAAATTTTTAATTGACTTCACTTTTTCTGGGTCGACCTTCAGACATCCATTTCCTACAGTATATCCCAGGTATCGGATCTCTCGTTGACAAAACTTACTTTTACTTATATTTATCGTCAGTTTGGCGGCTTTAAGGTACTATGCTACTTCAGTCAACAGTTTTATGTGAGTCACAAAATCTGAACGGCACACCAAGAGATCATCCAAGTATATAAACACGTTCTCCCGTAATCGCGATGGGATGACCTTATCCATAAGGCGGTTCATAGTCTGGGACACATTGCATAAGCCGAAAGGCATATATTTATAATGGTATAACGCTTTACATGGCATCACAAAAGCGGTTTTTTCCTTTGATCGCCCTAATCTGTAAAAACGCTTTCTTCAAATCGATCACAATAATAAAAAGGTGTCTTTCAATCTACTTAAAAGTCTGATGATGTGAGGCAATGGGTATGAATCTCCTTTCGTTACCTTATTAAATTTTCTAGAATCAATACATAAACGTACTTTTCCTGGTTTCGAGTATGGCTGGGGAGCACTATGGTGAATTTGACTCCTCAATAACATCTAACTTCAAAAGTCTGTCAATTTCCTGAAATGCTTCCGCCTTTCTTGCCGGTGACATGTGGTAATGCCTCCATTTAATTGGCGTTGCATCTGCGGTGTCTATTTGATGTTCTAGCATATCAGTCCTTCCCTACAACTATTTTCTGCTCGGGAGTAATTCATGACAATTATTCTCGTTATGCAAAGCGGAAGAAATTTCCGAAACAGTATTCATATTGGGCGGAATTAAGTTAGGAGCCAATGCAAACTCCCGCCAGAAATTTGTGCCAAAATAAGCGCTCTGACTCAGTGAAGGGACTAAATAAAATGTAATCAGTTTTGTATCACCTTCAAATATTACTGGAATAGTATAAAACCCTATGAGATACTGTTTACTACCATTTGCAGTGTGAACCGTTTACACCACAATGGTTCATTAATCTTCTTCAAGGCAAATAATCAATAAAACATAAAGCTGAAAGATTCGCTCCTGAATCGAGTAATCCCACTAGTGTGCTATCGTTTACTTTAACTGTAGCAAATAGTCTATCGTTTGCATCATTAATGAAAGCTGATTCTACGATAAAACTGACGTTTCTTAAAGCGTATTCCGCATTTCAGAATTGGATCCCCTGTATCCCCAAATCCTTACATCACGAAAACTCGGGAATATTTTCATTACCTTGCAATAAAAATGTTACCGTAGCCTTATCCTTCTTTTATGTAAAGGTATCGTTTAGGTCACAAGATTTGGAAAACCAAAATTTTTTACCTGAGATAACTGTGATACCGTTCCTAATAATTTCCTATTACAGCTATCAAAATTTAATTCAAACTCGGGGTTGAAGGGGATGGACGAGTGCCCCCTGGTAATTATGAGTCAAAACGCCCTTTTGCTCACATTTGAAACAAAGAGATCTCTTTATACATTGAGAGCAATATATATAACAATGTCCATATGCCATGCAATTCCAGCAGCAAATGCCGGAATAATCTGGCTTAAATTTTCGATTTGGCAAACGCATGGCCTCAATTTGCGGATCACAAATTTCCTCTCTAGCTTCCTCCGAAGAATTGTCGAGTTCATTTACGTTCCTCGATGAACCTATATTGGCATTCTGAAATTTATTATCACGCAACGTTTCTATGTGCGTTGAGCAATATCGCGGAATTCGTTTAAGTCCCGAGGTTCGGCACTAAACACATAACTCTCAAGTTCTGGTTCAGATTTCTTCCCATTATATCTATGAGGGTTATATCAGGTAATAGATTTTGAAGTCCTTAAATTCATAGTAACTACTGATGTATGGCAATCGTCGTATGTTTCCTTATATTTTGCTTTCGTAGTGAAATTTTTATCAGCACTTCATGGTCAGATTGGCTGTGTCCAAACTCCTTAGTTAACGCTTGACGCTGGGCCGGGTATGTTATATTATTCTTCCGTTTCATAAACAGCCAATACCACTGTTCTGCACGACCTTCTAGTAAAATATGAAAATTCGATAACAAATGTTCATCAAAGCATCTAGACCGATTACAGGGGTTTCAACCTTAAAAAGAAAGTCAGTAACTGAACCTGCACCATCATAAATTATTCTCCACTTCTCCAGTTTCACGCTTGCATTTTCGCAATATTACTCCGATCAGAATATCGGTTAGAGTTTGGGGTGTTTCAGGAACCTAAATTTGGCAACGCTTCCGGACCTCGATTTGCAGTTGTAGTTCGAGTAGAACAAATTTGCGTAATACTTTCCCTGAGCGTTGCTAACTCCCTCCGAAACTCTTTATGCGTACACCTCTATGTACATTCCATTAAGGACGCCAACGCATCAAGCGATGTTTCCGAATTGTTAACTCGTGAGAAAACAAGCAAAGCGCATTTTCCAGCTTATTATGAACTGCTAAAATCCTTAAATTTTATCGATAGATGTTCAGTTTAAATTACATATTTCTTAACATAATACATACACTTATGCTTATACTCGGGGCTTGTTTAATCCAGTGACTTAAGAATTTAAAGAAATTTGCTCTATACTTAAGTTTGGTTTCATATTAAAAGATTTTGCGAAAAGAAATGAAAGAGAGCATGACATGAACAAATGTCATTCGTTGCACAAATGACATTCAGAGATGTGAAACACATTCAATATTATATTAAACCTGCTTGTGGTCATATTTATGTCAAGCTGAATTATTCACCGCAACATGGCACCCGCCGTAAATTTCGTGCTTTAGCTCGATGTTTACTTATTTACATCGAATTTAGCCAACTTTATCACAGGTCCAGTGAGGAAGATGCTTTCGGTTTTCACCACAGCACTGCGCACGATGTTATCTTTTCCGCGATGCACGTCGGTTACTAAACCCTTTGCCCACTTGTTTCGCTTAGCATTCTCATCCACGACAACGACTACGTCATATACTGAAAACGTGTTTGTTGAATTCCCGTACTATTTCGTGCGTCTAGCCAAACAGGACAACACATACCCAACCCATCGTTTCCAGAATCTATTCGCAATCACGCTTGATATTCTGTAGTTTTTATTAAACGCTAAGCCACTGCCATCTGGAACTGGCCGTTCTCGTATTTATTTATTTATTAAAAAAAATATATGCAATACAAGCCTTAGAGGCCAAAATACCGTATCACATTCAGTTAATATAATGCCTAAGATAGTAAAATATATATGTAGTTGTACAGTTCAGGTATCTATTCAAATTTAAAAGTAGAGATTAAATTACATACATATATAAATATATATATACGTGTATATACATACATGGGTATACATAAATAAACATAAGCATATATAATTCCTATTAATAATATATATACATAAGAAAAAAAAAATAGAAAATATGTATACTACAGTATATATAATATATATAATATAATATAATAGATATAAAAAAGAAAATAACTAAATATCAATATTTATAGATGTAAAAAAACTATAAACCAGCTATATTATCCATCAAATACGTAATTAGGCTCCCCAGCCACAAAAAAACAACAGATGTACGTAAACCGAATAAGAAGAGATGACAACAAACACGCACAATCCAACGTAGTAGTAGTTCGTAAATTGTAAGCTAAAATAAGAGATTTACCAAAAGCGAATTTATCATCAGTAAAATAAACAGAAGAGTGATCACTCACAGAATTCTCAGGTCAGAGTAGCAAAGTAGTTCATCAGTTGGAGACGAAAAACGTTATTGGTGTGAGAGAAGATACGCAGATCGGACCACAAAGGATCTCTCATAGGTCAACTTAAAAATTCGAGGGATAAAGATCTGAGGATTTCTGGAGGACCGGAGGAAGACAAATTCGTGACATAGGGCAGAAGGAAAGCCATTTTTAATAATTCTATGAAACATGGTCAAATTACGATGTTTAACATACTCTCCAAAAGAACAGCCAAGTGAATGAAGAGACATGATCAGAGCGCCTCACATTGTAAACAAACCTAACAATCCTATTTACCATCCGGCGTAATTTATTAAAATGCAAGAGAGAGGTACCAGACACAACCTCCAGACAGTACAAAATATGTGGCATAAGCAGAGCATGGGCAAATCTTAGTCTAATACGGAACGGTAGATATATGTTAGTGTTGTAAATTCTTCTAAGTATACCCCAAATTCTACCAGAAACAAGGTCAATATGATTAGAGAACGAAAGGACATTATCAAGCACAACTCCCAAACATTTATACCTATAAACGTGCTCAATGAGAACATCACTAAGATAAAAGTTAAGATGAGAAGAAGAGGTACCAGGTAACCCAAAAACAATTGCCTTCGTTTTATTAGGATTTAGTAACAGCAAGTTATCAGTGGTCCATTGTTGAACGCGACTAAGACATTCATTAACATCATCATGGAGCTCACTATATAAGTCACGAGTGTCATTAAATAGCAAAAAAAATCATCAGCAAACAGATAAGTGTTACATGTCCCCGAATTTGTCAGTAAATTCAAGTCATTAACATATAGTATAAATAAAAGAGGTCCTAGAACCGATCCCTGAGGAACACCTGAATAAATTGGAAGCAAACTGGAATCCACACCATTTAAACTAAAAAATTGAGATCTATCACTAAGGGAAGAGAGAATAAGTCTACAAGCAGAAATTGAGAAATTGAATTGAACCATTAACTTTCTCATCAGGGTAGTATGACAAATAGAATTAAAAGCCTTGGATAATTCAAGCGATATGAGAGCACACGGCTTACCAACATTCGAATATTCCCGAATAGAGTCAGTAAGACTGAGTAGCAATGATGTCGTACTAAACCCACGACGAAAAGCATATTGGCCATGATATATATACCCGTAAACAGATTCCAATACTTGGTCTTTCATTAGGTGTTCAACTATTTTAGAAATAGCCGGAAGAATAGAAATCGGTCGGAAGTCATCAGCACCATTCGCAGCCCTAGATTTAGGTATAGGTACAACACGAGCAGTCTTCCAGGAGGTAGGGAAAATGGACGTAGTAAGAATGCAGTTTATAATATCCAGTAAAAAACGGGAAATAAGTGGAAACAAAAGTTTAATAAACCTTACAGAAATTTAATCAGTACCAATAGACCCGGATTTAACCCTCCTCAAGGCCATAATAACATCTAACTCATTCACACAGCGGAAAGAAAAAGAAGAAATAGACTGATCAAAAGTATTGAAATCTAGTACATGCTGGTTATCATAGTCTTAATTTCCTATGAAGTATCTGTTTAGAGAATCAACATCACCACTCCACACAATGTCATCATCAACACAAGTACACCCGGAACCACGAAGAAACTTCCACATACCAGTAACATCCAAACCCCAGAAGAATCTAGAGAAGTATTTCCTCTTCTCTCTTCTAATTGCACTCTTCGCCTTATTCCTACATTTACAGTAAGTCCTCCAATTTTCAGCAGAGCGATTTAACCGAAACATAGAGTAAGCCATGTCCCTCAAGGATCTAGCCAATGAAATATCCCTGGCATTCATCCATACATTATCCCTAGAGCCTATTCTCTTCCTAGCCACAGGAACAAAGTTAAACAACTCATTAAGTAGATAAGAAAGCTCAAAACATTTAGTATCAATATCAGCAGAGTTAAAAATTCGGCTGTCTTCATAGTTATAGAAATAAGTATGCAGCCCATCCCAATCAGTATTTCTATAATCACGAAATTCTATGAACTCTTGCAGGGGCATACATTTAAAATTAAAAAGAGCATAGATCAGAGTGTGGTCCGATAATGATGGGCATTGAGCCTGACCGGAAGCATAAATCATACGAAAGTCACTAATCAATAAATAATCCAATAAGGCTGTAGAATCATTTACCAGATCATAACGTGTAGGTTTAGAATTGTGCACCACAGACAAATTAAGACTAAGACATAGAAGATTTTGAGCAATTAAATAAATTACAATTAAAGTCTCTAACCAAAATGATATTCCGGTACCTAGACAGGATGTTACGATGACAGTTATCAAATTCATTCAGGTTACCATGAGGCAAGTAAACAACACCAACTACTACTTTTCTACCGCCGAAACATGTTTCTATAAATAAGGACTCACATTGCCCCGCAAGAAAACCTATAAAGACACATTTAAATTTCCTTGTTATAAACATTCCAACACCACCACCTCTGGAAGGGCGATCTCTCCTGCAAAATACATAGCCAGGAAGCTTAACAGCGCGGTCAGAAATAGTATTATCGAGCCATGTCTCAGAAACTGCAAATAAGTCAAACGTATCATCTTCCAATATAGTTCCTAACTCATCAAGCTTGACTGAGTGAAGAGAGGGCTTAATACTCCTACAATTTAAAAGACCCACCTTAAGTCTACTGTGGCCATCACAAAAAACCGTCTTCAAATACGAATTACCACTAATAACGGGACCCAGGTTGTCATGTAAAGTCATAAATAAAGAAAAAAGTTAGAGCGGGGAACCAGATCACGATTTTAACAAATAAATGAGAGAAAAAAAAAACAATAAAAAGAAAATGTTTCACATAAGTACTCAGCCAGCTGAGGAAGAAATTTAGAATTACAAGAATAAGCATGAAATAGAGAAAAACTGTAATTCCAACTTCAGTCTATGCAATAAGATTGATAAGAATAATTCAAGGAATAAAGATAGATAAAGATAAAGAGAGAGTATTAATTAGATTGATGAAATTATAATAAAATAATAGTAGTAATAATTATAGATACATATCAGTCCAATTTATCAGGAACACCTCCTTTAAGCAGATCATCACAGCCCCTAAGATCACATTCGATAATCGATTTATCAGGCATAACCAACGTAACAACAGGTCTCACTGCATTCATCAGCTTGTAATTATTTTATTATGCCGCAGTTTTTGGCAAACAGTATTGAGCCTGGCGGCAGCAGGCGAATAGTGCTCATTCAAAAAAAATACGCCTTTCGAGTAGATTTTGGGTACTCTCTCGTCTGTAACAAAGTCTGCTGCTTTAAGTGGCCGCGTTTTAATACCTTTAAAGTATTCTTTCATTATGCTATCGCGCAAGGTAGTCACATTAAATTTCACCAGTATAGCCCTTTTTTTGTTAATGTAACAGGCAAGGTTTATATCAATCAAAGAGATAGGAGTCTTGTGGTAGTTCGCCAGATCAATTACTATGTTATTTAAGTTAACCAGGCAGTCAGGTAAGCCATTAATAATCAAATTCGAACGGTTAGACTTCAAATGCAGAGCATTGTTTCAATCTCTAATGCCTGTATCTTTTTATTAAGATCAGACTCAAGATCCTTAACCTTGTTGTCATACATAACCATATCTTCCTTTAAATCACTCATACAAGAAGACAATTTCTTATTGATGTCAGCTAACGCACCAAGGAATGATTTTTTAATAAAATCACGGTTATCAACACTTTTCGAGATAAAATCATCAATTTTAGAGCTCAAAGCATCAAACTTGTCTTTTAATTAGTAATTTCACCACGCAGGCCAGAGGGCGAGATATTAATTTTACATGACGCACAGATATAAGACATTACCTCGATCTCATCGATCTTCGGCAGGTCTGCCTAAGAGATACCGGCACACGTATTGTGCACCCACAAGGAGCACAAATCACATAAGATGCGCGGTTTACTACCAATAATCAATTTGCAGATTCCACATTTCTGCACACTCTTTTTAGGCGCCATCTTGAAAGTAAGTAGCCACACAAAAAAGAAATAAAACGCCGAAAGAAAAAGGTTTCAAACCAGCACCCAACAATAACAAGAGCAGCATACAACACACCAGCCTGCAATTTAACTTAGTTAATATTTCACTAAGTTTATCTTCAATCAATGGATAAATGTAATGCAAGTTAATAACTTTATGCACATCTATTAATTATATAGTGCTAATTCTTGTAGAAACTTAAGAATTTACAATAAGACAGCCAACTTTGAAAAACGTGTCTACTGAGGCATAGCGTTGCCAGATATGTCACTAGAAGAGCCGATGAAAAAATGATTCGGGGTAAGTGCTTCATTTTCGGGTGAGTCCAAGGCGCCATATGTTAACGGTCGTGAATTCAGAATATTTTCCACGTCAGCTACAGCTACTCTCAGAACTTCTTCACGCACTCCGCCTTCGGGCAGAATATCCATTAGTACTGCCTTTGTAGAGCGTACCATCCTTTCCCATGACCCTATCATGTGAGGGTAGGATGGAGTATGAAAGTCCACTCAATCTCCAGAAATTTATTTTCTAGCCCACTTGATTTTAATTTTTCAACTTCTTGCTTAAGCAGCCTAGAAGTCCCACGAAAGTTGGTAGCATTATCCGAGGTAATACTTTAAGGTACTCCACGGCGGCTAATAAACTGCTTAAAGACCATTCAGACAGAGTCAGTTGAAAGGGAAGACACAATTTCTATGTGGACCGCCCGCACCGTCATACAAATAATACTCCCCAACTTTTCTCCGTGCGACTTCGAATGTCGATATCAACTAGGCCGAAATAGTCCACTCCTGTAAATTAAAGGTGGGCTGTCAAAGGAGAAAGTCAATCGGTAGGCAAATTCCCCATGCAACATGAGCCGCCTTTCTTATTTTGCAGTGTTGACAGGATCTCGCAATATTCCGAACTGCGGCTCTTAAACCACTTATACAAAATCTTTGACGTATTTCGTTCACTATTATCTCATTATGGTGGTGGTTGTACGATGAGACTTGTCTTCCCCACCGGCAGCTATATAGAGCAATTTAATACTTAAAATTGTTGTCTATATGCCACTGAAAAAATGTTATTTGGGCAGTGATATATTGCCAAAGGAATTATAACCGTGAACTTAATTGAAAGACGAGATGATATGTTTAACTCTTTAGTGTTACTATGCCAATGATTTCTTTGTACAAAATTCATTTACTTAAGCCTAAGACAATATTATTTACAAGGGCCAACACTGTTGTTGTTGTAATGCAACAATTAAATTACTGCAATTTATATACATACACGTATCTACATATGAATTCATTTATACATGGCATAAAAAATACCGCAACAATAAACATACAAAAAAATGCATTGCATTCTTTTCAGCAACAACAAAATACTTTACGTTAACTAAGAAACAACTATTAATTTTTAACTGTTAATTGACAAGGTAGGTGACAGTGGTTTCGATGTGTCAAATTGATTGTCGATGTTATGCGGTGACCTAACATCCCGGCCCCGTTGAAAGGACACTTTCAAGAACAGGGTAGTAGAGCCAATCTATGGATAGGGCGACGTATAACTCCCTTTGTTGTTTTAATATCGACGACTCGGACACGATCATCTCTAGCACGAATTATGTTAATGATTTTTCCCACGAGCCATTGTTGCGGAGGTAAGTTGTCTTCTTTGATAATAACTAGAGAACCCGCAATGAGGTTAGGGTTAGATTTAGTCCATTTGTTGCGAGTCTGGAGTTCATTTAGATAGTCATGCGACCATTTTTTCCAAAAATGTTGTTTGATGGCGCTTATTCGAGCCCAATATTCCAGATTGCTCAATTCCTTGGAAAGGATATCACGTTCTGGCAAACCACGAAGGGGAGCGCCTATCAGGAAATGGCCTGGCGTGAGGGCTTCAAAGTCACTGGGATCAGAAGACAGAGGTGATATTGGTCTTGAATTTAAAATAGCCTCTATCTCGATGATGGCAGTTGAGAGTTCCTCGTATGTTAGCCTTGCGCTAGCCAGTGTCCTTGTAAAATGACCCTTAGCCGATTTGACGGCCGCCTCCCACAAGCCGCCAAAATGTGGTGCCCTAGGGGGAATAAAGCGAAAATTAATAAATTGGTTTGAACAATAATTTATTATAATATTTGAGTTTTTGGGCTCAAAAAGGAACGATTTTAATTGAGCCAACAAAATTTGTGGCATTGTCACAGAATATATCTGTGGGCAGACCTCTTCGACCAATTAACCTCTTCAGAGCGGCAATGAATGCGTCAGTAGATAGGTCAAAGACAGCTTCGATGTGTACCGCCTTGGTTGCGAGACATACAAAAACAGCAACGTACGTTTTGTACGGAATTTTACCTCTGAGCCTAAGATATGTGTTGAATGGACCACAAAAGTCTACAGCACAACGTGCAAATGGCCTTGACGGATTAAGTCGTTCTACAGGCAAATTTCCCATCATTTGTTGCAGCAGGTTTGGTCGATATCGAATGCACTGTGGACAGGAATTAACAATGCGACGGCATAAGTTTCTTGAATTGATGATCCAAAATTTCTGGCGAACCAATGATATTAAAGCTTTGGGTCCAGCATGATAATTAAGAATGTGTAGATGTCGCACGTAGCAGTTGACAAAATGATTTTTGCTGGGCAAAATTATGGGGTGTTTTTGACCATCTGAAATAGCGGCAAATTCTAATCGACCACACACTTTGAGCAAACTGAATCCATTTGATGAATCCAGGAAAGGGTTAAGACACTTTAGAGCACCTTGAGGATCTTTTTTCTTCTTCGCTCGATTTATGTAATCTTGAAAATATTCCCTCTGCAGAATAAGGATAATTCTGTACAATGCGTTTTCTAATTCATGGGGCTGTAACGAATTGGAACGAGGAATATTAGTTTTAACCTTTTGAGCAAAACGAAATATCCATGCCACAATACGAATAATTTTCAAATATGAGCTGAATTTTTAAAGCGAATCAAGTATATAATTAGATTTTGTGCCAATAGAAAGTGCAGTTTTTCGTTTTTCTATATCAAGTTCTTGTTGATTATCCTCAGAGAGTTCTTTAATTTTATTTGAAGGCCAGCATGTGGGGTTGAAGGCGAGGAATTCTGGTCCTTTAAACCAGATAGAAGATGTGAGCTCTTCTACAGTTGAGCCTCGAGACACGATGTCAGCGGGGTTGAAATGCGTTGGAACATGCCGCCAAGTGCAACCATTAGTGAGATCCTGTATTTGTGACACCCTGTTGCCCACGAAAACGGATAATGTCAAAGAATGTTGTTTAAGCCAGTGTAAAACAAGTTGAGAATCAGTCCATAGAATTGTTTCAAGAGTTGGCCTTGTAAATATTTTTCTGATTTTTTCATACAATTTTGCCAAAATATTTGCGCCACAAAGTTCAAGTTTTGGCAATGATTTCCTTTTTGTAGGTGCTACTCTAGACTTGGCTGTGAAAAGATGAACAGAAACCTATCCCGAAGAATTTGTAGTTCGAAGGTAAAGTATCCATATGCACGAATCGACGCGTCACAAAATCCATGAAGTTGAATTGACTGCATTTTGTCGAGACAAAAACGAGGTATTTGAAGAGAATTTAACGAGTTGAGACTTGAAACAAATGATTTCCAGGCCAAGTGAAATTGTTGAGGTAAGGCTTCGTCCCAGCTATTTTAAGAATCCACAATTCTTGCATGATGATTTTAGCTTAATAAGCAGAGCCAAAAGTCCTAGTGGATCAAAAAGAGACGACGAGAGCGACAAAATTGTTCGTTTAGTAGTTTTTTCTTCATTTGGTGTTTTAAGCGAAAACGTAAATAGAAAAATATCTTTTTGCTGATCCCATGTTACACCGAGAGCGCTGGTTATAGAAGAATCTTTTATGTTTAGGTCCTTTATAGTTTTGTTATCTTGAAAATCTTTATGATTTGAATGCCATTTATCTAATTGAAAACCACCACGGTGCACACTGGGGATTTTTGTATGGAGGTGCGGAAAAAATATATTTGTCTAAAAATGTAGTGATTTCATCACAAATTTACTTTTATTTATATAGTAATACACAAAAGTAATCAAAATAAAGAATGTTAGAGAAATGTATATCGTTACCTACAATGTAAAAAGCCTTAACTAACAAAAAAAAATTTAAATGATTTTTTTAATTTTTAATTTATTATTTATTTTAAATCTATTTTTAATTTATTATTCTAAAAGAGCCTTAACTTCGTCGCTTATAACACTATGCATTTTCTGGCTAAATGAAGGAGTCAAATGTGAGATCATGGGAGCTGATGTTACCATCATTCGGTGCATAATATCTTCGTTCGTGGCAATTCGACTGCATTTTCTAAAGTGTCTAAGGCGATATTTTTTATAGTCTTTGTTAAGCCTTTCCTGAGCCTCTTCGGATAGTAAGCCTACAGGAAAAATACACTTTTCAATTATATCTTTTCCATGAATCAGAATTTTGTGAAGTGTAGGTGGCATATTGTACCACTCGTACAGTGCAACAAACTCTTTTGCCGTCTCCAGACAAAAATCACCAAATTTTTTTGGATTTACTACCTCGGTGATTGTTATAGCTTCGAAAATTATTGATTGTTTTCATCTAGACCCTTGATTTCGGAAATCAAAGCAGGATTAGCAAAGAATCTTCGTCTTTTGAGTCTTCTCCTAAACGACGTAAATCCGCCAGAAATAAAAATAAAGCCAATAATGAACAATTAATCCCCGATAATCAGCTTGAAATTGTTTCTGATTCGTACAATACCCTTGCAAATACTGGTCAAAAGACCAACAATGAAGCGTTGTCAACACCTGTGGTAAAGCCAATGAATACGGTGTTAATAAATCAGGAAAATTTTGTTGTTGATCAAGGTCCAAGTCCATCAGGATCTGGTGTGTTGAATAATGTCCAAAAGTCTAAAAGTGGCGGTCTATCATCTTCCGTTCCGGGTCCATCAAGTTCTATTTCTGTCAGAATTTCTCCTAAGCAATTAAATGTTTTGCCTCCGAAAAGATATATATTTATTTCCCGTTTGGGTTATGATACAACTATCGAAGACGTTGATTATTATATAAAATCCAAATTGGATGCTGCAGACGATATATTTGTCACTAAATTTTCATATTCAGAATTCATAAATTCAATATAGTCATAAGTACCTTGTTATTAGTCTGTAAGGATTATATCCATTGACTAAATTTAAATAAATAAAATAAATAAATACTACGTATTTTTTAATATTTTACTGACTGGTACTTATGAATGGGCGCATATTTCGAAACGTTCCAAAACATGAGCACTCATAAATGTGGGTGCAATTTCTGTAAAAAAATCATGCAGGTAACTAACGGAAAAACCCAAATAATTAAAAAAGTGCACTTTCCTTTTTTCCTTTTAATTGTCCACGGAAATTTATTAGCGCTTATTACTTTGCTACTGCAATCATAAAAATCAAATAACTTTTTGTTTATTACTTTTTTTTTTTAATTCTGAAAATCACAAAAAAAGTCTTCAATGTTTTTTCCAAAGAATTTTGTGCATATCTCGAGCAAATTTTTTAAATTCATGCCTTTACTTAATTGTGAATAAAAGCGAAACGCGTTCATCGATTTTCATGATTTATGTCTCATTTTGTTAATAGGTTATGCGACTTTACGTGAAAGTAATAGGACTTGACACTTTTTTACAGTTTTGGAATTTTTATGAATGAAAAAAAAAAAAAAAATAATTTTTTAGGCAAAAAATACTTTTTTTTCTTCATACATTTATTTATAACTGCGAAACTGTTGCTTATGTAGCGAAACGTTATATAAACAGATGAAAGTAATTGTAATTCTTGGTTTTTCTAAATTTGTTTAAGCAAAATCCGACTAGTGGTTCTTGAGTTATGTTAAACAAAAGATCCTTATCAGATTTGAGTCACGAATCAATCAGCTGAAAAATGTTGTACTGTGTAATGCAACAAATTGAGAGGTGGCACCTGGTGGCACTTGAAATTGATTAAAAATGTAAAAACAGATATGAGATAATGTATTAGTAGTGATTTCCAACTCTGAGAAAGTATGGCTAAAATTGCAGGTCCAAATGTTTGGAGAAAAAAGGGATTTTTGTTATATGTTCATAAAAATAAACAAACAAAAAAAACTGAAGTCTCTGCAGAGTTTATTTTTTAAATTTTAGTATACTGAAATATCCTACTTTAAATAAAAAAGAAAAACGTTAGCTCACATAATAAAATAATATTCGTTTTGAAATTCTTAGCTTTAAATTAAGTTGGTTCGATAAAACATACAAGTACAAGTGTGTCCGCACCCCCTAGCAAATCATCTACGTAATACGGCGACTTTATAACCTTTGCACCAATTCCAAACTGGTCCATGTGCTGATCAGCAAGGTAATGAAGACTTTTTATGGCAAGGTAAGGCGCGGCTGACATTCCATAGGTGACAGTATTCAGCTGATATGTCCGCAGTTGTTCCTCTTCCGAGTTTCTCCACAAGATATATTGGAACTTTCTGTCGTGTGCATCAATTAGAACTTGCCGATACATTTTCACGATATCAGCTGTGATAGCATAGCGATGCAGTCGAAAACGTAGTAAGATGCTGTACAATTCATCCTGAATTGTTGGGCCAACCATTAGGATATCATTGAGCGACCTTTGAGATGATGAGGCAGCGGAGGCATAAAATACCACTCTTAATTTCGTTGAGGTGCTGTTAAGCTTGAAAACACAATGATGAGGTATAAAGTAATGGGGCTCATTTATGCGAGGTTTTTGAACCATATTCATGTGTCCACAATCCTCATATTCCTTCATGAATGCCGCATATTGCGACTTTAGAGCGCTATCACGAGCAAAACGCCTTACTTGAGACGTAAACCTTTTTAAAGCCATATTTCGTGAAAAGCCTAAAACATTAGCAGAGTCCTTAAAAGGTAACTTAACAACAATTCTTCCAGAGGATTCACGATAAACGGTGTCATTGAAAAAGTTTTCACAGTCAGACTGCTCTGGAGTCAAACTGGTTGGATTACATTGGATTTCTTCTATCTCCCACAAACGTTGTAGATTAAGATCAACCTCTTCTTCAACAGAAAGCATATAAGAGCCAGAAGTGTTGATTTGATTTGAGTTATACTGGACAGCTATGATCCATCCAAAAAGCGTGTTTTGCAACCTTGGTAAATTAGAGCCAAGTTTAATTTGACCAACCGACAAAATATCGAAAAAAGTTTCAGTACCAATGTGAAAATCGATTCGTTTTGATTTGAAAAACTTTTCATCGGCAAGCTTAGTATTGTTGGGCAAATTCAACGAAGAGACATCTAATTCAGACTCAGGATGATATGAAATATGAGGGGTAATACAAAATGACAATGGAACTTCAAAGTCTGTAATTCGAGATTTAACAAATGCTGATGACCGAAATTTACTTATACTGTGAGTGTTACCGATACTAGCGACTTCAGTAGTTTGTCTTATACGAGGGAGGTGCAATTTTCTAGAAAACTCATCAGTAATAAAATTTAATTGGAAGCAGGAATCTAATAAGGCGCGTCCCAATTGGTAATGACCAGTAGCGTCACGGACGAGAACCGTGGCAGTAGCGAGAAGTACCTGTTCCAACGAGGATTTTTCAAGATGAGTATGCACTGAAGCAGATGATTCATTCGAGGCAAGACGAGAAGTAGATGGCTCAGCAGTTGGGGACGAGAGGCTAGAAGATGCCTGAGACCGATGAAGCAAGCTATGATGCGAAAGAGAACAAAATTTGCACTTGAATGAGGAAGAGCAGTTGTTTACTTGATGCCCTTTGGATACGCAGTTAACGCAAAGTGCTAGTTTTTTGATATTTTCAAAACGTTTAGAGACGTCCATGTCTTTAAAGCGAGGACAACGAAATGGTATGGTCACCCTTTGAGCAAAGTGCACAGATGCGTTTTGAAACCGAAAAAGTATAACCAGGCTTTGATTGTCTATGTTTTGACTTACTAGACTGGTGATTTTCTGACTTACGTGACAATTGTGTGTGGCTATCGTCAATTGATTCTAAAAATTTGCACCTTCTTTCTAAGACTTTGGAGCAGTTATCCCATGATGGCAGTCTTGTGAAATCTAAGGAGTCCTGCCACTTTCGTTTTGTGTCATCATCAGCCTTCTGCATTACTATATGTATGAGCATCGCATTAGTAATGTCGCTATGTGAACCAAGAGACAAAAGTGAACCGTAAAGAGCTGAGACATTATCGACAAGACTACGTAATTCTGAACAATTGTTTTTAGACATGACAGGAAGTTCAAAAAGAGTTTTAATATTTTCCACAAAAATCATTCAGCTATTATCAAAGCGTGCCTTTAGCCTTTCGAGAGCCTTTGGATAATTTTCATTTGTAATTTGGAATGCCTTGACCGTTTCCAATGCTTGGCCATGGAGACAATTTAGCAAATGGTTGAATTTTTCAATATTCGATAAGCCATGTTCACGCTCAATGATTTGGTTGAATGATGTTATAAAATTTTTATAGTCACTGTACTTACCACTAAATGTGGGCAATTTAAGTTGAGGCAATATATTGTGAGAGACAGGAAAACAAATTGTTGAATCAGACACTGTTGTATTATGAACATTTTCACCAAGCTGCGATTATATATTCAGTTTTGCTGCGATATACAAATCTTCGATTTCGGGCCTTCTATTATCCGCTGGGCGGCGAACGTGGGCCCTACGACGATGAGGTGCCACCGCCCTTTACCGGGGGCGGAGCTGTTCAGTGACTAGTGACTATGTCTTCGCCACTGAAACCTTGCGACAACTGACACAAAAGACACTAATGCATATTAAGAAAAATGCGAAATTTTGTTATCATTTAGTCTGCAACTGGGGTCGAGCATAGACAATTTAATTTTTTGGTTTTGTAGTCAACGTGCGGACTATTTCAACCATCGCCACTCCACTTTAATGTTATCATATTTTCTTAATCATATATATAAATATGTTTTGTTTAAATTTTTACTGTACTTAATATAATTTCTGAATGTTGTAAAATTAAGAATGAACAAACATGCATGATTTGGCTTTGCAATTGCTGTGAAGTTTTTCTCTCTCTTTCTATCTTACAAATACAATACAATACAAACTTTTGATTTTTTTCAAAATTACATTTTTTATTTATCAGTCATTGAATAGTACCAAGATGGTGCACTCAAATCAAAATTACACTGAAATGTGTGTCACTCAAATAACACATTTGGTCAGCATATGTTATTATTAATATTATCTCGATTTGTATTATAAGCATAGTACACTTACATGTTGTGCTGTAAGCAGTATAAGACACATGTGAAGTAGACTATACATATGTGAGGTACACTGCACGTGAGTTAAATCAATTATCTAAAATTATTATTAGAGGATCAGTTATGTGTACAACTGATGGTTGTACACGTAAGCTGCCGAATTAAATCGCCGAACGTTCTGACTGCAACTTGACGTTTGTCGTAACTGGTACTTGCCAAGCATCCAAAAAGCAAACGGAAGAGGGTAATTAATATTCCTATAAGCGCTCCGGGTGTGTTGGTAACTCTCAATTGCCAACCGAGGAGTGCTGATTGTCGAACCATTAGAGATACGTTACTTCGACCCGTATACAAACCGCAATCATCACGTTTACGACCTTCTTTACCCAAAAATTTTATGATAGCAGTATGTGACTGGTCAGTACCAAAATTGTCATCTTCACTCGCGGTTTCAGTTGTCATTTTTCCAGAAACTCCGGATATGCTATATATAAATCTCCTAATAATTGAACTGAACTGAAGCGAATACACCAATTATCATCGAATAAACCTTTCTCCAATCCTGGTAATAGTAGAGCAACAGCCGTTTGAGCATTTAAATTAACAATTCTTTGGCCTGCCTTTAAAGCAGTATCGCGGACATATTCGCTTTCTTCTGCAAGTGCTTTAAGAATTGGGTTCATAATTTTACCAATATAAGGAGTAAAATCTTGTGGAGAAGCACAGAGAATATAAATAAACATATTAATGTATCCGTCTTTAACATGAGGAGCAATATCACTTCTTTCTGCAGTGATAATAATTTCAGGCATAAGTTAAGCAGTTTTTCAACCCCAAGACCTCCAACTACCTCTGAGAGACCTTGAGCGGCACCACTTCTATCTACATTACTAATATTTGGAAGGTATTGAGTTACATCCTTTGGATCAGTCAACAGTACATATTGCTCATAATTTGTGCCGCCATTGTTCGTGTCGCTGTAGACCGATCCATGAAGGCTGCTTGTACAACTTGCATTATTAATGATAGTGCGTCGATGAAGTGTAAATATTTTATTATTTTGATCTTCCAGAGCTGTACTAAACCGACCATCAAATTTGCTTTTAATATTTTTTCAATAATTTCTGAGACATTTTTTTTAACTTTAATATACATATTGTTTATATTTAATCTTCTAATGTGTCGATCGGAACTCGTGACACCTTTTAAAAAAATAGTTGCAATAAATAGTATTCCTCGTACCCTAGTTGAAAGTGATTGAAACAAAAAATTTTATTAAGTATTTTAAGTAAATATTTAATTTTATTAAAATTAATAAAACAAAAGAGTGTCATCCAATTCTTCATCTTTTCCAATAGGTTGAATAGCAGCTTTTCGGAGTACTTTACTTACTACTTCACATAAGGATTCACGAGCACCAGCATCCAAAATTTTACAGACGTTGTTAAAGTTTTGTTCGTCTTCCCTTAAGCGTAATAAAGATATTAATGCAATTTCTGAGTTAGATTTGACATAACCATTCTTTTCTTTTGTTCCATTAACCAGCATTGGAATTAAATATTTTATGAGGTCGGTAGAAATTTGATTAGGACCGACAATTTTTGCAATGTGATTGCAACTTTTTGCAACTAATTGCTTAATTTCATTGCTGTTGTGATTCATAGCTCGTGCAAAAACATTAAGAATTTGAGGCGATATATATTCCTTTGTTGTCATTTGAAATTCTATTAAATATGTTGCTCCTCGTATTCCGCTACTAGCAATCGGAATTTTATCCGATGATATATAGGAAATCAGATGTTTTATTATTATATTCTCTTTGTCGTCATTAAGTGTTTTATCTGCACTTTCTTTAAGAGCTACAAATAAAACAATTGTACGACCGTGTTTTAAGGGATTATCATCATTATCGTCTATCAATATATTATTATGAAGAATATCATTTATTTGATCGGACGATAAATATTTAAGCAGAGCTCCAAGACAGCCACCAGCAGCACTTCGTGTAACGTCCTCTGGATGTGCAATTAAATTTATCAGTGTTCCACATATTTGTTTTTTTAATGGTTCTGATATCTTAAATCCAGCAGGAGTTATTACGTTGCGCAGAGCCTGTAACATAGTTTCTCGAATACCTGAATCTTCACTTGATTTTATACTGTTATGAATCTCATTAAAAATAGGATCAGCACGAGTATGTATTATTACTAATTCGGATATGGCCTGACCAGCCTTCATACGTACTAATCTATTTTGGTCATGTAATGCTTTCAGAAACGTAGTTTGCAGTTGCGGCAAAAATTGTTTAAGCATTACCCCAACTTTGTGCAGAAGTATTGCTAAAGTTTCAAGAACCGCAGCTTTTACTCCAGAGTTAAATCTGTCACCTAAAATTCTTATTAGAGGACCAGTTATGTGTACAACTGATGGTTGTAGAGATTGTGCGCTTGTTAAAAAAATTATTTCACCTAGGCCTTGAGCTGCATTTTCTTTTTCTTCTGGGAGACCATTTAAAATAGCTTCGCGAAATACAGGTAATAGTGGTGTTATTCCTTTAGGTAAACAAAATCCTGGAAGTTCTAATTCCTTAGTATCACTGGCAGCAAAACGTACAGCTTGGCGAACATCAGATACATAACTAATCTGCTGAGATGAATCCAATCCTTTTATAACAGAATTGAGAGCTTCCCAGGATCTTTGTAATATATTTCGATCTGTTTCACCCATGAGTCTTAAAAGACACCTTAACAACTGCGGTACATATTGGGTGTAATCACCAGGTGAGTGCATACAAAATGCCGATAATAAACTGGCAGAAGACTTACGTGTAGGCAAATTTTCAGATTTTGAAGACGCCATTAAAGTATCCATTATGGTTCGTACACCAACTTCGTCAGATACCGATAAAATTACAACTCGACAATATTCTAATTCTTCCGATTCATTTGCCTTTCCTTGTGCATCTGATAATGCTTGTAATAAGGCGAAAAGTATCTTTGGTAAATATTTCGTAAGAGCTTCACCAGCAACAGATACGAGTATTGATAAAGCTTTAGTGTTTACAGGAGGAGCGGTTAACTGAGGAACTAAGTATGGTAACACGACTCTTGACTTCATAGTCATTACTTGACGTAAACCATCCAATGTATTTTCTGCAACTTTTGTATCCGGATCAGACAATGCCTCTAACATTGACGGTAATATCTCATCAAGAGCTCTTGATCCTACAGTGGAATGAAGTGATTCAAAAGTTTTAGCGGCTGCCTCCCGAACTTCTGGAAGAGGATCGGATAAAGCCTTTCTTACAGTTGGCACCAAACTATTAACAAAAGAAAGCACCATTTCCTTAGACGTGGATGCCATTATTTCAGAAAGTCCAATGCAAACACCTTGGCGTTGATCAGGTTGCTCGGAGTTGAGCCCTCTTTCTAATATTGGTATTATTTCAGGTAAAACCCTCTCACCAAGTTTCCGAACTAAATCGCCGAGAGTTCTGGCTGCAACTTGACGTTTGTCGTAACTGGTACTTGCTAAGCATCCTAAAAGCAAACTGAAGAGGGTAGGTAATATTTCTCTAAGAGTTCGGGGTGTGTTGGTAACTACTACTTTCCAAACGTGGAGTGCTGATTGTCGCACCATTAGAGATACGTCACTTCGGCCCATATACAAACCGGAAAGAACACGATTACGACGTTCAGTACCCAAAAATTTTATGATAGCAGTATGTGACTGCTCAGTACCAAAATTGTCATCTTCACTCGCAGTTTCAGTTGTCATTTTTCCAGAAACTCCGGATATGCGATATAATAAATCTCCTAATAATTGAACTGAACTGAAGCGAATACGCCAATTATCATCGAATAAACCTTTCTCCAATTCTGGTAATAATAGAGCAACAGCTGTTTCAGCATATAAATTAACAATTCTTTGCCCTGCCTTTAAAGCAGTATCGCGGACATATTCGCTTTCATCTGCAAGTGCTTTAAGAATTGGGTTGATAATTTGACCAATATAAGGAGTAAAATCTTGTGGAAAAGCACAGGGCATATAAATAAACATCATAATGTATCCGTCTTTAACATGAGGAGCAATATCACTTCTTTCTGCAGTGATAATAATTTCAGGCATAAGTTTATGCAGTTTTTCAACCCCAAGACCTCCAACTACCTCAGAGAGACCTTGAGCGGCACCACTTCTATCTACACTACTTGATTCCGATGTTAGCGTTTGCATCAGCCATGGAAGTAAATCCTCGAAAGATGATTCTCCCATTCCTTTGACCATGGCACCTAAGGCGCGTGCAGATACTGCCCTTACTTCGGGCACGGGATCTAATAGTGACATCTTAAGACCTGGAATAATATTTGGAAGGTATGGAGTTAGGTCCTTTTGGTCAGTCAAAGAATACATATTGCCTATAATCTGGGCCGCCATTTTTCGTGTCTCTGTAGACCGGTCCATGAAGGCTCTTTGTACAACAGGCATTATTAATGCAAGAGATGGTGCGTCGATAAAGTGTACAAATTTTGTTTGTAGCAGGCTTTGAAGAGATGTTGAGGTATTTTTAGATGGATCTTCCAGAGCTTTTAACAAAACGGGAACAATAGCCTGTATTTCAGGATTTTTGATAACAGATCCTATTACTTTAAGTGCATCGGCTCCGGCTTCTTGAACTTTAGTGTGCGAGTCACCTAAAACCTCTATCAACTTGGGAACTATTGCGGGCAAGCAAGACGAAAGTTGTTTTGGTGCGCAGTACGCCATGGCGCCTAACAGCTCAACAGATGCAGTTTTTGTTCGCCAAGAGTCTTCGTCAAGAGCTTCTAGTAATGATGGTAATACTAGCTTAACTCCATGAGCAGATAATTTTCCCATAACTACTTTAGCGGTATCGTCTGCAGCCTGTCGAACATACTGAGAGGAGTCACCGAAACATTGTAATAAATGGGGGAGTACATGAACTATGTACGGCTCAAAAAGACGCCCAAGAGTAGTGCAAAGAATTTCAAAGGCAAACAGTGCTCCTTCCCTTGATTTATAATTTTTCTTTTCTTGAATATATGATGTAAGCTTTGACATAATATCAAACTGTTTTAAAGATAAAATCCCTAAGCCTTTTACAATACCGGCAATACCGTACGCAGCCCCTCTGCGTTCACCATACTTTTCAGACTTAATGAGTGACTGCAAAAGGCGTTTAATAATAGCAGGTGCGTCTTCTTTTACTGCAGGCATCAAATGGGGTAAACAATTAGATACTGCTTCTTGAACCTGTTGTGACGGAGTAGAAAGAGCTCCCAAGAGTCTTCTAACTATAGGGTCTATTCGCTTATCATCTTTTTCCAAATGGCGTGCTAAGGAACCCATTAATATAACAACTGCATGTCTTATATTATCAAAATTTTTAGACTTAGGAGCTTTATCCAAAAAATCTTCAAAAACTGGTAGTAAGGTAATAATAGTATCTTTTCCATGTAAATCTACAATAGTAAGCGATGAAGCAAGCATTTCTTTATGAACAATTTCTTCGCGATCCCCCAAACCAGCAGATACCATGAATTGCATTACATGATTAACATCATCTACTGCGAAGAACTGAGAAATTTTTGATATTGCTATAGGTATTCCCCTACGAGCTCTCCACTGGTCTATTGCTGGTTGTATCTCACGGCCAAATGCATCTAGTTTTGGTGGAATCATAGAAAGTTTTTCATTATAGATAGTCAGAAGTTTTTTTAAAATACGTTTGACGCCTGAAGAATTATTGGTTAATAATGGTACTAAGGACGCTGCTGTTGATTGTTGTATACATATCTCACAATGTATAATATCGGGCAAAAGATGTTCCGGTAATGGGTGATTCATTTCAACTTTCTCCCATAGTTTTTCTGCAATATCCCGGTTTACATTCGAAATATCAAACTTCGCTATCCAAAGACGTCGCGCGATATATTCAGAGTATTGAATATCACATCTGCTTTCTTCATATACTGTTTTTGATAAAATAGAAAGCACTCGTAAGGACACATCACGTACTGCTTCGTGACCATCTTCAAGAGCATTTAAAAATATACTCAAATCTTCACGTGTTGCTAAAGCACAACAAGTTCCTCCAGAACTACATTTAGCAACTTCAAGTAACGCTGCAACGGATTGTGTCTGCACGAGTCCAGACTGCACACTTATTACATGAACTAAAAATCTAAACATTGCAATTCTTGGCAAATATTTTGGGTGTTTGAAGTCCCATATGTCTCCCTTATCAGTATTACCTCTGGTCTGAGCATGTTGTTTGATAATATTTATGGCTATAATAACTAAGTCATCACTGAGAAAACCATTATTCGATAGTAAAGCCAGTTTTAAAAATTCAAAAATATATGAGAAAGCTGGACTTGCCATTGCACAATTTTTATCAATAACATCTTTTTTTAAAAGGCTTATCGTATCAAAAACTGCCTGTTGTAAATCAGTTTTTAACCATTCCTTTTTAATAACACAACGAGGTGATTTCAATCTAATTGTTGTTGTAGCCAATTTTGAACCGAGTTTAGTATCGTCAAACCATATTTGTCGTAATTTAAAGTACAGCTGAGTCATAATTTCCGCAGCTAATGGTGAATTCATTGCTTCTAAAATGATATTTAACAGAACTGGAAAATGTAAGGAACATTGTTTTGGATTTCCATCACAACAAGACTCAATCATTTTAGTTGCAAGTTTTAATTTAGTATTTAAGTCATTCAATCGCATTTTAATTGCTTTCTCTTTTTCAGTTTGAATTTTTATTGCTTCTTTCTGTTTAGATGTAAATTGTGGAGGTTTTATTTTTCCTTCTTTACGGTTTTTTTCCTCTATTTCTTTTCGAAGTTGAAGCTCTTCCATTTGTTCTTTGTAACTATATACTTTGTTCTCCCTCTTTACGCCAGCTATGGTATAGACATCTGTATTAATAGGTATAACACTTTTATCGTATAATTCTCCTTCAGGCATTAAAAATATAAGGTATTCGTCTTCAGTCATATTGATGAAGGATGGGTCATTAAGATATAAAACAACCTTGGATATTACAAGTGGCAAGAAATGATCTGGGTTCAAGTGGCATAAAGATGCAACTGCATTTTCATACGTTTTATTAATTTCAAAGTTGTCTATTGTCATATCAACAATTTTTTCTAATTGTGTTGAAAATAGATAGTCGATTTCTAAATTGAATTTAGTTCTTAGTATAGTTTCCCATAATTGGGAATCGACACACACTACTAAATTGTGATGACACACGATTAACAACTGGAGCGCTAATGATTCAGCATCGTCAGTAGAAATATTTTTAATATCACAAAGTATGCGAAGGGATGCTACAAATGACCGAGAAAGTGAACTGCATTCAACTGATTCTAATTCCATATCTATGTATTTTAGCTTATTTCCCAGTTCAAAAATTATATTTTTTGCAAATATCACACCATTGTTTGATGAAATTAATTCTGCTAACAAAATATTCACACATTTCCTTACTTTTTCAGAAGTTGACGTGATTGCCTGAACAAATATCTTATATAAGATGTTGTAATTTCCTTTAATTGATCTAAAATGATTTGTTAACATTCTCTCTGCCATAAGAACAATGTAACATAAAACATCTACAGGTGCCGTATTTAGGAACCGTTCCGTTAAGAATATGGATTTATTTATGTCAAGAATAATATTCCAGAAGTTATTGAGCTCGTCTCTATTTGCAGCACCTTCAGTTTTAAGTAATATACAAGTGGCACAAACTGCTTCTGACACTAATGGTATATTTGATGCATTCTGTAATGCTCTTTCAAATATTTTCAATAACATCATAGTTAGACTAGTATCATTTTTCAAATTGCATTTATTACAGGCGAGAAGCCACTGCATATATGATAACCGAACTTGGGGTGTAGTTGTTTTTAGTCCAAAGCCCTTTTTAAAAATATCAATTACAGTGCTATCTGAAGATTTCATGCATTTCATAGTCCAAAGACTGAACATTTCAAGCATAAAGCAAATTACTTTTTCATGAACCTCAGTTGTTAATGATTTCGAAAATATATCCAATACTATTGGAAGTATGTTCGGTAGTTCAGCTGGGGAAATAGCATTAAAACTGAGATTACCGCCTCCCTAAAAATGAAAAAATCAAGAAAAAATCCGATTAAAATTTTATAAAATTATAGATTAAATTAAAAAAAAACTGCATATATTGGAACACTTTAATATAAATTTCGTTTCTTACAGTTTTTTACACCATAATTGTAAGTGTATAGCATTGCAGTGTTTTATTTTTTAGAAGTAACACTCAGTATTAAATCGGTATAGATTTAATCAAATAAAGTGTTTTAGTTTTTTTTACCTTGGACCAGCACTCAGCGGATGACCCCTACACATGCGATGCATTGTGGTGGAACTCGAAGAAAGGGATAGTGAAAGACATGACAGAAGATGACCCCTACACATGCGGTGTATTGTGCTGGAACTAGGGGAAAAGGATATTAGGAGAAACGATAGGAGGTGGAGCTTCACTATCTTATAACTTTGCTTTTCCACGTTCTTTGTTGGAGCACCTCTAATGACAAGGAGGCTTATTCTTTTGAAGCTTTGTTTTAGTAATTATTTTACTTCATTGGTGCTACACAATACCCACGAAGAAGGGCGCCCTGTTCTGCTTGTGGATTGACGTCAGCTAAAGACGGTACTGTTCAGTGAGTATACCTCGCCTAAGAGTGAAGTAAAATGCCCCCAAATTTACCACAGCGACAGTGAATGTGAAAAAGCTGGTTGTTGTACAACAAAAGAAACAATACTGTTGACGAGCAAATATCTTTAATTCGCCGACAACTACGGGTATCTGAGCGTAATGCAGCAACAACGCGAGCAGACTGATGCTATAAAGCGAATGGACAATAGCGCTGAATTACAAGCTGAAACCGCAAGTAAGTGCAAAAGCAGCGGAAGTAACAGCAGCGACAATGCAAGAGATCCAGAAAGGTAATGAAAGAATAGAAATACTTTTCAGAGCTTTGTACAGCTGCAGTGAATAAAATTGCACTAAGCAATATATTCTAGTCATTTTATATAATTAAAATTTTTTTTATTATAAATAGAAATGTATTTTTTTAATGGATTTAACAACATTTTTAATAAGAATCTTTCATAGGTTGTAGTGTTTATAATAATTTTTTTTTTTATTTTAAAAGCCTGAATTCAATTTTTCTTTTGTAAAAAACTTTATAAATAATAATAAATTATTCCAAAAAAAAATTACAAAGTCATTGCAATATTCATCCTTATTGCCTTTGCGTCCGCCTCTTCTTCCTCTGGTACATCTACCATTTCATCTTGTTTCCTCTTCTGCTACATTTATACTGCTTCACATATTGTGTAGTGCACAACACGCATTAATTATTTTTGTAAGCTTTTGGGATAGTAGTGAAGAAGCGGAACGTACACCAAAGCAACTCTCGACCACGTTGCGTGAGCTTATATATTTATTATTGTATCGCCTTTCATGAGCGTTGCTAGGGTTTCTGAAAGGTGTCATGAGGAACGGCTTCAACTTGTAGCTAGCATAAAAATTAAAATAAAAATAATTACCAATTTTACTTTACTCGTATTACGTTACATACCAATAATTCAACTGTTTCTCTGGCTGTTATCAAACTTTTCCTGTAGGTTTTGATTCACAATGCTCTGCTCCCATACAAATGCATCGTGGTTGCACCAGGTTGCGTCGCATCGACGTACATGATATTAGTTTTGTTATCGCAATCCTACAAGCCGCAATAAGTACATAAATGTATATATATATATATCTACATACAGGAATATTTAACAAAACTTACCACCATTACATTCATGCTGTAATATCCCTTCCGGTTGTAGTAAAGATGTTTGACTTCATCTCCTGGAGATTTGATTCGTATGCGTGTTCCATCCACGTAATCAATGATAGCAGGAAACGCATCCTTGATTTCTTCGTCTTCAGACAACAGCACTTTCATCCATTTTCAACAGATATACTCTTCGAAAAAGATGGGGCACTCTATTAAAACATATACGAGTATATGAATACTTTTGAAATACATGTATGCGTTTATAAGTTATGTAATAACTTTCTGATTTATGGGCAACTCAAATACGTTGTGCATATCACGAATCACTCTGCGCTTGATTGTTGTATATTAATCATCCTGCTTCCGCGTTTCCAGAAATTGCACAGCAATAGTTAAATTCATTGTTAATTTCATTTCTTTAAATATGTTTTGTTTCACTTTTTGTTTTGCTTTGTATTTTTTTATTTATTTATGTTGTCTGTTTATGTCACCTTTTTTTTTCAACAATTTGGTAGTTATTTTAGTACTTTAACAAGAAATCGTTAAAAAAAAAATTACAATATCGGTCTGGTATTGCTGTGACGTAAATAGTAAAAACTGATACACATTAGCATGTGCGAACAATAACTGTCGATACCGAGGAATCCGAATTGATTAGAAGTCGAGCGACTAGCTATCGATCGCTTGTTTTCTTTCGACATTGTGGAATAGGCCATGCCATATTTTAATCATCTACACGGTATATGTATATGTGTCGAGTAGTTTTCGTGTGGGCTCTATAACCCAAAGGATCCGTGTTCGATTCCCGGTTTTCTGTGATATAGCAGTTTCTTTCGTGGATATTTGAGGAATAAAACGTCGGCGAATTAAATTGGGTGGCAATGGTCGAAGTAGTCTGCACGTTGATTACAAAGCGAACAATTTTTCCTGGGTTCACTCATTAAAACATTTCGCATTTTTTCTGATGTGCATTTGTGTGCCTTTGTGTCAGTTGTTGTCGCAAGGTTTCAGTGGTCAATGCATAGTCACTGAACAGTTCCGGCTTCAGCTGTAACCAATCCACAGGCATATCAGGACGCCCTCCTTCGTCGGTATTGTGTAGCACAGAAAAATAATTACAAAAATGGCTCCCAAAAATTAAGCTTCAAAATATAATATGTCTCTTTAACAGCAGAGGCGTTGCAACACTGCTATAAAAACAAAGAACGTGCAAATGCAGAGTTGTAAGATAGTGACGCTTCACCTCCTGTTATTTCTCCTACTATCGCTTTTGCTCTAGTTACAGCATAATGCATTGCATGTGTAGGGGTCATCTCCTGAGTGCTGGTCAAAGATAAAAAAAAATAAATAAAATGTCGCCCCCTAGCTTAAAAATAATGCGTCAAAAATTAACATCAGAGACGTCGCAGCTTTGCTTTATAAGTAACACAACTGCGGAGTTGTGCAAGAATTAAGCTCTATCTTCCTACCACTTTCATCACCTGTTTATTTTCTCCACTATCCCTCTCTCTATCCAGGGGATTTCCCATGCGCACTGATAAATGATAATAAAACTTCTGACTTTTCCATATGAAATTCAGGATTTTAAAAATCAAACGTCGGACTTTTTCATATCAAATTCAGAATTGTAAAAATTTAAATAAAAATTTATTCATAGCAAATTCAGGATTTATTACTCTTTCCTATATTTTATGGGGCCGATTATGGTTTACAACAGTTGTTCTTTTAATTTTGTATTTTTGTAAATGCGATTATGGTTTACAACTGTTGTCGGTAGTGTGGTATGTTAAGTTGTTTGCGTTTAACAAAATATGCATTTATGTGTTGTCAGTACTATCAAAAACATCCAACAGCTATTGTTTCGTGAGAGTTAGAATTTGAAAAAGAAAAATTTGTAAGTATACATATAAAATGTAAAAAACAGAATAAAAAAATAATTAATTATAAATATATCTTAGCAACATTACAAATAACAACACATGGAAAAACTAGTTGACCTCATGAAAATTAATCAAGATATTGGCCCACGAAAGTTGCCATTTGGATATAACAAAATGCATCTCAAAGGGAAATTGGGTCATATTGCCTGGCAATTGAATGCCTTAGGGCCGCCAATTAAAACTACAAAAGAATGGCAAAGAGTTAGTATGAGATGTAGAACATAATTTATATTATATTACCTAAAGTTATTATGATTAAATATCATATGTATAGATCACTAAAAATCCAATTTAAAAAAAAATTGGCTGCTAACAAGAGAAATTTTTAAGCTACTGAGCTTGTGCCCATTGGAAAGGAGTAGTGTGGAATTTGTGTCCATGCAAAAACAAGTCATCCCAATTGGTTCTGCAATGGGCTTGACAAAGGAAGATATCGATTGGGCGGAATCAACATTTGGACCTGAGGAGCTTTCGCATTCTGTTGAATGCACACAGCCACATTTACGAAAAATATAACACCAAAGAATAGACAGAAGGGCGGACGATTAGCAATACTAAATATCCAGGGAAAAATCAAGAGGAGATTTTAAAAACCTTACAACGCTTAGAGAGTAATTCTTATAAAAATTATCAAATCAATAAAGCAATCTACAAAATATAAAAAAGAAGGCCGATTTTGAAATAAAACCAATAAACACCAAATTAGAACTAACTAAGAAAAGAATAAAAGAAATGTGATATGTATATACATACTATGTATATTTATACTAAAAACTTTTTGTCTAGTCTTAAGATTTTTTTTTTATATAAATTTTTGTGATTTGTTGTTTTTATATGAATAGCTTTTGAAGTTTTTTGTAATGTATGAAATATTATTTTTTAATGTTATATTTGCAATGAATTAAAGCAATAAATATGATGAAAAAAATATAGACCAACGGCAATATTCATGATTCTTTTTGTTTTATTTCTTTTTTTTTCTTTAATCTAGGAGCAGCACGCAGGAGATGACTCCTACACATGCGAAGCATTGTGCTGGAACTATAGGAAAGGGATAGTTAGAGAAATGACAGGAGGTGACGCTTAATTAATTATTTTACAGCTCTGCCTTTGCATGTTCTCTGTTTGCTGCAGTGTTGAAGCTTCGGTTTAGTAGCCATTTTTATTATTTTATTTCGCCGGTGCTACACAATACCGACGAAGGAGGGCGTTCTGATCTGATTGTGGATTGCTATCAGCTGAAGCCGGTATTGTTCAGTGACCACTGACTATGCCTTCGCCACTGAAACTTTCCGACAACAACTGACACACTAATGCACATCAGAAAAATGCGAGATGTTTTTTTTTATATAATTTTAGTCTGAAACTTGAGTTGAACCCAGGCCTGTTATGGTTTTGTAGTCAAAGTGCAGACTGATTCAGCCATCGCCACCCTTTGACGAAGAATACGTTTATTTAATTTTATTTTTAATCTTGACACTTGTTGGCGTACATGTATGCTTTTTTACGGAAATATGTACTACAATTACATTGCAACTCTGTGACATAAAGAACACCATACTGTTGTAAACCATAATCGCGCCGTATATGTAAGTTTAATTACCAGAAGAATTTATAACTAACACGTTTTTTTTTTTTTTTTTTTTTTTATCTTGAACCAGCACTTAAGGGATGACCCCTACACATGCGATACATTGTGCTGGGAGGGAGTAGTGTTTATGGTCATTTGAATTGAATTTTCCCACGTCAAAAGTGACAGGAAAGACCTCGGCAGGGAGTTTGTTCCACATACGCGATGTTCGGCCGAAAAATGAGTTCTCCGTGTAATGCGTGGTGCGATTTGCCGCCAAATCGACCACAAATGAATGCGCCCTTAATGATGAACGCGTTGAACCCTAGAATGAACGGGTTTCGGGAACTAGTTCCCTGATTTCACCAGAGCACATTCCATGTAGTAGTGATAGAACAACGAAACACACCCCACATTGCGACGATGCTCAAGGGAGTCAATGGAGTTGACTACCCCACCGTACCCAATCAGTTTCTTCGCTCTCTCCTGTACACGGTCGAGTAACTTCAAAATAGTCTTTGAAGCACTGGCCCACACATGAGAGTTGTATTCCATTCTCGGTCGGATGTAGGCGGTATAAATAGTGAGGAGATCAGATGGGGTGAAGTATGCCTTGCACCGTCTTAAAAAACAGAAGCACTTGAATGCTTCCTTTGCGACCTGAAAAATGTGCTCAGTCCATCGAACATCACACTGAATTTTCACGCCCAGAACATCAAAAGCTTCTGGTTCCTCAACATTTATACCGCCTTTTATTACAGATGACGCAGCCTCAACGGGCATGCGTCGATGTGAAAGCGTGGTGCATTGGGTCTTTTGAGCGTTGAAATCGACCCTGTTCGCTTGACCCCATTGCAATATTTTCGTGAGGTCACAATTCAATGAATCACTCACATTCTGCCTCAGCGATGTGATCATAGTCGATGTTGGCCTACGACTAAATAAATATGAGTGACAAATGCTACTGTCATCTGCGAAGGGTAGGAGAAACAGTGGAGGACTGCGGTACCCCAGAGTTTATGTTGTACTCGTTAGATGAGATCCCGTCTACAACAACTCTTATAGCGCGATCCCTGAGCTCGATATAAATCGAAAGAAGATATCACCGACACCAAAAGCAATAATTTTGGACCGAAGAGCCTCATGCCACACTCTATCAAATGCTTTAGAAATATCCAGAGCCACGACTTTACTTTCGCCAAAATGGTGAATAGAACTGCACAACTTTTCCGAGAAGAAGGCCAATAAGTCGGCCGTAGAGCGTCCTCGACGGAAACCGTATTGACGGTCGTTCAGTAAATTGTTGGACTCTAAATATTTCATTAGGTGGAAGTTCACCATACTTTCCATCACTTTGGAAAATGGCGGAACAGATTGCGATGGTTCGGTAATTTTCAGGTTTGCTTGCCTCACCCTTTTTTGGGATCGGCGTTACATTTGCAACCTTCCAGCACGATGGGAATTGACCTGTATAGTACAGAGTGCTGAAAAGGATTGCCAAAGGACGGGATAACGTCGAAGAACACTGTTTCAGGACCAGACCAGTACACTTGTTTATGTTGAGGTTCGGTAAAACCCTTTTAACTGCACGAGCTATCTTTGGCATAGTTACGGATACACTCTCGAGAGCGGGCAGTGGTTGATTGCTCTCCGGCAAGTGAGTTACTTGTAAACATTTCAGCTAGAAAGTTAGCTTTTTAAACCGGGTCAGTGTATAAATGATCATCCTTCAAAAGAACCGGAATAGGAGAACAAGCATTTTCCTTCACTCTTTTTACGAAAGACCAAAAGCTTTTACTTCGAACTTTAGTGCGAAGACGCTCCTCGTACAAACCTTTTTCTCGTCTTAGCACTTTGTTACACGAAGATCTCGCCCTTTTGCCCATCATATCAGTATCCGCGTTTTTGGCATTCCGCCAGATACTAAATGCTTCCTCTCTGGATCTGACTGCAAGTCTGCACGTCTGATTAAACCATGACTTCGGTCTGGGTATAATCGAAATTTCCTTCGATGGTATGAAAGCTTTCATACCGAGCAATATTATATTTTCAACCACTTCTGCCATGGCATTGACGTCAAGGAAGCAGAGCTTGCAATTGAAATGCCGCAAGAAATTGTTGAGCTCAGCCCAACGCGCCTTTTCGAAAATATATTTTAAACGATTCGTAGCTGGCCGTGAAATGTTACGAAGTTCCGCAATTGAAAAGGAGGCAGAAATGGTACAGTGATCCGAATTTCCGAGAGGTGCGCTAATATTCACTTCATACTTATCTGGGTGTGAAGTGAGAAAGAGGTCGAGGATGTTTGATTGGCGCCCGTCAACACACGGAATATGTGTTGGCTGATTCACAAGTTGCGCTAGGTGATTGTGCGCCTCGAATAACTCAACATACTGGCCGTCGGAAGTTGTATGGCTCGAACGGCGACGCCATGATAAATTATGACCGTTGAAATCACCAGCAATAACGATTTCACTGTTCGGATAATTTTCTAGTATCTTCGATATAAAGTCGGAAAGGGTATCGAAGCTGTTTTATCCCTTTCCATATTTGCGCTTCTGTAAAGAAACCCGAAGTACAAAAGATGTGGCTGATTTGAAATTTAACCCATAGACAGCTAAATTCGGGATCATTCGTGCCTAAGGATTGCTGGCACTGGTATACAACTTCATTGCGTATGTATAATGCAAGGCGCCTATGGAGAATAAAAAGGGATAGAAGGTGATACCCAGGTATGTGAAAATCCTGTGTTTCACTTAAAGCGAAAACATCCGGCCGATGGAGACAAACGTGGGCATATACAGAGAAAAAATTTGCCCTTAGACCACGTATGTATGTTCCAGAACTCAATCCTGAAACGGCCCACTGTGGACCATTTAACGAGAAGGCGGCCAAAAATCATTTTTTTCATGGTCACCGAGTTGAAAGTTATGTTACTCATTTGAAAGTAAATACCAGTGAACCTCGGGAGCCAAAAAATTACAACTCTATAGCACATCAGAGCGAACAGCGTGATCCAAAATAAACTTTCTCAGTATTTTGCAGAAATTCAAAATTCCTTGGTAAATTTTAATATGATTATAACTTTTTGGTTTTAAAAAATTTCAAAGGAAAAAAAATTTAAATACTCATGTAACTTAAAAGCTATTAGTGCTATAAAAAATAAAATCTTTGTGTGTTTAGAAATTTTAAACTTTTTTTAAAAAACATGTATTTCTGCGAAAATATCTCACTTTATAGAGTATAACTTCTTAGCTTCAAAAGACTACAAAAAAAAACTTGCACTCTTTTGTAGTGCAAAGTCTCCTCTATATGCCTATACCCCATTGTATAACCGCCAGTTGCCGCCCGTGTGCACCAGAACTTTTTTTCTATCTCGAGGTTTGATATTTTGTGCAAATTTTATGAATACAAATACAAAAGTTTAAAACAAATTCAAGCTGCATTATATGCCAGAAGACATCAAGTCAATTAAGCCAACCCCCACCACAAGACGATAGTTATAAGGAAGCTTACGAATTTGGATTGTCACCTCTTCAGGCTAGAATACGTTTTATGGAGCACATTCTTAAATTAAATTGGGTTATGATTTGGAATTTGGTCCTCTAGGTGAAACAGTGAAAAAACAAAGAAAATAAAGAAAAAAGAAAGCAGAAAAAGAAACAAATTCAAGAAAAATATCTTCAGCTAGGACTCATAATCGACCAGCCAAAACAAGGAGAAGGAAACTCAAATGATGGGAATACTGCAAGATTTTTTTCCGATCCAGAAACTGCAGCATCTATCACAGGTGTAGATCATGAATTAATAAGACGATTCAAAATCATATTAGAAGTTATAGCACGCAGCAAAAAGATAAATGCAAAAAAATTTGGAGAGTACGCCAACAAAACAGCTATACTTTACAACGAAAAATACAATTGGAGATTTATGCCTTCCACAGTTCACAAAATTTTGTACCATGGGGAACAAATAATTCAAAATAATATGCTACCGGAGATCTATCTGAAGAAGAGCGAGAAAAAAGGAACAAAGACTATAGATACCTTTCGCGAGCACAACACCAGAAAAATGTCCAGATATTCTACTAATGAAGACATTATCACTATTTTGTTGTGCAATTCAGATCCATATATGTCCAACATTCGACAAAAATGAAAAACTATCTCTATTGAATTAGACGTAGGAGCGAAACAACTTCTAGAAGATGAAAATCAAAGCTATTTAGAAGAAATATTTACTAAAACTGTTTGATTTATAGTAGTTTTTTAGTGCACTAAGTTGTACTCGGTTTTATATTACAATTTTTGTAATCAATATTTATTTTATAAATTTAATACTCGTATAGAAATATTATTATAAAAAAAATTAAATTAACTAAAAGGGAAACATACGACTTTGTCATTAAAACTTCTCTATATGAGCTAATATCACGGAACTTTAACGTTCGCTACTTAATTAATTATATTTTTGCTCTGGCTGTTTCAAAAAGCCAATCTTTGGCCCTTGCAAATATTAGGGCTAAAAATTTACGGAGCCAAAGTTTGGCATTCTCTGACAAAATTTGAGTTAGAAAATTGTCAATTAGTATTACTTGTAAAAGTTTTGAAAAAACAAGACATTATATTAAAAGACCTGTTTTAACATTTCACTTTTATAATAAAATTCAACTAAAAACTAAAGTGTATCTAAAAAATGTTCCATAACTTTCGTCCTTATCGGTAGATTTTACGTTTTATACCAAAAATTAAAGGCCAAAGTACTAAACAAAAAAAACCGCGTATCAAAATTCCAATCCAATCTAAAGTTATGGATTTTTGATCGTCTTCTCGTGAAATGGTCCACTGTGCGGCCTGTCATAGTTTACGCAAGAAAAATCAAATCAATTGTCTATTATTTATATTGTCGATACCAATGATCTAATTGCCGCATGAGAGACTGCTCGGTGATCAGTGGTACGCCTTCATCACCAAATCCCAATGGTATTCACAATATAAAAAATTTTTATTTCACCTTTATCAGGTTTCTGCAGGAGTTGTTAGCACAATGACGCGAAAAAGAGCCATAAAAGCCCTGATCCGGTCACTGTAACCCGAAGTGCCAACACTGGTTGATGGTGCCAGCACTGGTTAATATTGCTCGCCCGTCACTGGTATAGCGGATTTTATTTTTTGTTTTATTATTTTAGTTGGAGGTTTATTTTTTTTGTTGATTATGAATTTGTGATTATTTTATTATTTGTTTCTATTTAATTTAAAGTCCAGTTTATTGTGTTTAATGCATGTTAAGTTTGTAGGTTTATTTGTTTCGTTTCACCGTCTTTTTTTTGTCACTATTTTCCCGCGTTTTTTATTTCTTTTTTTTTCACTCCGTTATTGTTGTTTTTAATCAATTATGTGTGTTAATTTATTGTTTTCCATTTTGTTTCACAGAAGACGCGTGTGTACCGGACGGACGACACTACACTGGTTAATTTTTGAACAACGCAGATACAAAAAGTGATCCAGAATGAGACGAATGCTGAATGCAATTGAAAACGCTTTTTCTAAAACTAAGTTCAAAGCTCGAAAATTGTTAAATAGCTAGTATTTCGTTAATATAATTGAAGAATATATGAAACCATCACTGACCTGAGAGAGTAACACTCAGGCAATGATTGTTGTTACATTCTATAGGAAAGGAAAAGTGAAAGAGATGACAGGTGATGAATGTATACATAGAGGAAATTTCATTATCTTTACAACTATGCGTTTGCACGTTTTTTGTTTGTAGCAGTGTTGCAGCGCCTCTGATGCTAAGGAGACATATTCTATTTTGAAACTGCGTTTTTAAAGACATTTTGATTAATTATTTTACTTCGCCGATACCACGGAGGACGCTCTAATGTGCGTGTGGATTGGTATCAGCTGAAGGCGGTACTGTTCAGTGACTATGCTTTCGCCAATGCAACCTTCCGACGACAACCGACATAAAGACATATTAATACACATAAGAAAAAATACGAAATGTTCTTAGTTCGAAAGTGGGCTCGAACCGAGGACCTTTTGTGTTGTAGTCAATGTGCTAACTACTTTAGCCATCACCCTCTTGAAAATTGCAACAGTTGTTTCCTGGATATGACAATAAAACTACCTGTTTCTGAACAAGCTTTGATTTAAATAATTTTATATTTCATTAATCTTATTATTAGTTGCATCTTTCTCTTAATTATGTTTTTTTCTTCTTCTATTTTTCTAACTGAATTTGGTATGGAAGTCAAATTTGAAGTTAAAGTCCTATAAACATATTGAACTAATTTTAAGTTTTACTTTACATTATGTTTGAGTTTTTGTTTTTTTTAATATTAATAGTATTTAACTATTCTTCAAATTATTCAACGTTAGTCAAAATTCATTACGATTTCATTTGGTGCTAATACAAAAATCTTCAGTAGATATAACAATCATAGATAAATAATTAATATTTTTTTTTTATCTTGGACCAGTGCTCAGGGGCTATCCCCTACATATGCAATGCATTGCACTGGAACTAGAGAGAAGGATATGGAGGAAACAGACAGGTGGTGAAAGTGGTAGAAAGATAGAGCTTAATTCTTGCACAACTTTGCAGTTGCGTGTAAATTATAAAGCAAAGTTGCGGCGTCTCTGATGTTTTTTTTTTGTTTTGACGCATTATTTTTAAGCTAATTGAGCCATTTTATTTATTATTTTACTTCGCCGACGTTTTATTGCTCAAATACCGACAAAGGAAAGTGCTGCAGCACAGAAAACTCAGAAAAAACTATTTTCTGATTTGACCCGGCTGGGATTCGAACCTGGGTCTTTCTGGTTGCAGAGCCAACACGCTGACTACTCGCCATCAGCACCCCCAAATATTATTTTTTATAAATTTCTATACACAAAATTTAAACTTTTTCTATACGAGATATTGATTCCCACGTCTTGAATAAAACATAGACAATGGGCACGTCTAAAAAGAAAATAAAATATATATATTGTTGACTTATTAATTTAGTGATTCCTTTTATTTTGTTAACCTACAGAAGGCCACAAGAACTAAAAGATAAGATAAAGCAAACTGAATTATATACCACAAGTCCATGTGGAGATCATTTCGATATTAGAAAATTTGATATTGGAATATGGTATATAGAGGCACCGAATTTATTAGATTTCTCTCTCACAAAGTATTATCAAAATCGTAAGACTTGTATTATAGTGTGAAAGGGCCTTTAAAATCACTAGCATTACTTCGAATTCAATGAGTAGGCATAAAAAAAGAGAACTTCGGGCAATGACGACCCTATATAAAAGAAGTAGAACTAATCCGATCATAAGTTCAAGATCTTATTGCCTTGTTTGGAAACACTGTAGGTAAGGTAGCGGACTCTCCCCGAAGGCCAGGGCTCCACTTAAGCCATAACATTGCATAAATTACACCAAAAATAAATACTGTTTATTCCTTTTAGTTTGGAGAAAGTGAAGTTTGTTATAAATATAGGATGCTGATGCTATATTTACTATTCCTTATAATATTACGCAAGGATTTCTCATGGGAAACCTACAACGACAAATCATAAACTACTGAAAAATATTAAATTTTAAATCACTGAATTCTTAAATACCGCATACATACATATGTAAATAAAATTAAGGGGTTAGGTAGGCAGGTCGCCGGTGAAAATAAAGAGTCCAACCACTCTCCGAGAAAGTGCTCATTCAAACGCATCCAGCAACGCGAGAAGGAACTCACAGAATCCGGCCACGTCCTCGTCTCCAAGACGGGTGCCCCTTTCGTCAGATCATTCGCAATACTGTTGGCACACACACACACAAGGGGTTTGGCACGACCGGACAAGATTGGATGTGATATAGAGCCCCATTAGAGAGACCTTACAACAGGTTTGCTGTACGTTATGATGACAATATTCTCATCCGATATCGCTCTGTACCACAGCCAGTTCACAGCCGCCACCTCGATCTGAAGAATGCTGTACTCATCCAGTACCCTGAAGGACATCCTGACCCTAAACACCTCTATAAAGACACCACCCCAACCCTAGCCCGACACCAGGATGCATCCGTGTATACACTCCCAGGAGTTGTGGGTGGATCCCCTGACAGAGAACCCCACGTCGAAGGAGGGTCTCGGGATTCAGTAGTCTATAAGACGCGGGACGGTAAAGTTTGCATATATAAACCTTTTTTAATTACAACGTCGTTTCATACGTACATAATGAAACTCCATCTGGTAAATATATAATGGAAAGTTAAGTAAAAAAATCTTTGGCTAAATATTTTTGTGACAAATACTTAATCTTGTTGGAAAAAAATTTTATAAACAACGAAGCTGTGATATATAAAGCTTCTGGAGTTAACCACTTGAATTATAACAAATAAAAAATTTAATATCCCTTTACTAATAATAATAACTAATACTGCCTGTCTGTAATTTAATTATGTCAGCTTCTAGAAGTTTTGTTTGTGCGCTACAATCTTATGGAAAAAATATAGCTGGGAAACAAGGAAGTTTCTCTTGTCTATTATGTGTAAAATAGTTCCACTCAAGCTGTGTGCCTATAAGTGCTGATCAACTTACTGCCGTTATTAAGGCTAAGGGTGCACTAAGTTTCATCTGTGAAGTATGGAAAGCAAACAGGGCCGATCCTGAACCTATTACTTTTCGTGAAGAGGTACGTAAGGGACTTCGGATATTCAAATTAAATTTAATGCATTTTTGTCTGAGGTGAACTTAACTCTAAGTTTAAAGAACTCAAAAACGATATACACAGTTGCAATAAGAAAATTGAACTTTTGGATAAATCTGTTGGTAAACAACTCAGCGCTCTAGTAGATCAGAACGAAGTTTTGCAAAGAAGATTAAACAGAAATGATATGCTTATAAATGGGTTTCCAAAATATCAAGAAAACATAAGACATATTACTTAAAATATGCAATGAACTAAATGTCAAGATTGCGCCTAACGACATAAATAATTGATTATTCACCAATCATGGTAATACTGTGGTTGTGAAGCTAAATAGTGTATATAAAAGAGATCTTATAATGCGGAACTACTTCAAAAGAAGAAATCTGCAACTTTCATCCTTTATCGAGACTGGAATAAACAGAAGAGTATTGCTGAATGCCCATTTAACACCCAAAGCTGGAAAATTTGTGTACTTGTGTCGTAAGTTAAAGAGAAAAAAGTCTTGAATCGTATTGTATTAAATTTGTTATCTTGTTATATTGCATGTAGGGATACCATATTCCCTTTTATTTAATTATAAGCCACTCTGTAGTGCGATTCACTAACAAATTTTAACGACAATTGTTTGGTTAAAAATAGTTAACACCAAAATAAACGATTCTGCTATTCACTAACATTTTTTAACCATTTCTGTTATCATTAAGTGTTATTCTTAACAGCCTGTTTCGTTAACTAAACCACAATACTTTTTCGGTTATTTTAACACAAATCTGAAACACACACACATCCATACATACCATTGAAGTATATGTTTGTTATTTCCAAAAATTTTGATTTTGTTTGTAGAAATATAAAAGAATAAATAGTTTTACTTAAATTTTGCAAATATAATAAAGAAAGAAATAATAAACAATATAAAATGATTAATATTCTTTTTTTGTCGTGTTAAATACGAAGCATTTGTTTGTTTTTTAAATATTCCTCTTTGTGCTTTTCGTATATATTCATCGAGATGCCTCTTGATTAAGTTTTTAACTATAAATGTTACCACCAAGTTACTGAATCGCACAATCGTTACTGCAAACAGCCAAACAGTCTTTAAATTTTAACAGATAACTAATCGTTAAAGTTAATGAATCGCACTACTGATATCTTTAATAATTAATGATTATTATTAGATCATATATATATATCTGAAATGTATTTTTTATTTGAAAATTTTCATTAATTGATTTAAAATCTACCTTTTGTTTCTCACTCGCGGATTTAATGTGAATCTTTGTAAGACTTTTGGACAGTTAAGAATTGGCCAGAGTATCAAGCCTAGTAACAATTCTGTCAAATTTGATGCTTCAAGAACATTTTGACCTCATTGCTTTTTCTGAAACTTGGTTGAAACTACATGTTTCTAGCTTGTCACTAAGAATGCTTAGAAATGATAGATTAAACGGTCTTGGGGAGCTGTTGCTTTACTTATTTCTGAGTCTCTGTGCTATAGGTTATTTTTAAATCCTCCGACCTTGGTAATTGTAAATCGTTTTTTATTAAGTCGGAAGATTGTGGAACAAAAGTCCTCTTCGGTGTAGTCTACTTAACCTATGGTAATATGTCTGCATTTGTAGATTTGCAATTGGATGTGTTGATGCGCTTTTCGAATATTGTCATAGTGGTTCACTTCAACTGCAATTTTATTAATATATCCAAGTCAAACTTCGTTCGGTCTGTATGTCCGACTCACCTTGACATAGCTTATTCATCGCCATCATTATTAGATTTCTGGTTAGTAAATAATAGTTCTACGATAAGCTGCTCTGACTAGGTGCAATGCCCTTTTATTCCCCACCATGCATATATATTTACTAAATTTCGTGTTCAATACTTTTCGAAACTTCAAGGAAACTGACTGCAATGGTATTTAGATATTTTTAACCAATTTGGATAGTACATATTTTTTTAATTCTACTTGTGTTTTGACAGGAAAGACATATGCGGGTAGTATATTCTTTATACGTGCTGTTCGGAAAAAAACGAATTTTCTCTGTAATGCGTAGTGCGATTCGCTGACATATGGATCACAAATGGACGCGTTCTTAATGATGATCGCGTTATGCGGAAATTATGGATATGTATATGAAACACAAGTTTTACTTATGTTACTTATTTTATAAAATGAATCTTAACACTGACTCTTATTTTCTAAAAGGAGTACCCTAAATAGTAAAATTTAAATTACTCGCTAATATTAGAGACAATAGACTTAACTATTCGGAAGTACCCACATCTGGTTTGAGTATTGACATATTTACTTAGGCTATTAGAGCTAGACATAAGTCTGCATCTTATTTTTTTATGTCCAACAACTTATGTTGAAATCTGTACTAAAAAGAACTGTATTAACTAAACTAAGACAAAAACAAATCCTAAATAAACAAAGAACTAAATCTAGATTGTAAATATGTTCATGTTTGAACAATTAGCAAATGAAGGTAGAGATTCATCTTGAATGTAACTCCTCCCCACTTAAATGGTGAGTGGGTTAATTTTTTGTCTATTCGAATTGTAAAACTTAAGGTTATTAAAATTTATTTTTACTTATTTTATTTACTTTTATATACATATATGTATTCTTTATTTTAACCCATATTTTTCTTTTATATTTGCCATTTCTAAATCTTCTGTTTTTGGCTCATTTTTTATTTTGTTGACAACAGTAACATTTTTATTATTAATTTTTATAACTGCAATTATGATAACTATAATGGTGATTTCTTTTCTGAACAAATATGTTGCCCTTTCGATGGATAACATTTTCTACAGTTTGCCCACACCTTTAAAAAGTGATACATTTTTTACTGCCACAATGGTACAAAATATTTGAGATTTAATATTAATGTATACTTAGCGTTTCACTGTTTCTACGGTTTTTAGCACCATTTTATCAATAAAAATCGTCAGCAACATTGTTTTCTAATCATCTGCTATTACCTAGAACAAACTGCAAAAACTTTAAACCGAAAATTTATCAAAAAAGTTTACATTGAAATAAATAATAAATTAAACAGAATCTTCTTCTAACAAAAGTCTGACGGACTCTAGTCAAAGTGAAGAGTATTACAATAGCCCAACTCACAATCTTGTGCATATATTGTTGCATCATTGCATTTGCAAAAAGGTATAGCATATTTTTGCTCTACAGTAACAAAATACACAGCAATGCTAAAAATATTATAAATTATTGAAATTAAAAACATTGTTTTAGATTAAAAAAACGTCTATCTTAAAAATCTTGAAAAAAGTAAGCACTGTACCCTCTTAAACAGTAGTAATTTTAAATATAACAATAAAACTAAAATCGAAGAATACAAAATTAAAACGATTTGGAAATTATACAGGACTGTGACAATAGAAAGTTAAGAGTTGATAGAAACTACCTCCTTATATTCTATAACTGCAATATAAAAATTAACAACCAAACTTTCCAAAATCAGAAAAATATTCAAGACATATTTTTACCCTGGTAATAAGTTATTACAATCTGACATAATACCAACAAACTTTAATATATCACAGAAATAATAGAAATGAAAGTACATAAAAATAATTCATATGGAATATACAGGGTGGCTGATGAATATTGCTACATCAAGAAACTCAAATAAGTTTTTTTTCAGTGTATGGAATTAATTTTTCTTTTATTCATGTCAAAACTCATTCAATTTTATTAAAAATGCTTAATTAGTTTTAAAAATAATGGAATTTAAATGCCCCCCCGCTCGTTCAAAAAGTACCAAAAAGTTTTTCATTACTGCTTGGAGAGTTGAGACAGGAATAGCCGCAATTGTTTCTCGAATGGATTGCTTTAGTTTATTCAAATTTGTTGGTTTTGCTTTGTAGACTTCCTGTTTGCAATAACTCCGCAAGAAAAAGTCAGGTGCAGTAAGGTCAGGCGACCTGGGGGCCAACGGAATGTGGAGTTTCTGGATATCAACTTATTGGGAAATTTTCGTCGCAATTCTGTCATAACAGGCCGGGCTATGTGAGGAGTTGCACCATCTTGTTGAAACCACACAGAGTTCAAAGGAATTCTCATTCGGCGTAATTCTGGATAGAAAAACTCTCTCAACATGCTCAAGTAACGGTCTCCAGTAACTGTAACGGTGTGACCATTTTCTTCAAAGAAGTAGGGCCCGACAATGCAGCGTGCTAAAACTGCACACCACACTGTGACACGAAGTGGATGCAATTCCGTCTCATGGAGTATCTGTTGGTTGGAAGCACTCCATATTGGACAATTTTGTTTGTTTATGTTGCCGTTTAAATCGAAATGGGCCTCGTCAGACATAAAAAGACAGTTCAACATGTTTTCGTCCTCTTCCACTATTTGAAGCATCTCCTGGCAAAATTCCAAGCGAATCGGTAAGTCTGCTGCGTTCAGTTTGTTGACCATTTGAATTTTATATGAGAATAAGTTCAAATCATTGTGCAAAACTGACTGCAATGACTGTCTGCTTATACCCATTTGAGCAGATAAGGTTCTTGTCGAAACTCTTGGATTGTTTTGTATGGCAGCAGTTACAGCAGCAGTTTCGATGGTAAGGTCTTCTTTGGACTGTTCCATACTCGGCAAAATTGTTCACAAGTCTCATTATGGTCCATCTGCTCGGAGGATTGCCGCCAAACGTGCGCCTATACTCTCTTTGATCCGAAACTACGGACTGCAGTACGTGATAGCGGCGAACAATCTAAATTCTTTTTTCAGTGTCCCAGTTATCCATTTTTGTTAAATCTAAAAATCAATCTGCAAAATAAAAAAAAAAATTAACCAGATTCAATAAAAAGAAAAAAAGTTATTAAATTTCTTTTTGGTAGCGGCTTTCATCAGCCACCCTGTATGTAATACTAATAGTTATCATAATTGCAGTTATAAAAATTAATAATAAAAATGTTACTGTTGTCAACAAAATAAAAAATGAGCCAAAAACAGAAGATTTAGAAATGGCAAATATAAAAGAAAAATATGGGTTAAAATAAAGAATACATATATGTATATAAAAGTAAATAAAATAAGTAAAAATAAATTTTTATAACCTTAAGTTTTACAATTCGAATAGACAAAAAATTAACCCAGGAGAGTTCACCATTTAAGTGGGGAGGAGTTACATTCAAGATGAATCTCTACCTTCATTTGCTAATTGTTCAAACATGAACATATTTACAATCTAGATTTAGTTCTTTGTTTATTTAGGATTTGTTTTTGTCTTAGTTTAGTTAATACAGTTCTTTTTAGTACAGATTTCAACATAAGTTGTTGGACATAAAAAAATAAGATGCAGACTTATGTCTAGCTCTAATAGCCTAAGTAAATATGTCAATACTCAAACCAGATGTGGGTACTTCCGAATAGTTAAGTCTATTGTCTCTAATATTAGCGAGTAATTTAAATTTTACTATTTAGGGTACTCCTTTTAGAAAATAAGAGTCAGTGTTAAGATTCATTTTATAAAATAAGTAACATAAGTAAAACTTGTGTTTCATATACATATCCATAATTTCCGCATAACGCGATCATCATTAAGAACGCGTCCATTTGTGATCCATATGTCAGCGAATCGCACTACGCATTACAGAGAAAATTCGTTTTTTTCCGAACAGCACGTATAAAGAATATACTACCCGCATATGTCTTTCCTGTCAAAACACAAGTAGAATTAAAAAAATATGTACTATCCAAATTGGTTAAAAATATCTAAATACCATTGCAGTCAGTTTCCTTGAAGTTTCGAAAAGTATTGAACACGAAATTTAGTAAATATATATGCATGGTGGGGAATAAAAGGGCATTGCACCTAGTCAGAGGAGCTTATCGTAGAACTATTATTTACTAACCAGAAATCTAATAATGATGGCGATGAATAAGCTATGTCAAGGTGAGTCGGACATACAGACCGAACGAAGTTTGACTTGGATATATTAATAAAATTGCAGTTGAAGTGAACCACTATGACAATATTCGAAAAGCGCATCAACACATCCAATTGCAAATCTACAAATGCAGACATATTACCATAGGTTAAGTAGACTGCACCGAAGAGGACTTTTGTTCCACAATCTTCCGACTTAATAAAAAACGATTTACAATTACCAAGGTCGGAGGATTTAAAAATAACCTATAGCACAGACACTCAGAAATAAGTAAAGCAACAGCTCCCCAAGACCGTTTAATCTATCATTTCTAAGCATTCTTAGTGACAAGCTAGAAACATGTAGTTTCAACCAAGTTTCAGAAAAAGCAATGAGGTCAAAATGTTCTTGAAGCATCAAATTTGACAGAATTGTTACTAGGCTTGATACTCTGGCCAATTCTTAACTGTCCAAAAGTCTTACAAAGATTCACATTAAATCCGCGAGTGAGAAACAAAAGGTAGATTTTAAATCAATTAATGAAAATTTTCAAATAAAAAATACATTTCAGATATATATATATGATCTAATAATAATCATTAATTATTAAAGATATCAGTAGTGCGATTCATTAACTTTTAACGATTAGTTATCTGTTAAAATTTAAAGACTGTTTGGCTGTTTGCAGTAACGATTGTGCGATTCAGTAACTTGGTGGTAACATTTATAGTTAAAAACTTAATCAAGAGGCATCTCGATGAATATATACGAAAAGCACAAAGAGGAATATTTAAAAAACAAACAAATGCTTCGTATTTAACACGACAAAAAAAGAATATTAATCATTTTATATTGTGTATTATTTCTTTCTTTATTATATTTGCAAAATTTAAGTAAAACTATTTATTCTTTTATATTTCTACAAACAAAATCAAAATTTTTGGAAATAACAAACATATACTTCAATGGTATGTATAACCGAAAAAGTATTGTGGTTTAGTTAACGAAACATGCTGTTAAGAATAACACTTAATGATAACAGAAATGGTTAAAAAATGTTAGTGAATAGCAGAATCGTTTATTTTGGTGTTAACTATTTTTAACCAAACAATTGTCGTTAAAATTTGTTAGTGAATCGCACTACAGAGTGGCTTATAATTAAATAAAAGGGAATATGGTATCCCTACATGCAATATAACAAGATAACAAATTTAATACAATACGATTCAAGACTTTTTTCTCTTTAACTTACGACACAAGTACACAAATTTTCCAGCTTTGGGTGTTAAATGGGCATTCAGCAATACTCTTCTGTTTATTCCAGTCTCGATAAAGGATGAAAGTTGCAGATTTCTTCTTTTGAAGTAGTTCCGCATTATAAGATCTCTTTTATATACACTATTTAGCTTCACAACCACAGTATTACCATGATTGGTGAATAATCAATTATTTATGTCGTTAGGCGCAATCTTGACATTTAGTTCATTGCATATTTTAAGTAATATGTCTTATGTTTTCTTGATATTTTGGAAACCCATTTATAAGCATATCATTTCTGTTTAATCTTCTTTGCAAAACTTCGTTCTGATCTACTAGAGCGCTGAGTTGTTTACCAACAGATTTATCCAAAAGTTCAATTTTCTTATTGCAACTGTGTATATCGTTTTTGAGTTCTTTAAACTTAGAGTTAAGTTCACCTCAGACAAAAATGCATTAAATTTAATTTGAATATCCGAAGTCCCTTACGTACCTCTTCACGAAAAGAAATAGGTTCAGGATCGGCCGTTTGCTTTCCATACTTCACAGATGAAACTTAGTGCACCCTTAGCCTTAATAACGGCAGTAAGTTGATCAGCACTTATAGGCACACAGCTTGAGTGGAACTATTTTACACATAATAGACAAGAGAAACTTCCTTGTTTCCCAGCTATATTTTTTCCATAAGATTGTAGCGCACAAACAAAACTTCTAGAAGCTGACATAATTAAATTACAGACAGGCAGTATTAGTTATTATTATTAGTAAAGGGATATTAAATTTTTTATTTGTTATAATTCAAGTGGTTAACTCCAGAAGCATTATATATCACAGCTCTAACTATATTATATAACTAATTTCCATATAATTTTTATTGCGCAAAGCCAAAATCATTTTCAAATCAGTTTGAATGAGAGTATTTGGAATTTTTATTGCAAGAATAAGTATTCCATCCCTGTAGTTCAAAATGTTGGGCTAATATTTTTCAATTCTCTATTGTCAATCAAATGGAAGATTATAGAAGTTTGGTTTACTATTTCAACTTTTCTTGACTTAACTTGAACGTATCCTGATTTCTCAGTGATTGGGTTAATCTGAAGTATTCCTTGTGTATCGGTTGCAAGCATCATCATTACCATTATGATTTTTTTTATCTGGGACCAGCACTCAGGAGATAACCACTACACATGCGATGCATTGTGCTGGAACTATAGGAGAGATAGTTACAAAAATGACAGGAGGTGAAGCTTAATTAATTATTTTACTGCTCTGCCTTTGCACGTTCTCTGTTTGCATCAGTGTTGAAGCTTCGGTTTAGTAGCCATTTATATTATTTTACTTCGCCGGTGCTACACAATACCGACGAAGGAGGGCGTTCTGATGTGATTGTGGATTGCTATCAGCTGAAGCCGGTATTGTTCAGTGACCAGTGACTATGCCTTCGACACTGAAACCTTCCGACAAAAACTGACACACAAAGCCACACTAATGCACATCAGAAAAATGCGAGAGGTTGAATCCAGGTCTGTTTTGTAGTCAACGTGCAGACTACTTCAGTCATCGCCACCCGCCAAGATCTGGAAATTTGTAAGGTCTTTTAATATTTGTTGTATGTACATTTTCTAAATTACGTTTAATAAATTTTGGTTCTTCATTATGTCTTCAGCTTTTGTAATTTTTTATAAATCCTGTTTCTCTTGTTTGTGTGTACGATTCCGTTTGGCAGTTCAGTTTTTGGATAGTATATTTTTTTTTTATTTTCTAGTCTACTTTCGAACAAGGAGAGTGACTTGACCTAATTATTCCGAAACATATCTTGTATTTGCCGTTGTACATCTTGTTTGTGCACATACGGCTATCGATATGTCTTAGCACTAATAGAAATATTGTTAACCAAACCTTATTTCGTGCTTTATAGCACATGTGAAGGATAGGTCATATTCATCTGTGTAAAATATATTTCCAAATTTTCTTATCACGCCTAGAAAATTTGTTTCTCCTCGGTATTTAAGTGATCTATTCTCATATTGTTATTAATATTGGATCATTAATCGCGTGTCAATTATGAATTTTAATTTGCCCATCAGAACACTCTCCCTCGTCGGTATTGTGTGCTATTATTATTATTATTATTATTGTTGTGGCTACTAAAAACGAAGCTTCAAAATTTAATACGTCTCCTTGATATCAGAGACGTTTGTTAAATCCTTTGTTAAAGGATGAATCAAAAAAATATATTATTTGTTTTTAGCTACACTAAATTGTGGGCTTCTTTAATTATTAAATTCTTAAGACTGGTTTACAAAAGGTTCCTTAATATCTATTTAAACTCATAATTTTCTTTATCATATTTTAATATGTTTTCCTTTGTTATTTAGTTATGTACAAGTATATTATATTTACGGAAAAATAAAGTGATAGTTGTGATGTAGGTCTTTGTTTTAATATACGTATAATAATTCTGACATTGACCTTTGTTCCCCACGTAGTAAGTGTTTAATGTAGGCGATAATGCTGGAGTGCTTTTTTAAAGTGTAGTTGACCTTTGTTCCATACGTAGTTAATGGTTTGTGATAAGGGGAAATGCATCTGCTTATCATTTTGTCGGAGTTGCCATGTAGCTTATATGCTGTGCATTAACTCGCTACAACACTGCTATAAAAAACAAATAACATGCAAAAAGCAGTGTTTTAAGATAGTGGAGCTTTACTTCCTATCATTTCTCCTACTATCCGTTGGCTCTAGTTCCAGCGTAGGTGTCATCTCCTTAGTGCTGGTCCAAGATAAAAAAGGTTATTTTTGTTCCCGGAGAATGGAGGAAGGTTATGTAGATATTTTATGGGATCTAATGCAATTTGCTGAGGATTCGCCATTTTATTAAAAATAGATTAAAATAATCTTCCCCCGAGTATACAAAATTAAAAATATTATATGTTGTTATGATAGTTTAAGATTACAATATAACTTAAATCTATCGCTTACTTTGTAGATAAATGATAGAAGAATAGAGATTGTCCTCTTTGTTGAATATGTTGTTGTTAGGCTGTTGACGTCGGTTCATTGTTGACGTTTATTTTGTTGACTCAATACACTGTTGAGTTTCTACTTTTTTTCCTTCAGTTTCACTTATAACACTCTGATAGATTAAATTTTTTTTTGTTCTATAGTAATCCTCGTTAATATTGTTTTACTACTTGTTGTAATGTTCACAAAAATTTTAAATTGTGTGTATTTTATTTATACATATATTAAATTTAGTGTATTTAATTGTATTCACAATAATTTTTTAGTTGTTATTAAGCACATTTTACTTATATTAATTTAAGCATAATTTTCAAACAATAATTAAATATTAATGGCTTGTTTAATGTTTATTAAAAGTTATATACAATTCTATTTGATAAACGTATTTTGAGTAGTTAAACGTCGAAATAGTTAGTTTTTTCTTTTGTATTTTAATTTATTTTAGTGCTATAATTGATATTTTTATAAACGAAATTATGTTTTAATTTTTTTTCAGCCAATTGTTATTTATAGTCGTTTAGTCTGTGAATAAAGTCAAAAGTAGCCTTTGCTGTGAAAAGCATTATTCTTTTAATTTTAAGAAATAAAATTCCAACGATTATTCGAAAAATTTTACATTTAAAAAATTTTTGACTGTAGGACAAAAAAAAATTTTCTTTTTATTGTTGCAGTTCCTCTTTTTTAAGTTAAAGGATGAAAGCAATATCTTTCATGCAATCGTCGTCACTTCACATTTACACTCACTAATTTATTAAAAAAAAAAACAAAGCCTTAATTTTTCAAGGATTTCGTTTTCGCATATCCCATCCTAGCCGTCAATTATTAGTTGGAATTTTTCCCGAATACAAAAAATACAATTCTTTAATTCCGCTTTTGGAATTTTCCCCAAATAAAACAATTGAGTCTATTTTTACTACTGATTCTTCTTTATTATTTCATATTCTTATAAGCCAATTACAATTAAATATTATTCTTGTTAATTTCGTTCGGTTTGCCTGTTAAGCATAAGTATGTTTAGCTTTGTTTTGGAGCGAGCCACATGACGCTGACTTTGTTAAGCTTCGTTGTGGAAACGAAAATGCGATTGATTTTTTTTTTTTTTGGACCGGCACTCAGGGGATGACCCCTACACATGCGATGCATTGTGCTGGAACTAGGAAATTAGGTTATAGGAAGGAGGATAGAGATAGATTAAAATATATTTATGAATATTTTAGATTATGTTGACTATTCGTGGTAATGAAATAACGGGTGAGATTATAACAGTTAACGCCATCTCTTCTTTATTTTCAAATTTAGCAATATCGGATGTCACTTCAGGTTTCACTTCCCTACCACATGTAATACACCATAAGTCTGTATGAACCAGTACGCTTTTCATTTGGACTCTCCATATGGAATAATTGGAGTCATACAACTTTTGAATTTGCATTATGTTTATTTTCACACAGAAAAACTTACACAGAATTAATTTTTTTTAGCTATTTTATTTAAACTGTAAAACAAACATTAGTTCTATTTTTAGGGATAACCTGTTAAAGTTTAATGATCTCACAAATAAAAATATAATTCCACACCGTTATATTTCAAAAGCGTCTTTATTATTGAAAAGACAAAAAAGAACTTAGAGAAGAAAAATGTAATACAGGATAAACGATAAAAGAACACACATAGTTGTGTTATGTATGGGTTACCATTAACGTTCATAATTAATTGTGCTGCCATATTTCAACAATAATAACATAATTGAAGATTATTTTATTCTCGATCCTTCCGTGTTTATTTTAGTTATATCAAAGAGCTAGTTCTCGAGTTAATGCAAAATGCGGTGCAACCTCCGCTTTGCAGATATTTTTCTGCGTGCACAGTTTATACGTGGGGTTCGGGACAACCATATCCGTGAGCAATTACTACAGACAAGCTCTCTCAAGTTTGAGGAAATAATAACAAAAGCATTAGCGCTTGAGGCAGCAAAAGTTGATGCGAAGGAGCTTGCAGTTACAACAGGTCCTTCTTCAAACAGTGCTACAGATATAAATAAAATTTCTAACTTTAGGAAAACCATACAAAAACGTCCTAACCAACAGTCAAATCGCCAGAAAACATGTTATCAGGAGTTAGGAATTGCGGGGTTATGTTTTCGCTGCGGGAGAAACAACCATCGCGCCAAAGAAAGCCGCATAAATAAAACAAAACTGAAGTGCTCGAGCTATAATAAAAATGGTCACGTGAGTAGAGTGTGTATAACCTCATTAAGAACAAATGGTGCAAATCTACTGCCAAATAAAATAAGCCAAATTCAAAAGGTTGATATAGCAGATTACGGCGTATATAAAATAGTTGATGTCTACCAAAACGATTTTTAAAATTCTATTTCTGAACGTTATTACGCATACATCAACGTTGAGGGGAAACCAGTAAAATTCGAAGTTGATTCCGGCTCTGGCTTTACGTTCCTGTCAAGAAAAAAATTCAGAGAATTGAACATAAACAAACAAATAAATCCTACAAGTTTAATTTTCCGGTCGTATACTCGGAACACCTTAGTACCAGATGGCAAAGTACGTGTCAACATAAAATTCAATGGTGTGTCAACTACAGACGAATTACGCATCGTTCCTGATAGCTGTGCAGCGCTAGTAGGTAGGTCGTGGATCCGTAGACTCAATATAAACCTTACGGATCTAGATGAATTAGATTCAGGTAAGAATTCAAGAAATATTTTGCACAATGATAACGTCGTTGAAACCGTTATGAGGGAATTTTCAGACGTTTTCGAAGAAAAAATTGGGTGCATACCAAATTACAAAATATCGCTAAAATTACGCGATAATTGTACGCCAGTTTATACGAAGGAGCGTCAGATTCCCTACTCTTTGACAGAACGTGTGAATAAAGAACTAGACAGCTTAGAAAATGCAGGTATAATTTCCAAAGTTTCAAACAGTGATTGGGGTTCACCTCTGGTTGTGATTCCAAAGGCAGATGGAAGGGTTCGACTGTGCGTGGACTACAAAGTCGGAGTGAATCAGCGGTTGGTCGACGCACATTACCCAGTTCGGAAAACCGAACATATTTTTAACAGTCTTCGTAACGCGAAATACTTTTGTCGATTAGACTTATACAAGGCCTACCTCCACCTTGCCGTTGACGAACCATCTATCATCATTCAAACCATTACTACACACAGGGGAACGTACCGCATGAACCGATTGTCTTTCGGGATAAAAACGGCCCCTGCAGAATTTAATCGCATAATAGACCAAATTCTGCGCCAGGTGCCCAACACTGAATACTATTTTGACGACATTATTATACACGGGAAATCCATTGAAGAATGTCAAGCAAATCTGATGTGTTGCTTACGACAACTAAAAAAGTACAACTTACATTTAAACGGCGCAAAATGCTCATTTTTCAAAACCAACATCGAGTTTTTGGGCCATACCATTGAGCATAACAAAATAATAAAATCAGCTTCAAAAATTAGTGCAATTGTGCAAATGCCAGAACATAAAACGACTGACGACGTGAGGCGTTTCTTGGGGATGATCACATATTATTCGCGATTTATTTTAATGTGTCTACAATTACAGCACCTTTGCGGAAACTTTTACATAAAAATTCAAAATTTAATTGGTCCAATGAGTGTCAAAAAGCATTTGTTAGATTAAAACGAGAAATCGTAAGCGATAGAGTATTAATGCCCTATAACGCCGAGTTGCCACTTCAAATATCGTGTGATGCCAGTCCAACTGGAATAGCGGGGATCTTGTCCCATTTAGTAGGTGGAGAGGAGAGGCCGGTTGCTTTCGCCTCCCGATCGCTTACAAGTGCGGAGCAAAATTATTCGCAATTGGATAGGGAAGCTTTAGCAATTTTTTATGCTGTGCAGCACTTTCATGAGTACCTTTTTGGCCGAGCATTTAAACTCGTTACCGATAACCAACCACTGATGCGAATATTTCATCACAACAACAAGCTACCACAGATGACATCATCTCGCTTATAAAGGTATGCCGCCTTCTTGAGCGGATATAACTACGAAATCATTCATAAAAAAGGTCAAGAGAACGTAATTGCAGATTGTTTTTCAAGAGCACCAGTTATGCAGAATGAGGAATCTGTAAATTCAATTGATTGTGAAGTACATCAGCTATCTAGTAACTTTGTAACTTTAGTAAAAATTTGTTCAAATTGAGTTTCAGAAGAATCCAAGAAGAAACACAAAAAGATGAAATACTTTCTAAGAAACTGCATGAATTACGTCACCATGCCACAGCTGATTCCGAATTTAGCATCGATCAAATCGTTTTATTTAAAGGGCAACGAATAGTAATACCAAAACCTCTACAAAATTCTGTTTTACAAGAGCTCCACTACACCCACATAGGCACTACAAAGATGAAACAATTAGCCAGACGTTACGTGTATTGGCTGGGTATCGATAAAGATATCGAGAAATTGGTACGTACTTGTCCATCGTGCGCCTCTACCAAGAGTAGTCCTGCAAAAGCGCCACTTCATCCCTGGGCAGAACCAGACTACAACTGGGGGCGTATCCATATTGATTGCGCTGGGCCGTATCAAGGTAATTACTTTTTGATGGTCGTGGATGCTAAGTCCAAATGGATAGAGGTGGGAATATGCACAGCAGCACCATCATCAACAGTAACAATGGAAATTCTACTCAAAATTTTCACACGGAACGGTTACCCAGACGTAATGGTGCCTGATAACGCAACCATTTTCAAAAGCGATAAATTTTCAACGTTTTGCCAGGATTGTGGGATATTCCAAAAATTCATCGCTCCTGGACACCCCGCTACAAACGGCCTAGCTGAAAGAAATATTCAAACTCTCAAAAGGAAATTAGCAGCTATGTCCAACGAGCCATCATCCATTCAGAAGAAGATAAGAGACATTCTTTTTAAATACCGAATTACACCATTGAAAAACGGCAAAACACCTTCGGAGTTATTCTTAAATCGACAAATTCGAGGTCGTCTAGATATTTTGAAACCTCCCAAAATACAGAGTAATCAACACAATCATATTCCTTCAAGGCAATTAAGTGTGGGAGAAAGAGTTCAAGTCCGTTATTACGCCACCAACAAAACATTATGGAAACTGGGCACAATATTTAGGAAGATGGGTCGACTTCACTATATAGTGAAGTTAGACAATGGATATATATTCAAGAGGCACATAAACCAGCTCCTTCCAACCACAGCTCAAATTGAGTCTTCAAGCGATGTTCTACCATCGCCAGAACAAGTCATGGGTCAGCAAGCAGAAATATACAACCAAGGTAAGGCCAACAACCGTGCTGATGATGGTCCAGTAACGAGTCAAGCTCAAGAACCATTAAGTGGGGTTCAGGAATCCAACCAATCAAACAAAGCATCAAGACCAAACCGACAGCGCATGACTCCAAGGTATTTAGAAGAGTATGTCTTGGACTAAATCCAATCGAACCATAGAGTTTATTTTCTAGTGTGGGAGGATTGTTGTACCTTTCATGTTGAATATAACTAACAACTCTGTAATAGGTCTTTGTTAACTTCACGCAGGTTGTTGTCAACCTTACGTGTACACACAGATAATCATCGCCATTCTTGTGCAATTGAAAAGACGGAAGATACCACTTGTTACTTGCATTAATTGTTCTTTTTATTATTAATTAAAGTAATTAAATAAATGAATTAATATATATATATTTAAAGTTGCGTGTTTTCATACCACCCAACGGCTACAATACTCTTGGTTCTCGAGATTTAACGTTATATAGAAAAATACATCACTTAATATGCAATAACTCGATAACTAGCTCTACTATAGAACTAAGAAAAACACGGAAGGATCGAGAATAAAATAACCACTAAATTATGTTATTATACATTTTTTGCATATCCTTATAGTTTACGAGATATTGAGAAAAAAAAACCCTTTTTTCAAGAAAATTAAAAAAAATTTATTTTTAAAAGTTTATAAAAAATTTAAAATAAGCAAAATCTGAAATGTTGTTTTAAATTTTGGTACTCGCGTATCTTAGAAATAAAATGAGCCATATTTCATTAAAATACATACATTAATTACTATTTTATTCACAATTAACTGGTAGCACCTATTTAACAGAAAATTTTTGTGGTTCGTTAGTCGAATTTGCTGACTAATCGCTATAAACACAATTATTGCAATATTTCTTAACAAAATTTGCTGTCTACAGCAGTAATAGTACATAATTATAAACAATGAAAGTTTCTTGGCATTTGTGAAATATTGAAATTCAATTTGTAAAAAACGTTATTTTCGACGACGACACTCATAATTATGCCAATTATTTTCTTTAAAGTTGAGTAAGCATGCACTTTCTAGTCACTTGACTCTCAAAGGCATATTAGTCATACAAAGAAATTTAATAAGTTAATTTGATATTGAAGTCGTTTAAGCCAACGTTTCTTGATATGTAAATGATATTCTATTAACCAACGTTAGAAAGACAGACATTGATAAGTCGTCTATGCAATTCTTCACACAATTTTCAAAGAAAACCATTTCATTATATTTTGTAATATATTTTGGTAATCTGGCAACGCTATGACCGAGTGAACGTGGTTTTCTACAGTGACTGCTTCTGATTTATTATATTTTTGTTATAAATTAGTATATTATTGCAAATATTTTGGAAAATAAGTGTTGCTGGTTCTACATCATCTGCAGATTGTATTTGTGTTATCTACCCGGGATTACCGTAAAACACATCTTCATATATATATACATACCTGTATACCATACATTTCTTTTTTTTTTCTTGCTAAAATGGCGCCTACGTCTAAATGTGGTACATGTAGAAAAAATGTTAACGAGAATGATTCTGGCATTGAATGTGAATCTTGCTGCAAGTGGTTTCATATTGGGTGTGTGGGAATTCCGTTGGAGTTTTACTCTTTACTGGGACAGAGCAGGAGCATAAACTACAAGTGCACGCGGTGCTTAGATAACCCTGGTGCATTTGGTCAACGTAAGGCTGACCAAAATCTTACCACATGCATTACAGATCTTGAGAAAAGGCTGAATGGCAATTTAAACTCTTTGAATCAAAACCTAAGTGCCTTTACTACGGAAATGCGCTCTGAACAGCAGAGACTGCGAATCCTGATTTAAACATCTATTGCCGGCATTCGTACGGACCTTCGACCATCGATTAAAAAGGTGCAGGACGATGTGGGAACTTGTTCTAATAATATGAGAAAATTGGAGAAGAGTATGTTAGCAAAGCTAACAGGCCTTGAGTTAGAGGTTAACAAACTTCAAAGGAAAACAAATCGGGCGGACATTATAATAACAGGCTTACCTATGAGACTCAATTGTCTTAGTGACCCCATTTTGGCGATTTGTGCACATTTCAAATTGAAGGTGGATGCCAAAGATATGTCTGCAGATACCTACAGCATTCTAAATCTCTGATTTGCAAATTTAATAGCATTCATCTAATGGATGAGATCATGAAAATATACCATAATTCGCCTAACTTAAAGTTGAGTGACGTTATTTCAACCAATATTACCTCGAGGGTTTGTCTAAATAACAACCTTACATCTGCGGCTGTTCGTCTACAGTCCCTTTGTCGCAGACTGAAGGAGGAGGGAAACATTTTATGGTATCGAGTACTAATTAGAGATGAGCCGTTATGCAAAGTCAAGTTTCCGGATGGTGTGGAAAAAACGCTGAACTTCTTCCAGTGCTCCAGTGTGTAAGATGGACGATCTCGGTAACAACTTACTATTAATTTATATGAATTTACATATTACTTATTCTTTACTTATTGCAATATTCTGTGGCAGTATGTTTAGTCGCTCAAGCAGAACGAAACTATTTTTAGTTCATGATGAATTAATTATAGCGTTGTAATACTACTATATTAAATAATTATGTAATAATAATAGTGTTATTAATCCTTATTTTATCTTAGCAAACCATCTTGACTTGGGAGATCACTATATATTGTCACATATATACGCATTTATATATCGTTTTATGGTTTCTGAGAGCCTTACAAAATTTAATTGAGGCTTTTCAATTAATAATTATGATCAGTATCCAAATTCATGAAGCAGCAAATTACATTACATTACATATATATATATATAAAACAGGATGTGTGTATGTATGTAACGTATGGACTCCAAAACGGCTGGGCAGATTTTGATGAAATTTTCAGGGAATCTTCAGAATATTCAGGCGGGTGACATTGTGAAGTCTGATTTTTGATTTTCGGTCTGCGGGCGGAGGGGCGTGTCAAAATCCAATTTTCATATTGCACCACCAATGACATATACATATATTTTAAATAAATAAATCGTGTGGTAATACAACACTAATGTTTGCTTAGGGCCAGCAACGCGGACCGGTCAGCTAGTTATATATGTTGTTTGCTTTATCAGTAGCGGAATTTAAAACTGAATTGACAGCCTATATGAATAGAAATCCTTAAACCAATAACCACCATTTAATACATGAATAAAATTTTGTAAATAGTTTTTAATCATTATATACATATGTACCTAATTTACTGTTTATACCTAATATATTTAAATTATTAACTAGCTCGTAAATAGCTTGTATTGAAATTATACTGATATTATTTTATATTGGCCAATAGGCTATGTATATTACAAAAGAATCAATAAATGGAATGAAATGTGTAATTACGTCGTTTTGCATTTATCAAATAAACACACTTGTAGTTACGGGCCTTTGTTTTCTGTTAAGAACAATTTTTGATCCCATAAGTATAAATTTTGTCAAGACGGTTAATGGCATTCATAATAACACTGTGCTACACCAAAATTTTGCAGGGCTTCTCATGTACCAATTCTGTTTAGTTGAGTCCATAGACAACGAAAATACCTTTAGTTTTTTTTTAGGTCACTTCGTAACGTGATTTTATAACGGTAAATGTATTGAAAAACGTGTTTTTTAAAGTTTCATAACTTAAACTTTAGAGTCATAACTACATAAAATGTTTGCGCAAATTCTCACGAAGACAAGGCGAGTTTACTATGATATTTTTAATACAGTCAGGAACAAAATAGGAGACGCGGAAGTGGTCTTTGAGTTTTACAATACACCCATACACTGAGTTGCAATCTCGGAATGTTTTTCGACACATTACACGGATAAGAGGGATCTGGCGGCTCTTGAATACCAGATGACTTCGCTTATACAGGGCAAGTCGTCGGTAGAGGAATGTTATCAGCGTGTCTCATTAATCATAAATAAATTGGGATGCTTGAAAGAATCAAATGAAGAAATATGTCTACTCATACAAACATATCGCCCCTTATGCGCGAAATTATCGTATGTTACACTTTTTTCGAAATCGACTTTTTTATGCAAAATGGTTCTAAATCCATTAATTCATCTGCAGGTAAAGTATTATAGCGATAATTGTTATAGTTATGGAGATAACACTATGTACATTTTATCGTATGTGACAGTTACTGCTGTCTGACAAATAAAAAAAAGACGAATAAAAACGCTCTCCTGTGAAATTTAGTTTTTGTAACATACGATAATTTCGCGCACAAATATCATATCTTCCTTGTTTGTAAATCGCCAAGTTATAGGGTTGAAGTGTAAAAAAAACATATTTTAAAAAAAAATTTCCCGAGGCTCTAAGTTGCTTATGAGATATCAAACAATATACATATGTATTTGTGATTGTGAAAAAATAACACTAAATTAGCTTTCCGAAATGGGTAATTACAATTAAATCGGTTAAAAAATAAATAACTTATGCACTTTTTTTCAAACACATTACTTTTTTGGTGGGAAAACCCACCAAATTTCCTTAAAACCCACCAACTTTTTTCAACTTATTTAATACAAATTTAGCAAGATTTTTTAAACTGATTTAATTTATAAGTTTAAGATGTAGGAACATAATCCCAAAATAAGATTTAGCTACTAAAAAAAACATGCACGCCAATTTAGCAGGTAAAGCGCAACAATGACTACGTCTTGCGGTTGGGAGACTGGCATAGTTTAATTTCTATAAGTGAACAGTAAGCATCAGAGTGATTTTGATACAAACAGTAGTACTAAGTGTTATTAATAAAGTTTAGCAAACAGCAAAAACGTAAGTGGATAAACGACATGAAATAGATATGGCGGTAGATAAGCATATTATTCCCGTTTAAAAAGAATATTTTAGTCGTTGCTTTTTTTTTTTTATTATTTGGGACCAGCACTCAGGAGATGACGCCTACACATGCGAAGCATTGTGATGGAACTATAGGAAAGGAATAGTAGGAGAAACGACAGGAGGTGAAACTTAATTAATTATTTTACAGCTCTGCTTTTGCACGTTCTTTGCTTATAGCAGTGTTGAAGCTTCGGTTTAGTACCCATTTTTATTATTATTTTATTTTACTTTCTTCTTAATTTAGTTGCATACATTGTACTTTCTTATTTATATGAAATAAATTACAAATTAGGATAAATTTACTGAGGAGCTAACTAAGCATTAGCGAAATACTACAATATGTACGTATATGCTTTCCTCCTCAATTATTGCTTTTATAAAAAATATTTTGGGATATATGGGTTATACATTTCATAAATTTTTTTCGGTAAAAAGCACATTTTGAAATTATAATAATATATATATAAATAAATAATTGTAAGAAATTTTGACTCGCAGTAAATAAATAAAAAGTAACAGATAAAACATAATATTCATACTTACTTGAATTAAATTTATGCGATATTCCGCCACAGTTATTTTTCCTCCAGCGCCGTTAAGAATTGCAAATATATCTTTTAGTAAGTGTACTATTACATCAGCATCTGAACATTTCATAGACAACTGTTTTAAACATTCTACAGATTCATTTCTTGAAGTTTCATTTTTGGAATATAAATGTTGTATTAAAACTTTGCCTAAACTCAAAGCGTACGGACTCAAATCTATATGTATTTCGCGAATAATTCCACCAACAGCCTCCAAAATAATTTCAGGATTCCTTAACATAGATCTTTGCATTGGTTGTAATATAATTTCCTCAAAGTCAGTTCTTGTAATAGAGTTTATAACCATTTTACAAGATGCAATACAGCTTATATGTGGTTTGGATTTCGCATTTATAATTACTTTAACAAACACTGCAATCAAGTCATTCTTGTAATAAGTTATAGTATCGATATTGTATTTTTCTTCCCTTATAGTAATTAGAGCCGCTATTAGGATAAAAGTGTTAGTTGAAATGTCAGTATTTAACAAAAGAAACATATATTTATCAAAATAATCATTCTCTATAATCTCCATTACAACGTTATTAGCCAAATTAATCAGACGTTCATTTAATGAATTCGTAACAATTTGGTAAAATATCGCCTGATACTCAATCAATCGTGGAAGTTCTGTTTTAAGTACATTTGATTCAATATCTCCGTACTTGTTCAACAAACTTGTCCATCCTAACGCAATTAGGGCTGCCTTGGAAGCCTTTTGCACGGGAGCGCTTATCAACTCTTTATGACATAAAACCTTAAAAACAGCCATAATGTTCTCAATGGTTGCATCGTGGTGGTATTTTAATAATTTAATAATAAGATTTCGTACTAAATATTGCGATTTGTTGTCTTTATATTTCGTCAATGTCATAGCTAATACTTTGCAAACAGTGCGTATTGAAACCGGACTAATACCTAAATAATAGTACGATTTAGAAATAGTTATACATTTGTTATAAAAGAAATAACATCTTACCAGAAATAGATAACATAGCAGACAAATGTTCAAATAATTCATTTCTTTCCTCCACAGCTGTATACAATATTCGACTTTGTAGATCTTGCAGCAATTTACTTATCTGCAATAAAGTATGTATATAGCATGATATATAAGTGAAATGCAAACAACAGGAAAATGTTAATAATACCTCAGTTTCGGATGCCATTTTATTCAAGTAATTTCAATCTTGTTCCGGAAATTTTAAGCAAAATTCTTTATATCAAATATAGTAGTGTTAATAAACCACATCCTCAAAAATAATCGGTATATTTGAGTTGCCAACTTATGCGGAGAACGAACGCATGCCAATTAACTTGAGTGAATTAATCAAACCAGAAAAAAAAGTTCAAACCGGATATTTTGGTGTGATGCATAGCACAGGGAAAATGTAAACAAAAAATGAATAAAAATAGGGAAAAATTTGATCACTGATTTCTCAGCCATTAGTATATCAATTTAGAAATACAAAACTAATATGTGTAGAACTATAGCCCCACAATCAAATGTCAGTATGTCAGTGTAATTTACAATTTTGTTTTTTGTATATAGTTTGTTTCTAAATATATAACTATCGCAAGTGCCTATAAAGGTTTTTAATTTGTATATACAAGTATACTATTTCGAAACCTTGATGAAAAGTCATCAAACATAGACGAAACATCGGCAAAATAATGAAATAAGATGTTGTTTTATTTGCATTAAAATATTAGGCATTATTAGTTGATTTTCACCACATAAATAAGATATTAAATTGGCCATATAACAAAATAAATAAAATTATATAATGTTGAAAATTTATGCAAAATATTCAATGACCTTTTGAATCCTTTTTTTATGCAGTTCTCCGCCTATAATATGAAAACCGTACTTCGTGTACATTTGGCATTACCTGGTATCGAAAGCTATTAGAAATACGCGTCGATCGGTATACATATCATTCTTGGGAGACTGTCCGAGAAAAGCAATACCCCGGCAAATTTTTGGAAAAAGAACTTCCCTTATTACGCTCAAACGAATCTTCGTGCACACATCGCGCTACCAACGTTCGATAGCTATTAGAAATACACGTCGATTGATATGCACATCGTTTTTGGGGAGCTGCACGAGAAAAGCTATAACCCCACGAACTTTTAAAAATTAAGAAAACGATGGAATCTTTCTTCAATACAATTTTTGGTCAAAAATTAATGAATTGTGAAAAACGCCAAACTTGTGTGAAAAACGCTGAAAATTTGTGTTTCAATTCAATTTGTTCTCAACGAGAAGTATGGTAGCACAAACAAATTATCCATTACTACACGTCTGCTCGTTCAATAATTATTTCCGAACAAAAGCAATTACGTCGGTAAAATTACGTCACAAATATGTTCATTTGCGAGCTTATTTCTAAGTACAAAATATGCCTGCTGCACTGAATATTAATCTAAAAATTTCGCTCTGCGTGGTTGTATGTTAATATTTTTTTTTATTTTGGACCATCACTCAACAGATGACCCCTACACATGCGGTGCATTGTGCTGGAGCTAGAGGAAAGGGATAGTACTAGAAATGATAGTAAGTGAAGCTTCACTAAATTACAACACCGCTTATTTTTTTTTTTTTTTATCTAGGACCAGCACTCAGGAGATGACTCCTACACATGCGAAGTATTGTGCTGGAACTATAGGAAAGGGATAGTAGGAGAAACGACAGGAGGTGAAGCTTAATTAATTATTTTTGCAGCTCTGCTTTCGCACGTTCTTTGTTTATACTCGTAGCAGTGCTGAAGCTTCGGTTTAGTAGCTATTTTTATTATTATTTTACTTCGTCGGTGGTACACAATACCGATGAAGGAGGGCGTTCTAATGTGATTGTGGATTGCCATCAGCTGAAGCCGGTATTGTTCAGTGACCAGTGACTATGCCTTCGCCACTGAAACCTTCCGACAACAACTGACACACAAAGACACACTAATGCACAGCAGAAAAATGCGAGATATTTATTTTTATTTTAAAATTTTTAGTCTGAAACTGGGGTGAACCCACGTCTGTTTTTGGATTCGTAGTCAACGTGCAGACTACTATCCATCGTGCCATCATTTTTATAGCATTGTTGTAGCGTCTCTAATGTCAAGGAGACGTATTAAATGTTCAAGCTTCGTTTGAGCAGCCATTTTTAGTAGTTATTTTACTTCTCCGGTGCTACACAATTCCGACGAAGAAGGCGTTCTGATGTGCCTGTGGATTGGATACACCTGAAGCCGTTACTGTTAAGTGACCAATGACTATGCATATGAATGCATCCGTAGTCACAACTACACCTCTATTGGGAGCGCATTCTGCTATGGCCTGTTCTGCATTCTCCTGCAATATATCGGTCTCGATATTATTGAACAGGGATACAATAATATATATGTATAATAATACTGCACTAAAGTTTCTTTGGTTTCCGGTGCTTATAGTTTTTACACACTAATAATAATAGAATAAAAAAACAATAGTGTTTTCATGAACAAAAGCTGAAAATAGTACTAAAAAAAACAATATATTTGTTTACGCCTAAACCGGCAAGCCCGTCTAGAGACGGTCTTCACTATTTCGTTTTTAAAGCACAATTTTTGTATATTTTTCACTTCAAATACATTATAAAACTCGAATATAATATGTCAACTACTTACCGTAAAATTTTGAAGTCGATCACTGACCAGTGACTATGCCTTCGCCACTGAAACCTTCCGACAACAACTGACGCAAAGCAACACAAATGCACATCAGGAAAAATGCGAGAAGTTTTTATGGGTCTGAAACTGTGGTCAGGAAATTTTTCGTTTTGTAGTCAACGTGCAGACCATTCCGACCTTCGCCACATATAAATACTTTATTTATTTATTACGAATAAATTCCCTTTTTTTGTATTTAATCATATTCGTTTTTTTACTCCATATATTTTTTTATTTAACCTTTATGTCAACAGCAACATACCCCGGTATGTTTTGCGTTTTAAAATTGATATATCTTCGAAAGTAGTTATCAGAATTATCTGAGATTTCATGATATCCTAAAAAAAGTGTTTTGCATTATATACATAGATCTGAGTGGAATTGGACAACTTGGACTAGATATATGGTCATATTTCGATATATACCCTTTACGTCAACAGCTGCATACCTGGGTATGTATAGGAAAAAACATGCAAATATTTTGATATAATTTCAAACAAAATTTTATTTTGCAAACAAAACAGAACCAAAAGAGAACATAACTAACATAACACAAATTATTATATCATAACATAAAATATTATAAAAAAAGCCAAAGGCCATCTATTTGTTCGACGTTTTGTAGAATATTCTGCCAGGCATTTGTCCATGCAATCAACGCCACCTTTATTTTTATTATATTCCAATATCATTACTGGCTTTTTTTTTTGGACCTTGTACTTCGGTGGTATAATGCTCTGTTGAAAGGAGCGCATAGAAATGTTTTTGCAGAAATCAAATATAGTGGATTCCACTGCACGTCCCTTCGATTGAGAAAACTGTGATGGCACAAATAACCGCCTCTTATTCACAGTATAAATTGCTGTCTGTCATCAAATTTTTTGCCAAGTTATAACTAGTGAATAAACTGTCACATACAATATTTCTCCTACTTCTGCTGAAGAGATTGACGCACAAATCTTTACCACTCTTTCTCCAACATTTTTTTCTCTTTCACCCGACGCCGCCATTCCCGTGTAGATTTGTCCCTTCATCGGATAAGATGAAATGGAGTCGCATACCCACCACACTTTTACTCCATATTTGGCAGGTTTTGATTGAATGTATTGCGTAAAACTAGTACCTCCACGGAAGGGATACAATTGCTCAGCAACTGTGGCGTTAGCGCCTGCAACATAATTGGTGTGTAAATTGCTGTTGAGCATCAAAAAAAAAGTCTGATATCGCTGCTGCTTTGTCGGTTTGATTGCGTTGCTGGCGCGTAGTTCCGTTATCAAAACGTATAAAACGACTTATTTGCCAAAATATTCTTACACGTTATAGAACACGGTACAATGGATGTGAGGTCATTTTCCACAAATCTTTGGTATAACCAAGTTCTTCATCAGATTCATTTTCATCTTCCGGGTCATATTCTGGTAATTGAATTGGCTCTACATCAGAGTAATCTGAAGTCGTATTCATTTCATTATCATCCAGAATCTCCTCAGATGCTAATGGGTCATCATCACTATATTCTGCTACTAATTCCTCTAATCTCTAACGAATGTATTCTTCTCTGTCTTCATAACCCAGTATACTAAATTGTCATCGAGTTAGCCAGTCACCGTCTGTAATTTTTGCGTATATAAATTTTTTTATTGCGCGAAAACTATGCACCTACATATATCACCAGCTAAAAGTAACGACTGAAAATCTTATTAGAACTTATTTGAATGATGCCCTGTCTAATGGTCAATGCAAAACACAAAACTCACAAGCAAAAACAAAAACAGTTATCAAAATATTCAAAAACACAGTAGCCAACGTAAAACAAACACACTTAGCAACAAAGAATCTTTAAAACGCAAACAATTTCCATATAAACTGTATGTGCATACCCGGGTATGCTGCTGTTGGAAATAAGTTAGAACAACTATTGCGCAATAGATATTGACAGTTACGAAATAATTATTTTCAAGTTTATTGCACGTAGAGATCCCCAGTTATGGCGGCAAGTTGTATATAAAAAATAATAGCGAGTTCGGTCTTTGGAAGCAAAATTAATAATTTGCTTTAAGGAAATGGTGAATGATCGGGGTAATCGGGCTTAATTCCGAATATAGGATTCTTCATCGTTTTAGAGCATGCATATAGTTCTTGCCGTTGGAATTGTCGATTGTGCGGATTTGTCAGTCACGATGTCGTAGTGGTCGAATGAGCATCGCGCGTTCGCTGTGGATACATTTTTTAAAAGTAATGATTCTTACGTAATTGCTCGTCGACAATTTTGTTCAAAGTTTGGTATTCGGCGAATAAGTGATGGACCGAGTGTAAACTTAATTCGTTCGTGGGTGCAGAGATTCCGCGCAACTGCTTCGGCTATAAATGCTCTTCGTCCAGGGCCCAGTCTATCTTCAAGGACTCCCGAAAACATTGAACTGGTTGAAAGCTATTTACGTGAAAATCTGCGACTTTCTATACGGGAAAGAGCTGCCTCACTGGGACTTCCAAGAGCGGTTATTCATGAAATTTTAAAAAGGGATGAGAAGTTCATCTTTTTAAAATTCAAATCGTTCAAGAACTGAAAGAAAGTGACTTGGCTTTACGCAAAAATTTTGAAACGATGTTGGAGCGGTTTAGCACTGTAAATCCCATTTTTTGGAGCGACGAGGCTCATTTTCACTTAAACGGCCACGTCAACAAGCAAAAATGCCGTTACTGGTCTCCAAGAACCCGCAACCCTCGATTGAAACATCAAAACCCATTGCATTGCCCCAGGGTAACTGGTTCGAGTGCCTTAATCACGCAAGAGAGATTTGCTTCGGGAAAATTACCCCCAAAAACTGATCACTCGCTTTGGGTACATCCCATTGCCACCGAGGTCGCCCGATCGTTAGATTTTTTTTTATAGGGCTACCTCAAAGAGAGGATTTATAATGACAATCCCCAATCTCTTGTGGCTTTAAGGAAAATATTCATCGAGAAATCAGCTCAATTGAACCAAGTTTACTGTAGCGTGTGGCGCAGAACACAGAGCTCCGTTTTGAACAGTGTGTTCAACTCGACGCAAGACATCTGGATGACATGCTCTTTAAAAAATAAAATCCGCATTTACATACTATCGTTCAATGCTCTTAATAAAACTTTGTGTCAATTATTACGTTTTTTATTTAAGTTTGAAAATATAAATCAGCTACCAGACACCCTGTATATAGATTTCCAATGTACATACATACATATATATAATTAAGAAAAAAGGCAATTAAAAAACACTTGCAAAATAACAGCGTATAGAACCGGTTGTGTTTCATTTGGTCAAGCAAATAAAAGAGTTTTTTTCACCGTGCCCTTTTATTTAAATTATAAATTAATTAATTTAAAAGTAAATCCTAAAAACTATTAGGAAAAACATTTTGGCGCCCGAGCAGGGACTTGTGAAAAATTAAGCTCTATAAAAATAAATTGATAAGTTAATTCAATTCAAATACATTAAAATACTTTCTGTGAAATTTTATAATTTAATTAAAATTACATTACAAGCAATAAAAAGTGTTGTGTTAAAATATAAAACATACAAACTAAAAGTTTTTAAACACACAAAAACAGAAAACATAAAGTGAAGTTTTACTGAACATACTCACCAACTCTTTTAAAACTTTTTCATTAATTTTTCGGCTTAAATCTAGTTTATGGAAGCCACTCCGATTTTAAAAAAAGTTACCTCATCTGATAGAAAATTTAATTTTAAGAAAAAAAAGTTTAGTGAAAAAATCTTCGGCAACGCATATTTTCCGAGTTATGGGCCTCGGAAGTTTTACAATAAAAATGTCATTGTGTTTAATATTTATTAGCTTATTGGGTCAATAAGGGTATCATTGGAAAGCTTGTGAAAATGCCGATCACATGATGGTAAAATTTCACATTTTGGGATGATAAAATGTGTATAGGTGAAAATTCTTTATCGCCGTCAAAGGCCGGTTATGCAGAAAATCTTTAGTTAACGAACCCGGTGTGTGTTATACCATAGAGGAGAAAATCCTTAAGTCCGGCCGAAGGCCTGCTATGCGGGAGACCTTTAGTTAGCGAAGCCGGTGTGTGTTATACCATAGAGGAGGAAATCCTTAAGCCCGGCCGAAGGCCGGCTATGCGGAAAACCTTTAGTTAGGAAAGCCGGTGTGTGTTATACCATAGAGGAGAAAATCCTTAGACCCGGCCGAAGGCCGGCTATGCGGGAAACCTTTAGATAGCGAAGCCGCTGTGTGTTATACCATAGAGGAGAAAACCCTTTTACTATTTTTTTTTGTAAGGAACAAATAACAGTCAGGAAACATTACATTTAATTTGTAAAACTAAGAAAAAGAAATTTATTAATATAATACAAAATATTACTGCTTTTCTTAAACACTGTTTTGACATTGCATACGGATGTTTAGGAAGGCAGCCATACCCATATTGTTGCAATGAATCAAACACTTATAATGAAAATGGCAAAATATATCGACGACTTTGTAGGTCCGTAACTCCCAAACTATGCGTTGCCGAAGATTTTTGTACTAAACTTTTTTTTCTTAGAATTTAATTTTCTATCACCTAAGATAATTTTTTAAATTTGGAGTGGGTTCCATAAACAAGATTTGTTCCGAAATTTGATTCTTTAAGGAATTTACAGAAGAGTGAACTAAGAATTAGATTGAACGATAACTGGTTTATAAATAAGACTGATGTACATATATATACCAGATATTCAGTGGCTTCTTTCTTTAGGACCAAAATATGCTTTACCAGTTAAGAGGGAAGCATTTCATTTGTTGAGAATAATAGCAGATGGAGAGGATTTAATTCAAACTAAACAATATAGTGAACAACAGGAGATTGCTAGAACTATATTTATAACAATTATTGATAATCAGTTAAATAGGATGAAATTAACGAATATAGATAAATACATATTAGGTAAAGTTAAGGAAACGGAAATATTTTTCTGGAGGAATAGGAATATATTAATAAAAGCTGATTAGGACTGTAGCTGTTGAAAAACAGGATTATGATATACGTATAATGATATAGTGGGAGATACTTCAAAATATTGTCTACTTAAGGGCCATTCAGACTATTATACAAGTATTAAGACTTTCATCACATTTTACGATACAGAAATCTAAATACATTTAATGCGACTGTCAAAAAATCTAACGTAAACTGACATTTTGTATTCACACCATCACACTTGAAATAGAGAGAAAATACAAAAAAAAAAACAGAAGTTGAGAAAACAATTTTTATAAACAAAAGTGTTTTAAAATTAAAAAAAAGGAAAAGTCATGGCTTAAATCTAGTTTAGTGAAGCCGCTCCGATTTAAAAAAAGGTAACTTATCTGATAGAAAATTTAATTTTAAGAAAAAAAAGTATCATTGGAAAGCTTGTGAAAATGCCGATCACATGATGGTAACATTTTACATTTTGGGATGATAAAATGTGTAGAGGTGAAAATTCTTAGGCGCCGTCAAAGGCCGGTTATGCAGAAAACCTTTAGTTAGCAAAGCCGTTGTGTGTTACACCATAGGGGAGAACATCCTTATACCCGGCCGAAGGCCGGCTATGCAGAACACCTTTACTAAGCGAAGCCGGTGTGTGTTATACCATAGAGGAGAACATCCTTATACCCGGCCGAAGGCCGGCTATGCAGAAAACCTTTACTTAGCGAAGCCGGTGTGTGTTATACCATAGAGGAGAAAATCCTTAAGTCCGGCCAAAGGCCGGCTATGCAAAGAACTTTTAGTTAGCGAAGCCGGTGTGTGTTATACCTTAGAGAACATTCTTATACCCGGCCGAAGGCCGGCTATGCAGAAAACCTTTAGTTAGCGAAGCCGGTATGTGTTATACCATAGGGGAGAACATCCTTATACCCGGCCGAAGGCCGGCTATGCAGAACACCTTCACTTAGCGAAGCCGGTGCGTGTTATACCATAGAGGAGAATATCCTTATACCCGGCCGAAGGCCGGCTATGCAGAAAACCTTTACTTAGCGAAGCCGGTGTGTGTTATACCATAGAAGAGAAAATCCTTAAGCCCGGCCGAAGGCCGGCTATGCAGAAAAGTTTTAGTTAGCGGAGCCGGTGTGTGTTATACCATAGAGGAGAACATCCTTATACCCGGCCGAAAGCCGGCTATGCAGAAAACCTTTACTTAGTGAAGCCTTCTTTTGGAATTAATTCCCAATCTACCAAAATGGGAATTACCTCTACAGGAACAGGCCCCACTAAATTGTTATTAAAAATTTCAAAAATTTTGATAGATCTTGTAATCTCCATATTTACGTTACAAATGATCATGTCATACACATTTTTTTTTTTTTTTTTTGGCGTGTGAGGTAGGGTTGAAAATGCCTTCGCACTTACAGAGACCGTCGTCTTCTGCGTCGAGTGGTGTTGCCACTAAAAAATTCCCTCCTCCTCCTCTGGGTAGATTCCTCCCCGGAACCGCTCTCCGCATTACTTCGGGAAGGCCCAGAGCCACGTCCCAATCAGGACCACTCTCACTCACCCACGTCTGGGTCCGCCAAGTTCGCAGCCGACGCCATGGCCCCGGCCCGTATCGCCTGGTCCCCGTCAGAGGGGGCCCCGCTGTGCAGCAGCGCATCTAGGTCCCTCTTCTTCCTCCGCAGTACGTATCCCACGTACTGTGCCACAGCGTCCCAATTGTCTTCACAATCGAGCATCCTCCCTATCACGGTGGCAGGAGCGAACCCGCCAACCCGCTGCGCCATTGCACCTCTCTCAGCACGCCACCTGGTGCATTCGAAGAATATGTGTTCTGCATCATCATCCGTAATACCACAGTAAATGCAGTCGGGACCATCTGCCCTGCCCATCCGGTACAGGTACTTTCGGAAGTATCCGTGGCCCGAGAGGAATTGTGTCAGGAAGTAGTTAACTTCCCCAAATTTCCTCCGAATCCATACTTCCACGCAGGGAATGAGCCTCGCCGTCCACCTGCCGACCGTGTCCGCGGTCCACCTGTCCTGCCATTGCCGGACAGTTTGGGGTCTCAGACCAATAGCACCAACACCAGGGTCCTCCCCCCTCGAGTTCCAAGCCTCCCACCGCTCGCGCGCCAAGAGGTCTATGGGTATTTCCCCACATATCACCAGGACCGCAGCGCCCGAGACCGTGCGTTAAGCCGAAGCAACCCTAAGGGCCGCCGTCCGCTATACCGCCTCGAGTACCCTGCGTTTGGTTCTCTCACCCAGTACATTTCCCCAAATCTCGCTCCCATGCAGCAAGATCGACTTCGTGACCGCCATAATCAGCCTCCTCTTGCTCTGTGTCGGGCCTCCGACATTCGCCATGAGTCTGCTAAACATGCCAGTCATCTTCGCCGCCTTAGTCGCCACATGCCGTATTTGGGCCCAGTAAGTCAGCCTACAGTCGAGTCTGACGCCCAAATACCTTATGGCACTCTGGGTAACCAGAGACACATCCCCTATCTGCATGCCGACATCGAGTGGTATGTGTGCCCGCGTCATCAACATCACCTCGGTCTTCTCCCTGGCCAATCCCAAGCCGTGGTCCTCAAGCCACATCCGGGTCCTAATCATGACCCGGTTCAGCTTCCCCCTGGCGTCATCCATATCCCGCGCCAAGATCACCGCCGCTATATCATCCGCGTATCCCACGAGCTGTGCATCTTCGGGCATTTCCACCCCAAAGATCCCATCGTAGGTCAGATTCCATAGGTCCGGGCCCAGCACAGATCCCTGGGCCGCGCCGGACGTGATCGTCCTGCTCCTCCGCCCCGTCGGCGTATAGTACAACAGTACCCGATCGTCCAGATAACTACGGAGAATTCTATACAAGTATCCGGGAATACGAAACCTCCCCCGTAGCGCCTCTAGAACATCAGCCCATCGTAGGCTGTTGAAGGCATTCCAAACGTCGAGTGTTGCCATGACAACTATGCGCTTCGGATAATAGCGCCTCTCGCTCTGAGCGCGCTCGAAGCACTCAACCACATCAGCAATCGCCCCGAGCGTTGACCTGCCAGGTCTGAAGCCATGCTGTCTATCCGACAGCCCCCCAGCCATCCTCACGGCCTCCGCCAGCCTTCTTTGCAGTAGCTTCTCCAGCAGCTTACCGGCACCATCCAACATACAAAGTGGCCGATAAGCCGATGGCTGGGTCGGATCGCCCCTGCCCTTGCTAACAAGCACGAGCCGCTGTGTTTTCCAGCGTCTTGGGAAGACGCCCTGGACCAAACAAGCATCATATACCGGAAGCAATGCTTCCGGCCTGCTCTCAGCCAGGATCTTGAGCACCTCCGACGGTACCCCATCCGGGCCAGGGGCTTTCCCCGTCCTAAGAGCCTCGGCGGCGATCCTCAGCTCCTCCCCGGTAAAGGGCGGTGAAACCTCATCATCGTAGGGCCCACGTTCGCCACCCAGCGGAGGGTGTGTGGGGAACAGGCCCCCCACAATCGCATCGATCCGCGCGCCGTCCAATTGCACCCCAGCGCGGCTCGCGCCCAATTTTCCCGCCACGATCCTATAGCCGGGTCCCCACGGATCACGGTTCAGGTCGCTCCGAAGTTCCTCCCATTTCGCCCTCTTGTTCGCCACAATCGCGCGACGCAACGCCACGCGGGACCGCTTGTACTCTTGGGCCTCCAGTAGAGCCTCGCCGTCCCGCCTAGCCCTAGTATAGACCCTCCTATTGCGGAGGCAGTCACGCCTGAGTCCAGCAATCTCCGGGGTCCACCAGTACACAGGTCGCCTCCCCGCCCTTCACGACAATCGGGGCATCGATGCGTCGCATCCACGGACAATGCGCCGCATCATAGTACCCGCCAGGGAGTCAGCGTCTCTCCCACCGTCCAAAACCGTAATACCGTCGAAACCGGCCAAGAACGACCCGCGGTCTAACCTCGCGACGTTCCATCCACGCGCGCCTCTCCCACCGTGCGACCGCGCGACGCCCGCCTCCGATACTATCCCAAATTCAACATACTGGTGATCATACCGCGCCCCGCCCCCGAGCACAGAACGCACTTGGGGACCGCTGTGCAGTCCCTCATCTTATGTCCTGCTCCTCCGCACCTTATGCACAGTTGCCTCCTGTCTGTCCCAGTACACTTTGCCTGAGTGTGTCCCGCCCCAAAGCATCGATAACACCTACCGACACTCTCGGACATCCGCATCGCAGCCCTGATCCAGCCGACACGCACGTAGCCAATATCGATCAGTTTCGCGGCGCCCTCCACCGACAAAGTAACGTACGCCCGAACCTGTTCGCGCACGTCCGGTGTAGTCACCCTCACGCGTAGCTGCTCTTCGCGCCCGGCGAGCAGACCACGGACCGCCATCTCCACCTCCTCCACGACCGTCAAGGAGTCAAGACCCCGCATCTCCACGGTCGCGCTCGGTCTTAATTCCGCGACCGACGCTGTCTCGCGGACAGCGTCCCTCAGACGCCGTACAAACTCCGGGTCAATCCTGTCCCCCCTCCCGAGTTCCAACAGGATGTCACCGGCCCCCGTCCTCCTGACGGACCGTACCCCCTTCGCGTCGCCCGTCACGCTGCCACGCAGATCCTTCAGCACACCCGCATAGGTGTGCCCCACCGCGGGCTTAATGAGCACCGCCTCAGGCTTCGCGCGCCCGTTTGGTGGGGTCAGTCGGGCCGTTAGCCCGTTGGGCGGGGGCAGCCGGACCACCCACCGACCGTCTTGTGGGAGCCGCCGCAGCAGCAGTTGCAGGAGTCACAGCCCGCCAGTGGGGACCCGGAAGCGGCCCGTTCCCCTCAGCTGCCCTCCATGCACGCCTACAATCGAGCGCGACATCAAGAAGCTCGGCCATTTTGGCCACGCCTCCCTTCACCTCATTACTTATGTTCTTCTGCCGAACACAAGCTTCCCGCATCCCGCTCAACACAGCCCTGCATTGAGCGATCGCGGCCTCTTCCCTCGCCCTCATGTCGCGGATACGTCCCAGTCGCGGCGATTCCCCCGCCCGACCAGACACACCCGCACGCGGCGCGTCACCGCCCCCGACCCCGTTGGTCGTCGGGCAGACAGTATCCCCCAAAGATCCGGCTTCCACAGGCGAGGCAGAAGCCGCCCCATCCGTGGTCACCACCGGGGGCGGGGAGAATCTCACAGGAGGCGACCTTAGCACCAGGCCGCTCCTCCTGAAGATCGCATCGCCCGCCCCACCCTCAGTGGTCCTGGAAACCACCCCGCGCCGGGAAGTGGAGGATTCCTGGGCACCGCTACACATCGCGCCCGCAGCAACGACGTCCGCAAAAGGGTCGGGTCGGCCCACTAGTGGCGTCCCAACCGAAGCTGTAGGCCCCCTTTGAGGGTTGGCCTTCGGAGTGGAGCCAATAAGCCCCCCTTGTGGGTCGAGCTTTTGGTCTCCGTCTTTCTTCTTCCTATCGTCGTTTTTTTTTGTTTCATTCAATTCCATGTAATTCCCACGAGTGTGGGGGAAAGTAGGTCGGCCGGGCCATAGCCCCCGATAACCCAGCAAGGCCAAAACATTATTCACCGAGGTGGCCAGGTATCGGTGAAGCTCCGTTTGCGACTAGACTATTTTCTGAAGGGGGCCTCTAGCCAAGCTGATCCCAGGCACGGGTCGCATCACACCATGATCCAGCCCCCAAATCGTTGCTTACTTTAGCCATGACCGAGTATTGGTCTCCAGAAAGGAAAAAACGCTTCCCACCACACAAGGACAATCCACAGTGTAGGGTGAGCGAGGTTTCCTAGAAAGACCCAGACCCGAGCATGTTAAGGGTGGCCGCCGCGTCGAGGCAGTAAGTCTTCTTGTGTGTTTCTCCATAAGGATCGTACTCTGACTTTACCCTATGGGCTCACACCTGACCACCATGTCATACACATTTGCATACATATATATACATATAACATAAGTATGTTTTTGTGTTTTGCTCTCATTTTTAATAAAAATACCTTTAATTTACTCATTTACTATGTAATAAAATATTTTCTTTTGTAATGAATCAAAGACTTACAATGAAAATGGCAAAATTTATCGACGACTTTGTAGGTCCGTAACTCCCAAACTATGCTTTGCCTAGGACTTTTGCACTAAACTTTTTCTTCTTAGAATTCAATTTTCTATAACCTAAGATAATTTTTTTTTTAATTTGGAGCGGCTTCACTAAACTAGATTTGTTCCAATTTTTCATATATGAGCGAGAATTATCTGTCATTCAAATAATTTTCCTTAAATTATTGAAAGGATGTGAGAAAAAGTGTTTCTGTACCAACATTTTGTAAAAAGTTTCTCACAAAAACTGTCAAAAAATAGTCACAATTCAAATTGGTGCTGGAACAGCAAAGTTTAGAAATTTAACTTTTTTAAATAATTAAATTATTAATATAATTATTAAATAAATAAAATAAAGTGGAGCCCAAATGAACTGAAAAGGTGAGTAACAAATTGTTTGAATAAAATGATTATGTATGTATATAATAATGTGTTTGTAAATTATTTATTTCATTTGAATAGAAAATAGAAAGAATCTCAAAACAACAAAAACAAAAGCTAGTGGACTACATGTCATCCAATTTAGAATTTGCTAGAGGTTAATTTGATAAATTAAACGCAAATTGTAATTTCAAGGAGTAATGGGAGGCACTGAAAGTGTATTAAAACTCTTTTAGTGGGAGTGAAAAGAATGTAGAACAATGGAAAAAGGTGAGATTTTTTGGTATGCATATAATAGTAACTAATTTAATGATTTAACTTGGTTTATTGTTCTTACTGTTGGATAGACCTCAAATCTGGCGTTAAGAAGACTATAAATACAAGAAGAAAATTTATGGATAAAACAGGTGGTGGTAGCCGGCCAGAAGTACCCCGTGATTTGAATCCTCTAGAGTAACAAATACTGAAAATTATAACAGTTGATGGCGACTCATGTACCCCTGAATCCGGTATTATACGAGTAGTAGAAGAATCATTAGAGGTATGTATATATGCATTAGAATGACTCACACTCCATGCAGATGGAAAACGTGTTTTTGGTTCCCACGCAAATTAAAGATTGAACTTTTTAATGATGATTCTCAAAACATTTGACAGGTGTAGATATGACCGTTGTTGAGCTGGACCGTATCTAAAAAAGTTCTACGAGTATTTTTGTAAAACAAGACAACACATAAAAATAAGTCACAATTTGAAAAATTTTTTTAAGCCGTGCCCAATGCTGCATTAAATTTTACCAGTCGTACCTTCAGGAATGCGTTATTCCGTAAACGATTTTTTAAACATTTTTATAGCAGGTGCTACTAATACTAAAATAATTACATTATTTTTATCCCCGGCCAAAAATGCGTGTGTTTCTGTACAAATACACGTACAGACCAAACGACTAGACCGATTCTGTTTGAAAGGTGACTTGATCTAATACCTTCTAGCCTACACTTGAAGAAAAGCGGTTTAGCTGTTTGATAGTTATCATACATATTTTCTTCGGTGGTTTTTAAAGTTTTTAATTTTTAAGTATTATTTGATTTGAGTCATTGTTAACGTATTTCTATTGTTAGTTCTAGCGCCAACTTTTGTGAGAATCATTAAAAGAACTGAACTTTAATTTAAGAGGGGTAACAAAAACTTGTTGTTCCGTGAGTCGCTCTAATATACATTAATATATTTTGTGAATATGGAAATCTATTAATTTAATTCCTACTTTTCTAGGATTACAATTGCACTGAATTTTTAGAATGTGATGAACTGTACATCGCGCCAAAAAGAAAACGCAAAATAGAACAAAAATCACCTCTATCAAGTTCTAAAAAAGTTTTGCATAATAAATTTCTATCCACATCAAACACTAAATCCTCATCAAAATATCCTGACGCTTTAAGTGAAGTAAGACCAATGCAAAATGCTGTAATAGAAAAATTAAATCGCATTGAAAAACAAAATTCTGAAATTTTAGAAAAACTGAACAGAATTTTAGCTGTGGATTCTTCATTTAACTGAAAGACTTAATTTTAACTAAACGTAATTTTTTAATTTTTTTTTAAATGAAATGAATTTCTTATTTATTTATTTATAAAAAGTAAACTTAATTTTTTTATTTTATTATAAATCAAATGAATTTCTTATTTATTTACTTTTTTAATAAACAATTAATTTACTTAAAATTATTTTCTACAAATTCTTGTTCTCAGCCTTTCACGCATAAGATAAGCGTCTCGTAGGGCTTCTTCTATTTCCTCATCATTCATTGAAATAGTTTCTTCGTCTCGTAGAACTATTTGATTACTTGCGCGAGTTAACTCCGCTCATGCAGAGTTAACGAATCACATACATAAATATACATTTTCTATTTCTCTGTACTAATAATAAGCATATTTCGTAAGATAATAAATAGTGAGTAGATAAGTAAAGATAAGAAATATATTTAAGAAACAAAGAATATTGTAATTTAAACTATAATTAAGAATCACAGAATATAAACTATAGAAAAAAACCATGTAATTTAAGTTATTGATAAACTATAACAGAAAGAATATTTTATAAACTATAGATAAGAACCTTGTAATTTAAGTTATTGATTAAGAAACAGAGAAAATCTTGTAAACTATAGATAAGAGCTATATAACAGAGAAAACTGATAAACTCTAGTTCCAAGATTTTCATATTTTAGTATTTAAGGTTAATTTTAAATGATTGTAAAGGTAGTCTTAAGAAAATACAATGTAAAGAAACACATACTGTTTAAGTATATTTCTAAGCTCTAGAATAAGGGAATGTAATAAATAAATAACGGCGCATAGTCGCAGAAAAATTATATATTTTTTTTTTATCTGGGACCAGCACTCAGGAGATGACTCCTACACATGCGTAGCATTGCGCTGGAACTATAGGAAAGGGATAGTAGGAGAAATGGCAGGAGGTAAAGCTTAATTATTTATTTTTGCAGCTCTGCTTTCGCACGTTCTTTGTTTATACTCGAAGGAGGGCGTTCTGATGCAATTGTGGATTGCTATCAGCTGAAGCCGGTATTGTTCAGTGACCAGTGACTATGCCTTCGCCACTGAAACCTTCCAACAACAAATGACACACAAAGACACACTAATGCACATCAGAAAAATGCGAGATGTTTATTTTTATTTTAAAATTTTTAGTCTGAAACTGGTGTTGAACCCATGTCTGTTTTTGGATTCGTAGTCAACGTGCAGACTACCATCCATCGTCAAGAGACATTAATTGGCGATCCTGCCAGGAGTGTAATTAAATTTATACTCTAGTGAGGCGGACCAACGTAATCCTTGTCGCAGCAAGGACGTTAAATTAAAATTTTCATAAGAAGACATAATAAAAATATTTTTGACCACACGAAATACTTTTTTCTGTCGCAGCAGAAGGAATGGTGCTGTTGTATAAAGTGTTTAGTGAAGACAATAATTACACATAGTGTATAGAAAAAATTCTTTGTAAAAAAGATAAATTAAGTAACCCTTTATAGAAGGACAGTAAATTATATCTTCATAAGGAGACATAATAAAAAACACCTTCGGAATCCTTGTCGCAGCAAGAACGTAACAATTTTTTCATAGAAAAAATAATGAAAAATTCTTCATAGAAAGAAAAAATAAAAAGAATAAATAAATAAATACAAAATCTTTACAGTAATAAATATAATAAAGAAACACATATAAAGTTTTAGTGAAAAATTCTTTATAAAAAAAGAAAAACAACCTTCATAGAAGGAAAATGAAAAAAAAAACATAAAAAGCTGAAGGAAAGCAATAAGAATAAACACAGGTACGATCAAGCACGTCCCCTTGAAATATTATAGAAGAAAACACGACAAACATGGCCTACAATGTTGAAATTAATGTTCTGACCCAACAAATGGCAGCATTACAAGCCGCTATACAACAACTCACTGTGAATCACACAATTGAGCTGAACGAGTTAAAAGCCCAATTGGAAGAAGTCAGAATAAATGCCCTATTGAACTATCCACGACCTGCACCCCTGGAAGAAATTTCAACAATTATAACCAAAGATGTGAAATTAGATGTATTTACATAAATCCCTTCCGACATTTGATGGGGATATCACAAAATACCGAGTGTGGAGAGAAGATACATCACGGATGATGGAGAGCATTGAACCACTAAAAAATAAGAGTATCTACTCCCAAGCATTACATATAGTGAAGACGAGAATACAGGGAGCAGCCGCTCAAGTTCTAGCTAAACATGGCACTGTCTTTAATTTCGACGCCATCAGAGCCAGGCTAGATTACACGTATGCAGACACACGCCCGTTGTATGTTCTACAGGAGGAGATGAAGAGATGCTTCCAAAGAAGGAAGACATTAGAAGAATTCCATGATAAAATCAACAGAAGCTTAAGTTTGATTATATCAAAAATATCCATGTCTAGATATGGAACAGAAGCTGTCAATGCCATGACAGATCAAGCGAAACAAGACTCTATTCGAGTATTTATAAGTGGAGTAAACAACTCATTCATACAATCAACATTATATGCGAATGCTCCAGTGGATTTGGAACACGCATACACTATTGCCCGCACAATAGAACATGATAGTAGACACCAAAACTTAAAACTATTATACGAAACTAGAAACCCACAAAGAGTACAAACAAATGAAAATCGATTCCAGAAACAACATTTTCAACCAACTCCAAAATACCAATCGCAGCAAGAATTCAGACCAAACCAACATTTTAATCGATTCCAGAGACAACAGCTTCAATCATTCCCAAGATATCAACACCAACAAAAATAACATTTCAACAATTTTCAACCACACCCAGAGCCCATGTATGTAAGTTCTGGCAACACAATTCAACGACAACCTACACAACTTAACTCACAAAACTATAATCAACAATCATGGAAACGCCAAGGACAACATAGTGGCAATTATCACCCAAGAAACAACAGAGAATCAACCACTCAGCACAAGAATTCGACGACAATTGCAGCATGTATGCAGAACCGGGACAAACGGTAAATAACATTAGATTAGATTATTTAAACAAATAAACGGGTTGCCCTATCTTGTACTAACTAGCGATTTAACCAATAAGAAATATAATATTTTAATTGATACTGGTGCAACAACATTCTCCTACAGGACATCAACAGTCCAAAATCAATCAATCACACCATTAACATTTGGTTAGCAGTCTACAAGAGGACATCGTTAACTCACGAAGAAGAACACATACACATCCTTCTGATTTTGGAGGCATAATCCGTTCATCAGAACAATCACCCCATACACAACAATACACCAACTACATTTTAGTTAGAAACCAAATAAATAAGACGCCAGTATACCTGCTTCAAGATGGAGAAAATTGAACACCTATTGGAAACTCAAAAACTCAACGGCGAGGCGATTCAGGCAATAATCCGAAATTTTAAAAAGGATCCAGCAGACAGAAAGAAAAATGCCGAGTACTTTTATGAACGTTTGCGTCGATTAGAGTCATGTTGGCAGGAGTTCCAGGCTGTTGATTCAAAGTTACGTGATAGGTGCGATAATCCAATGACGTTGGATTACTTTTCTGAAGGTTACTACGACAAAATTTGTGACCTGACAACTGAATATATGCAGCTATTCAACAAAGAAGCCGATCGTCTCAAAGAGCCAAAGGGTCAAATACCTACAGCCCCCGTAGCGATTGCAGCAAAAACACAATTCAATATACCTGGAATATCGAACAACCGACAAAATGTCATTCGAGATTTAAAGGCGCGAATGGCAACACTTAAAAGGCTATTAAATGGTATCTCTTCCGTAGAGGGAAGCCAGCCTCATCAGTTTTACACCTTCAAGAAGAACACAATCGATGAATATTGGAAGCAGGTCCAGGAGAGCTATTATAACTTATGTCGTAACTGTGAAGACCCATCAATGTATGAGTCTCAATTGGATGACTACTTTATGTTGGAAGATTTGGTTCAAAAGCATTTGGTCGATCTTTCAATAAAAGGCTCTGCAAATCAACAGAACACTATTTCCCATCCGATAGCATCGACAAGATCTTCAGTACGGAGCACGTTATCTTTGCCAAAAATATCAATTCCATATTTTGATGGCAATTATCTCAATTGGCGACAATTTCATGATTTTTTTGTGGAGATGGTGGAAAAACAACCAATTCCTGCAACCCAAAAAATGTGGTATTTGAAGACAAATCTTTCAGTAGAGGCAGAGCAACTTATTAGTCAGTTCACCTTAACGGAAGAAAATTATGCCACAGCATGGAAACCGCTTAAAGACAGATACAACAACAAAAGGGTGTTAGTATCAAACCTCATTGAAATAATTTTAAATCAACCATCTGGCACGTCATTCGCAGCGGCCATCTTCATGATACAACTAGAGAATGCTTGTTAGCTCTCAACAACCTCGGTATCAACACATCCAATTGGGATGCGCTCCTACTACAATTATTTTACAGAAAGCGCGATAAAAACATCCATTTCAGATTCATCCAATCGTTAAAAAATCCAAGGGAAATACCGTCAATTAGCGAATTGTTGTCATTTCTAGAAATTCAGTTCCAAGCCTTGGAAGCAATCAAAACAGTTTCATCGGTTGCATCATTTCGTGCAAAGGACAGACCAGCAATCAAAACAATATCATCAGTCACAGCTTTCCATCCAAACAACAGTTTGTGTCAACTTTGTAATAGCGGAGTTCATAAGATGTTTCAATGCAACAAATTCTTGGAACTATCAGCACCAGCACGATTGCAGTGGGTCCAAGGGAAAAAATTTTGCGTTAATTGCTTAAAACCACATCACACATCAAAAACGTGTAGCTCAAGAAGTTGCGTAAAGTGTTCCAAAAAACATAACACTGTTACATCTAGAAAAAAAATCACAGACATCATACAATAATCCAAGAAATATTACAGCATATGAGCCAAGCCAATCTTTGAACAAGGCTACACCAGTAATATCAGCTGCTGCCAATGCTGCTGGGAGGCGCCAGGACTATGTGTTGTTGGCAACTGCAAAAGTAATAATTACTGCTCCAAATGGATCTTCAGGCGTATTTAGAGCAGTACTTGACTCCGGATCGCAGATAAATCTTGTTTTCAAGCTTTTAATTCAAAAGCTATATATTTCACCGAGAGAAGCATCACTGTGCATTGATGGTGTTGGAGAAACTAAAAAGAACTCGAATTATCGTATTAATGGCAAAATGACGTCAAGGGATTCCAAATTTTCTACAAATTTGGAGGCATATGTACTACCAATCATCATACCACCACAACCTGATCAACATATTAACATAACTAAATGGAATATTCCAAGTAACATTTTCTTGGCAGACCCACAATTTAATAGGCAAGAAAATATAGATATTCTACTTGGTGCAGAGTTTTTCTATAGTCTCACTAAAGGTGGATTCATACAACTGGGTAAAGATCTACCCATACTCCAAAATGCATCCCTTGGTTGGATCATAGGTGGTGCAATTACAAATAACCCAACTACAAGCAATCTAGGGATAGTCACATGCGCAGTATCTCATAGTTCTACCTCATTGGAAGAAAGCATAGAACAGTTTTGGAAGTTAGACGAAGTTCAATCGACAGAAAAACTGCTCTCACCGTCAGATGAACAATGTGAACGTCATTTCATTCAACATGTATCTACTAATCAAGATGGTCGACTTGTAGTAAGCATTCCGTTTCGTGAAAATCCAACCGCATTGGGAGACTCGCACACAACAGCTTACAATAGATTTATTGCTTTAGAGCGACGACTATCAAAGAATAAAGAGCTACAATCACAATATATAAAGTTTATGCGAGAATACGAACAATTGGGTCACATGCAAAAGGTCAACATTGAGACGATAAAAAATTCCAGATATTTTATTCCACACCATTGGGTTCTAAAACCAGATAGTGCCACAACAAAATTAAGAGTTGTATTTGATGCTTCTGCAAAAACATCATCAGGTCACTCGCTAAACGATTTAATGTTCACTGGTCCGACGGTTCAAAGCGAACTATTTTCAATTTTGCTTCGCTTCCGTTTAAGAAAGTTCGTTTTTGTAACAGACATAGAAAAAATGTATCGACAGATACTCATCAACTCAAATGATCATCAATACCAACTCATTATCTGGAGAGAAGATCCAGAGCAACCCATAGAATACTTCAAACTTAACACGGTAACATATGGGACCAGAGCAGCTCCATATCTCGCAACAAGGTGTTTGCAAAAAATCGCAGAAGAAAATTTTATTAATTATCCTTACGGTTCGCAATTTCTGCAGGATAATTTCTACGTTGACGATGGCTTGGAGGGATCAGATAGTTTAATAGCCGCCATTAAAATACAGGATGAACTTATAACAATCCTAAGAAATCATGGATTCCACTTGAAAAAATGGTGTGCAAATCAAGACGTAAATTTTGACTTCAACGAGGGTAACGTGATAAAAACACTCGGACTTTCTTGGCATCCTAAGTCTGATCGTCTTCGAATAAATACAAAATTAGCTCCAGAACAAGCAATGGGGGCGATGGCACGATGGATGGTAGTCTGCACGTTGACTAGACAACCAAAAAACAGACCTGGGTTTAACCCCAGTTTCAGACAAAAAAATTTTAAAATAAAAATAAACATCTCGCATTTTTCTGATGTGTATTAGTGTGTCTTTGTGTGTCAGTTGTTGTCGGAAGGTTTCAGTGGCGAAGGCATAGTCACTGGTCACTGAACAATACCGGCTTCAGTTGATAGCAATCCGCAATCACATCAGAACGCCCTTCTTCGTCGGTATTGTGTAGCACCGGCGAAGTAAAATAATAATAAAAAATAAATGGCTACTAAACCGAAGCTTCAGCACTGCTACGAGTATAAAAACAAAAAGAACGTGCGAAAGCAGAGTTGCAAAATAATTAATTAAGCTTCACCTCCTGTCGTTTCTCCTACTATCCCTTTCCTATAGTTCCCAGCACAATGCTTCGCATGTGTAGGAGTCACCTCCTGAGTGCTGGTCCTAGATAAAAAAAAAAAAAAAAAAAAAAAAACTACGAACCAACAAAACGCATGGCCACGTCTGATCTCGCAAGATTATTTGACCCTCTTGGCCTAGTAGCTCCTGTTGTCGTCCGAGCAAAAGTATTCATTCAGCATTTGTGGCAACAGAAGATAGACTGGGATGAACCGCTCTCAGAAGAACTTAAAAAATTGTGGAATTCATTTAGAAACGATTTTGACAAGTTGAACAACATGGAAGTCCCTTGGCATGTCTTCAAGGGCGAACTTCCAATAAACGCTCAATCACACATTTTTTCCGATGCTTCAGAAAAGGCATTTGGCGCAGCCGCATACCTTCGTGCGAAGTTGAAGGATGGACGAATTATTGTACACTTACTTTGTGCAAAATCCAGAGTCGCTCCTTTAAAGCAACAAACTCTTCCTCGCCTGGAGTTGTGTGCTGCAGTTGTGGCTGCTCAACTGGCTAAAAGGATTCAAACTGATCTCAAGATAAAAAATTTACCAATCTATTTGTGGACCGACTCGGAGATTGTTTTATCCTGGATAAACGCACAATCCACACTGTATCATACTTTTGTAGCCAATAGGATAGCAACTATTCAATCTCTTACACTGACTAATCAATGGCGTCATGTTCCATCAAAAGACAACCCTGCCGACATTTTGTTAAGAGGTATACCTGCAAACAAGATTCATACTTGTAATTTATGGTTCTATCGACCACTATTTTTGCACGGGAAAGAAGAGTGGTGGCCATCCACTTCTTCGCAAAATGATAATTATGATGTCGAACGAAAAAAAGCCAATCGCCGTAAATATTGTCGGCTGCAATGATTTTGTGTATAAAATTCAACATGGAAACTCCTTCAGAAAATTACAAAAAAAACATTGGGGTATGTTCTCAGGTTTATCACAAATCTGAGGATAAGCAAAACAGACCGTCCAGCACTAAAGGCATTGACTCCAATAGAGTTAGATAATTCCTTATTTATAATTATCAAAACTATTTAAAGGGTTGATTTCATGTCAGAAATCAAACAAATTGAAAGGGGTGATGGAATCGATAGAAAAAGCCCAATCATTAGTCTGACACCTTTTCTTGATAAAGAAAGAATTCTCAGAGTTGGTGGTCGATTAGACGCCGCTACGTTATCGTATGATACAAAACATCCTATGTTAATTCCGTATAATGATCCTCTTATAAAACTCCTGTTTATTGCAACACATGAGGAAAATAATCATTGCGGACCACAAACACTATTGTACCTAATAAGGCAAAGATTTTGGCCAATAAAAGGCAAAATAATGGCAAGATCTACGGTCCAGAAATGCATCAGGTGCGTAAAAGCACGGCCTCAGCTATGCAAACAACTCATGGGCAACTTACCGACTCGAGTTAAACTTGAGTTACTCCAGTACGCCCGTTTATTAACTCTGGGGTTGATTATTGCGGACCTTTCTGGATTCACTACAAGATCCGAGGTAAAAGGCCAACAAAGGCATATATAGCTGTATTTTGCTGTTTTGCAACAAAGGCTGTTCATCTTGAAGTGGTATCCGATTTAACCACCGAGGCATTTATTGGTGCACTAAAACGCTTCATTGGTCGCCGTGGTCGCTGTCAGAATCTGTATTCAGATAATGCAACCAATTTTATAGGGGCTAAAAACCAACTATCGGAGTTAGCCAATGCCGTTTACTCAAAGGAGAGTCAAGAATTAATCGTATCAGCGGCCAGTAAAAGGGGAATACAATTCCATTTTATCCCACTAAGAGCACCACATTTTGGTGGACTTTGGGAGGCAGCAGTCAAGTCTGCAAAACACTTGCTGGTTCGTAGCGTTTCAACAGCATCATTAACATGAGAAGAGCTGGAGACTATAGTCGTGGAAATAGAAGCGGTAAGTGCGCTGACTCCTGGTCATTTCTTAATAGGAGAAGCTCTTACCTCTCAACTAGATAGCAAAGCCACATCAATCAATAAATAATCAATAAATCTAAGCTGTTACATTGGACACTGTTATCTCATATAAAACAAGAGTTGGAAGCGATGGTCTTCCGAATATCTGAACGAATTACAGCAGCGACACAAATGGAATAATCAGGGCGCCATTCCTGTAGTTGGTGATATGGTGATATGGTGATAATCAAAGAAGACAATGTTCCAGTCATGGAGTGGGCAAAAGGCAGAGTTTTTCGCACCTATCCTGGTGATGACAACATCATTAGGGTCGTGGAAGTCAAAACTTCAAAGGGAGTATTCAAGCGCCCGATACATAGATTAGCTCTTCTGCCAGTTGACCAAAACGTAGAATCACTTACTTCTACAAATAATAGTAACGAAATAATTAATGAAGGCACGTCTATCCCATCTGAGGAACCTAGGGCTAAAAGACAAAAATTTGTGAAAAATCATCTCAATTTGGCTTTATTGGCGGTTCTACTGATGTTACAACTAGTATTCGGAGCTCCTGTTGAAAACAATAGGTTTGGCAAAGGATTAGGCATACACTTTGAGCATTTGGGTACTGTAACTCTTTCAAATACAGAATGGAATTTAATTGTATACTATGACTTAAAACCTTACTGGGTCGAAACATCTATGTTAATTAAAGGCACAAAGTGTTTGCAGCCACTTTGCAATATGATTAGACCCAACACGAATTGCATGAGAATCATTACTCACTTTAAGCAAATGGAAAATGAACTACAACTGGAAAATCGTCTGATTCGAACTAAAAGGGGCGCATTAGATGTACTAGGCAACATCGCACATTCGTTATTCGGCGTATTGGATGCCGAATATGCCAACAAAATGTCAGAGACAATATTAGAAGTAAAAGAGAACGAATCATATTTGCTTAAATTACTGAAAAATCAAATTTCAGTTGTTGACTCCACAATTAATATTATGAAACAAAATCAAGTCACAACAAATGAGAGGTTTAACCATGTTGAGAAAGAAATTAACCTTTATGCAGACAATATGGAACATATAAACAATACGTTACTACAAATACAATTGTCACAACTATTTAATTCTGCAATTTTAGACTTGACTCTTGTTGCGAACACCATAGTAAGAATACAATCCTCAATTCTTGACACCCTTATTAATGCTCATCACGGAAAAATCAGTCCGCTTATTTTATCTCCACAACAATTAGCGAATGAAATCAGTCAAGTACAGAGTCATTTGCCGTCATCACTGAGACTCCCAATTATAAAAGAAGATGAGCTACTTAAATTCTTTAAACTTGATTGATTTCGATGAGTATAAACTGTTTCAACTAACTACTGTCCCTAACATTATTAACAACACCATTGTAACAATTAAACAATGTTCCAATATGTTAGGAATCAATGCCAATCGGAAATAATTCATTCGTCTCCCAACATCACAGTTGAACACATGCGACACAACAAACCCCGACAGATTTTTATGTGCCCATATTCAAATTCGATATGATTATGGCTCAGAAATATGTTCATGTGAAATTAGTTTAATTAATAACAAAACTTCACCAGCATGCAACGTGGAAGAAAGCACATCAGGATGGACATCATTAAACATCAAGAATCAATGGATTTATGCAACTCTCTCATCATCACGTGCTACCGCCGTATGCAACAGAGAAATCATTCCTATTGTTGTAAAAGGTTCAGGACTACTAACTCTTGACCCAGAATGTATTCTCAAACACAATTTTGCCGTTATAAATGGACAACAAACCATATCAACTACAGTAAAGGAATCATATACTAGCTTCCATATGGGCACAAACTTTTCATTACCACTGTCCGCAACTCACTTCAGGATCAGCAACCATTCAAATACCACCCCATTTGAAGTCTTATATTCCAAAAATTTTGAGAAATTGGAAATGTTACAAAAATCGCTTTATGAAAATAATATCATGGAGCTACCTAATAAATTAGTTACTCATCAAATGCATTCATATACCATTGGTAGTTTAGCCATCTTCATGAGTCTCATCACCATAATCGCAGCAACTATAATTTACAAAAAATTAAAATCAACGATAGCAAATGAATCGTCATTAGAAGATATTGGCCTTCATACAATTACTATGCCCGTACCAACGCCTCGAAGTCAACCAAAATTTCCAGTAGCCGTCTAGCAGTCAAATATGGAGAAAAGAAAAAGGGGGGGAAGGCGAAAATAATAATAATAATCATTCTCATTTATTTAAATTAAATTTCATATTTTAATTCAGAATTTTAAAAATAAGTACAAAATAGTCATTTTAAAATTTAAGACCTCCGCAATATAATTTGAAAATGATTTACTCAGATGATAATTTGTTGAACGCGGGAATACCACTAATGTTATTTTCTTAATTTTATTACAAGTCAATGAACACCTTAAAAATGCTTAGTCAAATTTCATGTATTAATAAGTCAATGAACACTTTAAAATTGCGTATTCAAATTTCATTTGTTTAAATTGCTTACACATAGAACATTTAATTAAAAATATAAAAATTCGTAATTAACATTAATAATTAGGAAAAGAACAGCTTGCAATAACTGTTACCAAATTTTAGCATAAGCTTGTTGTTATTATATTTAAGTATTTTGTTTAGTAAATAAGAAGAATGAAAAATAAAATTAGTGGGCAGTAATTAAAAGACGTTTGTTTTATTTATTGTGCCCATCATCCTTTTAAGTTACAAGTGCTTAAAGGTCTACGACAAAACGATTAGTACAGTTCAAGTTCAAGTGCTTGGACTGAGTAATATTAATCTATCAATCTCATCATTAACACTTTATTTATACTTGAATTAAGAAAAATAGTACAAAATAAAACGACTGCATTATTTACTACAAAAGAAAATATCCATGCACTGAGCCCCATTATAACAAACACTTTCAATGGTGAAAACTTTGTATAACACCAACATAACTTATCGATGATTGAGAAGAAGAAAAAGAAATTGAAATAGTCAAAAAGATACATGATAGAGCACACAGACGCTACAAAAACAACATACAAGAGATACTCGAAAATCACTACTGGCCAGAGATAAAGCAATAATGTTAGGCATATAATAAAAAATTTAAATATGAGAGAAACCCAACAAGAGAACAATTAGGAGACTCCGACATTCCAACGGAACCTGGTTAATATATATATATGGACATATATTTCAACGACAACAAAACATGTTTAGTCGCCATTGATAAATTCTGAAAATATACTACTCTGAGGGAAATTGACTCAAGGGAACGTATGGGTGAGAAAATTGAAGAAATTTTCACAAATGACTACACAAATTACACACGATTGATGACTGACAACGAAAAATGTCTAAATACACCAACAGTAAATTTGATGTGTATAAAATATGGCATAAAAAAAGTAGAAACCCCAGTATATAGATCGACATCAAATAGACAAGTAGAACGCGTCCACAGTACAATCTCTGAGCTAGTAAGAATATTTAAAATACAAAACAAATCAACAGTAGCTGAAGAAATATATAAAACAATAAGAGAAATCAAAAAAACCATACACACGGTCACAGGACAAAAACCAGTTGACATTTTTTCAACAAAATGAAATACCACAAAAAGGCAATATATCAAAAACTAAAGACAGCATCAGGTCAAACAGTCGAAAGATTGAACCAAAGTACTAAACACCGAATCTTTTCATCGAATGAGCAAATCTTAGTTAAAATCAAGGGAGTAAGGAAAAAAAAGACGCTAGATACATTAAATATATTCCCTCTTATCGTCATTGGCGTATTCGTCTCGAAAATGCGGCGTATTTAACAAATTGGTATCGTAGTTGGTGAAAACGCTCATATATACAACACATGCGACTACAAATACGCCAGTAGTCGAAATACGTCTACGTCAACCACGATAAGGGTGATTGTGAAGGAAGACCGTGAGGACACTGTCTTAACCACAAAGGGGAAGATTGTACATAAGGACAATATTAAAAACTATACTATTAATAATGATGATCATCTTCCTGATATTACTCGTGATGGTTACAACAGAAATCAAAGGAGACGTAGAAATTAAAAACTTAAACGGACAATCAACGCTGCAAAAAATAATAAATATTTAACCGAATCTTTGAATTTAGACGACATAAAAGAAATAATAGAACACGACTTAATCTCAGTACCTGTAATTTTTTATTTAAATATTATTAAAATTTTTTTTTTTTTTTTGCAATATATTTATTAAGCTTGAGGTCTTTTTCTTTTATTTTATTTGGTTTTATTATTCGATATTTCGTTAACAGCTTGTTAACATCATCAGGAATAATAGGAAATTATAATTTTTAAAAAATTAATTTAATAATTTAAAAAAATTATAATTTCCTATTATTCCTGATGATGTTAACAAGCTGTTAACGAAATATCGAATAATAAAACCAAATAAAATAAAAGAATAAGACATCAAGCTTAATAAATATATTGCAAAAAATATAATAAAAAAGGTCAATTAATAATATAATTAAAATATTATTAAAATTTTATATTAGAATACGGAGACATACACATAGCCGGTACATGAGACTTTTTTATAGCTATCTATAAATATCCTATATTAAATAATGACTGCATACTTTTTAAAGTCACACCCATAAGCCTTAGGCACGGAAATATACAAACGGACGATCAAATAGCCCAATGTAATAGAGATTACGTCAGGGTGGACCATTGTAAGAATTTTTTTTGGAAAAAATTTTGCAGAATAAACAATGAAACAGATACATGTATTCTCCCACTACTTTACAACAGGAATAGTAAGTGTATGGTCATTCAAGAATATAATAATGCATTATTAGAAATTAATGAAGGTTTCATATTATTGGATGGTACTCATCAAGTCAACAATACTACTACCACAGGCATAACATTAGTAACATATACAGATAAAGTTAGAATAGATAATAAAATTTATAGCAATATACATGATAGGCTCATAGAAGGAATGCACACAAAACATAATGAGGATTTTGAATTCATAAAAATACTAAACTCAGATCGTGAAAACGCATTTAACAATATAGACCTTCTAAAAAAATTAGTTATTCCATACGAAAAACATCTTATACGTTAAACTTTTTATACGTTAAATTTCATAACTATAATATTTGGTATAATTTATATTGGACTTAAAATATTTAAATATGTATTACTATATAAAAGAAAACGTGCAGAACAAAATTTTAGAATTTATTATAGCCAACAAGTTGAGAGAATTAGAAGAGATCGTGATGCTCTCGTTTAAACAAGGGGAGAGTTAACGACGCTCATGCAGAGTTAACGAATCACATACATAAATATACATTTTCTATCTCTCTGTAATAATAATAAGCATATTTCGTAAGATAATAAATAGTGAGTAATTTCTCATAAAAGATAAGAAATATATTTAAGAAACAAAGAATATTGTAATTTAAACTATAATTAAGAATCACAGAATATAAACTATAGAAAAGAACCATGTAATTTAAGTTATTGATAAACTATAACTAAGACACAAAGAATATTTTATAAACTATAGATAAGAACCTTGTAATTTAAGTTATTGATTAAGAAACAAAGAAAATCTTGTAAACTATAGATAACAGCCATATAACAGAGAAAACTGATAAACTCTAGTTTATGTTCAAGATCTTCATATCTTAGTATTTAAGGTTAATTTTAAAGATTGTAAAATTCAGTCTTAACAAAATACAGTGTAAAGAAACACATAGTGTTTAAGTATATTTTTAAGCTCTAGAATAAGCGAATATAATAAATAAATAAATGCGCATAGTCATAGAAAAATTATATTTTTTTATTCCAACGTAGTCGAAAGACATTATTTCGCGTTAAGCCATGTTCTCTTCTAAAATTATGAAGAACCGTACATGCATTTATAATTTTTCCTGCCATTTGCGGTGTGTAATCCAACTTGCAAACACCTGAAAACACATTTTAGCACACCATTTAACCGTTCCACAAATTTTCTGGCCTTAACATCTACTGCGTTAACTGCTTTTCATCCTCAGTTGATGAACGGCCATGCCCGCAAGGGGTAGCCAGAGTCACCTGAATAAATCGGAATAAAATTCATATCAGTTTAGATAGTAAAAATTTAAAATAAAAGTTAAATTGTAATTGCAATTTAAATTATATTAAAATACCTAACAACCCAGAATGATTCTTTCTGTCTCTTTCGTACCGCTCTTGCAACAAAACGTTAATGAGCGAAGCTTCCCAAATATAGGAGTCGTACGCTGTTCCGCCATACCTTGCAAAACCACCAATAATTGTCAAATTATAGTCGCATATCTGAAAATGTGAATTTGTTGTTTTAGTGGCATAATTGTAAGGAAAATCTTAATGAGTGAAATTCGTACTAGCTGTACATTTTTTGAGTGGTAGCCTTTTCTATTTAAATAGCAGCCCTCAACCTCTCGTTTAGTTTTTAATACGAGTATGAGTGGAGTATATTGCCCTATCAGTCTAGGAAAACCAATCTCTCCATAGAATCTGGAAATCGTTACTCAAATCTAAATGTTTTATATCATTTCCATATGAATGTATGTAGAAAATACTTACTTTTGTTTTATAGGCTCATACTCAAATGCTTCTGGAAACTTAATCCACTTGGCCATTAATTTTCGCTTCAATATATCTGCTACTTCTTGCACATAGCGGCAGACTACACTTTTGCTTAGAAGCCGTAAAATCTTGGCCAATATCTCTGTAGTAGGAACCAGTCGCAGAAAAATGTAATGCGAAGCACATTCAGATAGGTTATGACATAAAATTTTTTTTCACACCCTCCGACATGTAGGGACTTATATCGTCGAACAAGGCAAGAGCTGCGTCTCTGGTCAAATGATATAGATCCCTGAATCGGTGTGCTGGATTGTTGAATGGATCAGTTGCATCCCTTAACTGCTGGCGATAAAACCGCAGCATATTTCGCCGATCCAGCTGTTATTATACTATACATTTTGTTTGGTTTTTTTACTATATTGTGTGTTTGTTTATATTTTGAGCTTATATTTTATTTAAATTTTTTTAACTTTTTATTGACACTTCATTACTAGAAATATTATAGTAACAACAGAATTAGTGTTGTCTGTTTTCGAATTCAAATACAGAAACACTTTTTTTTTCTCACAAATAGAGAAACGATGAAATTTTTTGTTTCACACTTCATTTTACGAAGCGAGAAATACAGAAACGAGCTACTGAAGCACCTAAAACAAAATCGATCGAAAATGCAAATACCGAATCAAAACCATTCCGATCGGAATGTGTGACATGCGTGATAGTATAAATAGCTGACCCGGACAGAAACCCGTTGCTGTGGCTTTTATAATAGTTCATTATTATATAAATATTAAAAAAAATTAAATAAAAGGAAATATTTTTTTCTTAAAACTTCAGTTTAATAACTTAAAAATGGGTACAAAGGTTATCATTAGATGAAAAGAACATTAAAATAAATAAAAGACACAAAAAAATCACTTTTTTGTTGCAAATTTATGTAAATTTAATAGATAAGTTTTTTTAAATCTGTCATTAAAATTTTAATTTGGGATTCAATTTGTGCATGTGATCAATACGAGCAAATTGCTGCTGGAAACTACGTACTGCACTGTCCAATGTTAAATCCAAAGGTTTTTTTTTTTGATCATCTAAAGATTTGTTGTAGTTTAACTCATCAATACGAGTCTTGTAAGCTTTGGGAGTATGAGGACCGCGGGATTCTGTACGACTCTCTGCAGCAGCAAAAAAAAAAATAAATAGATTTTAATCGCATAATAAAATTTTTGTTCTATAAATAAACATTTTTTAGTTTATTTTGTTTGTATATTTAGTAATTCTCAAAGATTTTTTGGGACTTCTTGTATAAACATATAGAATTTTCTAGTTTTTTTCTGTCGTAGAGCAACACATCATTATTTAAGAGAAAGAAGAAATGTAAAGTAACATGCATACATTTCTATAAAAAGTTTTTATACTAATACTTACATATATAATATTAAGAGATCTATATTTTAAGATGAAGCTTTGTATTTTCATATATTCTATATATATATATATTATATAAGTTCTAATAAAACCTTCAAACTGTACAGACGTAAGACTTTTTTCCTAACAGAGGTTATGGGCTCAGGCTACGCATAAGCGTGAAAAAAAAATAAATTTAGTAAAATGAGTGCCCAAAATATGTTCAATATTGATAAATTAATTGAAACAAATTATGACACTTGGAGTCTACAAATAAAAGCAATATTGTTTCACCAGGATTTATGGGATGTTGTTTCCAGCAATGAAATCAAAGATGATGCAGTTTGGAAAAGAAGTGATGAAAAGGCTTTGTCCACCATAATTTTAACTATAACTCCCATGCAGCTCTCATACATTAAGAATAGTAAAACCGCTAATAACGCCTGGAATGCGCTAAAAGGCATACATCGGCCAAAAGGGCCAGTGCGCAAGGTAACTTTATTTAAGCAACTTCTGTGTATGCGCATGAGTGAAGATGATTGCATACAGGAGTATCTCTGTAAGTTCGCGTGTGTCGTAGAAAAGTTGGCAGAGATAGAGATTACTTTGCAAGAAGACTTATTAGTTATCATGGTAATGGCAAGTTTACCAAAGTCTTTCGAAAATGGAGACACGAGATCAATTGCCTACCTTGTCCGTATTAAAAGTAAAATTAATTGAAGAGGGACAGAGGAGGAAAGCTGTAGAAGATTCCAACAACAACGATGACGCTGTTCAAGTTTTTATGGCTCAAGCAAAGAAAAATCAAAATCAACAAGCTCAGAAGAACATAGTATATAACAACAAAAACGTTAAGTGCTACAATTCCCATCAGAGAGGACACTATGCTTCGCAGTGCAAAAACACACGCAGAGAAAAAAAAGAGCGACCAACGAAAAATAACTTTGCTTACTCAGTTTTAGCAGCTACAGCCACACACAAGTTAAAACGTAATATTTGGTGCCTGGACAGTGGTGCTTCTTCACATTTATGCTGCGACAGAAATTTATTTGAGACGTTTGAAGAAGGAAAAGAGTTAATTTCTCTTGCAGGTCAAGGTAAAATTGAAGCAATAGGCAGTGGAAGAGTAAGAATAATAAAAAATAATATTCAACTTAACAATGTTTTGTACGTGCCTCAATTGCAATGTAATTTTATTTCTGTCGGCAAAGTGGCGGCAGTTGATATTGTAAAATTTGACCAGAAGAGAGCAACAGTTCTAAGAGATGGTAAGATCATATTAACTGCAGAGAAGATAGGAGATTTGTTTTTATATGAAGAAAGAGAGGAGGAATTATTTTTCTCTACCATGTCATCGGAAGCTGTACGATGGCATATGCGTTATGGGCATTTGAATATTACAAGTTTACGTCAACTGGCAGAGAAAAAAATGGTAGTCGGAATGCCAATCAAATTTCCAAACGAGATTAAACGCTCTGTATGTATGAAGAGTAAGTGCTCAGTTAAACCATTTGCCAAGTGCGAGAGTAGATCTCACGATTTATTAGAGCTGATACACACTGACATATGCGGACCTACTAGTACAGCGTCACTTGGTGGTGCCCGTTTTTTATTAACATTTATAGATGATAAGTCCCGCTATGTTTTTGTGTATTTTTTAAAAAACAAAGACCAAACATTCGAAGTGTTTAAGATGTTCAAGGCAATGGTTGAACTACAGACGGGCAAGAAAATAAAATCTTTGCGCTCAGATAACGGCGCAGAATTTAAGAATAATATTTTCGATGCGTATTTAAATAAGCATGGCATAGTCAGACAACTAACTGTACCATATACACCGCAACAAAACGGTGTAGCTGAGAGATTTAACAGAACTCTTGTTGAAATGGCAAGAGCGATGTTGATCTCAGCAAACTTAAAAGAATTCCTATGGGCAGAAGCAATAAGTACTGCGGCTTATTTACGTAACAGAGCGCCAACGAGAGTTTTAAGAAATGCAACGCCATATGAAATATGGAATAACCGTAAACCAAATGTTACTCATTTAAAAATATTTGGTTCTTTAGCTATTGCTTTAAATAAGAAACACAACAACAAATTTAAAGCAAAAGGTAAAGAATACGTCGTCGTCGGTTACTCAAACACATCCAAAGCGTACCGTTTATATGACAAAGAAGGAAGACGTATTATTCTGAGCCGCGATGTATATTTCATTGAAAAAATTAATAACAACGAAACAGTACACATTCCATTTTTTTAAGAAAATTTACGCAGTTTAGATATGGTAACCCAAGAGAATGGCGAAGATGAGGGTGAAAGTGATGTTGAACCAGCAGAAGAGAAAAAGGTCAATAATGATGAGCAAAGAATTGGACCTGGAAGACCCCGAATTTTGCGTAGCGGACAACCTGGAAGACCTAAGAAGCAGTTCAATATTATAGGTTTAATACAACAGGTAAATAATAATGTAAAAACACCAGAGACATTTAGTGAGGCTCTGAATGGTGAATATAGTAGTTTTTGGTGGGACGCAATGCAGGAGGAGTACGGATCTCTGATCAGGAATAGTACTTGGGAATTGACTGATTTGTCTGAGGGTAAAAAGGTTATAGGTTGTAGGTGGGTGTTTACCATTAAAAGGGATGGAAGTGATAATGTCACAAGATTTAAGGCTAGATTAGTAACGAAAGGATATGCTCAGAGCTACGGTGTCAATTATTGGGAAACTTTTTCACCAGTGGTGAGATATGAGACGATTAGGATGGTAATGGCATTGGCTGCTGGTAGTGTTTGTTAGTTCGACCGGTATGCACGTGTCTTCTTTTGGTCCGCTGTTCGGTCTTCGGTTAAATTAAAACAGAACAGAAATAAATTAAAAAAAGAAAAATACAAGTGGAAAAAAAAATTTAAAATAAAAACAAAAACAATCAACTTAGTGACAAACAACAAAACAAAATAAATTCAAAGAAAGGAAAAATTTTTTTGCTCAACTTTCATTAACAAATAAAAAAAGCAATAAACTGCAATAATCAAATATAATACAAAAAACAACAATAAATTAGACGGTGGAATCTGAGAAGAAAAAAAAAAAAAAAAAAACCGCTATACCAGTGACGGGCGAGAAAAACAAAAATCAGTGCTGACACTACCAACCAGTGCTGTCACTTCGGGTCACGGTGACCGGATGAGGTCTTTCATGGCCTTTTTCGTGGCATTGTGCTAATTCCCTCTACCATACCCGACTAAATCTTTTGCATTGTTGTTGCCATTGTGTTGGTTACTGCTAGACTGTTTGGTGATGAAGGAGTAACACTGATCACCGGCAGTCGTTCAAGCAGTGATTAGCTCAGTGGCAGCTACAATACAAAAGATAGACATTTTATTTGGGTTTTCTCGCGTTAATCATGACAGGCCGATTTAGAATTGACTTCTGCAACATACGTGGTCTAAGGGCAAATTTCTTCTCTGTCTATGCTCACGTTTGTCTCCATCGGCCGGATGTTTTCGCTTTAAGTGAAACCCAGGTGTCTGAGGATGCTGACCCACAGGATTTTCACATACCTGGGTATCACCTCCTATCTCTTTTCTATATACACAGGGGCCTTGCAATTTATATACGCAATGAAGTTGTGTACCAGTGCCAGCAATCTTTAGACACGCATGATCCCGAATTTAGCTGTCTTTGGGTTAAATTCAAAATCAGGGCACATCTTTTACATTTCGGGTTTCTTTACAGAAGCCCAAACACGGAAAGGGAGAAGACTATACAGAACTTCGATGCCCTTTCCGACAATATATCGGGGATCCTCGAAAATTACCCGAACAGTGAAATCGTTATTGCTGGTGATTTCAATGTCCATAATTTATCGTGGCTCCGCCATTCGAGCAATACAACTCCAGAAGGCCAATATGCTGAGCTATTCGCAGCGCACAATCACCTTGCGCAATTAGTGAATGAACCAACACATATTTCATGTGTTGACGGGCACCAACACAACACCCTCGACCTTTTTCTCACTTCACACCCTGAAAAGTATGAAATGAATATTAGCGCACCTCTCGGTAATTCGGATCATTGCACCATTTCTGCCTCCTTTTCGTTTGCGGAACTTCGAGGCGTTTCACCGCCAGCTATGAAACGTTTGAAATATATTTACGAAAAGGCACGTTGGGCTGAGCTCAACGATTTCTTTCGGCATTTCAATTGGAGGCTCTGCTTCCTCGACAATGATGTCAATGCCATGGCTAAAATGGTCCAAAATATAATAATGCTTGGTATGAAAACGTTCATACCATCAAAGCAAATTTCGATTAGGCCTAGACCAAAGTCTTGGTTTAATCAGACGTGCAGACTTGCAGTCAGATCCAGAGAGGAAGCATTTAGTGTCTGGCGGAATAATAAAAACGCAGATACTGATATGATGCGCAAAAGGGAGAGAACTTCGTGTGCCAAAGTGCTAAGACGTGCAAAAGCTTTGTACGAGCAGAGTCTTCGCGCTAAAGTTCTTACTGCCCCACGGGGAAGTAAAAGCTTTTGGTCATTCGTTAAAAGAGTTAAGGGAAACGCTAGTTCTTCTATTCCGTCTCTTTTAAAGGCTGATCAAATATTCACTGACCCGGTTGAAAAAGCTAACCTCCTAGCTGAAATGTTTGCAGGTAATTCTCACCTGCCGGAAAGCAATCAACCACTGCCCGCATCCGAGCGTGTATCCGTAACTATGCCAAAGATATACTTTCGGGCTCGTGCAGTTAAAAGGGTTTTATCGGACCTTAACATAAATAAGTCTCCTGGCCCGGATGGAATTCCGGCACTGGTCTTGAAGCAGTGCTCTTCGACGTTATCACGTCCTCTGGCAATCCTTTTCAGCACCCTCTATCATGCAGGCGAATTTCCGTCGTGCTGGAAAGTTGCAAATGTTACGCCGATCCCCAAGAAGGGAGAGGCAAGCAACCCTGAAAATTACCGCCCAATCGCAATATGCTCTACCATTTCTAAAGTAATGGAGAGTATGCTAAATTTCCATCTTATGAAATATCTGGAGTCCAATAGCTTACTCAGCGACCGACAATATGGCTTCCGTGGAGGACGTTCCACGGGTGATTTATTAGCCTTCCTGTCGGAAAAATGGTGTCGATCCATCCACCATTTTGGCGAAAGTAGGGTAGTGGCTCTAGATATTTCAAAAGCATTCGACAGAGTGTGGCATGGAGCACTCTTGTCCAAACTTATTGCTTTTGGTGTCGGTGATATCTTCTCTCGATTTATATCGAGCTTTCTCAGGGATCGCGCTATAAGAGTTGTTATAGACGGGATCTCATCAAACGAGTTCAATATCAATTCAGGGGTACCTCAAGGCTCTATTCTTTCTCCTACCCTATTTCTTATTTTTCTTAATGACCTCCTATGTCATACTTCAAACCCTATCCACTCTTTCGCAGATGACAGCAGTATCTGCCATTCATATTCATTCGATCGTAGGCCGACATCAACTATGATCGCGGCGACGCGGCAGAATATGAATGATTCGCTAACAGGTGACCTCACGAGAATATTGGAATGGGGTCACGCGAACAGGGTCGAATTCAATTCCCAAAAGACCCAATGCTGCATGCTAACACACCGCCGTATGCATGATCACGCTGCCTCATCTGTAAAAATGGGTGGCATAAACATTGAGGAATCAGAAGCTCTTGATGTTCTTGGCATGAAAATCCAGTGTGATGTCCGATGGACTGAGCACATTTTTCAGGTCTCAAAGGAAGCATTCAAGTGCCTAGGCTTTTTAAGGCGGTGTAAGACATACTTCACCCCATCTGATCTCCTCACTATTTATACCGCCTACATCCGACCGAAAATGGAATACAACTCTCATGTGTGGGCCGGTGCTTCAAAGACTATTTTGAAGTTACTCGACCGTGTACAGGAAAGGGCGAAGAAACTCATAGGAGACAGTAGGGTAGCCAACTCTATTGACTCTCTTGAGCATCGTCGCAACGTGGGGTGCGTTTCGTTGTTCTATCGTTACTATAATGGGATGTGTTCTAATGAAATCAGGGAACTTGTTCCCGAAACCCGGTTATTCGCGCGCACGACGCGATCATCATTAAGAGCGCATCCATTTGTGGTCGATTTGACGGCGACTCGCACTACGCATTACAGGGAAAATTCGTTTTTTGGCCGAACGGCACGTATGTGGAATAGACTACCCGCAGAGGTGTTTCCTGTCACTTTTAGCATGGGAAGATTTAAATCAAATGTCAATAAACACTACTCCCTCTATCCTCCTCCCCATAACCTATTTTCCTAGTTCCAGCACAATGCATCGCATGTGTAGGGGTCATCCCCTGAGTGCCGGTCCAAGTTAAAAAAAAAAAAAAAAAAAAAAACATAGTTTACATTTGTATCAAATGGATGTATCCACTGCCTATATGAATAGTGAGCTTAATGATGAGGTTTTTATGACACAGCCTGAATGTTTTGTTGATAGAGTTAGACCAGATTCGGGTTTGAAGTTAAATAGAGCATTGTATGGCTTAAAGCAATCAGGCAGGGAGTGGAATCGAACATTGAACAATATTTTGATTGGAATGGGTTTTAGATCATGCAATAGTGAACCATGTTTATATGAGAGGAATGAGAATGGGCGTATAAATTTGATTGCAGTCTATGTTGATGACCTTCTCATAGCATCGTCTGATATTGCTGAATTACGTCAAATAAAAAATCAGATAGCAGATAGGGTTGATGTTGTTGATAAGGGCCCTGCTAAACATTTCGTGTGTTTTGAAATTGAGAGAAAGTGTACAACGGGTGACATTTTTATCAATCAGAGCAAATATATAAATGGGTTGTTAAGGGAATGCGAAATGGAAGAATGTAGGCCAGTTTCCACTCCATTGGAACCCAAATATCAAGTAGCGTGCGATCAGGATTCATGTAAAAAGGTTTGTCATAAGGAATATCAATCGTTAATAGGTTCGTTAATGTATTTGGCGATTTGTTCTCGCCCTGATATTTTACATTCAATTTCAAAGTTATCGCAGAGGAATACTGATCCACATGCGGAACATATGACGGCTGCAAAGAGATTTCTGAAGTATTTGGGTAAAACCAAATATTTGGGACTGGGGTATTATAAGACGGGAAAGCCTCTATGTTGTTATGTGGACGCGGACTGGGGTGGTGACATTGTTTCTAGGAAATCATATGCAGGATATTGTTTTATTTTAGCTGGTGGAGTTTTTTCTTGGGAGGCTAGGAAGCAGGCTACAGTTGCCCTTAGTAGTACTGAGGCAGAATACATGGTACTGTCTTCGGCGGCGAAAGAGGCAGTTTATTTAAAGAAATTGCTTGATGAGTTAAGTTACATTCTCTTGATAGGGTGGAAATTAGGGCCGACAATTTGGGTGCTTTACATTTATTTAAAAATCCCATTTATCATAATAGAACTAAGCACATAGATATAAAATATCATCACGTACGGGATGTATATAAGAATAGTTTAATTGATATAAAATATTGTGGTACTAATGAAAACATAGCTGATATATTTACTAAGAATTTACAGAAAATATCACATGAAAGAGTAATCGTTTTGTTGGGATTAAAAAATTTAAAATAATATGTAAATTTTAATTTTATGAAATTTAATACATTTTTATATATATTCCTGAACAATGTGAATTTATTGTTAATCAAATATTTTGAATTTAGTTTTTATTTATTTTGATTTTTTTTTGGATGTAAATGTGTTGAGGAGGAGTGTCGTAGAGCAACACATCATTATTTAAGAGAAAGAAGAAATGTAAAGTAACATGCATACATTTCTATAAAAAGTTTTTATACTAATACTTACATACATATATAATATTAAGAGATCTATATATTAAGATGAAGCTTTGTATTTTCATATTTTTAAGTTCTAATAAAACCTTCAAACTGTACAGACGTAAGACTTTTTTCCTAAATGTTTCTACTGAAGAAATATACATACATATAGGCCAACTAAACGATATAACAAACATAGACAAATAATCGTAATTTTGACTCGCGTTGAATAAATGAATAAAATAATTACATTTTTATATTTAATTTTATGTTGTCAACTCATTGACTTCTTAAAAACTTTTTGAACAAGAACTTTTTTTTTATCTTGGACCAGCACTGAGGTGCTGACCCCTATATATATATATGGGAATTTTTTTGGTATTTTTTTAACATATGTTTCAGAGCACCAGTAAATATTTTACATACTGGCGGCATTACTGAAATTAACGAAAAATAATTACGCTCAAAAACAAGCATAATATGTGAATGTATGTGTCTGGGGACCCCTGCTGTAAACATACTTCACACACGGTTTTCATTTAATTGTTATTTTATGCTCTTCATAAATTTAAACTCAAAATTCTTGATCTATAACGAAATAAATTAATTTTTGGAGAACTGTCAAAGTGATTTCTACTGTAGGGTAGCCAAATCTTACACAACACGAGGGTGGCGATGGCTGCCCGTATTCTGCACGTTGGTTCCACTCTAGTTTCAGGCTCATAAACACATCTCGCATTTTTCTGATGTGCATTTGTGTGGGTTTGTGTCAGTTGTTGTCGGAAGGTTTCAGTATCAGTAAAATAATTACTAACAATAGCTATGTACCAAAACGAAGCTTCAAGAATTTAATACATCTCCTTGACATTAGAGACGCTAGAGACACAGCTGTAAAACCAAATAACCTGATAAAAGCAGTGTTGTAAGATAGTGAAGCTCCACCTCCTTTCACCTATGCACTGCATGTGTAGGGGTCATCTCCTGAGTACTGGTCGAAGAAAAAATATATATAGTGCTACCAGACAATCATGCAAAACTTTTAAAATTAATCAAAGACACAAACTAAAAACATTAAGAAATTAATGTGAATTAGTAAACAGTGCTACCAACATCTTAAAATAGCCTTTTGAACTTTAAATTAGCGTTAAAAACACTAACTTAGCGCAAAAATAAAAGTGGACAATACTGCCAACATTATCCCAACTTTGTATCGAAAAAGTTGTCCAGAACCCGCATTTCCCTACTACTATAGTTATTTTTTCATGTTTTTATTTTCAACAATAAAAATTTTTTGACGAAATTTTGTGACATTTTTAGAAAATATTTTTTTTTATTGAAAATATTTGAAATTTTATTTATTCATTTCCTGATGAATTTAACAAATTTTTAACAAAATATCGAACACAAATTTCAAACAATATAATTCGAAAAGAATAACGAGCTCGACCTTAATAATTAAATAATAAGATAAATTACAAAAAAAGGTAAAATAAAATGAAGATATAGAACATTTCTTCTACCCTGCCGGCAGAGTACATAAGAATTTCAATATTGAGTGAGTTGCTGACAAGCCTCGTCAAATTTTATTATTGAGTGCAGAACGGTTTCGGGCATGTCTTATATTCAGTGGCTTTGCTATTATTGATCTGTTTCATCTATTGTCATCAGTATTTATTAAGTTAACTCTTTATTCTAGAATGTTTTTCTCCATTTGGGTTTGATATCTACAGACGCTTATGGATTACAGAGTGCGGTGATACCAGGCTTGCGAAAGGAAACATTATAGATGCGAAATGCAAATGCGCAAATGGATTAGACAGTACCAATCGTTCCATTTCGTAACATTTTTCTTTCGCATTGCAATAGAGAGTAACCCCCTGATCTAATCTAATCTATTCAGATCTCATACCTGATAAGCTGATCTGATCTGATACCTGATAAGCTGGTCTGATCTGAAACCTGATAACCTGTTCAGATACCTGATATCCTAATCTGTTAGCTCATATATGAAAAATTAATGAAAAAATTTTAAAAGAGTTGGTGAGAACCAGAAATATCTTGAAGAGTAGTATTTTTTTTTTTTTTTTTTTTATCTTGGACCAGTGCTCAGGGGCTATCCCCTACATATGCAATGCATTGCACTGGAACTAGAGAGAAGGATAGGGAAGAAACAGACAGGTGGTGAAAGTGGTAGAAAGATAGAGCTTAATTCTTGCACAACTCTGCAATTAGTATAAAGACTGGTGAAATAGATACTAAAAGAAATATTTAAGTCTATAATTGAATATTTGAAAGAATTTATAAATAATTGGAAGAATATTAATAGATTGGTTAAAAGGGAATAAGAAAGTGAAGTGAAAGCAGAATTCGAATCTTCAATTAAGTTGGAAACAAGTACACCAAAGAAACTATTAGAAAGAACAATATTTGATAAAATAAACTCGTACAAAGATAATGATGATGATGATGAAGATGCTTTTTAATCACAAAATTCTAAAATTGAAGAGAATTATATTGAAAAAAGGAATGAATTAGATAGCAACTATGGATCTCATAAAGATTTTATTAATAATAAATGGAAATTTGGTAATATTAACGAAAAATTGTCCTGGGTTCTACCCAGTTTCAGACTCATAAAAACAGCTCGCATTTTTTCTGATGTGCATTTGTGTGTCTTTGTGTCATTTGTTGTCGCAAGGTTTCAGTGGCGAAAGCATAGTCACTGGTCACTGTAAGGCACATCAGAACGCCCTCCTTCGTCTGTATTGTGTAGCAGCGGCGAAGTAAAATAATTAATAAAAGTGGCTACTAAAAACGAAGCTTCAAAATTTAATATGTCTCCTTGACATCAGAGAGGCTACTACACTGCTATAAAAAACAAATAACGTGCAAAAAGCAGTATTGTAGATAGTAAAGCTTCACGTCCTATCATTTCTCGTACTATCCCTTTTCCAGAACAATGCACCGCAAGTGTGGGGTCATCTCCTGAGTGCTGGTCCAAGATACAAAAAAAAACTGCCTAATGATAGAATTCAAGTTGGTGGATAAATATGGGCTCTAACGACAGACTTATTTTCTTTAATATTTCACATAATACAAACAACTATGACAATTCTGAACTAGGAATTTATAAAAAAAATTTAAATCGTATTGACGCATATAGAAGAGGTTACAAACGTGATGGTCAAGTTAAGGCAACTAAAGCATATAAATATGAACATATAATACAAAAATGTTTAAAGAAGACAGTCTAAACAACTTACTTTCATCAACCTTAAAAACTAAACATAATTATAAAGGTGATGAAATTATGTAATTTAACCCTCACAAACCAAACTATATATATTGGTATGACCGAAAGGGTTGGTAGAACGTCTTCGAATAGCAACAGATCATGCTAATCACAATAACGAGATTGTATCAATTATTAGAAAACTACGTGAAACTATTATAATAGAATAATATAATGATGGCTAGACATTGCGCTGACGTAGTGCCGTTAGTCACAGTATTTAATTGAAACACTCTCAGCTTATCAGATCTTTCTTTCTCCAAAAGATTAATTGAAAACTCCTATCCTTATCAGCAATCATGACTTGACGATACATTTTCTCAATATCTGCAGTGATTACATTCTTGTGAAATCGAAAACTGATTAATGTAGAAAACAATTCTTCCTGAAATGTATGACCAACCATTAATAAATCGTTCAGTGATATATGTGAAGAAGTTCTACTAGAAGCATCGAAAACTACACGAAGTTTGGTAGTTGTACTTTGTGGTTGCAAAAAATATTGTTGTGGAATAAAATAGTGAGGAGTACTTGGCATGTCGTTCACATGTAATATATGACCCAAGTTGAAATACTTTTCATTTTCAAAAGAATAACCTAGCAGTTTGTATCAGATTTGAAAGGTAGACGTTAATCATCGTACAGTACTCACACAATTATCCTCGGATTTTCGTTGTTCCCCAGAATAAATTCGTGTTGATTCATTTGGAAGCTTCGCTAACTGCCAGAATCTCCTAACAATAGAATCAACGGTGCTCTCATTTTCCTCACTTTGAAAAATTTTACTATTGCTCGAGCCCTTTGATTGATTTTTTTTTATCTTGGACCAGCACTCAGGTGATGACTCCTACACATGCGATGCATTGTGCTGGAACTATAGGAAAGGGATAGGAGGAGAAGCTTCACTATCTACAACACTGCTTTTTGCAAGTTATTTGTTTTTTATAGCAAGAATAATTTACAGCAGCGTGGGAAGTAGAGGGCCGTTCAGACATGCTACTTGTATTAGCAGAACCTATGCTATATCTGTGGAGTAGCGAGTTATGCGAACCACTACAAATTCTACATTTACAAGATTAGCTTGTTGCGTATGTTTCTTTTTTAAACAATTTATGCATGGCGGTACTGATTTTATGAAATAAAATCTTGCACTAATAGGCTCAGCACCAAAGGACGGGAAATTATTTATAATATGTTGAGAAGATTTGCAAAATATGCATTTATCAGCAGACTGTTTTGATTTTGTGCAATTTAGTGATGTCTTAGTATTCTTATTGTGCGTATAATCAGTTTTGTTCCTATTAAACCTCGGTCTTGAACTTGAAGATTCATCAGCAGAAAAGTGCTGGTACCGTTTGTTCGAGGTGGCTTTGCAGTCTGACCAAAGTAGGAGTTTGTCGAAATCAAGCTGTTCCTCCTACTACGTTTTAGTGACTGGATCAACTTTTGACATCACCAAGTGTATTGAAATGGCATTGTTATTTTCTTATCATCACCTATTGAGCGCAAAACTCGATGCAATCGAGGTTGAAATAAATTTTCATGCGTGTAGAGAGAGCTACGTACTATATTCCGCGGTAATTTGGAATGACATCTTAGCCCTCTTGGACCCAGTGATAGATGGTAACGGAGCTAGGTTCCGAGAAAAAATTACAGTGGCCAACGGCCACTATTACTTCAGAACGAGAGGACACTAAATCAAACGCTGAATGAAATGGTGAGTTCAAAGATATACTTCACTCCGCATCCATGGGTGAATTAAATGAAGACGAGCTCAAAGTTGAACACCTGACAAAAGGGGGCAAATAAAATTACTAATGTAGCGAGACAATATACGCCAGTCAAACCACAAACGTTTCCTGTAAAAATAAGAATAATACTCAACGATTACTCACCAGTATCGCAAAGACCACGCCGAGTACCAATCGAAGACCAAAAATTCATCGACAACCAAGTCAAGGAATGGCTAGAAGACGGCAATATAACACAGAGTTATTCAGAATACGCAGCACCGGTAGTCCTGGTAAAGAAGAAAGACGGCACAAAACGCTCGTTTTGCGATTTTCGGAAACTCAATGAAAAAATTGTGAGAGATAACTTCCCAATGGCTTTAATCGACGAATTAATTCAAAAGTTAAAAGGTGCTAAGATATTGACACTGGATTTACGCAATGGATTTTTCCACGTGCCAATAGATTGAACCGTTTTGATTTTATAACAAAAACAATTTTAATGTAAATGCATATGGTGAGTTTGTTTACATTTTTGGTGACCGCGTGAGTGGGTTACTTTAAAATTTTCTTTTTAAATAAACAGAACAAAGTGCAACAATAAGGAAAAAAACGCAATTACTTTAGAAATATATTAAAAAATTATATTTTGGACAACATGTCAGAGGTATTCTCGTAGTTTTATAATAAAATCTTTTTTTTTTGTATTTTTTGTAGTCTGCCCTCGTTCCATACAGCGATTCTTATGAATCTTCCGCTGATTTAAATAGATTGCAAAATTTAGAAGTCGAGAAGGTAACATGTGTTGGAAAAAGGGGCTACAAAAAGCAAAATGAATACCTAAAAGGCGACAGAACGTTAAGAACCTATGCTTAAACAAAAAGTGTGGAAAGTCGTGTCATGACAAGTTTTCTGAACATGATAGTATAAGACTAAATGAAAATTTTTGGGGAATAGGAAATAAAATTAGACAAAAAAATATTGGTTGTCTTCATGCATTAAGCAAGTCAATATTAAAAGACCATATGAAGAAGGTGACATAGGAAAACGCAGCTTTAATTATTTTATTAACATCAATAATACTATTTTTAAAGTGCGGCAACAATTTTTATTGAAAACGTTGGACATTTCACAAACGATGTTAAGATCCTTAATAAAAAATAGAAATTCGTATAATATTAGCTTTAAAGTATAAAAAAGTCAACTCCGCACAACAAATCTGATGAAGCAAGCATATCTTTGATAAAATCTTTCATTGAACAATTACCAGCACTTTCTTCACATTTTTGTCGGAATAAAAGTACAAAATTATATCTATTTATTTATTTATTTAGATGCTTTTAATATGAAGCACTTATTTTATTTTTGTTTTATGTTGTATATTCTAAAATGTATAAATTTTTATTTAAAGAGTGAAATCTAATTTAATTTTAATGGAAAAGTTAAAAAAGTTAAATAAAACCAGATCATAAAATCATTTTCTTAAAATGAATTTTTGTATTAACCCACATATTTTTTTTAATAGTAGGTTACCAGCAGGACAGCGAAAAAAATTTATCCAACAAAATTATATAATTAAAATTATTTATTTTATGGGGGTGCTGATTGCGAGTTGAACGTGAACGTGTTGGCTCTGCAACCAGATTCCCAGCCAGGTCAAATCAGAAAAAAGTTTTTTCTGAGTTTTCTGTACTACAGCACTCTCCCTCGTCGGTATTTGAGCAATAAAACGTCGGCGAAGTAAAATAATAAATAAAATGGCTCCCTTAGCTTAAAAATAATGCGTCAAAAAAACATCAGACACGCCGCAACTTTGCTTTATAATTAACACGCAACTGCAGAGTTGTGCAAGAATTAAGCTCTATCTTCCTACCACTTTCACTACCCTATCCTTCTCTCTTGTTCCAGTGCAACGGAATGCATATGTAGGGGATAGCCCCTGAGCACTGGTCCAAACTAAAAAAAAAAACAATTAAATATATCATATCAATACGAATTCAAGTTTCGGCCCTTCGGAATTTCGAATTCACCTGGCTTGTTTTGTAGATATATAGCTGCTTCCAAAGATGAGGACGATGGCATCGTTAAATTAAAAAAAGTATTGTCAGTGGCGGAATGAAACGGACTGAAATAAAGTGGAATAAATTCCAATTTTTACAGAGAAGAATCAACTTCTTAGGGTACATATTTGAGAACTCTACAGTGTCAGCATCAACTGAAAAAATAAGTGCCTTAATAAATTTCCCAGTACCTAAGAGCGAAAAAGCTCTACAAAGAATTCTCGGGCTCACTTCATTTCTACGACGATTTATTCCTGGATATGCAGACCATTGTCTAATTTACTGAGAAAAGATATTAGATTGAAAATAGGAGATGAGGAAATTTTAGCATTCCAACAACTAAAACAAGCCATGGGGGCTCCACCAGTACTGAAGGTTTTTGTCCCAAAGCCATTACAGAAATCCATACGAATGCTAGTTTATATGGATACGGAGCGGTATTACTTCAAAACGATGATGACTCTCAATTCCATCCCGTACAATTTATGAGTAGAAAATCGACCGAACCAGAGCAAAAATATCATTCATTCAAATTAAAAGTCCCGCAGTAATAGAAACACTCAAGAAATGGAGAGTATATACACTAGGTATTCCGCTGAAGATAGTTACAGACTGCAACGCGTTTGCATTAACGATGCGCAAGCAGGATGTACCACCGAGAGTATGATGATGGGCACTCTTCCTACAAGAGTTTAATTATTAAATAGAGCATATGCCGGTAGCTAGAATGAAACACGTCGACGCTTTAAGCCATCTGACATGCTTAATTATGACTGACACTATAAATCACCGGTTAAAACAGGCCCAAATCCAAGACGACTGGACTAGAGCTTTGAGCAAAATATTAGAGACTGGACCGTATGAGGATTAGTTTAAGTAATACGACATTTTACACAAGAACCCAGATAGCGAACTAATAGTAATACCAAGATCGAAGGAACGCGAAATAATTCAAATTGCGCACAAACAAAGGCATTTTGCAACCCGAAATTTAACAGATAAAGGGGACAAAATAGTAAAAAGTTGCGTAGAATCTTTGGTCAGTGCTGCGAAAAAAGGTCGAAAAGAAGGATTACTCAGCCCCATAGATAAGGCAGACCAACCGTTGATAACCTATCACATAGACCACGTAGGTCCAATGGAAGCTACCCGTAAATTATACAATCGTACCCTAGTCGTTGTAGATGCCTACAATAAATTTGTTTGGCTGTACCCCACTAAGAGTACAATCACAGATTAAGTATTAGATCGGTTGACGAAACAGGCAACAATATGCGGCAATCCAAGAAGAATAATTACTGACAGAGGCACAGCATTCACGTCTGTGCACTTCGAACAGTACTGCGCATCTAAAAACATACAACACCTCCTTCCGCACTGTTTCGAGGACGCTTTGTAGAGTTTTCAAAGGTTTTAGTGGGGGCGTAAAGTTGAACAAACGTAATATTCCGGGCTTTGCCGCGAACTCTGGCAGTAATATTCTCTCGGAGTGAGGTTTCCAGTCTATTAGGGCACTTCTCACCTGTTTTGATAGGATGAAACCGACGCCACTTGATCGAAGGAACTCGTTCGTTGTTTTTCGGGAGAGAACCGTAAGACCTTCTTCTGATTCGCACCATCGTACTTCGCAAAGCCCAAGTAATGATAGCTTATAGGTGATGAATTCCTGGAATAATTGTGCAAGCTTTGAGGTTTCCAAAAGAGTACGTACATTCCATGTTCCGATTCTTGTCCTAGATTTCATGCCAAGTTCTGTCAACGTTTTATCGGGTTTATTAGTTTTCATCTTATTCTGGTTTCGTTTATTATTTAGGCATAGAAAATACTACGGTTATCCCGCCCAGAATCTAGTTAGTGCGACAGGGGACACCAAGTATTTTAGACAGTACGTGAGGTTGACATTAAGAGTGATTAAGATTTGCTTGCGCTTCACTTTCCCATTAGACCCCAAATATTTTTACAAAAATATTCAAAAATGTCACACAGTAAACCTCCACTTTTCAATATAAAAGCAATTAGTCCATTTGAGTTTCATGGTTAAATGTGGATCATACTTTTTCAGCTAATTCATAGTCGTGTAGATGACGACCGATTGGTTAGTTTATATAATCATATTGAAATACACCTTTCAGTTTCATTAAAATTAATTCGTTATCACACATTAATATGTATTTAGATATTCATCTGATAAATAGCCTGCTAAACTATATGGTATAATTCGATAAAATCATGGACTGAAATACTTTTCTTTATTAAAATAAATAGTTCCTTGCTTAAGGAAGTATCTCCTGGAAATAATGAAAGTTCTTTCGCATATAAATGTGAGTCATATGCCGTAACATTAAGGAAAAATATTGGGATGACTTGTGCTATTTGGTACTACAAATTACATTTTTTATGTGCAGGCCCTCTATATATACCCCTTAAATGATAATGATCAGCTACTACAGATAAAAATTTTTTGCAAATGTGGCAAGTTATATAATATAAAGTATAATTAAAAGAAATGCAAATTTTTGAAGTGTTCAAGTTCACAGTTATTTGTCACAATTTTGGGAAAAATTACTTTTTGATTAGAATAAGGGAGAAAGATCAATTAATCTCCAACTTAAGTTTAGTAGAATACGTATTTTTTATGCCACTATACACGTCATCAGTACTCTTTGTGTCAACAATGTGGTAGTTTTGAAATCATTAATATCATTTATTTAACCCGTCAGATGCATACGAGAATAATTGTTACTGTCCTTATACTATTAACACAGATTGCCAGCTTGGTTGTTTTTTATGATTTTAGTAAAGGTTATACTTCATATATTCACAAAGGTCAAAATCAAAGGTATTTGTTAAGGTATTTGCAGCCCACTGTAAATGCCACAGCAGGCAAGGACTCCTTTCGGATGTGCCTGGTTCATCGTCAAGAGAAAAAACCTCTTCATTCGTATAATAAAAATAAGGGTGACAAATATGCAAAGCATGGTGGCGATGGTCGAAGTAGTCTGCACGTTGACTACAAAACGAAAAATTTTTCCTGGGTTCAACCCCAAGTTTAGACTGATAAAAACATCTCGCATTTTTTCTGTTGTACATTTGTGTGTCTTTGTGTCAGGTGCTGTCGTACGGTTTCAGTGGCGAAAGCATAGTCACTGGTCACTGAACAGTAAGAGCATCAGCTGCATCCAGTCCACAGGCACATCAGAACACCTTCTTTGTCTGTATTGTGTAGCACCGGCGAAGTAAAATAATTACTCTAATGTGTATAAAAAACGAAGCTTCAAAATGTAATACGTCTCCTTGACGTCAGAGACGCTACGACGCTACTATAAAAACAAATAACGTGCAAAAAACAGTGTTATAAGATAGTGCAGCTTCACCTTCTATCATTTCTCCAAATAATCCTTTCCTATACTTCCAGCACAATACACCGCATGGGTAGGGGTCACCTCCTAAGTGCTGTCCCAAGTTAAAAAAATGATACTTTTAGTTCACATTGCGGTTCATACGCACTGTCCGGTTCCTTCTCGTTTCACACGCAATTAAATCTGCAGATGCTCGAAGAGGAAAAAGAGCTTCAAAGAAAATATTTGGAGAAAGCATACAGTATCCTCACACAAGGTTATGTTTGTCTAAGTTTCTATTCTTCTTTTAATACCTCTTCCTTGTAGCGCAGTGCAGGGCAAATAGCTGCGAGAAAGGTGATTCCCAAAGAGCTACCGACTTTCGATGGCAACCCAGAAGACTGGCTCTTTTTTATAAGCCACTATAAAAACAGCAAATATAAAGCGGCATCTAGTATTTTTTTCTTAGAAAATAACTTCATACATACAGATATCAGATGTTTTTTAACTGCATGTGAAATTAAAATGATACTACAATCTGGTAGATCATTTCATGGTATTTATTTTTTAAATATTATTGGCGGTATATGTCCGCCGTGGCTAGGAGTTACATGGTCTATTCGATCAGTATAATTTTTGAAAACTTTTCCCAATAAATCTGGACATATGAAATCAATGGTGGCTTGAATATTCGCTTCCAATGCTTCAAGAGTTGCTGGTGCGTCAACATAAACAAATCATAGAACATAGCCCCATAAAAGTAATTCAGTCTAAGGATACCAGATGATCGCATTAGCTAAAATTATCAAGTGAATATAGTTGTGTTCAATACAAAGCATGTTAATACGTCAACTGTTTGGATAACTCGAATAAAATGGTTGTATTTTATAACAAAAAATGTTGTTGTTGTAGGGACGAGATTACCTGGTATGAATTCGCTTTGATCCAGTCTTTTTGGAACCAAATGTCGTTGATTTTTAGCTGATTCAATTTTGGAAACAAAAATTTAGTCAGTAAAGCGCTCGCCTTTCATCGTAACGACGACAAATCGACATTTCTGCGTTTCTTAAATCTTGTTGATGGTTTTGAATTGAGAAAAGCAAAATTAGTGTGATAACGATTATTAACTGCAGGAATTGCTTGCACACTGGACCGATTATGTTGATTTAAAATGGGCGAAGTGCTAAGATTTGAGGGTGGCGATGGCACGGTGGATGTTAGTCTACACGTTGACTACAAAACCAAAAACAGAACTGGATTTAACTCCAGTTTCAGACTAAAATTATAAAAAAAAAAAAAATTTGCATTTTTCTGATGTGCATTAGTGTGCCTTTGTATGTCAGTTGTTTTCGGAAGGTTTCAGTGCCGAAGGCATAGTCACTGGTCACTGAACAATACCGGCTTCAGCACTGCTACGAGTACAAACAAAGAACGTGCGAAAGCAGAGCTGTAAAATAATTAATTAAGCTTCACCTCCTGTAATTTCTCCTACTATCCCTTTCCTATAGTTCCAGCACAATGCTTCGCATGCGTAGGAGTCATCTCCTGAGTGCTGGTTCCAGATACTTACTTATGCAAATATAATTAAATTCTAAATTAAAAAAAAAACAACACTTGTCTTTCAATTAAATTTTTATTCTAGCTTTTAAGATTATTTTTACTTTTATATGACTTAAGTTTACATATACATACGAGTACATGTATAATTGGCCTTGGAGACTTCAATAAATAAATAAATAAATATATAGAGTAGTATTGCGAACCGAAACGGAAATTATTGGGTTTATCAAGTAATAGAAAGTAGTTGACGGCACTACTCAGTAATCTTTTGAGGCGTTCGCTTAAGATTAATCTAGAAGTGGACAATACTCTCTCACTAGTCGGGAAAATTACATTATTAAGAGTTTCTTCTGCAAGATCTTTAAATTGTTTAATACTTAAATTTTAAAACATCGTTTTCATTTCTTTTAAATTAGATTTCTGTAACGAAAACTTCGTGATGACTTGGGAGTTTCACGTCACGAATAAAAAACACGACACGCTCCCATCTCTAGTCCAAACCCACCGTGTTGAAATTCTGATAACACTAAATTTATTTGGAAGCATACATACATATACATATATATTTATATACAGTTAGTATTATTACTAAAATAATTATTTCGAAGAATACAAAGTCTGGTTATTGATAGAAATGTATGTTTGTATTGTAGACACACACAGCTATACACAATTATTTTAGAAACACCTCGTGTTTGTGTGTGTACAATGCAAACTTACATTTCTATAAATAAAACCAGACTTTGCATTCTTCCAAATAGTTATTTTAGTAATACCATGGACTATCTCCATAGCGGTTGGTTTAGTGAAATTCAGCGAGACCTGTGGCCTGGACAATGTTTTTCTTTAAAAGTAAAAAAAGTTCTTCATCAAGAAAAATCTAAATATCAGAGTATTCAAATTATTGAAACGTAAGAAATATATTCTATGTGCAAATACATATGTATGTACATATATGTATGTAGATCGACTTCTTTACATATGAGAATATACTGCTATATATAAAATTATATTTACATATGTATAATTTTAATTTTTAATACTTTTGCTTTGAGATAATAGAAATATTTTATTTGTATGATACTAACCAGCATATCGAAAAAAACCCTTTTTATGAAGGGCGACCCAGTGCTCAATTTATTATAATTTTAAAATGTCAAGAAGATAAATTCTTGTGTATAACTTAAACTATTATTTGTTTAAAACATTAAAAAAAAACTTTTTTTCTTACACTTGCGGCTATTTCTTGCCGACTTCTTTATTAAATAAAAACTATTTAATAACTGAACAAAAATGATTACAAATGTTTGCTTAAATCTTAATTTTCGTCCGATGTTGTGTTGCGAATATTGGCAAATTCGGATGTTTTTCTTCCAATTCCACGAAATCGTACGGTCTGTGGTTATTTGATATGTTCACAAAATACACCGGATGTCGTCTGCTGCGCAAAAAGAATGAAAGCTTGCTGTTTATAAAGTGTTTGTGTTTGCATTGGCTTTTGCAATATTAAATTATACACTATCTTCTCTTGCACGATTTTGAAATAACGCGGTTTAAAAAATTATCTCGTCTTATTTTTACACAAGAACTGTCACATACTTTGGATAACTTTCATAACTTGATTACACTTTAAAAAAACATCTCATGGTAACTTGCCTCTTTCTACATATTATTTGCTTTGTACACACATCCTTTAATACATAAATTTTGTTACTTTTTATTGCATATTGAGGTGGATAGCGTAAATAATATTTTTGTTTTTATCTCCCAAAAATCATCATCTTATATATAAAAATACCATGTTTGTATGTATGGAAGTGTATTTGTACCTTATGGACAGCTAAACGGGTGAACCGATTTTCTTAAAATTTTCAGAACGGCTGAAGTGAAAGTTTCTGAATATGCTCAAAATGCCTTTGTATTTAAAGCAAATCATCAGTCAAAAACTGGGAGGGATTGCTCAAGTGGGCATTGTACCTCGCATATAAGCTAAATATTGATTTCATTATATTTTTACTCGTCTATGATGATATTCTGCGATAGATTCGTGTGTTTTTCGCATGCTTCTACCAGTATTGTATTTTGTTTTTTTTTATTTATTTAAGACTAGTGAAATAGATACTCATTAATAACTAAAAGATACATTTAAGCCTATATATCTTCGCCACTTCCTCTGCGAGTGCTCTGCACTCAGTGAATTGCGCCTCCGTGTGCTGGGGGCCTAACGGAGCTGCTGGAGATGGGGCTCAGGGTACTGAGCGTATTCATCGTTGGCAGCAGCTGGTTGTTGCCTTGACTCCGCCGCATTCACTGGACCGGTGGTTTCCCGGTTCATACTAGACCCTTCCCATTCTATCGCATCCTGTCTAGTAATGCAACTCTCTTCCGTCCTATTCTATTCTATCCTTTCGTCTATTCTTCTTCTTTACAGGTATAACAACGGGACCATGATGAATTGGACCCAAGTGGTTCTGGGCTCTTATTTTCACCGGCGACCTGCCTACCTAACTTAACAAATCCTATTGTACTTGGGTATATTTCTCTCTTATATCTCGAGAACGGTTAAAGTTAAAGTGTCTGTATTCGGTCTGAGTAACGGTCAGTACATGTCAGCAGTGAGAAAGTGGGCAGAATTGAACACGTGCACGTAGTACCTCCCATACAAAGTAAATAATGATTTTTGTATATCTTGAGAAAGGTCAAAGATAAAGTTTCTCATTTTCGTCTGAATTACTTTATAGTATATATTTTGCTTCGGACACTTTCATTATATATACAGAACTGAAATTTGGTATTCGGGAAAGGTTGAAAAGGCTAACCTCCTTGCTGAAATGTTTGCAGGTAATTCTCACCTGCCGGAAAGCAATCAACCACTGCCCGCATCCGAGCGTGTATCCGTAACTATGCCAAAGATATACTTTCTGGCTCGTGCAGTTAAAAGGGTTTTATCGGACCTCAACATAAATAAGTCTCCTGGCCCGGATGGAATTCCGGCACTGGTCTTGAAGCAGTGCTCTTCGACGTTATCGCGTCCTCTGGCAATCCTTTTTAGCACCCTATATCATGCAGGCGAATTTCCGTCGTGCTAGAAAGTTGCAAATGTTACGCCGATCCCCAAGAAGGGAGAGGCAAGCAAGCCTGAAAATTATCGCCCAATCGCAATATGCTCTACCATTTCTAAAGTAATGGAGAGTATGCTAAATTTCCATTTTATGAAATATCTGGAGTCCAATAGCTTACTTAACGACCGGCAATATGGCTTCCGTGGAAGACGTTCCACGGGTGATCTATTAGCCTTCCTCTCGGAAAAATGGTGTCGATCCATCCACCATTTTGGCGAAAGTAAGGTAGTGGCTCTAGATATTTCAAAAGCATTTGACAGAGTGTGGCATGGAGCACTCTTGTCCAAACTTATTGCTTTTGGTGTCGGCGATATCTTCTCTCGATTTATATCGAGCTTCCTCAGGGATCGCGCTATAAGAGTTGTTATAGACGGGATCTCATCTAACGAGTTCAAGATCAATTCAGGGGTACCACAAGGCTCTATTCTTTCTCCTACCCTTTCTTAATGACCTCCTATGTCATACCTCAAACCCTATCCACTCTTTCGCAGATGACAGCAGTATCTACCATTCATATTCATTTGATCGTAGGCCGACATCAACTATGATCGCGGCGACGCGGCAGAATATGAATGATTCGCTAACAGGTGACCTCACGAGAATATTGGAATGGGGTCACGCGAACAGGGTCGATTTCAATTCCCAAAAGACCCAATGCTGCATGCTAACACACCGCCGTATGCACGATCACGCTGCCTCATCTGTAAAAATGGGTGGCATAAACATTGAGGAATCAGAAGCTCTTGATGTTCTTGGCATGAAAATTCAGTGTGATGTCCGATGGACTGAGCACATTTTTTAAGGCGGTGTAAGACATACTTCACCCCATCTGATCTCCTCACTATTTATACCGCCTACATCCGGCCGAAAATGGAATACAACTCTCATGTGTGGGCCGGTGCTTCAAAGACTATTTTGAAGTTACTCGACCGTGTACAAGAAAGGGCGAAGAAACTCATAGGAGACAGTAGGGTAGCCAACTCTATTGACTCTCTTGAGCATCGTCGCAACATGGGGTGCGTTTCGTTGTTCTATCGTTACTATAATGGGATGTGTTCTGTGAAATCAGGGAACTTGTTCCCGAAACCCGGTTATTCGCGCGCACGACGCGATCATCATTAAGAGCGCATCCATTTGTGGTCGATTTGACGGCGACTCGCACTACGCATTACAGGGAAAATTCGTTTTTTGGCCGAACGGCACGTATGTGGAATAGACTACCCGCAGAGGTGTTTTCTGTCACTTTTAGCATGGGAAGATTTAAATCAAATGTCAATAAACACTACTCCCTCTATCCTCCTTCTCATAACCTAATTTCCTAGTTCCAGCACAATGCATCGCATGTGTAGGGGTCATCCCCTGAGTGCCGGTCCAAGTCAAAAAAAAAAAAATAATGGGAATAATATGAGCACTGGCAATTTTTATCAGGCGGACTAGGATGATTCTTTTTTGCATGTGATGTACGGGTGCGAACTCTTCATAGAGCCAAAGAGTTGAAATTGGGTATACGGTTAGTGACGCGGAAGGTAGGCAGGGACTATATATTTTTTCAAAGATATGACAACGGCGGGCGGTAGGGGTTACCTTTCACGCCTCCGAAACTAACTAACAGATTTTAATAAAGGACACATAAACATATACATATTTTTTAAATAAAATTATTAAGACAGCCAGAGCAACGCGTGGCCAGATCTGGTAGTTTATTTATAAAAGAAGAGTATAAAGCACATAGTACGGTATCAATTAATGGATGCATCGATGCTAACTTTACAGTACTCAGGCTTGTACTTTATCTATTTTTCATTTCTATTTCTCGCAAAGGTCATACTTTCGTCAATCTATCATTGATATCTAAAGTAATGTTACAAAAAAAAAATGCAAAAACTGAAGTATATGCTTAAACCGTGCACGACATATTGCATTAGCTATATAATCCAAACACGCCCAATTCCTTCCTATTTTACTTGAAATTGCTTTCTTTAAAAATCGCATATCTTTTGAACTTTTTATCTTCATCGTAAAAAACTTCAAACCATTCAACGGGAGACTTTTTACCATCTAAAAACTCAGTACGATTCCATTCACTTCTCTGATGTTGCGGTATATCAATTTCTTCCCGGTCTATTGTTTCTAAATATGGTTCAGTCAACAAATGATTGCTAGGTGTACATGTACAGATAGTATCGTCAATTATGTCATCTTGAGTCTCTAATATATTTAAAATTTCAGCCGAATATAACCTAAAATAACGTAAAAAATTCAATATAAACCAATAATAAGACATGTGATATAAAGTTGGAAATTGATGTGCGATTTCGTGCTCAACGCTGCCATAGTGGAGCGATATAGATAATATTTTATATGTCAATATTTCACCAGAAATAAATTATTTATGTCGAAAAATTCGTTAAGTAGACATCAGTCAATAAAAAAAAATACTTTACAAGGTTTACTCAAAGTACTAAGCGGCATTGCGATCATCAGACTTGCACTTTTTATATAGACAAAAGTCAGAAACAATTGCGTTCAAATTATAATGCTCTTATTTTTACGTGTTGCTAAACCTTAAATAAAAAATGCAAATCTTGCACCAACTCTGCTGCTTTTTTAAAAAATAAATAACAATACAAATACGAGGTTACAAAAGCGCACGGCCCACAAAACTCAATGTCTGAAATTTTTGCATGCGACTAAATTTGTTCCTTGCTGTCTCATTTCGTTAACTTGTTGAGCTGAATTTCCACCTGTTATCAAATCATCCGCTTGAAAATTATTTTTTACAATAAGAGCGCCACCTGGAAAGGAGTTTTCTTCTTCTGAAGCTATTTTTGAAGATATTTAGTTGGTAAATTTTAATATTTTCGCTAGAGCTGTCGCGCCATAATAAGCATTAGATGAAAGCATCAAGGTATGACATACGAACACAAATATACATTTTACTGATATCTCAATGCTATTTTGAAAGAACGAAAACGTAGCAGAATTTTAAATAACTTAGGTAGGGATCGGCCCGGCGTAAGGTGTATCTTTGAGCGATAACTTACTTGTTTTAGTTTTTGCGCACCGATCGAGAACAACCCTGAGCCTTGTAGTTGTGCGTTCTTCTTTATGGGAGAAGAAAATAAATTTTTATCATTGGGGATCTATAGGTAATCAACGACATGTGATTTACACTACGATTCTTATGTATGTTGACGACGTCACAATATTTTTAAATTTTAATGATCATGTTGATCATTATCTTTTATAATACGAGCTCGACGCTTTTAATGCTTGGTGCAATGTTAACTTTATAGAATTAAATTATATAAAATTTAACTACACGTGTTTCTATCGTAGGTCTCACATTAATGTGGACAATGTTTTAAATGGTCACATGCTGAACAAAGAGAATGCAATCTTAGATCTTGGAATTTGACTTCATCCCAAATTGAATTTTATTCAACATATTTCACCAACTGCAAAAAAGGTCGTCCCGTTATAGGATTTATAAAGAATTCACTGACCCGTATATAAGTAAGCAACTATATACTTCTCTGGTAAGACCCATTCTGAAATATTGCTCAATTATTTGGGACCCACTGTATAACGTTCATAACAGAATCTGTACAAAAGCAGTTCTAATTTTTTTGTTTTCGTCGATTGTTTTCTGGCGACATAATCTTGCAGACTGCCATTAATTGAGTTAGCAACTCTTATAATATATATATATATATATCATGTTTGTACTTGTAAAGGAAATCTTTGTTCTGACTTCTTAATGAGTACTATATCTTTTAATGTTACATCACGCCATACTGCACATCTTTAACCGCTGTTTATTCGTGTATTAAGGTGTAATTATGCAAATTTTGATCCTTTAACTAGAATTGGTGCTGGCTATAATAAATTTCATTAATTAATTTAATTTGCTCTAAATATTCACATTGTACAACGTAATATTATTTTGTTCCTACATACTTAATAATATAAATTTTATTTTTTTTTTCTTAGTCCGTAGGGATTACGTATCTATAGACTTTATAAACAAATCCCGCTATCGGCGAAAGCAGCCCAATAAGCGACGATATTTTTCATACTTTATTAATTAGATATTAACTATGGACCACATAAAGATTATATCAATAATAAATGGAAATTTGGTGCTAGTAATATTGAACTGTCTAATGATAAAATGAAAGTTGGTGTTCAAATATGGGCTCTAACACTCGGATTATTTTCTTTAATGTTCCATAAAATACTTAAAAACTATGACAAATCTGAAGTAGGAATCTACAACGAAATTTTAATTAGTACTAATGCATATAGAAGAGGGTACAAATCTGATGATCACATTAAAGTAACTAAAGCATATACATATAATTAAGAAATGTTTAAAGAACACGATTAAAGCAATTTACTTTCATCAACCTTAAAAACAAAACATAATTATAAAGGTGATGGAATGATGCAATATAACCCTCACAAATCAAACTATATGTATATATTGGGACGATCTTAATGAGTTGGTAGAACGTCTTCGACTACTATTTTCATCAATAGCTACAGATCATGATAATCACAATAACGATATTGTATCAATTATTGAAGAACTACGTGAAGTTAATATAATAGAAGAATATAAACCTATATAAAATATGTCTGTTGATAAATTCGGACATTATCTAAACGATACTAGTAGTATAATTTCAACAAAAAATGCTCCTAAATTGTTGACAATCTTTATAGGAACAAAAGAATCTAAAATGTGGCAAAAGCTTTGGAGCAAAACGATGTTATCAATAAATTGTTTTTGCAGACTCAAATCGACAAAGCGGAAAACATAAAAATATTAATACAATACATGACGATCTACAATCACAATTTGAAAACTTTGAACATAAATTATCCTTGCATTTAGAAGAGAATAATAAAATTAATGAAAACATTATCAAACCAAAATCACTTTTTGAAGGTGAATTTTGAAAACATAATGAGAAAATTTATAGATTTGAAAATTACCTATTGGTATCACTAACTGAAAGTGGGTCAAACAGACTACAACATAGTTCTTAAACTAAAGTGTAAAATGACCTCAAAACGAAATTTAGTAAATGAACTCTATAAACAAGCGCGAAAAGTTTTTCCACATTGAAGAGTTGTAATGAAAGGAATAAATGATCTTTCGCAAGCTGATTTGGTTGAAATGGGAAATTATTCTAAATACAACAGGAATTATAGGTATTTACTATCCATAATTGCCATTTTCTCAATATTAGCATGGATTGTAACGATTAAAGCAAAAACTGGACCTGAAACAACACAAGCAATGGCAGATATTTTTCAATTGGTACGAGTACCGAAAAATTTGCAAAACTGACGATGGTAAAGAGATCAGCTGCGTGATTATCTTGTCCCCTTATAAAGCGTATATCCGTAGTAAACTGGCAGATGAAGAAAAGGTAATTAATTTGGCGCGGTGAAGCCTTTTCTGATCTTTGTTTAAAAGCAAACGTAAGCGGCTTGTGATCGGTCTCAATGTAAAAATTTCTTCCTTCCAGCAAATCTCGAAAATGGCGAATCGCTAGATACATCGCAGTGAGTTCACGATCGTAAGTTGAGTATCGCTGCTGAGTATCAGAAAACTTTTTTGAGAAAAACCCCAGAGGTTCTGGTTCATCGTCCACCAGTTGATGTAGGACAGCACCGGCAGCCAAGTTTGAGGCATCCGTAACTAAAACAAAATCAGCGTCATGTTTATGATGTGCCAGAGCCACAGCATCTTTTAGCAATAATCGGCAATTTTCAAAAGCTTTTAAGGTTGGTTCTGACCATAATAAGCATGTCTTATCATTACGCTTATTTCCTGGTGTCATATCAAATAGCTGTGCTTGAGTCTCAGCTGCATGTGGGAGGAATTTTCTATAAAAATTTATCATCGCCAAAAAACCTTTTAGTTTTCTAATAGTACTAGGTCTTTTTGTCTTCATGATGACCTCAATACGCGATTTTGAAGGGGATATACCACCGGCTGTTACCCGATGGCCAAGAAATTCAATTTCTGGCTTGCCAAAAACACATTTTTAAATATTAATGGAGAGGTTATTCTGCTGCAATCGCTTAAAAATTTCCCTTAGGTGCTGTTTATGTTGTTCAATATTTTCCGATGCTACACATATGTCATCCATATATGGAAAAACGAAGTTAAGGCCACGCAGTACCTCGTGAATAAGTCGCTGAAAGGTCTGCGCCGCGTTTCTTAAACCGAACGTCATGTGTGTAAATTCATAAAGATCAAAAGGTGTCGTTATTGCCGTCTTTGGTATATCCTCTTCGTTGACGGGCACCTGATGAAAAGCCTTTTGAAGGTCTATTTTCGAAAAAAAATTTTCTGCCATACAAAATTCCAGAAAAGTCATGCAAAAACGGTAATGGATATCTATCTGGTGTCGTTATTGCGTTTAACGCCCGGTAATCACCGCATGGGCGCCACGAGCCATCAAGCTTTTTTACCGTGTGTAACGGGCTAGACCAATTAGATTTCGACGGACGGCATATACCAGCCTGCAATAACGTATCGAACTCACTTTTCGCAGCTGCCAATTTCTCGGGCGTAAGACGACGTACTCTTGCTGAACATGGTGGACCCACAGTTTCTATATGATGCACAACCTTAGAGTTGGTCGTTACACCCGGTGGTGCCAGTCGTAGGATACTAGAGAATTCGCTAATTATATTGGCGAATGGTGTAGACTGGCGAATGAGTTGAGGCGATGGTTGATGGCATATAGTTTTCGAGATGTGGTTTGGGTTTTGCCATCAATCAGTCTTCGGCCCTTTACATCTACTAATAAATTGTAATGCCTAAGAAAATCTTCTCCAATAATCTGAGATGAGACGTCATCTATTAAAAATGTCCACGTAAATCTTTGGGGAAGACCTAAATCTAGTTCTTTAATTACTTTTCCATATGCCATTTGCTGCGTATTTTTTTTTTTTTTTTTTTTTTTTTTTTTGGCGTGTGAGGTAGGGTTGAAAATGCCTTCGCACTTACAGAGACCGTCGTCTTCTGCGTCGAGTGGTGTTGCCACTAAAAAATTCCCTCCTCCTCCTCTGGGTAGATTCCTCCCCGGAACCGCTTTCCGCATTACTTCGGGAAGGCCCAGAGCCACGTCCCAATCAGGACCACTCTCAATCACCCACGTCTGGGTCCGCCAAGTTTGTAGCCGGCGCAATGGCACCGGCCCGTATCGCCTGGTCCCCGTTAGAGGGGCCCCGCTGTGCAGCAGCGCATCGAGGTCAATCTTCTTCCTCCGCAGTACGTATCCCACGTACTGTGCCACAGCGTCCCAATTGTCTTCATAATCGAGCATCCTCCCTATCACGGTGGCAGGAGCGAACCGGCAACCCGCTGCGCCATTGCACCCCTCTCAGCATGCCACCTGGTGCAGTCGAAGAAAGTGTGTTCTGCATCATCATCCGTAATACTACAGTAAATGCAGTCGGGACCATCTGCCCTGCCCATCCGGTACAGGTACTTTCGAAAGTATCCGTGGCCCGAGAGGAATTGTGTCAGGAAGTAGTTAACTTCCCCAAATTTCCTCCGAATCCATACTTCCACGCAGGGAATGAGCCTTGCCGTCCACCTGCCGACCGTGTCCGCGGTCCACCTGTCCTGCCATCGCCGGACAGTTTGGGGTCTCAGACCAATAGCACCAACACCAGGGTCCTCCCCCCTCGAGTTCCAAGCCTCCCACCGCTCGCGCGCCAAGAGGTCTATGGGTATTTCCCCACATATCACCAGGACCGCAGCGCCCGAGACCGTGCGGTAAGCCGAAGCAACCCTAAGGGCCGCCGTTCGCTGTATCGCCTCGAGTACCCTGCGTTTGGTTCTCTCACCCAGTACATTTCCCCAAATCTCGCTCCCATGCAGCAAGATCGACTTCGTGACAGCCATAATCAGCCTCCTCTTGCCCTGTGTCGGGCCTCCGACATTCGCCAAGAGTCTGCTCAGCATGCCAGTCATCTTCGCCGCCTTAGTCGCCACATGCCGTATTTGGGCCCAGTAAGTCAGCCTACAGTCGAGTCTGACGCCCAAATACCTTATGGCACTCTGGGTAACCAGAGACACATCCCCTATCTGCATGCCGACATCGAGTGGTATGTGTGCCCGCGTCATCAACATCACCTCGGTCTTCTCCCCGGCCAATTCCAAGCCGTGGTCCTCAAGCCACATCCGGGTCCTAATCATGACCCGGTTCAGCTTCCCCCTGGCGTCATCCATATCCCGCGCCAAGATCACCGCCGCTATATCATCCGCGTATCCCACGAGCTGAGCATCCTCGGGCATTTCCACCCCAAAGATCCCATCGTAGGTCAGATTCCATAGGTCCGGGCCCAGCACAGATCCCTGGGCCGCGCCGGACGTGATCGTCCTGCTCCTCCGCCCCGTCGGCGTATCGTACAACAGTACCCGATCGTCCAGATAACTACGGAGAATTCTATACAAGTATCCGGGAATACGGAACCTCCCCCGTAGCGCCTCTAGAACATCAGCCCATCGTAGGCTGTTGAAGGCATTCCGAACGTCGAGTGTTGCCAGGACAACTATGCGCTTCGGATAATAGCGCCTCTCGCTCTGAGCGCGCTCGAAGCACTCAACCACATCAGCAATCGCCCCGAGCGTTGACCTACCAGGTCTGAAGCCATGCTGTCTATCCGACAGCCCCCCATGCCATCCTCACGGCCTCCGCCAGCCTTCTTTGCAGTAGCTTCTCCAGCAGCTTGCCGGCACCATCCAACATACAAAGTGGCCGATAAGCCGATGGCTGGGTCGGATCGCCCCTGCCCTTGCTAACAAGCTCGAGCCGCTGTGTTTTCCAGCGTCTTGGGAAGACGCCCTGGACCAAACAAGCATCATATACCGGAAGCAATGCTTCCAGCCTGCTCTCAGCCAGGATCTTGTGCACCTCCGACGGTACCCCATCCGGGCCAGGGGCTTTCCCCGTCCTAAGAGCCCCGGCGGCGATCCTCAGCTCCTCCCCGGTAAAGGGCGGTGGAACCTCATCATCGTAGTGCCCACGTTCGCCACCCAGCGGAGGGTGTGTGGGGAACAGGCCCCCCACAATCGTATCGATCCGCGCGCCGTCCAATTGCACCCCAGTGCGGTTCGCGCCCAATTTTCCCGCCACGATCCTATAGCCGAGTCCCCATGGATCACGGTTCAGGTCGCCCCGAAGTTCTTCCCATTTCGCCCTCTTGCTCGCCATAATCGCGCGACGCAACGCCACGCGGGACCGCTTGTACTCTTGGGCCTCCAGTAGAGCCTCGCCGGCCCGCCTAGCCCTAGTATAGACCCTCCTATTGCGGAGGCAGTCACGCCTGAGTCCAGCAATCTCCGGGGTCCACCAGTACACAGGTCGCCTCCCCGCCCTTCGCGACGATCGGGGCATCGATGCGTCGCATCCACGGACAATGCGCCGCATCATAGCACCCGCCAGGGAGTCAGCGTCCCCCCCACCGTCCAAAACCGTAGTACCGTCGAAACCGGCCAAGAACGACCCGCGGTCTAACCTCGCGACGTTCCATCCACGCGCGACTCTCCCACCGTGCGACCGCGCGACGCCCGCCTCCGATACTATCCCAAATTCAATATACTGGTGATCACTCCCAGTATATTCCTCGAGTACCCTCCATCCTTCGATCATCCCAGACAGATTCTCGGATACCAAAGTGATGTCAGGAGTGGTGAACTCGCACCCCGGCCGCCTGAAGGTAGTCGCACCGCCAGCGTTCATGACCACCAGGCCCAACCTGGCCGCCATATCCAGGACGCACCTCCCCCTCGTGCTCGTCACCGGATCACCCCACTCCACAGCCCTGGCATTGAAATCACCGGCCACCACAAAGGGTCCGGCCATACCAGCCAGAGCGTCCTCGATAGCGGCCATCTTCGCCCTAAATCGCGCGACGTTATCGCTAGGAGTGAGGTAACAGCTCACCAGCACAAAACCGCCGATCCGAGCCCACTCATAGCCGCAGCCGATCCCGTACCGCGCAACCGCGATTTCACCGCCGCCAGGTAGCCAGAGCGCCGCCGTACCCGTTTCGTCCCCGAGCCAGAACCCCCGGTGCATCGGACCGTATTGTTCGCTGATAACAACCACGTCCGCGCCCCTCTCGGCAACCATCTGCCATAGCAGAGCATCCGCCGTCCTGCTCCTGTGCATATTCGCCTGGAGCACCCTCATCTGCGGGATAGCGGGCAGCCCTTCGAGCCCGGCAGGTGGTCAGTCCTACCGCGCCCCGCCCCCGAGCACAGAACGCACTTGGGGACCGCTGTGCAGTCCCTCATCTTATGTCCTGCTCCTCCGCACCTTATGCACAGTTGCCTCCTGTCTGCCCCAGTACACTTTGCCTGGGTGTGTCCCGCCCCAAAGCATCGATAACACCTACCGACACTCTCGGACATCCGCATCGCAGCCCTGATCCAACCGACACGCACGTAGCCAATATCGATCAGTTTCGCGGCGCCCTCCACCGACAAAGTAACGTACGCCCGAACCTGCTCGCGCACGTCCGGTGCCGTCACCCTCACGCGTAGCTGCTCTTCGCGCCCGGCGAGCAGACCACGGACCGCCATCTCTACCTCCTCCACGACCGTCAAGGAGTCAAGACCCCGCATCTCCACGGTCGCGCTCGGTCTTAATTCCGCGACCGACGCTGTCTCGCGGACAGCGTCCCTCAGACGCCGTACAAACTCCGGGTCAATCCTGTCGCCCCTCCCGAGTTCCAACAGGATGTCACCGGCCCCCGTCCTCCTGACGGACCGTACCCCCTTCGCGTCGCCCGTCACGCTGCCACGCAGATCCTTCAGCACACCTGCATAGGTGTGCCCCACCGCGGGCTTAATAAGCACCGCCTCAGGCTTCGCGCGCCTAGGTCGCAACCGACGGCCCGCGGGCGGTGCCCTCCCATCGTCCACCGCCGGGTCCCCAAACCCCGTCTCTTCCTCCTTCTCCCCGAGGTGACTGTCCTCCAATCACCATCCCCGGTCGCAGGAGTTGCCCCGAGGGTCCCATCCATTTGCTGCGTATAGCCGTATTCGTGTTGGGCATAAGTTTTTGTTATTTTTCAAAGGCGGTAAGCACGACACTTGTGCGCCGGTATCAATTAAAAAATTAGTTTTAGTTAGTTTCTCTTGGATATTCAGTTTGTTGACGGATAGTCATTGTTGGTTTGATCCGCGTTGAAACCGGAATCGTGGTCTGCAGTTTGTTGCACGATTTCCAAACCGGCGATGGTACCAACATGTATCAAACTGATCATCGTTATTCCTTGTCTGCCGTAGGGCATCACGCGATGATGTACGGTTGTTATTACGGCGGTTAGAATTATTCTCCGGCAGTGCTGAAGTTGACATACGCTGTACTTGATTGGTTAAGTTATTGACGGCCACATGCAATTGCTCAATATTTGGTTCCACTGTGGCTGGGGATACACAATTAACGTTAAAAAATTCCATGTTTTCGAAAACAGTATCAGCGATTTTCGTTTTTTCTTTTGGCGTTCCAGTGCACATTATTACAGCCGTCTGTATCGAAGGTGGTAGACGAGTAACCCACAGATCAATTAAGATTGATTCAGTTAAAATTCCTTCTGCTTTCAACAACATTTCATAATACAATTGACTTGGGCGCTTATCACCAAGTTGCATTTCATGTAAAAGTTGGCGAAGACGTTTTTGTTGCGAGGAGCCCATTACAGCAATAAGTTGTTGTTTCAAATAGTCGTATTTACTGTGAGGCGGAACGTTGTCCAAAATTGGCCGAAATTCACTTATACGGTTCGGTGGGAGTTGAGAGCACACCGTGTCATATTTCCGCTCGTCTTGAGAAATGCCCACTGCCCGGAAGTAAAAATCTAACAAATAAAACCAATTTTCCACATTAGCCTCAATGAATTGTGGCATTTGTAAACGGGCAAAACAATTTGCGGCAATCTCCGCAGAACGTTCAGCTTCTACCTCTATCTCTGGGTTCATCGTGTTTATTCAATATAATCACGTCGGGGTCACCAATTTAGCGATTAATGTTAACAGAAGCAATGCCTTTATTAATTCAAGTTTGTATTGCTAAAGTTAAACAAAACTTAAATATAAATTACTTTAAAGAAAAAACAAAAGGATTGTATTGATTGCTTAGAAGTGAACGAAGGAATGAATAATCGTTTTTCTATTTAAAAATCTGACGTCTCGTGGCTAATTGAAAAAGGGGTGCCAAACCTTTATGTTACAGAGCTGGTTGATGCGCCACATATATATACGTATATTAGTGTGACAACTTTGTATGGAAATGTAAAAAAGAAGAAAAAAGAAAGAAAAGAAGTAGATTATAGAGAAAATAGAAATGATGTAAACTGCCAGAAACAAAAATGATGGCAGCGACAGCGAAGTTGAAGCCGATTGCGCTGCTGAAGGAGAAAAGATGAGAGATGCGGTTGAAGAATTTGAAATGTATGGGAAATTTGCAAATACAAAGGCAAACATAAAACAAATGAGTGAAACGCAAACGCATGACTGGCAAGATAATGAGGCATGGGAAATAATGATGTATGGAAGTGGCAAAAACGATTGTGGGGGAAAAACTACAATGGAAATTGAAATGCATAAAAAGATTGAACAAATGAGTGCAGTGAATAGAAACAATTAAATTCAAAAGAATGCGAAAAGTTGAAGGAAAAAACGAGTGAGACAAATGATAGCGAAATACCAAAGGTTGTAAACAAATCAACTGAAATAGCATCTATGCAAACAAATTCTAATGATAAGAACTACAGAATAAAAAAGGCAACGAAGTTTCTGGCAAAGAATATTATGTAATGAAAAAAGAAATGGAAATAATGATGCGTGAATTGGAAGTAGAGAAAAAAGAGATGAAAGTATTAAAGAGGAAGAATAATGTATCAAGTAGCGTTGATGAAAATATATTTGAAGGCAATTTTTTTTTGGCAAAAGATCTTCTTTCCGATGTCACTGGAAATGGGGATAGTTTTGAGTTATGGTCCTTGCAATTATTGAATATAAAAATTGCTTATAGTCTATATGATAACAACATGCGTGCACTCATTTTCAATAACCTGAAGCAGATAGCGTTGAAATGGTTACATTCTCGCCCAGATTTGATGGTGGTTTCTATTGGAAAATTGCTTGCAGATATGAAATTTTCATTTGAGGATCGTTCAATCCGTTTAATCTTAAGCGTCAATTTGAAGGTAGAAAATGGAAGTTTGGTGAGTCTTTTGAAGAATATTTCCATGACAAGATTATATTGGCAAACAAAGCTATGATCGCTGAAACAGAAATGGTAGAGTATCTTATTGAGTGTATAACTGATTTTACGTTGCGATCATACGCGATAATGCAGAGCTTCGAAAACAAGCATCAACTTTGTAGAATCGTTTCATGCAGTGAAGTAACAACAGAGAATAATTGTAATTCACTTGTATATATAGCAAACGAATGCCGTAAACAGATAAGAGAAAATAAGTGCTTGCTATGTGTGTGCTGAAAAGGGTCATCTGGCAGCCGTTTGTCCTAATAGAAAACCTTATCAAATTCATGCTGTTGCTCAGGATGAGTATGTATGAAATTTATATTGTACATTTATTAAATTTAATGCTAATTATGAAACTTTGTTAGGAACATTAATTGATGCCGACAGTCCGAGAAGTTTTTTTCGCCAGCAGTTCGCGCCTTTTTATTTTATTTTTAAAAATACAAATAATAATTCTGAATGCTATGGGATAAACAAAAGTTATCTTAATGTTTTAGGTGAAATCTAAAATTTTGTTTGAAAACAAATATATTGTATTGAAATTATTATAGTGCCTAACATGAGATTACATATTGTGAACGATGATTGTGTACACATAAATATTAATGATATTAATTTTAGAGATAAGAGGAAATTTTTGGAAAATTTTTAAAGATTGTTACGAAAATTGTGAACGCCCTGATATACCGGAGATCGAATGTGAAATGAAACTGCGATTGATGTTACACTTTGCTCCGCGAAGATTGTCATTTTATGAGAGAGAGAAGTTACAAGAAATTTTGGATGATATTCTGTCGAAAGTGCTGGTTAAAAGGAGAAAAGGAGACCTAAGATTGTGTGCTGATTACCGTAATCTAAATAAAATGACATTGAAGGATAATTATCCATTACCACTTATCGATAATCTTCTTGACAGATTGGCCAATAGGACCAGCATTCAGAAATAGAAGAAAGGGATAGTATAATAAATGATAGGAGGTGACGCTTCACTATCTTACAACACTGCTTTTTGCACATTTCTTTTCATAGCAGTACTGTAGCGTCTCTGATGTTAAGGAGACATATTAAATTTTTAAGCTTGGTTTTTAGTACCCATTTTTAAAAACTATTTTACTTCGCCGGTGCTACACAACATCGAGGAAGGAGGCATTCTGATGTGGTTGTGGATTGGATACAGCTGAAGCCGTTACTGCTCAGTGACCAGTGGCTATGCCTTCGAAACTTTCGACAACAACTGACACAAAGTCGCACAAATACACATCAGAAGAAATACGAGATGTTTTTTTATGAGTCTGAAACTGGGGTTTAACCCAGGAAAGTTTTTCGTTTTATAGTCAACGTACAGACTACTTCGACCATCGCCACCCTCAATAATAATATATAATTATAATTTGGTCAGGAAGAATATGGATTTTACATTTAGGCGAACAGGAGCTGGAATGTTTTGAATTATTAAACAGGAAATTAATACAATTAGACGAAACAGAGAGTCATTGCGATGACAGCAGTCAAGGCTATGGTGCAATATTATTGCACAAAAAAGCGGATGGGAAATTTAATCCCATATTTTATTTTTCAAGGAGGACAACTGATTTTGAGACTAAATATCATAGCTTTAAGCTAGAGACTCTGGCTATTAATTATGCTTTGCTTTAGTTCAGAATATATTTACAGGGGATTAAGTTAAAAATTGTAACGGATTGCAATTCATTGACATTGACGTCGAATAAAAGGGAAATAAACCCTAAAATAGCTAGGTGGACTCTTGAACTGGAGAATTTTAATTATATTTTGGAACATGGAGAAAATTTTTTTTCGTGCCAAGGGATATGAAGGGGAATGTTTTGCGCATTTATCAGAATGATATGGAACACAAGGGATGTGATAAGGTAGCAGAAGTTATATTGAGAACATATTGGTTTCCAAAACTGAGAGAAAAAGTGAGGAATATATAGATAATTGCCTGAAGTGTATTGCGTTTTATAAGAAGAATGGTAAGCATGACGGTCTGTTGCATAATATTCTTAAGGGAAATGTTCTATTTGAGACGATACATATAGATCACTTCGGTGACAATGAAGAAGGCTAAGAAAAAGTATGTATTTCTTGTAATACATGCGTTTTCAAAGTTTGTCCGTCTTTATGCAGTCCGTACTACTGGTACGAGTGAGGCTCGTAGTCGTTTGACTTCGTATTTCAATCTTTACAGTAGACCTTCGGTTTTAGTATCGGATAGGGACACTGGCTTTACTTCCAATTTCTTAATGATAATAACATAAAACATGTCAAAATTGCCACCGGATCACCTCAGACGAACGGTCAGGTGGAGAGGGTTAAGCGCAGTTTGGCACCAGTGATAGCGAAATTAACAAATGCCGGAATGATGCAAAGTTTGGATAAGGTCCCACCTGATATAGAGTTTAAAATTAATAAGACGATGCATAGTAGTACGTGTACTACTCCTAGTGAGTTACTTTTTGGTGTCACACAAAAGGGTAAAGTAAAGTGTTTTTTGAGGGAAGAGTTTATGGAGGTGAACGAACTGGGATCGCAGAGGGATTTACAATCCATTCGCGAACGTGCGTCCAGAAGAATGGAGAAATGTCAGGATTATAATAAGAGGTTCAATAATCGTGGTCGTGTTCGGAAGATTTACAGCGTATGAGATTATGTGGTCATAAAAAATTTCATTAGTGAGCCTGGTGTTTGCAAAAAGATCCTTGCAAAATTTCAGGGTACCAATAAGATCGTTAAGACTCTCGCTAATGATAGATACGTGCTAGGGAAGGTGGAGGGGTTCCAGGTGAGTCAGATTCTATATGAGGGGATAAGGGATGCGGCTAACATTAAGCCATGGCTGAACATTTCATCGGGGCGATTTCATGTCAAGATGGCCGAACTGTGGAAACTTTGTATGGAAATGTAAAAAAGAGAAAATAGAAATCATGTAAACGGTCGGTATGAGGGAAACAAATATTGTAGATATGTATAAGTTTTAAGTCTAAGAAGTGAAACGAAAACGTAAAGACGTATAAATAAATTGCTAATAAAAAGTAAAATTGGTGCTTCTTTTATTGCAAAAATTTAACTCCTTACATGATAAAAAAAATTACGTAAACATACAAAAAATAACAACGGGAGATACATGTCTACAATATATAAAAACAATTCAGAAAACACAGACTTACTCGACTTTAACCAAATAAAAAGAAAAAAAGTATAGAAAGAAAATTATTGACTATATACAAAAAAAAAATATTGTGTAAACAAAGACTTAAATTTATGTAACGACACGTTTCAGCTCAGCGGTGTCCAGGGTCGTTACTAATTTTCTTATAAATAGAAGTAAGAACACTTTACTCTTGCTTCTCGTTATAAAAACTAAATTCTTTATTTAAATAGTAATCTTAAACCTCATTTTAAAATGAAATGAGAGCATATGAATGCCCACAATGGACTTAGTCTAAATTAGGTTAAAGAGATACTACTATTCTATTCTAAGTAAGAGGTGAGATTTCTTCCCTACAGAGTGGTTTGGATCGCCTAACATAGTAAGAGATAAGTTCACGTTCTTATGTTTCCGACAAATATGTATGCTGGAAAGAACTACTATAGAAGTGTTACTTCCAATAAGAATTCTCCATAAGTAGTATGAGCAATTGTTCCAATTGAGTGGTTAGTTTTGCCAAAACAACGATGTTGGCCAAAACAACGAAGGGCTCTTATGATTTTTTTTATTTTTTTTTTTTTTGGCGTGTGAGGTAGGGTTGAAAATGCCTTCGCACTTACAGAGACCGTCGTCTTCTTCGTCGAGTGGTGTTGCCACTAAAAAATTCCCTCCTCCTCCTCTGGGTAGATTCCTCCCCGGGACCGCTTTCCGCATTACTTCGGGAAGGCCCAGAGCCACGTCCCAATCAGGACCACTCTCACTCACCCACGTCTGGGTCCGCCAAGTCCGCAGCCGGCGCCATGGCCCCGGCCCGTATCGCCTAGTCCCCGTCAGAGGGGGCCTCGCTATGCAGCAGCGCTTCGAGTTCCCTCTTCTTCCTCCGCAGAACGTATCCCACGTACTGTGCCACAGCGTCCCAATTGTCCTCATAATCGAGCATCCTCCCTATCACGGTGGCAGGAGCGAACCCGCCAACCCGCTGCGCCATTGCACCTCTCTCAGTATGCCACCTGGTGCAGTCGAAGAAAGTGTTTTCTGCATCATCATCCGTAATACCACAGTAAATGCAGTCGGGACCATCTGCCCTGCCCATCCGATACAGGTACTTTCGGAAGTATCCGTGGCCCGAGAGGAATTGTGTCAGGAAGTAGTTAACTTCCCCAAATTTCCTCCGAATCCATACTTCCACGCAGGGAATGAGCCTCGCCGTCCACCTGCCGACCGTGTCCGCGGTCCACCTGTCCTGCCAACGCCGGACAGTTTGGGGTCTCAGACCAATAGCACCAACACCAGGGTCCTCCCCCCTCGAGTTCCAAGCCTCCCACCGCTCGCGCGCCAAGAGGTCTATGGGTATTTCCCCACATATCACCAGGACCGCAGCGCCCGAGACCGTGCGGTAAGCCGAAGCAACCCTAAGGGCCGCCGTCCGCTGTACCGCCTCGAGTACCCTGCGTTTGGTTCTCTCACCCAGTACATTTCCCCAAATCTCGCTCCCATGCAGCAAGATCGACTTCGTGACCGCCATAATCAGCCTCCTCTTGCTCTGTGTCGGGCCTCCGACATTCGCCATGAGTCTGCTCAACATGCCAGTCATCTTCGCCGCCTTAGTCGCCACATCCCGTATTTGGGCCCAGTAAGTCAGCCTACAGTCGAGTCTGACGCCCAAATACCTTATGGCACTCTGGGTAACCAGAGACACATCCCCTATCTGCATGCCGACATCGAGTGGTATGTGTGCCCGCGTCATCAACATCACTTCGGTCTTCTCCCCGGCCAATTCCAAGCCGTGGTCCTCAAGCCACATCCGGGTCCTAATCATGATCCGGTACAGCTTCCCCCTGGCGTCATCCATATCCCGCGCCAAGATCACCGCCGGTATATCATCCGCGTATCCCACGAGCTGAGCATCCTCGGGCATTTCCACCCAAAAGATCCCATCGTAGGTCAGATTCCATAGGTCCGGGACCAGCACAGATCCCTGGGCCTCGGCGGACGTGATCGTCCTGCTCCTCCGTCCCGTCGGCGTATCGTACAACAGTACCCGATCGTCCAGATAACTACGGAGAATTCTATACATCCGTATCCGGGAATACGAAACCTCCCCCGTAGCGCCTCTAGAACATCAGCCCATCGTAGGCTGTTGAAGGCATTCCGAACGTCGAGTGTTGCCAGGACAACTATGCGCTTCGGATAATAGCGCCTCTCGCTCTGAGCGCGCTCGAAGCACTCAACCACATCAGCAATCGCCCCGAGCGTTGACCTGCCAGGTCTGACGCCATGCTGTCTATCCGACAGCCCCCCAACCATCCTCACGGCCTCCGCCAGCCTTCTCTGCAGTAGCTTCTCCAGCAGCTTGCCGGCACCATCCAACATGCAAAGTGGCCGATAAGCCGATGGCTGGGTCGGATCGCCCTTGCCCTTGCTAATAAGCAGGAGCCGCTGTGTTTTTCAGCGTCTTGGGAAGACGCCCTGGACTAAACAAGCATCTTATACCGGAAGCAATGCTTCCGGCCTGCTCTCAGCCAGGATCTTCAGCACCTCCGACGGTACCCCATCCGGGCCAGAGGCTTTCCCCGTCCTAAGAGCACCGGCGGCGATCCTCAGCTCCTCCCCGGTAAAGTGCGGTGAAACCTCATTATCGTAGGACCCACGTTCGCCACCCAGCGGAGGGTGTGTGGGGAACAGGCCCCCAAACATTCGCATCGATCCGCGCGCCGTCCAATTGCACCCCAGCGCTGCTCGCGCCCAATTTTCCCGCCACGATCCTATAGCCGAGTCCCCATGGATCACGGTTCAGGTCGCTCCGAAGTTCCTCCCATTTCGCCCTCTTGCTCGCCATAATCGCGCGACGCAACGCCCCGCGGGAGCGCTTGTACTACTGGAGAGTAGAGCCTCGCCGGCCCGCCTAGCCCTAGTATAGACCCTCCTATTGCGGAGGCAGTCACGCCTGGGTCCAGCAATCTCCGGCGTCCACCAGTACACAGGTCGCCTCGCCGCCCGTCGCGACAATCGGGGCATGGATGCGTCGCATCCACGGACAATGCGCCGCATCATAGCACCCGCCAGGGAGTCAGCGTCTCCCCCACCGTCCAAAACCGTAGTACCGTCGAAACCGGCCAAAAACGACCCGCGGTCTAACCTCGCGACCTTCCATCCACGCGCGCCTCTCCCCCCGTGCGACCGCGCGACACCCGCCTCCGATACTATCCCAAATTCAACATACTGGTGATCACTCCCAGTATATTCCTCGAGCACCCTCCATCCTTCGATCATCCCAGACAGATTCTCGGATACCAAAGTGATGTCAGGAGTGGTGAACTCGCACCCCGGCCGCCTGAAGGTGGTCGCACCGCCAGCGTTCATGACCACCAGGCCCAACCTGGCCGCCATATCCAGGACGCATCTCCCCCTCGTGCTCGTCACCGGATCACACCACTCCACAGCCCTGGCATTCAAATCACCGGCCACCACAAAGGGTCCGGCCATACCAGCCAGAGCGTCCTCGATAGCGGCCATCTTCGCCCTAAATCGCGCCACACTATCGCTAGGAGTGAGGTAACAGCTCACCAGCACAAAACCGCCGATCCGAGCCCACGCATAGCCGCAGCCAATCCCGTACCGCGCAACCGCGAGTTCACCGCCGCCAGGTATCCAGAGCGCCGCCGTACCCGTTTCGTCCCCGAGCCAGAACCCTCGGTGCATCGGGCCGTATTGTTCGCTGATAACAACCACGTCCGCGCCCCTCTCGGCAACCATCTGCCATAGCAGAGCATCCGCCGTCCTGCTCCTGTGCATATTCGCCTGGAGCACCCTCATCTGCGGGATAGCGGGCAGCCCTTCGAGCCCGGCAGGTGGTCAGTCCTACCGCGCCCCGCCCCCGAGCAGAGAACGCACTTGGGGACCGCTGTGCAGTCCCTCATCTTATGTCCTGCTCCTCCGCACCTTATGCACAGTTGCCTCCTGTCTGTCCCAGTACACTTTGCCTGGGTGTGTCCCGCCCCAAAGCATCGATAACACCTACCGACACTCTCGGACATCCGCATCGCAGCCCTGATCCAACCGACACGCACGTAGCCAATATCGATCAGTTTCGCGGCGCCCTCCACCGACAAAGTAACGTACGCCCGAACCTGTTCGCGCACGTCCGGTGCCGTCACCCTCATGCGTAGCTGCTCTTCGCGCCCGGCGAGCAGACCACGGACCGCCATCTCCACCTCCTCCACGACCGTCAAGGAGTCAAGACCCCGCATCTCCACGGTCGCGCTCGGTCTTAATTCCGCGACCGACGCTGTCTCGGTACACAATACCGACGAAGGAGGGCGTTCTAATGTGATTGTGGATTACTATCAGCTGAAGCCGATATTGTTCAGTGACCAGTGACTATGCCTTCGCCACTGAAACCTTCCGACAACAACTGACACACAAATGCACATCAGAAAAATGCGAGATGTTTATTTTTATTTTAAAATTTTAATCTGAAACTGGGGTTGAACCCAAGTCTGTTTTTGGATTTGTAGTCAACGTGCAGACTACCATCCATCGGGCCATCGCCACTTAATCGGCAATAAAACACGCATATGTCCATGGATTTTCATGAAATAAAGTTCATTTTATTTCTACTACATTCACCTTTAAGATTAAGTAGTAAAACTGGTAACTAATTGGAGCTTTCTATTTTTATGAATTTTTCGAGTTCAAAAATTTGGTAAGTTTTCAAATCTAATGGCTAATGAATGACTAAACTAAAATTACAGTAACAAAACTTAAAGCTGGTGTAATTCGAAATTTTTTGACGTATTGTCTTTTCGAAGTGACGAGCAGATATAGAGAAAAAAAATTTTTTTACAAAAAACTTACCATAGAATTTGAAATAATGATAATTTTTGTGGTTAGGTGACTACAGCGAATTAAAAACAATAGTGGTTATCAAAGCAATTGTTTTGTGTTGCATAGAGTACTCTGAAACATAAACATATAATTAAGATCCGTTACAATATGATCCGTTAATGATGGCATCACGTATCGTTTTATTAACATGTTTTTTAATTTCAGTTTTCAACGATGCTCGATAAGGGTAAAGTCTAGTGTAAACAGTTGTGTCAGTGCTCGTACGTATTTCGTCGATTACCTTCGTTGTAAATGTCAGGCTTTCATCGAGGTCTGAAAAAAAGCTTATTCTCTAGCTATGTATTCCAGTTTCTTCTGCTGTAATGGAGTTGAGCTATCAACATGGATTCCTATAGAATTAAAGGGGAACGAGAGCTTAGTTGTTTGATTTTGATTTATGGATAACTGCCTCAAGTTCTTGTAATGTCTCGTTGCCTATAATGCCATGAAAAGATCTGAATGTAGGCATCAAATAAAATTTTATGTTTATCTATTCGAATTAAACATGTTAGAAAAGTGTGTACCCTCATTTCTACATCACATGCAATTGATTTTGCATAAAAGGGTTCCTTATTCTCCAATGGCTGTATCCATCTTAATTGTGAAGTTGTAATGGAAGGGATTTCATTCTGGAATTTTTCCCCCTTCCACTGAAATTCGCTCGATGTGTTTGGTTTTCGACTTTTAAACATAAATGGACGGCCTGTGGGAGATCCGATGGTTCCCTCGACCAAGTCGCCATTCAAAGCTCTAATAAAGGTGTACAAGGCCTTGCCTCTATATGTTTGTGTGAGTAGATATATTTATTCATTTGATTCTTTCAAGCATCCCAATTTATTTAAGATTAATGAGACACGCTGATAACATTCCTCTACCGACGACCTGCCCTGTATAAGCAAAGTCATCTGGTATTCTAGAGCCGCCAGATCCCTCTTATCCGTGTAATGTGTCGAAAAGCATTCCGAGATTGCAACCCAGTCTATGGGTGTATTGTAAAGCTCAAAGTCCACTTCCGCATCTCCTACTACTTTGTTCCTGATTGTATTCAAAATACCATAGTAAACTCACCTTGTCTTCGTGAGAATTCGCGCAAACTCTTTACGACATCAGGAATCTTATCAAGATCACACAAGTTATTCCTAAATTGTTCATCTATTATCTGGTCATTGATAATATTCGGTCCTGCATTAGGGTCAAAAGTCGCCTGTATTAACCGTGGTCTCTGATTTGTAAATATTTCTGTGGCTATGTTTGCTATCAAGGAATTTAATTCCTCTAAACTAAACTGAGAAACAAAGAAGTTATGACTCTTTAAAGTTTAAGTTATGGAACTTTAAAAAACACGTTTTTGACTACATTTACCGTTATAAAATCACTTTTCGAAGTGACCTAAAAAAACTAAAGGTATATGGACTCCAACAAAATAGTATTGGTATATGAGAACCCCTGCATAATTTTTTTTTCAACTTTTGTATCACAGTGAAATTAACCTAAAATAATTTTACAATATACTTATTTTATATTTGATTTAGTTGACCTAATTCTAAAAGTTGCATGACCGTTAATTTTAGTTGGTCAAACGTTCAGGAAATGCGAAATAATATTTCCTAATAAAAAATGGTAAAAGCTAAATTATTAAGAAGTGCAAAATAGTAATTCTTAATAATGTAAAAGGTGGATTGTCTTCCGCGTGCCATGAAATTGGCAAACGTTTGCATAAACTTAAAGATTACAAGTTAGTTTTTAGCAATGTATTTTTGAAAATTGTTTATGTCACCTTATTTTATTGGAATTTCCAATGAGTATTAACGATACATCTTTCATTAATTTACACACATATACATAAGTACATATCTGCAGGGTGGCCCAAAATAACAGAAGGGATTTGAATTCATTATAAGTTCTTATTTAAGATATTACTATTAATTTTTTTTATTTTGAATAGAGTATATTAATGGAAAATGTTTTTATGGAAAATTATATCTCGCAAGTGGTGGCCATTTTCTGCACCGCATATTCGTGGTCTTTTCAAAGCATTTTCCATAACCTTTCGGAAAACTTCAGGTGCTATGATGTTGACTTCGTCGCGTATATAATTTTTTGATTTCAGTATCCTTTCAAATAAACCCAAAAAAAATAGTCTGGAACGATTAAATCCAGTGAACACGGAGCCCAATAAAAATCACTTCTACCGGAAATAATTCGTTCATCAAAGATATCGCGTAAAAGCCCCATTGTTTACCTCGCAGTGTATGCTGTGGCTCCATCCTGTTGGACCCATACTTGCGGATGGTTTTCCACGACTGGCCTTAAAAAATTGTCCAACATTGTCCGATATCTAACACCGTGACGGAAACGGCGACTCCGTGTTTATTTTCAAAAATAAAATGTGGGTCAATTATCTTTTCCGACGAAACACCGCACCAAACGTTACACCTAAGTGGGTGTAATTCTCGCTGTTGAACTGCTCTTAGATTTTCCGTAACCCATATCATAATTAAATTATGATCTTCATGAGAAATAAAGTTCCATGACTTTTGGCACGTTGTGCAATTGTATAATAAATTGCAATTGTATATTTGTATAATAAAAAAGTCATTCAACTTTATCGCTCATTTTGGGCCACACTGTATATTTATTTAGATTTGCATGCATAGAAACTTATGTATACATACATATATAGTTATTAAATTTTTCATGCTCTTATATTTCTAGAGAATCTTATGGAACATGTCTTTTATTAGATGGAATTATTCAGTGCACTTCGAAAGATGAATTTTCATATCAGGAAATGATATCCTTTTTACCTTTATGCTGCCACCCAAATCCAAAAAAGGTTCTAATTGTGGGAGGAGGCGATGGTGGAGTTGCACGCGAAGTTGTAAAACATCCCCTTGTTGAAGAAGTTCATCAAATTGAAATAGACGAGCGTGTAGTGGAACTCTCCAAAAAATTTTTACCTAATATGTCTTGCGGATTTAGCAATCCAAAAATTTCTCTACATATTGGCGATGGATTTGAGTATATGAAAAATCATGCAAATCAATTTGATGTTATAATTACAGACAGTTCAGATCCCATTGGACCAGCTGTAAATTTATTTAATGAAACGTACTTTAAGTTGATGAAAACTGCGTTACGGGATGGCGGCATAGTATGTTCGCAAGGAGGTAGTTTTTGGTTGGATTCATCACACGTGAAGAAAACCATCACCAATTGTCGTTTACACTTTGTAAATGTTAAATACGCTGTAACGTCGATACCTTCTTATCCATGTGGGCAAATTGGATTTATAATAGGATGCCTAAATGGATCTCGGAGCTTGCAAAATCCATTACATACTTTTTCTTCAAGTCAAATTGATCAAATGAAATTGAAATACTACACAAGTGCCATTCACTACGCTTCATTCGTTCTTCCCAGATGGATCGAGAAAGAATTTTATGATAATTAGAACTCTATAAGACTATATGAAAGGGTAGTTCAATTACGTACGACTATAATGCGCCAATGTCTTATAAATCATATGTATATAGATAATAAGATAAAATAAACTTCACATTTAGTGTGCTACGAGTGTTCTCCCAAGCAGTTCATTCTTTCTTCAAAATTCTTTTCGTGTATGATATAGTAGATGTCAATATGATGGTTTATAGCTACGAGTATATAAAAAATTGGACTATGAGGGAAAGTAGGGGACAATTTCTGCGTCTTGTAATGAACGTTCACTTTATTATTGTATTTAGAAATGCACACAGTCCTTTAAGTTATTCTGATAATTATTTTATTACACTTTTCATAATTACATAATTTTAAAATGAGTAAAATCAGTGCAGACATTTGTTCAATTCATAAGTTCTTATTGACGTCGTATGAATTGTGTAATCATTTTATGATACAGTATTGTAGTTTTTTTGTTGGTAATTTCCATACAAATGTGTTCTAATCAGCTTAAATTTTATAAATATGTTTTTGAAATATGGAGTTGCGTTGAGACCAGGTCTGGTAATATCGAATATTTTATTAATTTTATAAAAATGTTTTAAATATGTTCTAACTAATAACAGAAATTTAATTCTTCTTAATGATAAATATATTTTAAATCATTTAAATTCTATTTTCGAACTATTCGAATCAAAATTGCTTATCGTAAAAAACTTTTAAACTAATTCGTATGAAATTAAATTGTGAATTGAGCAATTGTTAAGGCCATCAGCGCTTTACCATACAATTGTGTATGTGTATGATTATAGGCAATTAGTGTTGACAATATTCCATATTAACACATGTCAACGCATTTTTGTTTAACCCTTTCACGTACACAACTGGTATGCAAAACTTTTTAAGAATCTATGTGTATTATATAGTGTATTAAGGGATATTTTAAACATATATATAAATAAAAAACAAAAATTGTTATCAAATTAAAAGATATGACTTGGGACAAATATGTCCCAACGTGCGGTAAGGTACGATATTGTTTGCACTGAGGAGTTATTTTAAACAACGAGATTTATTGGCCACCTAACCGAGCCGAAACAATATCAGGACGTGTTATTTCTAAGTTATTGGACTGATCCTGTATGTCTACGTTGCAACTTTTGGCTACGTATTGGTGACAAAAAATTTTAGAGAATTTGAATTGAAAAAATGATTGAAATATACTTCACAGCCAAGGTCCACTAATTAAGTTATTATATATAGCTTCATGAATTGAAGTAATCCATTACCAATCTGCTTTTGTATGCATCAAAAGTGGCCCTTACCAAAATTTTTTAAGTTTAGATATTTCAAATTATTTTTTTATAATATGCTCTACAATCACATGTAATATTTACCATTCTTTTAATATCTATCGAAAAACGGATTTTAATAATGGAAAATCGTATCAGAAATCAGTTTTGAAAAAATTTAAAAAATGCGTTAAGTTATACCAAAATTAATACCATATAATTTTCTATCAGTTATCAAAGCTAACTCTATAAGTTTAGCTTATATAATAAAAATAAAAGAGGATTCTATTTACAAGTTTGGTTACTAATAGACTAAATAGTAATTTGAAAACTATAAGAATTAAATATTTAACCAAAAGCCTTACTAACATGTCTGCTGACTCTATCGATGGAAACATTGAATCTCACATGAGAAAAATTAAAAATATTTATGATTTCGAGGATTTAAAAGAGACGATTAATCAATCTCGAAAGCTGTTGAATATACTATACTAAATAAATTTAAACGGCAACACTTCTTAAAGTAAAAGTAATGAATTTCGATAAATATCTTTAAAAAAATATAATATTGTTAAAAAGTTACGTCCATTGATGCCGGTAAATCGTGAAATTTTTTGGGAGCCTCTAAAAGTAAAAGAAGAATCAAAAGACTTAATTGATAATAACGAATCAATGGAAAATATTGAAGAGTAAGTTTTTCCCAGAAAATATCTTGAATAATTTTCTTTTTGGCACTTACTGTGTTTTAAACTGGTCAATAAAATGTAATTTAATGGTTAAACAACTTATAATTTAGCAAGTACATTAAATTCGATAATAAAATTCAAAAAGAATAAATTTTCTTTTCTAGCTCTTGTCATAATAATATACTATATATATATTATTAAATTGTCTTTTAATTTCTCCATTCAGATCGGCTTTACAAACATATGTTTTATTTGATTTCTAAACAATTTAATTTATGTGACTCGCCACCCCACATCAAATTATCTAATCTCGCCCACTTTTGTATAGTTATTGTTACGGTAAGACATATGAATCAAATTTTGATACTTTATTGATACAGTACCTTTTCCAAAAAATAAAAAAGGTACAAAACGCAGTTTTGCTGAAAATACCCATTTTACTTTATTTTAAGTTTTCTTCTCAACTATTTTTTTCATTTGGTCCTATATCATTGAAGTGGGTAAAAAATTGTCGTCCGCCATATTGTGTTTGCAGATATATTATATTTTATGCTCCCTTTAAACATCTCTTCAATTTGATACCCATATCATGTAGGTGTTTAAAAATAGTACAAAATGTGCATCATAAGCACTATTTAAATGGAATAAAACTACAAAAGTACAATTTACTACATATATTTTCGAATTTCGAAAAAGTAAGATCGCACACTCGAAATTTTTTCTAGAAGAAAAGATTACGGAAAAAAGCTTTTTATGTCCAATACTTTGCAAAGGGAAATACCAAAATTAATTTTTTTAGTTTTATGGAAAGAGTACGAAACACAAGTCCGCTTATTTTTCAGCTGCATTTATATGCTTGTCATTTTTATTCTATTTGTTTCAGTTATCGATTTTACCCATCTTTACCCTTCATAGTGGATCTAAACATGGAAAGAGGAGTCTACATACCGAATTTCAACCGATGATGATGGCTGGGTGCGCACTTTGCCTTACCCCAATATAAAAAAATTTCCGGAATTTTCCCGTATAAAAAAAGAATTTTGGAAATTAGTTTAAAAATTACGAAGTTATTTGATAATCAATTATTGGGGCGGGCACCTTTTCCATGAGCAATTCGTCAACAAATGACGAAGTTATGCTCGTTTATAATATAAAATCTGTTAAAAACTATAAGAAAAGAGTAGCATAATTTAAAAAAGTAGGCGTGAAAGTGGGCGAGGTTAAAAAAAGTACGCTATAATTTTTTCAAGAGTCCCAGGCGAATGAAAGATCGGTCTGATCTCCTATATGGTACAAACAAACACACATTCCGTTATATACATATATATATTTATATAGATTTATATACATACTAGAGTTAGGTTCATGAGCTCTTTGAAGTGAGCGCTCTTTTCAGTATCAGTGGACTTTTAGCTCATTTGATTTTGATGCTCATTTAAATTTGTCGCTCAGTTGATTTTGTTTCTGAACTGATTTTTTAGCTCTTTTGATTCAATCAAATACAGCACCAAGGCAGGTTTAATCAGTAGTAGAAATAGAAAATATGTTTTTGGTGCTGAAATTTGTTATTTTAGGAAATTTGTGAAATGTTTTACATAGGCTAATATAAATATATAAAAAATGTTAATAAAATTTAGATTATTATTATTCAAGTATCGAAACTTAAATCAAATAAATAGTAACTACAAGATAGAAATTTATTTAAGAAAAAATAGTGTTTGCACTAAATCGTCAATGACGTGAAATATTCGCATCTGGCATCATACAAAATTTATTTACAAGCGCTCTTCACTGAACTAGAATCATCAAAAAAAATGAGCGCTCACTTCGCTCAGTTTACTGAATCGTTCCATTGAGCTAGCTCATAGCTGAACGACACAACTCTAATACATACATATATGTAAAAAGTTTGTGTCCAATTTCAATTATAGTTTTTATAATTAAATTTATTTAAAGCTGATACTGACAGCTTTCATTTTTGTACCAAACTTTAGTTCGAATTGTGATGTTTTGGTTGAACTATGAATGAATTTATAGCCTTCTGAACTCTTCCAATTTGTTTAAACCATTTGCCACAGTTTGGCGACGATTGACAAAATTATGCGATTCGCTCGCTCAATTTTCCCATTGCTGCGTGGTACACCCGTTTCGGTTACGACATGTTCAGCACCTGATTTACTACAGGGTGGCGCAGAATGAGCTACATATATGGTTTAAATGGTTTATAACTTTTTTATTTATGCGATTATTATAATTTTTTAATTTTTTTTTTAAATACAGTGTATTATTGGGGAATTTTTTGCAATTAGCTTTGAAAAATTATATCCTGTAAGTGATGTATATGTCCATGATATCTTCGTTAATCAAATCTTGAAAAACGTAATTCACGTAGCGTACAAAATATGCTGGCGAGTTACAAAACCAGAATGGCGCTTTATTAAATTCGAAAAATCCTCTTTTTGTGACGAAAGCTGTATATTTTTTTGCCAAACTCATCGACAAGAACGTAAAAAAAATTCGTTGTCTACGTCTATTACTATGAAAAACTTTTGATTTGCTAACTTTTGCAAGACTTCATCCACGGTGGGGACAGGAAAAGCATCTTTTAATACCATATCGTTCAATTGACGAAAGTCAATGCATATTCTATAGCTTCCATGTTTCTTTTTGGTAACTACCCTATTGGCTGTATCTGATGTACATTTTCTTTTTATACCACTTTTCAGCCAGTCTTCAACTTGAGAGTTTAAAGCTTCTTCTTCTGCAGATGCTAATCAACTTAGAGCATGTCTGAAAGGTTTAATTTTTTCGTTCGGTAATATATGCATCATAATAAGGCATTCTTCGACTGCTTTCGCCAACGTACAATTTTGAATTAAATTAATTACAGTACCTCTGAATTTGATGTCAACAACAATCTCTTGCCTGTTTTTAATTTAATTTAAGTTCATCTTGCGTCGCTCCATAAGTTTTAAAGATATACGAGGGTTGTTCAAGAGAAAAGGTGAATTTTGTTTTCTTCGATTATAATGGCGTGGTGCTTCATGAGTTCTTGCTAACAGGTCGTACATAATTATCCAACGTTTGCGTGAAGCAAGGCGGCTCAAACGATCGGAATTGTGGAAAAAAATACATGGATACATCAATGCTTCTTCGTGATTTTTTTTCCAAAACAACACCCTAATCATGCGTCAACCACCTTATTCACCAGATTTGGGTCCCTGCGACTTTCTGCTATTTCTAAAACTGAACACACTAATGAAAGGAAAGCGTTTTGCCACAATTACTATATCATAAACGCTAAACATCCGATTGTTTCAGTTCTTAAATTACCGAGACCACGTAACACTGATTTACATTATTGTAAAGGCTGGGATGCGAAATGTTTCTTTTTTATCTTGGACCAGCACTCAGGAGATGACTCCTACACATGCGGTGCATTGTGGTGGAACTAGAGGAATAGGATTGTAGGAGAAATGGAGACGTATTAAATTTTGAAGCTTCGTTTTTAGCAGCTTTTTTTTGGCAATTATTTTACTTCGCCGATGCTACACAATACCGACGAAGGAGGGCGTTCTGATGTGCTTGTGGATTGGATACAACTGAAGCCGTTACTGTTCAGTTACCAGTGACTATGCCTTCGCCACTGACGGAGATGTCGTCAACGCACCACAATTTCAACGTGATGAAAAATCGGGCAGTGGAAGAGTTTGCACTAAATGTGGTAAATATGGTCATTTTGCGCGCTTTTGCAAAACCGAAATGTCTCCGTTAAAATGCTATCGATTTGAAGGTATTGGCCATGTAAAAAAGTTTTGTAAAGCACCTATCAAATGTCTCAATTGTCACCGAGAAGGGCATATGCAGAATGTATGCCCGTCAAAAAATGCGAATTTTCAATCAAGGGCAATATCATCCCGTAATAAATTCACTAACAGCGCCCCCATAGCCAGCTAATAGTAAGTATTTTCAAGAAGCGTATATTAATGGACAAGTTGTCAAAGCATACATCGATCCTGGAAGTGCAGTGAATATAAAATCCCAGTCTACAGTTCGAAAGGTAAAATTTTTATACAATACTCCAAAATCATTTGTAAGCATTTAAGGGTTTGGTAATGGTTCAGTAATTCAGATTGGAATATTGAGTGTAATATAGACCAAGCAGCTCCGGAGGTAGAAATATTTGTAGTAAAAGACGAAGAACTCAATATTCCATTATTAGTTTGTCAGCCGTTTACAGAAAAAGAGCACATTGTTAGGGTACGTCGAGGAAAAATATTACGTCTTTTTGAGGAGAAGATTGATGAAGAGCCAGATGATTGCCTGAGAAATATGGATGTTCCTACTTTGCCGAAGGCCGAATTAAAATTGTCGGCGAAAGAAGCTACTGTCATTCCCTCAAATTACGTTGGATTTATTTCTTCTTACAATAATTTTGCTGAAGCTACCACCTTGTTCGTAGGAAATCGTCAAAATAAATTTGGTGCTCTCATACCCAATTGCATTATAAATAAAGATACTGGTGAGTTTCTAATCCCTGTCATGAATATTACTAAAGGCCGCTTCAAACAATAAGATTTGTCGTACGTAAAATGGAATTCCATCCGTATGTCAAAAAAAGAGAGTAAAAATCGGACGGTTATTTTCTGGCGTTTACACCATTGGTATGGATAAAATCAAGTAAGACGAAAACATATTAATTTAATTTAACTACAGCTGTTTGCTAGTTTTCCCCAGGGATGGAGTTCTTGTGCAATTGAATTTTTTTTAATAACCTTGAAAATTATTTTTAATACTGGTCAAAATTTTTAGTGTACTATTGGAAAATATACGTATATTTTTATAAAATTGTGCGGTCGTGGTCTAAAATGTACATTCTGATTTTATAATTGGTATAAATTGATGAAAGCAGTTTTCCCTCCCTGGCTTTCTCTCATTTGTTAAATAAAAATGCATCCCTGATCTAATGGTGTGCGTTGGTTTTTGAAAAATTTTAAAAAATCAAGAGATCAAATTTTCATCCGTATTTTCTCTCAAAATCGTATAGTTTCATTACATATTACGTTTAGACGATCCGACTTGTGCTCTTCTACACAAAAATTTGGCATGTCGTACGACTTGTGGGACAATGTAAAGCACCCTTAAACAAGCCATAAAATTCCAAGAAAACGAAACAATAACTGGCGGTAAAATATGTGTACTAGAAAATATTATAAAACCAGAATTGAGTGTAGATGAGAGTATGAGTGAAAAGTTTGTGGTTACAACAACTAACGCAAACACCTTTGATTTTAACTCATTACAAATTGGCGAACAAGTGTCAGGAGACGAAAAAACGTCTTAAAAAAAATTCAATTGCACAAGAACTCCATCCCTGGGGAAAACAAGGAAACAGCTGTAGTTAAATTTAATGAGAATGTTTTCATCTTACTTGATTTTATCCATACCAATGGTGTAAAAGCCAGAAAACAACCATTAGATTTTTACTCTCTTTTTTTTAAATACGGATGGAATTTCATTTTATTTTCTCTCTCATTTTACGTACGACAAATTTTATCGTCTAAAGCACCCTTTAAACGAATTATTGCGGAAAATGTCTTATGCTTTTCTTATAGTTTGAGTGATTTGGGAACAACCAAAGATGCTGAGTTTAAAATAGAATTGATAAATAAAGACCCCATTACGTTTCGTCCATACCGTTTGAGTTATTCTGAGAGAGAATATGTACGAAAAGAAATTGAATCAGTGAAAAGTGCGGGAATAATTTGTGATTCAGAGTCCAACTATTCAAGCCCTATTTTACTTGTGAACAAAAAGAATGGTGAAAAACGCATTTGCATTGACTACCGAGCACTAAACAAGGTAACAAAGAAAATGCAATACCCATTACCATTAATACACGACAACATTGATTGCTTGAAAAATAAAAAATATTTTACGGCTTTGGATATGAAGAGTGGATATTACCATATACCTGTGGATAAGAAAGCAAGGCATCTAACAGCGTTTGTAACATCCGACGGCCACTTTTAGTTTTTGCGTATGCCATTTGGTGTTTGCAATGGCCCGGCGGTTTTCCAACAGTTAATCAATAAGGTGCTGGGTCCACTGCGTTTCTCTATAGCACTTGCGTATTTTGACGACACCCTTATTCCAGCTGATTCAGAGCAAGAAAGTTTGGACAATCTAGAAAATATACTGAAAGTGTTAACAAATGCAAGTTATTTTCGTCAGTTCGTAAAAAATTTTGGAATGGCTCAACCCTTAACAAATCTGACTCGTAAAAACTCACAGTGGAATTGGTCAAAAAAGAAGAAGAAGCATTTCAACTAATTTAAGAAAGACTAGTATCACGTCCTATTCTAAGTATGTATTCACCAGAGGCAAGAACTGAGATCCATACCGACAATTGCCAAATTGGTATCGCTGGGATATTACTACAAGAACATGCCGATAAAAAACTCCATCCTGTGGCCTACATAAGGAAACAAACAACACCAGAGAAAAGCAGGTACCATTCCACAGAGCTCGAAGCTCTTGCTGTCGTGTGGGCACTAAAAAAAACTTCGTGTATATTTAATCGGTATTAAATTTATGGTAGTAACGTACTGTAACGCTGTTCGAAATACTTTTTCCAAGAAAGACATTATACCCATTATATACATTATATCATTACGAAAATGAAAAGTTTTATGTTCCCCGTAAAGCACGATGGAAAATTGTAAACAACTATCATGATAACTTAGGGCACATTGGCATGGATAAAATCGTTCTAAAAATCAAGGAAAACTATTGGTTTCCTAGAAAGAGAATCTATGTAAAAAATTACATCGGCGCTTGCGCGGAATGTTTTATCATAAGCAGCCAGTTGGAAAAAAAACAAAGTATGTTGCACACCATTGACAAAATTGGAATCCCTTTTCATACTGTTTATTTGGACCACTTGGGTCCGTTTGTTAAAAGCTCAAGGGGAAATTCGTATATTTTGGCAGCCATTGATGACTTCACTAAATTTTGTATTTTAAAGGCCGTCCGGAACACTAAATCAGTCACAACAGTTCGAACGGTTGAAAAAATTATTGCCTTGTTTGGTACCCGCACTAGATTTATTACCGATCTCGGAACAAGTTTTACTGGTTCGCCTTTTGTCAACTTTTGAAGGAAATATGGCATTATTCATGTCAAAAACGCTACTGCTACCCCGAGGGCAAACGGACAAATTGAAAGACTGAATAGAAGTATAACACCAATGATAGCTACCTTGAGTAAACACCTTGATAATAAAGATTGGGATAACTTGGTAGGTATCATCCAATATAGTCTGAACACCACATACCATCGTGCGATTAAAACTACCCCGTTCAAACTGCTTTTAAACTACTCGCCAAAGAATGCTTCAGGTGGTGTGTTGGAAGATGCGTTACACCAAAACCAAGTATTAAACGACGTAGAAGAACAACGGGAGCGAGCTCTAAGAAATATCATCGAGCAACAAAAGAAACAAAAGAATGTATACGATAAAACCCGATGCGAATAAGTGATGTACATACCTGGGGATCACGTCATGATTAAGAGAACAACCCCGCCAGAACTTGGGGAGTCATCCAAACTCCTCCCCCACTATAAGGGTCCGTACGTCATCACGGAGATCTTGCCAAATTATCGATACCGAGTTTCGGATATACCAGGCATTCAGCGCACACAAAGATTTTACGAAGGCGTTGTTGCAGTTGATCAAATAAAACGTGTAGTTATCCCTGACGACGACGACGAAAATAGCGAAGCATATGAGTTCGATGACCAATCCATATCCGATAGCGGTACTTGTACGATTCGTAAAATCCAACGCTTGATGGATAAAGCGCAGTAGAGGAGGTGAATCGAGGGCGTTTCCGATTGTTGGATGGCCGAATGTAAACATTCCTGGTTTACATCCAAAATGTTTATTAACCTAAATATTTCAACTGTGTTATTTCCCATTATTTATTCGCCGCCCTTTTCCTTTAAAAAAAATTAGGTTATGTATTGACACGTTGTTACTTACTTAAACATCATTCAAATAAAGAGATTTGATGAGAGAAGAACTAGAGCTGAGTTTCGATACAACCTTTTTTTGATTTAAGAATTTCTACAATATCATACAGTCGTCACTATTTTGGCAAAATTGTCTAGCGTAACATTAGCTTTGTTGTTATATTCATCGTCCTTTGTTATTTTAATTTTAAGTAAATGAGTTAAACTATTCAAGTCTGATTAATTATTTTCATTTAAATTCAAATCATCTTCAAACTTTTTTGCCATGTTTGCTACTTTAATATTCACGGTTTTTGTTTTGAGCTCTTTATACACACTGTTCTTTCTTTGTTTCGATAACTTTATTTAAATTTTTTCACCACCTTATGTATTTCTACGTTTGCTTCAACTTTATCACTCTCACTTGTTCTTCTCGTGCGAGTTAATTCCTTGTTACAGGAATGAGTTAAAAAAATAATATTTTATTTTTGCTTGCGTGCTCTTGTACACTTTTGATTTAAGAAATTTCATTTATTTATGTAGGTACGTGTGCGCTGTTGAGCCCCCTAATGTTTGTGTCCAATTTTAAAATGAGAACGCAAATCTGTAGTTTTTATAATCAAATATACTTAAAGTATTTAGAAATAAAGTTTTAATATTTAAAAATTCAAGTGTTTATTCTTTAGAATCAAAATAATGATAATTTTAGAAGAAAATACAAAGTTAGGACATAATAAAATAATGTTGAACTTTGAACAACTATCAAATGATCTCTTAGACAAATTTTATGTGTTTTCCAACCTATATATTATTTGCAAAAGCAAGCGACCTTAACATTAAACTTTTCAGAATATTTACAATTCCATCGAACTACAGTTATTAGAAATTAATGAATATTTTCTGTCGTGTTCAAGTACAAGAGTACTGATGACATATGTAGTGGCATAGAAAATACTACTCAACTGGTGTTGGGGATTAATTGTTCTTTTTCCCTTATTCTAATCACAATATTGTGATAAATAAACGGTGAATTTGAACACGACTGAAAATTTTCACTTATTAAACTTTTTATTAATACAAGTTTTCTCATCAGCCATCTCGCTGCTTGTTGTGTTCAAGGTATGGTGAATAACATCGACTTAACCCATTGATGCCCTTACATATATGTATGTATGTATATATATTAGGGGGGTAAATTTTGGGTCAACAAGCGTATAACAATATTAAAATCTGCACGAAATTCTTAGAAAATTACCAAAAGAAAGTATGGGTCTAAAATCAAAACCTAGTTCCCGCCAAGACACATCAATATTCACATTTAGCTAATTCAAACATGATTTGAGAATTATAGCGAAAATTGTATATATATGTATATAGATATATATATGAGTATATATATATATATATATATATATATATATATATGAACATATATCGTTACCTAAAACGCAAAATGCTGTAACTAACATTTAAATAATTTAATATTTTGCTTTATGTTTATACTTAAAGCCTTTAACATGTCTGCATTTTGCGTTTTAGATAACTATGGTGAGTGTTGTATGCTATGCTGTTCTGTATGCGTACAAAAAACCAAATAATAATTCATTAGTGTTTCGAAAATTAAAGTTTTGTTAGTAAGTAATAGATATTTGGAATGTTGCTAAAATAATTGTGTAAAGAATTATATTTTTTATTAACTAAAATTTAGATAAAATAAGATGTAGTTTTTGGATCTGGTTATATATTTGGGATGTTGTGTACTGCTTCGTTGCTGACCAGAAAAGAGAACGAAAAGCGTTGTCTTTTTTACAGCATGTGGTTTTGTTGAGTATATACCGATTACCACTAGTAGTTGGTTTTTGAGTAATGGAAGATGGCTATCGAAATCTAACTGGGAGCTTTATATGTCTTCCACTTGTTGTTGCTATGGAAAAGGGTTTCGATAACTCGGTAGATGATGTGTTAGACGTACCTTTGGCATAGGTGGGACCATCTGTAGTTGTCGGAGCTGTACTGCGACTGGAAACAGGTGCAAAATCATTAGCGGTAGGAAAATTTATTGTCTGTTCAGGCGAGCAAGACGCTGATGCTGGAAGAAAACATATTGTATATTGAATATTTCTGTTGTGTCGCTGTTAGCTTTTTAGAATAGAAGGCTAATGGTTGCATGCCTGTATCAACTTTCTGATGCAGCGCCGCTCCCACAGCTGTGTCAGATGCGTCAACGTAAATGGCTAATTCAGCTTCAGACACTGGGTGAGCCAGTAACGTAGCGTTGCACAGCTCGGTTTTACAACGCTTAAATGCATCTTCAGTGTCGGATGTCGATACTAACATGGTGGTGTCGTTTTTTTTATTACCTGTTATCACGCCTTGTAAAATACTCTGGTAAACGATAGTGTGTGGCAAAAACTTTCTATAGAAATTCATCATGCCAATGAATCTTTTAAGTTCTTGTGCGTTGATCGGCTTTTGATAGTCTTTTATCACTGCAACTTTATCAGGTGACGGTCGAATACCTTGGGGTGTGACGAGGTGGCCAAGAAAAGAAATTTCGCACTTGCCGAATTCACATTTTTTTAAATTAATGGCGAGTCTATTCTCTCAAAGGCGCTGAAATACTAAACGGAGGTCATGTCGATGCTGTTCTAGTGTGGCGGAGGCTACAAAAATGTCGTCAATGTATGGAAACACACTCGATGCCTCTGAAAACTTCATTAATCAGGCGTTGGAAAGTCTGCGCAGCATTTTGCAGACCAAAAGTCATAAAGTTGAATTCATACAACCCGAAAGGAGTACTTATAGCCGTTTTCGGCACATCGTCGGGGTACACCGGGATTTGGAGAAATGCCTTCTGGAGGTCTATTTTTGAAAAAAAAAGTTGACCTTTAAGATTGGTTGTGAAATCCGATAAATAAGGCAGGGGGTACTGGTCTGGTAAGGTCTGCGTGTTTAAAGCGCGGTAGTCCCCACACGGTCTCCATGTTCCATCGCTCTTTTTCACCATATGCAAAGGGCTACTCCAGTTGCTTTTGGACGGTTGGCATATTCCCGTTTTGGTAAGAAAATTGAATTCGTTTTTTGCTGCAGCGAGCTTTTCAACTGCCAACCTTCGAGGCCGACAAAATGTAGGCTGCCCGGACGTTTCTATTCTGTTGTTGATTTGGTTCTGGAACCGTAAGGCTGGACTGAAAATTTTGACGCAAGCGATATCTGTAGTCGACGGTAACTGTAGTTGAAAATCGTGACCGGTGACGCTGTCTATTAATCTGTTGAGGCGCAAATCAATCAACAGATCATGATATTTTATGAAGTCTGATCCTATAATTGGTGTCGTTACATCAGCAATTATAAATGGCCAAGAAAACTTTCCTTTTAAACCGAGATCTAACTTAAGGCGCGTTTGGCCGATAACCTTGATTGGCGAACCGTTTGCAGCATATAATGTTATAGGTGTCGGGCAGCAGTCTGTAGCTCTAGCAGAAAGAGGAAGAACAGATACGTCGGCTGTGTGTGATGCCACAGTGTGCACTTGTCTCTGCTTATGTTTGCAAGGGCTGCGACATTTTCGAGCATTACGTCCAAATTTTTTATGGTACCAGCACTCGTCGGTATTTGAGCTGGTTTTTCCCTCGGATGACGAACGACGATGCTGCGAACGATGGCGAGTGACAGTAGGTTTGCGGGATCGCGAGCCTGATCGTGTGGCAACTGCTCGAATTTCTTGGTGAGCTCCATTATAGCCACACGTAGTTCACTAACGTCACTGGCAGACTCTTTTGTCACTTTACATAGCTGTGATGGCGATATAGCATCTACAATTGAGTCAGCTATCCTCGTAAATTCGGATGCCGTGCCAGCTGACGCTGCTACCACCGGCTGAGCAAACGTAGGCAATCGTTTTGTCCAAATACCTTTAAGCGCTGCATCGCCTATTGAGTTACCTGCCACTCGCTTCATTTCGAACAACAGCTCGGAAGGCTTTTTGTCCCCTAGTGGCATCTCGGATAACAGTCGGTTAAGTCGTCTCTGTTCGCTGTCAGCAAAATGGTCGATAATTCTTCGTTTGACGAAATCAAAGCGGTCGGTTACTGGCAAGGTTGAGATAACGTCGGCTAGTTGGGCTATAGTTTCCGGCTTTAGCGCAGCAAGCACAGTAGCTGCTTTCTGTTTGTCAGAACTTATGCCCGAAGCAGTGAACCAAAATTCCATTGATATAAACCAGGCTTCGACATTTGTGCTACTCATTTGTGGAAATGGTAAGCGAACATAAATAGCTGACACATTCTCGGTGGACGTCCGTGCTAGATGTGTTTGGTTATCGTCATCAACATCCTGTTTTGGCGCAGTGGCCGCTGTTGATAATTTACTAGTTGCCATTTTTTATGTTCCTTGTTTCTCGGGGTCACCAATTTGGAATGTTGCTAAAATAATTGTGTAAAGAATTATATTTTTTATTAACTAAAATTTAAATAAAATAAGATGTAGTTTTTGGATCTGGTTATATATTTGGGATGTTATGTACTGCTTCGTTGATGACCGGAAAAGAGAACGAAAAGCGTTACCTTTTTTACAGCATGTGGTTTTGTTGAGTATATACCGATTACCACTAGTAGTTGGTTTTTGAGTAATTGATAATTACAGGGTGCCACAGATATAAGTATGATACTCAAATAAAGAAAGTGCTGAAATAAAACTTTGTTGATTAATAAAATCAGAAATTAATTTTTTAGTGTATCCCATAAGTCTGTCCAAGTTCAGTAACTGTAATAAAATTATTTATTAGAAAAGCATAAAAGTTTTGTTTTAAAATTAGGTGTCGAATTTTCCTCCAACATAAATATGGTTTTTCAATAAAAAGTTCTTGAAAAATTTTTTTTTTCAGCCCATTCTGATGACAATCACCTTTCTTGTGTTTTGCGTTTTTGCGGCGAAAGTCTGAATTTTTGGAAAAAGGTAGCGTGATTGGCAAAAACGCCAATAAATACGACACTTATCAAAATCTATTACAAAAAGGTAGTTTAAAAGCAATCGTGTTTGGCGTATTTTTATGTCAAAAGTGTAAAAAATTGTTGCCAAAATATTTGCTCACGACACTACTTAAAGTTATTAAAAAATAAGTTGAATGGAACTAAATAAAATGTAGGTATGCAAAAATATATTTAACCAGGCATGATCTAGAGAAGTACAAGTAAATTAAGTCAACTTTTTACTCTTGTTTGCGTACATTTGTTTGCTGTTTACATTTTTCCATTTCACATTCAAATATAAACTAATTTTATAAAAAATCGAAAATACATAAATAGTAAAAAAATAAAACCTGATCTTGTTCTGATGCATGTATTTATTTTAGCGTAAAAATTACAACTATAGTACATTGTGCCAAAATGGTTGAAATAATAGCGCAAAAAACTCATTTCGCATAAGGCTTCAATAAAAGTTTAAACGGCATAAATATTAAAGAAGAGTGGAAGGCCGTTTCCGTTTGATTTCAATTGTCTTGGTCCCCCATTCCGTTCCGGAGAAGGTTGGATAAAGGTGTGGGCCGATTTTAAATTTAAAATAAAAAAAAAAACTCGCTCACAATTAAGCAGAAAGCTATGCTACACATGGCGGACCTTCCAAAAAATTTATTTTTTCTGCTGTTGAAGAAGCAGCAATTAATTTGTTGGACATGCGTATGGTTGTCCAACATAAAGACGCATTTGGACTTAAAAGACCGCAAAATGTTTCGCCAGATCCGGAGCCAAACTTAGCTTCTAATTCCAACAGTATTGATGAAATTGAAGAAACATGTACTTCAACTCCGCCAAAAAAATCAGGAAAACTATTAACCAAGGAAAAGCAGTCCTATTAGAAGAACAGGTAAAACTTCATGTTTAGAGCTAAAAAATAAACTGTCAGAAATAGAACGATACAACAGAAGAATTTGTAAAGCTAAAGAAGAGAAATTAAATTTATATAAAGCACAACTAAAACAAAATCAGCACAGAAAATCTATTTTAGAAATACGGAAAGCTGAACTTGAAATTAAAAAAAGAAAAATTCAACTCGAAGAAATAAAAAGTGAGGGTGGCGATGGCACGATGGATGGTAGTCTGCACGTTGACTACGAATCCAAAAACAGACCCGGATTCAACACCAGTTTCAGACTAAAATTTTAAAATAAAAATAAACATCTCGCATTTTTCTGATGTGCATTAGTGTGTCTTTGTGTGTCATTTGTTGTTGGAAGGTTTCAGTGGCGAAGGCATAGTCACTGGTCACTGAACAATACCGGCTTCAGCTGATAGCAATCCACAATTGCATCAGAACGCCCTCCTTCGAGTATAAACAAAGAACGTGTAAAAGCAGAGCTGCAAAATAATTAATTAAGCTTCACCTCCTGTCGTTTATACTACTATCCCTTTCCTATAGTTCCAGCACAATGCTTCGCATGTGTAGGACTCATCTCCTGAGTACTGGTCCCAGATAAAAAAAATTCCCAGTCATTTAATCACTGTGTCTACTACAACACCCTTTCAACGTATGGACGGATTTCCATTCTAATTGCATTCTGAACAGATAGAAATTCTCACTGATAGACATACGAGGTTTGTGCAAAGGAAAAGATGCATTTTATTTTCTTCGATTACAATGGCGTGGTTCATCATGAGTTCTTGCCAACAGGTCGTACGGTTAATAAGGATTTCTCAAACGATTGCGGAAAAAAAATCATGGATTCTGCATCACGATAATGTACCAGTTCACATATCAATGCTTGTTCGTGATTTTTTGGCCAAAAACAACACCCTAATCATGCCTCTACCAACTTATTTACAGATTTAGCTCTTTGCGACTTTTTCCAATTCCCAAAACGGAAGCGACTAAAGAAAGTAAAGCGTTTTGCCACAATTGATGAGATAAAGACAAAATCGAAGAACGAGCTAATGGCCATACGAGAAATGCATTCCAGTAGTGCTTCGAGGCTTGGAAGACATCTTCCGATAAAAGCTGTAAAGATTTGGTCACAGAGTTTTTGAAATCAAGCTGTGACATAGACTTCGACTTTTTTGAAGCTGCTACAAAGCAATGTAATTCTAAGCATTGGCAACAGCGCTATCCAAACATTGAACCCAGAGCGGCCACCACCATTTTTTGCCACGAATGGCGATACGGTAATTGGCGACCGCATTGTCGTGTAAATCGACACTGCCCACATACCTGTTGTAATTGTTGAAATTGTTGAACACCAACTTTTTTCTTCTTCTCCATGCTGTACCGTGACACTGTTACCATTGGATCCATTGTGTCGTAACTAGCTGCGATAGTAACTTCAGAATTATCCTTCCAACGAATTACCATAACGTTATTTCTGCATAACGTTGTCGTATGCATAATCGGTATCGTGCTTTTTCAAGGATTTCTTTCCAATTTTCAAAGGGGCGGTGGCAATGCGATTGGGTCGAACAGTGCCAAGTGCACAGAAGCCCTTCTCTTGTAGTAAGAACAACATGTAATGTGAGGTAAAAAATTTGTTAAAGTGGACCGTGTTTTGCATTGGATGCTCACAATGTGATAACAGCTCCATTGCGACGCATGCACCGACTCCCATACTATTATAGTAAATACTGGATGCACCCGAATATGGGATAAACTGAAACATGTAACCATTGTTCGAGCAAAGCGTCCACAGTTTATATCCGAAACGGTTTCGTTTTCCACGTATACACATTTTCGCGCCAAGGCGGCCGGAATAGGGAACCATCGCCTCGTCGTTCGATAAATGCTCCACAAAAACATTAAACTGTATGTAACGTTTATTGAGAATATCAAACAATGGCCGAATCTTATGGGAAATATCCAAATTGTCCTTATTAGCGATATGAAAGTTCGGTTTCAAGTTATGAACATATTCCGCGACATTGTTTGGCGAATCAATGGTATACCGAACGCTGGATCTAAGATATAATACAATGTGGTCTGTGGGGTACTATGATACAGAAAGATGCCCATGAAACGTTTTACTATATATTTGTCGCACATTTTGTTGATGTTGTTTTGGGCAGCATATCGATTTGTTTCGTCTACAAGTAAATCAATTATTTCATTGTCGAAAAATAACTCAAATAATTGGAATGGATTTTTTCGCTTAAAGGTTTTGCACGTGAGTACCGATCGCAGTGATGATGGCGAGAATTCCAGTGCGTTGCATGGTATGTAAATCTCATTGCAGCAGGATGGCTAGTTCTATGCATTTTATTAACGTGAATTCCATTGTTTCAAGGCACAGAAGGCATTATTTGAATTTGTTTTTGAGGGAGCATCGACCGGATGTACGAGAGGGTCAGGAAGGTGTTTTATATGTATGTTAAACTGCTCCGAAGGCGAACGGCGCTAAGCACTGGCGTCAGCTTCTGATTTATAGGCAGATTATTAGGCCACTCATATCATATGCCTTTCCAGTATGGTTTGGGATATCCCTTCATCAGATGGAGAGACTTAGGATATGGAAGCGGCGGATTTTGTCGTATTGCTTGGGGCTCTCACCTAAGATGTGCTCTGACGGGATATTTCGTAGGCCTTCTTGTAGGTATGTATTTATATATAAAATGCTATTGACTTTGAGAGAATTGATGCTTTTTTTTCTGGATAATAGCATCGTATTGGAATGTCTTCAGAAAATTCACGATCTGGGGGATTTGCATAAGATTCGGTATTTGCCACGCACTTGTCTTCAGACATTGAGAGACGGCGGCCTTATGTATGGTGATGTTGGCCTCTGTTTTATCATAGGAGAATTAATACGCTTAGCATTCTAGGGGGTGCTGATGGCGAGTAGTCAGCGTGTCGGCTCTGCAAACAGAAAGACCCAGGTTCGATTCCTAGCCAGGTCAAATCATAAAAAAGTTTTTTCTGAGTTTTCTGTGCTACGGCACCCTCCTTCGTCGGTATTTGAGCAATAAAACATCGGCGAAGTAAAATGGCTCCATTAGCTTAAAAAAAAATAGTGCGTCAAAAAAGAAACATCAGACACGCCGCAACTTTGCTTTATAATTAACACGCAACTGCAGAGTTATGCAAGAATTAAGCTCTATCTTCCTACCACTTTCACCACCTGTCTATTTTCTACCCTACCCCTCTCTCTAGTTCCAGTGCAATGCATTGCATATGTAGGGGTCATCTCCTGAGTGCTAGTCCCAGATAAAAAAAAAATAATAATAAAAATGGCTACTAAACCGAAGCTTCAACACTGTTATAATCAGAGATCGCTCAAAAGGAGAGCTGTAATGTAATTAGTTAAGCTTCACCTCTTGTCATTTCTCTAACTATCCATTTCCTATAGTTTCAGCACAATGCCTCGTATGTGTATAGGGCATCTCTGAGTGCTGGTCCCAGATAAAAAAAAAGAAGATAGTAGCAATATAAGTTTAAATTATATAGATACAGATTCGTTTATATATGATATAAAAACTGATGATCTATATAATCATATTCGAAATGATTTAAGTTCTTATTACGATACGTCAGCATATCCGAAAGACAATGGATATAATTTTCCACTAATAAATAAAAAAGTATTGGGAATGATGAAAGACGAATGCAATGGAAAAGCAATTAAAGAATACATTGGTTTGAGAGCTAAGATGTATATTGTAAAAATAGGTAGATGGTGAAGTTGAAAAAATTATTGCCCCTATTGCGCTGGAGTTGTAATTTTGCATTTTGGTATTATCGATTACAACTCAACCTGTAAAAAAATTTAAAGTTGAAATTCCATCCTATTACAACCATGTGTTGGCAAAGTTGACAAAATGATAAAAAACCTACAATTCATCCCTACCAGTTGTTTTTGAAACAACTAATTATCGCAATATATAAATATATACTGCAAATTATTTAAAATGACGCCACTTAGCTTAAACATAGAAAGATTGCAACTGATGAAAATATCGCGCTCTGAATTGATCAAATATTTTGTGACAGTAAGACATCAGAGCAAGGGAAATGTTTAAAGTTTCGTAAAACAGGGAATTAGATAGATTAAGATTATTAGAAAGGAACATGGCCAATATTTGAATCGGGACGATTCATTTTTTAACAATGGAGAGAGGACGATGCCACCTGTGGCAGGAAAATAATTATAGATAAAACATAGAGTTAAATATGACGCGAACTATGGCGAGAAATAATTATAAATACACAACATTAGGAAAATCCATAAAACATATGTAGACAAAACTAACTAGACAACATTAGGAAAAACCATAAAAAAATAAAAGGCATAATATCAGCACACAAAGAGGTAAACATATTTTACTGATAATATAGCTTGGGTTAGAGATAATTCTTTAATAAAGGAATTAATAACAAAATATGTATTTTATAATATAGAATGAAAGTACAAATAGATCTGTAAATACTTTCATTCTTTAGTTCATAAGTAAACTCCGTGAATAAAGAGCGCTTCAAGATAAATCAGTATCTTGAAATTATATTTTTTTAATAAGATCAAGATATTTTAACTCACACACACAAACACATACACAATTTGATCAAATTCTTAGTTAAAAAATATTTCAATATTCATTCCCAAGAATTCTTATGCAGCTGAATAAACAAAGCGTTTGCAAAAGCTGATACTCCTATACATAAAAACGTCTAGACTAAGTTGAAAAAAAACTTTTGCATAAAAAAACCCAAACACGCGCACACATACTATCCCATTAACATGATCGATATACCTTGCAGATAATGCGACTATTTCATATATGCATGCATGTATAGTGTAATCCATAGAGGACTAGTACTAGCCAAATCCTAAACCAAATGTCTTAGGAGTAGAACATATAGTCCACTTTTGCATTTCATCCACCTGAGCCGTAGAATTTATAACGTAGTAAAATACTACCTACAGGGTAATTAATAAATTCTTAGTTTGAAAAAAGAAACATGCATAATTCCCAGCTTTTGTATAAAGGCAATGCTCATACATTCACACATATAATAGTACATACCGGCAGCATACCAAAGGCTAAAGCAAAAACGATTGACGGTGTGGTAAACTTACTGGCAAATACACACATCCATGAAAGATTCCGTAGCTTTACAGCCATATTCATAAAAAATTCTTATTATATGTTTCAAGAGTACGAAAGTTCTCATAGACTTATGTCTTATAAATCAGGTTTTAAAAGTTGTATTTATAAACGAACAAAAACAATCTATAGCAATTGAAGATTTGTAGTAATTTTATGTTTACGTACGGCAACACTCTTTTTATTTTGCACGGGAAACAACAACAAAATGGCTCATAAATTATAAATTTGTTTCTGCTTCGCATTTTGTTAACTATCTACATACATATACAATTTGACAATTAGCCCCTTAATTGAAATTGTTTTTGTAACATACGTACATACATACATATGTATGTATATATTAATTCAAAATAAATCAATGTTATTATTATTATAATATCATTATTATTTGTAGATGCGTAATACATTTCAATGCTAGATTATCCTTAAGATTTCTATTGATGTAATATTTAGCATAATATTTTTTATTTTTATATGGGGTCCCGAATTACTTTGATTATACTTCTGCCATGACATACAAAAGGCCGAGCAACTCTTCCACAAATTAGTGATACTCGTTTCTTGTGTGAGGCAACATGATTATCTCGGAATCATATCTTCCCTCTCCACAATTTTGCGTACGGTAAATTCTTGAAAGCCTTATTTAGCTTAAAACTGGTCATCTGGAGTGGAGAATGGATTGTCCTTTCCTTGTACACTTTCGGTTGCCGATAATTTGAGATCTGAACTAAAGTCTCCGTGAATATTTCAAATTGGTCACTAATTTTATTCTTTTATATCAATTTCACTTACATACGTATTAGTCGAATTGTATTTATCGAGTCCATATTACTAATTAATTTAATTTTTCTTCCCAATATTGCAATAATATTCCGAAAAAAAATTTAAATGTAAAAATGTGTTCAAACTAAATGTCTAAATGCAAAAAGTATCGTTTTATTTTTTGTTTAAAGAAGTGTAAATCCATCAATAAAATTTCAGAATTTAAAGATGCTTCAATAAGCGTGTAAAAACCTATTAATCATTTATGAATAAAACTTTACCCAATTTTGCTTATAAACGGATTATAAACCTGCTGAAAGATTTTATGAATACGTTAATATATAGTGCTGACAATCATGTAAAAATTTTATAATTAATCAAAGATACAAACCATTCATATACTAGTGACTATCTCCAGTGTTGGAAAGTTCCTCTGCCATGATCCTAACTTTATATGGAAAAAGTGGTCCAGAAACCCCTTATTCCTACTACTTATATTACACCTCTCAATAGCGAACACAGCAAAGGAAGGGTATAATTGTGTACATAATGAATACCTATATTGAAGACGGATATATGTTTGGAGAAGTATACATTTTTAATGGTAATATGTTTCAATATATTACATACCGCTTTCAAGATATGCATTTTACTGTTTTATACAAATCCCAACTTTTCCTCACAACCAATTTAAGCTGTTGCTTGGAGAAGCAATAGAAATAGGTAGGAAATATTTTGGAAAAGTGTACATTATAAGAATATGTAGAAAATAGTCGAAAATGACATTGAAAAACTTTTGAATGCTAAAGGATATATTTCCCTAATAGATAAACTTATAACTGCGAAACATGGAGCACATAATTACTGATTTTTTTAAATAACAGTCAAGGGCTAAAATTTATCCAAAAAAGGCAATGCTGCAAAATAAGACAACTTCTTCTGCTGCTGCTGCTTCTAATTGTTTGGAGCTGTAGTTCTACCAATAATAAAAAAATGTATATTATGAATAAGAACGTGAATAATAAAAATAAATAAAACGGTAAAGTAAAGAAAAAATAACTTTTCACATCGAAAATTGTATTTCATTTATGTTGCACAATCTACAATTGAGAATAAACGTTTGAAAGTTAGTTGAGAATAAATGAATTTCTCAGTTTGAAAATAATGTAACATTTTTATTGCCAACTATATGTTTTCCTAATATTTTTAAGTAATTGTTAAACTTTTTTCGTGTTTATTGGGAGGTAAATTAGCTGTTAGTTTTTATAACTTGCCCTTATAAGAATTTACTGATTTGACAAATTTTCGAAAATCGAGTTTTCATCATATTTTGACGTTTGAATGTTCTGATACGTACGTAAATACCTAATAATTTAGCTGACTTAGATGTCGTGAGATACTGAACCGATTCGCTTTGGTAGATTTCGGTCATTTTGCCAATTTGCTAAAAATTTGTGATTCGTTCGACAAATATCGTTGACAACAAATTTATAAAAAAAAATAGTTTTTTTTATAATAATAGCAAAAGTTTTCTTCTAGACTTCGTGCGAATTATAACACTTCTAAGAATTTAGTTTATGTACATATTTTTCCACAGAAAAAATTATTTTATTTAATTTTTTTAATTTTAAGTAGTCTATTGAAATTGTTCTTGTTTATTTGTGGATTTGAAACCAAACTTTGAAGACTCGTTCAAAACACTGGGATCTTCATTAGGCGGCAAAGGATTTCTGAACTGCTCTGAAGAAAGTCTCGTAAACAAAATGCCAACGCCTTCTATCAGAGCCAATAATACACCTCCAATTATAGCACTTCCAGCCATAGCGGGAATTCCTGAAATTAAAAACAAAAGCATTTCCAATAATCATGTTTTTATCCTTTAAACTAAATTCTTTGTGAGTTATTTAAAATTACTGATATTTATTTGAACTACAATTATTACAAATGAATGAATGAAAATTTTCTTTCATTCAGTAACTTGTATTTCATTGTCGTACCGTTGAAGAGTCAATATAAATAGAGAGATTAAAAAATTGGAATAGTTGAGATCACAATGGAGCGGTTACATGTTAAATTCGTAGTTTGTTAAAAGTTGTTATCGTGAACGTATATTTATATTTTTTTAATGTTTTTTACTTACTACGCACACTTTTTGACATTTCTGATCACAATACTCTGGCAGTGACCTTTTTTTTTGGAGCAGTGGCCAGAGGATATCCTCTACATATCCAATACATTTAACTGGAACTAGATAGAGAGAAGGATACTGTCGGAAATAGACAGGTGTTGATACTGGTAGGCAGATAGAGCTTAATTTTTGTACAACTCTACAGTTGCGTGTCAATTATAAAGCAAGCCTCTGATGTTAATTTCGACGCTTTATTTTGAAGCTAAGGGGAGCCATATTATTTATTATTTTACTTTGCCGAAGTTTTAATGTTCAAATATCGACGACAGATTGTGCTGTAGCACAGAAAAAAATTTTGACTTTTCTGGTTGCAGAACCAATAGTTTAACTAGTCAGCCACCATGAATAGACTTACAGTTGAAAAATACCCTGATATTAATATTACCAACCAACAAAAAATTACGAAACATTTTTAGCCCGTATATGATTACTCGTTAAGTGTTTAGTTTTCTAATTATACAAAAACGAATATTGCAGTCCAACTCAACTAGTCAGTAAGAAAGAAAATGAAATAGTAAAAATAAAATTAGCAATTTTGCAAACGAAAACATGTTTGGTGAAAACATTCACATTGTCTGAGAGCAAAGTTCGTTCAGATTTCTTTTACACATTTGTACCAATTACCGATCTTGGGGTTGTGTTGTACGTTTGAAACGTCATTGACCTGGTTTATTTGTCAGTGATTCATTGTCAAAAGACATTGTCACCAAGAATCTTTGAAATTACTGAATGGGAAAACTTTTCAGCAAGCAGTGCCTTTATAGAAATTTTCCAAATGTAAAAAAAACACGACTACAATGGAATGATGTAATTACATCACGCGGTTTTCACCAAAAATGTACTGTTAACAAACACTGAAGGAATAGAACACATTTCAGTAAAATTTCATGAGAAAATACACCTATGTAACTATTCTTTCAATTATTCAACGTTAGTCAAAATGAATTACGATTATTTATCTATGTTTGTTATATGGTTTAGTTGGTCTATATTGCATAGAAAGTATGGCACAAGCGTGAATAACTTACTCTAAGGCATAAGAATGTTAAAAATTATCCTTTAATGAACCCTGAAGACATACTTTTACCACCGTTGCATATAAACCTCCGCCTGATGAAAAATTTTGTAAAAGCTATTTCTAAAGGTGGAAGTAGATACCTGAAAGAGAAATTCCCCATACTCAGCAACGCAAAAATTAAAGAGGGAATATTTGTTGGATAGGATACAAACTTTGAATGAATGAATGGAAACCATAAAGCGGAAAATTACAAAGACTTAATCAATGAGCTTATAATTTCATACAAAACTTATGCTGCACTCTCATTTGGATTTTTTTTCCAGAGTGCTGTGAGTAACGGAAGAGGAGAGAGATTTCATCAGGACATTTTCTTAATAGAAAAGCACTATCAAGGGAAATGTCCAGGAATACTAAAAAATTACCATTGGAGACTTAAAAGGGACCTACCAGAAGTTTACGAAAATCAAAGCTATTTTTTGTTAGTAGTCAACGTGCAGACTACTTCGACCAGTTAGTGATTTAGGTACTTTTTATAAAAATATATGTCTTGATGTCACAAAGATACCTGATGCGTCAATTTTTTTCCATTGATATATTATTATTTGCTGGCCATAGTACATTCAAAATTTGGTACAAGTTTTCGTGTGACAAAAAAAGTTTAAATTTCGTTGACCAGTGTAATTATACACTTCTACATACCGTAAAAACCAACAAATGAGTTTTTTAGTTTGGTGTCCATTATAGGAGACTTTAACATATGTATGTAAATTATGAGATTAGCAATTACGCCAGTTACAGCAAGAAAATAAAATAAATAAGTAGAAAACATTTAGGCGACATATGTAATAAAAACCAATTAACCTTAATTTAAGATAACATATGTCGACAATGTAAAATAAATTAATTTAGCTCTGTGTTTGTAAAACCCAAAGCATAATATCAGCACACAAAGAGCTAAACATATTTTACTAATTATATGGCTTGGGAGATTTTCCTTAACAAAAAAATTTCTAATCAACATTTGTATATTACAGAATGAAATTATAAATAGATCTGTAAATACTTTCATTCGTCAGTTCATAAGGAAACTCATCTAAGTACTCAGCTCAGTCCTAACAATAGTTCATATGTAAACTCAAAAATGTATGTTTCACAGTTCATAAGCAAACTCATCTAATTACTAACAATAGTTCATAAGTAAACTCAACGAAGTATTAACATAGTTAGTAAAATAAGAATTCACAAGTAAACTCAAATAGAATAATATTAAAAAATAAATAACTTTTTAATAAAAAAAGAACGAAGTGTCTTAACTGGCGATCTTGCCAGAAGGATATTATATTTATATCATTCACGGAGCGGACTAAACAAGAATAAGTATCACAGCAAGGAATAATAAATTTTTTTCGTATAAAAAATCACATAGTATTGAAATAAAAAATTGAAGTTTTTTTTTTACAATATAGTGTATAAATATAAAATTAAACGAAAACGCAAACAATTAAACTTTTAAAACATTGATATAAAAATAACAAAAATTTATATATGTATTCAAAAATGAAAACGCAAATAACACTACGCAACACGAAAAAATTGCTGTGATAACCACTATTTTTTTTTATTCCGCTGTGGTCACCTAACTAGAAAAATCATCATTATTTCAAATTCTATGGTAAGGTTTCTGTAAAAATAATTTTTTCTAAAATTTTTTAATTCAAAAAAATAGAAAGTATCAAATAGTTACCAGTTTTACTACTTATAGGTGAATGTGAAAGTAAAAAAATAAACTTTATTTCATGAAAATCCATGGATAAATGCGTGTTTTATTGTAGCTACTTTTGAGAGAAAAGCGATTTTTTATTGGCACTATCATAAATTTAAAGAACAGATAATTTTTTTTAGGATTTAGTAGATATTTTTTAACGAACTAAGTGAACAACTAGTTATATTTTACACACAAATATGAATAAAGCATAATCTAAAAATTATTTAGACTTTTGTCTTGTCTCTTATTATTTTGAGAATTTGATTCTCTAATAAGGAACCAATAAAATCTCCCACCATACTTTCTTCATGATAGTCGCGCTTACGGCACCTAGATTTTCCGGAAAAAAGTCCAAATGCGAATGCAAGAAATGAATTTTTAGTGACATTTTCACACCTAAAATTAAAAATTTCTAAAAATAAGCAAACATGAATAAAAAAATTCATTTAATTAATATTTACCAATTTTTTAATATTTTTCAAATCAAATCACGTACGATTTCTTCTAATTTGAACTTCTGATTTTTCGTAAAGTTAGAAAAAATTTGTCGAAATTAATTCCAGGCAGCTTTCGTATATGGTGATACTAACTTTTCAAAGGTAGGGTTTAGAATCAGTTTTCGAATTAGAGGATCGTCGGAAACGCCTTCAAAAATTTTTGCAAATGGAAGATTGTAAATATTGTTTTTTTTTTTGTTACCTGGGACCAGGTAATGACTCCTACACATGCGAAGCATTGTGCTGGAACTATAGGAAAGGGATAGTAGGAGAAATGATAGAAGAGGTGAAGCTTAATTAATTATTTTGCAGCTCTGCTTTTGCACGTTCTTTGTTTATACTCGTAGCAGTGCTGAAGCTTCGGTTCAGTAGCCATTTTTATTATTATTTTACTTCGCCGGTGCTACACTCTCTTTGTCTAGTGCTTTAACAAAATTTTTATATGTACAGGTGGTAAGATCACATTGTCCTTTTTAATAAATGTAGGATACTTTGCATTATGTAGGCCCAGCGTACTTTCGGATATTGTTTTCCAATATTTTCTGATGCAGTGATTTTTCTGATCTCGGCTATCGTAGAGTAACAGAAAACATCCATATTTTGTAAAGCCGTCTTGGCGGCCTCTTAAAATAGCAACAATTTTTAAGTCGCAATACACTTTCCAGTTGTGCTTTTGATAGTTCCAATTTCTTAATAAAGTCGCCATAGTTTCACATGTTTCTTTCATATTCACATAATGGGCAATGGGGTATAGATGGCCTCCCGTTGAAAATTGTTTTTTTTTTTTTTTTTATCTTGGACCAGCATTCAGGGGATGACCCCTGCACTTGCGATGCATTGTGCTGGAACTAGGAAATCAGGTTATGGGAAGGAGGATAGAGGGAGTAGTGTGAATGGACATTTGATTTGAATTTTCCCACGTCATAAGTGACAGGAAAGACCTCGGCAGGGAGTTTGTTCCACATACGCGATGTTCGGCCGAAAAATTATTTCTCCCTGTAATGCGTAGTGCGGTTCGCTGCCAAGTTGACTACAAATGGATGTGCTCTGAATGATGAACGCGTCGTGCGCGTGAATGAACGGGTTTCGGGAACAAGTTTCCTGATTTCATCAGAACACATCCCATTATAGTAACGATAGAACAACGAAACGCACCCCACGTTGCGACGATGCTCAAGAGAGTTAATAGAGTTGGCTACAGTACTGTCTCCTATGAGTTTCTTCGCTCTCTCCTGGACCCGGTCGAGTACCTTCAAAATAGTCTTTGAAGCACCGGCCCAAACATGAGAGTTGTATTCCATTTTCGGTCGGATGTAGGCGGTATAAATAGTGAGGAGATCAGATGGGGTGAAGTATGTCTTGCACCGTCTTATAAAACCGAGGCACTTGAATGCTTCTTTTGATACCTGAAAAATGTGCTCAGTCCATCGAACATCGCACTGAATTTTCATGCCAAGAACATCAAAAGCTTCTGATTCCTCGATGTTTATACCGCCCATAATTACAGATGACGCAGCGTCATCGGGCATGCGTCGATGTGTAAGCATGCTGCATTGGGTCTTTTGAGCATTGAAATCGACCCTGTTTGCTTGACCCCATTGCGATATTTTCATGAGGTCACAATTCAATGAGTCACTCATATTCTGCCTCAGCGAAGTGATCATAGTCGATGTTGGTCTACGACTAAATGAATATGAGTGAGAAAGGCTGCTGTCATCTGCGAAAGAGTGGATAGGGTTGGAAGTTTGACATAAGAGGTCATTAAGAAAGACTAGAAATAGGGTAGGAGAAAGAGTGGAGCCTTGCGGTACCCCTGAATTTATCTTATACTCGTTAGATGAGATCCCGTCTATAACAACTCTTATAGCGCGATCCCTGAGAAAACTCGATATAAATCGAGAGAAGATATCACCGAAACCAAAAGCAATAAGTTTGGACAGAAGTGCCCCATGCCACACTCTATCAAATGCTTTAGAAATATCCAGAGCCACGACTTTACTTTCGCCGAACTGGTGAATAGAATCACACCATTTTTCCGAGAGGAAGGCTAGTAAGTCGCCCGTAGAGCGCCCTCGACGGAAGCCGTATTGACGGTCGTTCAGTAAATTGTTGGACTCTAAATATTTCATTAGGTGAAAGTTCACCATGCTTTCCATCACTTTGGAAATCGCGGAACAGATTGTGATTGTAGTAAAACGGACTTAAGGCTTTCTCTGCTACTATCAACAAACATTCTCCACTCACGTGCGACATATTTTTGGCCGTGCTTCACAAAAAAACCATTTATATCGTAAGAAAACCACATATTATCTTTTGTTTTATAAAAATTTGCATATGGCTTATGTCGGTTCCGCTACGTAGTTGACTTGACGTCATTTTCTAAGAAGTTTCGCTACCTTATGCGAGCTGGTAAAAGTTCCGACAGCTCTTTTGTTAGCTCGAGGTCTCTTATAAGATCATTGAGCTCAATTTGATTGTAAAGTTTCGGTCGTAGATCATCTGATGTACTATATATGCTCAAAGATGAAGGTTGAGGGGGTGATAAATGTTACTATATGGTCTATCACATGGATTTTAAAGATATTCCTTTCGTGATGATAAAACGGGAAGTGTTAATCCATCGGCTGAAGCGGTGGTGTAGGACTTTAGGATGTGTTTTCCAAAACCTCTTTTAGTACTTAAACAAAAATACGCAGATTTTTAACGCGATGTTTCTCTCCACGGCATATGTTGTACCATTTTCTTGAGAGTTCTATAAGTAGAGAAAAAGTTGCTGTGAGATAATGTATAGATATATATAAAACTTTATTTAAAAGTACTTACAGAGAGTTCGATGAAGATAAGTTTCATAAAAAAACTCGGCAATTCGCACATATTGAACTAGGTATCCTGGTCAATATTGTCTACCTTTATTTTAAAATAATCTTTGTATTTAGTTTGGTAAGAAATTGAGAAATAGTGCTGTTTGTTCTTGCTCATAAGTTTACCACACACATAGCAAAATATATTTAGCTTATTTTTACACAACATTTTGTAAGCTGTTCGCTAATTTTTTTATTTTTGTATCTCAAATAAACACTTGTCTCCTGGGAATTTGTTAACTAATGATGATTGTGAAAAGTAAACCCTTTACTTACCTTTCTTCTATGGCCTTTTTCGTTCATTTCATATTTTTAATAAAATACCAAATTTTACATAAACTTTGTCAAAGTAGGTACTTTCACTTAATCGGCAATAAAACACGCATGGATTTCCATGAAGTAAAGTTTATTATTTTTCTATTACTATCACCTTTAAGATATTCGATGCTTTCTATTTTTATGAATTTTTTGAATTCAAAAATTTAGTAATTTTTCCAAAAATAAATTTTTTTTTTTTACTTTTTTATCAATAACTCCAAAAGTACTGGATATCATCTAAATCTATTACTATCACCTTTATTTTTTCTTTGATAACCATTATTTTTTGTAATCCGCTGTGGTCACCTAACTACAAGAATCATCATTATTTCAAATTCTATGGTAAGGTTTTTGTGAAAAATGTTTTTTTTATAAAATATGGGTTTTTTGAAGAGTCTGCTCCCTCATTACTTTGGAGACTTATGCAATCTTGTTATGCAATACGTCAATAACGCCAGCTTTAAGTTTTGTTACTATAATTTTTTGATTTAGCCAGTAGTTTTGGAGTTAGTAAATAATATAATTACATATGTGAAGAAGGAGAAACACTTTTGATAACACTAGAAATACAATGGAGAAAGTGAATATAAACCCATTAATGCAGCAGATGTCCTACAAAATATTCAGAGAATGCTACACACAAGTTGAAGTCCTAGTACCCATGGTAGCTATGTATAATAGACCAAAAGAGATTAGTTTGGAAGTATTTTAATTGTTATCCATATTTGATGGAACAAAAAATAATTATCGATTATGGAGAGATGCCATACGGTTAATGAATAGTATTAACCAACATACATGATCGAGGGTGGGAATGGTTGAAGTAGTCTGCACGTTGACTACAAAGCGAAAAATTGCTTAGGTTCAATCCCAGTTTCTAGCTCATAAAAACAATTCGCATTTTTTCTGATGTGCATTTGTGTGTCTTTATGTCAGTTGTTGTCGGAAGGTTTCAGTGGCGAAGGCATAGTCAATGGTCACTGAACAGTAACGGCTTCAGCTGTATCCTCCTTCATCGGAATTGTGTAGTACCGCCGAAGTAAAATAAGTACTAAAAATTTACTACTAAACACGAAGCTTCAAAATTTAATACGTCTCCTTGACATCAGAGACGCTACAACACTGCTATAAAACAAATAACGTGCAAAAGCAGTGTTGTAAGATATTGGAGCTTCACCTCCTATCATTTCTCCTACTACCCTTTCCTCTAGTTCCAGCACAATGCACCGCATGTATAGGGATCATCTCCTGAGTGCTGGTCCAAGATATAAAAAATTAAATAAATAAATACGTGGAAGCACTGACTGTAGCTAAATCTAAAATAATTGGACCAGCAGCAAATATATTTTTGAAACATAACACAATTTTCAATTTCGATGCAATCTTAAATATGTCAAATTATACCTACTAAAAAAAGCGGCCTTTGTACGTACTAAGAGACGAATTAACAAAGATAACTCAAGGAAAATTATTCTTATCAACATTCCATGATGAAGTTAGCAAGGCATTCGAAAATTATAGTGACTTCGAAAATTGCGATGTTTGGAGACCCACCAGAATAAATTAAATGCATGCCTGCACACGCAATGGAAGATGCAGTGCGCATATTCAAAAACGGAAATATATTAATTTCATTAGATCACGCTCTACGGGAATCCAATCAGAGATTTAGAACATGCCTATGCCATCGCGCAAACTATGGAGCATGATAATAAACACAAAAACAGTAATTTCAACAATGCTGACGGTGAAGAAAGCAGAATCCCTACAATAAAAACACATCAAAGGCAACAATTACACAAAGATAACCAACACTTTAGAAAGCCATCTTATTGTTCGTTATACCAGCATCAACGCCAAAATAATTGGCAACAACAAAATGCATTTCCTAAACCAGAACCTCCTCAGGCAACACAAACCAAGCCCAACATCCCCAGCAAGGATTCCACAGCCAACCTTGGAAAAGAATAAGAAATCAGAGCGGAACATATCATCAACACCAGAAGACACAACCAAATAGTCGCTACACGACTTTCAGATGACAACAGTAGGCTTAAATCAAATAAAAGTACTAAGTCTTATTATAATTGTAATAAGATTCATAAAGCTTTAAACTAATTGATGGGTTGCTCTATATATTTGTGAATGATGCTGAAAATTTTCATAGATTGTGCTACAACCCACAATTTATTAGTAAAAAGATTATAGCAATTAGAAGTAGTGTAAAACCATTAAGAACGGGGTGATCCGGTGACGAGCACGAGGGGGAGGTGCGTCCTGGATATGGCGGCCAGGTTGGGCCTGGTGGTCATGAACGCTGGTGGTGCGACCACCTTCAGGCGGCCGGGGTGCGAGTTCACCACTCCTGACATCACTTTGGTATCCGAGAATCTGTCTGGGATGATCGAAGGATGGAGGGTGCTCGAGGAATATACTGGGAGTAATCACCAGTGTGTTGAGTTTGGGATAGTATCGGAGGCGGGCGTCGCGCGGGCGCACGGTGGGAGAGGCGCGCGTTGTTGGAACGTCGCGAGGTTAGACACGCGGATGATATAGCGGCGGTGATCTTGGCGCGGGATATGGATGACGCCAGGGGGAAGCTGAACCGGGTCATGATTAGGACCCGGATGTGGCTTGAGGACCACGGCTTGGAATTGGCCGGGGAGAAGACCGAGGTGATGTTGATGACGCGGGCACACATACCACTCGATGTCGGCATGCAGATAGGGGATGTGTCTCTGGTTACCCAGAGTGCCATAAGGTATTTGGGCGTCAGACTCGACTGTAGGCTGACTTACTGGGCCCAAATACGGCATGTGGCGACTAAGGCGGCGAAGATGACTGGCATGTTGAGCAGACTCATGGCGAATGTCGGAGGTCCGACACAGAGCAAGAGTAGGCTGATTATGGCGGTCACGAAGTCGATCTTGCTGCATGGGAGCGAGATTTGGGGAAATGTACTGGGTGAGAGAACCAAACGGAGGGTGCTCGAGGCGGTACAGCGGACGGCGGTCCTTAGGGTTGCTTCGGCTTACCGAACGGTCTCGGGCGCTGCGGTCCTGGTGATATGTGGGGAAATACCCATAGACCTCTTGGCGCGCGAGCGGTGGGAGGCTTGGAACTCAAGGGGGAGGGCCCTGGTGTTGGTGCTATTGGTCTGAGACCCCAAACTGTCCGGCGATGGCAGGACAGGTGGACCGCGGACACGGTCGGCAGGTGGACGGCGAGGCTCATTCCCTGCGTGGAAGTATGGATTCGGAGGAAATTTGGGGAAGTTAACTACTTCCTGACACAATTCCTCTCGGGCCACGGATACTTCCGAAAGTACCTGTATCGGATGGGCAGGGCAGATGGTCCCGACTGCATTTACTGTGGTATTACGGATGATGATGCAGAACACACTTTCTTCGACTGCACCAGGTGGCATACTGAGAGAGGTAAAATGGCGCAGCGGGTTGGCGGGTTCGCTCCTGCCACCGTGATAGGGAGGATGCTCGATTGTGAGGACAATTGGGACGCTGTGGCACAGTACGTGGGATACGTTCTGCGGAGGAAGAAGAGGGAACTCGATGCGCTGCTGCATAGCGGGGCCCCCTCTGACAGGGACTAGGCGATACGGGCCGGGGCCATGGCGCCGGCTGCGGACTTGGCGGACCCCGACGTGGGTGAGTGAGAGTGGTCCTGATTGGGACGTGGCTCTGGGCCTTCCCGAGGTAATGCGGAAAGCGGTCCCGGGGAGGAATCTACCCAGAGGAGGAGGAGGGAATTTTTTAGTGGCAACACCACTCGACGCAGAAGACGACGGTCTTTGAAAGTGCGAAGGCATTTTCAACCCTACCTCACACGCCAAAAAAAAATTACCATGCACACTGAATCTATTTTAACTTATAAACAATGAATAGTTATTTAAGAAAGAAAAAATTTTTAAAATAAAAAATAATGACGATTATGATTTGATGTTAGGAGTCGAAGGCATAAAGCTTCGTACAGACGATGCAAACAATTTGCAGCAAGTTGAGAATAACTTGCAGCGAATGTTTGCACAACTGTTCAGACCAATGCAAATATTGCATGCAAATTTCTTGCTCCAATCAGTTTTCGATTTGCATGAAAACTTTTGCATGATTGTTGCGTGCAATATATTGCTTTGGAGTTCACATTTGTTTTCAGTTTCTATGTGCAAGACAATAAATAAAGACGTGTTAAAATTATGTCGGCTCAAAAATCACGAATTGCTGCAATTGCTGTATTAGCACTTGTAATTAAACGTAAAAAACAAAGAAGTTTGGAGTCGGTAAAAAAACGAAAGTACTGGGTGAGAGAGTGGATTTCGAAAAGAAATGAAAAAGGCGTTCATGCTAACCTTTTAAAAGAACTAGAAAATGAGGATGAAGCAAGCTATTTCAATTTTTTCCGGATGTCCGTCAATGATTTTAACTTTTTATTAGGAAAAGGTAAATTTTTTATAACTAAAAATGACACTGTAATGCGCCCTGCGATTCCACAAAATGAGCGATTAGCCCTGACATTACGTTTTTTAACTACTGGTATGTATATAAAATAATAAACATTTTGATAAACTTTTCCAGTTTATTCTTATTTCAATATTTTACAGGTGATTCATATCATTCTCTGATGTATCTTTTTCGCATCCCGTTGAGTACGGTGTCAAGCATTGTGCCTGAATGTTGCCGAGTTGTGTATAAATGCCTGAAACGGGAATATCTTAAAGTAAATAAAAACATTCATATATATATTTTACTCACCATCAGAAATGTTAAGAACTGGAGAATTGGTAGACGAGTATACGAGATTTGAATTAGAAGTAGAGCAAGAAAAAGTACCCTCATTTTCCATTTCCGATACTTCTAAGATAGCTCTTTGAATTTTCCTCCGAAGTAAAAGTATATTTTGGTGTGACTTCAACAATCTGAGTTCAGATGCCACAAAGTCACCGAAAACTTGATGTTCATCAGCTGGTTTATCAATTAAAGCGGATGCTTTTTTAATTAATGCATCCTCATCCTTAAATTGCAATCACGTTTTCTTTTGTTTGTTTTTGATGTCCCCGGTGCCTCTTGTGTTGGTGTTGATGGATTAGTTGCTGGTGACGCTTCAGATAAAATTGAATCAACGGCGCTTTCATTTAGAGCCTGAATATATAAAATTTTTATAATTTATATAGTTTATAATTTATAAGTGCATTGTTATTTTCTTATTTTAGATTCCTAGTTCAACAAATGAGTGGCTTGAAATTTCATCCGATTTTGAAAATATGTGGAACTTTCCCCATTGCATCGGAGCTTTAGACGGAAAGCACGTGGTTATGAAAGCTCCATCTAACAGTGGCAGCACCTACTTTAATTATAAGGGCACGCACAGTGTCGTTCTAATGGTGTTAGCAGATGCACAATATAAAATTATTTATTTCGATGTAGGAGGCAAAGGGCGGATATCCGATGGCGGAATTTTCAATGCATGTACTCTATCAAAGGCACTGCAAAATGATCAACTACATGTTCCTGAGGAGCAGCCACTTGCCGGCCGAAATTGCAAGGTACCTTATGTTATTGTAGCAGATGATGCTTTTGCCTTAAAAAGATATATAATGAAACCATATCCGTTTAAAAATCAACCGGCTCCAAATCGGGTTTTTAACTACCGTCTTTCGAGAGCAAGAAGAGTGGTAGAAAATGTTTTTGGTATAATGGCAAGTAGGTTCCGAGTATTAAGGAAACCTTTAGAACTGGGGCCAGAAAAAACTATCGATGTAGTCTCTGCAATTTGTGCATTACACAACTGGTTGATGTCCAAAAAGGAATCAAAAAAAATATATGCTCCCAGTGAAACGTTCGACAATGAGGTTGATGGACAACTGATTTCAGGTAGTTGGCGTAACGAGGTTGTGTTGGAAGGCAACTGTTTACCACTTCACAGAAATACACAAAACTGTACCGAAGCAAAAGATATTCGTGAAGAGTTTAAACATTTTTTTGTTTCGCCTGATGGTGAAGTTTCATGGCAATATAAGTATCTATAAAATAAATATACACATTTTGATTTAAATTTTAGTACTTACCAAATTTTGAATTTTATAATTTGTTTCTTTATCATTAATAATAAAGTTCAACGCATTAAAAAACTCCCATTTGCTGGTAAAGTTTTCCGAGGTACCTTGGCCACTCTTTTTTTGTTTTACTCGGCGGAGCTCTTGCATATACTGGGTGCGCAAATTATGAATTTTCGTTTTGATTTCTTCTTCACTTGAATTTAATTTTTTAGCAATTTCAATGTACGCACTTTGTTTTTTATATTTGTTTTTATAGTCTGGTGAAGACACATCCCACAGGACGGAGTAACTCTCATACTCTTCTATTAATTTTTTTGTCAAATCCCGATCCCACATATTAATGATGTGTTCTTGTTTGCAGCAATAATACAACTGCTTGCAAACAGCGCATGCAAACAAGCAATCAAATGTTGCAATCAAAAGTTCGGGAAAGTACCGTATTCAGACGATGAGCAAAAAATATTGCGGCAAACAGTTATTGCAAACTTTGTTTTTGCAGCAAAATGTTTTCCTGACTGTTCATACACGCAAATATGTTTGCAGCAATCAACTTGCTGCAAATTGTTTGCATCGTCTGTACGAAGCTTAACAAAGTTAAATGCGGTCATAGACGTAGAAAGGAAATTATTTATTGTGTCCAAAATATCACAAAAATGTAATTACTCTATATGAAATACACAATTTGAAAATGAAATAGAAAGACTAATGCAGGAAAATAATAGAATATGTCCTTTGCCTTTCACGACAACGATAGAAACAAACATTAGGACAATTACTAAAGAACCTATTTGGACAAGACAATATCCGGGTAATTTAAATGATTTTGATAATAAAGAAACTGAGAAATTATTGAAAGATAGAATAATTCAAAGAAGTTGTAGTTCATATAACTCCAACCAATGTGTACAGTAAAGAAAAAAGGAATTGAAGAAAAGGCGAAACGTAAAAGTCGAAAATTTCTAATGAAAAATCTTTATGACAGAAGTCGAATATTTGGGACATGTTATTAAACATAACAATATTTTAACAGACCCAGAAAATATAAAAGTCATTGAGAATTTTCCAATGCTCAATACTCTAAAAGATTTACGTATTTTTTTGGGAATAACAAGTTATTATAGAATTTGTAAAAGATTACGCACAAGTCGGAAAACCAATGACAATACACTTAAAAGGTGAAAATGCACATATACTGTGGGCCGAAAGTAATCACCCGGGTAATAACCCAATGTCTTTTTGCTGTAATTTTATTTAATAAAAACCTTTGGATCTGCATGTATGGACATCAACTCTGGCGGCGGTCACTTAGCCCATATCATAAGCAGTGGCAAAATTTGTGTTAAAAAAATTACAGCAAAAGAACATCGGGTGATTACTTATGCCCTGGTTGATTACTTTTGGCGCACGCTGAAGGTAGAAATAAGAGTACCAAAAAAAATTACAGTTAGACCAAGTTACCATTGAAGCAGACCGACATTTTTTTTTTTTTTTTATTTGAACTTTATTTACAATCTATCAATTAAAGATAATAACTAAATTTTATGAAGTCGCTAATATTAACAATTACTGCTGAACTCCTTTTGAGAACAACAATATATTCATAAATATAGTAAAGGATACAAAAAAAATAAAAATTCTATATACTATGTATTTACATATATACAATAAGACAATACAAATTTCTACACATTTATGTACATACATACATACATATATGCATATACATATATAGTCATTTCCGAAATGGCAAATCTAGTGTAGTGGATGTAACCCAGGATCGCCATGTAATAAAAGAATGGCAGGATCGCCATGTAGTGGAAACCAAATAAAACAACACTGATTTTATGTAGCTTTGGTTTTCACAGAGCTCCGTAAAAGAAGCTCACTTAAATGTTTAATAAATTTGACTTAGAGCTCCTAGTGAAGCTCGCTAAGTCTTGCTTAATTATTGTTGACAATTTTAAAATTAACTCTACTGATATACTAACTTATGAGTAGATTCTAGATTTATAATTTGAGTGACATTTCATAATGCACTCAAATTCTTATGCCTAAGTTTTCTTATAGCTATACATATAAAATAAATTAATTGTAATTATGAAGCCTGGGAATTATCAGTGTAACGTGATTAGGCTAAAGTTATTTTACCTGCTTGCCGCTAACAACAACAACATAAACAAATGTGAATTCATATGCATTGCATTTTCATAGCATTTGCAATGCAGACATTACGAAATATTGCACTTGAGGAATTTGGGTTATTTGACACCCCTTTGTTTAATGTAAATGTGTCGGCATTTATAACTGTTTGTTGCGTTACTTGTGTGTCGGCTGTATTGACAAACTGTGCATGCTACACTAGTACGTGATTTCTCTTCAGTGTACGAACTTCATTGGTATCATCTAGCAAAGTAATTGCCAATACGTTGCTGTGATTACTTAACCTCTCCAAGTAATTTCTGCTAAAATTCCGAATTTCGTCTTTGACCGTCAAAATTGATAAGTCATCATGAATGGCTTTGTTTGATATAAACCAAGGAGCATTAATGATACAACGCAATGTTTTAGATTGAAACCTTTGTAATATTTCTATATTGGAGTTACTGGCTGTGGTCCACAGTTGTATACCGTAGGTCCAAACTGGGGTAAAAATTGCTTTATATATATATATATATATATATATATATATACGAAAATTTATGATAAAATTAAAGGAACACGTTGAGTTATTTCAGCCGGATTTTAATAAAGCTTTTGAATTCACCACGGACGCCGTCAGAACAAGAATCCAATATATTTTTTGTCTCTAACGCTTAGTGCGACTTAGAGGGCTGCGCAAGCACAATAAAAATGTCTTACAAAATATCGTAGTAATTTCTAGCAATATCCATCTCCTTCTTTCACATTTCAAAACAAACACTTCAATGCCGAAATGCTTTATACATATAAACAAACACTGTATTATAATATTACAGAACCACAGAACGAAATAAAAGCAGAACCAACTGAAATAGAACATCGCTGAAGTAAAACCTATTGAAAAAAGGCTGTATTATAACGGAGCCCTACCGACATCTGGGCACCTCAGTAGATGGACAACTGCCCTCTCCACGTTAATGGGGGTTATGACGTGGATGGCTTTCCTTTCCCCTACACTCGTGGGACAAACATAGAAAACAAAATTTTGAAAACGGACGGACCAGGACAGACTTTAGGACGAGAGACGAAACCGACAGGGACAGGCACAAATAGTTTGGCAGAGAGGCCATGCCAAACTAGGGTACGGACGACTGGCTCAAAACAAGCTGCAGGAGGGGACAGGGGAAGACACAGGTCCGCCAAATGCATCAAAACGAGCAGTGAGGTACCTCTGGATTTCAAAGTACCTCTAAGGCTGCCATAGCTTGCGCCTCAACGGAGAAACCCGTGACTTCGGAGGCTACAGGTGTGCACAGGCATACAGTAGCCTCCAGCATGCCAATTGTGGATAGAGCCACCAAGAGGAAAACCTCAGGTCCCCGAGTTCCACCGTCTCAATCCGGTGAAGGGACCAAGATACATAGTTCGGGTCCTGTAGCTGTGTTAACACCGACGTCACGGCCTCCTTGGGGAGCGCCCTCTCTAACTCTACGTTAGTAGGGGAATTCCTCAAGGAGGCTGATGACGCAGTGGACGAGGACGCCGTCTTGGAATCAGAGCACGAGGACGTCTGCGAAACAATCGTCTTCAGAAGCAGTAGACATGGAGATGATGAAGGTTGCAGCTACATATTGTAAACACATGGAAGAAATATTTTATTACCTAGCTATCAGGGATTACCAGTATTTAACCCAAAAATAACATAAGATTCTTGTTTCATTTACATATGTTCTGACTAAATAAATTTCGAAAGAGACAATTAAACTCCAAAAATAAAAAAACAAAGCCATTTTGCTGATTTTTTCTGTAAAGTGCCAAAAATGGTGATTTTTTGAAATGTTTGTATGGGGAACCCTCCAGGGGTGGTTCCAGGGAGTGTGCTACTGGCATAGGTGGGTCGGCCCTCCAAAGTTAGTGGGGGTCGGTCATACATTTTGACTCGATTGAGGCACTCTAAATGGGTCAAAGTAAGATTTTTCAAAATTTGACCCTTTGGGTCAAAAGTCGAGGCATCAAAATACATTGTAGAGGTATGGTTCCTTCGGCAAAGTTTCTTATTTTGATCCCTAGAATACAAATTTCCTTGTAATTTGAGCGATTTTTAAATCGACCCGCCTTAATGTATACTCATGTGATATAAGTAGTAGTAGAAACCGGCGCCGCAATGTTGAGTCGCCTTAGTCAAGCGGCTGAACACACTTGTAAGAAGCCGCCATTAACGTCAGTAAAAATGATTTTAAATACGAATGAAACTAAAAAGCGCGTATTTAAATTGAATATATATTTAAGTATTAAACATATATTCTAATGCATACATATCGTCAAATGCAATTCAAAAAGGCTTTAGTAACAGAAAATTCGAAATTTTTGCTTCTCCTTGCAAATTTGTTGAATGTAACTTAGGCCTACAGACAATAATACAACTTTTACGATTTTTATAATACTTTGTGAGATTTCGTACGACTGTCAAAAAATGTTTTACCTCCCCTACCTACCTTCAAGTATACCCGTATACCAAATTCAGCACTATGGCTATGTAGAGTGCGAACCCGTACATCAAATGGGAGTACCACATGCAAACAAGGATAAAAATTGGCAGTTTTCATATTTTTCTCATTATTTACTCTCCTGTATACCAAATTTCAACTCCGTAGCTATAAGGAAAGTGCCCAAAGAAAAAGATTTACTATCAAGTCGTTCAGACCAAATACAGAAACTTTAACTTCAACCGTTCTCAAGATATACAAAAATAAATATATACTTTGTATGGGCGTGGCAACGCCTAGTTGGAATTTTTGAAATTTATATAGCCTATAGTTCTTTCCAGATATACAGAGATACTGTGAAAATTTCAAGAACATCGGTTCAGTCTTTAAGTTGTCTATAAGGCACAAACATACATTCATACATGCACACTAAAGTGTGGCACAATCACCACAAAAATGTCTTAAAAGCATTTCATGAAATTGCAATTAGTGTGTATGTATTACTTGCTCATTGCAAAACACATACTTCCAAAAATATTTCTTTTGTTCCACGATCAAAACATTGAAGAAGAGAACACAAGTAAAACAAAGCAATGTTAAAATAGAACAAGGCTGAAGTAGAAGATCAAAACTATTTTGGAACATTCAAAATATGTTTGAATAACTCGTAGACAAACTTGCAAAGAAACTTTTGCATTTTTTATGAACATAAAAAATCGAATGTATACAAATAAAATAAAAATGTCACAATTCATATTAGGTTTGAGGTTCGTTTGTAAGGTTCTTTATAGAAAAATATTTAAAATTTCGCAAAAAATTTAAAAAATTTATAATTTCACCTACATTTAATCAGAAAGTTGAAATTATGAAAAAAAATTATATACGTCCTTTTTACGCTTTTTTGTGTTTGTTCTTGTGTACTCGATGCTTTTGGTGTAATTTACCGTTTTTTTTATTTCATTGTCTGTTTTTGTTTTGATGTTCTGCTTCATTTGAACACACAAGCACAAACAAAACTATAGAGAGAAACTTTTCGAATAGTGCTTGTTTTGTTTTAGTGAGAGTCATGTTTTGTTATGCTTGTTTTGTTGAGAATGTTTACACTGGAATACACGGCTTGGAAGTAGTGTGCTTTAGAATGCAGAACTTTCAATACATTTTGTACAGCTCTTTAATGCACACATACATACAGGGTGGGCCAAAAGTAATCACCCGCGGAATAAGTAATCACCCACCAGATATTTTTTGGCTGTAATTTTTTTTTTTAGAAAAATTTTGGCACTGCTTATGATATGGGCTAAGTGACCGCCGCCAGAGTTGATGACCATAAATGCAGATCTAAATGTTTTTATTAAATAAAATTACAGCAAAAAGACCTTACTTATGCCCGGAGTGATTACTTTTGGCCCACCGTGTACATATATGTATGTATCAAAACATGTCATTTTTATATATAAGATTATTCGTCATTGCATTCATACTACCTCACTTGCACTAAATACGTTAATTTTTTACATGCCTTAATACATAGTATTACAGGGTTGTTTTTTGGAGATTTTCATTTCATATGACGATATGTACATTCTTAGGAATATTAAATTCTTTAATTTGTATTAAATTCAGTTAAAGTAATTAAAAAAAAAAAAACATTATTTTGTCAATTTTTCCCGAATTGGCGAACTCAAGCCGCCGCGAAATTTTTGTAACTAGCCGCCGTTTACAAGATAAGGTAGCAGAGATCTATAACAGAAGCTGTTTATGTTTTTGAAATAACATATTAAGTTATGATGGGTTGCTCACAACAGCCGGTGCTACACAATACCGACGAAGGAGGGCGTTCTGATGTGATTGTGGATTGCTATCAGCTGAAGCCGGTATTGTTCAGTGACCAGTGACTATGCCTTCGCCGCTGAAACCTTCCGACAACAACTGACACACAAAGACACACTAATGCACATCAGAAAAATGCGAGATGTTTATTTTTATTTTAAAATTTTAGTCTGAAACTGGGGTTGAACCCACGTCTGTTTTTGGTGTAGTAGTCAACGTGCAGACTACCATCCATCGTGCACACACAAATGTAAATAGATATGTAGGTACATATACTTAACTTTCCATTACTACCGTTTATTGTTTATATACTAACTATATGTATATGAAAATAACTGCGTAATTTTTGTCTCTTTGAATTTAATTTTTTATATTATTTTTTTCTCAAGTTTAGACATTCTGTTTTTGCCTTTACTTAGAACGGTTCAATAAAAATTATAATTACAAAAAATAAGTAATTTGATTTAGAAATATCCAATTAAACATTGGCGACCGTGACAGGACACGAAGTCTAAGATTTAAATTTAATTGTTTAAGTGGGTAGATAAAATTAAATAATGATTTTTTTTATGTTCACATAATACAAATTAAAGCTACGTTTGAAAGTAAATACGTAGTGAACAAAGAGTGAACACAAAACAACTACTACGTTCCTCAAGACAATTAAATGAAAATCTGGGCTGTGTTTTACATAAAGTTTAACTTTGGCATTTAACGTAAAATAGTGAACAGTAAAAGTTTTGCTGATATATAACTTAATTAAAAATAATGGCTGAAGCCAAATTGGCCAAACTAAAAACTAAACGTGCAACTATAATTGCACAACAGCAGCGAATCCACGAATTTGTGGAAAATAAGTTGAGCGCTGCCTCTGTCCACGAGGTGGAGCTGAAAATGCAGGCATTGGAAAAATATAATCATGATTTTGAAGGCATACAATCCGTGATCGAAGAATACGAAGCAACAGCAGAAGCTTCCAGCACCAGAGCAGTATTTCAAGAACTATATTTTAAACTTTTCAATGGGAAGCTCTTCAATTAAACTACCGAAAATATCTTTGCCTTTCTTTTCTGGTGATTATACACTGTGGACCACGTATTATGACACATTTACACCACTTGTGCTTAAAAATTCTGGTCTTGATGACATTACACGATTCCACTATCTCCGATCATCACTTAAGGATAGCGCGTTACGTAGAATTGAATACATAAAGGTCACTGCCGAGAACTATAACGTAGCATTGAAGCTTTTAACTGATCGATATCAAAAGAAATCACTCATTATACGCGAACATGTTAGACACTTGCTTAATGTTCCGTCAATTGCAAAGGCTTCGGCAGCGGCGTTGAGAGACATGATTGATACTATCAGTATCCACTTACGAGCTCTAAAGTCTCTAGGTAGACAAGTTGCTCAGTCGAAGGATATAGTTGTGGAAGTTATTTTATCTAAGCTTGATAACAGCACTCTTGAAAAATGGAATGATGAAGCTACAGACCGGGTACCAAACTTAGAGGAACTTCTAATTTCTTAGAAAAGAGATGCAATTACCGCCAAACAAGTTCTTGGTAAGCTGGCACGAACTTCACTTGCCGTATCTGAAAACAAAGGTCTACAAAAAAAATACTTTTGCCAAGAATTAAATCACTTGATATACAGATATCGAAAATTTCTCACGTTGGCTCCAAATCAACGCTTTAATGCAATTAATGAAAGAAATCTGTGCAACAACTGCCTTAAATCAGGTCACACTCATCAAACCTGTGAAGGTGAGAAATGCAAAGTATGCAATGGGCTTCACCATACGCTGTTGCATTATAGCACATTTTACCTTAATAAAGCCCAGTCGACGACATCAAGTAACAAGCAAACAGCTTGACAATTAAGTCAGCATGTTAATCCGAATAATATTATTCACTCAGCAGCCTCAGTTTATACTATTATATATACTGAACCAGCAGCTATTGCAGCAACGAACGTCGCAGTGAAATCGACAAAATTGACTTCGGACATACATACTACAATTCTTTTGGCCACTGTTCTAGTACAGGTAAAAAAAATAGGACTGTACTTCTCCTTGCAGGGCACTGCTAGACTCACCGAGCGCTTAGCAATTCAATTGGGAATAAAACGTCAACTCAACCAAACAGAAATTACTGGTATTGGCAATATAAACGCTAAAGTTCGACATCTCATCTCAACAATTATTAAATCTAATTCCAAAAACTTTTAAACTGAACTCGAGTTTCATATTCTACGACGTATAAGTGAGCAATTACCTGAATTTGACATCGACATCTCAGAATGAAATTTGCCATCAAATCTTACACTAGCTGACCAATCCTTTCACAAATCAGAGAGTTGATATGCTTATATGCAGAAATATTAATGGACCTTTTCATCAATGAATCAATTCGATTTGTAAACTGACTGCCTGTTCTCCAGTATACTAAGCTTGGCTGGATTATAACTGGCAAAATAATATCACCTAAACAAGAAAGTTCTCATTGCAAAAATCATAATAAACCTGCTATAGCAGCATTAGAGATGATTATTCGATAATTCTGGGAAGTGGAAGCACACACAAGTTGCTCCAAGCCGTTAACTGTAGAAGAAAAATTGTGTGAGTTTTTTTTTAATTCAACTGTTAAAAGGTTTAAAAATTGTCGTTTTATTGTAAAACTGCCATTTAGAAATTCTCACTCAGCACTAGGTGACTCTTTAAAATCAGCTAATCTTCGATTTCAAACCCTTTAAAAAAGGTTATCAATAAATGAAAATCTTAAACGGCAATATTGTGAGTTTATGACTGAGTACGAAAACCTGCAGCATATGACTCGAATGGGTGACCTTAATGTTGACATACGGAAGAGTGGATATTTCTTACCGCATCATTGCGTTTTAAAAGCAGACAGCTCTACAACCAAGCTTGGTGTTGTCTTTGACAGCTTGCAAAGACATCCACAAACCTGTCACTCAACGATACGCTAATAGTGGGTGCTTCGGTTCAATCTGATTTATTTACTGTCATCACTAGATTTTGGTCATACAGATACGTTTTTACTGCAGACATAAGCAAAATGTATAGGCAGATTGAAGTCGACGCTCAAGACAAAAAATACCAAATGATTTTATGGCGTCAAAATGCTTCAGATCCAATCGGTATAGATCAGTTGAACACTGTTGCCTATGGAACATCAGCTGCTCCATACCTAGCTACATGCTGCTTCACCAAACTTGCAGAAGACTCTATCTCCACTTATCCACAAGCTTCAGCAACAATTTTAAAGAAAACTTATGTTGATGACATAATGACTGGCTCGAGTTCACTAGAAGCAGCATCAAGCCTTTTAGTAAATATTCGACAAATGCTCAGTGCAGCTCATTTTGATTTAAGAAAATATTGTTCAAACGATCCCATAGTTCTGGAACGAATTGCACATAAAGAGCCATACCTGCAACTTGGAGAAAATAATGTTGTTAAAACACTCGGACTTATTGGGCAACCTACCAATGATAGTTTTGTATATCATTTTGTATTGGAATCCTCTCAAGTTGTTACCAAGCGTTCTGTGCTATCAAATATTGGCAAAATATTTGATCCGCTTAGATTAATAGGCCCAGTGGTGGTTCTTGGAAAAATATTTTTGCAACAATTATGGAAGCTTAAACTATCCTGGGATAAGCCACTGGAGGTTGACTACGAGGGACGGTGGAAAAACTACATATTGCAGCTTCAAGCACTGAACGGCTACCGGGTACCCCGTTATATACTGACAAATAATATGGAAAGGACTATACAAATTCGTGCTTTTTCCGACAGTAGCGAAGACGCTATGGAGTGTGTTGCTATGTACGATGCTTGGACGAAGGAAACATCGCAACAACGCACTTAGTTTGCACAAAGTCTCTCGTTGCACCAAGGAGCTCATTGTCTATTCCTAAGCTCGAGCTTATTCCCTTTTGAATGTAATCGATGTGGATTATCCCGCGTGCATCCCAAAAAACTGTTGCCATCACCTTATTGACCGACAAACTTAACTTGGCCTTCTTCGGAGCAGGTTCACCCGGAGAAACCCACTATTTAGACTGCTGCTTGGTCTCCGGAATACAGTAATGGATCCATGTTTCATCCACAGTTACAAAACGCCGAAAAAACTCATTCGGATGGCGGTTATACAACCCCAATCCAATCCTTTGAAATTATCACACGTTTACGTTTATGGTCTCACCTTGCAGACAACTTTCTTAAACCCAGCTGATCATTTAAAATCGAATCCACACTGCCATATGAAATGCCTATGGCATCAAAAATCTTATCAGGAAAGTTACCTGCTTTGTCGCAAATTTATTTTAAAACAAGGTGATTGGCTGTCATCACCGCAGCCGATTGAAGCTGGAGTTCCCCAAGGCAGCATATTATTTCCATTGCTGTACTTGATATACACCGCAGATTTGCCAACAGTCGCGAACATCCATACCTCAACTTTTGCCGATGATACAGCTTTCTTAAGCATTCACGAAAGTGCTGACGAAGCATCTCGTCGCCTACAGCACCAAACTTCGCAGCTGGAAAGCTGGCTAAAAAAATGGCGAATCAAAGTTAATGAGAATAAGTGCGTACATATAACCTTCACCCTGCGCAGAGACACATGTCCTCCTATTCTGATAAACAACCAGTTAATACCTCAACGTTTGGAGGTCAAGTATCTAGGGATGCACATTGATAGACGGCTAACATGGAAACAGCACATCGATGCAAAATTAACTCAAATGAAATTAAAAGCAACTCAACTAAATTGGCTTATTGGTCGAAATTCTGTGCTAAAACTGGACTGTAAGCTTTTGCTTTACAAAGCAATTTTAAAACCAATATGGAGCTATGGTATCTAGATATGGGGCACTGCCTCAGCTTCCAATATAGAAAAAATTCAAAGGTGTCAAAACAAAATACTGAGAATGATAACAGATGCGCCGTGGTATATAAAAAATTCTAACATACACAAGGATTTAAATATTCCGACAGTCAAACAAGAGATAACAACATACTCAACGTCATACCTAACCAAACTCCAAGATCATCCAAATATACTAGCCCGAAATATTTTAAGCGAAAGAGGGTTCATTCGGCTGAAAAGAAGGGATACTCTTTCCCTAGCCCGAACGTAGTAGACGCGGAAATAAAACTATACGAGCAATAAATAATTTTGTACAGCTATGCTGTACTTAATAATAATTAGCAATTAGTTCTTCAGATTTGAAAAAAAAAAAAAAAAAAAAAAAAAAAAAAAAAAAATCTTACGCACTTTTACTCTTCGATCGGCCAGCACCATATCGTGGATTTTTTCGACATTTCCGGGTGTATTTACCTCAACTGACCGTCCAGAACGTTCAGCGTAATTTGTACTTGTGCGACCACAACGAAAGTCGGTAAACCACTTTTTTACCATTGAAATCGATGGTGCAGAGTCCCCATAGTATTTATCGAGCTTTTTTTTTTCGAAAAAAATTATGTTTAATGAGCACTCGAAATTCACCTTTTTCCATTAAACGCAAAGTAAATGACGACACTTGCTCAAAATTTTACAGTAGTCTATTAACAGGTGGTACTTGATGGGAACAGTGCATTTCATATAACTACGAGCGAAGTTCGAAAAGTCATGGAGTTATTGTTCCCCCTTCGTATGATTAAGAAATAATTGGAACTTTAACCGGAAGTTATATTTAACTGCATTTCACAATGAATTATTTACTTTTACTGACTCTATTTAACGAAAAAGTGTCTGCTAAATTTAACCGAAAAAAATTTGCCGGTTAACATATTAACTAGAGCTCATAACAATATAAATTGATGGAAGTGTAAAACAACTTATATATATCTGTATGCTAAAAATGCTAAAAAAAAAAATGATCAGCTTAGACAAAGATATACAGAGATCGACGAAGGCTTCAATAAAATTTATTATCAATCTCAAATGCAGTATAAAGTCGCTAAGAGGTAGATAGATAAAAGGAAATATACTTATATTATATAAATATGTGCAAATGTTTACATCAGATTATTATTTTTCTAAATGATTTCTAGGAATAGCGCCATCTCTGTCACCAAATGTTTTTACTGTTTTCTGCTTTTCAACATAAATACACAAGCAAATTTTTTCATTCGTTTTCTGAAAACAGACAGTTCTTAATTTTATGTAATATATTCTATAAACTTTTAAAACGCCGATACAAATATATCTTTTTTAGTATCCTCTATTAGAATCAGGTAGCAGAACCTTATTATATTTTTGTGTTGTATACTGTAATCGGCACTTTATGTTTATATTCTTACCGTTTCTTGCAGCTAGTATGCCACCTGTTGTAAAGCCACTTATGATTGAATTCCAAGGGTCTTCTTTTTTACGGAAATGTACAAGTGTACAATCTATCGTGCTAAACATGCCACCCCAGACTGCAAAATTGCCAGCAATGACGGGTGATCTTATTTTAACTGCAGACAAACTACCAATCTGAAAAACAAAACAAATTACTTGAAAGATGTTGACAAATATGTTAAAAATAATTCAAATACGTACTTTATATATTAACTATATTTAATTATAGAATACATATTTTTTTCTACTTTCAATATTTCTTGCTGAATAATAAAATTTTTGTTCAATTAGAATTATTCGGTCGTGTCATAGAATCCAATCTTATTGGAATTGGGTTTGGAACCGAAAAAAGTCATGTTGGTGCCATGAAAACTGGACTTAGTGTCGGTTTTAGTTGTCACAGAAACCAATGTTATCGGTTTCGTTATTAGAAATAAACCGAGCAGCTCATATAATTAATATGCGGCATTTTGTAAATTGGTATTGATATAAACAAATTATATTTATCAAAATATAAAAGTAAAGGAAGAATTTAATTACATTTTGTAAGTAAATTGTATTCTGGAACCGAACAGTAAGAAGCAGACTGGTGATGCAAAGCCGTAATTTAATAGCTGCCCACTCAGGATATATGGTAATCTCCTGTGGGACTGATGAAGCGGTGAAGTGGATGATGGAATCAGTCGCTAGACTCAGGCCATGGAATGAAGCACAGTTGAAGATTGCGCAGGATGCGGATATACCGCGTGCCTAAATCCTCATCGATCTTTTCCCAGAACTGAAAAGTACCACAACTGAGGACTCGCTGAATCTCCTCAATGGCCAGAATGAAGGCATCTGGCTGGCGTGTGCTCAATAGGGTCCAGAGAGGCTCGGTGGCTGACATTACAAAGGCAATAGACCCAGTCTCTACAAAATAATACCAGCTGAGGTCAAAATTGATCCAGTGGAGAAGGCGATAGTATCAAAAGATGTAGGGGCCACTGGGCCCTCAAGAACGTCTGGGACAGCACGCACCTCGGCAGCAGTGGTGTCGGCAAGTGAACGCTCATAGTGCTCGAGGATAGCAGCTCCTACACCGGTTAACCTAAGGTATTCAAAGATGGTGCGATAACTGAAAGCTTCAGAATGCGCCCACAGCTTCGTGTCGACAGGGATCGGGGTATAGGTAGTCGGACGATGGGGAAACAGCGGTCTGGAAGAGGAGGGCTTGCTGAAAAGCAATAGTGGTAAGAAAAGGGCAGCCATGGAAGAGGGCGCACTGATGGATCAGTTACCAAAAACAGAGAAGAGAAATTGGATGTCTTCCGGTAAATCACAATCATCATCCTCTTTTTTAATAATATTTCAATTTTATAATTTCAATAAATTATAAAAATTCAAAAAAATCCCCCTCTTTAAATTATAATTTATATATATATATATATATATAATCCGCCAAACGCGTTTAACATACCCCCAAGCCATCCTCAATCTCGAGGAAGAAGTGGACGAATTGTCGACCAAAATCATAATGAGTGATGAGGCTCATTTCCACCTCAGTGGGTACAAGAACAAGCAAAACTATCGCTTCTGGGGCACCGAAAATCTATGAGTGATGCACGAGGAGCTATACACCCGCTCAAAGTGACTGCAGCGTGCGCTGTTCACGCTGGAGATGTCATCGGGTCATTTTTTTTTCGTAAACGCCGCTGGTCAAACGACAACAGTGGACGGTGCGCGCTATAGGGCCATGTTAACCGAGGTTTTTCTGCCGCAATTGAACGAATTAGGACTGGAGGACATGTGGTTCCAAAAGGACGGAGCAACGGTACGCACTGCGCGAGCAACAACCGATATTCTGAAGGCGTCCTTCCCGGGTCGCCTCATTTCTCGTTTTGGCGATTTGAACTGGGCCGCAAGATCGCCCGATTTAACCGTTCCAGACTTTTTTTGTGGGGTTTTTTGAAGTCCCGTGTTTACGTGAACAAGCCCGAGACCCTGGAAGCCCTCAAGGACAACATTCGACATGAGTGCGAGAATCTGTCGCCCGAACTTCTCGCCGAAGTGATGAAAAATGCCATAAAACGAACCCGTATAGCAATCAATTGTGACGGCGCCCATTTGGCCAATATCATTTTCTTGACTTGACCAATAAAATTCTAAAGGTTCAGATAAACATAATCAAAAAACAGAATCGAAGTTTTTCATTTAGAAAAAAAATGAGAGCCAAACAACATCGGATGACTTCTTTTGGCCCACTTTGTATTAGATGTATAACAAAGCATTTTTCCGTAATCTTTTCTTCTAGAAAAAATTTAGTGTGCGATCTTACTTTTTCGAAAATATAAGGAGTAAAATTGCACCTTTGTACTAATAATATCTGTGCAAACGCAATATGGCGGACGACTAGTTTGTACCCACTTCAATGATATGTGTACCAAATGAAAAAATTGGTTGAGTAGAGAAGTAAAACTGCGTTTTGTAAATTTTTTATATTTTGGAAAACGTGCTGTTAATATGACAATAAAATCATTCATTACAGTAACAATATCAATTCAAAAGTGGGCGAAATTAGATAAGTTGGTGTCTGGTGGGAAATTTATATTTTTAAATACAAATATTGCAAAAAGTAATAAACGGTGTGGAAGGAGGGTGGCGCCGCTGAAATTATCGATTGTGCGGATTTGTCAGTCACGATGTCGCAGTGGTCGAGTGAGCATAGCGCGTTCGCTGTAGAGACATTTTTTAAGAGTAATGGTTCTTACGTAATTGCTCGTTGCCAATTTTGTTCAAAGTTTGGTATTCGGCGAATAAGTGATGGACCGAGTGTAAATATAAATCGTTCGTAGGTGGAGAGATTCCGCGCAACTGCTATGCCACACAGCCAGGTATTATGTTTTAATTTTTATCAGGATCAAATGCCACTTAAGGGTGCTTTACATTATCCCACAAGTCGTACGACATGCCAAATTTTTGTCTAGAAGAGCACAAGTCGGATCGTCTAAACGTAATATGTAATGAAACTATAAGATTTTGAGAGAAAATACGGATGAAAATTTGACAGTCGTAATGGCTCTCTTGATTTTTTAAAATTTTTCAAAAAACAACACACACCATTAGATCAGGGATGCATTTTTATGTAAACAAATGTGAGAAAGCCAGGGAGGGAAAACTGGATTCATAAATTTATACCAATTATAAAATCAAAATTTACATTTTAGACCATGACAGCACAATTTTATAAAAATATGCGTATATTTTCCAAAAGTACACTAAAAATTTTGGCCACGAAAATAACATATTCGAAAGTTATAAATATATTTTTCAAGGTTATTAAAAAAAAAATTCAATTGCACAAGAACTTCATCCCTGGGGAAAACAAGCAAACATCTGTAGTTAAATTAAATGAGAATGTTTTCATCTTACTGGATTTTATCCATACCAATGGCGTAAACGCCAGAAAACAACCATCCGATTGTTACTCTCTTTTTTTGAAATACTGATGGAATTTAATTTTATTTTCTCTCACATTTTACGTACGACAAATCTTATCGTTTAAAGCACCCTTTAGATTATAATGCTGCATTTGGCTGCAGCAGTTTTAATTCACCTAAGCACTGGTTAAAGTGCTCAGTCAGAATATTGAGAATTAATATACATATGTCTTGCTTTGCAATTCAAAATTGATTCTGTATTATTTAAAATTTCCCCGTGGTATTTATACAAATTTCTTTTGGTTACAATTCAATATGTTTATACACTGCGTTTCACATGAATAGGTGCAGTGTTTTAGCAATCAATTAGAGCTTGCTGCTCTCAGGATAATTCATGCAGAGAATTATGTTGCACTTTTTATTAAAGGTTTAACAATTGAGAAAAAGAGTATACACAAAGAAGACTTGAAAAAGTTCCGTTAAAAATGATATGTACTTCTTTTTATAATTTGCGAAGAAAATTGTGAACTATTTTTGCGTCAGTTGAATAGGTGCAGTGATTAAAATGTGTTTGTATGGTCATTTGTGTCAAATTTAATTACAAAATAGTTCAGCAATTTTTAAAAACAAAACACAAAAATAATTTTTAATCGATTTTAATTGAAAATGGAAGAGAAGGCAAAAACTGATGCCTATGATGATCAAGGTCTGTCCGGCCGAGAAATTGCTTTAAAAATTAGTAAAAGCGCTAACGTTGTGTGGAATTATTTAAGAAATAGATAAAACTATGGCAAAAACATGAAGGGACGGCAAACAATGGCCACAACAGCTACAGAAGGCGAAATATTCTAAGAATTGCTTCCAATTCTAGTGACTCTGCTGCAAAAATCAAAGCAAAAAGTGGTTCCAGTGCTAGCCTTTCCACAGTTAGAAGGATACTAAATACAGCAGAACACTTAAAACGTATTAAGTTTCAGAAAAAACCACCATTGAACCAGCAACGTAAAGCATTACGGTTGAATTTTTGCAAAGAACACATGACTTGGAAGAGTGAGTGGAATAAAGTAGTTTTCTCAGACGAAAAAAGTTCAATTTTGATGGACCCGATGGTTACAACTACTATTTCCATGATTTGAGAAAGGAAGAACGCTTTTTAGCCCGTCGCCATAGTCGAGTAGGTGGTGTTATGGTCTGGGGTGCAATATCGTACTATTAAGTCATAGACTTGGAATTTAAAACCACCAAAATGACAGCAAATTCCTATCAATCTATTCTGCAAACAGCGTTTCCAAAATTTCAAGATTTGTTTGGACCCATCCCATGGACTTTCCAGCAGGATAATGCTCCTATTCACACGGCAAGGCTTATTAAAACGTGGATTAGCGCACAAAATGTTGAATTGCTGCCATGGCCACCATACTCCCCGGACTTAAACATAATGGAAAACGTATGGGGATGGGTGTCTCGGAAAGTGTACGAGTCTGGGCGGCAATTTGATGACCGAGAATCTCTAATTGTTGCAATAAAATCGGCATGGTCGCAGATTTCCTTACAATTATTATCGCAACTGTATAACTCCCTTCCAAATAGCATTTATGAGGTAATTTTATCGAAAGGAGGAAGTACACATTATTAAAAATGAATAAAAAATTAAATTAATAAACAAAACTTAATTGTTTTCGTGCTTTTTTTTATAATTTTTTATTGTTTTATAATATGAACCTATTCAACTGACGCAAAAATAGTTCACAATTTTCTTCGCAAATTATAAAAAGAAGTACATATCATTTTTAACGGAACTTTTTCAAGTCTTCTTTGTGTATACTCTTTTTCTCAATTATTAAACCTTTAATAAAAAGTGCAACATAATTCTCTGCATGAATTATCCTGAGAGCAGCAAACTCTAATTGATTGCTAAAACACTGCACCTATTCATGTGAAACGCAGTGTACATATAGTTGCTTAGTGTTACAAAAATTATTAAACAAAATATTTACAGATTTCTTTTATTTCTTCATACATGTTTCGTGTTAAGTGTTCTAAATTAATTTAGTGTGTCAAGTATTTTGATACATTTGTGTGGTCTATTTCTTGTTGATATATTTTTAATTGTTTGGGGTTTAAAATTACATTAGAAATTGTTTAAATTTATTATTAATACATATAGTGTATTTCATTATTATAAGATCGACCCAGTCGATCTTTAAGGACTCCCGAAAACATTGAACTGGTTGACAGCAGTTTACGTGAAAATCTGCGACTTTCAATACGCAAAAGAGCAGCCTCAGTGGGACTTCCAAGAGCGATTATTCATGAAATTTTGAAAAATAATCTGAAGGATCTGGATGACATACTCTTTAAAAAATAAAATCCGCATTTTCAATCTATCGTTCAATGCTCTTAATAAAACTTTGTGTCAATTAATTATTACGTTTTTTACTTAAGTTTTGAAATATAAATCTGATACCATATACACTGTATTAATAAAAACCAATCTTACAAAAACTAGCTCTGCTTTTTAACTGTAGAACATTTTAGCATTTGTTTTTTTGGCGATTTAGCACTTTTTTGCTGGCAACCCTGCTTGGTGCTGTGTTGATGGAATCAACTGCAAAAACGGGTTTGCACGTTAAATTTTTGCCTTTAACGTTTTAAAATTCTCTCACTTTTTTACTTAACACTCATACTTTTAAAATTTTATGAGTTTTTTTTTTTTTGTCTTGGACCGGCACTCAGGGGATGACCCCTACACATGCGATGCATTGTGCTGGAACTAGGAAATCAGGTTATGGGAAGAAGGATAGAGGGAGTAGTGTGAATGGACATTTAATTTGAATTTTCCCACGTCATAAGTGACAGGAAAGACCTCGGCAGGCAGTTTGTTCCACATACGCGATGTTCGGCCGAAAAATGAGTTCTCCCTGTAATGCATAGTGCGATTCGCTGCCAAGTAGACCACAAATGGATGTGCTCTTATTGATGAACGCGTCGTGCGTGTGAATGATCGGGTTTCAGGAACAAGTTCCCTGATTTCATCAGAACACATCCCATTATAGTAACGATAGAACAACGAAACGAACCCCACGTTGCGACGATGCTCAAGAGAGTCAATAGAGTTGGCTACCCTACTGTCTCCTATGAGTTTCTTTGCTCTCTCCTGGACCCGGTCGAGTAACTTCAAAATAGTCTTTGAAGCACCGGCCCAAACATGAGAGTTGTATTCCATTTTCGGTCGGATGTAAGCGGTATAAATGGTGAGGAGATCAGATGGGGTGAAGTATGTCTTGCACCGTCTTAAAAAACCGAGGCACTTGAATGCTTCTTTTGAGACCTGAAAAATGTGCTCAGTCCATCGAACATCGCACTGAATTTTCATGCTTCTGATTCCGCGATGTTTATACCGCCCATAATTACAGATGACGCAGCGTCATCGGGCATGCGTCGATGTGTAAGCATGCTGAATTGGGTATTTTGAGCATTGAAATCGACCCTGTTTGCCTGACCCCATTGCGATATTTTCATGAGGTCACAATTCAATAAGTCACTCATATTCTGCCTCAGCGAAGTGATCATAGTCGATGTTGGTCTACGACTAAATGAATATGAGTGAGAAAGGCTGCTGTCATCTGCGAAAGAGTGGATGGGGTTGGAAGTTTGACATAGGTCATTTAGAAAGACTAGAAATAGGGTAGGAGAAAGAGTGGAGCCTTGCGGTACCCCTGAATTTATCTTATACTCATTAGATGAGATCCCGTCTATAACAACTCTTATAGCGCGATCCCTGAGAAAACTCGATATAAATCGAGAGAAGATATCACCGACACCAAAAGCAATAAGTTTGGACATAAGTGCCCCATGCCACACTCTATCAAATGCTTTAGAAATATCCAGAGCCACGACTTTACTTTCGCCGAACTGGTGAATAGAATCACAACATTTTTCCGAGAGGAAGGCTAGTAAGTCGCCCATAGAGAGCCCTCGACGGAAGCCGTATTGACGGTCGTTCAGTAAATTGTTGGACTCTAAATATTTCATTAGGTGAAAGTTCACCATACTTTCCATCACTTTGGAAATCGCGGAACAGATTGCGATTGGGCGGTAATTTTCAGGTTTGCTTGCCTCACCCTTTTTTGGGATCGGAGTGGTGAAAAGGATTGCCAAAGGACGTGATAACGTCGAAGAACACTGCTTCAGGGCCAGTGCAGGAACTCCATCCGGCCCAGGAGACTTGTTTATGTTGAGGTTCGTTAGAACCCTTTTAACTGCACGAGCTCGAAAGTATATATTTGGCATAGTTACGGATACACGCTCGGGTGCGGGCAGTGGTTGATTGCTTTCCGGCAGGTGAGAATTACCTGCAAACATTTCAGCTAGGAGGTTAGCTTTTTCAACCGGGTCAGTGAATATTTGATCATCCTTCAAAAGAAACGGAATAGAAGAACTAGCATTTTCCTTCACTCTTTTTACGAAAGACTAAAAGCTTTTACTGCCCCGTTGGGCAGTAAGAACTTTTCATACCGAGCAATATTATATTATCAACCATTTCTGCCATGGCATTGACGTCATTGTCAAGGAAGCAGAGCTTCCAATTGAAATGCCGAAAGAAATCGTTGAGCTCAGCCCAACGTGCCTTTTCAAAAATATATTTTAAACGTTTCGTAGCTGGCCGTGAAACGTTTAGAAGTTCCGCAAACGAAAAGGAGGCAGAAATGGTGCAATGATCCGAATTTCCGAGAGGGGCGCTAGTGTTCATTTCATACTTGTCAGGGTGTGAAGTGAGAAAAAGGTCGAGGGTGTTGTGTTGGTGCCCGTCAACACACGGAATATGTGTTGGTTCATTCACTAATTGCGCAAGGTGGTTGTGCGCTGCGAATAGCTCAACATATTGGCCTTCTGGAGTCGTATAGCTCGAATGGCGGAGCCACGATAAGTTATGAACATTGAAATCACCAGCAATAACGATTTCACTGTTCGGGTAATTTTCGAGGATCTCCGATATAGTGTCAGAAAGGGCATCGAAGTTGTATATAGTTTTATCCCTTTCCATATTTGGGCTTCTGTAAAGAAACCCGAAGTGCAAAAGATATGCCCTGATTTTAAATTTAACCCATAAACAGCTAAATTCAGGATCATTCGTGCCTAAGGATTGCTGGCACTGGTACACAACTTCATTGCGTATATATATTGCAAGGCCCCTATGAAGAATAAAGAGGGATAGGAGGTGATACCCAGGTATGTGAAAATCCTGTGGATCAGCATCCTCAGACACCTGGGTTTTACTTAAGGCGAAAACATCCGGCCGATGGAGACAAACGTGGGCATATACAGAGAAAAAATTTGCCCTTAAACCACGTATGTTGCAGAAGTCAATTCTGAAACGGCCTGTCATAGTTTACGCAAAAAAAAATCAAATCAATTGTCTATTTTCTATTTTTTTATATTGTCGACGCCAATGAGCTAGTTGCCGCCTGAGAGATTGCTCGGTGATCAGTGCTACGCCTTCATCACCAAAGAGTCCAACAGCAACTATCCCACTGGTATCCACAATATAAAAAATTTTATATTTTGCTATCGATAGGAGTCTTCAGCACAATGACGCGAAAAAAGGCCATAAAAGCCCTGATCCGGTCACCGTGACCCGAAGTGACAACAGTGGTTGGAGGTGTCAACACTAATTAATTCCGTTCGCCCGTCACTGGTATAGCGAATTTTCTGTTTTTTTCCCTTTCTTTTTTCTTTTTGTTAAAACGCCGTTAAATTTTTATTGTTTTTTGTTGTTTTCAGGTATATTGATTTTTTTTTTTTTTTTTAATGTAATTATAATTGTGTTATTTTTTCATTTTTATTATTTTTATTATTTGTAGTTGTATTGTTGTTGCTGCTTTGTGTATTTGTGCATGTAATTCAATTTCTTATTTTATTATTTGCGATTCTTTTGCATATTTTAGTTTAAGTCCAGTTTATTGTTTATTGCATTTAATGTTATGTTGTTTTTGTTTTTCTGTTCCGTTCATGTGGTCTCTGTTATTGTTGTTGTTGTTTATTTCTATATATTATTCTATTATTTATTTTTATTTATTTATTTATCTATTTATCTGTTGCACTGTTTAATGTTGTCAATTTATCTATTGAATTTTTTCCACTTTAAGTATGTTTTCAAAATTTAACTATTTGTTTTTTTTGACGTTTCAAAATTGGACCACAAGAAAACGCTTGTGTACCGGACGGACGACACGACCCAATGCTGCATGCTAACCCATCGCCGTATGCACGATCATGCTGCCTCATCTGTAATAATGGGTGGCATAAACATTGAGGAATCAGGAGGTCTTGATGTTCTTGGCATGAAAATTCAGTGTGATGTCCGATGGACTGAGCACATTTTTCAGGTCTCAAAGGAAGCATTCAAGTGCCTAGGCTTTTTAAGGCGGTGTAAGACATACTTCACCCCATCTGATCACCTTACTATTTATACCGCCTACATCCGACCGAAAATGGAATACAACTCTCATGTATGGGCCGATGCTTCAAAGACTATTTTGAAGTTACTCGACCGTGTACAAGAAAGGCCGAAGACACTCATAGGAGACAGTAGTGTAGCCAACTCTATTGACTCTCTTGAGCATCGTCGCAACGTGGGGTGCGTTTCGTTGTTCTATCGATACTATAATGGGAGGTGTTCTAATGAAATCAGGGAACTTGTTCCCGAAAGCCGGTTATTCGCGCGTACGACGCGATCATCATTACGAGCGCATCCATTTGTGGTCGATTTGACGGTGACTCGCACTACGCATTACAGGGAAAATTCGTTTTTGGCCGAACGGCACGTATGTGGAATAGACTACCCGCAGAGGTGTTTCCAGTCACACTTGGGAAGATTTAAATAAAATGTTAATAAACACTACTCCCTCTATCCTACTTCCCATAACCTAATTTCCTAGTTCCAGCACAATGCATCGCATGTGTAGGGGTCATCCCCTGAGTGCCGGTGCAAGACAAAAAAAAAATATACTGAGCATCGAAATAAAGTGACGTACCAAAGCAACGCGTATTAAACAAGAAAATGTTGTTAAAACAGGTGGCATTTTTTTGCTGTACCTATGTTTGTACAACAAACGTCAAAAAGACATTGTTTTTGTAATATTTGTATTAGTTGTTTTAGACATATCGCAAACAAAAGACGAGTGTGTACAACAACTCCATTTGCCACCACTTAGTTAAAGACGCCTTGCTACTAGCTACTGAATGAACTAAACGAACCAGCACGCCAAAAAGAGGCGAACTGAAAAGAGCGCTCACTTCAATGAGTTCATGAACCAAACTCAGTAGACTATCGGAGGACCTGCTAATTTAAGTGTCAAATATTTTGTACCATTGTGGTAATAAAAAATTTATCACTTTTTAAAGGTATTGACTAAATGTAGCCGTAGAAAGGGCAAAATTTTTGTGCACAAAGGAAATCACCGATAGTTAAAAAATTTAGTTACGTGGATTGGCATTTGGATTCAATCTAGTTTCCGGATGCTTCACCAAATCGAAAAAAATTAGAAAAAAAACAGCAACGCATAGGTTTCGAGTTATGGACCTCCAAATTTTTCATATAGAAATTCTATTTTCGACTTTCTGAACGTATATTGCCAATATTGGTCTCATTTTAAAGGTTTCAAAGATATCACTCTATTTATATGTGGCGCAGAATGAGATATATGGTTTGAATTCTTTACAACTTTTTTAATTATTATTTTTTCTTTCTTTTTTTTGTGAAGAAGACTTGGGAAATTAATTACGAATCATTACACGATCGAACAACGTACAAAACTAATTTAATTTTATTTTTCGAACCAAAAGTCCATTGTGTTGATACAGCGTGCATATCGTCATTTTAATGTCCGCATTGCACCCACACCAGATTTAACAGCTCCTAACAGTTTTCTTTGGGAATATTTGAAAGAAAGAGTGTACGTTAACAAACGAAGAACCATACTCCAACTAAAAACCAACATTCGAAATGAAATCATGGCCATTACACCCGAAATTTAGCGAAAAGGAAAAATGGAAATATAAAATATGCTACAAAGAGCACGTATGTTTGAAGCAGAAAATTGCAAAAAATTTCCAATAATATACTGTATTTAAAAAAAAAATTATAATAATCGCATAAATAATATTTACAATTTTAAAACCTATTAAGGAGCCGCGATAAGTTTGTGAAATGTAAAAAGTTGTTTTGTCCGGCTATGCAAAGAAACTTTTGTTAGCGAAGGCGGTATTCGCTATACTATAGAGGAGAAAATTCTTGCACCCAGCCGAAGGCCGGTTATGTCAAGAAGCTTTTGTTAGCGAAGTCAGAGTTCGGTATACCATTGAGCAGAAAATTGTTTTTTTTATCTTGGACCTGCACTCAGGAGATGACCCCTACATATGCGTGGCATTGTGGTGGAACTAGAGGAAAAGGAAAGTAAGACAAATGATAGGAAGTGCAGCTTCATTATCTTACAACACTGCTTTTGGCACGTTATTTGTTTTCATAGCAGTGGTGTAGCGTCTCTGATGGCAATGAGACGTATTAAATTTTTAAGCTTGGTTTTTAGTACCCATTTTTTTTTGTAGTAATTATTTTACTTCCCCGTTGCTAACCAATACCGACGAAGAAGTGCGTTTTGATGTGCCTGTGGATTCGATACAGCTGCAGCCGTTACTGTTCAGTGACCAGTGACTATGCCTTCGCCACTGAAACCTTGCGACAACAACTGACACACTAATGCACATCAGAAAAAATACGAGATGTTTTTATGAGTCTCAAACTGGGGTTGAACCCAGGAAAATTTTTCGTTTTGTAGTCAACGTGCAGACTACTTCGACCATCGCCACCCCGTTGCGCCCGGCCAACGGCCGTATATACAAAAAAGCTTTAGTTAGCGAAACCGATGTTCTTTGTACCATAGAGGAGAAAATCCTTGCACTCTACTAAAGCCCGGCCATGTAAAGCTTTTTTTAGTGAAGCCTGTATTTGTTATATTATTACACTTTTTGTTGAATAAAATTTAAACTTACCTAGTGCACCATGGTGACATTTTCAAGTACAATTATGTAAAAACTATATTGGCACTTAAAGCGTAAAGAGGCATTTAGACTCATACGGAACAGAGGGTAGATAAGAGAGTGAGCGTGTAGCAAATTTCTAATTTCATTCATACAGAGAATGTGTTAATATACTGTAGAGTGTACGGGCTTCTAAATCCGGAGCAATTTATCTTCACAAAACCAAGCATTTTATAGGTCTTAAGAAGTACTTATTCAACATGAGGCACAAACGACAGAGAGCTATCGAACATCACACCTAAGTCAAGTTTTGTATCTGACGTGTTCTATATAATATGGGGATTACGCGACATATAAAATGAAACATGCAAGCATTTAAAAATATGCAATAGCAGACTATTGAGGCAGTCAGTTAATTTATAGAGCTCAATTTACATAATAAGCGCATCATGCATGGAATCCGATTTCATGAAAAATTTCAAATCATCAGCATATAACAGATATTTGGATTTCACAAAACAACTACCAATGTCATTAATAAACAAATTAAATAATAAAGTGTTAAGTAAACTACCCTGAGGTACACCCGAAGATTGCAAATACGGTTCAGATATATAACCTTCAAAACTAACTGAGCAGATTCTATTAGATAAGTAGGAGTTAAACCAAGTCAAGAGGTTAGAATGGAAACCCATCAAGTTCAACTTAGACAGAAGCAAAGAGTGAGATATCTTATCACGGTTTAGAAAAATCAGTATAAATTACCTCCACTTGACAAAAACATCTAAGCAATACTCACTAGTGTCAGGTTTGATATGGTAGACCGACCAAAATAAAAGGCACGCTGATATGGAAATATCGATGGTTTGGTATGAAAAAATAATTTTTTGCGGATGTATTAGAAAATTTTTGAAACACAAGATAATTTAAAGATAGCCCCCCTATAACATGTTACACCATCTCTTTTTCCATCTTTAAAAACCGCGGTAACTATTGCATATTTTCACGTACTAATAAATTCACGCTCATGCAGCGATAAATTAAAAATAAAAGTAAGAACAGGGGTTAGCGATGTAGCACCATTCTTAAGGAAATGAGTGCAGAGACTAATATAGACACGACACTTCAAAACTTAAACAGCGTTCTTCAACTATGACAGTCGTCAATTGGACAAAATAGAGAAAGTGATAGCAAATCAATCTTTTTTATATTACTGTCATTTTGTCCTTAGTTTTTTTTTAATTTTTCGGGGTGAAAACTTTTAAAAATAATTTAATTTAATATTTTGGCGCATTTGTATCATATTTCGAAAATTAAAAAACTGTTGTTGGTTCGTGTGTATGTGCATTTATAAGCATAAATGAAAAAAGCATTTTGTTTGTGACAGGCAGCGATAAAAAATAGTAAAAAAATGTAAGTATAATAAATTAATATTTAAAGAAAATATCAAAATTTTGTATTTATAATTTATGTTTTTCTAATTAACTGGTATGGAGGCTGCGTAATGGATGTCGGGAGTGGATAAATTGCATCGTTTCCCGAGAGATGCAAAGGTAAATCTTTCACTTTTTGTTAAATTTTAGTTTACAAGTTAGTTTACGGACGCTTCACCAAATGGGAGAAAAAATTAAATATGACATTAGAAAAGTGAAAACTGGGAGTAAAATTTAAAGTGCAAAAAGTCTTGACAACGAATAGTTTTCTAGTTATGGACCTTCGAAAGTGTCATATAGAAATCCGAACCTCCACTACATAACTGAACGCATAAGTATGTGCCATATTGGTATAATATCAAAGGAAAATATCTTCCTATATACATACTTAAAATTTCGCTTTCTCAACGCTTTAAGTGCAAATACATAATTTTACATCACATTATTACCAAGTTACTACTAGGTTAGTAGATAAATTTTTTTTTTTTTTTTTTATCTGGGACCAGCACTCAGGAGATGACTCCTACACATGCGAGGCATTGTGCTGGAACTATAGGAAAGGGATAGTAGAAGAAACGACAGGAGGTGAAGCTTAATTAATTATTTTACAGCTCTGCTTTCGCACGTTCTTTGTTTATACTCGTAGCAGTGCTGAAGCTTCGGTTTAGTAGCCATTTTTATTATTATTTTACTTCGTCGGTGCTACACAATACCGACGAAGGAGGGCGTTCTGATGTGATTGTGGATTGCTATCAGCTGAAGCCGGTATTGTTCAGTGACCAGTGACTATGCCTTCGCCGCTGAAACCTGCCGACAACAACTGACACACTAATGCACATCAGAAAAATGCGAGATGTTTATTTTTATTTTAAAATTTTCGTCTGAAACTGGGGTTGAACCCACGTCTGTTTTTGGTGTAGTAGTCAACGTGCAGACTACCATCCATCGTGCCATCGCCACCCTCAATTATTTCACCTATATTATATCAAAAAAAATTATTATTAAATAAATAAAAAATAATATAATATTAATAAGAGTAATAATTTAACAAATACCGGTTTCGCTAACAAAAGCTTCTTGACATGACCGGCGTTTGGCCAGTATTTTCTCCCCTATGATATAAGAACCAGCGGATTCCTTGTGCACATACATACATTCATACAGATTTTTATTCATTCATCGATCGAAAAAAATCTAAATTATTTTTTTTTTTGTTTTATCTTGGACCAGCACTCAGGGGATGACCCCTACACATGCGATGCATTGTGCTGGAACTAGGAAATCAGGTTATGGGAAGGAGGATAGAGGGAGTAGTGTGAATGGACATTTGATTTGAATTTTCCCACGTCATAAGTGACAGGAAAGACCTCGGCAGGGAGTTTGTTCCACATACGCGATGTTCGGCCGAAAAATGAGTTCTCCCTGTAATGTGTAGTGCGGTTCGCTGCCAAGTTGACTACAAATGGATGTGCTCTTAATGATGAACGCGTCGTGCGCGTGAATGATCGGGAACAAGTTCCCTGATTTCATCAGAACACATCCCATTATAGTAACGATAGAACAACGAGACGCACCCCACGTTGCGACGATGCTCAAGAGAGTTAATAGAGTTGGCTACCCCACTGTCTCCTATGAGTTTCTTCGCTCTCTCCTGGACCCGGTCGAGTAACTTCAAAATAGTCTTTGAAGCACCGGCGCAAACATGAGAGTTGTATTCCATTTTCGGTCGGATGTAAGCGGTATAAATAGTGAGGAGATCAGATGGGGTGAAGTATGTCTTGCACCGTCTTAAAAAACCGAGGCACTTGAACGCTTCTTTTGATACCTGAAAAATGTGCTCAGTCCATCGAACATCGCACTGAATTTTCAGGCCAAGAACATCAATAAGAGCTTCTGATTCCTCGATGTTTATACCGCCCATAATTACAGATGACGCAGCGTCATCGGGCATGCGTCGATGTATAAGCATGCTGCATTGGATCTTTTGAGCATTGAAATCGACCCTGTTTGCCTGACCCCATTGCGATATTTTCATGAGGTCACAATTCAATGAGTCACTCATATTCTGCCTCAGCGAAGTAATCATAGTCGATGTTGGCCTACGACTAAATGAATATGAGTGAGAAAGGCTGCTGTCATCTGAGAAAGAGTGCATAGGGTTGGAAGTTTGACATAGGAGGTCATTAAGAAAGACTAGAAATAGGGTAGGAGAAAGAGTGGAGCCTTCCGGTACCCCTGAATTTATCTTATACTCGTTAGATGAGATCCCGTCTATAACAACTCTTATAGCGCGATCCCTGAGAAAACTCGATATAAATCGAGAGAAGATATCACCGACACCAAAAGCAATAAGTTTGGACATAAGTGCCCCATGCCACACTCTATCAAATGCTTTAGAAATATCCAGAGCCACGACTTTACTTTCGCCGAACTGGTGAATAGATAGTCGCCAGTAGAGCGCCCTCGACGGAAGCCGTATTGACGGTCGTTCAGTAAATTGTTGGACTCTAAATATTTCATTAGGTGAAAGTTCACCATACTTTCCATCACTTTGGAAATCGCGGAACAGATTGCGATTGGGCGGTAATTTTCAGGTTTGCTTGCCTCACCCTTTTTTGGGATCGGCGTTACATTTGCAACCTTCCAGCACGATGGGAATTGAGATTTTAAGTAATAAATAAATTTTTTTTTCTGTTGTCATTGTAGTACTATTGCCGATAAACGTGCCGAGGATTAAATGAACATACTATGGATTCTGCTCCGGGTAGTAATTGCATCATAATGAGAGAACAGGTAAGTATTTTTTGTTTGTTAAACACAACTTAGTGAAATAAAATTTTCGGTTTAAATTTCCTGTATTTCATTTTCAATTTCAAATGATACAAAATTGTCTAAAATCAAAATCTTCTAAACATTTTTGTTTAATTTTGAGGAACTTCAGTACAGGAAATTTATTCCCATTGTGGGATTATAATTGGATGGCTTATTCCAATATCGTCATAAGCCATTCGAATTAAAAAAAACTCGTTTTTGTGCTTTCAATACTGACTATAACAGTCCCCATATTTTTGTAAAAAACTTATTGTATTTATGTTTTATATTTTCAGACACTGCCATTGCCGAGAAACATGCCAAGAATTTGCTCAGCGAACCAAACAATACCACAGAAATTAAAAATTGGAAAATGAATTTTCCATTTGTATTTTTTTTATTTTGAATTAAGTTAATTTAAATATGTATGTGTCTTCCTTAGTTGTTTCACATGTATGTTGTAATTGAAATATTTATTTATTTAAATTTTTCAGATTTCCTAAAATAAAATATTTATTAAAAGAAATAAGGTTCACATTTTTTTAAATATTTTCAATTAGAAGATTACCCTTCTGTCTTTAAAATATACTCATATTTTCGAGAGATACAATGTCCTTTTATTCATAAACTTTTAATTTAAAATTATTTATTTTTAATAATATATTTCTTTTCTGTATCACTATTTATAGAATATAAATTAGTGTTCTAAGTAAAATAGAAATATTGTTTCAGAAATAATCTTAAAGTTCCATTAAATACATAAAAAAAATGTGTATCAAAAAAACTGGTGATTAAAAATTAAAATTAATACAAATTGGCAAATCTATATACATATATGTATATATATAATAAAAAATAATGAGTGTTTCTTTGTTTGTTTGTACCTTATAGGAGCCCAAACCGCTGGACCGATCTTCCTAAAATTTTCAGATCTTATATGGGACTCTTTAATGAATTATAGACGACTTTTTTTTTAATCACGCCCACCTTTACGTCTACTTTTTTAATTATGCTAATCCTTCCACATGGTTTTAAACAGATTTTACAATATAAACGAGCTTAACTTCGCCATTTATGGACCAATCGCGATGAAATTTACTGCACTTAGTATGTGCAACCGCGGGAAGGCTACAGAGTATTATTTTTTTTAAAACTAGGACCAGGGGGGTGATAGGGAGAGAATTTCTGCACCTCCGAAACGTTAAAACCGATTTTAGTGAAGTTTAGAATATGGGTCGATTTGCGACTAAAAATTTTTTTAAAACTAGGACCAGGAGGGCGATAGGGGAAAAATTCTGCCCTTCCGAAATGTTCAAACCGATCTTAATGAAATTTAGAACATAGATAGATCTGCATCTAAAAATGCTCATAGGCTATACACATTTTCAAAACTAGAACCAGGAGGGCGATATGGGGAATTTCGGCCGCTCCGAAACGTTTAAAGCGATTTTAATGAAATTTAGAACATGGATGGATCTGCAGCTAAAATTGCTCATAGGTCATGTACATTTTCAAAAGTATGGCCAGGAGGACGATAGGGGGAAATTTTGGCCTCTCTAAAACTACACAGCCGATGTATTTGAGTTTAAAAGATACATTGACAATTGTGCAACTCCGGGAAGTTATAGGCTATTACTTTCTTTAAAACTAGGACCACGAGGGAAAGTAGGGGCAATTCTCACGCCAGCGAGACCATCTAACCGATTTTAATGAAATTTAAATGTATTTCTGTTTTTGCGTCTAGAAGGATACACATGCTATATATATATTTTTTAAATAGAACCAGGAGGCGACGTAGGGGTAAGATATGCCTTTCCGAAACTGTATAACCGATGGAGATAATAACGGGGGCAAAGCCGCGTTAGAAAAGGGTTGATGACCTCCATATATAGGTTACATAAGCGAACCCGTCTCATTGACCATTACATCTTATATGATAGTAATAAGGCAGAAAAGACCGTTGAATCTGTGAAAATTATAAAACTTATATAAATTAGAGAACTAATTTTTAAAGAATAATATACAAACCTCAATGGCAGGTTGAATTGTTGTTAACACATATTTCCATACCACCATGTAATAATTAATTAGATCACCTAATAGCGCTAATAGATCCTTTTAATAAGATTATATCCATTGTTATTGCTATTGCATATTTACGTGTAGGAGGACCATAGGGAAGACCTGTGGCACAAGCACAAGGGGTGCTGCCTGGCTCTTCGACACGGTGATTGCGTCTATACTGATATATGGCACACTGGTTTGGTTGACCGCGTTGCCGAGGGGCACAAACCGCGGGGTGGTGGAGAGGATACTGCGTACATCTACCATGATGATTACGTGTGCTTCTGGTACTACCCCATCCAAGGCTCTCTTCGTTATACTGCACTGGCTGCCGGCGGACCTCATGTGCCGGCGCGATGTGAGGGGGATAAGCTTGTTTATCTGGGACTCGTGATGGTATGCGACCGGTAAAACGGGATGAAAACTTATCCCGCTCGGGCAACACAATGGGACCCAGGAGGATCCAAGTGAGCTGATTCCCTTTGGGACTTGGCGGCCTACTAACCTAACCTAACCTATCCATTGTTACAACATTACATTTGTAACAACCTTTCGTACCGACTCGGTTCCATCATTCAGCCCTTGTTCCAACAGAGTTAATCCTTGCGAATGATCGTACCGCGTAAATATTCATATATTCATATAATATAACGTAACAAATGCATTTGGATTGTCCGCCACTTGCAATCGTTGCATGGCTAAATGTATGTTGGGCGATATATCAACCAACCTCCCCACCATTTTTCGATTGTATTATCACAAATAATGCCATCTAAAGTCGCTTCATTTCCAAGAACGTTCAAAATGATATGATATTAAATGACCGATGCAGTGATGACTGTAAAGGAAATGTATGATATTGTGAAAAATAGCTTGTTGCAAACCAATTTATCTATTTAAATTAGGTACTTACCAATTGCTTAAAAAATAATTCACATTTTTTGCTGAAATAACAAGATAATTCAACAAAATTGTGTTTTTTGCAACAATTTTGGCAGGAAAAATTCTAATAATTTTTTAAACAGATGTTAACCATACAATTTATATTTGTTGCTTCTTATACATTGATTTTCCCTTTGCTTTTCGTCTCTCTTCGGCGCTGATACCGCGCTTTTACAAACGTCACTTTTGAGTTATCGGTGTATATCTTATATATATATTATCTGAGAGCATCAACATCCGATTTCAAGGAGTTCTTAGACTGTCGAATTGCTTCCGGCACTTCTTCTTCAGAAAAAACTATGAAGCCAACATTCAATTCAAGTGGAAAGCTTGTCACTGGAGAGCTCATAATTTGATTTAAAAAAGGATGCAAACATATTAATGGCATCATGACAGGATTTAGAAGTTTCAACTTGTAAACGAGCCATATATGGTATAACTGACTATTGCCTCTTAGCCTTCACGAAAGATCAAAATGCTTTCGGGTTGCTTTTAATCTCCTGTTCTTTAGACAACAGATATTCCTTATAGAGAAATTTATTGAAGAAATTAAATTCGCCCTTAACTACAAAATCTTAATGAAATTTATTACCCATATTCTTAAGATGTTTAAGACTACAAGTGTATCAAGGAAGTTTATAAGGCCTGAAGATTTTAGTAGGAAAGTTATTACAGCAAATGTCATTTACTTTCTCTAGAAAAATTTCATAACAATCATGAGTAGGTAGCCCAGCAAACAGATCAATCCAATTGATAAGAGTCAAAGAATTCAGCACTTCTTGACTTGAAGTTAAAATCTTTAATAAAAGAGCACTGAGAGTTATTAAAAAACTTTAAATTTTAAATTTCAATACTAACGGCTGATGATGTAAACATGGCGGAGATATCCTCAGTAAAGACACAAAGATTTTACACTTAAGGAGATCCGAGATAAAAATAAGATCGGGGAATTATTAATCTGACACAAATCTAGCGATAGTAAGCTATCAATAAAATTAACCTCATGACTGTGATTAACATTGTGCGATGATAGAAGAGAACTGTCCGAAAAAATAGACCACAAAATGTTTTCTAGGTTAAAGTCGACACCAACACAAAGACTACCTGTAGTGGATGTATGGCAGGATCGCCATGTAGTGGAACCAATAAAAGAATATATTTACTTTAGGTTTGGTTTTCTGTGAGCTCCGTATAATGGCGTAATTCTATCTATATTTCGTAATTCTTCAAATTTATGAGGAAGTCTTGCAAAAACTAATTCATACATACATAATTCATGTACAGTTGAAGGAGTTGTATAAAAACAAAAAGTAAAGTATTTTAACCATTCATCCCGATGTGTATAATTTGGATCCCGATAATGATGACAGATCTGAGCTTCAAGACATTTGTGTGACCACAAAAGCGATGTTTTTAAGTCTTTCGTCCAAAAATAGACAGCCAAGCATACCTAAAACTTCCTTTAATGTTTAGTCGCATCATTCGAGACTTCCAAATATGAAGCTCTCCAAATTTACTGGGAATAAATTCGGAATATAAACATTTTATGCGCTTATTTGAGAACTTGGTCCAAAGTGCGGATCATTGACTGATATCGAAAAATTTCATTACTTAATATCATGCTTGTCCGATTCGGATTTAGGGACAGTAAAGGCTTTTCAGATTTCTGAAGAAAATTACCCTAGAGCTTTAAGCCAGTTTAAAAAAGGTTCATGACAGTGAATGTCTTATATTTTTCGACAACATAGCGAAACTCTTTGATTTGCCAGAAATCTAGAAACCTTCGGCTATTGCTTTGTGAAGCATGATTGATACGGTTTCTAACATATATGATTCGTTACAAAAATTACAAATGCCATTTCAATACACTTGGTGATGTCAAAGGTTGATCCAGTCACTAAACCGAAGTGGGAGGAATAGCTTAATTTCGACAAACTACCACTTTGGTCGGACTGCAAAGCCGTCTTGAACAAACGGTACCAGCATATTTTTGCTGACGAATCTTCAAGATCAAGACCGAGGTTTAATAGGAACAAAACTGATTATTCGCACAATAAGCATACTAGGACATCACTAAATTGCACAAAATCAAAACAGTCTGCTGAAAAATGCTTATTTTCCAAATCTTCTCAACATATTATAAATAATTTCCCGTCCTTTGGTGCTGAGCCTGTCAGTGCAAGAATTTATTTCACAAAATCAGTGCCGGCATGCATAATTGTTTAAAATTGTAAGCAATATGCTTATCTTGTAAATGTAGAATTTGTAGCGGTTCGCATAACTTGCTACTCCACAGATATAGCATAAGTTCTGCTAATACAAGTAGCATGTCTGAACGGCCATCTACTTCCCACAGTGCTATAAATTATTCATTTTCTGATGAACGAATCGTTCTTGCTACAGCTGTGGTGAGAGTACGAGAGTTCTGGTCAACTTATACCAGCTAGGTCTCTTTTAGACTCCGGTTCTAAACCAAATTTGTTTACTGAGAACTTGCACAGCTATTGAGATTGAAGAGAAAAGGAGGCAGATTAAGTTTAAATGGCATTAGTGAAACAAATTCATTTTCAAAGTCTTGTGTTGATTTAACTGTCACGTCGAGGGTTAACTCTACTCAATTTACCACAAAGTTTTGGATATTGAGTTCAATAATAAATTCACAACCTGATCGGAAATTAAGCACGACTGGCTTAGAGATTCCTAATATAAAATTGACTGATCCTTCCTTTTATAAGCCACAGAAAATAGATCTGTTAATTGACGCGGAAAACTTCTTGGATTTGATATGCGTGGGCCGAGTCTACATTATTCTTCAAAAAACTTCGTTTGGTTGGATTGTGACTGGAAAGTACAATCAATCAAAGGGCTCTAGCTATAGTAAAGTTTTTCAAAGTGAGGAAAATGAGAACACCGTTGATTCAATTGTTAGGAGATTCTGTGAGTTAGAGGAGCTTCCAAATGAATCAACACAAATTTATTCTAGGAAACAGAAAATTCGAGGATAATTGTGTGAATATTGAGTGAGGACGATTTGAAGTCTGAATACCTTTCAAATCTGATACAAAACTGCTAGGTTATTCTTTTGAAAATGCCAAAAGATGATTTCTCTCTTTGGAACGAAAAATGTTCAAAGATGATACTATGAGGGAAATGTATCATGACTTTATGAAAGAGTATTTCAACTTGGGTCATATGTCACTTGTGAGCGACATGCCAAGTACTTCTTACTCTTTTATTCCACATTATTGTGTTTTACGACCACATAGTACAACTACCAAACTTCGTGTAGTTTTCGATGCTTCTAGTAGAACTTCTTCACATATATCACTGAACGATTTATTAATGGTTGATCCTACGGTTCAGGCAGAATTATATTCTACATTAATCCGTTTTCGATTTCATAAGTATGTAGTCACTGCAGATATTGAGCAAATGTATCGTCAAGTCATGATTGCTGATAAGGACTAGAGTTTTAAAGTAATCCTTTGGAGATTAATTAATCCAAATTGTTCCACAAATGTTGAAGTGTAAAAAATATCTTTTGTGTTCGATTTAATTATATTTTTAATTCAATTATATTTTTTGATTAACTTACAAAAATTCTCTTAAATTTGATTAGTTTACAAAATAAGGTTGGAGTAACACACTATTTTTTACACTTCTTACCTGTTGTTCGGAATTGGTATAATTATTCCACTGGTTACGTTCAGTTCTGCAAAGGATGCAACGGCAACGGGTCATCTGGGCTAGATTTATATTTACGATTCGTAAATTGGTAGATGAGTCCTTAGGTAAAGTTTTTGGGCCAAATTATGTACTGAGTAGTATTTGTTGGATTGTTTAAAATTATTTTTTGTAAGTATTGTTGATAATAGTTTTACTTTATATTTTTATATTTAGATGTGTTCAGTAAAACTTCACTCTATGTTTTCTGTTTTTATGTGTGTTTAAAAATGTTTAGTTTGTATGTTTTATGTTTTAACACAACACTTTTTATTGTTTGTAATGTAATTTTAATTAAATTATAAAATTTCACAAAAAGTATTTTAATTTATTTGGAATTCTGTTACTTTGAAAATGGATTTTAATTACGTTTTTTCTTAATTTTGTATATGTATGTATGTATGTATGTATATGGGAAATATGTATAGAAAGGTGAGTAGCTCAGACCGTTAATATACAATATGATTACAGCAATCCAGGGTTTGTAATTCATTATTATTATTGTTACTTTTATTATTAATATTAATATTATTATTAACCCAACAGTGTTCACAGTAGCTAGTGACAGAAGCCAGAAAACTAACCGTTTATTTATTAATGATCCTCCACTTAAAAAAAGATTTTTAATAGACTGGAGCTGATATCTCAGTGATACCATTGTCAAAACAAACCTTTAGCAATCATCCTAACAATTATAAACTTTTCGCCGCTAGCGGAACTGTAATTAACACTTATGGCGAGGAAATTCTTTCTCCAACACTGGGTTTAAGAAGTTTTTCGTGGAAATTTATTGTTGCTGATGTTAACCATATAATAATTGGTGCAGAATTTTTGCAGAATTATGGTTTACTCATAGGCATGAAGAAAAAAAAAGTTAATTGACAACCACAAGGTTTCAAAATCATATTTTTTCGTAAAAAAAAAAAAAGATAAATTGGAAATAAAAACGGTGAGTACTGATGGTGCGTATCATGATTTGATTATTCGATTTCCAAATATTACCAATACTTCAGCAACATCCGTAAAACAAAAATACATTTTATTGAAACAAAATGTCAACCCGTGACTTCAAAAGCGCGACGTCTTCCTCCCGAACAATTATAAATAGCAAAACGGGAATTTAAATGTATGATGGAAGAAGAAATTACTCATCCAAGAGTAATTGGTCCAGCCCTTTATATATGGGACGAAAAAGTAATGGCAAATGGCGTCCCTGTGGCGATTATAGACGCTTTAATGCCATTACAGTACCTGATAAATATCCGATGCCACATATTCATTACTTTGGGTTTAGATTAAATGGGAAGAAAACATTTTCCACAATTGACTTGGTGCGTGCCGACAATCAACTTCCTGTTGCTTAAGATATTCCAAAAACCGCCATTCTTACACGATTTGGTCTATTTGAATTTCATCGCCAGGTGGCGATGGTCGAAGTTGTCTGCACGTTGACTACAAAACGAAAAATTTTCCTGGATTCAACACCAGTTTCATAAACACATCTCGCATTTTTTCTGATGTGCACTTGTGTGTCTTTGTGTCAGTTGTTGTCGCAAGGTTACAGTGGCGAAGGCATACTCACTGGTCACTGAACAGTAAAGCCTTCAGCTGTATCCAATCCACACGCACATCAGAACGCCCTCCTTCGTCGGTATTGTGTAGCACCGGCGAAGTAAAATAATTACTAAAATGGCTTACAAAACGAAGCTTCAAAATTTAATTCGTCTCCTTGACATCAGAGACGCTACAACACTTCTATAAAACAAAGAACGTGCAAAAGCAGAGTTGTAGATAGTGAAGATTCACCTCCTGTTATTACTCCTACTATCCCTTTCCTATAGTTTCACCACAATGCTCCGCATGTGTAGGGGTAATCTCCTCAGTGGTGGTACGAGATAAAAAAAAATTTATATGACGTGCGGGTTATGCAACGCTGGCGAAACTTTTCAAAGATTCATTCATGAAGACTTGATTTTGCTTAAGCTTTAGAACATTTTCATCATCTTGAACAGGTATATAAACACTTTGATTTGTGATAAACTTGTCAAAATGCCAATTTGCCCAATGGCACGATGGATGGTAGTCTGCACGTTGACTATGAATCCAAAAACAGACCTGGGTTCAACCCCAGTTTCAGACTAAAATTTTAAAATAAAAATAAACATCTCGCATTTTTCTGATGTGCATTAGTGTGTCTTTGTGTGTCAATTGTTGTCGGAAGGTTTCAGTGGCGAAGGCATAGTCACTGGTCATTGAACAATACCGGCGTCAGCTGATAGCAATCCACAATCGCATCAGAACACCCTCCTTCCTCGGTATTGCGTAGCACCGCCGAAGTAAAACAATAATAAATATGGCTACTGAACTGAAGCTTCAGCACTCCTACCAGTATAAACAAAGAACGTGCTAAAGCAGAGCTGCAAAAATAATTAATTAAGCTTCCCCTCCTGTCGTTTCTCCTACTATACCTTTCCTATAGTTTCAGCACAATGCTTCGCATGTGTAGGCGTCATCTCCTGAGTGCTGGTCCCAGATAAAAAAAAAAAAAGGCGATGCTCGAAGTAGTCTGCATTATGACTACAAAACGAAAAATTTCCTGGGTCCAACCCCAGTTTCAGACTCATAAAGACATCTCGTATTTTTCAATTGTATACAATCTACAGGCACATCAGAACGCCCGTCGTCGGTATTGTGTAGCACTGGCGAAGTAAAATAATTACTAACAATAGCTACCAAAACGAAGCTTCAAAAATGTAATAAGTCTCCTTGACATCAGGGACGCTACAACACTGCTATAAGAACTGGAAGCCTGCTGTGGGGAATGCGTTTCATGCTTAACTGTTGTAAACCATAATCGCAAAATGGATTAGTGTTGTGTTGTAGCCAAAACAACACAACATTTGCGTTGTAAACCATAATTGGGCCCTTTATTTGATATTTAATAATAAGATCGAGTTTTTGTAAATGCTAATTTAAATTTTGAATGACAGCCGCAACCTATCGACTTAACAGGCTACATTTTGGTGACGACGCTGCCAACCGCAATAAGGACAATTATGTACATATTTGCTGGTGGAATGTGTAACGGCAGGGTTTGAACTATCTGCAGCGTTCACACATTGGAAGTCTTTATTGTAAACGGCATGCTTTGCTCTATTACCCTATAAATTTATTTTTATTTGAAGAAACGTCAGTAAATTAGATTTGTTCCCAAATCTTATTTTCACTATATTTTCAGATTTGTGTTCAATGACAAATGTATTAGAGCAAAATATACAGTTAACTTACTAGTCGTTTGTTTAATCCAGATGGAGCATTCCGAAAACCTTTTATAGCTTGAAATATACCACCACCAATACAACCCATAGCAAAGGCACCACCACAATCATCAACAATTCTAAATGGGCATGGTTCCCTGGCATATTCCTCCATTGTATATTCTGTAAATAAGCAAAGATTTCAGTTGTTACATCTTTTTAAAAAATCTAGTGGGATATAAATTTAATGTAATCAAATCACAAATCATACCTAGAAATTCTTTAGGAAATAATACCAAATATTTATGTTAGCACATGAGCAATAGACACCCAAGCCGATAACTTTTCATTGACGGCAACGAAACGGATTATATCAGGCATCGGAACCGTCGCTTCTAGTCTCTGTCCAAACTTCCAATTTTTATAAATTTTACTTTGAAATTGAACAGTGGTCTTCAAACAAGATATATTAAACAAGCAAAGCGTCTACAACTAGGTAGTGGTGCAATGTTGAGTTGGGTTCATGATCTCTTTGAAGTGAGCGCTCTTTTAAGTTCAGCTCTTTTTGGTGAGTTGGTTCGTTTAGTATCTCAGTAGTATCAGTTGACTTTTAGCTCATTTGATTTTGTTGCTCTGTTGAATTTGTCGCTCAGTTGATTTTGTTTCTGAACTGATTTTTTAGTTCATTTGGTTAAAATCAAATGCAGCACCAAGGCAGCTTTAATCTGTAATAGAAAGAGAAAATATGTTTTTGATGCTGAAATTTGTTATTTTAGGGAGATTTGTGAAATATTTTACATAGGCTAATACAAATATATAAAAAAATTTTGATAAAATTTAGATTATTATTATTCAAGTATCGAAACTTAAATCAAATAAATACAAACTTGTTGCACAAGTGTTAAGTCCAGCAAGGGTTCCTGCCAGCTCATAAACAAGGTGAACATATCTCGGTGAGTTCCTTCCCTCTCACTGGCCACGTTGTACGACAAAAAAAAATTCTTTTCTTATTACATACAAATTACTTCTGCTACTATCGACAATGCGGCCTCACATTTGACACCAAAAGATTTCTTCAGAGGTGGATATTGTTCCTCTGAAACTGCCCTCCCATCCATGTCACATTATCGTCTCTTCCCTTAAATACCGCCCTGTGACCCTAAATTGCGCGGCTTTTTGTTTCCGCCTTAACTTACCTTCATGCCTTTACCCCGACTAACCAATTATTCACGATACATTGTAAAATTTTCTCCTCACATCAAAGTACAGTATTTATTAAAAAAAACAGCTAAATCTAAAATCTTAACACTAATTAATGATACAGCAATTTCCGCTATTTAGTACCACCTAACACTACACAAAATTTAAACCGAATTGTTTGACCTTTATTAATATATATATCTACGCGAGATATATATAAAATATGAATTCGCTGAAATAAACGTTAGACTAATCAATACAATCAATAAATAAATAAATAAAAAAAATAATATGATATGCAATCAATTTTCCTTTTCTTTCAGGAGTTAGCGTTTTCAATAAAAATTACAATTTCTGATGCCCCCGTCGTCTCTAACAAGGTTCAATCTTGTCTAACCTTTTTATATTACCTAACTTGAATGAGCTCCCTAAAGCTGGTGGTGATCAATTACTGACACTTAAAATATTAAATTCTCAAATACACCTGCATTTATTCCTTGAACCTCCTTAGTTTTATTTTACCGGTAGGCCTAGTCGCAATTGACCGCATACAAATTATTCCCGGTCACAAACCTTTTAACGCGCACTTACTATTTTATCTCAAACCGGTGGTACTGTATAAACAAACTTATTATTATTATTTTTTTTTTTTTTTTTTTGGCGTGTGAGGTAGGGTTGAAAATGCCTTCGCACTTACAGAGACCGTCGTCTTCTGCGTCGAGTGGTGTAGCCATTAAAAAATTCCCTCCTCCTCCTCCTCTGGGTAGATTCCTCCCCGGAACCGCTTTCCGCATTACTTCGGGAAGGCCCAGAGCCACGTCCCAATCAGGGCCACTCCCACTCACCCACGTCTGGGTCCGCCAAGTTTGCAGCCGGCGCCATGGCCCCGGCCCGTATCGCCTGGTCCCCGTCAGAGGGGGCCCCGCTATGCAGCAGCGCATCGAGGTCCCTCTTCTTCCTCCGCAGTACGTATCCCACGTACTGTGCCACAGCGTCCCAATTGTCCTCACAATCGAGCATCCTCCCTATCACGGTGGCAGGAGCGAACCCGCCAACCCGCTGCGCCATTGCACCTCTCTCAGCATGGCACCTGGTGCAGTCGAAGAAAGTGTGTTCTGCATCATCATCCGTAATACCACAGTAAATGCAGTCGGGACCATCTGCCCTGCCCATCCGGTACAGGTACTTTCGGAAGTATCCGTGGCCCGAGAGGAATTGTGTCAGGAAGTAGTTAACTTCCCCAAATTTCCTCCGAATCCATACTTCCACGCAGGGAATGAGCCTCGCCGTCCACCTGCCGACCGTGTCCGCGGTCCACCTGTCCTGCCATCGCCGGACAGTTTGGGGTCTCAGACCAATAGCACCAACACCAGGGTATTCCCCCCTCGAGTTCCAAGCGTCCCACCGCTCGCGCGCCAAGAGGTCTATATGGGTATTTCCCCACATATCACCAGGACCGCAGCGCCCGAGACCGTTCGGTAAGCCGAAGCAACCCTAAGGGCCGCCGTCCGCTGTACCGCCTCGAGTACCCTGCGTTTGGTTCTCTCACTCAGTACATTTCCCCAAATCTCGCTCCCATGCAGCAAGATCGACTTCGTGACCGCCATAATCAGCCTCTTCTTGCTCTGTGTCGGGCCTCCGACATTCGCCATGAGTCTGCTCAACATGCCAGTCATCTTCGCCGCCTTAGTAGCCACATGCCGTATTTGCGCCCAGTAAGTCAGCCTACAGTCGAGTCTGACGCCCAAATACCTTATGGCACTCTGGGTAACCAGAGACACATCCCCCATCTGCATGCCGACATCGAGTGGTATGTGTGCCCGCGTCATCAACATCACCTCGGTCTTCTCCCCGGCCAATTCCAAGCCGTGGTCCTCAAGCCACATCCGGGTCCTAATCATGACCCGGTTCAGCTTCCCCCTGGCGTCATCCATATCCCGCGCCAAGATCACCGCCGCTATATCATCCGCGTATCCCACGAGCTGAGCATCCTCGGGCATTTCCACCCCAAAGATCCCATCGTAGGTCAGATTCCATAGGTCCGGGCCCAGCACAGATCCCTGCGCCGCGCCGGACGTGATCGTCCTGCTCCTCCGCCCCGTCGGCGTATCGTACAACAGTACCCGATCGTCCAGATAACTACGGAGAATTCTATACAAGTATCCGGGAATACGAAACCTCCCCCGTAGCGCCTCTAGAACATCAGCCCATTGTAGGCTGTTGAAGGCATTCCGAACGTCGAGTGTTGCCAGGACAACTATGCGCTTCGGATAATAGCGCCTCTCGCTCTGAGCGCGCTCGAAGCACTCAACCACATCAGCAATCGCCCCGAGCGTTGACCTGCCAGGTCTGAAGCCATGCTGTCTATCCGACAGCCCCCCAGCCATCCTCACGGCCTCCGCCAGCCTTCTTTGCAGTAGCTTCTCCAGCAGCTTGCCGGCACCATCCAACATACAAAGTGGCCGATAAGCCGATGGCTGGGTCGGATCGCCACTGCCCTTGCTAACAAGCACGAGCCGCTGTGTTTTCCAGCGTCTTGGGAAGACGCCCTGGACCAAACAAGCATCATATACCGGAAGCAATGCTTCCGGCCTGCTCTCAGCCAGGATCTTGAGCACCTCCGACGGTACCCCATCCGGGCCAGGGGCTTTTCCCGTCCTAAGAGCCGCCGCGGCAATCCTCAGCTCCTCCCCGGTAAAGGGCGGTGGAACGCCATCATCGTAGGGCCCACGTTCGCCACCCAGCGGAGGGTGTGTGGGGAACAGGCCCCCCACAATCGCATCGATCCGCGCGCCGTCCAATTGCACCCCAGCGCGGCCCGCGCCCAATTATCCCGCCACGATCCTATAGCCGAGTCCCCATGGATCACGGTTCAGGTCGCTCCGAAGTTCCTCCCATTTCGCCCTCTTGCTCGCCATAATCGCGCGACGCAACACCCCGCGGGACCGCTTGTACTCTTGGGCCTCCAGTAGAGCCTCGCCGGCCCGCCTAGCCCTAGTATAGACCCTCCTATTGCGGAGGCAGTTACGGAGGCAATGCGCCGCATCATAGCACCCGCCAGGGAGTCAGCGTCTCCCCCACCGTCCAAAACCGTAGTACCGTCGAAACCGGCCAAGAACGACCCGCGGTCTAACCTCGCGACGTTCCATCCACGCGCGACTCTCCCACCGTGCGACCGCGCGACGCCCGCCTCCGATACTATCCCAAATTCAATATACTGGTGATCACTCCCAGTATATTCCTCGAGTACCCTCCATCCTTCGATCATCCCAGACAGATTCTCGGATACCAAAGTGATGTCAGGAGTGGTGAACTCGTACCCCGGCCGCCTGAAGGTGGTCGCACCGCCAGCGTTCATGACCACCAGGCCCAACCTGGCCGCCATTTCCAGGACGCACCTCCCCCTCGTGCTCGTCACCGGATCACCCCACTCCACAGCCCTGGCATTGAAATCACCGGCCACCACAAAGGGTCCGGCCATACCAGCCAGAGCGTCCTCGATAGCGGCCATCTTCGCCCTAAATCGCGCCACGTTATCGCTAGGAGTAAGGTAACAGCTCACCAGCACAAAACCGCCGATCCGAGCCCACGCATAGCCGCAGCCGATCCCGTACCGCGCAACCGCGAGTTCACCGCCGCCAGGTAGCCAGAGCGCCGCCGTACCCGTTTCGTCCCCGAGCCAGAAGCCTCGGTGCATCGGACTGTATTGTTCGCTGATAAGAACCACGTCCGCGCCCCTCTCGGCAACCATCTGCCATAGCAGAGCATCCGCCGTCCTGTTCCTGTGCATATTCGCCTGGAGCACCCTCATCTGCGGGATAGCGGGCAGCCCTTCGAGCCCGGCAGGTGGTCAGTCCTACCGCGCCCCGCCCCCGAGCACAGAACGCACTTCGGGACCCGACGACCGCTGTGCAGTCCCTCATCTTATGTCCTGCTCCTCCGCACCTTATGCACAGTTGCCTCCTGTCTGTCCCAGTACACTTTGCCTGGGTGTGTCCCGCCCCAAAGCATCGATAACACCTACCGACACTCTCGGACATCCGCATCGCAGCCCTGATCCAACCGACACGCACGTAGCCAATATCGATCAGTTTCGCGGCGCCCTCCACCGACAAAGTAACGTACGCCCGAACCTGTTCGCGCACGTCCGGTGCCGTCACCCTCACGCGTAGCTGCTCTTCGCGCCCGGCGAGCAGACCACGGACCGCCATCTCCACCTCCTCCACGACCGTCAAGGAGTCAAGACCCCGCATCTCCACGGTCGCGCTCGGTCTTAATTCCGCGACCGACGCTGTCTCGCGGACAGCGTCCTTCAGACGCCGTACAAACTCCGGGTCAATCCTGTCCCCCCTCCCGAGTTCCAACAGGATGTCACCGGCCCCCGTCCTCCTGACGGACCGTACCCCCGTCGCGTCGCCCGTCACGCTGCCACGCAGATCCTTCAGCACACCCGCATAGGTGTGCCCCACCGCGGGCTTAATGAGCACCGCCTCAGGCTTCGCGCGCCTTGGTCGCAACCGACGGCCCGTGGGCGGTGCCCTCCCATCGTCTACCGCCGGGGTCCCCAAACCCCGTCTCTTCCTCCTTCTCCCCGAGTTGACTGTCCTCCAATCACTGTCCCCGGTCGCAGGAGTTGCCCCGAGGGTCCCATCCGGCCCCTCCGCCCTGGCCCTCTTAGATCCGCCAGTGGCAGCCGGGCTGACAGCCGCCCGCTTGGATGGTGTCGCAGCCCGCCAGTGGGGACCCGGAAGCGGCCCGTTCCCCTCAGCTGCCCTCCATGCACGCCTTCAATCGAGCGCGACATCAAGAAGCTCGGCTATTTTGGCCACGCCTCTCTTCACCTCTTACTTATGTTCTTCTGCCGAACACAAGCTTCCCGCATCCCGCTCAACACAGCCCTGCATTGAGCGATCGCGGCCTCTTCCCTCGCCCTCATGTTGCGGATACGTCCCAGTCGCGGCGATTCCCCCGCCCGACCAGACACACCCGCACGCGGCGCGTCACCGCCCCCGACCCCGATGGTCGTCGGGCAGACAGTACCCCCAAAGATCCGGCTTCCACAGGCGAGGCAGAAGCCGCCCCATCCGTGGTCACCACCGGGGGCGGGGAGCATCTTACAGGAGGCGACCTTAGCACCAGGCCGCTCCTCCTGAAGATCGCATCGCCCCCCCACCCTCGGTGGTCCCGGAAACCACCCCGCGCCGGGAAGTGGAGGAGTCCCGGGCACCGCTCCACATCGCGCCCGCAGCAACGACGTCCGCAAATGAGTTGGGTCGCCCAACTAGTGGCGTCCCAACCGAAACTGTTGGCCCCCTTTGAGGGTCGGCCCTTGGTGTGGAGCCAATAAGCCCCCCTTGTGGGTCGAGCTTTTTCTCCTTGGCGTCCGCTAAAGAGTCGGGTCGGCCCACTAGTGGCGTCCCAACCGAAGCTGTAGGCCCCCTTTGAGGGTTGGCCTTCGGAGTGGAGCCAATAAGCCCCCCTTGTGGGTCGAGCTTTTGGTCTCCGTCTTTCTTCTTATCATCTTCGTTTTTTTTCGTAATTAAGTCCATGTAATTCCCACGAGTGTGGGGGAAAGTAGGTCGGCCGGGTCATAGCCCCCGATAACCCAGCAAGGCCAAAACATTATTCACCGAGGTGGCCAGGTATCGGTGAAGCTCCGTTTACGACTAGACTATTTTCTGAAGGGGGCCTCTAGCCAAGCTGATCCCAGGCACGGGTCGCAGCACACCATGATCCAGCCCCCAAATCGTTGCTTACTTTAGCCATGACCGAGTATTGGTCTCCAGAAAGGAAAAAACGCTTCCCACCACACAAGGACAATCCACAGTGTAGGGTGAGCGAGGTTTCCTAGAAAGACCCAGACCCGAGCATGTTAACGGTGGCCGCCGCGTGGAGGCAGTAAGTCTTCTTGTGTGTTTCTCCATAAGGATCGTACTCTGACCCTACCCTATGGGCTCACACCTGACCACCAACAAACTTATTATTAAACATATACATATAATTTATAATTCTCTAAATTTAATTTCTTAACTTAACTGTTTACTAAAATTTATATATATATATATTTTCTTTTTATATTTTTTTTTCCTATACCTTTTTTTTATACTAATTTTTTTCTTTTTAATTTACAGTATATTTTTGTTTTACTATCTTCATTTTCCTAACGACCCTTTTCAGCAAATACAACCCTACACCACTATAGATCCCACATCCAACAATCAGCTGTGAGGCCGGCATTACCATTCATTCTATCATTTTCACTTCTGCTCCACGCTAAAAAAAAATACCACTCAGCCAAACTCACTACAATAATTAAAATCTAAGAAAAATATGAGCTCCTACTACAATAAAAAAACTGTTCTGCTGTGCTCCCATAGTACCCGCAGCAAACTACAAGACAGATATTTATTTAAGAAAAAATAGTGTTTGCATTAAATCGCCAATGACGTGAAATATTTGCATCTGGGTCATACAAAATTTATTTGCAAGCGCTCTTCACTGAACTAGAATCATCAAAAAAAGTGAGCGCTCACTTCGCTAAGTTTACTGAATCGTTCAATTGAGCTAGCTCAGAGCTGACCTATGGACCTAGAATTTTTCCATATAAAAGTACGGTTCTCCACTACATTTTTGAACGTATATGATCAATATTGGTATCATTTTAAAGGTATTTAAAATATCTTTCTACATATATATTTGATATTTATTTAAAAATGCTTAATATTTCAAATGTTAATGCGTTTTTACGTAATTTTACATTGCAATTTTTCGAAATGCACTACGTAAGTATATTTATTTAAAAAAAATGCAATAAATATAAAATTACATAATTTTCTCCCCTATGGTATAACAAACAGAGGCTTCGCTAACAAAAGTTACTTCGCATGACCGGGCTTCGGCCGGGCGCATACGTTTCCCTTCTATTGTATAACAAACATCGGCTTTACTAACAAAAGCATATTTACATGACTGGGATTCGACAGGCGCAAGGATTTTCTCCTCCATGGTATAGCAAACAGTGTCTTCGCTAACAAAAGCTTCTCTTCACTCAAACTTTTGTCTCTGACTGTTTGCATTCATGTACAAACATATACAGGGTGGCGCAGAATGAGCTATATGTTTTGAATTCTTTATAACTTTTTTAATTATTTATTTATTTATATCATTTCAATACATAAGAAGCCCATATGGCCAATGATACATGTATTGATAGTTTAAAATGTATACTTAAATTCAATATATAAAAATTCATTCGTGAATAAATAGTTGTCACAAAATTTAACTGTCTCATTTTATAGTAATAAATAGTTGTTATCAAAATATAAAATGATAGCAACATTACAAATTGTAATTGTTTTGGTTATGGTTATGGCCACCCCAGCCCTATGAATACTGCCTGAAAGAGGTAAGTTAATAATGTATATAACAAGAAATTATCTGTCCATGGCCAGTGTATATTTATGTAGAAGATAGACAAACATAAATCATATTATGTACTTCCCATAGATTCAAGTAACACTAAAATTTTTTTTTATAAGTACAGTATAAATAGGAAACCATTTTCAGAGTAGTTGGTAAGAGATTCCAAATACGGCAAACTCTTATTAAAAAGCATCATGGAAAAACTGACAAATATTTACGAGGTATATAAATCTGGATATTTCGGGTAGAATGTATGAATGAAAAGTAACGAGCCAGTGAAAGAAGTTGACCACTTCTCATCACTCTATAAAATTGAAGTATAAGACGTGATATGACATAACTATTGAAATTTAGTTTAAAAAATTTAGGTAACAGATCGGACACAGCATCACGCTCACGCAATCTTATATTAAAAACATAACGAATTATTCTTCTTACTATCCTTTCAATAATATTTAAATTCCCCAATAAGGTTCCAGTGTAAACTTCGAGACAATAATTTATCCATGACATCAGTAAGGAGTGTGCAATCCGTTGTCTAACAAGACAGAGAGTATATGCCCTCAATGCATATAATATTCTTAAAATAAAGCTTATATTCCTAGAGACAATGTTTATATCTAAGTCAAACTTGAGATTAGAATCTACTATATAGTTTTTTTTTTTTTTTTTTGGCGTGTGAGGTAGGGTTGAAAATGCCTTCGCACTTACAGAGACCGTCGTCTTCTGCGTCGAGTGGAGTAGCCACTAAAAAATTCCCTCCTCCTCCTCCTCTGGGTAGATTCCTCCCCGGAACCGCTTTCCGCATTACTTCGGGAAGGCCCAGAGCCACGTCCCAATCAGGGCCACTCCCACTCACCCACGTCTGGGTCCGCCAAGTTTGCAGCCGGCGCCATGGCCCCGGCCCGTATCGCCTGGTCCCCGTCAGAGGGGGCCCCGCTATGCAGCAGCGCATCGAGGTCCCTCTTCTTCCTCCGCAGTACGTATCCCACGTACTGTGCCACAGCGTCCCAATTGTCCTCACAATCGAGCATCCTCCCTATCACGGTGGCAGGAGCGAACCCGCCAACCCGCTGCGCCATTGCACCTCTCTCAGCATGGCACCTGGTGCAGTCGAAGAAAGTGTGTTCTGCATCATCATCCGTAATACCACAGTAAATGCAGTCGGGACCATCTGCCCTGCCCATCCGGTACAGGTACTTTCGGAAGTATCCGTGGCCCGAGAGGAATTGTGTCAGGAAGTAGTTAACTTCCCCAAATTTCCTCCGAATCCATACTTCCACGCAGGGAATGAGCCTCGCCGTCCACCTGCCGACCGTGTCCGCGGTCCACCTGTCCTGCCATCGCCGGACAGTTTGGGGTCTCAGACCAATAGCACCAACACCATGGTATTCCCCCCTCGAGTTCCAAGCGTCCCACCGCTCGCGCCAAGAGGTCTATATGGGTATTTCCCCACATATCACCAGGACCGCAGCGCCCGAGACCGTTCGGTAAGCCGAAGCAACCCTAAGGGCCGCCGTCCGCTGTACCGCCTCGAGTACCCTGCGTTTGGTTCTCTCACTCAGTACATTTCCCCAAATCTCGCTCCCATGCAGCAAGATCGACTTCGTGACCGCCATAATCAGCCTCCTCTTGCTCTGTGTCGGGCCTCCGACATTCGCCATGAGTCTGCTCAACATGCCAGTCATCTTCGCCGCCTTAGTAGCCACATGCCGTATTTGCGCCCAGTAAGTCAGCCTACAGTCGAGTCTGACGCCCAAATACCTTATGGCACTCTGGGTAACCAGAGACACATCCCCCATCTGCATGCCGACATCGAGTGGTATGTGTGCCCGCGTCATCAACATCACCTCGGTCTTCTCCCCGGCCAATTCCAAGCCGTGGTCCTCAAGCCACATCCGGGTCCTAATCATGACCCGGTTCAGCTTCCCCCAGCACAGATCCCTGCGCCGCGCCGGACGTGATCGTCCTGCTCCTCCGCCCCGTCGGCGTATCGTACAACAGTACCCGATCGTCCAGATAACTACGGAGAATTCTATACAAGTATCCGGGAATACGAAACTTCCCCCGTAGCGCCTCTAGAACATCAGCCCATTGTAGGCTGTTGAAGGCATTCCGAACGTCGAGTGTTGCCAGGACAACTATGCGCTTCGGATAATAGCGCCTCTCGCTCTGAGCGCGCTCGAAGCACTCAACCACAACAGCAATCGCCCCGAGCGTTGACCTGCCAGGTCTGAAGCCATGCTGTCTATCCGACAGCCCCCCAGCCATCCTCACGGCCTCCGCCAGCAATCTCCGGCGTCCACCAGTACACAGGTCGCATCCCCGGCCGCTGCGACAAATGGGGCATCGATGCGTCGCATCCACGGACAATGCGCCGCATCATAGCACCCGTCAGGGAGTCAGCGTCTCCCCCACCGTCCAAAACCGTAGTATCGTCGAAACCGGCCAAGAACGCCCCGCGGTCTAACCTCGCGACGTTCCAACAACGCGCGCCTCTCCCACCGTGCGCCCGCGCGACGCCCGCCTCCGATACTATCCCAAACTCAACATACTGGTGATTACTCCCAGTATATTCCTCGAGCACCCTCCATCCTTCGATCATCCCAGACAGATTCTCGGATACCAAAGTGATGTCAGGAGTGGTGAACTCGCACCCCGGCCGCCTGAAGGTGGTCGCACCACCAGCGTTCATGACCACCAATTGACAATTGAATTTTCTTGTATTCCAAAATACATGGCCCTTGTCTTATTATTGTTTCTTTGTTTTTTTTTCACCATTCTGTGAAGAAGACTTGGGGAATTAATAATGAATCTTTACACGATCGAACAACGTACAAAAATAATTGAATTTTAACAAAATTAAAAATAATTTAAAAAATTTTTAACAAAAGCAATTGAATTTTAATTTGATTTAACAGCTGCTGACAGTTTTCTATGAGGATATTTGAAAGAAAGAGAGTACGTTAACAAACCAAGAACCATACTCCAGCTAAAAACCAGCATTCGAAATGAAATCATGACCATTATACCTGAAATTTTGCGAAAAGTTATGGAAAATATGCTAAAAAGAGCACGTATGTGCGAAGCAGAAAATAGCCATTACTTACAGGATATCATTTTTCAAAGCTAATTGCCAAAAATTCATCAATAATATAGTGTATTTAAAAAAAATTATAATAATCGCAGAAATAAAAAAGTTATAAACCATTTAAACCTTATAGCTCCTTCTGCGCCACCCGTACATATATGCAATCATATATAAACAAATTTACCGTTATTCATGTAAGTATAAGCTATTCAAGTCAGTGCCTTAATACAAGAGAAGAAAGCATTTCTTAAATGGATATGTACAGAAATTTATTTTCTTGCGATGGTGCGATGGTTCTTCATGCACGAAACCGCCCGTACTTTTTCTTCGGGCTAGTTTGGGCGAGAAGAACAAGCAATCAGCTGGTTTATAAGTAAACAATAATGAAGAAAATTAAAAGTTTCTCAACAATGCAATGAATAAATAATAGTTAATTTTATTTCATGATTTAATTGAATATTTTTGGGGTTTCTTTAAATTACATGTATAAGGCAAATTAATGTGTTTTTATTTTGTAATTGTACATGGTCATATACATTAGGTCTGTTCCAGGTGCATAACAAAATTGCCGAACACGCACAAATTTGTTTTATTTATATATGATTCTAATTTGAAAATTGTCATATTTCCCGAAAAAATATGTGAATGTATTATTACATACTTTATGGTATTTTCATAAAGTATTTTTTTATATAAAAGTAAACCCAAAAATTGAGGAGGATAGCATATCCATATAGTATTATTTCGCTAATTCTTACTTAGCTCATCAGTGGATTTTATCTAACTTCTGACTACAAATTGAAGATTCTTATGTTCAAAAATCAAGTAATCAATCGAGAATTGAAGTTGAATACCGAACAAAAAAATTTATAAATAAAAACATAACAATCCATGAGTTCACTTTTTTTTATTACACATACTGTTGCGGGGTAATTTCTTATTGTTATTGATTTGGTAGAATGGCTAGAAAAGGAAAGGAGGAGAGTATTTAAAAGGATATTGTGAGGTGGAACAGTACAGACCGTAACCTGGATGAATGTCCTGAAATATCCTGGTTTTTTTCTCGAAATTGTGAGTGATGATTAGGTAGGGTTGTGTGTGTGTGTTGAATGTGTTTAATTTGAATAGGGACATATGATTGGCAACGCTATGATTTTGCGTAATTGTAGAATTACTAGCGGTTTATTTGAAAACGAATGTGATTATTATAATTTATGAATGGGATAGGGTGCTTGCTGAAATGCTGTTATCTTGGTATCGTGGAGATATAGGGGATATCCTTTTACCGGGGGACAGAGGGTATGGAAGTTCATATATGAGTTTGTATGTATTAGGTACAGGTAGCAAATGGATATACTGGTGTGATTAGCGGGAAGTAATTAAAAAAAAATATAGGTGGATGGACACGTAGTTAGCAACCTAGAGGTATTTCTGTATATATATATTAATATACTGATTTACAGTTATTGATACATATGTATAATATTAGCGGGAATTATATATAGATTGTTTCCAGGGGAAAGAGAGCAAAAACGGTATATTTCTCGGGTCTGGTTTGCTAAATAGTTTTGAAAATAGAGAGTGAAGAAAATCGTTGGAACGAAACAGTCGAAGGTACTGTAGAGTCAGACTTTGAATCAAATAAAAAGGCAAATTTACCAGAAGGAGGACAAGAGGGGGTGCTGATGACGAGTAGTCAGCGTGTTGGCTCTGCAACCAGAAAGACCCAGGTTCGATTCCCAGCCGGGTCAAATCAGAAAAAAATATTTTCTGAGTTTTCTGTGCTACAGCACCCTCCTTCGTCGGTATTTGAGCAATAAAACGTCGGCGAAGTAAAATAATAAATAAAATGGCTCCATTAGCTTAAAAATAATGCGTCAAAACAAAAAAAAAAAACATCAGAGACGCCGCAACTTTGCTTTATAATTAACACGCAACTGCAGAGTTGTGCAAGAATTAAGCTCTATCTTCCTACCACTTTCACCACCTGTCTATTTTTTCCCTATCCTTCTCTCTAGTTCCAGTGCAATGCATTGCATATGTAGGGGATAGCCCCTGAGCACTGGTCCAAGATAAAAAAAAAAAAAAAAAAAGAAAAGCTCGCAAAGAATCTTGTGAAGAAAAGGAGGGAAGCCCAAAATAAAATTTGAAGCGAGGTAACCGTTATATCAGAAAACGAGCACGTCCTTAAGCCAAGGAATTATCTGGGGAGGCCGAGCCAATTCTTTTTGAAGCCGACATTTGTAGAAGCAGGTCCTGACTATCGGAAGGAAAAATTTAATTGGGAACAACTGGTAGGACTAGGCAAATTTAAGGTAGGCCAGACACCCCTAAATAAATATTCTTTGGAGGTCAGAGTGACTTGTGTATTGAATTCTGGGAATCTTTTAAGAAAATAGATCGAAGGAGATCAAATGTCTTCACCTTAGAGATTTAGTTTTATATTAATATTAACAGCATGTTTGCAGAACACGACAAAACTGAATCGCGGATGGGCGATACGTGGGCGACTACGTAAAAAATTGGGTCCACAGAACACGACGCGATTTTGTCGTGCCACTTACGTTGCATCGCGCAAATGTCTAAATCTAGTAACGTCGTAATGTTACCAACATGTTAAAAAATGATTTTTGTTTATTTTTTTCCATATAAAATTCTACTTTCAAGTTGAAAATGGGGCAACTCTATTTTACGAAAAAAAATAGCACAGCTGAGTTTAGTAAACAAAACAATTAATAATTTTTTGCTGTGATTTGTGTTTCAAAAAAATTTTGTTTTGTGATTTACGATAAATAAACATTTGTTTAAAAATACAAACATACATCCATACATACATTCTTACTCGCAGTGAATTGTGTTCAATAAATTAAAATGTACGTAATAAGCGGTCAATTGATTGACCGTAATTTATGATAAAAGTGCATGTATAATAAAATTTTTTATAATTTTAATCCAGACAAAATGTTTTTATGTATGGTATGTATGTGTTAACTACATATGTATGTACATATATTAATATTTCATTCGCGTTTAATAAAATATATTAATATACATACATACATATATATGTTTATACATATGTACATATAGTTACCTCTTTTTTGCTGAATTTTCCATTTGAAAAAACAGTTTATATATTTGATTTTTATATATATAAGTATGTATATGTTTTCTTTTTTTCACAATTTCACTGCTGACGATTAGAAATTTTCAATCGGCCTGATTTGACGTTTTGGCGACAGCTGTCATGTTATAGAAACCAAAAAATGTTGACAAGTGTTACGTTTTTTTCATGAACTTTCATAATCGCGATCTATAAACCCAAAAATGTAAAACGCTCAACTATTAGCGTTTATTATTCGCGAGTCGTATTCTGCAAACTGGCTGTAAGTGTTTAATGAGTAAGATAATTCTATCGTGCTACCAGAAAAAAAATAAAAAAGAAGATAAACGGAAGTTAAGTAGATCCGAGTTAATAGAAAAAAAGGAGAAATTGTGGATATAAATATATCGCACTTAGGGCAAGTAGACGCGGAGTAGAACAAATTTGCTGGTGCAGAGTACCTATATTCGTCCTCAGAGAGCTCTTTTAGGCGCGTAAAAGTTTGAATTCCGATACTAGTTTTGTAGAGTATATCTCATTTACCCTGTAGGAAAAGGCGATATAATTGTATGTACGAAGCGTGTGATTCCTTTTTTTATTGTAACAGATCGCTATAACGAGCATAAATATATATATTTTTTTTTGATGAAATTTTTTTTAGTGTAGCATGAAAATTTTGCTTTGAGAAAAAAAGAAATAATAACAAATTATATAATTTTTTTTGTTTTATGTATTTAGGATAAGTAATTTTTTTAATGTTAAGTTGAATTCTAGTTAATAAATAGTATGTTAAATTGTAATGATCAGGAAGTGACTGAGTAGAATTTAATGCAAATGGGATTGTTCTAGTCGGATGCGGTAAGACAGACAGGTTTGGGGGTCCATAAAATTGATTATGGCCACGGTTGGGTAGGGGCAATCAGAGGTTAACACCAACCTCTCTGTTATAAATTTTTTTCCTTTTTTTTTTTGAGCAGTTTTTGTTGTAAAAATTATTTTTTTTCTTTTTTTTTAATGTCTGTTCCGCCCCTGCATTAGTGAAAGGGTTGCGAACTACCACCAGAGCGAGACGCGAGTAGGTAGCAGGACCAGCTGACGCTAATGTAGGGAGGAAATTCGTATCGTAACATAACAATACATATTTCTATTTTAGATTTTTGTTCTCATCTATATATATATATATTTATATAAAGCAACAAGTAAGCTAGAAATATTGTTCATGAAAAATATAATAGTTATATTATTAGATAATGCTACTATATAAATTGGAACTTATATTGCGCATGAATTCGATTATATATATTCAGAATCCAGATCACATCAATTGCGAGAAATGTTCAACAAGCTTATCTTTGAGTGAATTACATGTAAGATGGAATGCTCTAAATTTATCCAAAAGCGAGAGAAAATTAGAGAGTAAAATTTTTCATTTTCTGTACAAAGTTGCACGAACTTTTTCTTTGGGTAAATTCGCTCTAGAATTAAATTATCGGCTGTTTTTTTTACATATGAAACTAAGAAATTAATCAGAAAATTTCCAAAGAAACGACAAGTTTTTTTTTTTAAAAAGATTTTTCTAATAAATTTGAAGTTGTAATTACATATATTTGTGCATATTTATCACTTTAATTAAAAAAAAAAGGCTTTTACTTTTTTTCAATTTATTTTCGTCCACATTTCACAGCCGTTGCCAACGATTCAAATATTATCCATTTGAAACGTCTAAAAACACTAAAACAAAATTTATTTGGACACTTTTGTTATGCATTTTTTTATGGTTTTTGCGTTTTTTTACTTTTGTAAATTTTTGTCACTTATTGAGATAAATTATAGTTTACTCTCATTTTACCAGAAAAGTAAAAAAACACACCTATTATATATAATTTTAAATCAGTTAAATCTATTTATTTACTTTGAAAATTTTTGTATTTAATATAAGTGATAATCGTTTTGACGATTTTTTGCAATACGAGTTCACTCTTATTTCATCTGGCAACTATGGTCCTTGTGAAAGTTTCACATAATTGGGCGAAGTATATTAATAGATAGAGCGATTTCTTGTGTATAATTATTTTTCAACAAGTTTTAGTAAGTGATAATATTTAGTATGTCAAACATTTATATAAAGATTGAGGATATGTGTCTACTATATCAAATAAAGTGAAAAGTATAGTCTGCAAATAATTTTAAATATTTATGTAAGAATTAGGACCTGCCCAACAAAAGTGCACGTTGGGATTTATACCATAGAATATCTAGAAGTTTCAGCTAGGTATCTGCAAAAATTTTAAATCAGCTTTTCTTCAAATAGGGGGAGAAAGAGAAAAATATACAATTTCACGAAAGATGAAAAGTAAACAAAAGAAAAATGTAAACATAAGCCACATTTTGTGCATAAGAACAAATTTATAATTTCTTGTGGTTTTATTGGTTTTAATTGTGTTTTGTGTTAATATTATAGGTAAAAAAATAGTGAAGCTTGTTTTAATAGTGTTTTGTGTTAATATAGCAAAAAAACAGCGAAGCTAAAAAATTACCAAAAAGAAATTTGTCAGTATTTTGGTGTTTTGTGGTGAAAAATTCATAAGCCACAATTTGTGCATAAGACAAATTTATAATTTCCTGAGTTTTTCTTTGTTTTAATTGTGTTTTGTGTTAATATTATAGTAAAAAAAACTTACTGCAGCTTGTTTTAATGGTGTTTTGTGGTTCTAATCGTGTTTTGTGTTAATATAGCAAAAAATACATAGCGAAGCTAAAAAATCATAAAAAAGAAATTTGTTGTGCATAAGCCAATAAAATAACATTTTAGTAATCTTGTGATTTTTTGGTATCTATTTCTTTTAATAAATGAAATTAATTTTTGTAGTACATAATTTTCATAACACAAAACACCACTTTGTTGTGTTTTGCAACCACATATCCCTATAACCTATGTTTGTAACATTGTCGTGCTAAAAATTGCGAAATTGTGAGTATAAAGAAGATGAAAAAACACGTTTAATTTTCACATCTAGAAAATAAAAATCAAAACAAAACAATATTGAGGAATTTAGAAGAAAAAGGAATCAACGAACAGAGTTAGGGGGTAAAAGAGACAGCATATTTCTTGATGATGTCTCTTTTTCTGCTCGTTCGCTCGTACTTTGTGATTTGTACATATATTTAATTTCACAGAGATCAAAGCCGATCAGATAAAATCCGCCGCCGATGTATTTTTTCAAATGTTAAAACTCTCGCCGATTTTTTGTTGTACTTACATTAGTACATCAAACGTCAAAAACATTGTTTTTTGTAATATTTGTATTAGTTATTTTTGACATATATCGAACAAAAAACATGTGGTGAAATGAGGTGTTGTACTACCCCACTCGCTGTTTGTTCGAGTTATGTCAAAACAACTAATGCAAATAGTACAAAAACAAGATGTTTTTGACGTTTGTTGTATAAACGTAGGTACGGCAAAAAATTGCCGCCTGTCTTTACAAACCCACCTTGTTTGATACGCCTTTTCTTTGGGATTCACCAAGCAAGGTTTATTAATACGAGGTTGTCGCAAGGCAAATTTGTCAATACGCTTTGCAGCCGCACGTCAAATTTTTTGTATACAAATGTTTTGTTTTAAATATAACATAACCCAAAAAGAACGTGTTTAATTAGTGTAATGTAAGTAAAATTTAAATTAACTATTACAAAAAGCAATTTATATTGCATTCTTCTATTATAATTATTAAATTATTTACAACCAATTTTCTTAACTTTTTTACAAAAGTAAACAAACTTTGAGGTTCGGCGTTGAAATACGTTGCAATTCCTTGAATGAGCTGACGGGTGAATTAGCGTGAGCTTACCTGGTAATGAAATTGCCTTGTTACCAAGGTTTATTAATACACGGTGTGCCAAAAGTAATCACCCGGGGCATAAGTAATCACCCGATATTCTTTTGCTGTAATTTTTTTTTAATACAAATTTTGGCACTGCTTATGATATGGGCTTAGTGACCGCCGCCAGAGTTGATGGATATACATGCAGATCCAAAGGTGTTTATTAAATATTATTACAACAAAAAGACATCGGGTGATTACTTATGCCCCGGGTGATTACTTTTGGCCCACCGTGAACAAGGTTGTCGCAAGGAAAATTCGGTATGAAGCCGTCGGTATTGTGTAGCACGGGAGAAGTAAAATAATTACTAAAAACGAAGCTACAAAATTTAATACGTCTTCTTGACAGTAGAGACGTTACAACACTACTATAAAAGCAAATAACGTGCAAAAAGCAGTGTTGTAAGATAGTGAAGCTTTACCTATCATTTCTCCTACAATGCTTTTCCGCTAGTTCCAGCACAATGCACCGCATGTGTAGAGGTCATCTCCTGAGTGCTGGTCCAAGATAAAAAAAATTTATATATTTTTACACCAAACATTTTTAGAACTGTTCAACTTTCTTCATGGTTTAGAGTACTCAACGTAAAAGCAAGTGTTCACGTTTTCCCGAGTTCACTGTAAGTGTGCAGGTAACGACCGACTGATTTTGACAAAGTAAAGACACCGTTTTTAGTACGAATTGAGACGAGTCTACTTGTATAAATATATCTTAACATGTGGTTTGTTAATATAACACAACCTAAAACGAACGTGTTAAAATAGTGTAATATGAGTTAAATTTAAATTAATTATTCCAAAAAGTAATATATGCTGCATTCTTATTATTATAATTATTACATTATTTACTACCACTTTTCTTAACTCATTCACAAAAGTAAACAAACTTTAACGTTAGGAAATTTGAATTTTTTACCTTTCTGCTTTCTCGCCATTGTGTATAAAAGGCATTGTCAATGTAAATGATGCTTTTGTTGCGTTTATTTGCGCATGAACTCTGCTTCTGATGACTTTAAGAATGCCATGCATCGTCAAAGCTTGCACGGTTGCGTTTAGGAACATGAGACATTGTCAGACTGCAAAGCAGTTGACGTTTAGGAAGGCAGCCTAAATCACATTTTCTCAGAAATATTTCCATAAAAAATATTGCGGCCATAAAACATGGACTGTTGTACAATAACGCGAATCAACATCACCAAGTTAAAGACTCCTTGGTAGGGTTATCGGCGAATTGATACAACAAAGCAATTTTTTTGTGTCGGCAAATGTCAAAACAATAGAATAAATTCGCCTTGAACAACTATTAGAGTTACGGGATACTTTTCTACCCACGTTTCCAAACATAAATTCCCCAAAGAAATTTCTTTACCAATAAAATTTTCCCGAATGATTCTGATCATTTTATTGTTAATATTTTTATTGAAATTGTTTAATATATCTTATCGATATTGTTTAATATTTTTTATTGAAACTTATTGTAGTTATTATTATATATATATGTTGTAGGTTGTCCTGAGTTCACTATGCTTGGCCGAGTTGAATAAATTGATTATCTTGTTGGATTTTGCTGCTTTAGAATAACAAGAATAAATATGAAAATATGTGTATGAAATAGCATGTAATTTTAAGATTTAATATTTACCGGCACTAGGATTTAAGTATTGAATTTGAGCATCCCATAATTCTCTGTTTAGGTCTTTGGCTTTATGGCGTTTGTTCAGTTACCGCACACGAAAATAAAAAATCTGTTACATGTGCATAACGAAAATAAAAAATCTGTTACATGTGCGCACAAATTTATCGATAAGCGTTCCACAACAATTTTTGTGCAATTTTTTTTTAGCAAATTTGAGAGAAATTTGTCATTTCCTGTACAAAGTTGCACGAAATTTTTCTTTGGGTAAGTTCGTGCTAGAATTAAATTATCAGCTGTTTTTTATTTACATATGAAACTAAGAAGTTAATCAGAAAATTTGCAAAGAAACGAAAAAATTTTTTAGATAAAAATTTATGAAAAAGCAAAATGGAAGATTTTCAAATTAACTTGAAGTTGTAAGTACATATATTTGTCCATATCTATCACTTAATGTAATAAAAAAAGGATTTTACTTTTTTTTAGTTTATTATCACTTTTTACAGCTGTTGCCAATGATGACAAATGTTTTGATTTTAAAATATTATGCATTTTAAGCGTCTAAAAACACTAAAATAAAACTTATTTGATAAAGTAAGCAGCATTAGTATTTCAAGATGTTCAATTGTGATTATTTTGCGTTCCAGTAATTTGGTAACTTTGTCAGATAGTAATTTTCTTTTTACTCTAAAAAATGTTCGGGCACTTTTCTTATGCACCTGAAACGGATCTAAATATGGCATTTGGAGAAAAACTCCTTTATTTTTCGCTGTAGGTCAACATATTTATTTTCCTCGATCAGGTGCCAACGAATTTTACGTATTACCTTTCTACCTTTGATAGGTAAAACGTTAATGGCCTTTTGAGAGATCCTTGAGACACCTGATCGACCCGTGTATACGAATTTTCATGACATTCGTATTGTTGAAGACTAAGCTATAAGAAAAGGAAAAGCCCCGTTACCAGTGACGGAACGACATTTAAAATACATCAGTGCTGACACTACCAACCAGTGCTGTCACTTCGGGTCACGGTGACCGGATGAGGTCTTTCATGGGCTTTTTTCGTGGCATTGTGCTAATTCCCTTTACCATACCCGACTAAATCTTTTGCATTGTTGGTGCCATTGTGTTGGTTACTGCTAGACTGTTTGGTGATGAAGGAGTAACACTGATCACCGGCAGTCGTTCAAGCAGCGATTAGCTCAGTGGCAACTACAATACAAGAGATAGACATTTCATTTAGGTTTTCTCGCGTTAATCATGACAGGCCGATTTAGAATTGACTTCTGCAACATATGTGGTCTAAGGGCAAATTTCTTCTCTGTCTATGTTCACGTTTGTCTCCATCGGCCGGATGTTTTCGCCTTAAGTGAAACCCAGGTGTCTGAGGATGCTGACCCACAGGATTTTCACATACCTGGGTATCGCCTCCTATCTCTTTTCTATCTACACAGGGGCCTTGCAATTTATATACGCAATGAAGTTGTGTACCAGTGCCAGCAACCTTTAGACACGCATGATCCCGAATTTAGCTGTCTTTGGGTTAAATTCAAAATCAGGGCACATCTTCTGCATTTCGGGTTTCTTTACAGAAGCCCAAACACGGAAAGGGAGAAGCCTATACAGAACTTCGATGCCCTTTCCGACAATATATCGGGGATCCTCGAAAATTACCCGAACAGTGAAATCGTTATTGCTGGTGATTTCAATGGCCATAATTTATCGTGGCTCCGCCATTCGAGCAATACAACTCCAGAAGGCCAATATGCTGAGCTATTTGCAGCGCACAATCACCTTGCGCAATTAGTGAATGAACCAACACATATTTCATGTGTTGACGGGCACCAACACAACACCCTCGACCTTTTTCTCACTTCACACCCTGAAAAGTATGAAATGAACATTAGCGCACCTCTCGGTAATTCGGATCATTGCACCATTTCTGCCTCCTTTTCGTTTGCGGAACTTCGAGGCGTTTCACCGCCAGCTATGAAACGTTTGAAAAGGCACGTTGGGCTGAGCTCAACGATATCTTTCGGCATTTTAATTGGAGGCTCTGCTTCCTCGACAATGATGTCAATGCCATGGCTAAAATGGTCCAAAATATAATAATGCTTGGTATGAAAACGTTCATACCATCGAAGCAAATTTCGATTAGGCCTAGACCAAAGTCTTGGTTTAATCAGACGTGCAGACTTGCAGTCAGATCCAGAGAGGAAGCCTTTAGTGTCTGGCGGAATAATAAAAACGCAGATACTGATATGATGCGCAAAAGGGCGAGAACTTCGTGTGCCAAAGTGCTAAGACGTGCAAAAGCTTTGTACGAGCAGAGTCTTCGCGCTAAAGTTCTTACTGCCCCACGGGGAAGTAAAAGCTTTTGGTCATTCGTTAAAAGAGTTAAGGGAAATGCTAGTTCTTCTATTCCGTCTCTTTTAAAGGCTGATCAAATATTCACTGACCCGGTTGATAAAGCTAACCTCCTAGCTGAAATGTTTGCAGGTAATTCTCACCTGCCGGAAAGCAATCAACCACTGCCCGCATTCGAGCGTGTATCCGTAACTATGCCAAAGATATACTTTCGGGCTCGTGGAGTTAAAAGGGTTTTACCGGACCTCAACATAAATAAGTCTCCTGGCCCGGATGGAATTCCGGCACTGGTCTTGAAGCAGTGCTCTTCGACGTTATCGCGTCCTCTGGAAATCCTTTTCAGCACCCTCTATCATGCAGGTGAATTTCCGTCGTGCTGGAAAGTTGCAAATGTTACGCCGATCCCCAAGAAAGGAGAGGCAAGCAACCCTGAAAATTATCGCCCAATCGCAATATGCTCTACCATTTCTAAAGTAATGGAGAGTATGCTAAGTTTCCATCTTATGAAATATCTGGAGTCCAATAGCTTACTTAACGACCGGCAATATGGCTTCCGTGGAGGACGTTCCACGGGTGATTTATTAGCCTTCCTCTCGAAAAATGGTGTCGATCTATCCACCATTTTGGCGAAAGTAAGCTAGTGGCTCTAGATATTTCAAAAGCATTCGACAGAGTGTGGCATGGAGCACTCTTGTCCAAACTTATTGCTTTTGGTGTCGGTGATATCTTCTCTCGATTTATATCGAGCTTTCTCAGGGATCGCGCTATAAGAGTTGTTATAGACGGGATCTCATCAAACGAGTACAAGATCAATTCAGGGGTACCACAAGGCTCCATTCTTTCTCCTACCCTATTTCTTATTTTTCTTAATGACCTCCTATGTCATACTTCAAACCCTATCCACTCTTTCGCAGATGACAGCAGTATCTGCCATTCATATTCATTCGATCGTAGGCCGACATCAACTATGATCGCGGCGACGCGGCAGAATATGAATGATTCGCTAACAGGTGACCTCACGAGAATATTGGAATGGGGTCACGCGAACAGGGTCGATTTCAATTCCCAAAAGACCCAATGCTGCATGCTAACACACCGCCGTATGCAAGATCACGCTGCCTCATCTGTAAAAATGGGTGGCATAAATATTGAGGAATCAGAAGCTCTTGATGTTCTTGGCATGAAAATTCAGTGTGATGTCCGATGGACTGAGCACATTTTTCAGGTCTCAAAGGAAACATTCAAGTGCCTAGGCTTTTTAAGGCGGTATAAGACATACTTCACCCCATCTGATCTCCTCACTATTTATACCGCCTACATCCGACCGAAAATGGAATACAACTCTCATGTGTGGGCCGGTGCTCCAAAGACTATTTTGAAGTTACTCGACCGTGTACAAGAAAGGGCGAAGAAACTCATAGGAGACAGTAGGGTAGCCAACTCTATTGACTCTCTTGAGCATCGTCGCAACGTGGCGTGCGTTTCGTTGTTCTATCGTTACTATAATGGGATGTGTTCTAATGAAATCAGGGAACTTGTTCCCGAAACCCGGTTACTCGCGCGCACGACACGACCATCATTAAGAGCGCATCCATTTGTGGTCGATTTGAGGGCGACTCGCACTACGCATTACAGAGAAAATTCGTTTTTTGGCCGAACGGCACGTATGTGGAATAGACTACCCGCAGAGGTGTTTCCTGTCACTTTTAGCATGGGAAGATTTAAATGAAATGTCAATAAACACTACTCCCTCTATCCTCCTTCCCATAACCTAATTTCCTAGTTTCAGCACAATGCATCGCATGTGTATGGGTCATCCCCTGAGTGCCGGTCCAAGACAAAAAAAAAAAAAAAGCTTTCGAATAATGTAACAATATATGTATTCTAAAGCATCGTCTTGAAGAATACCAATGTCATCTAACTCAGATTCATATAGGCCTGGTAGTTTTATATTAATTTGAGGTGATAAACAGAGTACTTCACTATCATTTATTTGCTTTCCAAAAATTTTTTGATTTTCTATCGAGATATCTGCTAAGGAACTTGTAGTTGCCGAATTAAGCCAATTTGTTGTCAATTCAACATTTCCCTTGCCACAAAGATATTCTGTATTTCGAGCCAAAAAGTAAAAAACAATTCAAGATCAAGGTGAATAAAATATACATAAATTGGTATATAAACAACGATTTATATGTGCATACATATTATAAAATTAAAATTCAAACATATGCTTCTTTAAGAAGTAATATGAACAAAATTACTGGATTATTATTCGTTATTCACCTAATATATATTTTCTATACTTACTACGTATTGCACCAAAAAAGTGCTCTAGCACATCTTGGTTTAGGCGCCAAGTCAAAATACACTTGAACTGGTATTTCAGTAGGTATTATTAGTATAAGGCATTGTTTGTAAGGAGAATACCTTTTTAAAAAAATTCTAGTGTTTATTTATTTGGCACAGATGGTACGGACATCAATTTGTTCATTCGAACCAACTTATACACTTGGTTTTCCAACCTAATGCCATACGGTATTTTTTCGCTTTGAATGCACATATACTCCTTTTTAAATTGCTGTAGGTAATTTACCTTGCCTGAGTATGAAAACGTGATCAGTGATAAATTGAACATCAAATCATTGACCAATTGAATGAAATCGACCGTTTCGATTGGTTTGTATATGGGCATTCCGAGGGAGTAAACCTCTGACTGAAAGATGTTAATCGCTCAGTCTGAACGTTATAGATGTATCTTTTTCATTTGTTAATTGCAATAATTCAGCAATTGTGGGCGACGTTAAAAGCTCCTTGTTAATTACTAAACCAATGTCTAGGAAATGATTTCGGAGAAGTTTTATCAAAGACCGCCGGGACCTTCATCTCATCAAACGATAGTACGCAGATCCTTTTCTTAATGAACATACATGTAATTTGTCGCATACATTCAATACATTTTGTCAGAAGCCCTGATTTAAATCTTTTTCGACACCAACGATGTAGAGTGGATACGTGAGGTTGCGGATCTTCCGTTGTACTACCATACACAGCACTTCTTCGAGCGAAATCAGGGTGCTCTTCCATATATTCCACTAGAGCTTGCAGTTGATGATACTTTGACTTTTTCATGCTGAAATGTTAACATGTACATTTAATAGCATACTTCTATGAAATATATACATATGTAAACATTACAATATAATTTACTTACCATTTTGAATTTTTTTTAAATTTTAATTTTTTTTTCATTTCTTTCAAAAATATTTTCTTTTTCTTCTTTCTTTTTCAAAAAAAATTTTTGTTAATACAAATTATTTTTATTATTTTTTAACAAAAGCTTTTGTTTTACTCTTACTCAAATGACAATAACCAAACAAGTGACTTATTTTGACATTTGTGTTCGTACAAACTTCAGAAAATTTACATAGTGGGCCGCAATTTTATATTATTTTATATTTATATTCACTTCCATTCAATTTCTTTCGACTAAGAATCTTACTGCGCCGTAAATCAGCTGTTTGTCGTTTAAAACGATAACGTTCGACATCGTGGGCCTGGCTGTTAAAGAAAGAAAGTTAACCCATTCAACTTTAAAATTATAAGCGTTAAGTAAAGGAAATATGGTTCAGTTGCTATTCAAAGTAAAAATAAAGAATTAGGGAAAAAAATTAAAGAAGTGTTACGGAACGAAATAAGTGATCCATATGAAATCAAGATCGCAAAACAAACCATAATGAAAATAAAACTAACCGGATTTACATTTAAATTTACAAAGAGCAAGTTTTGAAAATGTACATAAACTGTGAGAGAGTAAACGATAGATTGAACGTATGCTTACATGCAAGTCCTATAACAACAGGTTGAGATTGTCCAGTTTTTCAAAACAACCTTAGTGCGAAAAGAAGACGGATTGGTTTAATGGAATACCAACAATGGCCAATATATGGAATATATAACAATTTCAACCAGTGGAAATTCTTATAAAAATTAAAAATCCTGAATTGGTAATTTTGTCGAAAACTCATTTAACTAAAGAAGTCAGCGAAGCAGAAACAAAGGTAAATGGATACAATTATTATAATTCGTTATCAAACCCAAGAAGGACTGATGGTGTAACACTGTGTATAAAAAATAAATGGAATGTAAAAAAATATCTGAAAGGATTATTGACTAAAAATTTTTGAAAACAACATATGCGGCACAAAATTAAAATATTACTTAAGCATATAATAGACGAATTTACAAGAGTAACGCAGAAATCAAAAACCTTAATATGCTACGTGATTACTAATAATAGAGACATATCGGCAAATATTATATCGGACCATGAAGCCATAGATATAATAGTGAATGTCAGAAATATAAATTAAATAATTGCAAATATGACTAGAGTCCAATTTAAAACATAAATTAGAAAAATACAGCAAATAAATAGCGACTGTGATATAAACTATAAAGCAATTATAATTATTTAAAATTTTAAATAGGCTGATGATCGACAACATACAGCCAGTCAAAATTATATGTGATAGTGTAAGATATGCAACACTACCACGGCTCCGGTGAAAACATACGGCAACACCGAACGCCGACTACTTTTTCGATCTTCTTTTTTGCTTAGTCTAAGTTCACACGATTCAGGTTTCAATGACAAGAATCTTACTTTTTCTTCTTTGAACTCTCTTTGGTGTTCACGCAATTCATGTCATGTCGGCGACATGTACATATAGTTTGTGTGTATATTCAAATGAGAAAGAATGAAAAAGCAAAACGGACTGACAGTACATGTATATGAGTACTCGTTACCCTTCCCTCGTTACTCTTGCCTATAAAGTAGCAATCATGTCGGTAAAACATGAGTCGTGTGAACTCAGACTTATAGTTTCAACTTGTTATTGGAACATAACAGTGGCGACGAGGAGAAAACTAGACGACAGAAAAATACAGAATCACATGAAGGAAGATTGCATATAAAATAAGACACGAGGCAATAAAACGACAGGTACATACGGAGAATTACCGCAGTTTGAAATAGCGACAGGGAGTTGGCAAACCTATGGTAAAAGAAATGCAAATTTTCTTCTTGGCAAATTGTTTAACAGATACTAAAATAAAGAAGGCCATATATATGTCATCTTGCGGAACAGAAATGTATACCTCATTAAAGTTGATCGCGGCACCATTCGATGTAATGGCGGACGAATTTACATATGAAATGGGAATTGACTTATTATTTTATCAGTGGTGAGTAACAAAATTTCAGAAATTTGTAGAAAGTTTCGTATTGGAAACGAGGAAATTATTGTGGAAATCGATTCGGGGGCAAGCCACTCCATTGTAAGTGAGCAATTGTTTAAAAGAAAATTTAAAAATCTTAGGTTAAAGGAGAGTCACATACAGTTGAGAACGTTAACCTATTTTTGGCTTCTTATGAAATCATTAGTCCGTTGGAAATTGATGCTATAGTTGAAAAGTTTTATATGAATATGTCTACATGGAACAGTGTATTCTTAAAAGGCTGCCTGAAATTCATACTGGTCCACCATGGAATACAAAGTATTTGTCACTGCTCAAAAATAAGAAGAATAAACTTTACAAGAGATATAAAATCTCCGGATCAAGTTTGGATTATACTAAATACTCTGCCTTTCATGTTCAATACAATTCGGTAAACCAATCTGGTTACTCTGGGTACTTGAACAAAATTCGAAACAACTTGAGGTCTGATCCAAAGTCATTCTATACCTTCGTCAACTGTAAGAGACGCTCATTATCTTTTCCATCACTTATGAAGTACCAGGAGTTTGAATCTGATGATGATCGGACAAATGCAGTCTTTTCGCCGATTTTTTTTCTACAACTTCTTCTGATGCATGTTATGATGATTCGGGATCGTGCTTTTCACTGGAACTGATGAATTCAAGTATATCGATACCACCTCTTGACAAAGAAACTGTTTTTAATAGTCTAAGGAAGTTGAAATTCTCTTACAAATGTGGACCTGACGATATTCCAAGTTCCCCGCTTCTAAAATGTGCTGGATCTTTTACAGATCCCCTGACTGCATTGTTTAATCTTTCAATTAAAGCTGGTTATTTCCCTACAATGTGGAAGGAATCATTCATTATTCCATTATTTAAATCTGGATGTATGAACAATATCACAAATTATAGGGGCATTGCCAAGCTTAGTACTATCCCGAAACTTTTTGAGAAAATAATTACTGATCATCTCTGCCTTCAAGTTTCAACACGTATCGCCGATTCAGCATGGCTTCCGGACTGGTTGCTCAACTGTTACAAATCTTCTGCATTTAACAACGTTAGTCAATAGAGGATTTGTTCAACAAAAACAAACTGATGTAATTTATACCGATTTTAGCAAGGCCTTTGATAAGGTCAACCACAAACTTATTATAAAAAAACTTGATATGATGGGATTCACTCAGAATTGCTTAAGTTGGATATTTTCTTATTTGAATGATAGAAGGCGAAAAGTTCTTTTTAAAAAACTAATGTCTAGACCACTTAATGTAGTATCTGGTGTGCCGCAAGGAAGTCACCTTGGTCCTCTTCTTTTTTCTCTGTTTATTAATGACCTGCCAAAAGTTATTAAATACTCAAACGTTATTATGTGTGCTGATGACGTCAAAATATTTTTAACTTTAAGTCATCACGCCGATCACATTCTTTTAGAATATGACCTTGATGCTTTTAATGCTTGTTGTAGTCTTGATCTCATGAAATTAAATCTAAAAAATGTAATCACATATGTTTCTATCGTAGATGTCACATTAACGGAAACTACGTTTTGAATGATCATATGATCAACAAAGTGAATGTTATTTGTGATCTTCGAGTTTTGCTGGATTCCAAATTAAATTTTATACAACATATTTCAATAACTGCAAATAAAGCTCGAGCCGTCTTAGGATTTATAAAACGCTGGGCTAAGGAATTTATGGACCCGTATATAACTAAGCAGCTTTATACTTCCCTTGTAAGACCAATTTTGGAATACGGCTCAATAATGTGGGACCCTTCCTACAATGTTCCAATCAATACGGTTGAATCTATACAGAAACAGTTCTTGTTGTTTTGTCTCCGTGGCTTGGACTGGAATATGTTAAATCTGCCGTCTTATACTAGTCGACTGGCACTAATTAAGTTACCAACACTTAAGAGTCGTAGAACAATGTTGAATGTTACGTTTGTGCTTAATTTAATTAAAGGAAATGTATGTTCTGAATTTTTGATAAGTAACATATCTTTTAATGTTCCATCACTCTCTACACGTAATTTTTATCCGCTGTACATTAGATTATTTAGAACTAACTATGCCAACTTTGATTCGTTATCAAGAATTTGTGCTGATTATAATAAACTTAACCAACACATTATTTTGCGTTAAATTTTGATATTATAAAACGTAATATTATTTGTTATTTAAATAATTAAATGTTAATGTATGTATTATGTTTTTATGGGCTGTAAGGGTCACGTATCCATAGACTAAAAATAAATAAATAAAATAAATGGCAGGAAATTCACTATCGTGACGAATCATAAGCCCTTATTGGGATTATTATTTTTTTTATCTGGGACCAGCACTCAGGAGATGACCCCTACACATGCGATGCATTGTGCTGGAACTATAGGAAAGGGATAGTTAAAGAAACGACAGGAGGTGAAGCTTAATTAATTATTTTACAGCTCTGCTTTTGCACGGTCTTTGTTTATAAAAGTGTTGAAGCTTCGGTTTAGTAGGCATTTTTATTCTTATTTTACTTTGCCGGTGCTACACAATACCGACGAAGGGGGGCGTTCTGATGTGATTGTGGATTGCTCAGTGACCAGTGACTATACCTTAGCCACCCTCAGTATGTATGTATTTACAACTGTAAGACATTTTTGTAAAGTAAGAATTTGTTAGCATTGTAACCGATCAAGTAGCTAAAAATAGCTACTAAAAACGAAGTTTCATGTGTAAATATTATGTAATTGATTTAATAAAAATATATAAATTAAAGCAATACGGTAAAAAAAATTAAATAAATGTATTTTCATTTCATCAAAATAGTTTTAACCCAATAGAAATTAATATATTTGAAAAGAAACTTCTACATTGTAAAAATATAACCATCTAGGATTAGTCCAAGACTAACCCAAATGTATGGAGAAAACATGGTTTATTTAACATTACGATGTAATAGAAGTGGACCATAACCCATCGGACTAATCCCAAATTTAGTCCATGTAACCACTCCATGGTTATGTATTATGTATGATTATGTATTATTTAATTATTATTTATTTATTAAAACTTTATTCTTTCCTCTTTTTACACAGTTAATGATATAAATGTAAGATTTAATAATGAACTAACTGTGTAAAAAAAAGGAAAAGAATAAAGTTTTAATAAATAAATAATAATTAAATAATAAATAACCATACATAATACATAACCATGGAGTGGTTACATGGACTAAAATTTCTATTGTTGTTCAAAATAAATATAATAATCAAATCAATATCAATATTTATATAATTAATTGTCAAATATCCCATTATGTAGTATAAGGGCCTCATTGAAGGCAGCCCTCAGCCCCTTTTTAAAAGTGAGAAAACTAAGCGGAAAGTAAAGTCAGCGTTGTGAAGAAGTTCGTCAAATGACCGACATTTATATTCGGCTATGTGTGGTCGTATTGAACACACATCAAGTTAAACAGAAAAATATTGAGTTCATAAAAGTAATCAACGTAAAATGTAAATCGAAATTCTTGATCGCGTATGTTAAAAATTAAAGTACTTGTACCGAAATGAGGAAGAGTTTGCTAAAATTCTTCTGGGTACGAAATAGTATTCACAATTAGAAGTGGAAAGGATTTTCCTATGCTACTTATTCTTAATTTATTGAAGTGTGGAAATTTGCAAGCGCATATTCCCATTGTTATTTTTTTATAACAATTATTATTTATTTATAAAAATTTTAATTATTTTTGGAAACATTTATTGTTGTTATGCATATATATATTTTTTTCATATAAGGGAGTTATGTGAGCCCTTCACCACTTTTCAAAAGGGACGACCACACGTATGGTATTTATAATCGAATAGATAATGAATCACAATATTAAGATACATTTGTTATCAGCAATTTTTCAAGCTTTAGAAGGAAGACTATGTTTCTATTAATAACTAACAGCCACATTCATAAAAATTGTTATTAGAGCTAATTCACACATATCAAGTTTAACTAATCAGTTTTTGTTAAATATTCTTTTGAACCTAAGGAGTACAAAAGTTATCATAAAATTTTTAGTCTTATAAATTACTTCTTAAAGTTGAGGGTGGCGATAGTCGAAGTAGCCTGCACGTTGACTAAAAAAAGAAAAATTTTTCCTGGGTTCAAACCCAGTTTCAGACAAAACATCTCGCATTTTTTCTGATGTGCATTTGTGTGTGACTTTGTGTCACTTGTTGTCGCGAAGTCATAGTCACTGGTCACTGAACAGTAACGGCTTCAACTGTATCCAATCCACAGGCACATCAGAACGCCCTCCTTCCTCGGTATTGTGTAGCATTGGCGAAGTAAAATAATTACTCAAAAAAAAAGCTATTAAAAACGAAGCTTCAAAATTTAATACGTCTCCTTGACATTAGAGACGTTGCAACACTGCTATAAAAACAAATAACATGCAAAACGCAGTGTTTTAAGATAGTGAAGCTTCAATTATTTTTACTTAATTTCTTTCATTATGTAATATATTGACTTGTATTTAGTAATTAAAGAGCTGCGCTCTTGTAACAATTTTAGTAATTCCATATGTTATTACGAAATCACCTCTTTAGAACTTTATTAGGTTAACAATTAATGATACGTGAAATAAACTTTACTTTGAATTTGAGCAAACAACAAGTCACATGTCCGTTTATTACACATTACATAATAATAACAATACAAATATGCCGACCATTGTTGACTACAATGAATAAAATAAATGAAAATAATTTATAAATTTTCTAGTTTTAGGCGTAAAAATGGAAAAATATAACATATGCCTGAAAACACCCAAAGACAAGTTGAATATAGTTTTTTTTATATTCTTATTACATGGGCTTGGAACACTTATGCCATGGAACATGTTCATAACAGCGAAAAGTGTAAGTATTTATACATTATAAATTTTGTGACGATTAATTCATAGGACTTGTTCTTTGAAATGGTAATGCAGATCGAAACTGCATTAACTTCAGTTGCCAGTTGCCATAAACTTTTGGTTGCCGCCTGGTAAAGAAACTGAATTTGGATTGCAATCCATAATTGACTCATAAGATCACCAGAGTTACAATAAGTGATTGTCAATTCAATATTTACTGGTGTTTAACTATAAACAACAATGCAGTACGCGTATTTTTTTAAGTAGTAGTAAAGAACCGAAACTGAAACTAATAACACTATGCAGCATGAAAAAATTGCTTTGATAACCACTATTTTTTTTTAATCCGCTGTGGTCACCTAACTACAAAAACCATCATTATTTCAATTTCTATGGTAAGGTTTCTGCAAAAAATTGTTTTTTTCTAAAATTTGGGTATTTTGAGGTGGCTGCTCCCTAAATCTGGTCGTAACTTTGGAAAGATTTATTCAATCTTGTGATGCAATGCGCCAAAAAATTTTAAATTACGCCACCTTAAGTTTTATAATTTTTGATGTAGCCATTATTTTTGGAGTTATTGATTAAAAAGTGAAAAAAATGCTTTTTTGGAAAAATTACCAAATTTTTGAATTCAAAAAATTCATAAAAATAGAAATCACCAAACAGTTACCAGTTTTACTACTTCATCTTAAAGATGAATGTAAAAGAAATAAAATAAAGTTTATGGATAAATGCGTGTTTTATTACCGATTAAGTGAAAGTACCTACTCTTGACAGAAAAGCAATTTTTTTTACTGGCACTATCATAAATTTAAAGAACAGTTAATTTTTTTTTAGCATTTAATAGATATTTTTTAACGAACTAAGTGAACAAATAGTTATATTTTAATCAAAAATATGAACAAAGCAGAATCTAAAAATAATTTCGTCTTTTGTTTAGTCTCTTATTGTTTCGAGAATTTGATTCTCTAATAAGGAACCAAATAAAATCTCCCTTCATGTTTTGATTCCACAGACCCTGATAACGTTGCTCTATGGTCTTAAGTTGTTGATGAAATCGTTCATCATGCTCGTCGCTTACGGCACCTAGAATTTCTGGAAAAAAGTCCAAATGTGAATGCAAGAAATGTATTTTTTAGTGACATTTTTACATCTGAAATTAGAAATTTCAAAAAATAAGCAAACATGAATAAAAAATTCATTTAATTAATATTTTCCAATTTCTGAATAGTTGTCAATCAAATCACTTCAGATGTTTCCTAAAAAGTTAGAATCAATTTGTCGAAATGAATTCCATGCAGGTTTCCCATCTAACCCTTCCAAGATGACGACTGTCGAAAGCGCCTTCACAAATTTTTGCAAATGAATGGTTTGCAAATATTGTTTTTAAATAAGCAAAGGGTCTACTCTCTTTGTCTAGTGCTTCAACAACATTTTTAACTAATCCCAGCTTTGTATATAGTGGTGGTAAGATTACATTGCAGGATACTTTACATTATGTATTCCTAACGTGCTTTCGGGTCTTGTTTTCCAATCTTTTGTGAAGTAGTGATTGTTCCGTTCTCGATTATCGCAGAGGCACAGAAAACAGCAATATTTCGTCCAGGCGCCTTGGAGGCATGTCAAAATAGCACCAATTTTTAAGTCGCAACACACTTTCCAGTTGTGCTTTAGATAGTTCATATTTCTTAATAAAGTCGCCATAGTTTCATATGTTTCTTTCATATTCACGGCATGGGCAATGGGTGTAGATGGCTTCTCGTTGCCAATATGTAGTAAAACGGCCTTAAGGCTTTCTCTGCTACTATCAACAAACAGCCGCCACTCACGTGCAACATATTTTTGGCCTACCTTTACAAGAAGACAATTTATGTCCTAACAAAAACACATATTATATATTGTTTTATAAAAATTTGCATATGGCTTATGTCGATTCCGGTACGTAGTTGACTTGACTCTTTTGTTAGCTTGAGTTCCATTATAAGATCATTGAGCTCAAGTTGATTATAAAGTTTCGGTCATGCTCGATGATAAAGGTTGAGGGGGTGGTAAAATGTTACAATCTATCACACGGATTTCCAAGATATGACTTCTTATCGTTATGTAAAACGGGAAGTGTTAATTCACCGGCTGAAGTAGTGGGGTAGAACCATCGCATGTTTTTTTCCAAAACATCTTCTAGTACTTAAATAAAAATAGCAATCAGATTCATGACTCGATGTTCCTCTACAGGGCATAGGTTGTAGCACTTTTTAGAGTGCTGTAACAGAATGTATAGATATATGTATCTAAAACTTTATTTAAAAGTACTTATTGAGGGTTCGATGAAGTTAGGTATCCTAAAAAAACTCGGCAATGCTCACATATTGAACTATGTGTCCAGTACTTGTCAATGTTATCTACATTTATTTAAAAAAAATGTTTGCATTAAGTTTGGTAAAAAATTGAGAAATATTGCCATTTGTATTGCACAATATATGTGGCTTATTTTTACACAACATTTTGTAATTTTTCGCTAATTTTATTTATTTTTCTATTTCAAATAAGCACTCGGAATTCAGTTGTGAACTAAGGGTGATTGCGGAAAGTAAACCCTTTACATACCTTTTTAATATGCTCTTTTTGTTCACTTCATTTTTCTAAATAAGAAAATAAAATATGCATGCACGCAGGTAGAGACAACAAACATCACACCGTTTTTGGATCTAAACAAATTTTGGATAAAAACTGTCAAATGTAGGTACTTTTTTTATATTGAACTAGCACGCAGGAGATGATCCCTACACATGCGGAGCATTGTGCTATAACTAGAGAAAAGGGGAAGTAGAAGAAATGAAAGGAGGTAAACCGTCACTATCTTACAACACTGTTTTTGCACGTTATTTGCTTTTATAGCAGTATTGTAACGTCTCTGAAGTCAAGGAGACGTATTAAATTTTGAAGCTTCATTTTTAGTAGCCATTTTTTTTAGTAATTATTTTACTTCGCCGGTGCTACACAATACCGGAAAGCGTTCTGATGTGCCTGTTGATTGAATACAGCTGAAGCCGTCACTGTTCAGTGTCCAGTGACTATGCCTTCGCCAGTGAAACCTTCCGACAACAACTGACACAAAGCAACACAAATGCACAAAAGAAAAAATGAGAGATGTTTTGATGGGTCTGAAACGGGGGTTGAACCCAGGAAAATTTTTCGTTTTATAGTCAACGTGCAGACTACTTCCATCATCACCACGCTCACTTTCAGTTTCAGTTTCACTTTCACTTTTTTTTTTTTTTATTATTTCATTTAAAATATTTAAAAAATTAAAATGATTTTTTTTTCTAATATAATACTAATTTCTTTTTTGAAAAAAATCTAAGCCCCGTGAAGCAGTGTTCTGTATTGTTGCCGGGCTTTTTCAGGTTGTCTCATTTTAATTTTGCTGTTCGGTATAATTCACATGTAGATGTTTGATGTGTTGTTTATTATTTTCGTTTTGTTGTCGCATTTATAATGTGTATTTTGTTGTTAAACATTTTTGCCTTAATGAACGTGCATGTTATGATCTATTTATTTAAATTTGTTATTATTGTTATTTGGTTTTTTTTTGGTTCACACTTTTTAGGTTACATTTGAGTATCTGAGTTTTGCTAACATAGGATTTTATTGGTTTTATTCATATGAATTTGATTACGCTGGATTTCATTATATGTTCGTGGTTGGTGTAATTTGCAATGTTTAGATACAAGATACAGATAGTCTGGAGGGTTGTTTATTGAGTATTATTGTTGCTTATTTTAATGTATCGTGTTTGGTGGTTGAATAAGAAGTCTTTTATTATTATTTCATTTCATGCTTAATAACTAGTTTGACAGATCATCTTTAATAATATATTAATGGTGTTGTACGTAACTCACATCTAGATGGCGCAACACCACAACTCCCATCTCAAGTTTAATAATACGTCATAATATTCATTAACTTTTGTATTTATATACAAGAAATACAAAAATAAATTTTGTTATAATAACTAAATTTAACAATTTTAAAGCCAATATTTTTTTCTAATTGATACAAATTATAGTTACATACCAAATATAATATAATATAAAAAGTTATTCTTTGTAATTAAGACGTTGCCACCGCCTGAAATTACGAGATCTAGTCTCTTCTTGACTCGGAGTAACGTCAGCTGTCCACCCTCTTCCACAGAAGCTGATTTAATCAGATTCTGATGGCTTTTTGTCAATGGAAGCACTTGGAACTGTTTGCTCGCCGACATCAGCCCTCTCATTTTTGTTTTGTGTACCGCGAATAATTTGATTAACGTGTCTTTTAATTATTTTGTTATTTCGAGTTAAAATACAACGATAAGATTGCAGACCTAAACGTTCTTTAACTGTAGCTTCTTGCCACGAAGCTTTATTCGGATTAGAATAGTCACGAACAAAAACATTTCTACCGGTATCAAAATTAATAATTCGTGCTCCTTATTGATTTTTGGTGTTTGACCACTTTTGTCCTTCACTAAAGGTGGACTAAGCATACTAAACCGTGTCTTAATCTTTTTACCTAATAACAATTTAGCAGGCGTTTCACCTGTAGTGCAATGTTTTGTTGATCTATAATCAAACAAAAACGTATTTACGATCTCGTCGAGATTTTCACCATCACGTAGGCCAAGAGACTTTTTAAACGTTTTTACAAAATTTTCGGCTTGAACATTGGTCGCCGGTGACCTGGAGCGGTCAAAACATGCTTAATATTATTTGCCTTCATGAAACCTTCGGCCGTAAACTGTCGTCCGTTATCACTCACTAGAGTATCTATTAACCCAAACCTTCCAAAGACTTCACGCAATTTACTGATAGTAAAACTTGATGTTATACTTTTTGTTTTAAATACCTCGACCCACTTTGAGTAAGAATCGATGATTAAAAGAAAGTAAAAATCCTTAATAGGACCCGCAAAATCAATATAAAGCCTGGACCACGGGGAATCCGTGGACCTCCATGGAATTAATGGACCTTTTTCAGGACTTGGTTGGCCTAATTTACACGAAATACAATTAGAAACAAATTTTTCAATATCCTGGTCTACTTTAGGCCACCATACATACGAACGAGCTAAAGATTTAGTTTTTACTATTCCAAAATGTGAATAATGCAACTGCCGTAAAATTTTACTACGTAATTTTTGTGGAACTACTACTCTAAAACTCCATAAAATACAATCGTACTCTACCGAAAGCTCATCTTTCCGACTAACGAAAGGGACAAATTCATCACCCTTCAACGATCCAATTTTTCCAACCCGATTGGCTTCTTTCAATTTAGCCAAAATAGGATCCCGTCTAGTTTCCCTAGAAATATCTTTAAAATTTAAATTTAGGTTATTATCGCCACTAATATAATTTACAAAACCAAAGTCCTCACTGACTTCTACTACTTTTCGTTGAGGAAAACGAGATAAATGATCTGCAGAATTTTCTGCACCTTTAACAAATCGCATGCTATAATTAAAACATATTAAAATAAAAGCACATCTTTGGATACGAGCTGCTGCCATAACAGGCAACCCTTTATTATCTCCAAAAATGGCTAAAAGCGGCTTATGATCTGACTCTAAAGTAAAATGAATACCAAGCAAATATTGCTTAAGTTTTGTTACACTAAAAACAATAGCCAACGCTTCCTTTTGTATAGTACTGTAATTCCTTTCGGTTTGTGTAAGCGCACGAGAAACAAAAGCTATGGGCTTTGTCGACCCATCTGGGCACATATGGGATAAAATACCCGCTATCGCGTAATTAGAAGCATCCGTTGAAAGCAATATAGGCAGTCTAGGGTTAAAATGAACCAAAATTTTATCTGACATCACCTCCCCTTTCAACGACTCAAAAGCATTTTGACACAATTTAGACCATTTAAATTTTACATCTTTTCGCAAAAGTTCATAAAGAGGTGCCATTTTATGGGCAAACTTAGGAATAAATTTTGAATAATAATTCAGCATCCGCACAAACGCTCTCACCTCAGACACATTTTCAGGAACTGGAGCTTCCAGAACTGACGAAATACGATCCTTATTCATACTCAAACCATCACGATCAATGTTGAATCCTAAATAAGATAAGATACTTTATCTTTGAAAAATTCACATTTAGTACTATTAAGACGCAAACCTACAGGCTCTGGCTTAGCTAATACCACCTTAATAGTTTTGACGTGATCCTCAAAATTACGAGCTGTGATGATAATATCATCCAAATAGTTTACTACGTTTGGAATACCACGTAAAAAAAAAATAGCCGCTGCAGGCTTGACTCCAAATGGTAAACGACTCGTTTTAAATATACCCATGTGGGTACTCCATGCACATAACAATTGAGAACTTTCATCTAACAACAACTGATTATAAGCGTTAGACAGATCTAATTTTGTAAAAAGTTCTCCACGAAGAGAAGCAAATAGTTCGTCAATTAACGGAAGAGGATATTTAACGTCTTCTAAAAATCTGTTAATGTTAGATTTATAAACCCCGCAAATACGGATCTGACCATTGGGTTTAATAATGGGTACCAAAGATGTGCCCCACTCCGAATTGTCTACGGGTGCCAACACGCCTTTTTCAACTAAATCCTGTAATTGTATTTCAATTTTTGAACGCCAAGCCAATGGCACAGGCCTTGGTTTACAAAAAATTGGTTTAACGTTTTCAAATTAATTTAACGTTACCGTACCCCCTGTATATAAGCCTAAATCTTCTTTAAACACGTTTACGAAACGTTTCTTTATGCTTAGCACACATTCACCTATGTCCCTTATTGAATTAACATTTGAGAGACCGATACCGAACATCGTCATAAAATCACAACCTAATATAGGAGGGCTACGCGTATTTGTAACAACAAAACGTAAATTTTTAGCTTGGCCACGAAATCTTACCGTTGCTAAAAACTCATCAATAACATTTATGCCTTATCCTCCGTAAGCACATAATTTTTTACTACAGGGCTTGAATCTCTTGTCTTTAAAAAAATTACCAAAGGTTTCACTTGACATTAACAAACAAACAGCACCAGTATCCAAAACACTCTCAACCATTACATTATTAACTTTAATTGACAATGTAAATTGAGCAGCAGGACGTTCATCCGTTACACTGTAAACAGAAAAAGCATTATCATTACTATAGTCATTTACTCTTTCACAACAATTATTGTTAGGCAAATTTCTATTTGATACTTGAACAACATTAACTTGATTATTATTGCATACACTAGCTAAATGCCCAACCCTGTGGCATTTGTTACAAACACAGCTTTTGTATTTGCATTTATCGCTTGCGTGATTCTTCCATCCGCAATGAGTACATTTCTTTTTTGTCTTCTTGCTGCCGTTATTCTCGTAGACATTAAATTGTTTGTTGGTTTTACTGTTACTCGCTGCTTCATCTTTGCTGTTTGTTGTTATACTTTTTAGGTTCCCGTGCATATTTTCTTTGTACATAATTAACCTCTTCATTTCATTGCTAATTTTTTAGACGTGCATACCACACTGATACGGATTCCTCATCCCTTTTCTTTGCGTCAAAAAAATTCCTGCGCTCCCCAAAAATTATCACTGGAGGTGAATAATGCTGGTTTAGCATGTCACATAACTCCTTATACTTCTTTTTGGCAGGTAAATCAGGGAAACACAATTCCCTCAACAAGCCATACGCTCCATGACCAACAGCCTTCAATAAAGTTGACGTTTTTATACGGTCTTCTTCCACCGCTGCCTCCACAAAATGAGAATCCAACACCTCTTGCCAAAGACACCACTTGTCCACCACCGGCCGGAACTCCCTTATACCAGTTGCCATGGATGTTGTAAAAATACTCTTGTTGTGAGCCATTGTTGTATCACCTGGACCTGCCATCTTCACAATATTAAACAAATAAGACCACCAAAATTCACACGATCTTTTATTTTACACAGAAAATCTGCTTAGTTATATAATATTTATTATATAAAAAAAGTTCTTTTAATACAAAATGTATTATATACACGAAAAAAAATTACTGTTTTTTTATCCGCGTCGCCACTATAATGTATCGTGTTTGGTGGTTGAATAAGAAGTCTTTTATTATTATTTCATTTCATGCTTAATAACTAGTTTGACAGATCATCTTTAATAATATATTAATGGTGTTGTACGTAACTCACACCTAGATGGAGCAACACCACACTTATGGTGGGTACTGTTTATTAATGAAGAAGTTTTTAAAGATTTTTTTTCGTTGTTTAATGTTGTGGCCTTTATTAAGACTTCTATTGGTATACTATTGAAAATTGTTGGGAGTGCTACTTGTAGTAGCTATTTTTAGTAATTATTTTACTTCGCTGGTGTTACACATTACCTACGAAGGAGGGCGCTCTGCTGTGCTTGTGGATTGGTATCCCTCTTTACATTTAGATAATAAAAATATCCTTAAAATATTTGAGCAATAAAAAAATTTAATTTGAAGCGCATTTGAAAAATAGTGTATTAAAATTTCTTAAAATTTTTTAAATATATCAATATTGTTGCAGAAAATTGCCACAATTCCGTTTATAGAAAGAATTAGTTCCAAAAATTTTATTATTTCATCTTCAAAATATTCTTTTATTGTAATATCTTTTTTATCATATACATTTTTTTTTATATTCTGATATGGGAATATAATCATTCAACTCGTTATTTGCACTGTGTATTGCATATTCTGTTTTCTTTTTAAAACATTAAAATTAAGACGGGTTAAATAGTTAGCTACATTATTTGTCTTACCTGTAATATATTCTACAACAAAATCGTATTCGCTTAGCTGTATTTTCTATCTTTTAGGATTTTTCATTGAATTGACCTATTGAATATTTTACAGGCCAAATAATTGCAGCACCTCTTTTTCTATTACACTGTAATTTAATTCCTGTTTATTCAAAGTTCTTGATGCAAAAGCAATTGGGTGACCATTCTTTGATAATGCCGAAAATGATGTCATTTAAAGTTTAGGGAATACAATATTTTTAATTATATTAATCTTAGCAGCATTTAGATTAATTCCATCAGGTGTTATTATGGGCCCTAATTACTCTGACACATGTCTAAAAAATTCCATTTGTCAACATGAACCTTCAAATTGTACAGGGATAATCTTTGAAAAATTTTTTAGTGATATGTTCAAGAGAAGTTGGAAATATTAAAATATCATGAAGGTACGAGTATACTACGCATATATTATTAATGTAATCTTAAAGCATTATTTTAAATTCGTACTGACCTCTTATTGAAGAAATGCCTGTTTTATGTCTATTTTCCGGAATAATTAAAATCTGATGAAATCTTTCTGTCTAATCTATTGTACTGAAATATTGTGAGTTAAGCAGTTTTAAAAGAAGATCCTCCATATTAAGTATTTGAAATTTGTCCTCATTGATAGGATGATTAAGTTTTCTGTAGTCAACTACAACTTTCCTTTACTGGTTTGGGGACAACCCAAATGTGTCTATTATATAGGCTATCAGATTTTGTGATAATACCCAACTATAACATTTCATCTACTTATCTCTTTACTTCCCTTTTATGAAGCTCAGGAAAGCGATATATTTTCAATGAAAAGGTTCGAATCTTGTGGCTATATTTACAAAAAAAAATAGAAACTTTCCCCTTCAACATAAAAAACATTAGCAAATACTTTTGTTATTTCTAATAAAGCATTAAACTCCTCTTATTTAAAATTTTGTGATTCCTCTTTTCGTTTTAACTAATTAATTTTCGGTTTATTAAACTTTAATAAATTATATTATAAATGTTCATTCAAATCAAATATTAAAGATATTTTATAAGCATTCACTACTAACATATTATTTTCAAAATCTATCTTTGATGCTAATGATGTTAATATATTAAAACCCATAATACCATAAAATTCATCGTACATTTCTATTTCCAACATCTCTATTTTCGAGTTGGGCCAACAAAATTCTTTAAAAAGAGGTATTGTAATTGTTTTTGAACAAATTATATTCAAAGTAATTGGAGACTCAAGTTCACTTCTAAATGAACGATAAAATAGACCGTTCCCAATAAATGTGGTTCCAGATTCCATATCTATTAATAATTTTATCACAATTATGAAGGCAAATGCTCGTCGGCCGATAATTGAAAATTTTATGTTTGAATATAATCCATTTCCATTTGCATTGTATTATTTACATTATTTCTTTGAGTTCTATTATTACTGAAATCTCTAAAATGTTTTAGTCTTGTCCAATTAAAGCGTAGCGAAGTAACAGTCAATAATGGGACACTTCTAATAGAAGTTCAGGAAGCTCTAGAGCCAATAATGAGAAACTGGCAGAAGTTCAAGATACCTCTAGATTTAAGTTTGATTGCAATTGCTGAATTTGAATGCAATTACTGCAATTGATTGCAATTACTGGATTTGATTCCAATCAATTAATATATGAATTGATTTAAAAAAATTTTATTGCAATCGTGTTTATCGAATTGATTCACCCCCATTGATCAACCCCAGTTTCAGACTAAAATTATAAAAAAAAAACATTTCGCATTTTTCTGATGTGCATTAGTGTGTCTTTATGTGTCAGTTGTTGTCGGAAGGTTTCAGTCGCGAAAGCATATCCACTGGTCCCTGAAAAATATCGGCTTCAGCTGATAACACTCAACTATCACAACGCCCTCCTTCGTCGGTATTGTGTAGCACCGGCGAAGTAAAATAATCATAAAAATGGCTACTAAACCGAAGCTTTTACACAAAGAACGTGCAAAGAAGCAGAGCTGTAAAATAATTAATTAAGCTTCACCTCTTGTCGTTTCTCTAACTAGAAGAAATGACAGGAGGTGAAGCTTCACTATTTTACAACTCTGCTTTTTTGCACGTTCTTTATTTTAATAGCTCCGTTTTAGTAGCCATTTTTAGTAATTATTTTACTTCGACGGTGATTCACAATACCGACGAAGGAGTGCGATCTGATGTGCCTGTGGATTGGTTACAGCTGAAGCCGTTATTGCTCAGTGACGAGTGACTATGCCTTCGCCACTGCAACTTTCCGACAACGACTGACACAAAGCAACACAAATGCACATCAGAAAAAATGCGAGATGTTTTCATGAGTCTGAAACTGGGGTTGAACCCAGGAAATTTTAGGTTTTGTAGTCAACGTACAGCTTTACAGTTTTTTTCGTTCTGGGGAAAACTAATAATTTTTACTAATTTATGAAATAGGTGTTTGCTTGTTTACTTGCACAAACTAGTCCGAAGAAAAAGTATGCAAGTATAATGCTTAATTGCACAAACTATCCCGAAAGAATTATCGGCAGTTTCATGCAAGAAGAAGAAAATATTACTATTTCAAAAGCTTTCTCATTACTCACTTTTCAAGTACGGAAAAGTTTTTCGATAAGATTGGGATGCCGTCGGCGCCCAATTTTATTAAAGAAATATTCCGTAATACACATAAATATGCAATATTAACCATAATTATGAATTTTTTATTTTTAGTACTTTGTTGACTTCAAACTGGTTACAACCGGTGGAAATGATTCCTCTATTTATGCAAGCAATTTCATACAGTACATTGGATTCGCCTCACAAATACCTAATTTAATATTTAACTGGCTAAATGTTTTTATTCATTTGGGGTAAGTTAAACATATCTGACAAGTTCGTTGACATAAGTTCAAATTAGATTTTGTTCGCAAGTTTTCATGTAAAAAATATTCCGATAATATTATAGCACAAAAATTTTATTATTCACCCTGAATCTACTTGGCGTCGCCAATATCGTCATCAATTTGAAGACAATACCTCTTTAACACAACATAAATACTAATATGGTATTTGGTAACAGTTTAGGACGACAGAGACGTTGTTTGAGTCATTTGATTCATTTTGTTTGTTTACTGTATATTGTCATCATTTTGTCAAACAGAGAATGAGTAAGATAAAAAGTAAAATTGGTCATTTTAATAACCTTCACTTTAAGTGTAAAAGGCATATACATATAAGTTTCTCATTCCGTGAGAAATTTCTTTGGTAGAATTGGTCAGTAGTAGACCTGAGTCTCTATTTAAATTTAGGCAAATCGATTGAATAGTTTCCGAGCTACAGCCGAAGAACCACGACTACCTCGATTTTAATACAAAACGTTCTATAACTTCGAAACAGCTGGAAGGATTTTAATGAAATTTAGTCCGTGTATGTAACTAGGTGGACTGCATACTTTAAATACCATTTGGACCCGCTAGGTAGCTCGAGATATGTTCAAAATATACAAAAAAAGTCCTGATTTCCTTATGAAATATGCATTATGTATTATGAATTAGACTAATAGAACAACATTTAAATTAAAACATACTTACATGCATATATAACGTGATTCGAACCACCATCAAAAATCCACCAAAACGCCATCCAGATACTCTGTCACCTCATCCATCGACACCGCTGAGTTTGTTATAACTTATCATCTTACCACAATTTTTCCAAATCCCTTTTTAGCAATACATCTAAAGAAATTTTACCATATATGTATACAGTGGCAGATGATTGTAATCACAGAATACAATTGTAATTTGTTGTGTTTTTGATGTCACACACATATTTTTTATTTTCTTATAAATAAATTCTAAATTAAAAAAAAACTTAATTAAATAAAAATGATTAAAAGTGCTTGTTCTAAATGTAACACAACTTATTGAATGGTTTCGATACTCATCAACAAAATTTAACTTACTTCCCATTGCAATAGATGTTGCTATTGTCAATCACACACCCTGCTTAATGTTGTTACTTTTGCAATTTGTTTGCTCAAGTCATACAAAAATTTTCTTGCACGGCTTTTCATTTCTGAAATAAGCGCCAGAGCAATCGATTCGTTGAAATCCATGACGCAATTTTTTTAATTTATTTTCTTTTATTATTTATTATAATAAACAATATAAAACATTTACAAGTATCCTGTGTACATATAATATGATGTGGCAGGTCAGTTAAATTTTGCTTGAAAAGTTAAAGTAGTTGGCAGCACAGTTTCATTGTTTCGGAACAAAAATTAAATGAAGTAAATAACTACTAAAAATGGCTACTATAAATGAAGCTTCAGAATTTAATACGTCTTCTTGACAAGAGTCCTATAAAAAAACAAATAACGTGCAAAAAGCAGTGTTGTACGATAGTGAGGCTTCATCTCCTATAATTTCTCCTGCTATCCCTTTCCTCTAGTTCCAGCACAATGCATCGCATGTGTAGGGGTCATCTCTTGAGTGGTGGTCCAAGATAAAAAAAAGCTGAGGTTGTTCCGAAGTGAGTTAACTCTTTTTCTCTCTCTCTTCTCAAAAAGAGACACGTCAAAGTACATATAAAAAAAAATTGTTTCGGAATAATGGGTGAAGCCAGCTTTACTAAACCAATAAAAAAATCTTATTTTGACGAGCTGTGTTGCCGCAAAATAATGTTAGAACAGAGTCGACATATAGATGATTATCCAATTTTTCTTTATATATATTTAAAATTTTACATTCAAAGAAAAAACAAAGAGCTGAGACAAGTTTAATTGAATTGATAGTTAAAATACATAGTAGGAAAGAGTTAATTGTTCTTATAAAGAGTATCATTCGCTCCACCAAAAAACTTTATAACAAATAATTTTTTTTTTACAAATTCTGCAAAAAAAAACATTTTACAAAATTTTAAAAAACGTAGAATGCATTCTAACTTATACGTCTATGTGTGACTGTTTTTTTTGGACAGTAACGCATACAAATGCAAATATTGCCGCGGATATTAATGCGTTTAGCATCGGATAACCACAGAAAATATTAAATCTAACAGTGAAAATGCTGAAATGGTTAAAAGGACGGGCAACCTAAAATATCTAAAAAGTGTTAAACTTTAAAATTACAAAATTTTCTGTTGCTTTATTATTATTCAATTTAAATTCATACACTTTTTTTTTGGATGTAAAAAATGTATAATAACTAATTTTCCATGGAAATTTATTTATTAATCCTTTAATAAATGAAATGAATAAAAATATAAATAAATTTTTATGAATTAGGCTTTAAGTATTTATTACATTAAAGAAGAAAGCCTCAAAAAATCGAAAATACATTTTTGCATAATTTTTACCAGAACCAAATATGCGTTTTTTTGAACTATAATAGTGTCTTCTTTGCTGTAAAGCTACCAAAAACGAATATTTCGATGCATTTCTGGCTTACACTATTCTTGCGTGATTGGATCTTTCAAACAGAGGCTTACACCATTTTGTGCTGTAAGTATTTGACACATTTAAATGAAAAACTCAAATATTAATATGGCTTTCATGAACCGCCATTAAAAAGCAAAAAAAATGTGGTGTGGCATCTAAACTATATTTGATGGAACGGACACATCGTGGGTGGCGATGGCACGATAGATAGTAGTCTCCACGTTGACTACGAATCCAAAAACAGACCTGGTTTCAACCCCAGTTTCAGACTAAAATTTTAAAATAAAAATAAACATCTCGCATTTTTCTGATGTGCATTAGTGTGTCAGTTGTTGTCGGAAGGTTTCAGTGGCGAAGGCATAGTCACTGGTCACTGAACAATACCGGCTTCAGCTGATAGCAATCCACAATCGCATCAGAACGCCCTCCTTCGCCGGTATTGTGTAGCACCGGCGGAGTAAAACAATATTAAAAATGGCTACTGAACCGAAACATCAGCACTGCTACGAGTATAAACAAAGAACGTGCGAAGCAGAGCTAGAAAAATAAATAATTAAGCTTCACCTCCTGTCATTTCTCCTACTATACCTTTCCTATAGTTCCAGCACAATGCTTCGCATGTGTAGGAGTCATCTCCTGAGTGCTGCTCCCAGATAGAAAAAAAAAATATATATATATAATGTAAAACTATGTAACTACTCTTTTTATATTTAAAAAGAGAGGTAAAAAACTTGATAACAGCGTTAAGTAACATACCTGAAAAAAGTTTGTTCAAAAGTCGCATAAAATTAAAAGAATCACTTATATTTTGATAAAATAGTTTATTTTATATGGACAGGCATTTTTACATGGTGCACAATATTCAATAGAGAAACCGATTTTTTAAATTTTATCACTTACATGGTTTTACGTTTTATTTGACGATATACTTTTAATTTATGAGTGCTTACATTCTTATCTATACACATATATATGTACCGCTCACTCCTATATTTCATTCTTTATGATCATAATTTTGTTATTTTATTATTTTTTGTAAATACATGTATACATATGGTCTGCTGAAAAAGTTCTTTAGACTTTTATTTGCATTAGTAACATCGAATTTAATTCGGTCGGTGGATGAGGTAGCAACGACCATGGCCTCGAGTAGCAAATTTTTTGAATGAGTTCGAATTATAGGTGTACCTCAGAACTTGCGTTTCTTTTTTACCGGTTATAGAAATTGATAATTTCGTAAATAGTTTAATTGGAAAAAAGTCGAAATTTTTTTTTTAATTTACAAAACAAATGTTTATAGCTCATCTAAACGAACAACAGTTGTGCCCTGGTATAATTAAACGTAAGGAAGAATGTGTAAAGAAAATGAATTTGTTCGTTGCTTCGTATTTCCATTTGAAATGAAAAGCGCTTGTTTGGTGCATAAAAATTCTTGAAAAAATGCCATCATTCGTTCAATGTGATTTAGTTTCCAATATAGTGTAAAAATATATTCAATAGAAATATACAGAAATTCAAAATAAGAACAAACAAATGGCCATTCCTCTAATTCTACGTATAGAAATTTTAATATTTATGTACATATTATTAATATACTACATATGTATTTTGGTTTATAATCATATAACGCGTAGAAACATGCACCCGCAAATTTTTAAATTTTACAGGAGGAAAGAAATTTACAAAACAATAGTGATAGTTGCAGTTGCTAGTTGACTATAATGTCGGCAAGTATATAGCATCCAATAATTAATTGACGCCCTAATTTGAAAATTTTTATCACACGGTCTTACGTTTCATGTGACAATATGTAAATATTTCCATATAACTTTTCTGAAATAATTTGCCTATATACATATAACTATGTATATACTTATATATAGGCAAATATGTAGTAAGCGTTAGATGAAACATTTATAGTTTCCTTATTCTTAAAGTATTCCTCAAAAAATTCCAATTTATAATTAAGTATAATACATGTATATATGCACATACAGATCTCAATGTAGGAAAAAGTAAGAAATGCTGTAATCCTGAAACGTGAACAATCAAAAAACTTGTCTGAAATTAGAAAGAATTAATTACTCAAACGTATACATCATAAAAACATGTTTTTAAAAACATATTTTTATGTTTTCTCGCGTTATATGAATAACAAAATGTATCCTTCTAAGTCTATAATGATTTTGCGGTTCACACCGACCAATAAGCAATTTTCTATGACAACTAAATGTTTCTTTTATTCTTCAGACGGATTTGCTTTATTTAGTAAAAATAAACTATTTGCGGAATCTTCTACTTCCATAAAATCTAAGTAATATTTGAGTCCTTGATTTAAATATATGAAATACTTACAGCAAAAAATGGTGTAAGCCTTTGTTTGAAAGATCTGATCACGCAAGAAAGGCGTAAATGCATCAAAATATTCGTTTTTGGTAGCTTTACGGTGAAATTTGGTTTGCACGTTGAGTTGGCTATTAGAAGTTATATAGTGGTTGGAAAGAACTGGTCCGAAGGACCAGATCGAACAATTAGGTAAAAATTCGGCACTACTAAACGACTCTCCGGAAATTCAGAGGAATGTGAGAAATAAAGTGAGCCAGTGAAGGGTATCTAAGATTCGGCACAGCTGAATATAGCACTCTTACTTGTTTTTATATTTATATTAGTTTTTACATGAAGCGTCCTGTGAAACAGTTACAAAGCTGTCTTTTATTTGTCGACGAAACTCACATTCGCAGTTTGGAGTTCTTTCGACCATACCTTAAGAATTTATTTGTTTATGGAACTGCAACAAATTTGGCACAACTTCTTGCAAAGGGCTCAGTATTACCTGCTTAAACACAACACTTGCTGTACACTCTGTTTTATTTGCAATTTCATTATATTTTAAATTTTCGAGAAAACATTAGGCCTATGTTTCATTATATATGCACATAGATCTTTCTGTATTTAAACTTTTATCGTAGTCGGTTATATAGATTCGGAGAGAGCAAAATTGCCTCCTTCTCTACTTCCGCACCCGCTTTTATTCGTGAAAAAATATCTGTTAAAATCCGTAAAAATTGATTCTCTTGTAGCTTTATTTATTTTATGAACAATCTATTTTATTAAGCTTTAAGGTTTTTTATTTGTTATTTTTATATAATCTCGATATTTCGTTAACCTTCGGTTAACATCTTCAGAAAATTTTTATTATTAGTAGTAGGAAATTGTATGTTCTGGACCAAATTTAGGTAATTAAATTTTTAAATTTTAATTGCCAAAATGTTGTTAAGTGGTTTGTCGGCATGCTTTGAAGTAAGTGTGTGTGATATTCCCACGGTTTAATAGAGTTGTTCAAGTTGTTGTTTTTTTATCTTAGTTTTTGTCTGTCTGTCCGTGGGAATATTTGTCTATCCGTATCTCAGTGTGAATTAGCGTGGGAATTTTTACAAGTGTGTGAATGAGCGTGGGAATGTTTGTTTGTCCGTGTAATAATGTAGAATATGTGCGTGAATGGCTGCGAGAGTTTTTTTCTGTCCATATGTATGCGAAATTACGTCTGGCGGTGTGGGAGGGATGCTATATTTAGTTAACTTTATGTTAGAAGTATTCATAGCGAATCTGCTGGCTATTATAAAATTTGGTAGCAAGATATTTTAAAAGTGTTGATATCTGAATTCCCTAATATTTGAGTTTTTTTTTATGGAAGCCAGATTTGTTATTTCAGATTTTATTTTGATTTTTACTTAAAAAAGTTTTCTGTTTACACATTAATATCGTACTATTTGTTTATTTAATCAACTGACGATCTTGGAAGGTTTTTCAATTTGGTGTACTAGATGAAGTGAGTTTGTTTATTTTATTAAATTTGTGCATATTTTGTGTTTTGTTGACTGGGGATTGGGGACTGGAATGTTTGTCTGTCAGACAGGCTGTCTGACGGTCACTGCGTATGTGTGACAGTCTGGTTTTGTTTTATTTTTTTATTTTTCTGTTCTTACTGAGCACACTTTTTTTTTAATAAAGGGCCTTTTTCTTAATTAAATGCATTGACATTTTATTGATTAAAAGAGCGTTGACATTTTGATAAAATTTATATGAAAATATTTCAATTTATTTAGAAAATTATGTTAAAAAAAGAGACATTTCTTTAGAGATTAGAAGTGCATTTTTTAAGGCAGAAAACCATGGTAGTAGTAATTACAATAGAGGTAGTCTGGATACTTATTCTCCAATTGTTTAAATTTGATGCATCCAATATCCTCAATATTGAATACTCGATGATGAATCATTTCTTCCAACTATTTTCTTTTTATTTCACCTTTGACATATACTTTTGAATATCGTATATTGCATTATAGAAATTCACACACGCTCTGCAAAGAAATTGAACCATCGTTCCAGTTCACATGATGATAATTTCTAGTAAACCAATTTGCTTCAGAATCATATTGAGGTTTTATAATGAAATTCATGTATTGCTTATTATTGAAAACGAGTGCTAGCTCCTTAACAATAAAATTGTTTGAATTATTTATGAAACCGTGCAAGTCTATTAAAACTATTTTAATATCCTCCATGCTGCTTAATTTACAAGAGTTTGTCCTTTTTGCGATCATGAATTAGTATGCAATAAGCTGATGTCTTTGCCGGAAAATTTATAGCTGTTTCAAATTCAGTTTTAATATCAAGTGGTCCGCTATTGAGCGATTCGTTTTCGTAGCTGACATCAAATACAAAAATCGGTGCATTATTCTTAAACTCTTGAGCAGATAGGAGCGGTTGAGATTCTCTCATATAGTAGCACTGTTGAAATCTTAGCTACATATCATATTGAATTGCATATCGTTAATTTTTTAATTTAATATTAAGATCGTCATATGGATATGAGACAGAGTTCAAATGTACTTTTAAATTGGTGAGGCCACAGTGAAAAAACTTATTTTCTCGTTGAAATGCAATCAAGACAGAACGACGTCGTTCTCTATTTCCAGCCGGTTTAACATCCAGATATGACTAGTTCCCGTATTTAGTTGCGGATTAACATGACAATCCCAACTACGAAAAGCCATCGGTATAGAAACACTTGTTAATAGTTTCAATTCTATTTAATTTACTGAGATCGGATAATTGTACATCTGGAAAGTAAAATGGGAAACCACGACATCTGCTACTGCAGTCCCACAGATGCTGGGCAGAGGAACTGGCAGAATCATTGGCAGAGAAAGAGTTCTCTCTCTTTATCTCTCTCTTTCGCTCTCTCTCTTTATCTCTCTCTTTATCTCTCTCTTTCGCTCTCTCTCTCTCTCTCTCATTCCAAAATCCTCTCTTTCTCAATGTCTTTTGTATGTTGTGCTTGTGCCTAAGTACGTACTTGATGGTTACAGTTTATTTGGATGTGTTGTGATGAAAGGGGGGATATATTGGATTTTATTAATTTGTACACAAATTTTTTTGATGCATAAGTGGTGTTTTTTTGCATATTTTTGTACTGGATATATTTTGTTTTCTTCTATTGCCCAGAATTTGTTATGGTTTGTGTGTGCGCGCCTGCTTAATTTTTCGTCCTATTGTTTTGTTGTTCTGCCCTATGTGGCGTGGATATATGGTGGGGAGAAATATGAAGTGACGCTGAGCGTATTTATTTATTTTTTGTTGGTTTTACTATTCTGTCAATTCCCTGTTCCTATCTTATCGATTTGTTCTGCCATTCTATGTCGCATTGGAGATTTGCCAGAGAGGAATATTAAATTCTGCTAAGCCTATATATTCGATTTGTTGGTTTTGGTATGCTGCTTCAACTCCGTGTTCCTATCTTATCAATTTGTTCTGCCTCTATGTGGCAGTGGAGATATGGACAGAGAGAACTATTAAAAGCTGCTGACCGTATTTATGTTTAAATTCGTTTTTGGTTTGTATACGCGTATGTAATATTCGATGTTATTGATTTTGTTTTGCTGCTTCAATTGCCAGTTGCTGTGTACTTTTGAAGATTTTTTTTTTCATTCAAAACTACCAAGAATGGCTATGTCGAATTAGTCTGCACGTTGACTATAAAACGAAAAATGTTCCTGGGTTCAACCCCTGTTTCGGGCGCATAAAAAAACTCGCATTTTTATGTTGTGAATTTCTGTGGCTTTGTGTCAGTTGTTGTCGGAAGGTTTCAGTGGTTAAGGCATAGTCACTGGTCACTGAACCGTAGAAACTTCAGCTGTATAGAATCCACAGGTACATCAGAACGGCCTCCTTCGTCGGTATTGTGTAGCACCGGCGAAGTAAAATAAATACTAAAAAAGGCTACTAAAACGAAGCTTTGACATCAGAGACCCTTCAACACTGCTGTAGCATGCACAGTTTGTCAATACAGCCGACACACAAGTAACGCAACAAACAGTTATAAATGCCGACACATTTACATTAAACAAAGGGGTGTCAAATAACCCAAATTCCTCAAGTGCAATATTTCGTAATGTCTGCATTGCAAATGCTATGAAAATGCAATGCATATGAATTCACATTTGTTTATGTTGTTGTTGTTAGCGGCAAGCAGGTAAAATAACTTTACCCTAATCACGTTACACTGATAATTCCCAGGCTTCATAATTACAATTAATTTATTTTATATGTATAGCTATAAGAAAACTTAGGCATAAGAATTTGAGAGCATTATGAAATGTCACTCAAATTATAAATCTAGAATCTACTCATAAGTTAGTATATAAGTAGAGTTAATTTTAAAATTGTTAACAACAATAATTAATCAAGACTTAGCGAGCTTCACTAGGAGCTCTAAGTCAAATCCAATAAATATTTAAGTGAGATTCTTTTACGGAGCTCACATAAAACCAAACCTAAATAAAATATATTCTTTTATTGGTTCCACTACACTGCTGTTAAAACAAATGACGTGCAAAAAGCAGTATTGTAATGTAATGAAGCTTCACCTCCTATCATTTCTCCTACTATCCCTTTCCCCTAGTTCTAGCACAATGCACCGCATGTGTAGGGGGTCATCTCATGAGTGCTGGTCCAAGAAGAAAAAACATGATTGTGCATGCTGTTAATGTTTTGTTTGCTCATCAATATTTGTCAAAAAAATTCATTCTGTTATTTTTACTGATTTTGTTTAAAGATATCTTAGAATAGTGTAGTAATTCTTTTTTGTTTCCTACACTTCGGTCAGACTTTTTGCAATTATCAATGATATTTCTAAAATCAGTCTGAAACAAAGATCCAAAGTGATAAGAACAGAAAAAGAAATGGAATCCTCAACAAATTTAGTAAAAAAATTTAACGCGTGCTGTTATTTCACCTGACGAAGCTAAAGTTAATTTAATTATGAGTAATATAGAGTTGAAAACTGTTTACTGAGAGTAGCACGTACTTTTTTTAAGCTCCGTTTAAATTTGATAAATTGATACAATTAAATTTTGTTTTGCGTTTACATTGTAAATGTTAATCATTGTGTACTTTGTGTTTTTCATAAACAATAAAAGAATATTTTTATCTGAATAAAAATCATCAGTGTTTATGTACATTATCAAAAGTTTTAATACAACAGTAATATTTAATAACTGTGCTTTTTATTGCTTTCGTTCTTTCGTTTGTAACAAAAATAAATAAAAACTGTCATACAAATAATAAGAAATTGTCATACAAACAAGTTTTCAATTTAAATAACAACAACACTCTTATTAAATCTCATCATTTAGATAAATAACAATAGCACACTTTTCTCAAATCAATCACCCACAAACAATAACAAAAGCATCTCTTTTAATTTACTGCTAATATTATTCTGTGTTGCCAGTGACTTATTAAATAATAATTCATACTTTTACTGTAGATAATCTACTATTTATTATAAAATAATACCATGAGTGATTCAAGATTTAAATGTTTAAATAAAAAATGTAACTTCAATAGTGATGACGAAAGAATGATTATTTGTTGGCTATGCAATGGTCTCTGTCATTTTAAGTGTAGTGGATTGAAAACACTTGTTGCTGAAGCTCTTCAAAGCACTAAAGGTCTAGATAGTGCTGCAATGACTGTCAGAAAATTGATGCTGAATTTTTTCGTTTTTACCAAAGTACTAAGAATACTTTTAGCAACATTCAAAATAAAATGTCTGTTTTGTCTAATGAAATTGTTGAATATGGAAACTTATTTGGTAATTTTAAACAACTTAATGATTTGCAGTCTTTTGAGTCTTCTCCTAAACGGCGTAAATCCGCCAGAAATAAAAATAAAGCCAATGATGAACAATTAATCACCCATAATCAGCCTGAAATTGTTTCTGATTCGCAGAATACCCTTGCAAATACTGGTCAAAAGACCAACAATGAAGCGTTATCAACACCTGTGGTAAAGACAATGAATACGGTGTTAATAAATCAGGAAAATTTTGTTGTTGATCAAGGTCCAAATCCATCAGGATCTGGTGTGTTGAATAATGTCCAAAAGTCTGATAGTGGCGCTCTCTCATCTTCCGTTCCGGGTCCATCAAGTTCTATTTCTGTCAGAATTTCTCCTAAGCAATTAATTGTTTTGCCTCCGAAAAGATATATATTTATTTCCCGTTTGGCTTATGATACAACTATCGAAGACGTTGATTATTATATAAAATCCAAATTGGACGCTGCAGACGATATATTTGTCACTAAATTTTCATATTCAGAGCCGAGGAGTATAACATCATTTAAAATTCGTGTTCCAGCGCATGTCTATGACCGTAGTGTTGATCCTAGTTTTTGGCCTGCAAATATTTTTGTACGCGAATATATAGTTAAGCAAAATCCAAGGTATAATAACATTGCTCGCTTGCCTTCTGAAAATTTATTGGTTCCAAAAAACTAATTACCTCTAAGGATCGTTTAAATATTATGTACCAGAATGTTCGTGGCTGGAATACTTAACTGTCTACTTTCCTTCTAAATAGTTATGATTTTACCTATGATGTAATTATCTTTACTGAGACCTGGCTTTGTGATGACGTTTTTAATGCAGAAGTTCTCTGCAATAAATATCAAATATTTAGATATAATCGCCCTGCTCGAAGAGGTGGTGGTGTTCTGATTGCTGTTTCTTGCTTATACCCATCTGAAGTCATTGTAAATGAACCTTCTAACATTGAATTTGTTGCTGTTGCCGTAAAATTGAAAAATAGAAAAACGTACTTGACTTGTTCTTATATTCCTCCGGACTCAGATTCTTCTGTTTACGATGAACATGTTCAAGCCATTGAGTCTGTTGTTTTACATGTTGATACAAACGACTCTATTTTTGTGGTTGGTGACTTTAATTTACCATCAATATCGTGGAAATGTACACCTGATACACCTTATTTAATACCGGTAAAGAACAGAAACTGCCATGATGAATTTTTAAACTATATTTTTGGATTAGCTCTGTATCAAATGAATTGTGTCTTCAATGATTTTGGGATATTACTTGATTTGGTGTTTGTTAATGATGTTGATGATTGCACTATTATTCGTTCGGAACCTATTACACTGCCCGAAGACCAATATCATCCTACGATCGAAATTAGCTCTTCTATTCCATCCGAAGATAAGTTGACGGCTTCTGTAGCTGGTAAAGTTTATTGTTTCAAACGAACTAACTATAGTTTGTTGAATGATTTAATAAAAAATACATGTTGGAGTGACATTTTCAATATTCCGATAAATAACAATGCAGATATTGATTCGATTATTATCATTTTTTACGATAAAATCTACTCGTTTTTTGAAACTTGTATTCCTAAACAATTTGTTCGCACTTCAGTTAGACCACCATGGAATACGGCCAGCTGTCACGTCTAAAAAACATTAAGAACAAAAATTATAAAAAATATATACGGTCTGGTTCGTTTGTTGACTACGGAAAATACGCAGTCAGTCGTTCTCAATATAACCTGCTCAATCACGCTTTGTATAAGGATTATTTAATCAAAATGAATAATAATTTTGTTCGGGACCCAAAATCTTTCTATTCATTTGTTAACTCTAAAAGAAAATCCAGTGGATATCCATCTGTTATGAAACTTCATAATCAAGAATCTAGCAACTTTGATGTTATTTGTGATTTGTTTGCTCAGTTTTTCGCCAGTACTTATTCTGATGCTGTTTACGATAATGGAAATGAATATCCCTATGCGCTTGCATCGTATCTAGTAATATCTTTTCCTGCACTAAAATGCACTGATATTTTGTCTAACTTGAAAAAACTTAAAATGTCCTTTAATTATGGTCCCGATGGAGTTCCAAGTTGCATTTTAAAGCGATGTGCTGAATCATTTGCCACACCATTAACTTTATTGTTTAATGCTTCGATAAAATATGGCAATTTTCCTGTATTGTGGAAAGATTCGTATATAATACTTCTATATAAATCTGGTAATAAGTCCGATGTTACGAGTTATAGAGGTATTGCTAAATTAAGTGGCATTCCGAAACTGTTTGAAAAACTACTTGCCGATTTTTTATGTCATCACACTGCATCGTTAATGTCACCTTATCAACATGGTTTTAGAAAAGCGTGCTCAACTATAACTAATGTTCTTCATTTAACTACTTTAGTCAATTATTCATTTACCCAGAAGAAACAAACTGATGCCATTTATACGGACTTCAGTAAAGCATTTGATAAAGTCAACCATCAACTTATTCTTGCTAAACTGGATCTATTCGGCGTAACTAATAACAGTTTAAACTGGTTAAGATCGTATTGAATTGATAGAAAACAAACCATTCGTTTTAACAACAATTCTTCTAAGTATATATATGTCTCATCTGGTGTTCCCCAAGGCAGCCATCTTGGGCCGATTCTATTTTCGCTGTTTATTAACGATCTTCCTAATGTTATCAATTTCGCCAATATACTAATGTACGCTGACGATGTTAAAATCTTTTATTCTTTTAATAATTTTATCGACCACGTTTATCTTCAGAATGATCTCGACAACTTTTTTGTATGGTGCAGACATAACATAATGGAGCTGAATTTAAAGAAATGTAAATGCATGCGCTTTTCCAGAAGTAACCCAATTGCAGCTAACTACTCATTGGGAGATCATCAGTTGGAGTTAGTTCATTCATTTCTTGATCTTGGAATTTTACTGGATCCAAAGCTAAATTTTTCTTCTCATATTACCTTGGCTGTAAATAAAGCTAGAGGTGTGCTTGCCTTTATAAAGCGCTGGGCTAAAGAGTTTTCTGACCCTTACATTACGAAACAGCTGTATGTGTCACTAGTTAGACCTATTTTAGAATACGGATCAATCATATGGGATCCTCACTACAACTTTCATAATATTCGTATTGAATCTGTGCAAAAACAATTCTTGTTATTCTGGTTACGTGGCCTTCGATGGAGCTCCTCAACAACTTTGTCTTCCTATACGAGTAGATTAGCATTAATAAAACTACCTACTCTCAAAAGTCGTCGTACAATGTTAAATGTGTCTTTTATGGTAAACCTTATCAATGGTAATATTTGCTACGAATTTCTGTTAAATTCTGTTAAATTTAGTGTACCTTGTCGTAGTATTCGTCATTATAATCCTCTTGTTATTAACTTTTGTAGATCTAATTATGCTATGGCTGATCCTTTTACGAGGTTATGCCGACAATTTAATAATTTGTCTGAATTTGTTGATTTTTCTCTAAATAATAATGTTATAAAGCATAAAATCATTGTTTTTCTGAATTCATAAATTCAATATAGTCATAAGTACATTGTTATTAGTCTGTAAGGATTATATCCATTGACTAAATTTAAATAAATAAATAAAAAAATGATATTTGATGATGTTGCATGTGAAAAGCAAAATAATATACATGCATATTTTTGTATGAGTCGACATAAGAATGTCGATTCATTCTACTTATGCCAAAATTATATTAGAATTCCAAAACATTTAATAAGAGACATGCTAATGTAATTATAATGATCAAACAAGATGTAAACAATATGCAGCACGCTAATAGTGACCATGTTGCTAGCGATATGCCTTTTGAAAAGTTTTATGAAATTTGTCGAGAGTGTTGGAAGGATAAATATAGATTTTTGATGATATGCAAAGGCAAATTAATTGAACAATGGTCGCTATAGATAACTATTTGACTATTTCATAACAATATAAAATAGTTTTAATTATAATACATGAGATCTGAAGACACATTACTAATCTGTTAACTGATCTGATAGCACATAACCTGATCTGATAGCTGATACATGAAAATGAAAGAAAAAGTTTTAAAAGATTTGGTGAGGACTAGAAATATTTTGAAGAAAAAGCACCGCAGTATAAAAACTGGTTAAATAGATACTCATGAACAACTAAAAGATACATTTAAGCCTATAATAGAATTTATAAATAATTCAAAGACTAGTGATAGATTGATCAAAAGAGAAGTAGAAAATGATGTGACGATAAAAAATAAACACAATAAAAATTTTCATCTTAAGCACCCATCAATTAAGTTGGAGACAAGGAATAATATCTGATAACACCAACTCATACAACGATGATGAACGTGATAATGATGATGACACTTTTTATTCACAGAATTCCAAAATTGAACAGAATTATACTGATTTATCACTCTTGCAAGGGAGAAATTAATTAGATAGCAACTATGGACCACATAAAGATTATATCAGTAATAAATGGAAATTTGGTGATTGTAATATTAAACTGTCTAATGATGAAATTCAAGTTGGCGGTCAAATATGGGCTCTAACACCTGGTTTATTTTCTTTACTGTTCCATAAAACACCTAACAACTATGACAAATCTGAACTAGGAATCTACAAAAAAATTTTAATTAGTACTAATGCATATAGAGGTTACAAACCTGATGGTCACATTAAAGGAACTAAAGCATATAAATATAAACATATAATTAAAAAACTATTTAAAGAAGACGATCTAAATAATTTATTTTCATCAACCTTAAAAACAAAATTTAATTATAAAGGTGATGGAATGATGCAATTTAACCCTCACAAACCAAACTATATATACTGGGACGATCCTAATAAATTGATAGAGCGACTTCGTCTATTACTTGCGTCACAAGCTGAAGGTCACACTAATCATGATAACGAAATTGTATCAATTATTGAAGAACTACGTGAAGTTAATGTAATAGAATAACATACAATCAATAAGTCCGTGACAGATTTTTTGACAAAATTTTTTTTGCAAAACAAAAATTTATTTTGCAACATAATCTCCTTTTAACTCAATACACTTAGTCCAACGTTTGTCCAGTTTTAGTATCCCTTCCAAACAATAGGATTTTTCGAGATCCTTAAAATAGGCATTTGTTTTCATCGTTGCAGCTAAATCTCTTTCCACCGAGCCATTTCTTTAGGTTTGGAAATAGGAAGTAGTCACTATGGGCTAAATCCGGAGAATATGGCGGATGAGGTACCAATTCGTAGCCTAATTCATAGAGTTTTGCCACTGAGACAGCACACATGTGCACCCGTGCATTATCTTGATGAAAAATATATTTTTTCTTGGCCATATGGGGTCGTTTACTTTTTAAATCCTCATTAAATCGGTCTAATAAGTTGTCTTAATATTCGCGTTTATTGTTTTTCCCTTTTGAAGGTAATCGATGTGAATTATCCTGCGTGCATCCCAAAAAGCTGTTGCCATCACCTTATTGGCCGACAAGCTTACCTTGGCCTTCTTCGGAGCAAGTTCACCCGGAGAAACCCATTATTTAGACTGCTGCTTTGTCTCCGGAGTACAGTAATAGATACACAGTTACAAAACGCCGCAAAAACTCATTCGGATTGCGGTTAAACGACTCCAAACAATCCTTTGATGTTGTCACACGTTTACGTTTTTGGTCAATTGAGAGCAAATGCGGCACCCATCTTGCAGACAACTTTCTTAAACCCAGCTGATTATCTAAAATCGATACCACACTATGACATTCCTATGGCATCAACAACCTCACGCATTTTGACTCTTCGATTGGCCAACACCATATCGTGGATTTTTTTCGATATTTTGGGGTTACTGACCTCAATTGGCCGTCCAGAATGTTTAGCGTCATTTGTACTTGTGCGACCACAACGGAAGTCAGTAAACCACTTTTTTACCATTGAAATCGATGGTGCAGAGTCCCCATAGTATTTATCGAGCTTTTTCTTGGTTTGATTGACGGTTTTTTTCCCCCAAAAAATAATGTTTAATGAGCACTCGAAATTCACTTTTTCCGTTTTTAGAAAAATACACGAGGTTGTATGTTTTGAACAGCTGGTAAATGCAAAGTAATTGACGACACTTGCTAAAAATTTGACAGTAGTCTATTATCAGGTGGTACTTGATCCGCCCTCGTATATAAAGAATATCTGTTGATAAATTCGGTCATTATCTAAACGATACTAGTAGTATAATTTCAACAAAAAATTCTCCTAAATTGTTGGGGATCTTTATGGATACGGACAACAACATTGATGTTCAGAACAAAAGAATCAAAAATGTGGCGCAACAATCAGTCGTAACTGCCGACACATTTGTACATAAAACTAAGAGGTGTTAAATATCCCAAAAACTCAAGTGTTTGGTAACGACGTTTTGTTTACGACGTTGTTGTTACCGGCAAGCGACTCACACTTGAAAATTCCAAAAGTAACCTAAACCTAATCAGGCTACACATTTAATTCCCATAGTTAGTATTTTTATATTTTATATTTAATAATTTGACCCACTCAATCTTGAATTTGAAAATCAGTGTTTACCACTAGAACGCCCGCGGGCATTGTTTATGTGTTTGTGTCTCATACGTGTGAGTTGAAGTGAGAAAGAGCAATATTACAAGTGTTGCCAGTGAAGAATTTCGCACCACTGGCTTCCAAACTACGCATTTGAAGAAATATTACACGTGACTTCTTTTAAGTTTTTTTTAAATGGGTAAAGTACAAATGCGGCCGCAACAATTTTTTTTCGTAAAGAATAAACCACAGTAATTTTACTAATAATATTGATTGAACTTTAATTAAAAAAATAAAACAACAACATAAAGTTAACTTCAAGAAAATGATAATAATAAGAAAAATCAAATCGAAATAAAAAATAAATAAAAATTTTTCACTCGAACTTTTTCTGAAATATGCGAATTAATTGTTCCGATATTTTATGACTTCATCTATATCAATATCATAAGGACAACATTTTATTCGAATGAGATCTTCCAAATGACTATCGGAAAGTCTATTTCTGTGTTTGGTCAGAATATTTGTCAAAGTAGAAAATGCAACTTCGCAGCTATACGTGGAGGCAAACATTGAATGAATTCGGTAAACAGCGTCCTTAGTTTTTGGATAACTCTCTTCCTTTATTTGTTTCCAAAATTCTATGCCCGTGCCAAGAGGTAATGAAATGTCACACCTCATTCTATGCAGTTCTTCGTGGAGCTCAGTATCTTGATCCAAAATATTACATTGCAGTGGAACATTTAACAAGACAACTGCGTCTTCAAATATTTTGAAATCGTGAAATCGATCTTCAAACATTTGCTTAAGATCTTTTAACGTCAGAAAATTGCGACTTACGATTTCGTTTAAAACTTCTAGCCGTTGTTGAAACTGTTTAACATTTTGCACTAAGTCAGCTATTGATTTATTTTTACCTTGCAGTGAAAGATTTAACTGGTTAATAAAACCTGTTATGTCACATAAGAAAGCCAAGTCCAGCAGGAATTTTTGATCTTTGAGAAAGTCAAGAAGTTCAGCAGAATCAGACGAACCTTCCTCTACCAAAAACTCAACTATCTCCTTTCTTAAATGAAATAATCTTTCCAAACTTTTACTTCGGCTAAGCCATCGTACTTCTGTATAAAGAAGTATGTCACCATAGTTTGCTTCAAGGTCGTTTAAAAATGATTTAAATTTTTTGTGAGTTAAAGATATATGGCCTCCACGTATTTTTTTAATAATTTGTACAGCAACTTTCATGGCTTGCATCATACCTACAGTTTTTGCAAAGAGAGCCTGCTGGTGTATAATGCAATGAAAAGAAGGAACTATAATATTATTCTTTATCAACTGGCCAACAAAACCTTCTTTAAAATCTTGATCAACAGTTTTAACGAAAATAAGTAACTGACTCAAGTCGTTTATGTCAGTTGTTTCATCGAGGCATATGGAATAATATTTACAATTAAGAATATTATATTTTAGTTTATTAAAAAGAAATGAACCTATTTCTTCAGTACGTCTGTTCATAGTGTTGTCAGACCATGGCAACGAGTCAATAATTTGCGAAAACCTTTGAGCTTCTTCCCCAAAACATTTTAAAACAGACACAGACAAATTTTTAAAAAAAACTCCATCAGAGAATGGGCGGCATTGTTTTGCTAATTCTAACGCAGTATTTCTTACACCGTCTTAAAAAACCGAGGCACTTGAATGCTTCCTTTGAGACCTGAAAAATGTACTCAGTCCATCGAACATCGCACTGAATTTTCATGCCAAGAACATTAAGAATAGCAGATACTGCTGTCATCTACGAAAGAGTGGATAGGGTTGGAAGTTTGACATAGAAGGTCATTAAGAAAAATAAGAAATAGGGTAGGAGAAAGAATGGATAATAAGTAATTAATAAGACAATTTATAAAAAGGTCAACTAAAATAGAAGTTATAGAATATATTCTATGGAACATTCCTTCTTATCTTCCGTCAACCCTCGTAAAACTTTATTATGGAAAGCAGCCCGCTTGCGGCGATGTATTATCTTCAGTGTCTTTGTTATTATTGTTCTGTTTCATCTGTTGTCATCAGTATTATTATTAAGTTAACTCTTTCTTCTAGAATAGTGTATGTTTCTTTGATAGAGGTACCTACTGTATTCCTAGCTTGTTGCGTGTATCGGCCAGCTACCTGTTTCCTGTGGTGCGCAAAACTTTTATGAACCTCATTGTCTTGATTGTTTGTTATGTGAGCAGGTATTTTGCATTTTTTCTGTACTTAAAAAAAATTTGTTATCCTTGATCGTTTATTGTTGTTTATGGTTTTGGTATGCATTTTGCTTAGGTTTGTTATATACAAAGAAAGGTATTTGCATTTTTACCGTGGAGTCTGGAAGCTTCTAAGGGAGTCTGACAAAAAGTTTATGTTAATGTAACTTCATTATCATTATCAAAAAATCAAATATTGTTGATTGTTTCCAAATTCATTCTATCCATTATATCTACATATATAGTTCCTTAAAATTCAACACACTATAAATTATGACATTCATATTCATCTTCCAATTGTAAAATATTTTCATTTCGAATCATTAATATTCATCATACAAATAAAAGTTTTCAATGCAAACACAGCCCTAAATGATTTGAAAATATAGAGAATAGGCAGCCCTTGCCTGGGTTAAACTACGTCATCTAATGGGAAATCTTACGCATGACGTATTCTGTATTTCTATCATTCTAGAAACAATAGCAAGAAGAGTTAAGAATAAATGTTTTGTCAATTTAGCGTGTTCTAACAAGTATTATTACACATATTTATGTACACATATTAGCTATTGTCATTTTATCTCTAATTTAATATTATATACTATTAGATAAAGATGATACAATTTTTATTTAAGTTGCATTGAAGTTCTAAAACTTTGCTGTATCATTATCGTATTGACATAAAAGCAGAAGCATTATAATAAAAAAAATTATCTTTTCAGAGGTGACCTTACTAAAAGAATAGTTTATTCCATATTACTGGAATTAGTAATTTTTATCATGACTGTGCTATTTGCGATTGTGGATTCTTCGAATTGGCAGGATATTTTTTTCTGGACCACGCTGATAAGTGTTGTTATATTAAATAGTAAGTATTATTCCCAATAAAAAAAATAGGAATAATAAATATAAATTGTTATTTTTTAATTTTTTACAATTATTTTTATTTTAAAAAGTTCAAGCTCTAGGTCTATTATATTTTTCATTTTTTACATAAATTTATTTCGGTATTTATCGCACCTTTGTGCAGCTTCTTCAGGAAATTAATATAATAAATGTACTAATTCTATTGTAATAAGAAATGAATTTTTTGTTGCCAAATTGAAAAAATTCTGCAAACATTACAAAGTTTATAGAAATAATAATAACTTTAAAGAAGGTAAACATTGCAAAAATAATATTATCACGGAATTTGCGTTTCTACCCTTCTCTAAATGTATTTCATTATAAAGTAATCCAAGAACAACGCTCTTAGGAACGTTCTGAATTGTCATCGGCAGACAACACCTTAACAAACTCACATATCATACTTACTCAAAGCAAAACAACCGTGAAGGAAGCCTGGGGTGAAGTATCTATTTGTCCACAGTTTTGTCGCATAACTTGGTGACATTGTCGGCAAACCGTCTATATTTTTTAATTTGTCGGTTGTGTTGGTTCGAATCATATTTATAAGTGTATTTTATTAAATTTCTAAATCATAATTTATAATATATATGTACATACGGAAATCGGTTTGTTTTTTTTTTATCTTGGACCAGCACTCAGGAGATGACTCTTACACAAGCGATGCATTGTGCTGGAACTAGAGGAAAGGGATAGTAGGAGAAATGATAGGAGGTAAAGCTTCACTATCGTACAACTACTTTTTGCACGTTATTTATTTTTATAGCAGTGTTGCAACGTAGCCATTTTTAGTAGTTTTTTTACTTCGCCACCGAAACATTCCAACATTTAAATTTGTTCGATATATTTTGAATATATCTCGCGCTTCCCCACGGGTCCAAATGGTATTTAATGTAAGCACCCTACCTAGGTACGGATGCGGACTAAATTTCATCAAAATCGTTCGAGTCGTTTCGAAGTTATGGAAATTTTTATACAAAAATTTCAAGTAAAAACACGAGGTGCTCGTGCTTCTTCGGCTGTAGCTCGGAAACTATTGCACCGATTCGCGAAATTGCGATTATTTGCGCTTTATGAGTTATGCCTTTTCGGGTAGGTAACCTCGGTATAAAAAAAAAACGATCTGTTTGAAATATGGCGAAAAGAATGCAAGAAGGAAGACAAATTTGATGCAGTTTTCAAATACGCTGTTGACAAAATCAAATATAATACTACTTCGGATGAAATGTATACAAGTATAAAGCAAACAATACATTTTTTTTTGCGTAAAATTGGCTCAAAAGTGTGAACAATGTCGCAGAAAGATAAATGTCTTTAACGATCAAAATCATACGTGGCTGAATTCTGAATTACATTTTGTGGTAAGTTTTATTTCAAAAAAATCTAGTATCCAGCTATCGTATTCAGCGCAAAATCAGAATTTGGAAAAGGAAGAGAAGCCGCAAATCTTTCAACTGAGAAAGCTGATACTAACCTTCTCGTTCGTGCAGCAGCAACATTGGCTCGTAAACAAGGTGATTCCGATTTGGCTGCAGTCCTGAAAGAAAGTATGAAAAGCCCGAGAAGGCCATCAAAAATGAGGAAAATATGTAACCAAGATACCAATAAACCAATTCCACTTTCTGCGGACGAGTCTTTAGCTTTCCTTCTTGAATACAATTTTTCAAAAGAACAATATAATGCAATACGCCACGCAAGCAAATCGCGAAACTGCGATATTTATCCACACTAAAATAAAATTGCAGCCGCAAAATTAAAATGCCGACCTCACGGTATAACAGCAAATGAGACAAAAAAAGTTGTTCTAAAAGAAGAACATGATAAAAAAAAATGAAATTTAAGCTTTGACTAACCTTCGGATATCAATTGGTGAGGGAAAATTCGTTGAAGTTTCATTTAAATTATTTTTAACACTAATTGATGGAACAGTTTTGAACGTTATAACTGGAACGAAATCAAACCAGCCTTGTCCAATTTGTGGTGCTACACCTAAGGACTTCATTTTATTATAAAAGTGAAATGTTCTGTGCAAAAGAGGAAAACTTAAAGTTTGGACTTAGCCCCCTTCATTGCTGGATAAAATTTTTCGAATTTGTGTTACATTTAGGCTATAAATGCAAATTACAAAAGTGACATATACGAGGAGATGATAAAGTAACTATCTTAAAAAGAAAAGAAAAAATACAAAACGATTTGTGGAGAAAGCTTGGACTTCGCGTGGACATACCCAGAGTAGGTAGTTTTGGTTCCACAAATGACTGAACCACTGCTCGTCGAGCTTTTACTGAGCATGTACAGGAAAGAGTGAAGAAACTCATAGGAGATAGTAGGGTAGCCAACTCTATTGACTCTCTTGAGCATCGTCGCAACGTGGGTTGCGTTTCGGTGTTCTATCGTTACTATAATGGGAAGTGTTCTGATGAAATTAGGGAACTTGTTCCCGAAACCCGATCATTCACGCGCACGACGCGTTCATCATTAAGAGCACATCCATTTGTGGTCAACTTGGCAGCGAACCGCACTACGCATTACAGGGTGAACTCATTTTTCGGCCGAACATCGCGTTTGTGGAACAAACTCCCTGCCGAGGTATTTCCTGTCACTTTTGACGTGGGAAAATTCAAATCAAATATCCATAAACCCTACTCCCTCTATCCTCCTTCCCATAACCTAATTTCCTAGTTCCAGCACAATGCATCGGATGTGTAGGGGTAATCCCCTGAGTGCTGGTCCAAGATAAATAAAGTAATCTCAGAAAAACTTGCAAACTGATTATGGAAAAGAATTTTTCAGTAAACATTTTGCACAATTGATGCGTAAATATAATGTTAATCAATGGAGTTTTCTATTGAACGAGTATTCATTGGCTAACGTATAAGAAAATATAAACATATTTTTGAAGAGAGTTATAGTCCTAATTGGACATCAGAAATTTTTATAATTAAATCAGTTCAAAATACATATCCGACAACATTCATATTAGAAGATTATCTTGGAAATCTCATAAAAGGATGATTCTACTCGTATGCAGAAGAACTGTCAAAAACAAGAAGTCCAAATCTAGTTGAAATGGTTATTAAAACTAAAGGAGACAAAGCATTTTCTAAATGACTAGGGTTTTCTAATGAACACAATAGTTGGATAAGCAAAGATGAAATATTATACACATTATGTATTTTAATACATTTTTTAGATGATAAGAAATAAATAAATAATTTCTTTATAAATGATGTGTAATAGAATATTTTACTTATTTGTCATTGGACAGTTGCAATGTTAATATCTCTTACTCTGAGCTCTAACTCATCAGAGTTATCTGAGATTCCTAAAAATCTCATCTATCCACCAGTGAATAGCAGAGAAGTAAGTTGACTAGCTCTATGCGTGGTTGATGATCACGGCGATTTAATTAATTCCCGGCGAGAAGAAATAACTACTAAATAATGATAATATACAATCCAAGTATATTGAAATATAACGCTACATACAATTCTCAAACTATATTACAACCGAAACGTGATTTAAAGAGATCACTTCAACATAAAACGCTAACAACAGCAAATAAAAACTTTCTCAAATCTTTGAATTTGAAATTAAAATAAACGAAATGAGTTCAATAAAATATGTACTATTTTAATGTCTTAATATTGAAAATATGAACTTTATTCTTTAATTCACACGGACTTTTCGATTTTAATACTTTCACTATCTGGGATGAGCCTCAAATTTGTAGGATTTTATTTAATTTTTTATAGTATTACTAGCTAAAATCCGGCGTGCTTCGCTACACATATTTAAATTAAATAAAGTTCAATATAAAGCATATAACATATGAACTTCTATATAGAAAATTTTTTATTTATTTTTTCTGAAATATATGTTGAACTTCTGTGATTATGACGTAATTAGTCAAAATACATCACAATCAATCAAAAAGATTTTAGGGGATGATATGTATTTATTTTTTCTTAATATTTAAAATTTTTCTAAACAGTTTTATATTATTCTAAGGCGCGAAAACATATAAATTTGTTGGTTTCCCTACACGGGAACATGCAACTTAAAGCTGACCATGAGAGAAACATGAATTTTCTAAATTTAGGCCAAATAACTTGCAAGGATTGACCTTGAGATTTATTTATAGTCATCGCAAAGGCCAAGCGAATAGGAAACTCTAATCGGTAAAACTAAAATGACATTTCTGACGTTATCACGTGGTATTAAGACATCCGTTTCTTTTTATTTTCCTGTTATTATTGTTGCTTGTTATTAAGATGCTCTGCAATAGCTTTACAATTGGGCGAGTTCCATTGCAAAGACGTGGTGGATCGAGATTTCGAAGTAAAATAATAAGATTTCTAACTTTAATTCATGCGGTGGAACCTGGCAAATCCAGTGAATTCAAAAATTCAATAGGTTAATTGACAATATCCGCATTATTTATTATTAAAGTTATCTTCGATATTTGGGAAAACGCAATTAATTAGCTCTTCCTTAGACTGTTTTAACTTGCAGAAGTTGGAAAATATTAAAGCTTAATACGCAAACATATTGCCAAAGAAATTATGATTTTAGGCATGCATTAAGCTCGTCAGCTGGTGTTGATCCAGGTATCACAGGAAATGTTTGGCGAAAATCTCCAGCTAAAGGAATCAGTGCGCCTCCGAATAAATTAATATTGCTTCTAATATCCTTCACAGTGCGATCAAGACCTTCCAGAGATTTATTGTGCGCCATGGTACATTCATCCCACACTATTATTTTGAATATCTGCAGAATTTTACTCATTGAGGAATTCTTCTTAACACTACATGTATAATCCTCGAAAAATTATGTTTTCAAAGGTAATTTAAGTGCGGACTGACCGCTTCTACCACCATCTAGAAGTGTTGCTGTAATGGCTGATGATGCCATCGCTAAAGCAAAACCCTTTTGTAACCGAACTTTGGCCAAACTCAATGAAATCAAAAAAGTTTTTCAGGTTCTACCACGTGCATCAATGAAATACAATCCTCGCCGTTGGTTTGTAATTGCTGACATTATAGTATTGTATGTTTCATATTAATTTTTTTTGGGAGGGCACTTTGCCTCCTCTCGCCCTCTCAATTTCCAAAAAAAAATTTTTTTATGGAATATTTCCTTATGCAAAATTAACTTCGAAAATGCCAAAGTTATGCATACAGCACACGGAGGCGCAGTTCCCTGAGTGCAGGGCACTCGCAGAGGATGTGGCGAAGATATATAGTCTTAAATGTATCTTTTAGTTATTAATGAGTATCTATTTCACTAGTCTTAAATAAATAAAAAAAAAACAAAATACAATACTGGTAGAAGCATGCGAAAAACACACGGATCTATCGCAGAATATCATCACAGTAAAAAGTTTGTCTCGAAATCATACACATCGTTTAAAAAAAGTGATTAAGTAGGTAAAATTGTACATAAGTATGTATAAATGTTTAAAAAAAGTTGAAAATATAAGATTATGAAAAGAAGAAAGAAAATATAGCAAGAGTCTGTAAACCAAAAATATTATTACAACTTAAAGTGTACCATTATATATATACCTCATACCTCATCATATATAAAAAGACATTCCCAAAATAAATTCAGTTAATATACAAAACTACATGTGCACGGTGTTAGATTTTAATAGTCTTTTGTTTTAATCTTCATTTGATTTGAGATTTTCATATTCTTTTGTTTTATTTTTCAATTTTTCATTTGATTCAAAATACATTAGCATGCTGGCCGATGGAAAGCCTAGTATAGATGAGAAGAAAAATCTAAAAATAGAAAGATGTATATGTAATAAAAAAAGTATTCTCAAGGATTGTTATGTTTTTGTTTATAGACTTTTGGTTTTGTGTTCGGTATTCAACACAATTCTCGATTGATTAGTTTCATTTTGAACACAAAAATCTTTAATTTGTAGTTTAAAATTAGGGAAAATCTACACATACTACACAAATATGCTCGATATGCCCTACAGCTAAAGTGATTATTTCATATATGCATGTACATGCATATATAGAGGACAAGAACTCGTCAAAGTCTAAACCAAATGTATTGAGCAAATATGAAGTATTTGACATTACATTGTCCTAGTGGTAGAGCAATAATTCATAAGTAGAATTTTTCACGTAGTAAAATATTACGTACAGGGTAATTAAAAAACTTTTAGTTTGAAAAGAGAACCGAAGAAACAAGCATAATTTCCAGCTTTTGTACACATAACGGCAATGTACATCCATTCTCACATATAATCGTCACATATATAAAACTCAAACCAAAGGCTAAATCAAAAACGATTGACGGTGTGGTTAACTTACTGACAAACACACAAAGCCCTGAAACATTCCGTAGCCATAGTATATAGTGCTACCAGACAATCATGCGGAAATGTTAAAAATTACCACGGACACAAACCAAAAAAACATTAAAAAATTATAGTGAATTAATAAACCGTGCTAGCAGCATCTTAAAATACCCTTTTAAATTAGCGTTAAACCACTAATTTAGCGTCAAAAATAAAAAGATGGCAACACTGGCAATATGATCCCAACTTTGATGGAAAAAGTGGTACAGAAACCCCACAAACATATCGAGCCTTTGGTGCAATACCGTAATTCAAAAAACCGTGAACTGAGAAAAAAGCATTAGGAGTTTTGAGCCATCTTTTTGATAGTATTTTTGTTTACTAAAGTTATTTTTTTACAAGTTTTTAAATAAAGAGGCATGTTTTGTAATGTTTTCTGTTTGTAAATTTCTTGTCATAAAGGAAATATTTCATTATTGGAAATAAGTATTGTTAGAAGTAGCTGGAGGCAATGAAGACATTTGTAGATGTAGAATCTGAACCGTTAGAGATTGAACCATAATCTTTTTTTCTTTTTTTCTTTAGATAGATATTTCCCCAAAGATCATTTCTGCATATCCAGCTCAAAAAATTCAAATTTTGAGTTACTACGGTATTGCACCAAAGGCTCGATATTACTTTAGCTGTTTCACATTGCTTCACACTTTTAATTTTCTTAATTGCATCATTTACCTTTTCTATTTTTACAATATACATCTTAGCTATCAAACCAATAAATTCTTCAATTGCTTTTCTATTACATTCGTCTTTCATCATTCCCCATACTTTTTTATTTATTAGTGGAAAATTATATAATGTCTTTCGGATATGCTGATGTATCATAATAAGAACTTAATTAATTTCGAATATCATTATATATGTAGATCATCAGTTTTTGTATCATATATAAACGAATCTGTATCCATATAATTTAAACTTATATTACTATTATATATAGGTTTCATATACCCGTAATGAATACCATATATTTTACATTTAGAAATTTCTAAAACCAAAAAGCCTATGTAAGTTGGTTTCTTATATTCAGTTCGCACTCTAACCATCTGAATTACAACCACCTCATACCTTCCGACAACAACAGACACAAAAGCACACTAATGCTCATCAGAAAAAATTCGAGATGTTTTTATGAGTCTGAACTTGGGGTTCAATTCAGGAACATTTTTCGTTTTGTAGTCAACGTTCAGACTACTTTGACCATCGCCACCCTTAAAACAATATTCATCATTTACAATAAAACAAACGTATATTCTTGCCAGTCTGATTAATTCTGGTTTTATTAAACTAATTTTCAATCATATATACTAAACTTATGGTTATTCGGCGATTCCACGATAATCGATTTTAGTATTGTAATTGTAAAAATTTAATGAACCTCATGGAATTTTTGCTGATATTAAAAAAAGAATTCTTTATAATAAAAATGTGCTACAAACTAATCATTTTCATGTCCATGATCATGATACAATTGTATTTAAAATTATGTTCAATTTCTGCTGGCACAATTTTGCTGACGTTAACAAAAATAGAATGAATAAAATTTTGAAATTATATTAACAGTATGATACAAAAGTATACACACACTACAGCCTATCGCTTTTAGATTTTTAATTCTCTCTTTGCCTTGACTTTTCGAATCAATTTTGTCGGTGAATAACGTAGTTAAGCCTTTAGTTCATTCGCGTAATTGTCAGGATTATAAATTGTTCGTGGTTCTTTTAATTCGTCGCCCGGTAGTCTAGGTAGTCTACCAAATACTAGTTCGAGGGGTGAATAGTCAGTATCAACGTTTGGTGTCATGTTGAAAGCAAATGAAAAATATGGTATCCATTCGTGTCAATTCGCATCTTCTACAAAATTCAAAAGATACTCATTCAGAACGCGGTGATTTCGTTCTATTGTTCCTAATGTTTCGTGATGGTACTGAGTTGAAAATTTTTGGGTTAAATTTAATAATTCACAAATCTCCTTCATTAACCCATTTGAAAATTCTGTACCTCTATCTGTTCTAAGAACGTTAAACAAACCATACTTCAAAATTATTTGTTCGACCAGGGTTTTGCCGTGTTCAAGTTCACAGTTAATTTATCACAATATTGTGAAGAAATTACATTTCTGATTAGAATTAAGGGAAAAGAACACTTAATCTCCAACACCAGTTGAGTATATTACGTATTTTTATGCCACTACGCATGTCATTAGTACTCTTTGTGTCAACATGGAGGTAGTCGTAAAGTCATTAATATCATCTGTTGCGGACAAGAGCTTTTTCTTGCCCTTTGATGACACCAAATTCCAAAATTGAATTCTATGGAAACTTAAATCACTTATCGTTAAATAATTATTCCTTCACAAATTGTTCAGAACTTATTTATTCAAAGGTTTTAAATGGACTGTACTTAATGATAACAAAAATTCATTTCAACTCTTAATATATTTTAAGTATTGTTGGGTACTCAGTTTTACGTTTTTTATGCATAGTTTTTCAATTATTGTCTTATTAAGCGGTTAATATTGATAGCTATAAAGTTTTGGTCCTAAATACTTAATTTTTTCTACATTGATTTACAATGAATGTCTCGAGTAGCAGTAACTTGCATTATATTTATGTATTTGTTGTTATTATTTTAATGCACGAAACTAGTGCATTGACCACTGCATACGAATTTGACTAATTGAGACAAGTAATAAAAAGTATACCCAGTTGGAAATTCAACATCATCTATTTAACCCGTCAGAGCTTAGAAAACTGCATACGAGAATAATCGTTACTGTCTACATACTAATAACAAAAATTGTCAGCTTTGTCGTTTTTATGTTTTTAGTAAAGGTCATACTTCACATATTCCCAAAAATTTCTTACAGTTATACAACATACATATGTATAATAACAATTCATACGATGAATTGAGCATACGCATACAAACCATCATATTTAAAATAAAAAAAAAACATAAATTCTAGGTTTAAATAATTTATAATTTATTTAATAAAAATAGATCAATTACAATAATGAAGGGAAACAATTTACTTAAATGTCTTTCCATTTCACCAAAATAGCTTCATCCTAATTGAAATTGCTATGTTTGAAAAGAAACTTCTATATTGTCAAAAAAACTTTGAAAATAAAATGAAAAGTTATTCTTCAAATCACGCATTTGTATGAAGATTAATAATTTACATACAGCATATTGAAACATATGCACATACATCCTCACACACACAGCTGACAACCTGATAAAATTCTTAGTTATTTGTATTTGCATATTTGTAAACTGCTCACGAATTCTTATGCAGCTGAATAAACATAGTTATTGCAAAATATATGTACTTGATTTGCTTATACAACGTCAACATTTTTGCATAAAAATGCTAAATATGTGTGCGCATACTATCCCACAAACATGATCGATATACCCTGCAGATAAAGTGACTATTTCATATATGCATGTATAGTGTAATTCATAGAAGACAAGAACTAGTCAAGGCCTAACTCAAGTGTATTGAGCAAATATGAAGTATTTAACATTATGATGTCTTAGGGGTGGAGCATATAACCCACCTTTGCATTACATCCGACTGTCAAAAACTTCTCTATGTTACCACTCTTTATAAAGGAAATGCACATCCATTCACACATATAATCGTCACATATATTAAACTCAAACCAAAGGCTAAAGAAAAAACTATATACCGCCATCTTTACACAACCATGATCCATTATGGCTAATGGCTCGATTATGAATTGCAAGCAAACTGTTTTTCAGTTGCCAGTTTGCTAAAAATGAATGGTAATGCAGGAAATGCAGAGCGAACCTGCAATATCTCTAGTTTCCTCAATTTCAGTACATTTTAGTGCTTTTCTTGCAAGCACAAATTTGTGGTTGCCACCCTGGCAACTCAACTGAAGTTCGGTTGCAATTCATAATCGACTTTTAAGAGAGAAAAATAAATTCCAAATTACATATTCTTCGGAAATATAAAGTTCTAGCCAAAATATAGCCGCATGCTATAAAATTCCAACAGTAGCTAAACTAGCAAAACCCAAATGGAGGTAAATTGTAAATTGAAAACCTTAAGCTCGTTTTCTGTCTTATAGATATGTAACTTTAAGAGTAATGTTTTATTTTAAAATATCTTACTAAAATTTTATTTTAAATAATTTTAAGTGGCTAATGGTGTATACCAAAACACAATATATGGAATGGTTGCGACACTACCCGTTAAGTATACTGGAGCTGTTGTGCTGGGATCTAACATTAGTGGGCTGTTTGCTGCAATAGTACAAATCTGTAGTTCATATCTATTTTCATCATATAGAACATCGGCTATATATTATTTTATAACAGCAATGTTAATTCTACTGATATGTTTCGATACATACTTTGCGCTTCCCTTAAACGTGAGTATATATATTTTTTAATTTTTGTTTATCAAATAACAAAGTTTAAATTTTTTGCATATGAAATGAAATTAAAAAAAATAAATAAATTAAATAAAAGCAAAATTATTGTATTGTGGCCAGACTGTGGCCTCCACAAAAAATATCATCCACATATATTTCGTTGTTTAAAATTTTAGATGCTTTTGGAAAAGAGTTTATTCAGTCCTCACTTAACTGCTGTAGAGTGCGTATGGCTAAAAATGAGACGCAATTTACGCCAAATGTGACCGTTTTCATTTGAAATGTTTTGACAAAACTATCCGTTTCATTACGGAACAAAATTTGTTGATAAGGTCGATATTTTTCATGAATTACAATTTGACGGAAAATTTTCTCAATGTCGCCGGTAAAGACAAATTTATAATAGCGCCAACTAAGCACTGTCTTCAGTAACACGGTTTGAAGAGCTGGGCCTTGATGAATATCCTTTAAACCTTTAAGATTTATTGATGGCAGAAAATCAGTTCCCCTAAAATTGTGGGTCGGCAAGGGTAAGATTTTTTATATCTGTAAAGTCTCGGATTTTAGCAGGATTGGAAGGTAAGATATTGGCAATCTTCGTTACCACAATAGTCGTTATTTGTATTTTGAAATCTAAAATTCACGATTTGGCAGTAACGTAACAACTTCCTTTAGAATTTCCAACGACTGTTCCCCCAAATTATGATATTTGACGAGGATGCAACTCCAGCGGTAGAGCTAGTTTTTGTTGTATACGTGTCGTAATAAAACTTTTTTCGGCACCAGAATCCAGTAGCGCCCGAATGGTAAATAGTTCCTCGGCCTTTTCGAGGTAGATCACAGCGGTAGGCAGCACTGTGCTGCTTGCACCATGAACTACACATGTTTGAGAATTTGGCAAAACATTAATTTTAAAATCGTGATTGGTTTACTTGAGTGTTAAACAAACTGGCTCTGTCTTGAGTACCTGATATGGAGGGCCCTTCAACCTCGTGGTTTGGTTGGTGTAAATGGTTAAACGATCCACCTTCATTTTGTGAATTGTCAGCTTTATTTAAGTGTAACAGAGTATGATGTTTTTTGTGGCAGACAGTACAATCTCCTCTGCTCAAGAACTTAGATTTAAAATGAGTTACCGAAAGACAATTAGCGCAATATTTATATGGTCATTTGGTGACATTATTTTCAAAGATTTACAAAGGCTGTGTGGGTGATTTTGGTTACATTTTTGCAATTCAAATGTTGGTCACCTTGAACGTGAAATGCTTGAGGTATTGTCCACTGGCCTTCCCTCGGAATGCGTTTTTTCCTATCTATCATCGTTTCAAGAATTTCAACTCTCTCTGAAAGAAATTCATTCAATTTAGGTCACGTATGCAACTCGCGATGGTTTTTCAAAGTCATTTCACACTCTTTAATAGTTTCATCTGAAAGTTTAGCAACTACGAAATGAATTAAAAGCGGGTCATTATCGTGTATTTCTATATGACGGTTCTTCAAAATTGCCAAACAGTCATTTAGCGAATTTTATATGTACCTGAGGGACTTCATGTTTTCATTTGAAAGTTTCCACCAAGTCAAAATCAAATGGGAGTGCCACATGCAAAAGAGGATCAGATCTTCCTGATAAAAATTGCCAGTTTTCATATTTTTCCCATTATTTACTCTCCTGTATACCGAATTTCAGCTCTGTAGCTATAAGGAAAGTGCCCGAAGAAAAAAATTTACTATCAAGTCGTTCGGACCAAATACCGAAACTTTCACTTCAACCGTTTCCAAGTTATGCAAAAATAAATATTTACTTTGTATGGGCGTGGCAACTTTTATAAAAAAATACTTTATGAGAAAATCGTAAAGTATGTAATAATATATTTCAGATATTTTTTTTTTTGAAAAAGCACAATTTTAAAATTAGAATCATATATAAAGAGATATTCTCTTTTATTTATCTATATCAATAACCAACCGAGCCATATATAGTTGGTGAACTACAAGTGTAACATGAGAATAATTAAATATGTAGGCAACAAATAAGCTGGAAATAATGTTTATGAAAAAAATAATAGTTATAATATTATTAGAGCGCTACTATATATAAATTGGAAGTTATATTGCGCACGAATTTGACTATATATATTCAGAATCTAGATCAGTTCAATTGCGAGAAATGCATGTAGGATGGAATCCTCCAAATTTATCCAATAGCGTGCCAGCAATTATTAACTATTTTTGTACAATTTTGAAATAAAATTAGAGAGTAAAATTTTTTATTTTCTGTACAAAGTTGCACGAACTTTTTCTTTGTGCCGCCAGTTCGGTCTAGAATTAAATTATCGGCTGTTTTTTATTTATATATGAAACTAATTAATCAGAAAATTTGCAAAGAAACGACAAAAGTTTTTATTTAAAAATTTAAAAAACATTTTTTAAATAAATTTGAAAATGTAAGTACATCTATTTGTGCATATTTATCACTTTATTTAATAAAAAATGGCTTTTACTTTTGTTTTAAATTTATTTTTGTCCACATTTTACAGCCATTGCCAACGATGCAAATGTTTTTGTTATGCACGTGGAACAGATCTATTTTGTGGTAAATTTTATGGTTTTTTGCGTTTTCTTACTTTTCTACATTTTTGTCTCTTATTGAGATACGTTATAGTTTACTCTCATTTTACCGAACTTTACCAGAAAAGTAAAAAAACACACCTAATGTTTGTGTAGCACTCTATTTAAATTTAGTTATTTGTTGTATGGAGAACGAATGAACTGAAACATTTGCCGGTGTAGGTAGCTGCCATTGTTTTAAATAATCTATAGAACTGTATTTGTCTCTTTTGTACCTTAGTGATGGTATTATTTAAGGGTGCTTTACATTGTCCCACAAGTCGTACGACATGCCAAATTTTTGTGTAGAAGAGCACAAGTCGGATCGTCTAACCGTAATATGTAATGAAACTATACGATTTTGAGAGAAAATACGGATGAAAATTTGACAGTCGTATGGCTCTCTTGATTTTTTAAAATTTTTCAAAAACCAACGCACAACATTAGATCAGGGATGCATTTTTATGTAAACAAATGTGAGAAAGCCAGGGAGGGAAAACTGCTTTCATAAATTTATACCAATTATAAAATCAAAATGTACACGACCGCACAATTTTATAAAAATATACGTAAATTTTCTAAAAGTACACTAAAAATTTTTACCACGAAAATAACATATTCCAAAGTTATAAAAATATTTTTCAAGGTTATTAAAAAAAAATTCAATTGCACAAGAACTCCATCCCTGGGGAAAACAAGCAAATAGCTGTAGTTAAATTAAATGAAAATGTTTTCATCTTACTTGATTTTATCCATACTAATGGTGTAAACGCCAGAAAACAACCGTCCGATTTTTACCCTCTTTTTTTGACATACGGATGGAATTTCATTTTATTTTCTCTCACATTTTACGTACGACAAATCTTATCATTTAAACGACCTTTAGTCGTATTTTGAAGATCATCTTTATAGGGTTTCATAGAAAAATTTAACCATGTACTTTGACAATTTGTTAATCATGTACTATTCTTCACCATATATTTTACGTGTGTGTACACTGTACATACTTTAGTATTTGTGATGACTGACTTTAATTATTATTTTATTTGAAGTTTCACTTTTTTTTGCAAATATAACGTCGCACAAAATTACCAATAAACACAGTACATACCTTTTTTTCCTTGATTGTTGACGAATTGCTGTATCGACTCCCCAATTTTGCCTTTACTTAAAATTCTTCTTGTTTTATTGACTTCAGAAAGGTAAGTGAGTTAATATACATATACATATACATGGTAAAAAGAAAAAGACTTCAAGTTTGTATAACAAAACACAATTCGCGCTTTTTTGGCGAATTATCTACAAAAGCTAATGTAGAATAATAGGGACATTCAAAGGAAAATTGATTTAATTAAAATATAAAGTTAAGAATGTCAAAATGTAAATGAGATGATAAATTTTAAAGAAATGAAAATTTTATAAAAGATCAACTGTTGAACTTAATTCAACACTTCTAAATATTGATAATATACAATATTGTATACTGAAAAATAACGCCACATACAATTCTCAAACTATATTAAAACCGAAATGTGTTTTAAAGAGATCACTTCAACATAAAACGCTGACAAATAAAAAGTCTTTGAATTTGAAATTTAATTGAACGAAAAGAACAATAACAAAGAAATTCGAATTTCAATACAAAATCAAGATTTATATGTGTTACCTAGTTTCATGAAATTCGTTATGAATTTAAAGGTATTTTTTTTTTGGCGTGTGAGGTAGGTTGAAAATGCCTTCGCAGTTACAGAGACCGTCGTCATCTGCGTCGAGTGGTGTTGCCACTAAAAAATTCCCTCCTCCTCCTCTGGGTAGATTCCTCCCCGGGAACGCTTTCCACATTACTTCGGGAAGGCCCAGAGCCACGTCCCAATCAGGACCACTCTCACTCACCCACGTCTGGGTCCGCAGCCGGCGCCATGGCCCCGTCCCGTATCCCCTGGTCCCCGTCAGAGGGGGCCCCGTTATGCAGCAGCGCATCGAGGTCCCTCTTCTTCCTCCACAGAACGTATCACACGTACTGCGCCACAGTGTCCCAATTGTCCTCGCAATAGAGCATCTCCCTATCACGGTGGCAGGAGCGAACCCGACAACCCGCTGCGCCATTGCACTTCTTTCAGTATGCCACCTGGTGATGAATTTAAAGGTATTGAAATTGATCATATAAGATATTTGGGGGTGACGAACACCATAAAAAATTTTGTTTCCCTATCGCCGACGGAAAGCATTACCATGCAAAACGCTGTATGGAATAAAATTGAAGATGTTAAACTTGTAAATGGATATTTTAATTTCTATGTATAATTATCGAATATAATTATATCATCCTCAATGTCATTTATTTTATAGGATGTTTGAAGGAGTAGCCAGATAATGCCGATATTATGGCCCACTTGAAACAATATTCATCATTATTATGATCCGTCACACAGGATTTTGTGTTGAATATATTAGATGATAAGGGAATATATTGTGATTCCCTTATATATTTGTATTTGTAGATATTTATTTTTAGATGAGAAATTTCTATTAGCGTCCACCCGCTATCACGGTCTTAAAACTCACTAATTTTCTTTACCAAAACATTATATATTTAATCATTATATCTGATGATGTTGATGAAGACAATTGTAAAATTGTGATTTTTGTTCGGTGAAATTTGATATTTATAATACAAACAGTTCATCCTCAATTAAAATATATGTACAGAATAATTCACAATTCCTTTAGATGTTAATGTGTTTTTTAATATTTCAGTTTTAATATCATGTAAAAAGTTTTCCGGTAATAAATTTTCAAGAACTTTATGTTTAATTAAGTATGAAGCGATACGGTTTTTAAAGCTTGTATTGATACATTACTACTAATATTGTTTCTACATTTAGTTTTATGCTTATATGTGCGCAAGCGATAGTGCCAATTAAAATGTGGGATGTCTTCCTCACAATCATTCCAATATATTTTTTCTTCACCTCTTGTTTTATTATGATTAAATAAATGTGAATGTATCTGTCATTCCGCACGGTCTGTAAAATGTGTGCTGCATATTTACATTTAAACTAAAAGATGATTCTTCATGGTAAATCCGAAAATATCTTCTTATATTTGTATTTAAGGTAAGCGCTTTTTGACAAAATGCTCAACTACACTTTTCCATTTTTTTAAATATTTTTTTATCACTTTTTTTCCGGAGAGTTGGAGAAACGTGTACGTATTATGTGACTTTACGAGTGTTTATACTCCTGGAGAAGTTGTGGCACTGAACATAACTTATGTTGTTGTTGTTGTCGTCGTAATAGTAGTAGTAGTTTTTGTTCTTATTTTCCTTTTTTTTTTTCTTCTGCTGTAGAGTATAAGCATGCATAAAAAATTTTGGAAAATTAAAGTGGTTAAATTGCAAACTTTTCAGCTTGAACTAAGTTCTTCTTCAATTTAGTATATTGCGTTAATATTGTGAAATTCACATTTTTTTTATAAAAGTGTGTTGGCAATACAAACACACCTCAAGTTTATGAAATCCTTAGTTGGAAAATTCAATATTTCCACAAATTCTTATGCAACTGAATAAATATAGCTTTTGGAAAACACATAAAATCAACGTCTAGACTTTAATTAAAAAAAAATCATTTGCATAAAAAAGCGCACATACACTATTACACAAACATGATCGATAACCCTGCAGATAATGTGACTAGTTCATTCTGGAAATATTGCAAATTACGATGTAGTTTTGTTAAAAGAAGATAATCTTCCACCTCTTAAATGACAAGTTGGACGTGTCATCGAAATAATCTGTGGTAAAGATGGAGTAGTACGCGTGGCAGTAGTTCAAACTTGTGGCAAAACAGTTAAGCGAGCCGTAACAAAAATGGCTGTGTTACCAATTGAAAAGAACTTAGTTAAAAGCCAGAACTTTCCAATGCGGGAAGGACGTTAACTGCAGTCCTTCCCTGCAGTATTTTTAAAATGACATTTTTATACTTAAGTATGTGTGTTATTTGTTTTTACCTTACTCGTTTGCTCAGTACATAATCTTTTAATTGCGATATATATGCACGTATTTGTCAAGTAACTGTAATAAATTCTTTGTATTATTCTTATCAATATCTTTGAATAGCTTTAAGTTTAGTGTGAAAAATAAAGCAAAGAAACAAGTCGCAATTCTAGAGCGTTTTTTTCATATTACTATTCTTTTTGGAAAAGAGTTTGTAAAAAACATTGTATCTTCCGCTTCGAAGATACTTACGTAATTCGAAATCTGTAGATATCGCCGATGTCCATGTGCCCGAAATAAACCCTAGATTCAACTCTCTCATTCATTTTCGAACCATCCGTATAAAAATGAATCTCGTATAAAAATGGCTCCTCTCGTCAGCCATTTCCTTTTCCACCATTTCCTCGAAGGAACGATGGCATTGCAAATCGATCTAAAGTCAATAATCGGCATGCCATAGTCCGTGACCGCTGGGAACTCTCCCGGCTGTGCACGAAGTATTTTGCCGTGACCATAAGGCCTCTGCCTCCACATGCATCCTCCATAGAATCCAGAACGACCCTCTAATTATTTAAGCTTAGTCGCCATCTCAAAGTTCCGTCACATAAGTGTGGGTAGTGTGAAAGTTGGAATCTCAGTCTTCATCGTGAAGAGTCTTCAGAGGGTTGATCCTGAGTCCGCACAAATCGGAAAAGCTCACCACCACCCCCTAACACCTTGTCATGATCTCACTGATAATCGGAATACATATCGTACTCCGCTTCAATGCCTCTAAATTACTTTAAGCGGACGTTGCACCACGTAATTTGCAATAACTCGTGAAGTAGCTTTTCGTTTCAATTGATAATAACACATAGCTTTAAATTATGTTATTAAACATTTTTCGCAAATCCTTATAGTTTAGAAGATATTCAGAATATTCTTAGAAAAGACCACTTTCTTAAAAAATTAAAAAAAAAAAAAATTTTTTATATATGAAAAATATAATAAATAAAATAATTCGAACGAAATATCGTATTCACAGAGAAATTTAAGTAAGTAAGTATGTAAATGGAAAAAAGTAATTATGAAGGCTAAGCACAATAAGCAAATACATACATATATAAATTATATATATACATATATAGTTATTAAATATTATGCAATTTTACAACTTCGTTTTTATATTCAATCCTTTCAAATAATTAGGAATATACATATGATATTTTAAATTATATGTTAATAAAATTCAATATTATTTGTTATGGGGAAAAAGGTAATATGGCCAAAATAAATAAAATAGAATTAGTAATATACAAACGTTTATAGAAACTTGCCGATTATAAGAGTGTTCCCAAATATGGTGTGTTCGGAAAATTTTAAAACCAGATTGTTATTGTACATGATAATACTTCTCAGAAAAATATTATTATATTCTAGCAGCCGTATTAATAAAAATTTTAAAACGCATTTTAAAACATAATTAAGCAAAATTCAATAAAATGGTATTAATAAACGAATTTTAGCTTAAAATGCACATTTTAAACCTTGTGTAAATATGCAAATTTTAAAATTGGTTCGACCCTGTTTTAAAGCTATTTTAAGATGTTTTCATTGTGATTGTTATTTGTGAAAAAAAACGTTTAATCAAAAAAGTAAGACGTTTGTTTCGAATAAATAATGGACACGCTATATTTGATCAAAAGAATTGGTAAGAACAAATGTAATATAAACAAAAGTAAAAATGTTATAATTTTAATTAAATTTATAATAGAACGTATTGATGAAATTTCAAGAAATCGTCTAAAGAAAAATTACAAACCAAGAAGCGATGCGTGTTCTATTCCGGACAACCAATTTAAGCAGAAGTACCGCTTTAATAAACAAACGGTCAGAAAAATTGTAAATTTTGTGAGAACGGATATATCTGTAGAGCGTTGAGGTTTCGGAACGTCTCCTGAACTACAGGTTCTAGTAGCTTTACGATGCTGGGGACGAAGAGAAGTATGTATGTTTGCATTCAGTGATAGTAATGTTAATAATGACAAAACCATGATTTTAGTTGCAGGATGATGCTGGAGATCTTCATGGTCTGTCACAGCCAAGTGTGAGCTTGATTTGTAAAAAAGTAGCTCGTGCTCTGCTAAACTTGGCAAAAATTTGATAAAAATGTCAACATTTATTGAATAAGAGGTGAAACTAGCAAAACAGTTTAGAGAAATAAGAAACTTCCCTGGTATTATTGGCGCTATAGATGGAACCCATATTAAAATTAAAAGAACTGGAGGTAACTTAGCACAATATTACATCAATAGGAAAGGATTTTATTCGTTGAATGTGCAGGTAACAACAAGTGTAATTTTTAATTTCAAATTTAATGTTTTTATTAATTAGGTTGTTTGCGATGCCCAGCTAAAAATTTTAGATTTAGTGGCACGATGGAGGGGGAGTACGCACGACTGCCGATTTTTAACGAGTCTAAAATAAAAGAGCGATTTGTGAAACTAAGGAATTTACACAAATTTCAAATAAAACTAATGTTGACCGCACAAAACTAAGTAGTGATGTGTAAAAAATCAAAACAAATAGTATGAAACTCGTTATTCAAATACTATTTTAACTGTAAATAAATAAGTCACTAAAATTGCAATCTTACCAAGCGATATTTTTACTGTTATTAGTTTTTTTGATTAATATACAACTTATCATACATTTTTTATTCTATAAACAACAATATTCTTATTAAACACGACAATAAAACTATTAGATACGATTAGTGCGTGAATTAATAATCACGGTTTTGCATCATTAGGAGTCAAGTGGTATATAAAAAATCTAGCGCTGCCATCCTCATTTTTGAAAAACCTTAAAACGTATGTTAGTTAAAATACTGATTATTAATATGAATTTTTAAAAAACGTGTTTTAGGATTAAAAAGCGTTTTAACTAATATGTATTTTAAACATTATTTAAGACATTTTTTTTAAAACTGCTGTAGGTATTTATTTTTTGTCACGCAGTGTTATTATTGAAAAGAAAACTGATTAAAATTATTAATGCTTCCTGTTCTCCATTAATGAATGCACGACATGTTGTCATGTTGTATAAGTCAACATGTCCTTGGGTTTATCTGCAATTGCACTTCCTTTATTTTTCTGCAACAAAACAGCCTATAGAATGACTTCTTCATCTTTAAAATTAAAAGATTAAAAAATAACTTCTTAAAAAAACTAAACAAAATTCAAATATAAGAAATTAAAATATTCGGGCTCTTCCGGTGGGAGTTGCGTTTTAGTCGGTGGTAATTGACTTTGAGCTCCTAGAGGAATAATTGTAGTCGGTGACGGTGGAATTGCAGCCTGTGTTGACGGCATACAGAAGTAAACCGGCCAGTAAGTCGGCTGTTGGAACTGCGCAGGTGTTTATATCTGCTGCACATTTGCAAACTGTTGCTGCTCATCCTCCATCTTTTTCAGCTATAAATTTTCTTTAAATTCTTTTCCACAATGGACGTACTTAACAAACTAAAAATTAACATTTTAGTAAAAGAATGAATGAAAATTTGGTTGTGTATAAGTTCATAGTTAATTTATCACAATAGTATGAAAAATTACTTTTCATTTTTGGAATAAAGGTAAAAGAATAATTAACCTCCAACACCAGTTCATTAGAACAAGTATATACACATTTTCTATGCCACTATACGCATCATCAGTACTCTTTGTGTCAATAGGAAGGTCGTTGTAAAGTCATTAATAACATGTATTTAACCCGACAGAGTTGAAGAAATTGTATACGAAAAAAACCTATTATTATCCACATATTATATTAACAAAGGCTGCAATGTTTGTTCTTTCTGTTTTATTGTAGGTCATATATTCCCAAAAGCCTAAACCTCTCTTTTTAGAACGGGTGAGACCGAAATTAGCGTTTTCCAACTTTTAACTGTCTTTCCTTATTAAAATTTTTGGTTTATTAGCCCTCCATTGGATTGCAAGAAAAACCACATGATAGTTTCCTCTTCATTGAAAGTCGAACCATAATTTTCGCTGTAAACATGTATCTCGAATGTTAGAATTAGTGATACTTATTTGAACTACAGTTATTACCAATGAATGAAGCAAAAATTTCGTTGTGTTTAAGTTCATAGTTAATAATTTTCTAACTCTAATAAACATTTTTGTTAAAAACTTATAGTCTTTTTTTTTGGACAGTAGTACTTGTCCTAAAAAATAGACCAAGTTAATAATAATATAAAAATTAATTTTAAATTTTCTTACTATTTTAAGGTTTTAATTTTTCAAATACTATTGCGTTAAAAACAGTTTCTTGTGAAAAAAAAGCCACCCAGTTCTTAAACTTGACACAACTTGCGTAATGAGAGTTATCAAATGTTCTTAACAAATCTTTAATTTTGCGCTATTCACGAAAGAGTAGTTGAGTGGAACAAAAATATTTGTAGATTGTTTCAAATGCGAAAACCTTAGTTAATGTACATAATTATGTTTCATTACACTGAAAATTGATACCTTTACAGGCAATGAGAATTACATGCGATAGTTATATACTAAGAAACAAATTAAATCCAAAGAACAAAATTGTAAATTTCACTGACACATACACTAGCAGAACGGAACAGCATCTCATTTTCGAAAGTTGCGACACTTTCATCATCAGCGTTCTTCGTGTTTTTGTTCACTGTGTGTCGTTGTCAGTTGATGTAAATTATTAGCTTTATATATTTATTAATTTCTATAAATAGAATAAGAGAAATATTTCGCCGTTATTTTTTTCTCTTCTATATGAAGTTATAAATTTACCTATTCTATTTATAGAAAATAATAAATATATAAAGCTAATAATTTACATCTACTGACAACTACACACAGTGGACAAAAACACGTAGAACGCTGAAGAAAATTCTTTAATATTATATATTTCAGTAATTAATTAAATTTTTTAATTAAACCAATTACCTTAGTTTCTCTTTATGTAGTTCAACTTCTGGTAATGGCGATTTATAGAATAATGAATTGTGATATACATTCAATTTTATAAGAATTTAAATACAAAGTAAATAAGGGTGATAATTGCATTGCTGATCAAAGGAGTCTCATTATTAGCGAGGTTGAGTTTTTTTGTAACATATTTAATTGTCGGTAACAATTCTCCCCCAGTAAGACGAAAACGTGAGTCTTACTCTATTCCATTACCTACATCTAAAATTGCTAACTTTACCGCAGGTCTCTCAATAACACCACCTGATTTCTTCAGTCTAGCTCTACGTACTTTTTTTTTTTCTTGGACCGGCACTCAGGGGATGACCCCTACACATGCGTTGCATTATGCTACTTGGCCATCGTTGGCTTTGGTGACTTCAATCACCTTTCCTTATTGCCAGGAATTTCTCTCAGCATTTTCGTCCACCACAAGCACAATACTGCCTACTTCAATTGGTTTTGCTCGTTGACTCCATTTACTTCGGCGCGTCACATAATGGTTTTGTACCATTAGAACTTCCAAGAAGAAAATGATTCGCGGTGATTGCTTCTTGATGGTCGGATTCAAGTGAAACGTAGGTGAGGGGTCTAGAGCTTACTATCGACTCAACTTCCATTAACAAACTTTTTAAGCTTTCATCAGTAAATTTTTCGATGGAGATATTTTATAGAGTATAGTTTAGTTAATGGATGTCACTCCTCGGAAATTCGTTCCATTATTGCTATAAATTTCAGCTGAAGTACAACGTCTTGCCATAAAATTTCTTAGTGCCATTAAAAACGAGTCCGTTTAAAGTGATTTTCCGTTTGAAGGATTTTCTGCCTAAGTTAACTGCTAATGAACCAAAACAATCTACTCCAACAAACGTAAAGAGTCGTTGAAAAGCTCCAAGACGCGCTGCTGGCAGAGCAGCCATTTGAGGGGCAACATTCTTTCTTACATTGCTGCAACTTCTACGAACGATTTAAGAGTTGCATAGCTCATAATTTGGGTATAAAATATATTTCAGGGATTTCATTCAGAACTGTTTCATGATTCAAACGGTGGTAGGCGGTATGATATCATTAGTTATGAGCTTTGTTGTATGATGTTTGCCTGGCAATATTATGGTATCACTTTGAGCCCCACAAAAGTGTGAGACATGTTGAGCCCTGTTTTTACTATAACTAGTCCCTCATCGTCGATATAAACATTGAGTTTATTAAAAATATTTTTGTTTTTACAGGGTCTACCACTTAGTAGTGCATAATATTCATCCACAAAGCTTTCCTGTTGAACTACTCTTAAAATAAACCGCTTTGATTTATTGAGATGTTTACTACATTACATTTGACTATAAGATTATTACTTTGGAATTTTTGTCGTCTCTGCTGTATATACATAGCCCAGTTAGCCACAGCACGATGAAGTCTATACCAACCAGAAAAGTATTCGAAATTTATAGAAATTATAGCAAAACTGCGAGTGTGTATATTTAGAAAACGGGGGCGCATTTCAGCCATAGCCACATCGGTTGCATTCGAACGCATGGGAACAGCATTATTTGGCCATTCACTTTCAGGTAATCTTAGGCACCATGGACCATCAAACCATTCTTTATAATTTTCATTAACTGCTCTAAACTTTGTAGCAAAATCAGGAAAATTCAAAGCGCTAGGTACCCATCGCCATTCAGAAACACTTGTAAAGTTTAGAATTTCAGCCATCCCAAACATTACAAATTGTTCATATTTTCTAGGGTCACCAAAGATCCACAGTTCTTGAATCAGTCTACATTATTTTTCGATACATCTTAATGTCATGAGCAGTGATGATTGTCTTCATGAGTCTAACACCAATAGTTGCAGCTTGTAGTTCGAGTCGTGGTATTGAGAGGGGTCGAAGTGGAGCCACTTTTGATTTTGCAGCTATGAGTTTTATTTCAGTCGTATCGCCAAAAGTAATTCGAAAGTAATATACAGATGCACATGCATCTTCACTTGCGTCAACAAATTTTTGTAACTCAGCAAGATAATTATGGTGTTGTAGTGTCAATAGCATCGTGGTAGGGTTACTCTGGTAATTATTGGCAAAAAGCTAAGCCAATTTCTCCATTTATGATACAGGTCACCATTGAGAGGCTGATCGCACTTTATATTGTATCGCCATACTTCCTGAAGAGTCTATTTCAAATGTGACATAAAACAAGTCACAAGCCTAGTGGGTCAAACACCGAACTTCTAAAACTTCTCGCTTTGTTGACACTAAAGCCCACGAATTTTTTCGCATTGTGTTAAATGTTCACCCTTTTCGAATGTTTTTTCCTCAAGTTCTTTTTTTACCTAGTGCTTTTAAAACTTCTGAGGAGTTTGAGGACCAATTGCGCATACTAAAACCTCCTTGAGCATAAACATCACTTACGTCTAAGGCCAAGTTAATTGTATTTTCAATGGTGTTTGTTGAATCTATGAAATCGTCAACGTTATGTTGTTTTGTTATGCCATGGAATACTGCTTGACTTCTCGAAAAGTTTTGTGCATTTATGTCCCTCACAAAATGTGAAATACAGGGTGAGCATGAAGCTCCAAAGGTGAGTACGGCAATAGCACCTAATCGGAATTTAAATAAAATATTTAAAACAGGCATTAATAAATCGGGACCCCTTAATAAAAAATCAGTCAAAGCCAAATCGCCAGTTTTTGGTAACTCTGGTGGGTCAACTTTCCAAAAAGTCATACTTCATATCTGCCATCTTTTAATATACATTGCATAGCTTTGTCATCATCTTTTGACATAGGCAGTATTTCCATTGGTGTTATACCAACATTTTCATCGGAAAAAAAATCTTTTATTGGATGTGAATTTCCACGCAGTTACATTTGTGAAAATTAAGTCTTCCACAATATTTGGGATTGCCACCGAGAAGTGTCCACGCCAGTCTTGTCTTTGATGCCACCGGCTCATGCCAGTCACCTTCACGTACTTCAAGAGACGCAATTAAATTTGCATTATTTACCCCAATAATCATAGAAGGAATAACATTTTGGTATCCCTCGAAGGGGATATTTTTGAGATAAGTGTATTTTCAACCTTCATTGTCTCGCTTGATAAATTAAGATTTTTGACAGTATATACATTATTTAATGAAAACATTGTAGAATTTGGTTTGGCTCTAGAAATGTTTAACTTTAGTCACCTAATGAGTCCGCCACATCTTTCTCTAACAGTGCCAAAGTCGAGCCATCATCCATAAGTGCATATAAATTAATTGATATTTTATTACCAAAAAGCGTGACGGTAGAATGAGTCATCTTTACTAGCACTTCTGTGACTATTAAATTTAGCTCTTGATGAGTATTCTTCGTTGTATAATATGGGATTGTGTTGTACATTTTACCCATCTGTCACAAGATTTCTTAAAACAGCACCTGCGTCTGTGATTTCCAAGGCAAATGCGGCACAAATTTTTAGACTTCACTGTGTTCCAGTGTTCAGTTAAAGACAGCGTTTTAAATGTTTCACATTGGGACAATTTATGAGGATTATTACATAGCGCAACTTTAGTGAAATGTATTGAGGCTTATGTGTATTTAGACGGCTTTTCTCTATTGACTGGGTTCCTTTCATAATTAGCGAATGTTTGAACAGTTACCTTGCATGTTGCCTCTGCTATCATATATAACCACTCTGAAAAAAGCTCTAAGTTCGGACGTTTGATGTCTTTGCAGCTTGTCCACTAATTGCTGTAAAAGTGTGGGATTAACTAAATATTTATATATAGGGTCGAATTGTTGCGCAGCATTTTTTATTGCAAACGAAAATTTTATTATAGATTCTAGTTTGTTACGCTGTATTGTATATTTGCGTACTTCCTATATCAATTGCTTTATTATGCATTCGGGTGTGCCGTAGTACATTTTTAGAGTTCGGATGATGTATGAAGCCATATCTTGAGAATGGTTAAAGCTAATGTTTCTGTATTTGGTCTGAGTAACTTAATGGTCAGTACGAATCATCAGTGATGAAGTGGGCGTAGTTCCTCCCATACAAACTAAATATTGATTTCATTATATCTCGAGATCGGTTAAAGTTTCTATAATTCGTCTGAGTGACATAATGGTCACTACAAGGCTTCAGTAAAAAAGTGGTCGGAATTGGACAAGTGCCCGCCCAAATTTTTTATCAATTAACTTTTTTTTTGCATAAGGAAAAGGTCCATACATTTTTTTTGTAATTTAGGGTAGGGAGGCAAAGTGCCCGCCCAAAAAAATTTATTATCAAACAAGATTTGGAAAATTTACTCGCAGTAAACTATAAAAATACTATAATATCAGCAATTAAAAACCACAATGAAAATACAACTTTCGGAGGATTATACATGTAATGTTCAGAAGAATTCCTCAATGGATAAAATTCTGCAGACATTCAAAATAATAGTGTGGGATGAATGTACCATGACGCACATGACGCTCTTGATCACACTGTGAAGGATATTAGAAGCAATACTAATTTATTCGGAGGCGCACTGATTCTTTTAGCTGGAGATTTTCGCCAAACATTTCCTGTGATACCTGGTTCAACACCAGCTGACAAGCTTAATGCATGCCTAAAATCATCATTCTAAGTAGAATCTCTGGTAATTTAAAAAGATACAAATCGATCGACAGTGTCATAAATAATGCGGACATTGTCAATTGACCTATTGAATTTTTGATTTCACTGGATTTGCCGGGTTCCACCGCATGAATTAAAGTTAGAAATCTTATTATTTTACTTCGAAATCTCGATCCACCACGTCTTTGCAATGGAACTCGCCTAATTGTAAAGCAATTCCTGAGCAACTTAATCGAAGCAACAATAATAACAGGAAAATAAAAAGAAACGGATATCTTAATACCACGTGATAACGTCAGAAATGCCATTTTAGTTTTACCGATTACAGTTTCCTATTCGCTTGGCCTTTGTGATGACTATAAATAAATCTCAAGGTCAATCCTTGCAAGTTATTTGGCGTAAATTTAGAAAACTCATGTTTCTCTCATGGTCAGCTTTATGTTGCATATTCCCGTGTAGGGAAACCAACAAATTTATATGTTTTCGCGCCTTAGAATAATATAAAACTGTTTAGAAAAATTTTAAATATTAAGAAAAAATAAATACATATCATCCCCTAAAACCTTTTTGATTGGTTGTGATGTATTTTGGCTAATTACGTCATAATCACATAAGTTCATCATATATTTCAGAAAAAATAAAATAATTAAATAATTTTGGAATGATTATGAAAATTTATCAAAAAAAAGTTTTAACAAGAAATGTGAAACTGTAAGTTACAAGAAAAACAGAGGCACTGTGTCAAAGCAGTACTGAAGAGCCGAAAGAGCGAACAATTGGGAAACATAAAATTTTGAGAAGTTTCATAAAAAGTGACGAAGAGAATAGAGCCATTGATTCAGTGAGATTGCAACGTAGTGAAGCAGAAACATTAAATCAACGTTAGCAGCGAACAATCAGTACACGATGAACTGATTCAAATTAAAGAAAAATAGCGGCAGTGAGATCGCTACGTAGTGAAGCAGGAACAAATAAATAATAAGTTTTATAGTATATAGCTGGGGTCACCAACTGGCGGACCGCGGTCCAGATCCGGACCGTAGACCTATTTCATGCGGATCTTGTGTTAACAATACAAAATATTTTTCATTATGTAACAACAAATTCAAGAGAAATATTTTCGTCTCGACATCAGCCTTTGGTGGATCATCACTACATTAACTAAAATGTAATAAGAAACCTATGCAAAAAAAAAGATAATTTGGGAGCGATAACACAAACAATTTCATTAGTAATATTGTCGTCATCAGCAACAAAACTCACACATACACTCATTGATACAGTATCTAAACATATTATTTAAATAGTTCAGTTTATTACCTTCCGGACTGCGACGGTCGTAATTTTTTTAAAAACGGACGCCAAATGAAAGTAGTTGGTGGCCGCTGGTATATAGAAACAGAGTATATGTTTAAAAGTTCGGTATTTATTTACTTCACGTTTAATTTTGACCGTGAAGAAGATTTTTTAGACGTTTTATTTTTTTCGGGATGTTTAAGGAAATACTATATAGGAGACGTTGAAGTAGAGAAGAATAAAACGAAGATGTTTGAATGACTATATACATAGTATATACGAGATGAAAATATACATTTGGGACTTAAAATATATATGTATGTAATAAGAAAGAAGCTTTAATAGAAATACACATGCAGATGTTTTTGTGTTAATTTTTGTATTAACTGTATCATTTTGGAAATAAAGTAGAAGAAATAGAAAAAGAAACAAATTTTAATTTACTGCAATTAATTGTATTGGAAATGAATAAAGATTTAATTGGATTATATTAAAGCTATTACTGTACTGTATATATTTTTAATATCTATCACTTCATAAAATTTATAATTTTATATATTATATTCCCAATATTTTGTAATATTATCCAATCCGCAGGCACATCAGACCGTCCTCTTTCGTCGGTATTGTGTAGCACCGGCGAAGTAAAATAATTACAAAAATAGCTCCTAAAAACGAATCTTCAAAATATAATACGTCTCCTTAACAGCGTTAACAGAGGCGTTACACCACTGCTATAAAAACAAAGAACGTGCAAAAGCAGAGTTGTAAGATAGTGGAGCTTCACCTCCTGTTATTTCTCCTACTATCCCTTTCCTCTAGTTGCAGCACAATGCATTGCATGTGTAGGGATTATATCCTGAGTGCTGGTCCAAGATAAAAAAATGCACATATGCGAGATATTTTTATGAGTCTGAAACTGCCGTTAAACCCAGGAAACTTTTCGTTTTGTTGTCAACGTACAGACTACTTCGACCATCGCCACCCTCAATATTATTAGGGATTCAGCGAGGAGAAATTTCCCTTTACCTCGGGACAGTAAGCCGTTCAGAGATTTTTAGGGTTGACTTCTTACTTTAGGTAATTCGTTCCACAGTATACGATAATGGCTAACCCACTGTCGAACTTGCTACGGAAACACGCAACATTCAAGATGAGTGAGGAAGAACTGCTGGTTTTTGAACAACTGAAGAATTCTCTCGTTACAGTACCCGTGCTGGACTTGTTCAAATCTTGCAAAATGGTAACTATGATTATTATTATATGAATCATGACGTACTTTATAAGAACCCAGAAGAGGAGCAGATCCTTGTACCTAAGCTTATGGAAAAGCATATTTTAGCATTACGCATCGTCAAGGACATTTCGCACCCAGTAAAACGAAAGATCTTGTTGAGAAATCGTTTTTATACCTGAATTGGGCAACAAGGTTGACAGTATTGTAAAGAGTTGCATATAATGTATATAGTTACCGAAGCGAACAAGGGACGAAAAGAGGGATTGTTGAATTCGATAGACACATCGGATCGACCACTACTTACATACCATTTAGATCATGTGAGTCTCATGAAGTCTATTCACAAAAGGTACACTCATATTTTAGTCGTGGTGGATAGTTTCTCCAAGTTTGTGTGGCTATATTCCAAGCGGAGTACATGGGCTGAGGAGGTGGTAGATCGACTTAAACGACAGGCAGCAGTATTTGCAAAGTGGTTAGATTTTTTTTTTTATCTGAGACCTGCATTAGGATATTGAGGGCAGTAGGAGGTGTACTACTGTCTCCGAATATATGAAGAAGTAGGAAAAATACTTAGCTAGAAAGTGATGGTCAGGTGTGCCGAATATGGGATAGGAAGACGACGACTGTACAGAATGACGGACGTTTATATTTGACTTTATATAACAGGAATGCTGCGACTGAGAGAGAAACATACAGTATAGAATGAAAGCCTGATAGACCTTGACTTAAGAAATTTAAACGTAACGATAGTTAGTCTTCAAACAACCGCGACATAATTAACAATAAAATAAATAAAATCATACATACAAGAGGGTGGCGATGGCACGATGGATGGTAGTCTGTACGTTGACTACACAACCAAAAATCAGACCTGGGTTCAACCAAAGTTTCAGACAAAAAAAAAAAAAAATTTTAAATTAAAATAAACATCTCGCATTTTTCTGATGTGCATTAGTGTGTCTTTGTGTGTTAGTTGTTGTCTGAAGGTTTCAGTGGCGAAGGCATAGTCACTGGTCACTGAACAATACCGGCTGCAGCTGATAGCAATCCACAATCACATCAGAACGCCCTCCTTCGTCGGTATTGTGTAGCACCGGCGAAGTAAAATAATAATAAAAAATGGCTACTAAACCGAAGCTCTTCAGCACTGCTCCGAGTATAAAAAACTAAAGAACGTGCGAAAGCAGAGCTGCAAAATAATTAATTAAGCTTCACCTCCTGTCGTTTCTCCTACTATCCCTTTCCTATAGTTCCCAGCACAATGCTTCGCATGTGTAAGAGTCATCTCCTGAGTGCTGGTCCCAGATAAAAAAAAAAAAAAAAGAGGCACTTAACCATTTTTATTTAAATAAATGATTTTGAAGTTTTGTAATAATATTTAAGACTTACCAAATTCAATGAATTTTTTATATATACAATAAATAATACTATAAAAAAAATAAAATCCTACATATATATTATATGTGTCCGTCTAGACGCACATCTATATACATATTATACATATGTCTTAAATTTTATTTAAATCCCTTAGTTAGTTTAGGTGACGTGCAAATTACTTCGTTATCATATTTTTGAAAAACTGAAAAACTGTATATCCAATGTGGTCTGGCTATACTTTAAATTTCATCAAAATCGTTTAGTTTCGGAAACGGGGGAATCCTCCCCTACCTCCCTTATACGCACTCCTGTTTTTTTTCAAAGAATATATATGTGTCCTTCTAAACGCAGGCCTATTGGTTTTTAAATTTAATTAAAATCTGTGAATTAGTTTGCGAGACGCCGCAATTACAACCTACTTCTCGACTCAAAGTACAACAGACAAACAAACTTATTTTCCCTTTTATAATATGAGTTACTAAAGATTAGTACATTTAGCTATTTACTTAAGCCCGTATGACACCACATTATTTTTCATTAATTAATATAAATTTGATAGAAGGGGACAGCAAAGTCAGAAAGAAACAAATATAATATAATATTTCCATTTTTTAAGTGTTGCCTTCTTATTTTCATTAAAAAAAAACGCTAAAGAAAAATTTACGGTCAAAAACTAAGTTCAAAATCGCACACATTGTATATAAAGTTGTTCACATATAAAATATTACAAATTAAGGAAAATTTTCGTCGTGTTCAACTTCATAGTTAATTTATCACAATATTGTGAAAAAATTGCTTTTTGATTAGAATAAGGGGAAACGAACAATTAATCTCCAACACCAGTTGAGTAGAATACGAATTTTCTATGGCACTCCACACGTCATCAGTACTATTTGTGTCAACCGGGAGGTAGTTGTAAAGTCATTATTATCATCTATTTAACCCGTCAGAGCTGACGAAAATATATACGAAAATAAATGTTACTGTCCACATACTATTAACAAAGGTTGTCAGCTTTGTTGTTTCTTATGTTTCTAATAAAGGTCATACTTCATATATTCCCAAAGGTCAAACCTCTATTTTTAGTACAGGTGAGAACATAAATTAACTGTGAACTTGAACACGACTAAAATTTTAATTCATTTGTAATAATTGTAGTTTGATTAAATTCTAAGTATTCTAAATATTCATATAAAAGATTTTAAGTTCGAAACGTCAAATCTAAGTTGAAATTTTTAAAATTTTTTTTGACAGACACTCATTTTTTATCGATAACACTAGGGGACGACTTGATGTTTTTGCATTTATCTCAATATGGTTGTACTCTTTGCATCTGATTAATTTTCCCATTACAATATATTTGCGTTATTCTCCAAAATTTGAACAATGCAGAAAAAATGTAGTGTCATAAGGGCTTTAACAATATATAATACTATATTCGATAATTTTCTTCTTTTCTCTTTCAGAAATTTTATAGATATCACGAACTATTAAGGCTCAATGAAGAGAAACTGTTGCAGAAAACAGAAGCAACAAAAATTCAGTTTTTAAAAATTTTCAAAGAAGCTTTCCCCCAACTTTTTAATGTATTTTTTACATTTTTTGTGACACTTGCTATTTTCCCCGCAATTCATTCTGGTAAGTCTTTAAGTTTGCAACTCTTTATAAAGTATCTACCATTGATGAGAGATATCCGGCTACGAGTTCAATTCAAAAAAAGATAATTTAAAAAAGTGTCATAAATATGTAGATTTTGGAACTTGCTTTTAGCCGCGGCTTTGCTTTACTGTTTTCTATTTATGTGTATGTTCATAATTTTAAGTAAAGTAGAATCTATGGAGAAGTTACACACTATCATTTTCACTATCAGACTCTTATATACAGGGTGTCTGGTGGGAAATTTATATTTTTAAATACGATTATTTCAAAAAGTAATAAACGGTGCGGAGGGATGGTAGCGCCGTTGGAATGATTGAATGTGTGGATTTGTCAGTCGCAGTGGTCGAGTGAGCATCGCGCGTTCGCTGAGGAGACATTTTTTCAGAGTAATGATTCTTACGTAAATGTTCGTCGACAATTTTGTTTAAAGTTCAGTATTTGGCGAATAAGTGATGGACCGAGTGTAAATTTAATTCGTTCGTGGGTGCTGAGATTCCGCGCAACTGCTTCAGCTATGAATGCCGACGGCCATTGCCCAGTCGATCCGAAAATATTGAATTGGTTGAAGAGAGTTTACTTGAAAATCCGCGACTTTCAATACGGAAAAGAGCAGCCTCACTGGGACTTCCAAGAGCTATTATTCATGAAATTTTAAGAAAGGATCTGGACGACATACTCTATAAAAAATAAAATCCGCATTTCCATTCTATCGTTCAATGCTCTTAATAAAACTTTGTGTCAATTATTACGTTTTTCATTTAAGTTTGAAAATATAATTCCCCTACATGACTCCCTTTATTACTTTCTGGTAGTTTAAACATACATGGCGTTAAATTCCGATAGTTTTTCTTAAACAAAAATAAAGATCGGGAGATATTAATATCCTTGGTATTAGTTCTGTATTAATCTCCATTCGTGAAGCTTTTCACGTGACCTCCAGTCTATAAAGTAAACTGACGTTATTCCTCGATTGTTGACGATAATTGGCCAATTGAAAGAATGCTATACCAAAGAAGTTTGTAGTCACTGACAGGCGTGTAATACTATAATTTCTATCGTTTGTATTTCCTGAGATTTGTAGAATATTTACTATCTTATCTTCATCTATAATTCCATATATTTACTTTTATCCTGTAAGCTGTGTGTAATAAACATTGCATGAATCTTATCCACGAATGTAGAGATCACAAGCCAAACTCCAAAGCTTCAGGGTCTAAGAATTTTTTTTGTAATAGAGTGGAAGAATTTTTCAAGTCATTACAATTTAAAAAATGTGTAAGTGAACACAGTAAAAAGTGTTGGTTTACCGTTTTTAATTGAAACTTCAATGCTTTTTATTTTGAAAAAAAATTTTTTAAATACAAATTATGAAACAATTTTGTACTATAAAATCAATTTCGGTAAAAATTTTTCTTTTATTCTCTTTTTCGTAACAGTATCAATAGAATGAAATAGATATTGCATTCTTTTTCCCAATAACAGCACTACATAAATTTATTTGAGTATGAAATATCCATAAACCAGAGGGATCGTGAGTAAATTTCCACCCACGATCACGCAAGCTCACAATTACAAAAAAATATTGAAGCACGGCCGCAATATTATTACTAACGATCACGAACGCCCACGTGAATAAAATTAAAAATAACTAAAAAAATGTTTTCATCTCTGTCTGAAGTATAATAATTTTACGCACTACTTTTCCCCAAATATTTAACTTATTCAGAAAAATATTTACTAAAAGAAAATAGATTGAAATTTATATATGAAGGGTTAGCTAGTCCCTATGCGCATTTCACTGTTGCTAATTAAGATCTTCAGGGAACTTTTACCCAAAATTTTCTTAGAGGTAGAGATAATATGTTAATCCCTCATTTAAATACATGAGAAGTTTGAGCAATATCAGCAGTGCGATTAACTATGCAATTTTAACGATAATTGTATGGTCAAACTAAACTAAACGATTTTCTATTCACTAAAATATCGTTAAGCGTTTTCTTTAACAGCTTCTACGTTAACTAAACCACACTAATTTTTTTGTTTACTTTAACACAAATCTAAAAGACACATTCATCCATACATACCGTTGAATCGTGTTTGTTTATTATATATTTCCAAAAATTTCGATTTTGTTTGTATAAAAGAATAAATATTATGTATCAAATAATAAAATGTATGTTGTATAAAGAAAATTTTTAAAGAAGCTATTTGATTTGTTTGATTTATTTGTATATTTCTTAATTCTCAAATAGATTTTGGGAGTTCTTATATAAATATGTGCAATTTCTTAGCTACTGAACTGACATCTGTATGGTAATACCTTCGACTGATGAACTTCGTTCAAACTTAGCTGCACTAATAATATAAAATATAAAAATAAATAATATAAAAAAATAATAATAATATATATATATATAATATATATAAATAAAATGAAATAATAAATTATAATTAATAAAAATAATAACCCATATTTCCCTGCGAGAAACGGCTGGTAATGTTGTCTACACTAGGGCTAGGCGTTCCGGCGAGGCTCTAATGGATGCCTTGGAGTACAGGCGGTCGCGTGGGACGTTGCGGCGAGCTATTATTGCGAGCACGAGCGCGAAATGGGAGGAACTACGGAACGACCTTAACCGTGATCCATGGCTATAGGATCGTGATAGGTAAATTGGGCGGGAACGCTGTTGGCGGACACATGGAGGAGATCGTGGTGGTATATTCCACACACAACCTCCGCTGGGCGGTGTACATGTACCCTATTCTGATGGCATTGCTTCCGGTATATAATACTTGCATGGGCCAAGGCGTCTTATCAAACACTTTGCATGTTGGATAATGCTGCGAGCCTACTGGAGAAGCTACTGCAAAGAAGTTTGGCGGAGGCCGGCAGCATGTCGGATAGGCAACATGGCTTCAGGCCGGGCAGATCGACGTTTCGGGCGATTGCGGATGTAGTTGGGTGCTTCGAGCGCCCAAAGCAGACGCTACTATCCGAAGCGCATAGCTGTCCTCGCTACACTCGACATTCGGAATGCCTTCAACAGCCTACGGTGGGCTATTGTTCTGGAGGCGTTACGGCGGAAGTTCTGTATTCCCGGATACTTGTTGAAGATTCCCCGTAGCTACCAGGACGATCGGGTACTGCTGTACGATACAATGGCCGGACGTAGAAGCAGGACGCTCACATCCGGCGCGGCCCGGGGATTTGCGCTAGAACCGGACGTATGGAATAAGGCCTACGATGGGATCTTTGGTGTGGAAATGCCCGAGGATACTCATGTCGTTGAGTCACGTGACATAGCGGCGGTCATCTCGGCGCTGGTGACACCAGCTGTATTTGTGCGTAAGACTCTATTGCAGGCTTACTTACTGGGCCCAAATATGGCTTGTGGCAACTAAGGCGGCAAGGATGACTGGTATGTTAAGCAGACCCATGGCGAATGTCGGCGGCCCGACACAGGGCAAGAGGAGGCCGATTATGGCGGTCACGAATTCTATCGTGCTGCATGGGAGTGAAATTTAGGGCGATGTACTGGGTGAGAGAACCAAACGCAAGGTGCAAGGACGGCAGCCATTAGGGTTGCTTCGGCTTACCGTATGGTTTCGGGCGCTGCGGTCCTGGAGGGTGGCATGGAACTCGGAGGGGGAGGGTGCGCGGCGTTGGTGATTTGGGGCTGAAGCCCAAAACTGTTCAAATCGAGCAGGTGGACCGCGGAGACGATCGGCAAGTGCACGACGAGCCTCATTCCCTGCATTGAAGTATGGATTCGGAGGAATTTTGGGACGGTTAACTACTTCCTGAGACAATTCTTCTCGGGCCACAGATACTTCAGAAAGTACCTGTACCGCATGCGCATTGCAGATAGTCCAGATTGTATTCACTGCGGTATGATGGATGATGATGCAGAACACAATTTCTTTGACTGTATCAGATGGCATACTGAAAGGAATGCAATGGCGCAGCGTGTTGGCGGATTCACTCCTGCCAGTGCTCGATTGCGAGGGCAATTGGAACACTGTGGCTGTTTATAATTGTATTTATAAAGTTATTAATAAGCAATATTTTTGTATAAAACAAAGAATAATTTAAATAAAGAAGGCCTTTTGTTTTGAACATTAAAGAGTCTACATCAATCTTCCTCTTTGGGGAAAAGAACTCGGTTCCAGTGCCGTTTGTTGTTACACATAGCAATCAACATTTAACCCAGTTTATGTGCTGAGCTTAAAATATCCTTTTTTAAATCATTAAAGAGTCTACATCAATATTCCTCTGTTGAAAACAACTCGGTTCAAGTACCGTTTGTTGTTACCCGTATCAATCAACATTTAATCCAGTTTATGTGCTGAGATTAAAACATCCTTTTTTATTAACAAACGAGTTAATAAACATTTTGGTGATCCCGACGTGATCCTGCGTACAAAGAAGGACGAAAATGGGAATTTGAGGAACTGGTGAATAAACAGAAGGCCATCGGCGAGAAATTTGAGACGATTATTAGGAATTACAAGAAGGACTCGTCATCAAGGAAAACAACGAAAAGTTATTTTCAAGAACGGTTGAAAAGGTTGGAGGTAGAGTGGTCAGCATTTGAGGGCAACGACAACGAAATCCGTCTGTTAAAAACTCTGCCATTGGATCATGAGTATTTCGTCAATGGGTACTACGAAGCCGTAAGAGACATCGTGGAACAACACCAAGAAGTATTCCAGCAACCTATGTTGACGGTCATACCCACCTCCGAACAACCACTAAGGCAACATGCTCGTAGGATGGGTGAACCAGCAGCATCAACAGAAGCCAGTGAGATCCAAATCGACATGGCCAGTAGGATTACGAAACTAATCCGTAGATAGAGTGCGATGATGTCAGCGCTAGAGCGCTTATTGACAGAAGATTTTACCAAAGGAGATGTCCCTACTGCAACCACATTGTGGAAAAATATTGAAGACACATCTACAAATTTACGGTTCGTGCGACGATCCAACAGACCATGCATATAATATGGAGCGATTCATATCCCTGGAAACCAGTGTAAGAAAAATGGCGAAAAGGGTCATCGACGGGTTCACAGCAACACAGCCATCAGAACTCGTTCATCATCGGGCAGAACCAAATGCCAAAAATCACTATACCCAAATTTAATGGAAATCAGTTGAAATAGCAGGAATTTTATGATTTATTTTTATCGTTGGTTGTCAACCAGCCGATGTCAAGAGTACAAAAAATTTGGTACTAAAAACACAATTGGTAGGAGAGGCAGCGAACTTAATAAAGCACTTTGCTGCAACAGAAGAAAATTTTGAAGCCGCATGGACGATGGTCATTGACCGGTACAACAACAAGCGGTTGCTAGTCAGCAGATTGGTTCAGCAATTGGTCGATGGTGCAGATGATAGGATGAATGACAACTTTAAGGGGCTTCATGACCAGACTCAAGAATGACTTTTGGCACTACAGAACCTTCAAATTGATACATCGTCTTGGGACCCGCTTCTGCTGCACTTAATGCTGAAAAGGATAGATCAAGCCACAAGATTGCGGTTTAAGCAGTCTCTATTGCAGCCACGAGAAGTTCCTACAATTAAGGAATTTTTGAAGTTTTTGGAAAGACACTTTCAGTCCATGGAAGCGAAGGGGGCCAAAAAGAAACGGCCACTTTCAGAACCGAAGGTTTGCACTTCAGTGGTAACTCAAGACCATTCCTGTGTTATGTGCAGAAGCGGTAAATACCCATTATTTTCTTGCAAGATGTTCATTCAATCATCACCTGTAGTTCGACTTCAATTCGTTCAAAAGAAAAAATATTGTGTTAACTGCTTAAAACCAGGCCATAACGCAAAGAATTGCATTTCTAGAAGCTGCATGAAGTGTAATAAGAGGCACAACACACTTATTCACCTAGAAACCTCAGAACAAAACAGAAGCAACGAGCCTTCAAAAAATTGGGCATCGGAAGGAAGCTTAACTGTTGCTGCACAAGAAGGTGCATCATTAACCACAGCCAAAAATTCCAGTTCAAACAATTACATTCTTCTTAGCACAGCACTGATCATCGTCAAGGCAAACGGAAAAGAAGTACAATGCCGAGCAATTCTCGATTCCGGCTCTCAACTCAATTTCGTCAGCGAGCAATTAGTTAAGCGCTTAGGCCTTTCAACAAAACCAGCTTCTATCTGTATAAACGGAATTGGAGCAAGCAACACTAAGGTTCGGCACAGAGTCAATGTCGCAGTACATTCTAGACTCGACAACTTCACGACACAACTCGAAGCAGCTGTTCTTCTTCAAATAATCTCTTCACAACCGTCGCAAACAATTAACATTCACAATTGGCCAATTCCCAAAAACATCAGACTTGCAGACCCGGAATTCAATCGCCCTGATAAAATAGATGTGCTTCTAGGGGCAGAATTTTGTCACCAGTTATTTTCAATTTGACAAATAAGATTGGGAAAGAAGCTGCCAACTTTGCAAAACACAGTATTGGGATGGGTCATTTCAGGTAGGGTTGGTGAAATTCAGCTATCATCGAAAACATGTGGAATGTGTACTGAAGAAGACACCAAGCTAGAAGAAACAGTTAGTCAACTATGGGAACTAGAAAAGTTGGAAACAACAGATAAGGCGCTTTCTACTTCGGTAAGACTTTGTGAAAATCATTTCGCAAATACTTATACAATTGATCAGAATGGAAGATTTGTTGTGAAATTGCCGTTTTGCAGTAATCCCGAGGAATTGGCGGAGTCTCAAGGAATTGCCCTCAACAGATTTCTTGCGCTAGAGCGGCGACTTGCAAGGACACCAGAAATTAAAATCAATACACACTATTCATGGAAGAGTACGAGTCGTTGGGACATATGTCATTGATAGACACAAAGTTCGTTGCTGAACCTAATTACTTCATTCCTCACCACTGCATACTCAAGCCCGAAAGTTCAACAACAAAATTAAGAGTAGTCTTTGATGCCTCTGCTAAAACTTCTACTAGTGTGTCATTGAATGATTTAATGTACACTGGACCGACCATTCAAACTTATCTGTTTACCATTATTCTCCGTTTTCGACTCCCACGCTTTGTGTTTACCACAGACGTGGAAAAAATGTACCGACAAATGCTTATACATCAGGAAGAGAGGAAATTTCAAACCATCATTTGGAGAAAGAACCCAACTGCAGCAATCAAGCATTATCAACTGAATACAATAACCTACGGCACTCGAGCGGCACCGTACTTGGCAACTAAATGCCTGGAAAAAATTGCAAAGAAGAATATAGCACGGTATCCGCTTGGAGCCAACTTTTTGCTCAACAATTTTTACGTCGATGATGGAATGGGAGGTGATGACAGTTTGAGTACGACACCCACACTTCAGCGAGAATTGATGCACATACTGAAACAGCATGGTTTAAATTTTTTTTTTTGGACCAGTGCTCAGGGGCTATCCCCTACATATGCAATGCATTGCACTGGAACTAGAGAGAGGGATAGGGTAGAGAATAGACAGGTGGTGAAAGCGGTAGGAAGATAGAGCTTAATTCTTACACAACTCTGCAGTTGCGTGTTAATTATAAAGCAAAGTTGTGGCGTCTCTGATGGTTTTTTGAAGCGTTTTTTTTTAAGCTAATGGAGCCATTTTTTATTTATTATTTTACTTCTCCGACGTTTTATTGCTCAAATACCGACGAAGTAGAGTGCTGTAGCACACTAAACTCCGAAAATTTTTTTCCTGATTTGACCCGTCAGGGAATCAAACCTGGGTTTTTCTGGTTGCAGAGCCAACACGCTGACTACTCGCCATCAGCACAACGAAGAAGTGAACCTTGATTTTAACAACGAAAATCACCAAACAGTCAAAACCCTGGGATTGACATGGATACTAAGGGTCGATGAGTTCTGTGTAACAGTATGTTTGGGTGAGGCCAAACATGTGACTAAACGAACTGTTGTCTCAGATTTGGCTCGATTATTTGACCCGCTGGAAATGGTGACTCCAATTGTAATCACGGCAAAGATGTTCATTCAGGAATTGTGGCAATTGAAACTTGAATGGGATGAAGCCCTACCAGCAGAGCTGCATACAAAATGGATGAAGTTTCGGAACGACTTGAGACACATAGACAGCCTGAAGTTTTCCAGACACATTTTTCAAGGGCATGTTTCATCGGTAATACAGATTTATACATTTGTGGATGCCTCAGAAAAGGCATATGGGGCAGCAGTATACATAAGGTCAGCCATAAAAAATGGCCAAATAATAATAAGGCTACTATACTCAAAATCACGCGTAGCACCGTTAAAACAACAAAGCCTTCGCCGGTTAGAACTTTGTGCTTGGGTGCGCAACTAACGGCTCGAGTGAAAGGGGACTTAAAACTTGAGGATACGCCTACCTGCCTTTGGACGGACTCAAAGATTGTTTTGGCATGGATCCATTCGCAGTCATCATCACATCAAACGTTTGTGGCCAATCGAATAGCCGCAATTCAGGAGTTGACAGTGGCCGAACAATGGCGACATGTAGGTTCCAAAGAAAATCCTGCTGACATCATATCCCGAGGGCTGTCTCCGAAGGCATTGCCATCATGCAACTTATGGTTTTATGGCCCAATCTTCCTACATGGACATGAAGCAGCTTGCCCACAAAGATATTCGAAGGCCACAGAAATACTGGGAGAGAACATGGAGCTAAAGAAAACAGCTACCGTCCTAGCAATTGAAAATCCAACACCAATAATCTACAAAATTAATCACAAAGGATTGTTTCGAACGTTGCAAAGAATTGTAGCCCATATGCTCCGATTTATCAACAAGACAAGAAAAAGAAATAATACACGTTCAGATCTCGCCTTGACAGTAATAGAACTGGAACAAGCTCTTGTGGTCATTGTGCGAGCAATGCAGTCGGATTTTGAAGACGAACTAAAACATTTGAAAAGAAACAATGAAGTGAGTAAAACAAGTCCTTTCAGCAACCTTACCCCGTTCCTGGATTCGAATGGCATCATCAGAGTGGGAGGACGATTAAGCGCATCTTCCCTTTCATATGACGCAAACATCCGATACTACTGCCCTGAAATGACCCGATCTTAAAGTTACTCATGCAAATGGTGCTCGAACAAAACAGACATTGCGGGCCACAAGCACTCTTGTCATGCACTAGGCGTAGATATTGGCCAATCAAGGGAAAGGCAGCAGCAAGATCTATCGTACAACATTGTGTGCGATGCGCCAAGACCAAGCCAAGGCTGCTCAATCAAATTATGGGCAACTTACCAGCTGCGCGGGTCACACCAACCCGACCATTCATCAACGCTGGAGTTGACTTTTGCGGACCGTTTTGGGTACATTATAAGGTGAGAGGGAAGAAGCCTCAGAAGGTTTACATCGCCGTGTTTTGCTGTTTCGTTACCAAGGCAGTACACTTGGAACTGGTTGGTGATCTTACCACCGAATCGTTTGTAGGAGCATTGAAGAGATTTATAAGCATACGAGGTCAATGCCGAAACCTCTACTGCGACAACGCTACCAATTTTGTAGGCGCAAAGAATCAATTGATGGAACTATCAGAAAGTATCCATTCTGGTTCAGCTCAAGACACAATTAACAGAGAATGTACATCTCGAGGAATAACGTTTCATTTTATACCCCCAAGAGCACCACATTTCGGTGGCTTATGGGAAGCTGCAGTCAAATCCGCAAAGCATCTTCTCGTCAGAAGTGTGTCGACACCATCGTTGACTTATGAAGAGCTTGACACGGTGATCATAGAAATTGAGGGAATTCTGAATTCGAGACCAATAAGCGCAATGTCTGAAAACCCGAATGATTTAGCAGCATTAACTCCGGGCCACTTTCTTATTGGGGAATCCCTCAATGCTCAAGTTGACGTAAATTGCACACAAGAAATTGGTAACTCACATGAAAAACGAGTTTTGGAGACGTTGGTCTCTGGAATATTTAAATGAATTACAATATCGACATAAGTGGAAAACTCAAGCAAACAATATTCAAGCAGGGGATATGATAGTAATCAAAGACGATAACACAGCCCCACTACAGTGGCCTCTGGGCAGAGTTATAAAGGTACATCAAGGATATGACGGCCTCGTCCGAGTAGCTGACGTGAAAACATTAACTGGCAACTACAGACGGCCAATTACACGTTGAGCATCGTTACCAATAAATACTGAAGTCGATACCGAAATATCTGCATAAGATCAAGCAACTGAATAAAACATCCATCAGGATGATAACGAATCTGAAACGCCTACGAAAAGGAGACGCACCTCCACCATTTCAAACCTTCCCATGATGGTAATGACTGATGCTGCTACCACTGGTACTAGGAACAAATATCTACAATAAACAATTCGGGTCACAGCCTGGAATTTACTATGAGGGAATTGGAACAACATTTATCTCACCCACAGAATGGCAGTTTTTAATTTATTATGATTTTGAAGGGTTCTGCAGCCTTATTCTCTAATTCTCGTAGCTAAAGCTAAATCTCGATCGCTAAAAAGCTAAAAATATATTAGGGCAAATATTTTAGCTATATCTCTAAATTAGTATTCTGTAATATCAATCGCTTAGCTAAATTTTTACATTTTCGCCGTAGCTAATTTGCTATCACTATACTTAACCTTTCCCACTGCCTTTATAAATTGCTGTTGAAAAGAGACAAACATATTGTTATAGTTCTTGACACTTCATATTAGTGTTACCGCACTTTATGATTTGAATTCCTTGCAAATGATTGGCGTTTACCCACAAAAGACTTTTAAAATATATAATGAAGTATGTATTTATAAAAGTTATTTTGAAAAGAATACCAAATTTTTTTAATTTTCCCAATATACAGACTTACATACGTATGTATTTGAATAAAAAAAATTTATAAATTAAATGTCGTGTTTACCAATGAGATCATCAACCGCCGAAAGTATGGGAACATATTTGAAGATGGCAACACTTTTTGTTTATAGTATTTTTTTTTTTTTTTTTTTGACTTTGACCGGCACTCAGGGGATGACCCCTACACATGCGATGCATTGTGCTGGAACTAGGAAATTAGGTTATGGGAAGGAGGATAGAGGGAGTAGTGTTTATTGACATTTGATTTAAATCTTCCCATGCTAAAAGTGACAGGAAATACCTCTGCGGGTAGTCTATTCCGCATACGTTCTGTTAGGCCAAAAAACGAATTTTCCCTGTAATGCATAGTGCGAGTCGCCCTCAAATCGACCACAAATGGATGCGCTCTTAATGATGATCGCGTCGTGCACGCGAATAACCGGGTTTCGGGAACAAGTTCCCTGATTTCATTAGAACACATCCCATTATAGTAACGATAGAACAACGAAACGCACCCCACGTTGCGACGATGCTCAAGAGAGTCAATAGAGTTGGCTACCCTACTGTCTCCTATGAGTTTCTTCGCCCTTTCTTATACACGGTCGGGTAACTTCAAAATAGTCTTTGAAGCACCGGCCCACACATGAGAGTTGTATTCCATTTTCGGTCGGATGTAGGCGGTATAAATAGTGAGGAGATCAGATGGGGTGAAGTATGTCTCACACCGCCTTAAAAAGCCTAGGCACTTGAATGCTTCCTTTGAGACCTGAAAAATGTGCTCAGTCCATCGGACATCACACTGAATTTTCATGCCAAGAACATCAAGAGCTTCTGATTCCTCAATGTTTATGCCACCCATTTTTACAGATGAGGCAGCGTGATCGTGCATACGGCGGTGTGTTAGCATGCAGCATTGGGTCTTTTGAGAATTGAAATCGACCCTGTTCGCGTGACCCCATTCCAATATTCTCGTGAGGTCACCTGTTAGCGAATCATTCATATTCTGCCACGTCGCCGCGATCATAGTTGATGTCGGCCTACGATCAAATGAATATGAATGGTAGATACTGCTGTCATCTGCGAAAGAGTGGATAGGGTTTGAGGTATGACATAGGAGGTCATTAAGAAAAATAAGAAATAGGGTAGGAGAAAGAATAGAGCCTTGTGGTACCCCTGAATTGATCTTGAACTCGTTAGATGAGATCCCGTCTATAACAACTCTTATAGCGCGATCCCTGAGAAAGCTCGATATAAATCGAGAGAAGATATCGCCGACACCAAAAGCAATAAGTTTGGACAAGAGTGCTCCATGCCACACTCTGTCAAATGCTTTTGAAATATCTAGAGCCACTACCTTACTTTCGCCAAAATGGTGGATGGATCGACACCATTTTTCCGAGAGGAAGGCTAATAAATCACCAGTGGAACATCCTCCACGGAAGCCATATTGCCGGTCGTTAAGTAAGCTATTGGACTCCAGATATTTCATAAGATGGACATTTAGCATACTCTCCATTACTTTAGAAATGGTAGAGCATATTGCGATTGGGCGATAATTTTCAGGGTTGCTTGCCTCTCCCTTCTTGGGGATCGGCGTAACATTTGCAACTTTCCAGCACGACGAAAATTCGCCTGCATGATATAGGGTGCTGAAAAGGATTGCCAGAGGACGCGATAACGTCGAAGAGCACTGCTTCAAGACCAGTGCCGGAATTCCATCCGGGCCAGGAGACTTATTTATGTTGAGGTCCGATAAAACCTTTTTAACTGCACGAGCCCGTAAGTATATCTTTGGCATAGTTACGGATTGATTTGAACGTTTTCATACCAAGCATTATTATATTTTGGACCATTTTAGCCATGGCATTGACATCATTGTCGAGGAAGCAGAGCCTTCAATTGAAATGCCGAAAGATATCGTTGAGCTCAGCCCAACGTGCCTTTTCGTAAATATATTTCAAACGTTTCATAGCTGGCGGTGAAACGCCTCGAAGTTCCGCAAACGAAAAGGAGGCAGAAATGGTACAATGATCCGAATTACCGAGAGGTGCGCTAATGTTCATTTCATACTTTTCAGGGTGTGAAGTGAGAAAAAGGTCGAGGGTGTTGTGTTGGTGCCCGTCAACACATGAAATATGTGTTGGTTCATTCACTAATTGCGCAAGGTGATTGTGCGCTGCGAATAGCTCAGCATATTGGCCTTTTGGAGTTGTATTGCTCGAATGGCGGAGCCACGATAAATTATGGACATTGAAATCGCCAGCAATAACGATTTCACTGTTCGGGTAATTTTCGAGGATCCCCGATATATTGTCGGAAAGGGCATCGAAGTTCTGTATAGTTTTCTCCCTTTCCGTGTTTGGGCTTCTGTAAAGAAACCCGAAGTGCAGAAGATGTGCCCTGATTTTGAATTTAACCCAAAGACAGCTAAATTCGGGATCATGCGTGTCTAAAGATTGCTGGCCCTGGTACACAACTTCATTGCGTATATAAATTGCAAGGCCCCTGTGTAGATAGAAAAGAGATAGGAGGTGATACCCAGGTATGTGAAAATCCTGTGGGTCAGCATCCTCAGACACCTGGGTTTCACTTAAGGCGAAAACATCCGGCCGATAGAGACAAACGTGAGCATAGACAGAGAAGAAATTTGCCCTAGACCACGTATGTTGCAGAATTCAATTCTAAATCGGCCTGTCATGATTAACGCTAGAAAACCTAAATAAAATGTCTATCTTTTGTATTGTAGTTGCCACTGAGCTAATCGCTGCTTGAACGACTGCCGGTGATCAGTGTTACTCCTTCATCACCAAACAGTCTAGCAGTAATCAACACCAATGGCACCAACAATGCAAAAGATTTAGTCGGGTATGGTATTAATTAGGGAATTAGCACAATGACACGAAAAAAGGCCACGAAAGACCTCATCCGGTCACCGTGACCCGAAGTGACAGCACTGGTTGGTAGTGTCAGCACTGATTTTTATTTCTCGCCCGTCACTGGTATAGCGGTTTTTTTTCCTCAGTTATTCCACCGTTTAATTTGTTATAGTTTCTTGTATTTTATTTGTTGTATTAAAGTTTATTGTGTTTTTATTTGTTAATGTAAGTTGATCAAATTTGTTTTTTTTTTTTTTTTTTTTTTTAAGTTTATTTTGTTTCGTTTTTTGTCATGTTTTAATTAAATTGAAGACCGAACAGCGGACCAAAAGAAGATAAGTGTATACCGGTCGAACTAATAAACACTACTTCATATATTTGGCAAATAATAAAAATTGTTGTGTCTTATTTTTTTAGACAAATAATATTAAACTAATTCACTTGACTTCTTGTTGCTCAACCACAGATTCCTTCGCCATAATTCCAACTATTCTTTCATCTAACTCTGTCAGTTTATATTTTTGAGCTACATTTATGCCGCTTCTTTCCAATGAGTTTTTATACTCTTGGTACTTCTGTTTTGCTTTACTTCTGTGAAATTATAAGAAACTGAAAAGCGCTCACAACTCCAAAGAATGGTAAGAAAATTACCTCATATTTGTCCATGCCCTCTCCCAATTTTCACCATTTTTTAAAGCACCTCCCAAAGCGTTAAACTTCTCTGCCAAGGCATCCCATTGCTCCGTAAGGCTTTTCAGCCCAGTGGAGTTTATAAATCTAAAAAAGATTTTTGTTTTACTTTATTGGCTTTTAGTTAGTTAAACTCCTTTTTACCTGTCGTGGGCAAATTCGCGGTGCTCCTCCAAATATTGTATCAGCATGAATTTTTATTCATTAGTCAAAAAAAAAATTTCCAACATTATTCAATTAAAATCCATTTGTGTATTACTTACTTTTTAGCAGCTTAAAATTTCCGTCGCTAAAAATTTTAACTTTAAATAAAAAACTACCGCTTATTTGGCGTTAGAGAATACAAAAATAGAAAATTTTAGCGATGACAATGAAAGCTAAAATTACGACGAATTGAATTTTAAGACGTTGCCAAATTAAGCAATATACATTACAGAATTCCACTTGTTGCTAAAAATCGCCAAAACGACTTTTTAGATTTTTAGCGATGGAGATTTAGCTTTAGCGAGTTACAGAATAAGGCTGCTGGTCTGAACTGGCTTTATTTTCAAATGGAACCAAGGCACTTAGCCATTTTTGCAAAGAAATGCAGCGAAAGACAACATGCACAGATCTCGTCAATTATTTTGAACATGCTGGGGCTAGGCTGCTGATCGATAGCACATTATTATCAGGAAAAAGACATAAAAGAGCTGCAATTGATCTGGTGGGAAACATTGCGAATACAATATTTGGAGTGCTAGATTCCGAATATGCAAAAACAATGGCGCACACAATAGCGCAAGTTAAGCAAAATGAAGACCATTTACTCAATCTACTAAAGAATCAAACGTCAATTATAGATTCTACAATCAACATCATTAAAGTAGACCAAGAAGCTGTGAAGAAAAGGTTTGATAAAATGGATGTCCAAATAGCACAAATATATAATCGGATACGTAACTCCAGTGAATAAGACAGTACCTATCGTATATTTTCCTCATTAAGCATACAATTCACAATCATGGCAGTAAGCTTAGAGCAAACCCAATCCGTAATTCTTGATATCCTAACAAGTACACATCATGGCATCATAAGCCCGGCATTACTTACTCCGACTCAACTACAATATGAAATAGACAAAATATCACTTCATCTGCCCGATTCACTTCAGTTACCTGCAAAAAGAGAAGATTTCGTACAATTATATAAACTCATGAAGGTCACAGGAGGACTCACAAATATCATTTTTAGTGTTACTTTACCACTAATTGAGACTGAATCATTCGATCTCTTCAATCTCATACCAATCCCACGGTGGACTAACAACACCCTAATAGCAATAAAGCCATGTTCTCCGCTGTTGGCAATCAATACTGCTCAAACCAAATACTTCACTATAAGCAGCTCGGCACTCGACGTGTGCATAACCCTCAAAGAAGAAATATATATATGCTTCAAGGGTCAAATTCAATACAGGCCATGTGCAATGGCATGAGCTTGCGAATTCAATTTGTTTAGAAACAAAACGAAGTCAGACTGTACGTTGCAGCAGTTAACAGCAAATTCTGCATGGATCCCACTGAGACTTCAGAACAAATGGATATATGCAACACCATCGTCGTCTCACGCAACTACTGTATGCAAAAGGGATATCACGGATTTAACTCTCACAGGATCAGGACTACTTGGTCTGCAGCCAGAATACGTGCTGCAATACAATTCCACAACCCTACAAGCACGACAGAGAATATCCAGCTCTATAAAAACATGCTACACTAAGTTTTGGGAAATCTCGAACGAAACACATACGAAACTTGTCAAACCCCTTCTACATGAAATGCATAAAAACGAGTACAGCTCCCAAATACAGAACTTAACAGAATTACAAACCTCATTAGCAGAACAAAAGATATTCCAGCTTCCAAACCAAGTTGGTGCCCAAAACTACCACCACATAACGATCGGCTACTCCACATTAATCATTACGGGTGGCATCGTTGTGTATCTAATCATTAAAAGAAGATCCAACTTCACACCAACTCCAGCTCCTCGCAACTTGCAAGCAACATCAGACTTCACAGTTCATGTTTAGACGAATGGTTGTTTTCCCATCACTACACCTCAAGAAAAGAAAGGAATGCCAGTTCAACATATTCACCAAACTACGATTCAACACAGGCTTTGAGCTGCGCTCAACGGGGGGAGCATGTTTATAATTGTATTTATAAAGTTATTAATTTTGTGTTTGTTGGGTTGACCAACTCTTGCATTTTGGATTTGCACTCTATATTATATATTATATATATTATTTGTTTCGCTTGTTATGCGGTTTGTTCATAAGTAACTCTTGTTTGTTTGTATGATTTAGTACGATTACCTGTTATACATTAAATTGCAGTCTAAGTATTTTTTGCCTGCCTCATGTTCATGATCACACAGCCAATAAACTTCAAATATCATCAAAAAAACACCATAAATTAGATAACATTCCTATGTAAAACTAATAGTAAGCAATATTTTTGTATAAAAAAAAGAATAATTTAAATAAAGAAGGCCTTTTGTTTTGAACATTAAAGAGTCTACATCAATCTTCCGCTTTGGGAAACAACTCGGTTCAAGTGCCGTTTGTTGTTACACATAGCAATCAACATTGAACCCAGTTTATGTGCTGAGCTTAAAACATCCTTTTTTAAATCATTAAAGAGTCTACATCAATATTCCTCTGTTGGAAACAACTCGGTTCAAGTACCGTTTGTTGTTACCCGTATCAATCAACATTTAATCCAGTTTATGCGCTGAGATTAAAACATCCTTTTTTATTAACAAACGAGTTAATAAACAGTGGCGTAATACGTAAAGTACGTCGTACGGAGCAAAAAGAGGGAGCTCGATGCGTTACTGCAGAGCGAGGTCCCCTTTGACGGAGATAAGAAAATACGGGCCGGTGCGTGGTGCCGGCTACAAACTAGGCGAACCCAGACGTGGCTGAGTAAAGAGCAGCTTTATTGAGACACCACTCTGAGCCTTTCCGAAGAAATGTGGAAAGCGGCTCCGGTAAGAAACCTACCCAGAGGAGGAGGTAGGAATTTTTTAGTGGTAACAGCTGTCGACGCAGATGACGACGGTCTCTGTAAGTGCGAAGGCATTTAATAAAAAAAAAAACCTTTGGTATTGTTTATGATTTCAAGTCAAATTAAGTTATTGTATCACTATCTCTTTTGTTAATATTTTTTTAGTGATTTTGTTCTGAATAATTAAATAATTTTAACTATTTTCACAGAATTTCATCTACTAAAAGGTACAAAGGTGCAGCAGAATTGTGTTATCAATTTCCCGAAAAATGTAGCCTATTCTAGTCAATATTTTTTTCTTTATTACTAAATTACTAATTACTACTTTCCGACAGGGAGATCAAGGCGGGTTCAGCGGGCACTAGCATCACTAGGTTTGTGGGTAGAGGCACGCACCCGGTAGCGTCCTACCTCCGCTACTGTGGGTCGTTGTCATGGACTCAGTTCTGGTCGACCTTAGTCGAGGTGGGGTGAAGGTGGTGGCTTATGCCGATGACGTGGTGTCGGGAATTTTCCCTCCACGTTGACCGAGGTCTTGAGAGGGGCGCTAGCAAAGCTTGCCAGGTAGGCGGGGGCTACGGTCTCAGGGTCAACCAGGGCAAGTCTGAGTTGCTACTCTTTACCAGGAGGTACAATGCCGCTGCTTTCAGTCTTCCTCGCCTTGGAGAAGAGGTCCTGTATCAATCGTCGAGTGTTAGGTATTTGGTGGTTATACTGGACTCCAGGCTATGCTGGAGGGAGCACATTGAGGAGCGTATAAGGCATGCTAGTGTAGCATTATACTCCTGTAAGAATATGTTCGGAAGGATATCTCCATTCGGAGACTTGTCGTCGAGGGGCGTGCAGTCGGCACCTTCCCTAATAAGAATGACTGGAGGAGAGGAAGGTTATTACGGGTGGCGTCAGCGCGGTCTTCACCGATGGTTCTAAGAAGGAATCCAAGATCCTCCAGAAGCTTACCTGTCTCTCCCGCTGCATCAAGCCGGGACCACCGGATCTAATACCAAAGCGGAGTTTGCCTCGGCCCGCAAGGACATTTCAGTTATTAGTAGCAGGGCGGAGGTACTCTTTTTCTTGTGCTCCTCAATCTAATGACCGCCCAGTCATCCATGGCAACCCCCGGGTTATGTAGCTGCAGGCAGCGGATGAGTTTCTTTCCATCCATTTAAGCTTCGGCAACCAAATGCGGGCTCTGAGTCTCTTCGGAATTTCAGAGGCGTGGATGTGACTGAGACGCTTCCATGCGTGGCGATTCGCCTCCACGCAGTTCTCCAAAAACACCCATGGGCATATTTGATTACCCTGCAGCCGCGGCATATCTCATCCGAGTCGAAGGTTGGTACTGCTCTCTGGTTCGCCATAGGATGATCAATGATGAGCTGCTGTTTTGTTAACTTTAAATCCAGAAATAATGCAAGCGCTTCCTCATTTGTGAACTGTTTATCCTCGTTTGGTGTTGAATGCTTTTGAGTTTCCGTTTTTTTTTTCACGGAACTAGGGGAAAAAACTTTTTGAATGATATCCACTTTCGTTAGTTGGTTTTTTGATCGCAATTGGTAAAGCAAACTATCTTTAATGTTTTCACATCCGATTTCTTCATTTATATTCTTCAGTTTTCGCCTTTTAGATCTATCGCTACAGTTTCTAGCGATTTTTGTGGTCTTCTAGCACTGTTTTCATTTCTGGTTTCAGAAATCATCTGGTTCACCTTGTAACCAGTTCGCAAAGCGCGTGTAAAATTTACTTTTACACCAGTCAACTTCCTTGTAGCGTTTTTTCAAATTTATTACAAAATCAGATACTTTTTTGTAAGTCCAATTGAGTTTCAATACTGTAAGAATTTAAATTTAGTTGTCTTTGAATGTAGCTTAGAACATCTTCCTCATTTCTGTTTTTAAAATATTCTACAGTCAATTCCTTATAGCTGAAAGTCACCATATTTTTATTAAGCTGAAAGTAATGTATGAGTTAAAGGGCTATAAAGTAGGATTTGACAAATATTTTTATGAAACTAAAATTTATTTCCAAGTTATTTTCCTTATATACTCAATATAAAATTTTAAAGCTAATCTAGGTTACCTACTTAAATTCTCAATTCTCAAATAAAATTAACTCCTCCGCTCGCTCCCTTTCTTTCTCTCTCTTCTTGTTTATTTTCTTTCAGGTAAGCATGAAATGACCTTCGAAATGAACGTGAGTTTATAGCTATGTATATCTTTCCAGCAACCTGTCGACCTAACCTAACATTTATAAATCTATTAACTATACAAAATAGCAGGAAAACAACATAACACGTTTTTCTACCTGCAATTTGTTCTTATGATTGTTTATTTGGAGTTTACCATATTAGTCTTTAAATCTAGTTCCGGCACAATGCACCGCATGTATAGGGCTCGTGCCTTGAGTGCCGGTACAAGAAAAAAAAATATTAATCCTTACTTTTTTAATTCAGAGTTAGTAAAAATTTTTTATAATTTTTGAGTATTTTTATTAAAATAAAAAAAATGTTCTACGGGCGGGTCATGGTAGTTGCAAATGTATATATATAGGCTTAAAGAAGACACTTTTGCCTTTCTCAGGATGGTTCCCTTTTTTGACCCCTTTTGACCTTCAAAAGTTATACACTACTGATGAAATGTTACCATATGGTCCATTACACGGATTTGAAAATTATGACTTCCTATCGTGATGTAAACCGGGAAGTGTAAGTCCACCGGCTGAAGTTTTGCGGTAGAACCATCACATGTGTTTTCCAAAACCTCTTTTACTGCTTAAACAGAAATAGCAATCAGATTCATGACTCGATGTTTCTCTCCACATCATAGGTTGTAGCATTTGCTTGCGTGTTCTGTAAATAGAGAAAAACTTGCTGTGAGAGAATATCTATACATTCTTATATATAAAAATTAATTTAAAAGTCCTCACTGAGAGTTCGATGAAGATATATTTCCTAAAAAAAACTCGGCAATTCCCACATATCGAACTAGGTGTCCAGTACTGGTCAATGTTGTGTACGTTTATTTTAAAACAATCTTTGTAATTAGTTTGGTAAGAAATTGAGAAATAGTGCCGTTTGTTTTTCGTCATAAATTTGCACAGACATAGCAAAATGGCTTATTTTTACACAACATTTTTCTAAGTTTTTCGCTAATTTCTATATTTTTTTTTTCTTTGACCGGCACTCAGGTGATGACCCCTATAAATACGCTGCATTGTGGTTTTGTGAGAAAGGATAGAGGAAGTAGTGTTTATTGACATTTGATTTAAATTTTCCCACGTCAAAAGTGACAGGAAAGACCTCTGCGGGTAGTCCATTTCACATACGTGCTGTTCGGCCAAAAAAACAATTTTTTCTGTAATGCGTAGTGCGGTTCGTTGCCAAGTATACCACAAATGGATGCGCTCTTAGTGATGAACGCGTCGTGCGCGTGAATAACCGGGTTTCGGGAACGAGTTCTCTGATTTCATCAGAACACATCGCATTATAGTAACGATAGAACACCGAAACGCGCCCCACTTTGCAACGATGACCAAGAGAGTCAATAGAATTGGCTACCCTACTGTCTCCTATGAGTTTGTTCGCTCTTTCGTGTACACGGTCGAGTAACTTCAAAATAGCCTTAGAAGCACCGTCCCATACGTGAGAGTTGTATTCCAAATTCGGTCGGATGTAAGCGGTATAAATAGTGAGGAGATCAGATGGGGTGAAGTATATCTTACATCGACTTAAAAAACCGAGGCATTTGAATGCTTCCTTTGAGACCTGAAAAATGTGCTCAGTCCATCGAACATCGCACTAAATTTTCATGCAAAGAACATCAAGAACTTCTGATTCCTGCATGTTTATACCACCCATAATTACATATGAGGTAGCGCAATCGGTAGCAATCTTTTGAGAATTTTGAAAATTGATCCAAAAATGGCGAAGTTAACCTCGTTTATATTATAAAATTTGTTAAAAACTATGGGGAAAGAGTCATATAATTTAAAAAAGTAGGCATAAAAGTGGGCGTAGTTATCAAGGAAGTAGCCTATAGTTTGTTCAAGAGCGCCAGTTAAATATTGTGATAGTTTCAGAAACATTGGTCCAGCGGTTTGGTCGCCTATAAGGTACAAACAAACAACTTTACAAATAAACAAACAAACACACATTCTGCTTTATATACTCGTATATACAGGGTGGCACAAAAGGAGCTATATGATTTGAATTCTTTATAACTTTTTTAATTATTATTTTTTCTTTGTTTTTTTTTAGCATTTTGTGAAGAAGACTTGAGGAATTAATTATGAAGCATTCGGAATGAAGTCATTGCCATTACACCCGAAATTTTGCGAAAGTTATGGAAAATATGCTAAAAAGAGCACGTATGTGCGAAGCAGAACTTGGACATCACTTACAGGATATCATTTTTCAAAGCTAATTGCAAAAAATTCCCCAATATACTGTACTTAAAAAAAAATTATAATAATCGCATAGATAAAAATGTCACCCTATCCATAAAATGTAATAGTTTTTGCAAATGGCGTTTTACGTCAATCAAATTAGATATTTGTGGGCTAGACAGCTGCAGATTACAAACAGACAAACAATGAAGCGCTATACTCCGCAAGAGCGTAAAATAGTTGTATCGATTTCTTAAAACAATAATCGGTCGGTGGTGTTAGCTCAGCGTGAATTTCGTCGTAGATTTCCTAATCGAACTCTTTCAGACTAGAACCACAACATATCTTTCAGGGCGAGCCACCGGACTGATCATTCTGTCAAAAATATTGCGGGTGTGGCTGTCACCAGAAGGACCCTACAGCGAATTTTAGTGAAAGACTTATACATGTGTGATGCACAAAAAGCCGTTACATCCACTCAATGCTACTGTTTTGTGCGGGGTTCACGCGGGAGAAGTGATTGGACGGTATTTTTTGAGGATGCCATTGGCAATACATTTACTGTTACGCTACAGGGCCATGATAAGTGACTACTTACTGCCGGAATTGAATGAGCGGGGCTTGGTGAACATGTGGTTTCAATAAGACGGTGCAACCGCACACACAGCAGGAGCCACAATGGATATTGTGAAAGAAGCATTTCCTGGTCGCGTAATCTCCCGTTTTGACGACTTGACATGGCCAGCAAGATCGCCCGAATTAACCATGTCAGACTTCTTTGGGGCTACTTGAAGTCGTAGGTTTATACCTACAAGCCCCAGACAACCGCAGCCCGTAAGGAGAATATTCGACAGGAATGCGAACAGTTATCATCAGAAATATTGCAGAAAGTTACGGAATATGCGATAAAACGGGCACAAATGTGTTTATCAACACTGGCGGCAGCCACTTGGCAGATATCATATTTTCAAATTAACAGAAAATATTGTGCAGATCCTAATAAAGATTTCCAGCACTCAAAATCATTTTTTCTTTTAGTAAAAAAGTAATTCGAAAACAATATTATATGATTAACTTTGCGCCACCTTGTACATACTGAAAGCCTAAAATTTACCAAATTATATTACAAATATGTATGTAAAATTGTGTAAATATTATAATTTTAAGTTACACATGGCTAGCAAATAAAAACGAAATTACACGGCGTGGCAGCACTGCTTTTGTATGTTTTTAATAATAGTGAGAAAAAACCAAAGTTTATTTTGTTTGTTTCTTTACTTTACCGGTTAGGTTCTGTAATATGAGAGTAAACTATAATTTATCTCATTAAGAGATAAATAATTACAAAAAGCAATTTATTTAAAATTTTTTTTTTATTTCAATATTAAATAATTATGTAACTTTTCTTACAATTATTCAACATTAGTCAAAATTCATTACGATTCTTTAGCTATGATTGTTATATGGGGTATCTGATCTAAATCTTTCTTACAATTAGTCGACACTTTGGTTGACAATGATTGTATTTAAAAAGCAAAATAAAAAATTAAATCTTCCAAATGAAATGTGCATATAGATCAGCTAAACCATATAACAAACATAGATACATAAACTTTTATAATTATTAAATTATTCACAACCACTTTTCACAAAAGGAAAGAAAAGGATAGAAAATACGTTGAAACATCGGACGGCCGAATTTACCTTGAAGAAAACGGGAACTTTGAAAATAATTTGATTTGAGTGAAGCAAGAGCATGTCTTAAGGAAATAAAACGCCCTCCTTCGTCGGTATTGTGTAGCACCGGCGAAGTAAAATAGTTAGTAACAAAAGCACCAAAACGAAGCTTAAAAAATTTAATACGTCTCCTTAATATCAGAGACGCTACAACACTGCTATAAAACAAATAACGTGCAAAAAGCAGTGTTGTAAGATAGTGAAACTTCACCTACTAGCATTTCTCCCTTTCCTCTAATTCCAGCACAATGCAACGCATGTGCCATAAAAGTAAGGCGCCCTCTAAATTACGCACGCAATAAATTATTTTAAGGAGGATTTGATATCTTCATTAAAAATAGTAATTTTTCTTTTATTTCAGATATAAAACCATACTCCCAAGATTTCATCATTCCTGAAGCGCTTTTTACATCAATTACTTGCTTTCTAACATTTAATCTTTTTGCTATGTTGGGAAGTTTAACAACATCGTGGATACAGTGGCCTAAAGCAGGATCTTTATATATACCAGTTTTACTACGCATTATATTTTTACCGTTGTTTTTATTCTGCAATTACTTGCCAAAGAATGCTGTTAGGACGCTTCCTGTACTAATAACAAATGATTGGGCTTACTGGCTAATTTGTATTGCAATGTCGTACAGTTCTGGTTATTTAAGGTAAAATATATTGTACACAGTTATGTATGCATATATGTATGTACATACTCGTGCATACACATATACATGCATGCATATATATCGTCACCCGACATACAAAACGCCAATTACAAAACAAATCTACATAGAGTTTTTTTATTACTAATCACTCAAGGTACGGTCACATGAGGGAAACATTTGACGCAAACATGTTTCACCGTATTTGTTGAAATTTTTTTCGAAGCAATAGAAATTTTATTTGATGATCACACTAAGCACATTCATTTGCCCACTTTTGTTTGATCAAAGAGCAAATCAAATAGCGTCCAATAAAAACTGAAGCAAACATGTTTTCCCTACGGTCACACTTAAATAAAAAATTTTGTTAAAAAATATTTTATCAAACTTTCAAAACACATTAATTTATATTCCCAAAAGCTAATGTACATAAGTATAGATACATATGTACATTAGAGTGACCATAAAAAATCGATGTCGGAATTTTTTTGGTTCTAACCCCACAAAACGATTGCCCTTTCCAAAATTTGAGCTCTATTAAACAACGCTAACCCAATCCGCTCGTCGTTCAAAATTTGGAAAAATCTTTACTTTTGGCCAAAAATCTGACATATGGAGCCTTAACTCCAGAACTGAAAATAATAAAAACACGCTTAATATCTGAATATCTGGAAAAGGGAATCGTTTTGTGGGGTTAAGACCAAAAAAATTCCGACATTTTTATACCCCCATATAAGATCCGGTCACTCTAATGTACATACATATTATATGTAAGTAGAAATGAATTGCTGTTCTTTCATATAGCTATAACTCGAGAACGGCTGGACCGATTTGGCTAATTGTTGTATTGAAATATTTGTGGAACTTCAGGTAAGTTTTAAATGGTGCGAAAAATAGGATCAGGGGGCCGTACCGGATAATATAGGCTTATCCCGAACTTTCCATACGATTTTAATAAAATTAAACACATACATAGATAGATCTGAGTACAGAAGGACACAGGACGTAATTTTTTAAAATTAAATTGGTACAGCAGGGAGCGTAGGGGGCAGCAATCTCTGTTCTGGATCACGGAAACTCACGTTCACGAAGTAATCACGACAAACAATTTATTTATTTTATTTTTTTTTATACATTTGCAAATACATTGGGTAAATTTTACCACCCTTAGGAAAAAAAAAATTTTAAGTGGACAGCGGTTTGCCAGAATAGAAATGATATATTTTTAATTTTTAGCCAAGTTGTTTAATTTTTGCACTCATATAGGTTGCCTTGATAGTGCAGAGTAAAAATTTACATCACTGGTGCTAGCCATGGAAAAACTATTTTTCGGTTTCTTCTAATTCAAGCTCTAAATTTATCTTACTTACAATAGTCCTTTTCATTGCTCAATTTTTTTTCCATTATTTACTGTGCACACATGTTTTTTTTTTGTTATACTTGAAGCAAACTTTTTTGGTTTGTTTCGTCAAGTATTATCTGTATAATGAATTATACCACCAATAGCCACTAGCTATTCTTATATTTTTGATTGTTTAAATGCAAAAAATTTATGCGAAAACTTCAGTTAATGTACATACTCATTTTTTCAATTTAAATAGGCTAAAACTGATAATTGATACCGTGATAGTTTCAGCCAATGTAAATTGAAAAAATATTTTTTTTATTAGACAGCAGTGTTGCCATGTATGAAAAAAGTATATTTTCCTACTCGATATGTTCGAGTAATATATCTAGTACTCTTTTGCGGTAATTTCGTAACAACTGGCACTTATTTTTACATTTTAGAGAATCGGGTATGAAGCTTTAATTAATTTAATTATTTCCCTAAGTTTAGAGTTATCTTTGTATAGGAATTGCAGAAGTAAAAAAAATGGAGAAAAGTACAAACCTAGTAAAAAAATTTTGTAGGAGCAAAGCATTATTTGTCTAAAAAAGCCGAAAAATATTTGCGGCAGAGTGGTCACACTGTGTTCACGTTATACGTATTTTTGTTTGATGGCAAAGAGTTTTGTTTTCTTATAAAGGGTGCTTTAAACGATAAGATTTGTCGTACGTAAAATGTGAGAGAAAATAAAATGAAATTCCATCCGTATTTCAAAAAAAGAGAGTAAAAATCGGATGGTTGTTTTCTGGCGTTTACACCATTGGTATGGATAAAATCAAGTAAGATGAAAACATTCTCATTTAATTTAACTACAGCTGTTTGCTTGTTTTCCCCAGGGATGGAGTTCTTGTGCAATTGAATTTTTTTTAATAACCTTGAAAAATATTTTTATAACTTTCGAATATGTTATTTTGGTGGTCAAAATTTTTAGTGTACTTTTGGAAAATATACGTATATTTTTACAAAATTGTTGCTGTCGTTGTCTAAAATGTACATTTTGATTTTATAATTGGTATAAATTTTTGAAACCAGTTTTCCCTCCCTGGATTTCTCACATTTGTTTACATAAAAATGCATCCCTGATCTAATGGTATGTGTTGGTTTTTGAAAAATTTTAAAAAATTAAGAGAGCCATACGACTCAAATTTTCATCCGTATTTTCTCTCAAAATCTTATAGTTTCATTACACATTACGTTTATACGATCCGACTTGTGCTCTTCTACACAAAAAGTTGACATGTCGTATGACTTGTGGGACCATGTAAAGCATCCTTAAGAAATATTTTGTGGTCAAAAACAAATATTTGATGTTTTTCGTCAAATGTTTCACAAATATGACCGTAGCTTCACTACATCATATTATATATCTTTACCTTAATATAGAGAGGCCATAACTATTTTTCTTTTTAAATAGTTTTTTTATTTTCATATAGATAACACTTTAAAACAAAACTAATAAAACACAACAGAGAATTGCTCATAGAATTTAATAAAGAACTGACTTAAAAAATATTCATAACGACAACAATTAAATTTTTAAGAAAATTTGTACTTTTCGTGTAAAGTAAATTATTGTTTCTTTGCCTTAATGTAGCGATATATTTTAAGCTTATGCTATCAAAAATAACCAAGTTTGCCCAAAATTCATATTTTATTACGAAAATAGATTTATTAAAAAGCAAATTTGAGTACCACCTTCGTGTAAATGTATTTCGTTATACGGTAATCTCATAATAACACTCATGAGATCGTTCTGGATTTTTATAGCTTATCGCGATTGCATTTTGATCACAATAAACTAAAACACAACTCACATATCAAACCCAATCCAAAACTATAAACTTATAAAAAGTTTACTATTATAATCCTTATTTATTTTTCAAATCTTGAAGTGTTCGGTCGCGTATTAGCGCAACGCTATATCAAGACTAATAATAATAAATATAATCAAGTAATAAATCAAATTTCAAGTGCTAAAAATAGAACATAAACAAATAAACAAAAACAATAACAGTACGTGGCTTTACTGTACAGTGCATTGTTTTCTTTATAAGTGCCAGTGATTGCTCGAACAAAGCAAATGTGAAAAAACAAAACAGCAGAAATGCATACATAATTGTTAACTCTCAAAGCAAGAGTAGTGAGATTATTTACGATCCTAAATGCAATAGAGATTATTTAACCCAAAAAACCGACCACTGGTCCCATTTTTGCAGCAAAAAGTGCAAGTGATTCGAATTTGAATAAGTGTACAGAAAATAAAATAATTGTATCGTGCCCATTTTCTCCCATAATTAAAAGTACGGATCTTCCGTCGTGTTCAAATTTTTCAAACCATAAAATACTAACTGGAATGGATCGTTACATCACGATCACTAAGCGTAAATCCAGTGCTAGGGCCGGCAATACTGAACCCGACCCTAAACTACCAAGAACCAATGAGGCTCAAAATAGGTATGCCATTCTTGGTAAAATGGCCGATAACAACACGAAAAAGCCGTAGAAAAGAGAAATAAAACCGCCACCAATATACTTGCGGGAAGTGTGTACCAATACTTTGGTGAATAAATTGTCACTGTTGATAGGTAAAGACCACTTTTACGCGGTCGCTATTCGTAAAGGTAACGTTCTGAAGACAACGATTCAGGCTGACAGCGAGAAAGGCTATAGGGCCATAGTGAACAATTTTGATGCGGAAAAAAGGTTACTACACTTACCAATTGAAGAGTGCAAAGGGCTTAGTGGTGGTCATTAAAGGTATTGACAATTCTGTGCCGACTGAGGATATTAAAGATGCTCTGAAGAATGGGGTGTTCGATGTTAAATCAATTTACAATATAATTAATCGAGAGAAAATTCCTCAGCCAATGTTTAAAGTTGATGTTGCTTTTGACTCAACTAAATTGAAAAAAAAAATGAAACTCAGCCCATTTACAATTTAAAATTCTTATTGAACCGAAGAATCGTCGTAGAGGAACCAATTAAGCGCAAGGGTCCGCCTCAGTGCCAAAATTGTCAGGAGTTTGGACATACAAAATCCTTTTGTAAATTACCATCCGTATGTGTGAGATGTGGAGACATTTACAAATCTTTGGAATGCCCACACCCGAAATCAGACACGAATGTGAGAAAGTGCGGTAATTGTGGTGAAAAACACACCGCCAATTATCATGGTTGCAAAGTGTTTTTGCAACTAAAAAATTCAAGCAAGGAAAGATCAGTGCCAGTACCACTCGAGTATAAGGAAACTCATTTTCCTAATTTGCCAACAACCTCCGTCCGTGAAATTCAAAGAGCTCAGAGTACAAATGTGCAATACGTTAGTTACGCTGAAAAGTTGAAGAAAGGTACTAAATCGCAAGAAAGTCATCAAGTTAACTCGTATGCAAACGTGTTGAAGGAAGGTGAGCACATACCACTGCCCGATACTCAAAGTGCCATTGAGAAATTGATAGACACTATGAACTGTTTTATGTCCAACATGCAGAGTATGTTCCAGCAAATGCTGCAAAACCAGAGCATGCTGATGCAAATTTTGTTGAACAAAAAATAATGGCTACGCTGAAAATTTGTTTTTGGAATGCTAATGGCCTCAGCCAGCACATGTATGAAGTGCAACAGTTCCTACAATCACAACAAGTTGATGTACTTCTTGTATCCGAAACACATTGTACTCAAAAGAACTGTTTCAAAAAAAAAGGATTATCATACTTATGACACAAAGCATCCAAGTGGCAGAGCTTGTGGAGGGACAGCAATACTGGTTCACAGAGATGTTACCCATTTTCCCCTGCCAGAATACTCGATGAACCACATACAAGCCTCCACCATAAGGTTACCACGTTGTGGTACATCGATTTCTGCCGTTTATTTTCCACCCAGACACTCCATTACTACGGATCAATTTTTAAACTTTTTTAAAACGTTAGGAACAAAGTTTGTTGCAGCAGGTGATTTTAATGCAAAACACACTTTTTGCGGTTCCAGACTTATTTCACCAAGAGGAAGGCAACTTTTGGATGCGATATCTCTTCACAATATGGATGCAATATCTGCAGGTCATCCCACATACTGGCCTAGAGACATTAACAAAATTCCAGATGTGATCGACTTTGCGGTCACTCGTAACATAAGAAGAGAACTATTTCATTTGGTTCCGTCTATGGATCTTTCATCGGATCATTCACCTACTTTTTTGAATTTTTTTCGCGCTTCTGAAAATGCAGAGCAAAATATTTGTTATCATAAAAAACATATAAATTGGCTAAAGTAAAAAATGTACATTAGTGTCCGCCTAATTGCCACAACACTTTTCTTTGAAATCGGAGTCTGAAGTAGAAGATGCTGTAATCCACACAACTAACATCCTGAGAGAAGCGACAGCAGTCTCCGCATCAAACGTTTTGATAAGACGCAGGCGTCAATACAACAGTAATGCCAGCGTTGAGTCCTTGATAAGACAGAAAAGACAATTGAGGCGTCAGTGGCAGGAGCTCCGTTCAATGAATATCTGCAAAGTTTAGACACAACAGAGCAAACAGATTATAGTTTGTGGAGGGCTACAAAAAAATGAAACAACCCACCGCGTACGAGGTCCCGATAAGGTTACACAATGGTGAATTTGTGAAGACTACAGAGAAAAAAATTGAGGAATTCGCCAACCAGCTGGAAAATGTATTGACACCAAATGTAACCGCTTGCCGTATCTTGTGGATATGCAAAAAAACCATGTGGATCGTTTTTCCAGGATCTTAGTACAGAGTAACAAGATAAGCAACAAATCGATAGTATATACCCTTGTACTTAGCAACGACTAAAATATTATTTATAAAGGGGAATAATATGCTTATTTATCGAAATATATATTTCATGTCGTTTATCTACAAATAGTCCACATATAAAACAAAAGTTGTTGCTTTTATCACACATTTGCCTTCGCCGTTCCTCGCAATTTAAAAAATATTTTAGCGGAATTTTTCTATTTGAAAAAAAAATTTTTGAAATTGGTTCACAAATGACGAAGTTATTTGATAATTACTTAGCCCCCTCTCAAATTTCGACATGGCAAAGGCATAGCACTGGTCACTGAACCGTGACGGCTTCAGCTTATCCAATCCACAGGCAAATCAGAACGCCCTCCTTCGTCGGTATTGTGTAGCACCGGCGTAGTAAAATAACTACTAAAAATGGCTACTAAAACGAAACTTCAAAATTTCATACGTCTCCTTGACATCAGAGACGTTACAACACTGCTATAAAAACAAATAACGTGCAAAAAGCAGTGTTGTAAGATAGTGAAGCTTCACCTCCTATAATTTTTCCTCCTATCCCGTTCTTATAGTTCCAGCACAATACATCGCATGTGTAGGAGTCATCTCCTGAGAGCTGGTCCAAGATAAAAAAGTCTACGCACATTTAGGCCTATTTGTCTTAAAATATCCAAATTTGACTCTACAAGTTTTTTTGAGTATATCTCCTTTTATTGAGCTGGCTGGAGTAACAAAGTAATTTAAAACGAGTTTCGAATTTTTTATAACTTCACTTATTATAAAAACGCACACTTGGGATCCCATTTTATTCACTCGTACCCTAAATCAACTACTCCAACTATAACATATACGAATTTATTATGTATAAGGTTGCATCTCTTGAGGAGTTGTAAATTGTTGCGTGGCTGCTGGTTTTTAATGCTGCTCCATCTACTAAGAGATGAAAGACTCGGAAGAAAAACTTACCTCAATTCTCTTTCCCCCTATTTACCTTTATGAGCATTTTGCAAAAAGTTTTTTCCTTAGGATTTATATTTAATTTATAAACTTCTCCTTCAATATATTTCGTATTCATTATTTTGCGCTCTAACGTTTTAATTTTTCTTTTTAAACTTTCGATTTTTTTCTTTAGGTGCAGTTTATCTACCGGCACATCTTTAAGTTTTTTAAACATTGTAAAATATTTCTGACGATAAAACTTAATTTTTACAACTTTTATAACAATTTATGCATAAGGATGGCGATTCCAATGGCAACATCCTCACTTCCAAAACAGATTTATTTTTCTATACCCGAGTCATCACTCAAGTTTACGGTTGGTGTAGCACCGCGTTTCAAGTATTTATTTTCTATATAAACTGGCGCAAAGTGCCTTTCGCATACATATAATGTCCGCGATCTTTCCAAAAAACTATTGTCGAAGTTACATTTTTCTACCCGTGATTTAAGCGTATGTAATTACAATATGGAAAACGAAAGATTTAAAAATTTTTAAAATTGAAAAATTTGATCACTACTGCCTGATATACACGATAATTTCTTTTGTTTTGTTTCGAAGTTTGTTTCACTTTGTTCGCTCATTATGATATTATTACTTTATTAAATGAATTAAAAATGTTTAGTCAACTAATATTTATCCATGTTTGTTATATCGTTAGCTGGTCTATATGCACATTTTATTTGGTGCTAATACCAAATACCAAAATCTTCAGTAGGCCTTTAACCAAATTCTTCAACACAGCTAAGAAATTTCGCATGTTTATACAAGAGCTCCCAAAAAAATCCTTGATAATTACGAAATATACAAACAAAACAAATAGCTTCTTTAAAAATTTACTTTATTCAACAAATATTTTATTATTCGATTTAAACTATTTAATGTTTTCAAACCTTTTTTTTAGCACCAAATGGAATGTGCATATAGAGCAGCTAAACCATATAACAAACGTGGATGAATAATCGTAATTAGTTTTGACTAACGTTAAATAAATGAAGAAATAATGAAATAATTTTAGTACGAGTAATAATAAGACATAGTTTAAACTGTTTATAAATCATACTATTCGGTTTTAATATATTTTCAAACACTTTGAAACTCACTGTAGCTGCGATACTGAAATAAAGTTACATATACATATACATAACGAGTTGTAAATGGAAACGCAAAAATAACGGTAAAGTACTCTGATGACAGCTGTGTGGTTACAAATTTTGTTTCACCGCATTTTCAAAAATCGCGCTGAAAATTGCGCTTTTTATGTACTCGTACTTATAAAAAAATTGTCAAATAAGCAGTTGAGACACATGAAACATTTTCTATGAATATAGCCTTTAGAAAGAAATCAAAATTTATATACACTAAATTTAAAATTCGGTGCGAATCGATGTTCTTGCAATAGTACATACAACAATAAAAACATATTTTTGCCATACAGTTAAAACATTGGCGATTTTTAACATTCCGTAGGTAATGTCCATATAAATTGTTGGAAAACAAAACCTCTTTTTATTTGTTAAATTTTTTCTTGTGTTTGGGATAAGTAAACACATACATATGTACCTATCTATGCAAAGCCACACACGTATAAACACATGCATGCATAAGTAATTGAATAATGGAGAGATAAGTTTATTAATATGAACTATTCGACTTTTATATACAGTCGAACTTCTCTATAACGTAGCAGTTGGGGACCGTCAAATTTCTACGTTATAGAGAAAATTCGTTATAGAGAAACTGCAGAAAATTTTGACTACATTTTTTTTATGTAGAAAATATATTTATTAAGACAAAAAAAAATTGTTTTTACAAGAACACAATAATTTTTTTTTTATTAATAAAGGGTGGTTAAATTTCAAGGGCCGATGTTGATTTTGAATAAAACACAAACTATTTAGGAAATTATTGTAATTTTATTTTATTATGATATATTGGTATTACTCAATTATGTATGGAACAAAATATCGGCCAAATGGGCGCCGCGACCACGGCGGCACACCTCCATCCGATGGTCCAAATTTTCGATGACCCTGAGGCATAATGGAGGTTCTATGCCGTTAATGTGCCGAATTATCTCATCCTTTAGCTCTTGAATTGTTGCTGGCTTATCGACGTACACCTTTTCTTTCAAATAACCCCAAAGAAAAAAGTCCAACGGTGTCAAATCACATGATCTTGGCGGCCAATTGACATCGCCATTACGTGAGATAACACGGCCATTGAATTTGTTGCGCAAAAGAGCCATTGTTTCGTTAGCTGTGTGGCAAGTGGCACCGTCCTGCTGAAACCACATATTGTCCACATCCATATCTTCCAATTCGGGCCATAAAAAGTTCGTTATCATCTCACGATAGCGAACACCATTCACAGTAACTGCCTGACCGGCCTCATTTTGGAAAAAATACGGCCCGATGATGCCGCCAGCCCATAAACCGCACCAAACAGTCACTCTTTGTGGGTGCATTGGTTTTTCGACAATCACTCTTGGATTCTCATTCGCCCAAATGCGGCAATTCTGTTTATTGACGAATCCACTGAGGTGAAAATGTGCCTCATCACTGAAGATGATTTTCTTCGAAAATTGATCATCCACTGTTGCCGTGGTCGCGGCGCCCATTTGGCCGATATTTTGTTTCATACATAATTCAGTAATACCAATATATCATAATAAAATAAAATTACAATAATTTCCTAAATAGTTTGTGTTTTATTCAAAATCAACATCGGCCCTTGAAATTTAACCACCCTTTACATACATACATATGTGACTAAATTGATGCAAAAAATCGATTGCTAAAAACTTCGCAATAGAGAGATTATTTAGTGTGAAAAATTATATTTAGGTCTTAAAAAATTGTACGTTACAGAGAGAACTTCGCTATAGGGAAGTTCGTTGTGTTCACGAATTTTATTTGTTATAGAGAAGTTCGACTGTATTAACTGAATTTATTTTGGGAATATCTCTTTATATATGATTTTAATTGTGCTTTTTCCCTTAAAAAATATATGTGAAATTTATTATTACATACTTTATGATATTTATGATATGTGCACGGTGTAAGATTTTAATATTCTTTTGTTTAATTTTTTAATTTTTCATTTGATTCAAAATACATTAGTTATGCTGCCCTTGTAGTAGTATTGTAGCTTGCTTTGTGGTATTTGCGGGGTATCTTCCCCATCAGGTTATAGTCCCATTCGAGGGAAATATATATATAATTGGGTACAACTCAAATTAGCTGTAAGTCCTCTTTATATAACTTAATGTAAATATTAATTGTAAGCATACATTATACACACACACACTTCTTTTATTTACACACACTTATAAACTACCTTTTAAATTAAGGAAACATTTCTCGTTGTTATGGACAACAAGAACAGAATAAAGCTGAACGTTGAAAAGCCCAGTGCGTTTTATTTAAACGGCTACACCCTTGGCAAGCCTAGTGTAGATAAAAAGAAAAATCTAAAAATTGAAATGTGTGTGTGTTATAAAAGTAAACTCATGGATTGTTACGTTTTTGTTTATAGATTTTTTGGTTTTTATGTTAATATTCAACATCTATTCTCGATTAATTAGTTGAATTTTAAACATATAGATCTTGGGTTTGTATTCAAAAATTAGGAAAAATCCACTGATGAGCATTATCGAAATAGTACTATATGGACATGCTTTCCTCCTCAGTTATTGAGTTTGCTTTTGTAAAAAAAACTATGAGAATACCATAAAGTATGTAATAATATATTTCACATATATTTTTTAAGGGAAAAAGCACTATTCGACTTTTTTTATTATTAAATAATAAATAATAATTAAATAAGTCAGTAAATTACGCACTGGACGTACAATATATGGCAGTAGACCATCTTATATATATAGTCTTTGCTATATAGAGCTGTTAACTTACAATTACAACTTTTGGAAGAAGAGCGGCAAGTTTCTATTGTATGTGATAATGCATGTTTGTATAAAAAATTGCAGCTTTTACAACGAGATGAAGATGATATTGATGATAACGTCATATCGAAATCTAGTATATCAGTACATGACTGGCTTGAAAATCAAGCAGGGATTTCTACATCAGATGTAGTGGCAACTAGCAATGCGTCGAATATCTTTTTATGCACAACAGTAAATCTAAATTATGTCGAAAGTAAAAATACACAACCGCAATCATCAATCTTGCCACCATTGATATAATCATCACCCAGAATAGCTACAAGCGAATATATTTCAATTAAAAATAATATGGTTCAAGCACATAACCTAATCCGCACAACAAAATCGGTATTTGATAACCCTATATCCCGCACACTACAATAAATCTTTCGTGAATAACGCTGCCGCTGCCCCGACTTCACACCAAACCGCACCGCATCCAACCCAAAATATTTTAATACACACAGCTTGAGTAGATATTGGGGCCTAATTCTGGCAGTCGTATTATTTTCTGATCGGACACAATTAATTATCAATTTGTTGGTTTTGGTCTTGGATTTTGTGTTTACAATTTCATAAAAAGCAGACGCAAATAGGCAATTTTTGGTCTTGGTTTTGAGATTTTTTATTCCTATATTATACTAGCTTTTACCCGCGGCTTCGCTACCGTTATTATCTTCATCGGTTATACAGTTTCGGAAAGGCATATCTTACCCCTACGTCGCCTCCTGGTTCTATTAAAAAAATATATGTATATGTATGTAGCATATGTGTCCTTCAAGACTCAAAAACATAAATACATTTAAATTTCATTAAAATCGGTTAGATGGTCTCGCTGGTGTGGAAATTTCCCCTACCTTCCCTTCTGGTCCGAGTTTTAAAAAAAGTAATACTCCATAACCTTCCCGGAGTTGCACAATTGCCAATGTGTCTTTTAAACTCAAATACATCCAAGTTTTAAAGTTTATCAAAATCGGCTACGTAGTTTCGGAGGGACAGAAATTCCCCTTATCGCCCTCCTGGTCCTAATTTTGAAAATGTACATTACTTATGAGCATTTTGATATGCATATCTATTCATGTTCTAAATTTCATTAAAATCGGTTTGAACGTTTCGGAGGGGTAGAAATTTCCTCATATCTCCCGTTTGGTCCTAGTGGCGAAGTTAAGCTCGTTTTTATTATAAAATCTGTTAAAAACCATGTTAAAAGAGTACCATAATTAAAGAAGTGGGCGTGATTAAAGTTGCCTACAATTCATTCAAGAGTCCCAATTATATAGTGTGAATAATGTAGAGTCTAATACAATACAAAACGACTATGGAGTGCCTCAAGGATAAATATTGGGAGCGCTTTTATTCATTATTTATATAAATGATATATCAAAGATACTGAAGAAGTGTAACATCGTTTCATATGTGGATGATACATAAATTTATACAGAAGCAGAAACAGAAGAAAAATACTATGAAAATTTAATACTAGATGTAAAAATTTTTTATGTATTAATAGGAAACAGGTTTTTTGTAATCACTTTTACAGCCGTACTACTGCGCCGATTTTGAAAAGATATATATGGTTTTACATTTTATTCAGATCGGTTTAGTACTTTTGTAGTAATATGCAGTGATTCCACGAACAAAAAAAATTTCCAACCAATATATCCGAAAGAAGTTACCAAAAGAGAAAAAAATAACTAAATTTTTAAATTGAGTTTTTTATATAAAATTTGTTTTTTAAACTATAAATGGTATTTTAAAATGCAATAAAAACTTTAAAATTAAATTCTTTCCGAAAAACAAACTAGTTTTACTTAAAAATAAAATTTAACAAAAGATTGTATGTACTTCACGTTTTACACTGCAGCCACACGTTCAACTTTGCTTTAAAATTTTTTACACAGCTTTTCAAAATTCATATGTATAGATAGACGTCCCTGGAGTTTTAGAAGTAGAAATTGACTCAAAATCATTATGTATTTCCCTAACAAAAAATCGACTAGCTACTACAGTTACCACAAGTAATATAAGAGTTCGCCTTTTGACTCTCTCAGTCATGGATGGGTATGTTAATGCCTTCAACATCTGTTTTTGCGTGTGAAGAAAAATTATGCTGTTGTTGCAAAGAAAATCAACAAGAAAAAAATTATTTAAGTAGTTATTTTGATCATAGGCTAATATGGACACGACACTTCAAAACTGAAACAGAGTTGTTTTGGTGTGAAAATTTGTAAAAATAATTTAATTTTAATATTTTGGTGCATTTATATCTAATTTCTTAAAATTTTACGAAATAAATTTGTTTGATTCTTGTTTATGTGTTTTTTATAAGCATACATACTAAGTGAAAAAAAGCATTTTTTTGTGACTTAGGCTGAGAAAAAATGTAAGTATAATCAAATAATTATATAAAGAAAAGCTGAATATATATATGAAATAATTTATGTTGTTCTAATTAACAGGAATGGAAGCTGCGTAATGATGCGCGGGAATTGATAAATTGCATCGTTTCCCGAGAGATGCAAAAATTTAAGTCTTTGATATACATCAATATCAAGTTAGTGTTCGGACGCTTTACCAATGGGGGAAGAAATTATATATAGCATTAATTTATGTTAAAATTCTCAACGTTTTAAGTGTCAATATAGTTTAACATATTTTTACTTTAAAATATTACCAAAGTGCCCTTTTTTATCTGGGACCAGCACTCAGGAGATGACTCCTACACGTTCTCCTCGCACGTTCTTTGTTTATACTCGTAGCAGTGCTGAAGCTTCGGTTCAGTAGCCATTTTTATTATTGTTTTACTTCGCCAGTGCTACACAATACCGACAAAGGAGGGCGTTTTGATGCGATTGTGGATTGCTATCAGCTGAAGCCGGTATTGTTCAGTGACCAGTGACTATACCTTCGCCACTGAAACCTTCCGACAACAACTGACACACAAAGACACACTAATGCACATCAGAAAAATGCGAGATGTTTATTTTTATTTTAAAAATATAACAAGTACCGGTTTCGCTAAAAAAAGATTCTTGGCACAAATACCTTGGCATGACCGGAGTTTTCTCCTCTATGGTACTCAGGATGCGGGGTGAAGAACCACATCCTAAAAGAGGTGATGCTGTTCATAGCTAAAAATTATAGATCTAGACCAGATAAGGTCAAAATATATTAAAATTATTGATTTCTTTTAGTGATTTTAAGTAATAAATAATTTTTTTTTTATTTTCATATTACCAAATTAGAATGAAAAAAGTTTATTAAAAATTGGTACATAATGGGTTGACCCGTGTAGTAATTGCATCACCTACTGAAGGCAGAGAACAGGTAAGTCTGTTTTGTTTGTTAAACAGAATTTAGTAAAATAAAATTTTCGTCTTAAATGTCCTGTAGTAAAGCTGCTCCAAATAAAACAAAATTGTGTAAAATGAAAATCAGCTAAACATTTTTGTTTAATTTTGAGCAACTCCAGTACAGGAAATTTATTCCTATTGTGGGATTATAATTGGAAGGCTTATTGCAATGACATCATAAGCCAACCGAACTAAAAACCTGCCCCATAAATTTTTTTTATATATTTTCAGAGAGTGCCGTTGCCGAGAAACATGCCAAGAATTTTCTCACCCAGAAATGAAAAAGTTACCACAGAAATTCAAAATTGATTTAAATTAAAAATTTTTAAAATTAATTTTTTATTTGTAAATTCTTTTTTCTAAAATCATTTCAGTTAAATAAAAATAAATATGTTCATAATATTGTAATTTTCTTTTGTATGTGTTTTCATAACTTGTTTCACATTATGGTATTATGTTGTAATTGAAATATGTACTAATTATTCCAAAATTTTCAGTCTAAAATAAAATATTTATTAATTTATGCAGAGTAATGTTAACGCCTAGAGCCCAATTAAATATATTAGTGTAAATAAAATTCCGAAATAATTAATAGGAAAGAAAGAAAAATACGAAACTTAATTGTTATAAAAATAGAAGAGCAGATTTTTGTTCTCAGCCAATAAAAAATATGAATAAAATATAGGAGAAGAAACTGTAATAGCACAGTGATCCCAAAAAATAACGGTCTGGTTTAGTCTTTTAATGGAAGATGGTTTAGTCATTCTAGACATTCCAGTCTTTTCATTTCATTTTCTATGTTGGACTACATGCTGTAAGCGACTACAATCGTGTTTAGATTTTTTCACTAAGTTTTCTTGTAGGTTGTTCTGCATCGGTGTTCACTTTGTGTGCAACGATTGATTTTATTTTCTATCGATGTTTTTTTATCCAACGCATTTTCTGAAAGTTTGCAAAGTTTGTTGAACCCTGTTTATATTTTTTTCGCTTCCATCATCATGAGTCTCGTTCTTAATTGTAAATGCAGCAGCATTATAAATTCTTTTTTTTAATTTTTCTTTTTGTACATTCGCATTTACACTTTTTTCTTGATGGGTTTGAAAAGAATTAGATGCGGGAAGGTGTACGGGATTTTTAGTAACTGGAAGTATATTTAAAATAGGAAATCAGGGTCAACTTTTAATACACTCAACTTAAATATTCTTTTTTTTTTACATAATTGTACATGTAACTTAACGGTCACATAACTCAAATTATCCTTTATGTTGGTGGTATTCGATATTAAAGATTTTTCTTGAATATTGACTAGTTTTGTGTTTATAGATGACTATTAATTTTGATGTTTCATTTAGTTCACTATTTTGAATGAACATTGAAGGGTTGTGATGCCATCATAAGAGGTTCTCGAAGAGGCATTTTCCCGACTTGTTGTTTTTTTGTAATTAAGATTCAATGCGGAACAGGCATCATCACTTTGAGACTTTTCGCTATACTGACTACTATCTGGTGAATATTCTGATTAACTTTTTTTTATTCCTAAATTACTAACTCGAGGGGTATTTGGTAGGTCACACTTTCAATGTTTCGCGTTTTTGTCCATACTTTTGCTACCGATGCTATTTATATAACAAAAACACTTTCGCCATTTTGATGTCACAATTTACGGCTGTACATAACGGCAAATGTGGCACTGTAAAGGATAATTTTAATAGCAAAGGCTACTATCCAAGCACGTTTCAAATGAAATTTCCATATGGACCGATGCAGTGATGACTGTAAAGTAAATGTATGATATTGTGAAAAATATGTTGTTGGAAACCAATTTGTTTTTTTAAATTTTAACACAGTTGTGTTTTTTGCAACAATTTTGTCAAGGAAAAATTCGAATAAAATTTTAAACAGATGTTAAACATAGCAATTTAAATTTGTTGCTTCTTACACATTGATTTCCCCATTGCTTTTCGTCTCTGTTCATATTTTGTCCAACACATGAAACGGCGATTTTAGAAACGTCACTTTTGAGTTATCTGTTTAAGTATTTAGCATTTTGATTTTGTGTTGATTGAAACACTTTGATATTATGTTTATTGTTGTTATTGTTTACTATTTTTTTTACGATTTTTATTTGTTTCTGCACTTCTGTGTTTATAAATTCGCTGATATACTTAAAATTATTGTTTTAGTTCTTTATAATTCCAAGCAGTATACATGTCTATTTTCACTCAGCCCTTCTTCTAATACGATCAACGATGTAGCGTATTATAGAACGCTCATCGACTGCACCTAAAGAAGCAATTCGATGTATATATAACACATATTCCTTAAAATTTTCACCTTCTTTGTTCTAACGTTCCCGTAACCGCGAATTCATAAACTAACTTTATTTTCATAAAATTGATTTTAAGTACTAACAATGATTATATTAAACCTAAACTAGAACTATCTTATCTACATGGATTCTTTTGTTACATGCATGACCTTTGTGCAAGTATTATATTTGTTACAAGCATGATCTTTGTTACATTCATTATATTTCTTTATCAATGTTTTGAGTTTGGATTTGCATTATTTATTGTTAGCGTTTATCACTAAATGTGTAGAAGCAGGGTATGTTGGTAGTTTGTATGTCACTCCTCCCTAATTAAATGTCCTCATGGACTTTTTGTAAATTTTTTATTTTTTTACAAATCTCTTTCTAAATATAATATTTAGACTTATATATATATATATATTTAGACTATAATAGTTAGGAAACTTTTAAAGTGGCTATTTGACTTTATATTAATTTTATCAATATGTTTCTTTAGTTCTGGTAGTGAAATGTCATATTTAACTTTAACTATTAATAAAATTCTTTGGAAATATTAAAATCCATATTAAAATTCTATGGAAGTTAAGGAAAAAAGTACATTAAGCGAATAATGGGAGACACTATAACAAAGAGAATTAGTGGGATAACGAAGTAACTCGTGTGTTGGCCAGCTACCCGTAGTGTGCAAGGCTTTTAAGGACCTCATTGTGTTACTTGTTTCTTATGTGAGCAGATATTTTCCCTTTTTCCTTAACTTTAAAAAATCCGTTGTCCTTGATCGTTTATTGTTTCTTTACGGTTTTCATATAATATGCATTTCGTTTAGATTTATTTATTAATTTATGTTATCTTCTACAACAATGCCTAAATTTTAAAATAGCAGAAGTTTACAATTAGTTAAAAAAAGATATTTGCATTTTTATCTTGGAGTCCGGAAGCTTCTAAGCTAAGGGAGTCCGACAAAAAGTTTCTGGGTTTCGTAATTACATTATCAATTTTATGTCTTGTGGAAAAAATTGAAGAGCTCAATATATTGTTGATTGGTTCAAAATTCATTCTATCCATTATATACATACAGAGTTCCTTAAAAATCAACACACTACACATAAGACATTCATATTCATCTTCCAAATTTAAAAGAGTTTCATTTTGGGCCATTAATATTAATCATACAAATAAAAGTTTTCAATACAAACACACCCCTAAATGATTTCGAAATATGGAGAATAGGCAACACTTGCTTCAGTTAAACTACGTCATCTAATGGGAAAACTTTGGGATGCCGTAATCTGTTTTTCTATCATTCTTGGTACAAATAAAGAAAAACCGGTTTAGTTTTCCTCTTGTTACTTCCCCGTGCAGCTTCTATGAAAACAAAAAATTTTACATTTCAATATGTATGTATGAAAGTATATTATTTTAATTCTTAAAATAATAAAAATTCAAATTTACACGACAAAGTTGGGCTCATTTTAGCGTTTTTACTACTAGATTTAACATTGCCTTTCGTAAATTGTAAAAAAGAACTTTAATTTGATATAAATTTATCTCATCATTATTTTCTGGCAACACTGCTCTTCCAACTCATATTTTTTATTGGGTTATTAAGAGAAAAAAGAACAAAATGAACGATTTTAATACAGAAATGCTCAAAAATATTTCGCGACGCAATTGATGGAAGATTTTTACAATGGCGCGTAAAAAAATCGACGGGTTTTCATTAAAATTTTTTCACAACATAGTTTTGGTTTTAAAAAAATTTATAATAATGATGTTCGCACTGAACTGAATAAACATTAGTTTATTTTGCAAAACTTGAAAAATTTTAAGCACATAATTTATAGAAAATTTTCCGATTTTAATAATTTATAAATAATAAGGAAGCAATAGCAAATTCAGTGTAAACTGTGCCAATGTTTGCAAATTTGAATTAAAAATTTTATCAACGAAAACCCAAGTTCTTGTACATTTGTGCTTTTTATGGCAGTTTCTTAAAAGGAAATATTATTTACTACACAGTATTTATAAAAATATATCAACACAGTTACTTATTTACTCCTCTCTGTCTGATGAACAGCTATTAATAATCAAAAAAATTTGGTGTAGCTTCTAAACAATTGTTTGGTGAAACGGACATCTCTTTTTATGAGTGTTTATGTTCCAATATATGTATATACATATGTACCTCTCACTCCTATAGAGAGGATATGTCATTCTTTATGTTCATAATTTTCTTGTTTTATTATACCGTGTACAGGTATGTATACATATGAACTGCTGAAAAAGTTCTTTAGACATTTAGTTGCATTAGTAGCACTAAATTTAATGAGGTCGGTGAATGAGGTAGCAACGACCATGGTGTCGAGTAGCGAAGTTTTTAGAATGACTTCGAATGATAAGTGTCTCTCAGAACTTGCGTTTTTTTACCGGTTATAGAAATTTGTAATTTGGTACACATTGGAAAAATATCGAAAATTGTTTTTTTAATTTACAAAACAAACAATTATCTTTTTTCATCCAAGGAAAACAACCTCGTATAATGGAATAAAGAATGTGTAAAGAAAAGTAAATTTTATACGTTGCTTCGTATTTCCATTTGGAATGAAAAACGCTTGTTTGGTGCATAAAAATTCTTGAAAATATTTCACATTGGACGAATAATGTTATTTAGTTTTCAATATAATGTAAAAATGAATTCAAAAGGGATATACAGAAAGTCAAAGTAAGAATAAACATATGGCCGGAAATTGCAAATAAGTGTACTCTTCTAATTCTACTTATTGAAATTTTAATATTTATGTACATATTATTAATATACTATACATACATACTATGAACGTAGGTCTATAATCATATAACGCGTAGAAAAATGCACCCAACAATTTTTTAATTTTTCATGAGAAAAAAAATAAAATAGTAGTGTTGGCTGCAATGTTGTTTTCTAGTTTACTATAAAATCGGCAAGTGTATAACATACAATAATTAATTGAAACCCTAATTTTGAAATTTTTTGTAACATACGGTTTTACGTTTCATGTGTCAATATGTAAGTATTTCCATATAATTTTTGTGAAGCTAGTGTATGTCAGTGTAATTTACAATTTTGTTCTTTGGACTTAGTTTTTTTCCTAGTATTTAGCTATCGCATGTAATTATCATTGCCTGTAAAGGTTTCAATTTGTATACATATACAAGTATACTATTTCGACCCCTGGATAAAAAGTCAACAAATACTGACGAAACGTCGGGAAAAGAATGAAATAAAAAGTTGTTATTTGCATTAAAATTTTAGGCCTTATTAGCTCATTTTCACCACATAAATATATTAATCTATTTAAACTCAAATTTTTTTATATTAATGTCAAGCTTATATCAGTTTATTTCTCCTCCTGTAAATTCAGGAAAAGATATGTTACGTTTTTTATAATTTTTGGTGGCGACATATACTCGTACATATGTATATACATATATCTTACTAAATTAACTTTTTTTTTCAGTTCTTTGGGAATGATGTATGCTTCACAGACGGTGCTACCAAAACACCAAATCACAGCAGGAATGTTTGCGGCCGCTATGTTAATATCGGGAATTTTTTCTGGAATTCTATTTTCTTTTATTTTTCCTACTGTAGTTTCTCTGTAATAACAAAGTTTAGTCCTGTTTTTCCTCTGAATTTTATTGCGTGTATATATGCGATGGTGCATATGCAGCTTAACAGTAGTATACCGTAGCTTTATATTTCTGTTTACAATATTCAATTAACGAAAAAAAACTTTAATATTTCTCTTTAAAATATACATATTGCAAAAATTAAAAGTGTGTATTTTTTTTGAATTGAAATAAAATTCTTCAATTCTTATACAAATTAAGTTTTGTCAGAAAATTTGTAACATATTCTTGAGTTTTTCAAACAGTAAAATTTTCTTTTTTTTATAATTTTTTTATCAAAAAACTCGGCTTGTTAGATATACTTTTTAACCTTCGCTTTACCATAGGCTTTTATGTACATGGTTTACCAATACCCATCGGGGTGGTAATGCACTTGTAGACATATGTTTACATGCGACGAACAAATGTTTGTCATATATATTTTTACTTCTTTGTTTTTAAACAAGATGTTATAGCCTTTACTTCTTTCAAAGTACAATAAAACTCATAATGAACGCTGTCAAACCAGGAAAAACAATTCCCTATAAGAAAAGTTCGTAAGCGTGTTAGTCGCACGTAAAATAAAATCAACTTTTCATATGCATGTATTTGCGCTTTTTGAGTGAGTGAGGATAAAGATTAATTGAAGAACGAATGGCCGACAACATTTTGTGCGGATGGTTTATACAGAATGTCTGGTGGGAAATTTATATTTTTAAATACGATTATTTCAAAAGTAATAAACGGTGCGGAGAGCGGGTGGCACCGTTGGAATTATTGATTGTGCGTATATGTCAGTCACGAGGCAGTGGTCGAGTGAGCATCGCGCGTTCGCTGTGGAAACATTTTCTAAGAGTAATCACCCTTATTGTGTTTGGCGTAGTAGAAAAACGACAACTGTCGTAGTTGCTGTCGAATTTACAATCTTATGGTACCGTGTAATATTTTCGACAAGCAAAATTTTGTAAATGAATTATATTGTAAAAGATTGTGATAAATAGAAATATTATGAAATACCCGGTTAAATATCTGTCAAAACATTCATAAATAACAAAAGAAAATTTCAAAAAATAAAACTTCTCCGTGCAATAATTGTTATTATTTTTTGTGAAATTAATTTGTGTGAAAATGTTGAGCGTAGCTTTTTATTCATCCTCTGACGATGACGAGACAATCAGCATACAGGAAATAAATGCCATAAAGAAGGAGTTAAGACAACAAGCGGATATTTTTAAACTCCCTACCAAAAATATATATTTCGTTTTAGATTTATTAGTTATTTTCGAATTAATAAAGATGCTTTCAAATACGTTTTTTTCTTTTTTTAAGTTCGAGTTCGCTTTTGCGAATTTCTAAAAGGGCTTTTCTATGTTTATCTTTCTTTTTGAGTTCCTCTTTATATAAATTTAATTTCTCTTCCTTAGCTTTAAATATTTTTCTGTTTTAACGTTCAATTTCCGACAGTTTCTGTTTGAGTTCTAGGCACAATTTTTTTTGCAGTTTAACTTGTTCTTCTAAAAGCGTTACTTTTTCTTTATTCTTTGTTTTTCTATTTTTATTAAGCGGGGAAGTACAAGGCTCATCAATTTCTTCAATACTCGTGGTACCGACTAAATTTGGTTTGGTGTTTGGGGAAATAGCTTTCGGTCTTTTAATTCCAAATGCATCTTTATGTTGTATAACAGCACGCATATCTAATAAATTAATTGCTGCTTCTTCTATAGCTGAAAAAGATAGCTGAAGCTTCGGTTCAGTAGCCATTTTTATTATTGTTTTACTTCGCCAGTGCTACACAATACCGACGAAGGAGGGAGTTCTGATGCGATTGTTGATTGCTATCAGCTGAAGCCGGTATTGTTCAGTGACCAGTGACTATACCTTCGTCACTGAAACCTTCCGACAACAACTGACACACAAAGACACACTAATGCACATCAGAAAAATGCGAGATGTTTATTTTTATTTTAAAAATATAACAAGTACCGGTTTCACTAAAAAAAGATTCTTGGCACAAATACCTTGGCATGACCGGAGTTTTCTCCTCTATGGTACTCAGCATGCGGGGTGAAGAACCACATCCTAAAAGAGGTGATGCTGTTCATAGCTAAAAATTATGGATCTAGACCAGATAAGGTCAAAATATATTAAAATTATTGATTTCTTTTCGTGATTTTAAGTAATAAATAATTTTTTTTTTATTTTCATATTACGAAATTAGAATGAAAAAAGTTAAAAATTGGTACATAATGGGTTGACCCGGGTAGTAATTGCATCACCTACTGAAGGCTGAGAACAGGTAAGTCTGTTTTGTTTGTTAAACAGAATTTAGTAAAATAAAATTTTCGTCTTAAATGTCCTGTAGTAAAGCTGCTCCAAATAAAACAAAATTGTGTAAAATGAAAATCAGCTAAACATTTTTGTTTAATTTTGAGCAACTCCAGTACAGGAAATTTATTCCTATTGTGGGATTATAATTGGAAGGCTTATTGCAATGACATCATAAGCCAACCGAACTAAAAACCTGCCCCATAAATTTTTTTTATATATTTTCAGAGAGTGCCGTTGCCGAGAAACATGCCAAGAATTTTCTCACCCAGAAATGAAAAAGTTACCACAGAAATTCAAAATTGATTTAAATTAAAAATTTTTAAAATTAATTTTTTATTTGTAAATTCTTTTTTCTAAAATCATTTCAGATAAATAAAAATCAATATGTTCATAATATTGTAATTTTCTTTTGTATGTGTTTTCATAACTTGTTTCACATTATGGTATTATGTTGTAATTGAAATATGTACTAATTTTTCCAAAATTTTCAGTCTAAAATAAAATATTTATTAATTTATGCAGAGTAATGTTAACGCCTAGAGCCCAATTAAATATATTAGTGTAAATAAAATTCCGAAATAATTAATAGGAAAGAAAGAAAAATACGAATCTTAATTGTTATAAAAATAGAAGAGCAGATTTTTGTTCTCAGCCAATAAAATATATGAATAAAATATAGGAGAAGAAACTGTAATAGCACAGTGATCCCAAAAAATAACGGTCTGGTTTAGTCTTTTAATGGAAGATGGTTTAGTCATTCTAGACATTCCAGTCTTTTCATTTCATTTTCTATGTAGTCCAACTGCTGTAAGCGACTACAATCGTGTTTAGATTTTTTCACTAAGTTTTATTGTAGGTTGTTCTGCATCGGTGTTCACTTTGTGTGCAACGATTGATTTTATTTTTTTATCCAACGCATTTTCTGAAAGTTTGCAAAGTTTGTTGAACCCTGTTTATATTTTTTTCGCTTCCATCATCATGTTTAGATCACTTTGAGTCTCGTTCTTAATTGTAAATGCAGCAGCATTATAAATTCTTTTTTTTAATTTTTCTTTTTGTACATTCGCATTTACACTTTTTTCTTGATGGGTTTGAAAAGAATTAGATGCGGGAAGGTGTACGGGATTTTTAGTAACTGGAAGTATATTTAAAATAGGAAATCAGGGTCAACTTTTAATACACTCAACTTAAATATTCTTTTTTATATACATAATTGTACATGTAACTTAACGGTCACATAACTCAAATTATCCTTTATGTTGGTGGTATTCGATATTAAAGATTTTTCTTGGATATTGACTAGTTTTGTGTTTATAGATGACTATTAATTTTGATGTTTCATTTAGTTCACTATTTTGAATGAACATTGAATGGTTGTGATGCCATCATAAGAGGTTCATTACTGCTCGAAGAGTTATTTTCCCGACTTGTTGTTTTTTTGTAATTAAGATTTAATGCGGAACAGGCATCATCACTTTGAGACTTTTCGCTATACTGACTACTATCTGGTGAATATTCTGATTAACTTTTTTTTATTCCTAAATTACTAACTCGAGGGGTATTTGGTAGGTCACACTTTCAATGTTTCGCGTTTTTGTCCATACTTTTGCTACCGATGCTATTTATATAACAAAAACACTTTCGCCATTTTGATGTCACAATTTACGGCTCTACATAACGGCAAATGTGGCACTGTAAAGGATAATTTTAATAGCAAAGGCTACTATCCAAGCACGTTTCAAATGAAATTTCCATATGGACCGATGCAGTGATGCCTGTAAAGTAAATGTATGATATTGTGAAAAATATGTTGTTGGAAACCAATTTGTTTTTTTAAATTTTAACAATTTTGTCAAGGAAAAATTCGAATAAAATTTTAAACAGATGTTAAACATAGCAATTTAAATTTGTTGCTTCTTACACATTGATTTCCCCATTGCTTTTCGTCTCTGTTCATATTTTGTCCAACACATGAAACGGCGATTTTAGAAACGTCACTTTTGAGTTATCTGTTTAAGTATTTAGCATTTTGATTTTGTGTTGATTGAAACACTTTGATATTATGTTTATTGTTGTTATTGTTTATTATTTTTTTTACGATTTTTATTTGTTTCTGCACTTCTGTGTTTCTGTGTTCGCTGATATACTTAAAATTATTGTTTTAGTTCTTTATAATTCCAAGCAGTATACATGTCTATTTTCACTCAGCCCTTCTTCTAATACGATCAACGATGTAGCGTATTATAGAACGCTCATCGACTGCACCTAAAGAAGCAATTCGATGTATATATAACACATATTCCTTAAAATTTTCACCTTCTTTGTTCTAACGTTCCCGTAACCGCGAATTCATAAACTAACTTTATTTTCATAAAATTGATTTTAAGTACTAACAATGATTATATTAAACCTAAACTAGAACTATCTTATCTACATGGATTCTTTTGTTACATGCATGACCTTTGTGCAAGTATTATATTTGTTACAAGCATGATCTTTGTTACATTCATTATATTTCTTTATCAATGTTTTAAGTTTGGATTTGCATTATTTATTGTTAGCGTTTATCACTAAATGTGTAGAAGCAGGGTATGTTGGTAGTGTGTATGTCACTCCTCCCTAATTAAATGTCCTCATGGACTTTTTGTAAATTTTTTATTTTTTTACAAATCTCTTTCTAAATATAATATTTAGACTTATATATATATATTTAGACTATAATAGTTAGGAAACTTTTAAAGTGGCTATTTGACTTTATATTAATTTTATCAATATGTTTCTTTAGTTCTGGTAGTGAAATGTCATATTTAACTATATATTTTCGATATTTTTACCAAAAGGTAAAATAGTTTATTCATTTATATTTTTATTTATAGAAACTTTAAAATCATTTATTTTCATTCTACAATTTTTAACACGGATAATATTGTCTCCCTTAATTGTTAACTTAAGTTTAGTACAATCTTGTTCCAATAATGTGTTTTTAAAATTTTTTTGTTTCAATAAAAATGAGTTCCTAAATTTGTTATATATTGACAAATTTTCCATTATTACTTTTTTTAAGATAATATTATTAGTAAGATATTAAAATTAAATGCAAATAAAAACATTAAAATTCTTTGGAAATATTAAAATCCATATTAAAATTCTATGGAAGTTAAGGAAAAAAGTACATTAAGCGAATAAAGGGAGACACTATAACAAAGAGAATTAGTGGGATAACAAAGTAACTCGTGTGTTGGCCAGCTACCCGTAGTGTGCAAGGCTTTTAAGGACCTCATTGTCTTACTTGTTTCTTATGTGAGCAGATATTTTCCTCCTTGATCGTTTATTGTTTCTTTACGGTTTTCATATAATATGCATTTCGTTTAGATTTATTTATTAATTTATGTTATCTTCTACAACAATGCCTAAATTTTAAAATAGCAGAAGTTTACAATTAGTTAAAAAAAGATATTTGCATTTTTATCTTGGAGTCCGGAAGCTTCTAAGCTAAGGGAGTCCGACAAAAAGTTTCTGGGTTTCGTAATTACATTATCAATTTTATGTCTTGTGGAAAAAATTGAAGAGCTCAATATATTGTTGATTGGTTCAAAATTCATTCTATCCATTATATACATACAGAGTTCCTTAAAAATCAACACACTACACATAAGACATTCATATTCATCTTCCAAATTTAAAAGAGTTTCATTTTGGGCCATTAATATTAATCATACAAATAAAAGTTTTCAATACAAACACACCCCTAAATGATTTCGAAATATGGAGAATAGGCAACACTTGCTTCAGTTAAACTACGTCATCTAATGGGAAAACTTTGGGATGCCGTAATCTGTTTTTCTATCATTCTTGGTACAAATAAAGAAAAACCGGTTTAGTTTTCCTCTTGTTACTTCCCCGTGCAGCTTCTATGAAAACAAAAAATTTTACATTTCAATATGTATGTATGAAAGTATATTATTTTAATTCTTAAAATAATAAAAATTCAAATTTACACGACAAAGTTGGGCTCATTTTAGCGTTTTTACTACTAGATTTAACATTGCCTTTCGTAAATTGTAAAAAAGAACTTTAATTTGATATAAATTTATCTCATCATTATTTTCTGGCAACACTGCTCTTCCAACTCATATTTTTTATTGGGTTATTAAGAGAAAAAAGAACAAAATGAACGATTTTAATACAGAAATGCTCAAAAATATTTCGCGACGCAATTGATGGAAGATTTTTACAATGGCGCGTAAAAAAATCGACGGGTTTTCATTAAAATTTTTTCACAACATAGTTTTGGTTTTAAAAAAATTTATAATAATGATGTTCGCACTGAACTGAATAAACATTAGTTTATTTTGCAAAACTTGAAAAATTTTAAGCACATAATTTATAGAAAATTTTCCGATTTTAATAATTTATAAATAATAAGGAAGCAATAGCAAATTCAGTGTAAACTGTGCCAATGTTTGCAAATTTGAATTAAAAATTTTATCAACGAAAACCCAAGTTCTTGTACATTTGTGCTTTTTATGGCAGTTTCTTAAAAGGAAATATTATTTACTACACAGTATTTATAAAAATATATCAACACAGTTACTTATTTACTCCTCTCTGTCTGATGAACAGCTATTAATAATCAAAAAAATTTGGTGTAGCTTCTAAACAATTGTTTGGTGAAACGGACATCTCTTTTTATGAGTGTTTATGTTCCAATATATGTATATACATATGTACCTCTCACTCCTATAGAGAGGATATGTCATTCTTTATGTTCATAATTTTCGTGTTTTATTATACCGTGTACAGGTATGTATACATATGAACTGCTGAAAAAGTTCTTTAGACATTTAGTTGCATTAGTAGCACTAAATTTAATGAGGTCGGTGAATGAGGTAGCAACGACCATGGTGTCGAGTAGCGAAGTTTTTAGAATGACTTCGAATGATAAGTGTCTCTCAGAACTTGCGTTTTTTTACCGGTTATAGAAATTTGTAATTTGGTACACATTGGAAAAATATCGAAAATTGTTTTTTTAATTTACAAAACAAACAATTATCTTTTTTCATCCAAGGAAAACAACCTCGTATAATGGAATAAAGAATGTGTAAAGAAAAGTAAATTTTATACGTTGCTTCGTATTTCCATTTGGAATGAAAAACGCTTGTTTGGTGCATAAAAATTCTTGAAAATATTTCACATTGGACGAATAATGTTATTTAGTTTTCAATATAATGTAAAAATGAATTCAAAAGGGATATACAGAAAGTCAAAGTAAGAATAAACATATGGCCGGAAATTGCAAATAAGTGTACTCTTCTAATTCTACTTATTGAAATTTTAATATTTATGTACATATTATTAATATACTATACATACATACTATGAACGTAGGTCTATAATCATATAACGCGTAGAAAAATGCACCCATCAATTTTTTAATTTTTCATGAGAAAAAAAATAAAATAGTAGTGTTGGCTGCAATGTTGTTTTCTAGTTTACTATAAAATCGGCAAGTGTATAACATACAATAATTAATTGAAACCCTAATTTTGAAATTTTTTGTAACATACGGTTTTACGTTTCATGTGTCAATATGTAAGTATTTCCATATAATTTTTGTGAAGCTAGTGTATGTCAGTGTAATTTACAATTTTGTTCTTTGGACTTAGTTTTTTTCCTAGTATTTAGCTATCGCATGTAATTATCATTGCCTGTAAAGGTTTCAATTTGTATACATATACAAGTATACTATTTCGACCCCTGGATAAAAAGTCAACAAATACTGACGAAACGTCGGGAAAAGAATGAAATAAAAAGTTGTTATTTGCATTAAAATTTTAGGCCTTATTAGCTCATTTTCACCACATAAATATATTAATCTATTTAAACTCAAATTTTTTTATATTAATGTCAAGCTTATATCAGTTTATTTCTCCTCCTGTAAATTCAGGAAAAGATATGTTACGTTTTTTATAATTTTTGGTGGCGACATATACTCGTACATATGTATATACATATATCTTACTAAATTAACTTTTTTTTCAGTTCTTTGGGAATGATGTATGCTTCACAGACGGTGCTACCAAAACACCAAATCACAGCAGGAATGTTTGCGGCCGCTATGTTAATATCGGGAATTTTTTCTGGAATTCTATTTTCTTTTATTTTTCCTACTGTAGTTTCTCTGTAATAACAAAGTTTAGTCCTGTTTTTCCTCTGAATTTTATTGCGTGTATATATGCGATGGTGCATATGCAGCTTAACAGTAGTATACCGTAGCTTTATATTTCTGTTTACAATATTCAATTAACGAAAAAAAACTTTAATATTTCTCTTTAAAATATACATATTGCAAAAATTAAAAGTGTGTATTTTTTTTGAATTGAAATAAAATTCTTCAATTCTTATACAAATTAAGTTTTGTCAGAAAATTTGTAACATATTCTTGAGTTTTTCAAACAGTAAAATTTTCTTTTTTTTATAATTTTTTTATCAAAAAACTCGGCTTGTTAGATATACTTTTTAACCTTCGCTTTACCATAGGCTTTTATGTACATGGTTTACCAATACCCATCGGGGTGGTAATGCACTTGTAGACATATGTTTACATGCGACGAACAAATGTTTGTCATATATATTTTTACTTCTTTGTTTTTAAACAAGATGTTATAGCCTTTACTTCTTTCAAAGTACAATAAAACTCATAATGAACGCTGTCAAACCAGGAAAAACAATTCCCTATAAGAAAAGTTCGTAAGCGTGTTAGTCGCACGTAAAATAAAATCAACTTTTCATATGCATGTATTTGCGCTTTTTGAGTGAGTGAGGATAAAGATTAATTGAAGAACGAATGGCCGACAACATTTTGTGCGGATGGTTTATACAGAATGTCTGGTGGGAAATTTATATTTTTAAATACGATTATTTCAAAAGTAAAGTAAAAGGAGAGCGGGTGGCACCGTTGGAATTATTGATTGTGCGTATATGTCAGTCACGAGGCAGTGGTCGAGTGAGCATCGCGCGTTCGCTGTGGAAACATTTTCTAAGAGTAATCACCCTTATTGTGTTTGGCGTAGTAGAAAAACGACAACTGTCGTAGTTGCTGTCGAATTTACAATCTTATGGTACCGTGTAATATTTTCGACAAGCAAAATTTTGTAAATGAATTATATTGTAAAAGATTGTGATAAATAGAAATATTATGAAATACCCGGTTAAATATCTGTCAAAACATTCATAAATAACAAAAGAAAATTTCAAAAAATAAAACTTCTCCGTGCAATAATTGTTATTATTTTTTGTGAAATTAATTTGTGTGAAAATGTTGAGCGTAGCTTTTTATTCATCCTCTGACGATGACGAGACAATCAGCATACAGGAAATAAATGCCATAAAGAAGGAGTTAAGACAACAAGCGGATATTTTTAAACTCCCTACCAAAAATATATATTTCGTTTTAGATTTATTAGTTATTTTCGAATTAATAAAGATGCTTTCAAATACGTTTTTTTCTTTTTTTAAGTTCGAGTTCGCTTTTGCGAATTTCTAAAAGGGCTTTTCTATGTTTATCTTTCTTTTTGAGTTCCTCTTTATATAAATTTAATTTCTCTTCCTTAGCTTTAAATATTTTTCTGTTTTAACGTTCAATTTCCGACAGTTTATGTTTGAGTTCTAGGCACAATTTTTTTTGCAGTTTAACTTGTTCTTCTAAAAGCGTTACTTTTTCTTTATTCTTTGTTTTTCTATTTTTATTAAGCGGGGAAGTACAAGGCTCATCAATTTCTTCAATACTCGTGGTACCGACTAAATTTGGTTTGGTGTTTGGGGAAATAGCTTTCGGTCTTTTAATTCCAAATGCATCTTTATGTTGTATAACAGCACGCATATCTAATAAATTAATTGCTGCTTCTTCTATAGCTGAAAAAGATAGCTGAAGCTTCGGTTCAGTAGCCATTTTTATTATTGTTTTACTTCGCCAGTGCTACACAATACCGACGAAGGAGGGAGTTCTGATGCGATTGTTGATTGCTATCAGCTGAAGCCGGTATTGTTCAGTGACCAGTGACTATACCTTCGTCACTGAAACCTTCCGACAACAACTGACACACAAAGACACACTAATGCACATCAGAAAAATGCGAGATGTTTATTTTTATTTTAAAAATATAACAAGTACCGGTTTCGCTAAAAAAAGATTCTTGGCACAAATACCTTGGCATGACCGGAGTTTTCTCCTCTATGGTACTCAGCATGCGGGGTGAAGAACCACATCCTAAAAGAGGTGATGCTGTTCATAGCTAAAAATTATGGATCTAGACCAGATAAGGTCAAAATATATTAAAATTATTGATTTCTTTTCGTGATTTTAAGTAATAAATAATTTTTTTTTTATTTTCATATTACCAAATTAGAATGAAAAAAGTTAAAAATTGGTACATAATGGGTTGACCCGGGTAGTAATTGCATCACCTACTGAAGGCTGAGAACAGGTAAGTCTGTTTTGTTTGTTAAACAGAATTTAGTAAAATAAAATTTTCGTCTTAAATGTCCTGTAGTAAAGCTGCTCCAAATAAAACAAAATTGTGTAAAATGAAAATCAGCTAAACATTTTTGTTTAATTTTGAGCAACTCCAGTACAGGAAATTTATTCCTATTGTGGGATTATAATTGGAAGGCTTATTGCAATGACATCATAAGCCAACCGAACTAAAAACCTGCCCCATAAATTTTTTTTATATATTTTCAGAGAGTGCCGTTGCCGAGAAACATGCCAAGAATTTTCTCACCCAGAAATGAAAAAGTTACCACAGAAATTCAAAATTGATTTAAATTAAAAATTTTTAAAATTAATTTTTTATTTGTAAATTCTTTTTTCTAAAATCATTTCAGATAAATAAAAATCAATATGTTCATAATATTGTAATTTTCTTTTGTATGTGTTTTCATAACTTGTTTCACATTATGGTATTATGTTGTAATTGAAATATGTACTAATTTTTCCAAAATTTTCAGTCTAAAATAAAATATTTATTAATTTATGCAGAGTAATGTTAACGCCTAGAGCCCAATTAAATATATTAGTGTAAATAAAATTCCGAAATAATTAATAGGAAAGAAAGAAAAATACGAATCTTAATTGTTATAAAAATAGAAGAGCAGATTTTTGTTCTCAGCCAATAAAATATATGAATAAAATATAGGAGAAGAAACTGTAATAGCACAGTGATCCCAAAAAATAACGGTCTGGTTTAGTCTTTTAATGGAAGATGGTTTAGTCATTCTAGACATTCCAGTCTTTTCATTTCATTTTCTATGTAGTCCAACTGCTGTAAGCGACTACAATCGTGTTTAGATTTTTTCACTAAGTTTTATTGTAGGTTGTTCTGCATCGGTGTTCACTTTGTGTGCAACGATTGATTTTATTTTCTATCGATGTTTTTTTATCCAACGCATTTTCTGAAAATTTGCAATTTGTTGAACCCTGTTTATATTTTTTTCGCTTCCATCATCATGTTTAGATCACTTTGAGTCTCGTTCTTAATTGTAAATGCAGCAGCAATATAAATTCTTTTTTTTAATTTTTCTTTTTGTACATTCGCATTTACACTTTTTTCTTGATGGGTTTGAAAAGAATTAGATGCGGGAAGGTGTACGGGAATTTTAGTAACTGGAAGTATATTTAAAATAGGAAATCAGGGTCAACTTTTAATACACTCAACTTAAATATTCTTTTTTATATACATAATTGTACATGTAACTTAACGGTCACATAACTCAAATTATCCTTTATGTTGGTGGTATTCGATATTAAAGATTTTTCTTGGATATTGACTAGTTTTGTGTTTATAGATGACTATTAATTTTGATGTTTCATTTAGTTCACTATTTTGAATGAACATTGAATGGTTGTGATGTCATCATAAGAGGTTCATTACCGCTCGAAGAGTTATTTTCCCGACTTGTTGTTTTTTTGTAATTAAGATTTAATGCGGAACAGGCATCATCACTTTGAGACTTTTCGCTATACTGACTACTATCTGGTGAATATTTTGATTAACTTTTCTAAATTCCTAAATTACTAACTCGAGGGGTATTTGGTAGGTCACACTTTCAATGTTTCGCGTTTTTGTCCATACTTTTGCTACCGATGCTATTTATATAACAAAAACACTTTAGCCATTTTGATGTCACAATTTACGGCTGTACATAACGGCAAATGTGGCACTGTAAAGGATAATTTTAATAGCAAAGGCTACTATCCAAGCACGTTTCAAATGAAATTTCCATATGGACCGATGCAGTGATGCCTGTAAAGTAAATGTATGATATTGTGAAAAATATGTTGTTGGAAACCAATTTGTTTTTTTAAATTTTAACACAGTCTCTCAGAACTTGCGTTTTTTTACCGGTTATAGAAATTTATAATTTGGTACACATTGGAAAAATATCGAAAATTGTTTTTTTAATTTACAAAACAAACAATTATCTTTTTTCATCCAAGGAAAACAACTTCGTATAATGGAATAAAGAATGTGTAAAGAAAAGTAATTTTATACGTTGCTTCGTATTTCCATTTGGAATGAAAGCGCTTGTTTGGTGCATAAAAATTCTTGAAAATATTTCACATTGGACGGATAATGTTATTTAGTTTCCAATATAATGTAAAAATAAATTCAAAAGGGATATACAGAAAGTCAAAGTAAGAACAAACATATGGCCGGAAATTGAAAATAAGTGTACTCTTCTAATTCTACTTATTGAAATTTTAATATTTATGTACATATTATTAATATACTATACATACATACTATGAACGTAGGTCTATAATCATATAACGCGTAGAAAAATGCACCCATCAATTTTTTAATTTTTCATGAGAAAAAAAATAAAATAGTAGTGTTGGCTGCAATGTTGTTTTCTAGTTTACTATAAAATTGGCAAGTGTATAACATACAATAATTAATTGAAACCCTAATTTTGAAATTTTTTGTAACATACGGTTTTACGTTTCATGTGTCAATATGTAAGTATTTCCATATAATTTTATTGAAGCTAGTGTATGTCAGTGTAATTTACAATTTTGTTGTTTGGACTTAGTTTTTTTCCTAGTATTTAGCTATCGCATGTAATTATCATTGCCTGTAAAGGTTTCAATTTGTATACATATACAAGTATACTATTTCGACCCCTGGATAAAAAGTCAACAAATACTGACGAAACGTCGGGAAAAGAATGAAATAAAAAGTTGTTATTTGCATTAAAATTTTAGGCCTTATTAGCTCAATTTCACCACATAAATATATTAATCTATTTAAACTCATAATTTTTGTATATTAATGTCAAGCTTATTATATCAGTTTATTTCTCCTCCTGTAAATTCAGGAAAAGATATGTTACGTTTTTTATAATTTTTGGTGGCGACATATACTCGTACATATATACATATATCTTACTAAATTAACTTTTTTTTCAGTTCTTTGGGAATGATGTATGCTTCACAGACGGTGCTACCAAAACACCAAATCACAGCAGGAATGTTTGCGGCCGCTATGTTAATATCGGGAATTTTTTCTGGAATTCTATTTTCTTTTATTTTTCCTACTGTAGTTTCTCTGTAATAACAAAGTTTAGTCTTGTTTTTCCTCTGAATTTTATTGCGTGTATATATGCGATGGTGCATATGCAGCTTAACAGTAGTATACCGTAGCTTTATATTTCTGTTTACAATATTCAATTAACGAAAAAAAACTTTAATATTTCTCTTTAAAATATACATATTGCAAAAATTAAAAGTGTGTATTTTTTTTGAATTGAAATAAAATTCTTCAATTCTTATACAAATTAAGTTTTGTCAGAAAATTTGTAACATATTCTTGAGTTTTTCAAACAGTAAAATTTTCTTTTTTTTATAATTTTTTATCAAAAAACTCGGCTTGTTAGATATACTTTTTAACCTTCGCTTTACCATAGGCTTTTATGTACATGGTTTACCAATACCCATCGGGGTGGTAATGCACTTGTATACATATGTTTACATGCGACGAACAAATGTTTGTCATATATATTTTTACTTCTTTGTTTTTAAACAAGATGTTATAGCCTTTACTTCTTTCAAAGTGTGTTGTTGTTCTATTGGTGTTTATTTGTTGTGTTTTGAAAAATTTTGATTTTATCAATGAGATATCTGCACCTGTATCTACTAGTAGTGTAAGTGTGTCTGCGCTATTGTTGATTCGGATGTTTATAAAAGAACATAAGTTGAGGTTTAAGTGATATATTTTAAATTCTAATGAAATTGTCTTAGGGGAGTGTCGGAGTTTTCCGACTCTTGCTCGCTACGTTCTGTCGCTCTCACAAAATTTCTACGGTTAGTATTATTGTTTAACCTTCGTTTATTCCTGTTGTTGTTATATTTATTATAACTGTTGTTGGCATAATTATTGCGGTTAATATTGTTGTCCACGATTGGTTCTATAATTTTGAAAATTGCCTCTCATGGGTCTTTGCCCGAAATGTAGTATGGCGTTTTGTTGTCCAGTTTCGTCTGTGCAACTGTTTATGAATTTGCTAACGGCCTCGTTCATAGTGCTGAATTGGCCAGCTTCCATGATGAGTTTTACCTTATCTATGGTGCAATTTTTAGTTAGTGCCTTTATGGCGACTTGTGTAGAGTATTTGGTGGCTACTTCACATGGTAAACCATCCGATATATAAGCATTTTCTGGAGATTTTCTACTGATTCTCCTTTCACGCTGCTTTTTAATTTGCTGATTACTGCCTGTATAGTTTGTTCGTTTTCTATTAGATTCCTGGCATTTCCCTTTAATTTTGTCTTTATTAACGATATTGCAGTTAATTCGTGATTTTCCTTAATTGAATATACAAGGTTCAATGAATCTATGAAGTAGCGTAAATTTTCAGATTTTACATCAAAGTCTGGAATCAACTTTGAGGCTGTATTTAGGAATTCTACTGTGGATTGGGCCATTGTGGCGTTGGTTGATGATGTGATTATCTCACTAAGTTTACAGTCGTGTATTGAGTTGGGTATTTTTATCCCTATAGCTTTTTTAAGAGCTAACTTGGAGATTCTGGTTTTTAAGTCCAGAAAGAACGCGTCGGCTGCTATTTGGTGAGCTACTGCTAGTCTGCTGTAATGACTGCAAAAAATGGTTCTTATGTCTTCCAACCGCGCAAAAGGTTTTGGAAATGGTGTGTAACAGTTTCCTCTTTAGCAGGTCTATCAAGGTTCAAGCATTTGTATGAACGGTCAAAATCCTCCTTTACCGCTCTAACTTTACTCAATATACTGTCCCATTCCATCAAAATTCTCTATCAAATAAAAGTTTTTTTTTTCTCTACTTTTTCCTATATTTTTAAAGCTAGTCCTGAACTGAATGATTTTTTCCCTCAACTATTTCATCAGTGAAAAAATAAAAAAAATTTTCTTCCTCCTTTCTTTCCTATATTCTATATATTGCAAATCTATTAGGTTCTTAGCCCTAATGGTTCTTCTTTTCCTATTCATCAGGTGAATTTCACAATATAAAGGGATTGAACAAAAATAATATTCTCTTCTTTAAGTAGAACAATTTTATTATTCAAAAAATTTTTTTTTTTTTTTCTTAATTAATCACTTGTATATATGTATATATATATAAATTAAATTTTGTCTCGAGCGATGATTTCGCTTATAGGCCCTACCAGTGCGGCTGAAACGCACATCGTTATAAGCTAAGTTAAAAATTTTTTTTTTGTTTTTCTTACTATCTAGCAGTATTTGCTGGGTTGCTGTTGTTGTTTTTGCTGTTGGTGCCTCATTCTGAGGTTGGTGTCTTATTCTGATGTTGGCGCCTTCTTCTGATGTTGGTGCCTTCTTGGTTAATGGTTAAGGTCCTGGCTCCACCATGTCACCTCTTGGCCAGGTGATACCTTCCTTCTCGCAACTGACGGATCGTTGGGGCTGGTCCGTCAGGACAAATTTAAATTTTGCCACTTCTGTCTCAGGGTGGTGCTTAGTTCTGAGCACTCATCCCCAGGACTCCTGGCAGGATCGCCATGTAGTGGATGTAATAAAAGAATATATTTGTTTTAGGTTTTTGGTGAGCTCCGTAAAAGAAGCTCACTTAAATATTTATTATATTTGACTCAGAGCTCCTATTGAAGCTCGCTAAGTCTTGTTAATGATTAACGTTTTTTATTTAAAATTAACTCTACTTATATACTAACTTATGAGTAGATTCTAGATTTATAATTTGAGTGACATTTCATAATGCACTCAAATTCTTATGCTTAAGTTTTCTTATAGCTATACATATAAAATAAATTAATTGTAATTATGAAACCTGGGAATTAGTGTAACGTGATTAGGGTAAAGTTATTTTACCTGCTTGCCGCTAACAACAAGAACATAAACAAATGTGAATTCATATGCATTGCATATTCAATGCATATGCAATGCAGACATTACGAAATATTGCACTTGAGGAATTTGGGTTATTTGACACCCCTTTGTTCAATGTAAATGTGTCGGCATTTATAACTGTTTGTTGCTTTACTTGTGTGTCGGCTGTATTGACAAACTGTGCATGCTACAGTATCAATAACATCATGCTCTTCTCTTTTAGGTGTCAGTAGTATTCAGCATTAGTATTTCATCATTGATAAAACTGAACTCAGCTTATGGTCTGTAATTCAGGAAGATAGTTTTATATGTTCCAAGATTCAGATCCGGTATGAATCAGGGTCACAAACATGCAGTTGTGAAATTAGTTTGTTGTTCAACGAAAGCAATTCTGATTTCTCATTGCTTGGATACATCACTCAATTTACACTCCAGGGATCAGGATTACTTCAGTTAGACCCAGAATGTGCCATCAAATATAAGTTCATGTCAATACAAGCACACCAGACAATTTCGAGCTCAGTTAAGGCATCATATACCAGACTTTGGGAAATTACAGAACAAACCCAAGTAACACATCTGAAACCATTACTAAATAAGATTCATGTAAGCGAGTATTAATCTCAAATAGAAAATCTAACAGCTCGACAAACCTCATTAGCAGCACAGGCAATTCGCAGGTTTTCAAACAAAATTTAAGCTCACAATTATCATCACATGACTGCTGGTTACACAGCATTGACTACAAGGTATGCCAGCTCAGCACATCGAATGAATATCTTAGTCTTGCTACTTTAATTTTGCTTTTTAATTTATTTTTTTTTTAGCTTCACTCAACGCGGGGAGCACGTTAATACTTATTGTTTACTAACACACCTACACATTGTTTATTATTGAATCAGAATATTTTGTTTATTGCTCAACCCTCTGCAGTATGTAAAATTAAATCAATATTAATTTAATATTCTGCATTTTTGACACATATCAATAAGTCAATAACCGAGTTTTTGTACTTGCAATTTTGTATGAAAATATGTCAGTTATTTACACATTATTTACACATAAAAATTCGTCTTCCAAAATGACACGCATGAAAGTCGATATATGCGACTATGATTTTGAAATATCTTATAAAAAGGGTAAAATCAACACAAACGCTGATGCGTTATCGCGAATAATAAATAGTGAAACGCTAAAGTCGATGATTCTCACGGCCTTCGAGATAACGACATTGCTGGCAAAAATACTGATCAACCTTTTACCCGGGAATGTACGTCGATTTCGGACATAGAGGGCGTACGGAGATTACGATTTGAAGTAGGGTCACAGTTTAGGAAACCAAGTATAACAGTCTCTAATTTAGGGGTAGCAATCAGGTGTAGTGATTATCCGGCGGACACACCGTTGTCGTAGGAGAAACTTTTACCGGAAATGTAATCGCTGAATATAAGAGAACTTGCTCCGAATGATAACTACAGTATATTTAGGATATTACCTATTGAACAATTTATGAGCATTTTTAATAATTTGAAACGGAAAAACGCCGAGAATTTGAAAATTTTAGTATACAGGGAACCTACGCGCATATGGGATACAGACCGGCAAAATAGTTTGATAGTTGAGTATCACAATTCACCATTAGGAGGTCATTTAGGTATGAAGAAGACAACTGTGACACTAAAACAGAAGTTTATATGGAAGAACATTTGGAGGATGATTAAGGACCATACATTGGGTTGCAAAGAGATGCAAGATGCACAAGCAAACGGAACATACGAGGGAAAGACTAGTTCTGACTGAGACACAGGGAATAGTTTTGACGTGATCGCTTTAAACACTGTAGGCCCACTTAGATTCTCGAATCAGTTCAGGTACATATTGCCTATGCAGGATGACCTGACAAAATATGTAATGGCGCGTGCAGTTAGATCGAAGGATGCGAGGACGATTACATAGGCTATAGTTACGAATGTATATCTAGTATATGGACATTTTAGGGTTCTCAAATCGGATAAGGGAACTGAATTTTTAAATGAAGTAATAGCTGAAAAGTGCAATTTATTGAAAACAAAACAAGTATTTAGCACACCCTGCCACCATCAAACGTTTGGTTCTATAGAGGGAAACCACAGAGTTTTGAACGAATTTCTGTTGGGCTTAATCACAGAGGACGAATGGGAGAAATGCATCCCATACTTCTATTTCGCTTACAACACAACACCTCATGTGGATACAAGCTATATACCATTCGAACTAATATTTGGAAGAGAACATCTCAAATTATAAACCAGTTTATAACATAGATAACTATACACAAGAACTAAAAGACCATTTGCTTTTCTTTAAACAAAGCGAAAGAATACTTGGAAAAATCGAAAATTACAAGAGTAGACAATTGTCTAAAAATTAATCCTTTAAATTTGAAAGCAGGAGACTTAGTACTCGGACGTAAATTCAATCGAAAAAAAGAACCTGCCGCCATATCATGGTTCTTATAAAATAATAGAAACTCAAGGAGTAAATTCTATTTTAGAAATAGGATATAAAACAAAAAAATTTCACAATAATAATTTAAAAAGGTAAAGAAAATCAGAAGCGGATGATACAATTGCTCTTCGGATAATTTATTTTTACACAACTAAAAAGAAAATTAAAAAAGAAGCAAATGGACGATTGGTTTTAAGAAGAAATAGACGTTTACATGTAATATTATTGATAAATATGGATCTTACAACACCAGAACACTATAAATTTTTTTTTCTCATGAACGCCAGTACAATTGCGTTTTCAATTGTAGCATTTTTATATAATTTTTTAAATTTTGATACAAGTTTTTCCCATCCTTTTTCAATTAAAAAATACTTGCACCGCCACAATGAATTCTGAAACTGTAATATGCTACTCAATGCGTATCTATTCATAACCGATACTCAAATTCCGTTACTGGAGCACAAATATTTCAGCGACGACTACTACAAAGCAATAATAAACATCGTGTATCAATACAAACAGGTGTTTGAACAAGCAATATTGCAGGTGGCCTCAATTGAATCAATAAGGCCACCGGAAAGTCCACAGTAACTAAAACAATTTCAAACAACAGCCTTTGGTACTAATGAACGTATAAGAAGTATTCGACGACAAGCTGCCATGACAGTATCACTAGATCGACTATTATCTGACGATTTGACAAATGAAGAAATGACAGTAGCAGTTAAACTATGGCAACATATTGAAGAGCTACATTTTGATATAGCGGGAATGAGCGATGCTCCGGGAGTGAAGGTTATAATATCGAGCGATTTATCCAGCTGGAAGCGAAGTTACGAAAGACAATCAATTCCCGCATAATCAACCCAGCACACCCGCTCTACTCTTAACCAAAATAATACACAACCAGAGCATGGATCAGTACCGATTCCCAAAATAACGTTACCCAAGTTTGGTAGGAATTATTTAAAGTGTAAGGAGTTCCACGACTTGTTTTCGTCCCTAATAGTTATGAAACCAATACCTAGTGTTCAAAAAATTTAGTACCTAAAAACTCATTTGGAGAAGCTGCTAATTTTGTCAAACACTTCAGCGTACTGGAGAGAATTTCGAGGCAGCCTAGGCAATAGTAATCGACCGCTATAACAACAGAAGATTTCTAGTCAGTAAACTCGAGCAAGAATTGGTCGATGTACCAGCTAAAACAACAAGCGATAACTACAACTCGATACATGATAAAACTCACGAATGTATTATATCATTACAAAACCTCCGAATTTATACATCTTCCTGGGACCAACTGTTGCTCCATTTGTTATTGAAAAGACTAGATTATGCGACAGGCCTTCATTATGAACAATCACTGTCCTACCACGAGAAGTGCCAACTGTGAAAGAATTTTAAGAATTCTTGGAAGGGCATTTTCAGTCGATGGAAGCAATGGCTGAAAGGGATAAATCTAAACCTACCAGGTCCATATTGTACGCTTCCATTAAAGCAGAAGCCCAACGCAGCGACTCTTGTATCATGTGCAAGAATTCTGGAAACCCTTTATTTGCAAGGAAAAAAATTTATTCAACTGCATGACTCTAATTCATTCAAAACCAAAAATACTGCGTTAATTACTTAAAACCAGGGCACACCGCAAAATTCTGCATACGGAGAAATTGCACAAGGTGCTTCAAAAAGCTCAACACACTTCTTCATCTTGAACATTCAGGTCAGATAAGAAACACATATATATAGCTCAACAAATCATGCATTTAAGGATCTTTCACCAATAGACAAAGGGGAAGTAGCTAGAAACCAAAAGCCCGCATCACTTACCGCGTCAAAAGAGTCATCATCAAATGTTTGATTTGTGGCTAACCGAACAGCAGCAAGACAGGAATTATCTTTGGCTGACAAATGGCGACACGTAAAATCAAGAGACAACCGAGCTGATGTTTTGTCACGCTGTTTCTCTAAGAAAACTAGCAACATGCACGTTAAGACTCTATGGTCCCATATTTTTTCATGGGCGAGAAGAAGTTTGGCCCTCAAACACAACCAACAAGTGACAATAACTGAAAATGAGTACGACATGGAACGAAAAAAGGTGACCGTAGTTACAACCGCGGATGAGACGTCAACAGATATGATCTACAGAATACAGAATAACGGTTTATTTTGAACACTCGAGAGAATTATAGCTTACATATTACGATTCATTAATAATACTAGGAAGATTACCCAACACTCCGAACTGACAGTAGGGGCTCAAGAACTGGAACAAGCCCTCACAATTATTATACGTGGAATACAACGATCAGATTTTGAAGAAGATTTGAAGCATTTAAACAGACATGGCGAAGTCAGCAGTAGTAGTCAATACAGCAATCTTAACCCATTCATAGATACCAACGGCATCATCAGAGTAATAACACTTCAGTATGATGCAAAACTTCAGCGGCTTCCGCTTTTAGCTGTATCCAATCCACAAGTACATTAGAACGACCTCCTTCGTTGGTATTGTGTACCAACCGCGAAGTAAAATAATTATTAAAAATAGCTACTAAAAACGAAGCTTAAAAATTTAATATGTCTCCTTGTCGTTTCTCTAACTATCCCTTTCCTATAGTTCCAGCACAATGCATCGCATGTGTCGGAGTCACAAATCAAAAGATATCGTTACTGTAATCCATCTGCTTAAAATGTGAATACTTTTATTGTTATATCAACCAAAAAATAAAAAAGGTTCAAAACGCAGTTTTGCTGAAAAGTACCCATTTCACTTTATTTCACGTTTTCTTCTCAACGATTTTTTCATTTGCCTTTCCCGGCAATTTATTTCCACTGGTTCAGGAATGACGAAAAATGGTCCACAAATGGCGAAGTTATTTGATAATCAATTATTGGGACGCACACTTTCCTCCCCCATCCCTTAAAAAAAAAAAAAAATGCGCGTTCAACCCCAGTTTCAGACTCTTAAAATCATCTCGAATTTTTGTGTCTTTGTGTCAGTTGTTGTCACAATGTGTGAGTGGTGAAGGCATAGTCACTGGTCACTGAACAGTAACGGCTTCAGCTGTATTCAATCCACAGGCACATCAGAACGCTTATTAGGTGCCAACAAAACACGTTCACATAACCAATCTCTATTATTAAAGTTTTATTCGATATTTGGGAAAATGCAATTAATTAACTCTTCCTTCGACTGTGTTAACTTGCAAAAATTGGAAGGAAAAGTTATACATTTTTTTGTTGGGTTAATGGGTATTTTTCCATTTCTAAAATCCAGCAGTTGTTTGGAAAATATTGAAGCTGAAGCATCATGTTGTAACTGTACACGCACATTTGTTGACGCAAACGCAAACCTGTTGCCAAAGGCATGATAATTTTAGGCATGCATTCAGTTTATCAGCTGGTGTTGAACCAGGTATTACAGGAAGTGTTTGGTGAAAATCTCCAACTAAAATAATCAGTGCGCCTCCGAAAAAATTAGTATTGCTTCTAATATCCTTCAAAGTGCGATCAAGAGCTTCCAGAAATTTGTTGTGCGACATGGTACATTCATCCCTCACTATTATTTTGAATATCTGCAGAATTTTACCCATTGAGGAATTCTTCTTAACATTACATGTATAATCCTCGAAAAATTGTGTTTTCAAAGGTAATTTAAGTTCGGAGTGACCGCTTCTACCACCATCTAGAAGTGTTGGTGTAATGCCTGATGATGCCATCGCTAAAGCAAAACCCTTTTGTAACCGAACTTTGGCCAAACTCAATGAAATCAGAAAGGTTTTTCCGGTTCTACCATGTGCATCACTGAAATACAATCCTCGCCGTTGGTTTGTAATTGCTGACATTATAGTATTGTATGTTTCATAATAAATTTTTTTGGGAGGGCACTTTGCCTCCTCTCGCCCTCTCAATTTCTAAAAAAAAATTTTTTATGGACCAGTTCCATATGCAAAATTAATTTTGAAAATTGGTCTAAAAATGCCAAAGTTATGTGATAAAAAATTTTGGGGTGTGCACTTTGTTGTGATACCTGTAAATAAGAAGAATAGTCGAAAGGATAGAATAGAATAGGACGGAAGAGAGTTGCATTACTAGACAGGATGCGATAGAATAGGAAGGGTCTAGTAGTAACCGGGAAACCACCGGTCCTGTGAATGCGGCGGTGTCAAGGCAACAACCAGCTGCTGCCACCGATGAATGCGCTCAGTACTCTGAGCCCCATCTCCAGCAGCTCCGATAGGCCCCCAGCACACGGAGGCGCAGTACCCTGAGTGCAGGGCACTCGCAAAGGAGGTGGCGAAGATATATAATGAGTATCTATTTCATTAGTCTTAAATAAATAAACAAAATATAATACTGGTAGAAGCATGCGAAAAACACACGGATCTATCGCAGAATATCATCATAGACGAGTAAAGAGTTTGTCTCGAAAACATACACATCGTTTAATAAAAGTGATTAAGTAGGTAAAATTGTACATAAGTATGTATAAATGTTGAAAAAAAGTTGAAAATATAAGATTATGAAAAGAAGAAAGAAAATATACCAAGAGTCTGTAAACCAAAAATATTATTACAACTTAAGGTGTAATTAAAGATATTAGTTCATGGAACAAGATTAACAAAAGAAATAAAAATGTTCTCATGTTTTTAAATTTTTAATTAAAAATTAAATTAGATAATAAAAAGAAATGTTATAGAAAACCCATTACCATCATATATATACCTCATACCTCATCATATATAAAAAGATATTCCCAAAATAAATTCAGTTAATATACAAAACTACATGTGCACGGTGTTAGATTTTAATAGTCTTTTGTTTTATTTTTGATTTGATTTTAGATTTTCATATTCTTTTGTTTTATTTTTAAATTTTTCATTTGATTCAGATTACATTAGCATGCTGGCCGATGGAAAGCCTAGTATAGATGAGAAGAAAAATCTAAAAAATAGAAAGATGTATATGTAATAAAAAAAGTAATCTCAAGGATTGATATGTTTTTGTTTATAGACTTTTGGTTTTGTGTTCGGTATTCAACTTCAATTCTCGATTGATTAGTTTCATTTTGAACACAAAAATCTTTAATTTGTAGTTTAAAATTAGGGAAAATCTACACATACTACACAAACATGATCGATATGGCCTGCAGATAAAGTGACTATTTCATATATGCACGTACATGCATATTTAGAGGACAAGAAATCGTCAAAGTCTAAACCAAATGTATTGATAAAATATGAAGTATTTAACATTACATTGTCCTAGTGGTAGAGCAATAATTCATAAGTAGAATTTGTCACGTAGTAAAATATTACCTACAGGGTAATTAAAAACTTTTAGTTTGAAAAAAGAACCGAAAGAAACAAGCATAATTTCCAGCTTTTGTACACATAACGGTAATGTACATCCATTTTCACATATAATCGTCACATATATAAAACTCAAACCAAAGGTTAATCAAACACGATTGACGGTGTGGTTAACTTACTGACAAGCACACAAAGCCCTGAAACATTCCGTACCCATAGTATATAGTGCTACCCGACAATCATGCAAAATTCTAAAAATTATCAAAGACACAAACCAGAAAACATTAAAAATTATTGTGCATGTGTTAGCAGCATCTTAAAATAGCCTTTTAAATTTTAAATTAGCGTTAAAAGCACTAATTTAGCGTCAAAAATAAAATTGCATTTGATAGTATTTTTTTTTTAGCTGTTACACATTGCATCACACCTTTAATTTTCTTAATTGCATCATCTACCTTTTCTATTTTTACAATATACATCTTAGCTATCAAACCAATGAATTCTTCAATTGCTTTTCCATTACATTCGTCTTTCATCATTCCCAATACTTTTTTATTTATTAGTGGAAAATTATATAATGTCTTTCGGATATGCTGATGTATCATAATAAGAACTTAAATCATTTCGAATATCATTATATATGTTGTTATATCATATATAAACGAATCTGTATCCATATAATTTAAACTTATATTACTATTTATATTTAGGTTTCATATACCCGTAATGAAAATCATATATTTTACATTTAGAAATTTCTAAAACCAAAAAGCCTATGTAAGTTGGTTTATTATATTCAGTTCGCACTCTAACCATCTGAATTACAACCATCTCTTCATTAATTTTAAGCAAACTATTAAAATTAGGTTTAGCTATAAGAGCTCTAGTTCCTAACCGTTTACCTCATCTCTCCCATTCACAAAATATTTTAATATCTTTCCTTTTATAGACATTTGTTCATTTTATTAATTTGAAAATATTTTGTTCAAACGAATTTTTTAGCTAAGTATCTATAATGATTATTTAGCTACGAGTATAATCAAATAGAATGTGTTTTTGAATTGACTTAATATTAGTTGAATTTTGAATATTTATCGATTTTAGAATACATTCAAATCAGCGTACACAATAAAAGGTACATCCATTTGCTTTTTAATATTAAGGAAACTAATCTTACTTTCATCTAGACTGAGCATCCTTGTCTCCATTTTATTATATTCTGATTTATGTTTTTTCAACGTTCTATTGTGAAAATGGATCAAACAAGTTTAGCAAATATATATTTGTGTTTTATGTTGAGTTATTTGTGTTAAATTAATAATAATATTTTGTTTTTTATTAGTATAATTG